>OY728144.1:373086201-375586201 GCA_963277665.1 Viscum album
TTATTCACCCATTAGATGGAGGTGTGTGTAAGTGTAGCTCGAATAATTCTCATAAAAACATCCTAGTATATTTAATATACTGGTGTTGTTACAAATGAAAGGAATAAAAAGATTTTAGGGGGTTGGAGAAACAAAATAAAACAAAAGAACATAAGAGAAGACATTACCTTTAAATCAGGTAACTCCCCTTGGTTTGAACCAAAAGGGTTTCTTGAAAAGATTTCTACCTAAGGTAAGGCTTCTAGGATTAATAGAGGGATATGGAGAGATAATATGATCTGGGTTTGGATTATCCAAGGTCTTGAGAGGTGTGTGCAAGGGGGTAGAGGTGGGGGCCTTTTATAAGAGGGAGGAGGGGCACTCTTGGAAGGTTACTAAAAGTTACTTTATTATGAAATGATTTTCAGATTTTAAAGGTCCCAAAATGATATATTTCAAGGATAAGGTGATAAGGGTTCGAAATAAACTCATAAAATAGGTTTTAGAAAAGTTTAAGTCTTATATTTTAACATATCTTTTCATTTTATTTAAATCGTTCATTAATGAGGTAATAACTACATCATCATGGTGTCATAAATAAATTTATTTATTTAATGTCTGAAAATTATAAAACAAATACCACGATTTAGTAAATATTTTTAGCTTTCCAATGAATATTTATAGTTTAATATATCATTTATATAAACAAAACTAATTTTTTTTACTTAGGTGATACATACTTTTGTTATACTTTCCTTAAAAAAATATAATAAAAGGTCACTATCACACTAAAGTGATTCCATGGGAACCCAAAATTTGGGACAAGGCATCCCATGGTCTTCCATGACTCAAAAAAAAAAATATTTGGACACAAGTTGGTGTCATATTATATTATTTTATTACCCTTAACTACCCGATTACTAATTAATCACGATAATTAAAGATAATTGACGTCGTTACTATTCATAATGTCAAAAAAAAAACAGAGTCTTAATTACATAATTTGGACCTTCTGATTCCAAATATGGAATCCATTTTATCAAATTAAAAACATAGTAATTGCAGTAATTATTTTAAATATAATTCCTGTTTGCCAAAACCAAAGACGGGTTTTTAAGAAGTAAAATCTATCAAAAGATTGATTTGTTTTTATATCCAATTTAAAAGTGAAATTACATACAATGACCAAAATTATATTAAATGATAAAAATATAATTCAATTACACTTTAAAATTAATTAAAAGGACAATCTAACTATATAATTAAATTAGACGAAAAAGAAGTTTTGAAGTAAAATGAAGTATTTTTCACTATTCATTAAAAATGAACATTTGTCAGAAAAATACAAAAAATTTATCCAAAGTAAATTTTATATTCCAAATTCAAAAATGATGTCAATTTTACCAAATTAAAAACATAGAAATTGAATTAATTAATTTTAAAATTAATTCCCGCTGTCAAAACAAATAGCATGTTTTTATGAAACAATATCTATCAAAAGATTGACACTTGTTTATGTCCAATTTCAAAGTGAAATTAATTCTAATGTCCACCATTGGATTAAATCATAAAAATATATTCTAATTTAACTTTAAAACAAATTAAAAATATAATATAACCTTATAAATAAATTATATTAAAAGAAGGTTTTGAATTAAAATACAACATCACTCACTATTCATTAAAAAATGAACTTTATCGGAAAAATACCAAAAACATACAGAAAGTAAATTTTGATGCCCCGATTCTAAAGAAGGATTTTATTTTTTGAAATATAACATATAAAATTGTCAAAAATTGGATTTAAAAAGGGTTCACCATCAAAAGGCAGTTAATCGACCTTTTAAAGAATATTAGAATATTTACGCTTAAAGTTGGATTCATTCACATTTTAAGCCTCTAACACTTATTGGATAAAAGTAAAAATATTTGAAAAATATATATAATAATTTTCCAGTTAGTTTTGTTCATTCCTGCCATTACAACGACTAGGTGTTAACTACCATTTAAAATAATATTATTTCATTATTAGTGTGCAACGTAAGATTACAAAGAAACTCGTTGTTGCGTATTGGGTATGCCATTGATAATAGCGTTCCCTTTAAAGTAATATTAACATTTTATTCACAAATATTGATAAATATGAGAGAGTCATATTATTTATTTACCCGGGATGTTACAGAACCTGTATATTCTGATGAAGAAGTAGAGGAGGTTATGGAACTTGAGAAAGAGGGTACTCCTATAGATGATAGGAGTGATCCTGATCTACCTACTAGTCCTCTATCTAGAATGATATCTTCTGGAGATCCCATTCCTCCAAGAGAGTTACCGAGAATAGAATATTTCCTATGGGACAATGAAGTTGAAGAAACCAGTGAAGAAGAATATGATGAGGCTCATATCACTATTGGAGATACCTCATAAGAGGAAGAAGTTGCTGAATCTGGTCATTCTAACCATGAAGAACATGTGGATACTGTTGATAAGGATAGTGAAGGAGAGGAACTCAGTTTGAGTCCTCTTATAGGAGTCACTGAAAAAGCAGTGAGTGAACAGGCAGAAGAAATTATATCTACTTCCCTTTCTATGGAAATTGTGGATGAAAAAGTCTATGAAGTAGCTCATTCTACTAGTGAGACAGTTTATCAAGTAGAAACAATTAATGAAGTTGCAAGACTGGAAGAAGCTGAAATAGTTGTCCAAGAGATAGCTCAAATTTAGGGGGGGCATCTTATTGCCAAAGGATCAGCATCGGTTGTGAATAACATTGAAGGCTGGACTGAGGAACCTGGATTTCTAGTGTTGGGACTAGATTATGATGAATCAGAAGATAAAAGGCCCAACATAAGACCTTTAGTGCCAAACCTCATTTTTGTACCTCTAGAAAACTCTTTCCCTCAAGACTATGTCATAAAGTCAGACCTTGAATACTTGGGATCCGACCCACAGAGAATGTCTAAGGATAGGTCCTCTGAGATGGACAAGGCTGTTGCTATAATTCAGGAGCATTCAACATCTGAGTTAGCCAAAATACACTCCAGTATTCACTTTGATCTGCTTCAGGAAGTAAGGAATTTTCAGAGTTAAATGAATGAGTTTTCGGAATCTATGGAGCTTCTGAAACAATTAGTGGTGAGCTTGAATTCTCTTCTGACCTCTAGATTTCAGGTGGAAAAGGATATTCAATATGTCAAAAGTGTAGTGCAGTAGTTGGTAACTGTATTTTAGGACTTTAAGAAGTCCATGGAAATGAATGTGAAAGGTCAAGATGATGATGTGAAGAGGTTGATCAGTGGCTTGACTAGATCCTTTAAGGAGATAGTAGCTTTATCTCTGGCACCTCTAGGTGCATCTGCTTCCACCTCAGCCTCTCCTCCAGTTGACATTGAGGATTTCAGATCTATTATTAGAGAATAAGTGGAAATGATCTCTGGTGCTAGTACTTCAAACTCTCAGGTCATCTCCATTACCAGAGAAATTCATACCCTTGTGGGAAATTATTTGAGGGAAGATGCTCAATATCATAAGGCCATCAAGGAACAAGTTGAATTTTATTACAAAAGGGTCTACACTAAGCATTAGATGGATGCCCACTTCAAGCTGCTGTTGGAGAGCCTGAGGATTCCACTTGTTACTCAGGCATTTAAGGATCAAGTGAGCAAGCTTCGCGAGCTGACTCCTGCCATGGAGAAATTTATGGAGAATAAGGATGATTTTATCTCATCCATGGAGAGAGGAGGCAGTAACATCATGAACTTCAGGAATATTCTCTTACCTTTCCTCTATGTGGACTGCACACCCATTATTGTCCCTCCAGCCTTTCCCTCTACCTCCAGTGCCTCAGGATCTTCCAGTGCTGCTCCTATGATGTCTCATGCTCAAGACATCAGAAGCTTGAACCCTACCACTCCTCAGAGATTTACTCACTATAGGTCTACTGATGCTTCTATTGCAGCTAATACTACCCTAGTAACTACCATCTATCGGCCTATCCCTCCACTTTTTGATCCTGCATCCTCAGCTTCCAAATCCAATGCTCCAATGTAAATTTCTGAGGTGGATTGAGTGTGGTTGTATCTTTTGATAGGGATTTTGTACTTCTCTTTGAATCATGTAATGATATTTCAGTAATATACATATTCTCTTTTGTCTCTTATTGTATTTCTTTTTTCTAATCAAAAAGGGGGAGAAAATACACCACAAGTAAAACACAAGTAATTCAATATCCATATCACATTAATCCCTGCTACTACATGCGTGACATGACTTTCTACAACACTTATGTATTCTATTAACTTATCTCTGCTTTTCATTATCTCTGATAATCTTATAATTACTCTAAAGTTTAATAGCATAATTTGTGATTATCAAAAAGGGGTAGATTTTTGGATTCACCTATTTTGATAATCCCAAATCATGTTTAATTTTATATTCAGTTAGTTGTTTGACAATCTACTTTAATTTATTTTAATCTCATAACTTTACTGGAATCAGTTTACAGTATAAAAATTTTATTTGTCAAGGTCACTATTGAAAGTTACTGGTAAGAGTTCACTGGTGAAAAGATCACCGATGAAGACCTTACTGATGAAGGTTACCGTTAGTGAAGTCTACAGTTAGTGAACTCTACCGTTGGACAAGTCTACCGTTGGACAAGCCTACCATTGACAAGCCTACTGTTGGACAAAGCCTACCATTGACAAAGCCTACCATTGAAAAGTCTACCGTTGGACTAGCCTACCATTGGACAAGCCTACCATTGGACAAGACTACCGTTGATAAGTCTACCGTTGATAAGTCTACCATTGATAAGTCTACCATTTGACAAATCCTACTATTGGACAAGCCTACAGTTGATGAAGCCTACCGCTGGATATGCCTACTGTTAGAAGTCTACTGCTGCTTGAGCTTGCTGCTGAAGATACTACCGATTGATAAGATACTGTTACCAGTCTACTGATAACATATTATCTACTTTATCCATTTCTTGATATTATCATAATGGTCATATTTGATTGATTTAATGCATCTGACATTAATTATTATTGTTTTTAGACATGTTAGGATACCATATCTTGACAGTATGAGGTACGAGAAAGATTGCACATGATATATGTACTTCTATTATCAGACCTCAAATACGAAAGAAAAAGACCGAGGAAGATAGAGGATAAATTATATATATATAGAGGCAAAGAGAAAAACAAAACATATAAAATCAGGTGTCGAGAAGCTGAATGCATTACTGAAGAACAAGAAGAAGAACACTCCAGTGCATATACTAAAAATCCAAGAGCTTCATGAAGATATTTTTGAAGAACATATTCAAGGCTGTCCTATTGTGCTTCATCAACTCTCTTATACCAAGAAGTTGAACATCTCAGTACCTGGAATCTAGTACCTAGAAGTTGCGACACTCTGTTTTTGGAGACAACTTGAAGAGAAGAAAAAAAACCTTTATATCCTCTCCTGTAAGAAGTCCAGAGCTGACCTTCAAACACATAGAGCATTCTAAACTCCATCCTAATCTCTCTGGATCTACTGTGTTCCTTATTTTACATTTCTGAGAAGTGTGTCTTTGTTACACACACACATTGTCTCTTGTGCTTTAATTGGGGGATACTGAAAATCTCCACTCAAAATTATCGCACTTTGTTTCCCATGCATAACTGTGGAAGAATCCTTGTGTGGCTTGGTTGCTTGTTTTCCTATGTAGAACTGTGGTAGAGGTTGTAGAACTCGGACAGTGTAAAAACTATTGTAAAACCCGATACAGGTTGTGTATCAAGTTTATTTATATAAACAGCTTTGTGGCAGGTGATCACCAAGTGAAGAGGATTTGGTCTCGGCTTGAGACTAAACCTCTTGTTTACATTGTTGTGCTAGTCTTCAAATACTCTGTTTTATTTTATCCACTGATTATATTTTTCAAAGACAGAAAACTGTTTTTACATTCACTCTGATAGTTAGTTTTGGTTAGTGTGTATATATGCTTAATTCAGTAAATCTGTTTCAAAAGTTTAATTAGTGATTGAATTGATTAAACTAAGGACTAATAAACCTTAGAGAAACTTGTTGAGCAATTAAACATTTATATCTCTACTGCCTTAATTGATTGGGTTTTTTTGAATTGGGGGATTTTTATCATAAAGTTTTTAACATAAATTTTAATTGGAACTCAATTCACCCCCCCCTCTTGAGTATCCACTCTAAACAACATGATCGATACAAATAGACACCAAAATCCCATAACACACAGCTCATCCTTAAAACACGATCACTTTAACCGCCACCAAGAAGAACCCAGACTATCCATTTCAAACAAGGAGTGAACAAACTTAAATCACCTCTGACACTCATTCCCATAATATTAGTCCAACAAAACTATTGGGTGCACTTCAATCCCAAAGTTTACTCAAGAGGAAGAACTTAGGATTAGGTGGTTCTGCACAAGACCATCCGCCACCAAACGATACATGAAAAGAAACTCTGATACTGACACAGGGAGGCCCAAATAGACTCCCCACCATAATGATTAGGCTAACAATAAATTAATTTCAATGTAACTATATGGGACCCACTATGGGTATCCCCACCATAATAACTGACAAGATTAACCGAACTTTAAAACTTCCTATATGGACTAAAAGCCCCCCACCACGAGGGGGGAGAAGGGAAGGGACCAACTGATAGAGAATCAAAACTACCTTCGTCGCCATATCAACAACATCACACACTCAGAAGAACACAAACCATGCCACACTAAAGACATAGACTATACCAATGTCTTTTTACATCACTGGGGTTCTCCTGACTATGTGTCAACTTCACTCCGGGGCCTATGGATGGAGCATCGATGATTGAAGCATCTCTTGCCTCACAGTCAGGATTCAAAAATTCCCAAACATAACACACGAACAAGAATTTTACCAAGAACACTTCCATTCAAATAAAGGTTTCATGGAGGTTTGACAAAACCATTATTACAACTGAAGGAAAAGAAACGCCACAAAAGGATACAAGAGACGACTACTACATCCGAAGAACCCAACAAAGAGAAAACTCAAAACTGATCCCAAACATTGTCCTACTCCTGCTGACAGACTAAGGTGACCTTCGATGAGCCAGGTCTAGCTTCAACGCACTTCTTGGAAACACCTCGGCAGAATCACTAAAAGTGACCCAGACGTCCACAAGTGTGGCAGGGTTTCAGAACACTCGAGCACGTCGGTCTTTTGTGACCCTGCTTACCACAATGGTGACAGATTACAACATTACGCTGTGAAGAATATGACTAAAGGTATGGAGACCTCTTGATTTTTCTTCTTGAGCCACCAACATCAGGTCACTTCCCATTCTTCCTATCTCCATCCTCTGCACTACTTCCCAAGGTCGGGAAGGATTCTCCACCTCAAGTCCTTCTGCCAACTCAGGAAAGGATTTCCCCACAACATCCGGGAAGGTGGTTAAGTTGAGCTCTGCCACTTTCGACTACAATTCAGGTTGGAGTCTAGACTCAAATTTTTGAGCCTTCCCGAGTTCATTTGCAACAAACCATTAGTCGTATGGAACTAGGTACAAGAAACATCGATAGAATTCTAGTACCAATTCAATGCCCCGCGAAACACAACACAACTCCATCCTCTTCCTCAACTTCGCCAGCTCAGAGAAATATTGTTGGATAAACGAAGACTTGAATAACTCCCATGTGAGATCTACTCGGGGCTTGCTTCGAGACACATACTTCCACCATTTCTAGGTTGGGCCTTCAAGCATAAAGGTAACCAACTTCACATTCAATGAATCAGGCAACCCAATGAAACTGAAGTTCCTCTCAATCTTCCACAACCACTCCTTTACCTCAAGAGGATCTACTAGATCATAAAACAGGGGAGGGTTCAACTTCCAGAATTCTAGAACATAGTCTATATGCTGATCAACTGGAGGATTTGCAAAGGGCGCACCACCCGAAGCTGCACCTTGGGCATTCATCAAACCTTCATGGGGGTGAACACTAAGGAACAAGGGAACAAAGAACTTAATAAAAACATGGTAATCACCATTTTAAATTCAATTTTTTACAATTTTCAAAATAAAACATTACAAAACAATACTTAAAATTAAAGAATACATGAACGATCCACAAGGGGAAACTAGTGTCGATGGGTGACTCAGACATATGGTTGGCAGCTATACGCCAGCCACGCCACTGTCACAAAGATCAGTATAGGGAAACTTCCCTAGCACCACATGGATTTCCAGGCCCTGTGATCTCACAGGGCTACTTTCTGAACTCCCTTTTCATTTCCCAATACCAAACAAACTATAAGAATTAAAGGACATATACAAACCCAAAAATCCCATGGTAACCCGAGGTTAAGAACAAGAAAGGGTTCATGACGTCCTTCCCATCCCTATGGCTTGAGTCCTAAAAATTCTACTCCTTATACCATGAAAACCCCAAATAACGATGGGTGCTCTGAAAAACAAGGTCCGCTCAAGAGCCGATCCCCTATGATACCATTTTTTCATGAACCAACTCGGGTCGACCCTGGACCGGTTACCCGAGCCGATCCGCAGAAAGGCTTGAGAGGCATTCCCGATCCTCCTAGAATGGAAACAAGAACCAGGGAATCAATAGAGAACAACAGGGGAATGATTTCACCCAATAAAAATGAACTAAGTAATAGAAATAAAATAGAATAGTGCAAAATAAATAAACGACACGAAAGCGAAAGAGAATACAACAACACATACTAACCTGACCACGAATAAAACACCACATGACCCCGAGAGTCACTCTCTAACACCCAAACCAAATGTCTCCCAAGGAGATCCAAACCAGATCTGAGACCTATTAGAGAAACTAAAAACAAGAAAAAACTATAGGCGTGAGTATAAAAAATCAGTAGGAGTGCCCAATAAACTATCCCCAAAACACTACCTTTAAATAAAGAATTTACCAATTCTAAGTTTGAACTAAATTATATAAAATATGGGTTTCCACACACACTTTAATTTCTAAAACAAGTAACCATCCATTTCCCCTTTTAATTTAAAAAAAGGTTTAATGTTTGAAGGGAAAAGGTGCATTACATTTTAAAAAATTTTCATGAACAATTTAAAATCTAAAAATTTAGTTGTTAGCTAAGAGGAAAACCACACACAACACACAACACACAATATGGGCAATGAGAAAGTAGAAAACGGGGACCAGCAATCAAACCAGGTCCCTCAATCGTCCGCCACATACAAATAATCACTAAAGAAAACATGGGTCGAACCTAGGAGCTCGTGAACAATACATAACGTACTATACATGTGACTCATCCTGAAGGCATGCCCCACTCAATGACGTCATAACACCCTAACACTCGGTGTTTCCCTACCTGGCCTAACCGAGGGGCCCAATCTCTAAGGAGAGCAAAGTCCGTACTAAGGGCCACTAGCCAATGCGTATAGTGAAACAATTGTTCTTACAAGATTCACTTACCATTCCAGGTTCCAATGTCAAAACGTATAATAAAAAAGGGGGTGGTTCAGTAATGACAAACAAGTAAGCAGTCACGATGCACAAACATCGCACACAACAACTCACACAATCGACGTACATAACAAGATCACGCCAAATTCACCCCAATGAAATATTTTCAAAATAATTTATTTTATCAAAGTGCCAAATGGGCCCTATGAAACTTTTAAGGAAACACCATTCCTCTAGAGAAAGAAAAAAATTTGTTCACACATTAGAAGAGAACATTTAAAATCAAACTAGAACCACACTTGAAACTTCATGCATTATGTTCAAAGGCCAAAAAAACATTCTTTCATTATTGTGTATCAATTCATCAAGGAAATAATTAAAGTGCCATGCATAAAATAAATAGTTTCATTTACATCAAATATTTATTCCAAAAATTATTATCTAATATTATTTCTCATTTATTGAAAATCAATGAAATACCAAGCAATTAATAAATTCTAAATTTAAAGGCGAGTGTAGTGGGGGACCTACCTCGACTTGGAGCTCGATTACAACAATGCGAAACGTCTCATACTTGATCACAAGTACACAAAACTTGATGAAGACCGCAATATCGCGAAATTACCTCACCAATGCACTGCAACAAATGTAAAACAATCTAAAACACAAAAACACTGAAAAAAATAACTCAAATTATTAAACATTGCAAAAATAACTAGAAACATAGTAACACCGACTTAAAATAATTCAAATGAATGAAAAACGCATAAAACACCCCAACATGTTTTCAAAACATAATTTGTACCAAACTAAATCTTTATAAAACACGCCAAAATCAATAATTTAAGTGAAATAATTAACCAAACAAAAATTATCTACAATACCACCTAATTCCTTATAAAATAAATATACTCAAAATTAAAAAAAATTAATATTAAATGAATGTAAGTCATGCATGAATTAAAATACCTCTAAATTTAAAGGGGTAGGGGTCGGCACGGGGTGCACTCGATCAGTGGGGTTGTGCAATAGACAGAAAGTGGCGGTGCGCACCGGCAGAGACCATCACTGGTCGGAAATGAGTGTGCGACGCACCACTGGGGGCTGGATGAAGCAATGAAGGGGGACAACGTCGGCGACTCGACAAGGGGGCACGTGATGACTGCCGAAATATGTAGCAAGGGGGGTTGTGGGGAACTGCACGACTAAGCTGAAGGTGCGTCAGAAGAAGGAAGACCAGTGAAGGATTCACTGGTTGGGAAAGAGAAAGGGGATGACACCTGAGCGATGCATCACTGCTGGCCAGCTGGAGCAGGGAAGGGGACAATGCGCCGTCACTGGCCGGACGAAGCTGGGTAGGGGGAGATGTCGGCGAGGTGAGGCCGACCGATAAAGGAGGGTGGAGGGATGCTAGACAACATGCAGACACCAGAAGGAGGCTAGTTGGATGGTACAAGGATGGTGTGCACAGACTAGGGGGAGAAGGTGGTCGGGTGTCCAACCAGAATAGGGGGTGCGCTGGTCGGGCATGCTGAGCAGGGAGACGACATGAAGGTGTTGTTGGAACCGGGCGTGCAGCAGATGCCCCAAATAGATGGGTTTTAAAAAAATTACACCGATGATCGATGTAAACTTGTCGACGTCAGTGCAGAGCAGCCTGATTAAATCTAAGGATCTCACGTGAAGGGTTTTAAGCACAAAAATAAATCGTAAAAATACCTGGTTTAATTATGAAGATGCGCATGACATTTGATCGTCGTTGGTGATCGCTGCTTGAAGAATCTGAAGTTTAATTCCTCTAGATTGTCCACACATGCTTCAAGGAATCCGCAAGAGTGCCGTTTGTCATAATCTGGGTGCTAGCATGGAATTTTGACAATGCCTTCAATGCTCCAACAATCACCGCACTGCTTCACTAGAGATTCTTGAGAGAGTACTTGATCCATGCTCCTTGGATCCAGAGCATCTCTCTCTAGAGTATGAGAGAGAGAAGAGAAGAGAGAATCTCCATGAATAGTACTTGGAAAATTCCCCTCCTCTTCTATTTATAGTGGTTAATTAAAATACCCGGTATAGCCTCGCCGACCCCGGATACTTAACACACTATCAACAACATTTTACAACTACTAATCTGAGTCATAAATATTATTATCATTCACTTTTAATATATTAAAATATATTACGTGATAATAATTGAGTCATTAACTTGACTCGTCGCTCCCATAAATATTAATTGAACCTTGAATAATTTAATATTCATCAATTAATATTTTTTCATGTATTTACTAAAACTCATAAATACATTTAATAAATAAATTCAATAATCATTATTCTAAAATCAAATAATATGAATTTATTTATTGCGTTTAACTTTGAAAAAATCCCAAACCCCTATGGCGGGGCCCACTATGTCCAAAACTCATATTCAACTGAATATGGCATATTATTGAATACGCTATTGTGTGTGACCCTATAGGACCTTATTTCGACAGTAGTGAATAGTATTCACAGACCAAGAGCGGGATCTAGCAACCCATCATGGCCCCTAAAGAAATAAGGATTGTCACAACAGCAACAACCAACCTACAAACACACACTATGTAATATAATCTCTTTGTCTATAATATCTCATAAAGCAGGACGCACTCACATGTCATCACCCTTTTCTTGAGTTATTGTTTGTTGATTTAACTGGACGGATTTACCATTGACTGCCATGGCCATGGTCTTTATAAAGGTACTTCCATCCATATAAACATGGCCTAAGATATATTACTTCCATAACTTAGAAGCGAAAAATCCTTTCTTGACCATTCAACCAATGCCATGCCACCAATGACGCACCCAACAAAAACTACCTCACCACGAATTCATTGCCATGGTTTTCATCTTGTCTCAAAGTACACAATCAAATGACATACATTGGTAATGATCTCAAGTCAGGAGACCATTACACATGATTGTAGATAGGAACATCCAATGACACCCAAAACATGTGGTGTTCCTATTGGCAGGTCAGTCCTCATGATCTCACAACTAGAGATCATCAAGTGCAAACCTCATGAGAAGAAGTCTCAATGCTTATGATCCCCCAACACCTGATAGTCAGACATATACTGTTTCCAATCAGTAAGATGTATCTAGAACATATCAATTATATTTAATATTAATGTCATAGTATCTTGAGGTTCTCATTATAGCCTGGGAACTGCTATAACCTTTCGATATGACAATTAATCTTTGGACATTACCATTTTAATAGTGGACGCAGAAAAGTATACACTATAATGGTAATATGAAATCATGTATAGATAACTATATACATGATATGGTAATCAAAAGCACTGAATAGTTGGGTCTAGGGCACCCACTATTTCAACAGGTGTGCGGTCAAGAGGTAGAGTCAGAGGGCACGACGGGAGGCCCTGCAAGGGGGGAGGTTGGTCGCAGGTGCAGGGCGGCCCGAGGCAGATATAAGGCTGGTGACTGGGTGATGGAGATGGAGTGGCTGGAGGGTACCAAACCAGTGTAGGGTGGATGGAGAGTTGTTAAGGAGAGGGGAAGAGGGAGCCACGACGTGTTGGGGAGTTGGTGTGGCCGGTACAGTGTAGCGGCCGGAGGCGGGCGAGGGAAGATGACTGGGAGAGTAGCGCGCCAGTGAGAGGGAGGAGGAGGGCTGGCGACACGTGGGGGAGTGGGAGAAGGGAGGAGAGGACAGAGGGAAGGGTTTCTGCAACCCTAAACCAAAGGGATAAAAAAATAAAAATAAAAATAAAATAAACAACTAACTAAATAAATAAATAATATTAATAACAACAATAATAATAAAAATATTAATAAAAATAATAATAATCAACAACTTTAATAATAACATAAAAATGATAAAAATAATAATTTTAATAATAAAAATTATTTAATAATAATATAATATTATTATTCATGATGAAATAATATTATTACTACAGTTATTTATTTATTTAAATAAATTTTAATTTTTTTTCAACTTATTTAATTTATTTTTATTTGGCTGACTTAAACTCCGCAGTTGCACAGGTGCCCGAGCTAACCGCACGACTTCCTCTAGACATGCGGTGCCTGCGCACTGACCCAAATATCAATAGTAATAATAATAATAATAATAATAATAATAATAATAATAATAATTCCTTAATTACAACAACAACAACAATAATAATAATAATAATAATTAATCCTTATTAATAATAATACTAATAAGAATATTAGTAATCATACCGATACAAATATAAATAATAAGAATACCCAGTTCACTTTAATAATAATAATAAAATCATTAACAACAATAAAAATTTTAAATAACACAATAAATTACAAAAGTTTCTCATTTTAATTTTCCGAAGACAAGAGGATCGTTCCGATGCCTGGGTGAAGCTGTGCGGGGTTTCCAAAATGCGCTCCGCCCATGTAACCAATGACGTCAACTCAAAAACACGCATTTTTTTTGAAAAAACTCAAAAATATAATTCAGAATTCAACTTGAACCTAGAAAAAATTCTAAAGTCCAAAGAAAATAATTTAAAAAACTAAAGACATGAGTTGGGGTGAGACAAATATGGTTTGGTAAACCATGCACTAACCATGCATATTGATATCCCTTATATTGTATCTCATGAAGTTTCCTTATGGCATGGAATAGTTTGGTAAACCATGAAATGACTATGTAAAATGAAATTTTCACCTCTTTTTTATTTTTCATGATTTTATAGGTGGGGTAACATGGTCTTTGAGTTTTATTAGAAACCATGTGCTGTAGGAAATTATCCCAAATTCTTGTGTTCATCCTATGAAACTCTCAGATCATACCAACTCTAACAAGTCCTTTATTGATTTCCTTTTTTCACCTATCAAAAACATATTAAAACCATAAATACATAAAAATTGATCATAAAAATCCATTTTCAAGGTGATAAAATATTTCAAAAAGGCCTTTATACAAAATTTAATCAACCTTATTGAATGATACAAAATCTATTCCACATATGACATCAAATTCTAAAATGGAGAACTAGATCTGTGTGAAGTATCTCCTCAAAAACCTCAATTTGAGAATATTTTTTTTACCTTGGATGAAATCATCTTCCCACTAAGTTTTTTTACAAAAAAATCAATATCCAAGGATTAAGGTGGTAAATCATCATTCTTAGAAAACCTTCATGGTGTAAAAGAATGTGATGAACCAGAATCAAATAATACATTCACAAATTTAGAGTGGAGAATAAGTGTACCTTTAACCACTTCATTAGCATGATCCACTTTAGTGGTAGTGGTTGTATATGAACTTCATTGTTACCTTAGTCTATGTGGATGCTGATGTTTATTTCTGTTGTTATCCTTTGGATTGAGGTATTTATTTGAATAGTTGTTGAATTCATTATATTTGAATCATTAATATGTAAGGGTGAATTTGTTGCGACCTTCATATCCAACATTGTGATAACCAACCTATTCATCACTCCTTGATAATAATGATCTTGATGGCCATCCATTACACACATGAAAAATCTTCTCATTAATTTTTAAAAATTACCTAGATACTTCTTTGCACATTTTTAGCATGTAATCAATTATAATTTATTTCCAAAATTTAATTTATCATTCGAATTTTCATGAAACTCCATTTCCCTTTTCTTGTATCTATAATATTGAGAGTATCTAGTATATATTTAAACATTAAGTTCACATTAAATTATTCATATATAGAAACCAAATCATATTATAGTTAATTCCATTCAAATACACAATTTTATGGAAATAAATAATCATTTGATCTTACTTTCTGGATTAGTAATAAAATTATATGCATACCTTGTGAGCTTCATAAAGTTGTCTTTATATATACCAATGGATTCATCCTCCATTTGATTAAAATATATGAATTTTATAACTTTTTTCTTATAAAGATATTGGGTAAAATATTTATTAAAAATTAATTACTTGAACCCCTACCATTCCATAAATCTATCCATTTATTACTTCATTGTATTCTTGATTAGAGTCCACTATTGGTCAACATCACCTTGTAAGTGATAAATGACTAAAACAACATTATCATAATCTAAGCACTCGGTAATGGAAAATATATTCTCTATTATCTCAAAACATTACATAGAAATTATGGGATTAGAATAACCATTAAAAGAAGGTCTATGTTTTATCATGAAATAATTGATAGAATATTTCTCCTTTATTAGAGATTTCTCCATCTCAACATAGATCACATTATTATCAATTTCTTGATATTGTTGGGCAAGAATTTCTATATGTTTTTTTACTCTAGATTCCATCATTTTTGGTTATTCATTGTGAGAATAATTGTATTCTTAATCACACCCATTGTTAAATCAGTTCCTCCTATTTCAAGTTATTTACTTGAATAGAGGAAATTTAACGATGATATTACATAATTCAATATGTTTATAAAAGTGAATAATATTAATATAGAAGGAATAAATAAAAAATGACATGTATACCTGAACTTATGAATTTTTAGGTTTCAATATAATTTATTCATGATATATTTCTAATTAGGTTCTCTAACCACAACATAAAAAAGTATTTAAATCCTTCACAATGGTTCTAAAAGAGGATATAAATTAAATAGAGCATATCACCTTGTAATTTCAAACCTGTTGTGAATTTATGACCATATGTTATGCACTGAATACAGGCCAATTTAATATCTTACCAACCTTTTTAGGGTTATTACCCCTAAGTGAATCTGAGCCAAATAATACATCCACTTGTTTGTATCTAAGAGGTTATGTTATTACTAAGAAATCACATGCTCTATAATTTACCAAAATTTAGACTTTTTTCCTATATTTTGGCTTATCCCAAAAGAGTTTTCAATAATGTTTTGCATTCCTAATCCAGAAAAATAACTAAACGGTTCTTAGATACCAACTAAGATAACCTTATATAAACATGCATATTTAATATAAAAATTCCATATGTTAAACATTACATTTCATAAATAATCTTAAAATCCAAATACAAAAAGGTTTAGTGTATTTATAGATTACCAAAATAAAAAACTTATTTCACATAATTTATTCAACATATCACACATCAAAACTTCATTTTGAACAATATTCAATAAATAATTCCCTTCGAAAATGGGAAACAAAAGTATGGGTGAGTTCAAATGCTCAGTAAGTTAAATATTTTCAAAGAGTAATGATGGGTTGGAATATATGAGTATTAGAAAAATTGACTAGGGGAAATATATGATAAAAAACAACATGTATCAATAAGAGTTTATCATAATTCATGATATATGGACATATAAACTCAAATGATCAGACATATACTGTGGCATAAGAGTGTGAACATATGTTATAATAATCATGATACATGGAGAATAATATAGGAGTATAACATAGAAATACGTCACAGTTATAGGAATTAAGAAAATAATATTTTTTTAAATATAAATAAGTTCATACATAAAGTTATGGACTTCAAATTAGGTACACATAATGAATTGTGAACATGTCCACACACAAATAGGTCCATGCATAACATATTTGTCTAGGATATTTAAACCTTAACCAATTAATTTGAGGGATATATAGAAACCAAACCATCATATAATGAAAAACCATATATTTATCTATCACATGAAATCGATAATACACCATAGAAAGAAAAACCCATGGAATAAAATATCTTTCACAAAATTTTCAAATAACATCACATAAAATGTCTTTAAGAATTAGATCAGTTGATAAAAAAAATTCAATCACCCAAAATTAGTATTTCATAAATTAATTTAGGGGGTGATTTATAAAATATAACTTTATAGGAAACAGATTCTTTGAAGATCAAGAGTAAAATGGATGAAAAATCATAAAAATAGATTTCAAAAAACATTTTTAACACTGTCATAAAAATAAAAGGTTATAAATAACATTCAAAAGTAATTTATGAGAATGTGATAAGAAGGATTTTTCAAAAATTATGTAGAAAGTTTTTCCAGTAATATAACTTTGAAAAGAAATAAAGGATATGTAACATATGTGGAGTGTATAATAAAACCAACAATCATGAAAATGAACGCCTCTTTAATATTTTAAAATATCTTTTAGGAAACCCACATAGTTAAAAGAGTAATAAACATTCCATTTGAAATATATAAAATAAAAATATGAAGTTAATAAGTTATAATACATATTTTTAATTCAAAACAAGAAATGGATGTATTTTTTGAAAGAAATAATATGTACAAGGAGAATAAAGAACCCTTATAGGGGATAATAATTATTCTTAACAATGTTACATTTTTATAAAAAAATCACTCAAAAAGTTGATTTTAAAATAAAAAAATTACGTATGAAATAAAGAGATGGATTTAATATAATAAAAATTGATGAGAAACATTCAAGGATAAATATTATAACTCAATGAAATGGAATTGAGTTAACAAAAACCCATACCATTGATTCCCACTTGGCCAGACATGCTATAACCACTTGTACGATAAACTTATACATATTTATTAATTTCTTTAAAAAATATTCTAATATATTACATATTATACTATTTAGTTATAATTATTCATTATACATTAATTAATTATTTATTTTATATTTTTATAATCATATGTTATTAATTTTTATTCTTTTATACAAGTTTTGAAATGGAGATGTTAATCTCCATTATTAATTATTAATGAAATAATTACTTAATTATTCAAGTTACCAGAGTATATGTTCTATAATGATTTATTAAGTTCCAATTTCATTCCCTGATATTTTTAGATGAGATTCATTAAAATGGAAGTTGTGATTAGCCTATTTTAGTAAATTTTAACGACCAAAAGGTGGTTTATTAATAACGAATTAAATTTTAGTATTACCATTACATAACAAAAAAAATCATTATTTACTTATGAATAACGAATCTTACCAAAAAATAATTATCCATAGTCATCCATATTATAAATTCATTGCATCCTTCATATTGGTGGTTAAATTGACCCAAAATAGAACATGTTATAATCTATAAGTGATTATGGTTATTAAAATGATTATTTTATTATAATATTATTATAATGGAAGTGTAATGGTATAATTTAGATTATATTAATTTGATGACTCAGATTGTACAAATTGTGTATGTAAAATATATAGAGGTAATGTTTTGGGGGTAGATAATACTCAAGTTGAAGTCTTGAATATTATATTAAAGGAACACATGGAAATAGAGGATTTCATACCCCTTATTGTGAACAGAAGTTTCCAAATGAGGAAGATGGATTTAAGAGAGGTAAAATAGTAAGGGATTAAGTTTAATTTCAAATGACTAATGTGGATTATAGTGGGTGGAATTGATCTATTTTAATATGTCAAATAGAAGGAAATTTCTTTGGAAACATAGTTTAGGTGAAAGGTAAATACAAAATCACATGATTGTTAGGTGAGTTTGGTAAAAACAATATTGGTGAGACATGTGTTATTGACTTTAATAGAAATAAATTGTCCTTTATTTTTTTATATCATTTCAATTATTCAAATTTTGATCCACTTTAATTTACTACTTTACCCCTTTAAAATTATTTAAGTATTTACCATGGTAATTTTTATTTTAATAAAAATATAAGATAACCCCTATTTCAATACATATACATGATTATTATAAATTTTGAATCCATTGGATCTAAATAAATTTCTAAAAAATAGATTTTTTTTAAAATCAAAATATCAGATATAGAAAAAAAACATATTTTGTAGAAAAACGACTTTTTAAAAATTTACATTTCTCATTATTATTTTCTATTAATTAAAAAATTAAATTAGTGTTAATATATTTGATTATACATATAAACACTATATCATTTAAACATAATATATCTATTCTATATAAATTAATAAAACAATTTTTAGAAAAATGCATTGTCTCGCATGAGAATTATTTTTTCACAATTCCTTAAAATTAGATGTATATTAATCGAATTTTATCATAAATTTTCTGTTAATCAAATATACTATTTAATTAAAATGTTTTTCTAAATGTAAAATTTATAAAACCTAAAAATGTAAAAAAATGTAAAAATTAATGTCTATAAATTTACAATTTCTACACTAATAATTACATGTTTTTATCATCTAAACTTCTAATTAAAAACCCTTTAAGTATTTCTCAAAATACATAAGAGTAATATATTAAATGATGGTATTAGTGGGTGTTGATTTAGCTAGAAAGGATATCGTATTGATTTCTATGAGCTTGAACTTATCCCAAAAAAATATTTCACTCAAATTTCACTGATTGGAGTTTGTTTTGGGCTTATTATAGGGAAATCCCGATGAAGCTAACTTCTTTTCAAGATGAAAAAAATGAGACTCATAAAGAATTATTCTACTACTTGACACTATTTATATATTGATTTCATAATATGATTGCATATATTTATCTTCTCTAATTCAACAACTATATTACAATGGTTATGTTTTCATATAATTTTACTCATTAATTAGTCACATATATAATTATGTTATCCATATAATTCCATCATCCATCTATGTCTAATGTCCATATAATCCCAAAAACCATAAAATTACAACAACCATATTATCCATTGACCATAAAATATTCCTATACATATCCTTGTATACATCATCACCCATATCATTCTTTTATTTCTATTTAAAGTATGTTTATCATATTTAAAACTATTTATATTATTTCTATAGTAATAATCATAGGTAAGATATTCAACAAAATTCACGAGGATGAGGATTTAATGTTTTTTGTATTTTAATTTTATTACTATTTTATTCCTCTTATAATTTTCCTCATTATATTTCATTTATTCATATTATAATATATTTCATTATTAATTATAATTTTATATCTTAATGAAACCAATAAATATTTATTTTATTGTGATGTTCCATGGAAGAAAAACTATTATAAATAAATTTAGTGTTAAAAGAATCGTATTTTACAATATTGCTTCCTCAAACTTATGATTTTTTCAGATAACTTTAACTAGGTAATTAATATTTATTGTAGTACTTTACGACTAAGATCCAAGATTTATTCAATCTATTCTTCATAAGATAAATCATGATCCAATCATAACACATTTGAGTTGAGTACATATGAAGGACCGAGTATGTACATTATCAAAACTAAAACATCAAACACATATTTCACTTGGGATAAGTTTAGTGGAAGTGAAAGATGATAAGATACTATACCCATATGATCATGGATTTAGAAAGGGATAATGTTTCTAGAAATCAACTTTCCCTTCTTCTTGATTATTATAAACCTATTTTATAGTGATATCTAGATGAATAAATTTTCTCCAACATCAAACTCTAAATCTCTCCAATGATTATTAGGGTATCTCTTATGTTTTGTTTTTTTAGTTGTAATGTGTTGCTGAATGGTCTGAATCTTCACTACCATATCTTAAGATATATTTAGTCCCAATAGCTTAGTCTTCCCAATATCATACTAACATGTTGGATTTCATAAATTTCTCCCATATTGATCCTAATATTTTCCTATTTGAATGTTAGATTGGAAACTATTATTATATATAAACTCTACTAGGGGAATGTGTTAATACCATCCTCCCTTGAAATCCATTAAGAAGGATCTCAACATATCCTATAATGTTTGAATGGTTAGTTCATATAAACCATAAAGTTTGAAGATGATAAGTAGTGATGATGTATAACTCTATAACCATTTCCCACTAAACACTTTTACAGAAAATCAAGGTAAAACTATGTTCTTGAATTGATATAATGGAAGGTGTTATTATATGTAGCCTTGAAATGCACTTTATGTGTATATTTTAAATTTTATCAAGTGAGAAATATTCTTGAATAAAAATTAAATGCACTAACTTTATACGGATATCAACAATATATGAAATGGAATTTTGTACATTACTTATTAGTAAGTCTTATAATGAAATCCAAGGTGATATTACAACATTTACATACAAGTATGGATAATGGTTACATCATACCCTTAAATAGCTATTATTCTTACCTAACATACTAGAATAAAAAGCATGGATATATATACTCTGCAATTGACCTCATTATATTGACCCACCATAAATGATCCTTGATATCTCTATACATCTTTATACTTCTAAGATGGATAGATAATGATGATCTATATGCATTATCCAATAAATCCTTATTCAATTGTAATATTTAAGTGATACATTACCATTTCCTAAATCATAAAATTCCATCATTGTCAATTTTTAGCTAAGAAATATTCCTTACCTTCTTCTGTAGCTCAGTGTCCTCATTTTACGCCTCATTGGTCTTCATATAAAGGGATGATTTAGATGAATTTTGGGAAAGAATATATTTCTCACATTTACTTTTGATTCCCAAGTCCATACTTTGTATATCTATGAGTATTGGTTCTCTTTTAGTTCTCATAATATATAATGTATCATTATCCTTGCTTCTCATAACATCATTCACCTTGTTTTCCTTCCCAGAGTGATAATGTATTGAAAATTCACAGTACTTGATAAAATCTAGCCATAACCATCATCACATGTTCAACTTATTCTATGTGAATATATACTTTAAGGTTTTATGATAAGTATATATATCACATTTTTCACCACTGAGATAATACATCCATAAATCTAATGAAAATATTATTACTATTAGCTCCAACTCCTGTTTTTGGTATTTTTTCTCATAAAATGTTAATTGAAATTAGTCATACCTACCACCATTTCATTTTTCATGTGAACACATCCATATCCCTGCTTCGATTTACCTATGTATATAAAAAACCATTCTCTACTATAAAGTGTTGTGATTACATGTTAAATAACTATATTTCTCTTAATCTCCTTGAAATTTTGTTTACATCAATCTATTCAAAGAAACATGACTCCCATATGAGTTAACAAGGTTAGAGTATTTGAAAATTTTGAGAAATTTATAAAAAATCATCAATAGTATCATCCAATATGAGAAAACTACAAATATCTGTTACAATAGTTTGTTTGGGATATTATTAAATTACCTCCATTGTTGAAGTATATATAGATATATCCTATATTATAATTACATTACCTTAGAATGATAATTTCTATATAAAAAATTCACACTTTCTAAATTTGGCATAAATTTTCTCATTTCTCAATGTCCTTAGTACAATCCCCAAAATGATCTTAATGATATTCCGTTCTCATGGAATATATGAGAATATCATCTATAAATACTAAAAGAAAATTATTCATGGTAATCACTAAAGTATCTGTTCATAATATCCCTGATGATAGTGTGGGGATTTTGTAAGTCCAAATGGAATCACTATGAATTCATAGTGTCCATATCTTATTTGAGAGACTTCCTTGTGTATATCCTCCTTTTTCACCGTTAATAGATGATATTTAGATCAAAGATTAATAATTGAGAAGTATTGACATCCTCTAAGTCAATCAACTATATAATCAATACAGGGTAGAGGAATATTCTTCTTAATTTTGATTTTGTTTCATTCATGATAATCAATACAAAGGTGCATTGATCCATCCTTCTTCATGGAAAATAGTATTAGTACATCCCTTGGTGAAGCACTTGGGATTATAAAACCATTATCTAGATTTTATTGAATTTTATTATTCAATTTATTTAATTCAACATGTAATATTTGATAGTAACTCTTCCATGTAATCATAAAACTTGGTATTTTCCTTAACTATGTGTCAATCATGCACATCCCCTTTCTTTTCCATTTTTCTTAATTTTCTCCCAAACACTCCCCAAGGTAAAACCCAATCGAAAGGTACTTAAATAAAAACAAAAAAGATTACCTAAATTCAATTCCAATTCAACTCCACAAAAGTTTATGATCTTACATTAGGTCTCATTATTACCCTTATCTTTTGGTTTTAACCTTTATTTAAACCCTTTAACTCTTTCCATGACAAAAATTATTCTTACTCATTGAAGATTAATATAGTTACTATAAAAATACAAAATAACCTTCAATGAGTCATGTATGACATTTTGAACTTTATCCCAATCACTTGTCTAAATTTTGGATTTTTATGAATTTTATATGATTTAATAAATTATTATTTATTTTAAAATATCATTGATGTCAATTTTGACACTATTCATTACTTGACTTTTTGAAAATATTATAACAATAAGGTATCTTCAATCCAATACATATAAAATATCACTAATATGTTAAAGATATCTATAAAAGTTTTGGGGACATTAATTATATAAAATTATATTTATTTTAATATTTTTAATATAATTTATTTGGTATTTATATTAATTAAATAATTATTGCATCATCATTGTATAAGACTTTAAGTAAATTATTTATGTATTGAAAATTACAAATAAATTATCAGGATGAAGATACACATTATATCTTTAAATGGACTATATATTGTAGAATTTATCTTCTGTATGACCCTACATTAAAAATGATATAGCTATTAAAAATATGTGTATGACATCTTTAACTTATATTTAAATAAAATATAATAAATGTCGTACTCTCATCCAAGTGGGATAAAAATCATATAATATTGGACCAAGGATGATTTTGGTTGAAAAAAAAGTATCCAAATTTATTTGGACAAGTGTTAGGGTAATTTTCTAATACTTATAAAATTAATTTTACCCGTAATTATTTGGTTTAAATTTAACTGTATTAATAAGAAGAATTACTAAAGTTACTATTTATAATTCCCAAAAATAAAATAAACCTATTTGAATAATTTGGAACCAATGATTCTAAATATGGAATCATTTTTTAAATATTCAAAATACATAAGTTGTAGTAATTAATATAAAATTAACCCCGTTGACAGAATGAGAAAACATGTTTTTATAGTAAAATTTCCAAAATATTGAAATGTTTTTATATCTAAATTCAATGTGAAATTGATTCTAATTACCTAAATTGGATTCAATGATAAAAAACAATTTAATTATACATTAAAACCAATTAAAATTACAATTTACCACTATAAATAATTTAGACAAAAGAGTTGTTTTCAATTGAAATGAAATATTTTATTAGAATTCATCAAAACATGAAACTTATCAAAAAAATACCAAAAATTCAACCAAAGTAAATTTTTATATTAAAATTTAAAAGAAGATGTTTTTTTATCAAATAGAATATATAAAATTGTCAAAAAGTATATTTAAAATAGGTTCATCATTAAAAGGTGGTAAAATTGCCTTTCCAAAAATATAGGTTTTAATGCATAATATTGTGTTTTTTTATCTTATACATATAAAATCGATTCGATGGATATCAAAAATATTTTATTGAATATATAACATATATATTTCATTAATATCATTCACTAATTGTGATTAATTTAATTTATTAAGACAAAACTCATTTGGGAGCATAAAAATAAAAATATTTCCTTTATATTTAATTGGTGTATATTTTCATTTCTAATCATTTGGTAACCAATGAAATCATATTTTATTTTTTAAACCAAATAATTACCTAATTAATTTAATACTATTAATAAATGATAATTTAATGTATAGGTTATATCTTGTTATATTAATAATAATATTTTAATAATATACTATTGTTCTGTAAAACTCTATCTTGCATGTAACACAGGCAATCAAAGAAATTAAGTATTCTATGAAACGTAATATTAATTTGGTTTTGTGTATAAAGAATGATATCAGTAGAATTAAATTTATTAGAAAATAAAAATATTGTAAATTCTTGGGGTGTAACAATAAAGCCTAGAAATAAGGAACAAAAAACATATGCTTGATTATATATATCCTTTTGAAAAATAAATGATGTTTTTTATCATGATAATTTACATTAATTTTTTTTCAATATGAAATAATTATTTTAAATTCATAATAAATTCCAATAGAGTAATTATTTAGTTAATAATTAAATATAACAAATGATAATAAAAATATTAAAAGTGAAGTAAAGTGAATGAATTATTGCGTTCCATTATTGTTTTATTAACACATCACATTACATTTGTGTGAACATAATATATTTGACATCCATAATTTTATTGATATTTTTAAATTTAATTTAAATGAATAAAGTCACAATTGAAATTAATGTTATTTTATGATAAATTATATTTTTAAATGATTTAAAATTACTAAAACCTTTTATTCATACATGTTATTTTTAAATGTTAATAAATAAAAAATATGGCCCATTAATGGAACACTTAATCTTTTATAATGAATATATATACCCTTAAATAGTAAAAACTCATTTGGAACAATTAAGCTTAAAGTAGTGTTTTTTCACGTTACATGCACTTATGTTAAAAGTAATTTCCAAAACACATAGGATTTAAAATTTTTAAATTAGATATAATATTTAAAATCAGTTGGTAAAAATTATATATTATGTCTCACTCTAATTTAGTCTTAAATGATAAATTACAAAGATTATAAAACTAGTGGAAAATCAAAATAGTAAAAATAAGGATACTTAGAAGTTAAGGAATGAAATGTTTAAAACATGTGTTTCATTTTGTGTTGGAGGTTTGGATCGACCATATAATACATATAAAAGTTAATTATCATATTTGGAGCCACTTTATGTAATATTGACCTTCCAATAATGAATACTTTTGAGTATTTACAATAATTCCACTCACCCTCAACTATAGAAGGGAACTCACTCTCCCCACTTATTCACACATATCAACACATTTGGATTGACCAAGATCTAAAAAAATCACTTTAAAAATTCTATACCATCATTATAGAAGAATTATTTTTCAAATAAACCCAACAAATCAAAGAATTATTACAACCCTAATTAGGATACTCAAAGAAGAGATAACGTTCATCAACGAGCATTTTCATCTCATTTATTCCTCCACCCTCTTAAATTCTTATTATTACATGATTATATAATAAACCCATTATTTTCCATATAATGAGATGTCATTATGTTAAGGGTATGACATAAAACCACTAACACTTCTATCAAATGGGCCATGAAATCATCGTTCCTGTGTATGGAGGACTACCGCCTCACGAAACGATGTCATCTGTTTCTCCATTACCACCTTTCATGGTTGGGAATAGTGAAGCATTTATAGGTTATATATGATATATCTATGATATTTATCATGTTATTATGCTTTTTTAATTATTATATCACGTATACCACTATTATTTCCATTTTGTGAGGATATGATAAAATCATTCATGTGTACGGTGGACTACCGCCTCACGAAGCAATGTGATTCATTCACTCATTACATGGAATGTATTAATGATGGTTTAACAAAAATAATGATATATATGACATAAAAGTATTTCAGAATAATAATATATATCATTTATTTTAATTTAATTCAAACCAAAAGGAAAATAAAAAACATTGTTCATGTCTATGTACATCCTACCGTATCCACGAACAATGTATTTAATTTACTATCACTAAATTTTATGGATTAATATGTATAATGAATATATTTGATATTTATATCACTGTTATCTTTATAGGGATGATGGAACCATGCTCAAAGTTAGAGGTCAAAAAATGTAGTAAATCAAAACTTATAAAAAAAACAAAGTTGTTTTAACATGGAACATGAATTTAACATGGAATTGTTAATAAATGGGAAATAAAAGTTCATAAGTATAGAGAAACTACTTTTTATTACATTAATATTTCATAATTTTCATAATAAATAACATAATATCGCTACAAATCTAGGATCTAAAGGTATAGTGTCTTGGTAAATTAGGCTCATACATAACTTATACATAATAAAACATAATCATTTATTTATATCCTTCATATTTATACTTCTAAAACTAAAATTATCCATATTACCTGTATTAACCTAAGAATATACATCAATGAAATGGGAGATATAAAATCCTAGTAAGAGGATTAATAAGGGACATGGATCAATATGACATGGGTGAGAATCATCATCATCATAATAACATAAGAATAGGATAATCATCAACATTATAAGGGAAACATTTGATAAGGAAATGAAATGTGAAATGAATAAAAATGAAACATCATGTTATAGTGGTAAAAAATAACACATAATTTTGAAAAAATATAGCATCATGTTCACAAATAACATATTTTCATAACCATAACATCATAATTGTTAACAAATATAGAATAATGTTCATTCATAGTACAAATTATCTCATGAGATACATCATTGTACCCAATGCATTAGAGGGATATATAAGTTTGGGTTTAAACTTCACATCATAATATTTAAATAATCATGCATTCCACATAGAACATATAAAAATAATAATAATGACATAACCATAGAAAATAATGGGTTTCATAAGGATTTAATCAAAAATAATTTCAAGAATAAACTTAGGGTTCCCAACTAAACAAGGGAAAACTTATTTGAAAAAATTATCATCATTATTGAGTGTATAAGAAACAACTCATGAGGAGTAAAATATGTGTCTTTGGAAAGAAGAGTTATTTTGAAAACACTTTGTACTTTTCATAAAATTAAGTAAGAAAAATGTATATCCCCAAAAATAAATGGGGTGAATAATGAAATGATATTTAATGAACATTACATTAGTATCCAGACCAAATATGTTGTGAATGATAGATAACCCAAAGAAAAGGAGTTGGGATTGAAAATCCCCTTACCTTAATTCCCACTTTATTTCATCACTTTTTCACCTCAAGAATAATGAAATATTATTTATTAAAAAAATTTACTAGATTTTAATTATATCAATTTATACAAATTTTTATCAATTATAATCTTTTAATTACATTTCTTAATTTTTTTGATGAATTTGATGCGTTTTGATATCATATTTTTCTTAAAATTTTCCCGTTTCACATTTATTTATCTATTTTTCATTCAAAGTAATTTATAAATTAGTATAATTAATTATAGAAACATATAATATATATAATTAAATGTTTATATATTATATATAATTTATAATATTCATCCCTGATGATGGTTATATGCGTTTACATAGAAATGTCTCTGTAGGTGGTTAATCAGCCTTTAATAGGATGTTGTCGAAAGAGTGGGAAATGGAGGTATAAAATTTATATTTTTTTATAAATATGATAATTAAACAAGTTAAAAATAATTAATATAATTTTATAATACTGAATAATTAATTTTAAATTAATTTTTTTGAAAGGGATTCTTAAAAAGTCGAAAAGAGGGATGAGTTAATATAGACTTACTCTCTCTTTGGTGTAACTTATATTGTACAACATTATAACTCCCTTAGTGATTAGAATTGTATTTCTCTATTATTTCACTAAGTATTATTAGGGGATTTAGAGGGAGTATTTGGGAAGATCTAGGACTTTGGAATGGGTGGGAGGAGAGGTTTTCCATGGGGAGGGAGAGGGGTGACTTTTACATGAGGAGAGGGGTATTTATAGAATAAAACATTAAATAAAATAATATATCAATGGTAAAACATGTAATAGTGAATTTTTGACAAGATAAATTATATAAAAATATAATATAATTGGTTTAAGACTTTATATGCCCTTTATAATTCTAATTAATTAGTTTATTAAAAAGGAAATTTAATTTTTTTTATTTTAAGGAATCAATTTTGACTTTAGGTTTTGGAAAGTTCATTTTAGTTTTGGAAATTATGTTTGTCATATTTTAATGAAATGTTTATGAAATATTATATATATTGTATGAAATTAAATTTCTAGGAAGAATTATGTAATTATTACATCATGAATGATGTAATTTAGGATAAAAGGGTTGTGTGAAAAACTATATTTTTACTATTCACATGGAAATTGAAGTATTTCAGAACATTACCAAAAAATCACCCATGGAAAATTTTGACATGATGATTTCAAAAATGGTATTCATTTTATCAAAATAAATTTCAATAATAGGTAATTTTAATTTTTAATATAAAAATTATTTCTTTTATGAAATAGATTAAAAAATAGTTAATTAATAATGTGATTATATTTTCTTTGAGTTTTTTAATCATGATATATATATATTTTTCATTATAATTTGTATATTTAATTAAATTAATCATGAAAAATATTATTTATATAAAAATTTATTATTTTGAGTTAAAATTACTATTCAAACAGTTAGGTTACTACTCTGAAGGGCCATGATACTATTCCCAATGGACAAGTTACTATTACAATGACCACATTACTATTAAAATGGTCAAATTACCTCCTTTAGATACCACTTCCTTCTTTAAATCAATATTAAAATCAATTACTCTCAAGGTTCTATATTTAACTTTTTTATGATGTTTATTGATTTACTAATATTTTGTTTCTTTTCTATAGTGTTTGCAGTGGCAGTGATGATTCTAATAGATTAGGGCGATCCATATTTTCCCATTTTAGTTTTTATATTTTATTTTTTTTGTATAGCTGTAATATTTGTAATTATAATTCATTTCATTTTTTATTAATGTAACAATATTTAGTAATGAAAAAATGCCTTTTTTGTTTCTCTATATTTTTTATGTGTATAATATAATACATCACACATTTATTTAGTAATAAAATATTACTAATTAACACTGGGCCATTACATACCCCTTTATAAATTTAATCCCTAAAATTTCAACTCAAATTCTTGGTTGATATTATATGAGGGTACTTCTGTTTCATCATTCCCTCAGGTTACAACATCACCACATCCTACTTATGGTTCCTCCATAACAATTTGATAAGGTAATTTGTCTTATTGCATATAAATTTTTCTCTATAGTCCAAGATCATCACTCTTTGTTATTCGTATGTGAGTTCATTCTCCAAGTTCACCATCTATGTATTCATTAAATGTGAGGGATCAGACGTACACTTCCTTAGGAGAAATACTTGTAACACATCATGAACGTGAGACATACTTTGTCGATGTTCAAGTCGATAGGCCACTACTCCTATATAATCAAGGATATCAAAGGTGAAAATGTATCTTAGGCTAAGCTTACCTTTCTTTCTAAACCACATGAATCTCTTCAATGGTGATATTTGAAGGAATTTGTTTCTCCAACATCAAAAACCAAGTCCCTTTGATGATTTTTAGCATAGATCTTTTGCCAGCTCTAAGAATCTTTAATATGTTGTTGAATGTCTTGAACATTTTTTTCATCTCTTACACAAGATCATGTAAAAGTATCTTTAATTCACTAACTTCATCCCAAAAAGTAGGAGTTATACATCAATTAACATACAGATCTTTATATAGATCAATTTAAATACTCGATTGGAAACTTTTTTTATATTTGAAATCAGCCAATGGAAGATGATGATACTATCCTACTTTAAATTCCATTGAGAAGGATCATAGAATTTCCTCAAGAATATACATAGTCCTTTCAGATTGTCAATTTTTTTTGGGTGATAGCTCATGCTAAAATTTAATTGAGTACTCAAATAATATTGAATAATTATACTAAATCTATAGCTGAACCTTGGATCATGATTAGAGGTGATCAAATGTAGAACCCAATGCATCCTCAATACATAATTATCATATATCTTGGATATTTTTTCAAGAGATAAATATTCCTAAATGGTGGTAAAGTTGAAAATATTTTTGAGATGATCCACCATAAAACATATTTTATTTTTTCATTTGGATATTTTCAGGAGACCGGTGAAAATGTCCATAGTGACATTCTACCATTTTCATGTGGGTATAGGCAATGGCTGCATCATCCCTTTGGACCTCTATCACCCTGATTTAAATTAATGACATACCAAACACCATGAGATATACTCTATAATCTCATTATTTATTTTTTCCCACCAAAAGTGTACTCAAATATCATGGTATATCTTCGTACTTCTAGGACGGATGGAGAAATTTGGCATATTCACATTATTTAATAGATACTTATTTATCCCAGGTGATGAAGGAATAAAAATCCTCATTCCAAACTAAATCAAATCTTCATCATTCATGTGGAACTCATGTATCTTCCATTACATTACTGATTTCACCTTCTCTTGATGTTCCTAATCCTCCATTTGTGCCTCTTTGATTTTCCCTTGTATAAATGGTTGGGCAATCATTTGGGAAAGAAGGAACTATTCCCTGCTATTATGATTTCTAAATCCATTATTTGAATATCCATGAAGATAGTGTCTTTTACAATCCACATCATGGATATAGTATAATGTTCTTTTATTGTAAGAGCATCATCTACCTTGTTTTCCATTCCCTGGAGTTAGTGAATAGAGAAATCGTAATCCTTGATTAGCTCTAACCATCTTTTTTAATGCATGTTAAGCTCCTTTTGTGTGAATATATACTTTATAATCTTCTAATTAGTATATATATCACACTTTTCATCATATAGATAATACCAAAAAATATTTAGAGTGGATATTAGAGCCACTAACTCCATATCTTGCATCGGGTAGTTCTTCTCACGGAACTTCAACCATCGTGAAGCATAGGCTATCACTTTATCATTCTACATGAGTATTCAACCGAATCCTTTATTTAAAGCATAACAATATATCACAAACCTTCTCCATTTATTGGTAGTGTGAGTACATGAAAAATGATTAGCCTCTTCTCGAGAGCCTTAATGATTTACTCACATTCTTCCATCCATACATAATTTACCACTTTCCATTTTAACTTAGTTAGCGGGCTACACAGTTAGGATAAATTTCTCACAAAATGTCAGTATTAAACAGATAAGCTAAGAAAACTATAGATTTTCATGACACTAGTGGGTCTGTTCCATTCATCAATTTTCTTTGTCTTTGAAGGATCCAAAAAAAATTACTCACTTGTGATCACATTCCGCATGAATGAAACTTACTTCATCCAAAAGCTACACTTTCTAAACTTAACATACATTTTCTCCTTCCTTAATTTTTCTAGTGCTACCCTTAGATGATCCTCATTTTCCTCCTTTATCTTGAAGTAAATGAGAATATATTCTATATAGAATACCATAAATATATCTAGTTAGTCTCGAAAGAATATATTAATCAAATATATGATGATTGTAGGGGAATTGGTAAGTCCAAATGGAGTCACTATGAACTCATAGTTCCCATACAATGTACATAAATTATTCTTCTAAATAGCTTCCTTATTTACCTTCATTTGAAGATATTCAGAATAAAGATCAACCTTTAGGATTACTATGCTTCTCATAGAAGATCGAACAAATCATCAATCTTTAGTAGAGGATACTTGTTCATTATAGTGATGTTGTTGAGCTCCCAATAATCAATACACAACCACATTTATCAATCCTTATTATTAAAAAAGAGCACTAGAATACCCCAAGGTGATGAAATAGGTCATATGAACCCTTTTTCCAAATGCTCTTTTAGTTGATTCTTTAACTATTCCAGTTTGATTGGGGACATCCTGTAGGGAAACTTTGAGATAGGTGTGGCTCCTGGTATAAGATATATTGATAAGTACAAATCATGATTTGGGGAAAGTTTTGGTAATTATTTGAGAAAGACATTGTTTTATTCCCTAATAGTGAGAATTTCATCAAAGTTGATACCTTCTATTAACTCTACCATTTGGGCTAGGTATACTTCTTCACAAGGTTTCAACACCCACACCATTGATGGATTATCCAAAGGAGATTCATGATCTTCCTTGAATTTTTAGAGGAGCATTTGGTGGTTTATAATATGAAAAAATACTTCCTTTTTCTGATAGTTGATGTGTTCTTTATATAATGAGAGCCAATCCATGCACAATATAACATTGAGTTACACCAAGAGAAGTATTATGAGATTTTCTGGAATAATATTCTCAGAGATACTTAAAGGTGAAGTGTCTAACACTTAGATTGCAATGATTTCACCACTAAGTGTTTTTATGGATATATATAAATCAAGTTATTGGGAATTTAATTCAATAGTTCTAGAAAACATTCAGGATATAAAGGAGTTCATATAACCGGAATCAAATACTAATTTTTCCATTCATTAGTGAATAGGAAGTGTACCTTTTACAACTTTATTTTTGTGCTCCATATCAGAATTATTTATGGTATAAGTTTTCCATTGCGCCTTTATCTTTGGTGTTTATTGATGCTCATAGCTTTCATGTTTATGTGGTTTGGTTCAATAGCTTATATAGTTTCCTTACATCCTACAGTTGAAGCTTTGAACCATTGGTAGTGCATTAGGAAGTTCCTTCCTTTCCTCTATCATGTTGGTCATATTCTTCATGTCTCTCCGATATTCCTAATCTTGGTGGACTTCTCTCCCATACTTGAAGCATTTACCCATTCCTTTGAGAAAAATCCCATGATGTTTCTTTCCACATTTTTTACATGTGGGTAGTTGGATCCTCTTTCCTCCTTTTTCATTTGACCCATCATCTTGAAACTCTATTCCTATATTCTTATCTCCATAACCATGGGACAATTATCTGAACTCCTTATCTACATTGATATTTTATTTAAACACTACTTCATAACTCCCAAACTATTAGATATATAGAGCCTATTGAAGGTATGGTTTTAAATCAATAAAAAATATATCTATTTTTTTATCATTTTTTATGAAAAAACCCATGGAGTATAATGAAAACCTTGTTAAAATTTCATCATAATCCATGATAGATTCACCTTCCTTTTTCTTTAGCTCTATGAATTATCTATCCTTCATTGTTTGAAGATTTTGAGGGAAATACTTGATAATAAATATTTTTTTAAAGACTTCCCACTATATCTCCTCCATTTCAACCTTTGACATGGTGTTATTTATCCAAACCACAATTGATAGAATTCTCTATATGAATGATAAAAATTAAGACTCTCCTTATCCATATTATAATAATAGATAATAGAAAATATCCTCCCCATCAAGTTAACCCACTGTTCCACAACAAGTTTATTGAAAGTTTCAATAAACATAGATGTTCATTGCCGCATAAAGGACTTAATGGATAGTTGATCCTTCTTCTGTGAATGTTCACATAACATATGGTTCATTTTATTGATTATAGACCGAGATAGTTGGGTAAAAATTGTAATTAAATTTTTAACTCCACCTACCATGTCATTGGAGATATCGTTTAAAAAATCGTTGCATTGTCCCTAACATGGGTTATTGTCCTGGTTTATCCTCGTTCCAACCATTTTCTAAAAAATAAAATGTTTAATGAAAAAATAAGTCAATAAATCATGAATAATTTATTCTTTTATGAAATTAACACTGATATAATATCTTATGGGATACCTAAGCTTATCCATTTCTAAAAAATTTCTTCAAGGATGTTTACCCATAAATAGTCTTATACTTCTGGGTTGAACTCTTTTTTTCTAAACCTAATTTCCAAATTAACGAAATTGTGCTTTGATACCAACTATAGTGGAATTAATTTTTATTACATGATTATTATATCATTTCCAAAATAAAATAAATAATAGAATTACAAATAAAATATCCAAAGGTTTAGTGCCTTGGGAAAATTTGGGTCATACATAGATTGTACATAATAAAATACAAACATTTATTTATATCCTTCTTCTTTTTCCTTTTAAAACTCGCATTCTTCTTAGTACATATAGTCACCTGAGGATATACATCAAAGAAAGGGGTGATCTAAAATTACATTAAGAGGATGAATAAGGGACATGAATCAATATATCATGGGTGAATGTAATCTCCATTATCATATCATTAGCATAAGATCATTACAAAAATCGTAATGGATTTTTTATAAAGGCATGGTATGTGGAAATGTGTAAAAATGAAACATTATGTCATAGTAGTAAAAAACCATGCATAGTTGTGAAAAAATCTAGAATCATGTTCATGTATAACATAATTTCATAATCATAACTTCATAATTGTGAAAAAATATAGCATCTTGTTCACAAATAATACACATTATCTCATGGGATACATCACATTACCCAATGCATTGGAGGGATATATAATTATGGGACCAACCATCACATTATAATTTTTGCATAATCATACATTCCACATAGAATGTATAAAAATCATAATAATAAAATAACCCTTATAATGGAATGGGTGAACTAAGTATTTAAACAAAAAAAATTCATGATTAAACTTGGGGTTCCAAAAATAATAATGGAAAACAAAAATAATTGTTCTTTTGGAAAATCATTGTATTTTTCATAAAATAAATTAGGAAACATGTATATCTCCAAAACAAAAATATAAGGACAATGAAATGATTTTTTTAGAAACATTATAGTGGCATTCATTCCAAATATTTTTTTTAAATATAGATAACCTAAAGAAATGGAGTTGGGTTTGAGAATCCCCTTACCTTAATTCCCGCTTTATTTCTTCGCTTATGCGCCACCTGAATAATAAAATAATATTTTTGAAAACATTGATTCAGAAGTGAATTATAGTAATTTATAAAACTAGTTATCAATTATAATTATTTTATTATATTTTTTTAATTTATGTTGATGGATCTGAAGTGCTTTGATATCATGTTTTCCTTAAAATTTTATTGTTTTGCTTTGATTTCACTATTTTTATTCAAATTAATTTATACATTAGTATAACTAGTAATAGAAAATTTTAATACATATAATCAAACTTTTATATATTATATATAGTTTATAATATCCATCCATGATTATGGTTATATTTTTTTGACATGGAAATGTCCCCGTAGGTGGTTAACTGACCTTTAATAGGACATTATCAAAAAAGTGGGAAAGGGAGGTATGAAATTTATATTTTTCATATTTATTATAATTAATGTAGTTTTAAATAATTAATATAATATTATATTACTCAATAATTAATTTTATAAAATATGGTTTTGAAATTAATTGGGTAAAATAATAAAGAGAAGAATAAAATATGGAGGAGTTAATAGATACTTACTATCTCATTGGTGTAGCTTCTCTTGTACGACATTATAACTCCCTTGGTGATTAGAGTTGAATTTCTCCAGAATGTCTCTAAGTATTATAAGTGGATTTAAAGGGATTATTTTGAAAGATATTGGTCTTTTTAATGGGTGGGAGTGGTTTTTTAAGGGTAGGGAGGGGGTTATTTATTCTTGAGGAGAGGGGTATTTTTAGAAAAAAATATTGAATAAAATAAGATATCCAACGAAAAATTTTTAATAGTGATTTTTTGAAAATATAAATCATATATAAATATAATATATTTGGTTTAAGACTTTAAATCACCATTATAATTCTAATTTGTGAGTGTATTAAAGAGGAAAGTGAAAATAAAGAAAATTGTTATTTTAAGGAATCAGTTTTGATTTTCGGTTTTGCAAAGTTCTTTTTAGATTTTGAAATTAATATTAACTTATTTTAATTAATAATTTATGAAATAAAATATATTATGACCCAAAATGAAGTTATAGGTTGGATTATGTAATTACTACATCATGAATGATGTAATTTAGGATACACAGGTCATGTGAAAAACAGTATTCTTACTATTCATTCGAAAATTAATGTATTTCAGAAAATTATAAAAAAATCACCCTTGGAAAATTTTTATGTACATATTTTAAAAATAATTTTATTTTTATCAATATAAATTTCAAAAAATGGTAATTATAATATTTAATATAAAAATTATGACTTTTAAGAAATACATTAAAATACAATTTATAAAAAATGTTCTTATATTTTCTTTTGAGTTTTTAGTCGTGATATTTTTTTTACACTCTAATATTTATATTTATTTAAATTAATCATAGAAAATATTATTTATATCATACTTTATTATTTTGAGGTAAAATTACTATTCCAACGGTCAGGTTACTATTCCAAATGGTTAAACTATTATTCCCAATGGTCAGGTTACTATTCCAATTGTCACATTACTATTACAATAGCCTCATTAACTCATATAAATAAAACTTATTTCACTCAATATTCAACTTAATTTCCCTTAAGGTTATATATTTCCATTTTCTAAGATGTTTATTGGTTTACTAATATTATAATTCATTTATATAGTGTTTGTAGTGGGGGAGATGATTCTGGTAGATTGGGACAATCCATTTTTTTTTTCATTTTAGATTATATATTTTCTATTTATTCCCTATTTTAATATTTTTAATTTTAATTGGTTTCACTTCTGATTAATGTAATATAAAATAATAATGAAATAAAGTTGTTTTTCTTTTCTCTATATTTTTTATGTGTATGATATAATACAACACACATTTATTCCAAAAACAAATATTACTAATAAACACATGGTTGTTACAATAAGAAAATCACATATGGAATGATATATATGAATATGGTTCTATAATTGATTTATAATAAACTTATATTTATTATACATGAGATTTTATTGAGTATTATGGAATTCAATACTTAAGGCAAGGGATTTCTGTCTCACATTTATTTTATATAAGACACATGCCATGTTCACCACCTATTTATTTTATACGATGTGTATACATCCCATGAATGTATTTAAATATTATTGTATAGATAATTATTTTAATTTTCATATAAATTTTAGAATCTCTCTTTTATGGTGTTTCTGGTTAAAACATTATCACATAGGTAATAGATTGTTGTCTCAAATTTTCTTCTTTTAGATGAACTTTATGTTATGAACCTATATTCTTTCATGAGGTATATACATCCCTTGGACATGTAATGTCATGAATTTCTTCATTCTAAAGATATTTTATGTTTCATTGTATTTTATTCCTTTTTGGGGCTTATTAATCAATGTTACCAAAGAGATTATGATTTTATGTTACAATCTCATCATTTATCAGGATTATTTATGATTAAGTCTCTAATGTTAAAATCTCATGATAAACCTATCAATAATTATAATGAATTTTATTCTACCATTTTTATTCATGACATATTCAATTAATTGTACTATTTTTCCAATCTTTGGTAATTAATAAAATTAAGAATACTTTTTATGAAAATCTGACTTCATTTCTCTCTTCGGTTAGAAATAAGGATCCTTTCAAAACCATATTTTCAAAAAATGTCTTCAGTTTTTTTAAATCATCAATTATGTTTATTTTTAAAGAAATGAATTTTGAAATTTTTTTATTCTTTTAAAATTGTTTTAAATGATTTTAAAATCTTACTTTATATTTTTTCAAGTTTATTGTCAAAGTAAAAGGTTTTCAAATTGTTTTATGTCTCAAAAATAAATTTTCAAATAGGAAAGGATATTTTTCTTATGAAATGTTTTAAATGACATTTCAAAATTATTTTCTATAAAATATAACATCTATTGGTGTTACCTATTCTTTATTGGGGATATAATCCAAGGATTCCATTCATATTATTTATCCTAATGGTTTTTTTGATGACATGATGTTTAGGAAACCTGTTTATATTCCAATTGTTATACCATGATAAAATGATTATGAGATCTGCTTATTCTCAGGGGTTATGCTATAATGAAATGATTATGAAACATGTCTCATTTCATATGTATGATTTTCATTATGTGATGATGGTCACATTATAACCGATGATAGTGGTTACATTATAACCAAGAATAGTGGTTACATTATAACCTAAGATGGTTAGGACCTATATATACCTCCAATGCATTGGGAAATGATTTATATATCATTATATAAAAATGGGAAACAAGTCAACTGGCTTGATCCACTATGGGAAATATGTGTGTACTGATCCACTATGAAAAACATGTGTGTTCTGATCCATGATTGGAAATAGGTTTATCCTGATCCATAATGGAAAATGGGTGCATCCTAATCCACTAAGTTAATGTCCTTTATAGTTAACCATGATACATAAAATGGGTTTTCTATATATTTTAGATGGTTCTACACTATTCTGACATGAGATTATGGTTCATGGTCGATTTATGATGATTTATAACCCTTATGGGATATGTTTTTAAAAATGAAAATGTTTTCTGCCATGGATCATGTTTATGATCTATGACAGATTGGGTATGAACTTTGTAACTTATGTGTATGATCACACACCCTTATCATTATATAATTCTTTCATATGATCATATATTTTTATTTGTTATGTTTAACATTACTCAGTATCTGAGCTCACAATTTCTTATGTTTCCTTTCCCCAGGTTGTGAAGAGAGGTCTTATGTAGGGTATGTCTATGAAGAGTACTAAATTGGAAGATATTTTTTGGAAAAATTGAAGATATTTCACTAGATTATAATATTGTGTTATAAGTTTCCAAATGCATTAAACTATTATGGTCCTCAGGCATGTGTTTGTGTAATGTAATAAATAATCATCTAAAAAGATGTCATATCCATATATGATAAGCCTGTATTGCTATAGTTTGTATCAAAGGAATGGTTTAGTTAACCTTAAGAAACTAGAATGATAAAACTTTAGTGACATCCCTAGATATATTTCTAATGATATTTTTTGGGATGTATCTAAGGATAATATTAAAGATGAGTCAAAGTTTATGAAAATTACGTGGAGTTTTTTAAAGGATAGAGTGGGTGTTTTCCAAGAAATTACATCCTTATATAGATACTATAAGTGTATTTGTCTCTCCAAATATATACCTAGGGGTAATATCCCCCAAACCACTTTATTGAGCTAGAATTGATCATGAACTAGTCCAAAAAATTGAATTTACTTCACAGCTGGATTTACACTCTCGGGGGATGTGATTTTCAAATTCACAAACACTTTGGGAGCCATATTGAAGGATTTAAATAGAATATGACTATGAATAGTCTAGAATAAACCACAAGTGTCATAAATTAAAGAATATGTCCTGATTTATACATCTTATATATGAGTTTTCATGATTATGTGGTTCCCCACTATGATTATTATTTCTTACACTATGATTTTTATTTTTCGTCAATGGATAAAACTAGAAGGAATAATTTTAGCATATAATCAGATGTAAAATTTAGATACAATGAGAAACCAAATTGGATGATGACTAGAGATAAATATATTATAATTATGTCTAAGAAGCTATCGCAATATATAATTAACAATGTGAACATTAGTGATGTTAATGACATGTTAAATGATATAGAGGTGGACTTTTATGAAAGTTCATATAGTAATTAACATAGATGATATAAGATCCATCCTCCTAAATGTCTAGAATTTGGGAATAAAAAATTGAAGTAATATCTTAAATTTAGGGGATTATGTTATCTATGTTGAAAATATGGTCATAGAGTGACTAATTGTTGAGGAGTTCAATGTCTTATCTATGGAGAATATGTGCATTACCATTTTCAATTCACTCACTCAAGAATTAACTTATAGACAAAGGATAGACCTATTATATTCTAATAATTTATTTGGATAAAATGAAGTATTTAGGTATTTAGATTTAGGAATTATGAATTGTGAAATATATAATGATTTTTTAGTATAATTTTTTATTAAGGATTTGAAATAATATATTGAATGACACTAATGAATAAGAAAATTCATTTAATGGTAAGGTTATATTTTATATAAAACACATGATTATTGGAAGTTAACCCTTAATATGTTTATGATGTTGTTAAAATTGTGTTCATTTTTTTAAGATATATTGGATAAGAATAAAGTAAATTTTATATTACTGATTACCTTGAAACAGATTAATGATTTGTTGAAAAAGTGGTTTATGTAATCATGGATGAAGAATAAAACATTTTTATATTAAAGAAATATATCTAATAATCTATGTTCAATGTAAGGAATGAATAATTATGTATGTTATCAATATGGTTTTATGGAAGTTTAGGTTATTGATGTTTTTAATATTTTCATGTCTTATTATATACCCCTTTACTGATTTTATATGAAATGTGCATAATTTGTGTGAAATATAAATGTTTTAATACTAAGTATAATTTTTGATCATTTTTAGAAGTGGCCCAATTGGGTCAGTTTAATATTTTATTTATAACTCTCACCATAATGATCCAAATTGTTTGGTTCTTGTTTTTTAGGATTTATAATTGAATATAAAACATTTCATTAGAAGGAATCATGGGCAAATTCGTACATTTGAAGGATCACATTTACCACACAAGATGACCTACAGAATCTGTGAAGAAAATGGACCAGTCATGAAGATTGAATTACTGGGCTCAATATAGAAGTTAAAATTCTTTTATTCTCCTAAAATGTTCGAGGGAAAATGTAATGAGTCTTGTATAAAACTTTCAAGGCCCAACTCCAAAAACAAGGGGCCCAACATATGCTTTGAAGTCCAGGCCACCATTCTGGACGAGAAATAAAATCAGTACGGTATGCATGAAATATCTCATGATGTAAGCATCCAATAAAGCTAATATTTTTCAGTGTAAAATAGGAGATATAGACGGCCTAATTTTTTGACGACATCATTCGGTTTTTAAGGCATCTTACTATTTAAAAACCCTTTCAATGTTTGGACATAAAAAAGATTGGATTGAAAAGGAGAGATTAAATTTGTTTAATCAACCAACCATAACTTTGGATAAATAGGTCAAAATGACTCCAAATATTGAGAGAGGTTGGAAAAATTTATTATCTACAACTTGTAAGAAGGAGGTTTCTCGAGATTCATCTGTCTGTATAGCCAACTTGGTGATGAAAGTGGAGGGACAGATTGGGAATGCAAACAGTCCACTCCTTAGGCTACAAATAATATCCCCTTCTCTCCTTGAGAGGGGTTGGAATTTAAAAATAAGGGAGATCATATTGGAATGAAAAAATCCTTGAAAAAGGATTGGGAGGACCTTCCATACTCAATTTTTCACTTGATAGACCTTTCCTCCTCTCTTTGTTTTCATTTACTTTTATGTTCTTTATTGTTGTAATTTTGTAAGTCCTTTCTTTTGAAATTTTGTTTTAATGAAAATTTATTCTTCAATATCTCTTATTCTCATCCACCTTATATAGTTTAATATTAATGTTCTTAAAATAGTTTAAATTCAGTTGAATCGCCTTCCCTTCTTTTGATTCCTCATTCAATCGAAAGTCTGTTTTTTTAATTATCATCATTGTTTGTGTGTGTTTGTCCGACACACCACTCTTCTCTAATACATTTATTTTTCATCTATTCTTAATTTATCATCATAATTATTATAACCAGACTATTAAACACCCAAATTTCTGAGTAAATATCTCATTGGGGTGAGTCAAAATTTAGGTATGTTAAGTGATTGAGAGTATTTTCTCTATGAGTATTTGTTAATTTAACATTGTGTATGTTGGAATTAATATGTCATGGATTAATGACATATTTTGTTTAGCATGTGGTTCCATGGATTATTGGAACCATAAATACACTACCATAAACAAGTACTGATTGAGATTAGAATCCTAGTTAAGTTAAGGCTTGGATTAAAGCTTTAACACTTTGGAATTCTAATCGGTGTCAACTTGTGAAGTGGGTGTTAATTTAAATGCAATATAAAGCAAAGATCAAGGATATCACAAGCTTAACTCCCTAATAATGAACTCACCCCAATCTTTATCAATTTGTTAAATCAATTATATCCAATTAATAATTTCAATTAAGCTCTACAAACAACCCCCCTAATCAAAATACAATCAACTAAAAATAAACGACTATTACAAAGTATCATCATCGAGGATTCGACCCGAGTGATGCTATACACATTAGCAGAGCACCAGAATTTTGACCAGTCGATAGGAAAAAATCGACCATGTGTTTAAAATGGCACCATTTCCGGGGATGGTGCTTTAATTAGTCATTAGTTTCTGGTTATTGTAATAAAAAAACAAAATTAAAAAAAATGAAAAAAATACAAAGAAAAATCCGTCTTCTCATAAAAATCATAAACTGAAAAAAATACAAAGAAAAAAACATCTTCCTCTTTCTTCCAAAATCTCTCTGAATGCCTCGTAGCCTTCCAAACAATCCCTTAGATTTGTTTGACCCTGAAATTGAGCGAACACTTCTCCAACTTAGGAGAAACATAAGAGATAATCAAATAATTCAAGAACCAGTCCTTGTCCAACCAATTGAATTAGATATGGCAAATCCTAGGGAACAAACACTTAAAGAACTTGCTGCCCCTGATATGAATTAACAACCTCTTGGTATTCAATATCCAAACATATAGGCTGACTTAGAACTCAAATCGGGTTTGATTCATCTTCTCCCTCATTTCCACGGGCTAGCCGGTGAGGATCCACATCTCCACCTTAAAGAGTTCCAAGTAGTGTTCTCTACCATGAAGCCTCAAGGGGTTTCTGAGGAACAAATCAAACTCCGAGCATTCCCTTTATCCCTATATGACACTGAAAATTCATGGATTTACTACCTACCTCCTGGTTCCATAACCACATGGAATGACATGAAGTGACTTTTATTAGAAAAATTCTTTCCTTCTTCTCGTACTGCTTCTATCCGAAAGAAAATAAGTGGTATCTGACAGTTCTCAACTGAATCACTCCATGAATACTGGGATAGGTTCAAAAATCTTATTGTAACCTACCCACACCACCAAATCCCTGACCAAATCTTGATCCAATACTTCTATGAGGGGTTATTGGAAATGGAGAGAACTCCCATTGATGCCGCAAGTTGCGGTGCTCTTGTTAATAAAACTCCAGCAATAGTAAGAGATCTCATAAGTAACATGACTGAAAACACACAACAATTCCATACTCGAGCACATTCTCAAGTTAATAAAGCCCAAGATAATCAATCAATTGAGCCGAAAAAGATGACAGAGTGGATGAGTGGACTTACAGGTCTTTTGTGACAACTAGCTGTGGCTACCAAATCCCCAACCACATCTTCTTTGCAATCAATGTTTCTTGGACCTGTCAAACGCTATAGAATCTATAACTCTTCATCTCATCCAACAGACACCTGTCCATAACTTCAAGAGGATCAATCTAATTCATCTGGACAAATGAAGCTCAATGCAGCATATGCTCAGAGGAACACTAACCCTCAACAATCAGGTCAGTTCATTAGAAACTTCAACCAACCTCACTTTGAGCCCTTCTCTTCTTCCTATAACCAAGGCCTTAGGTATGGTAATACCATATCTCATCCCCCGAAATTCCCTACTCAAAACCCAAACCAGTTTCAATATGGTCAAGGTGTTGGTAAATTCCAACAACCTTATCCTTTTCTTCCTCAACCTCAAAGGAACAATCCTCCTCCTAGATTCCATTATCCTAGTGAGCCTTACCAATTCCAAAACCAATAAAATTGCTTTCTCAAGAACCAAAATCAAGGTAATACCAATTTGGGACAAGCCTCTTCTTCCAAGCAACCATGGGAAAGTGCAGTGGAAGATCTTGCCTCTTTTACCCATTCTAGCCTCAAGAACATTGAAACCCAAATTGGTCAAATGGAATCCCACCTTAGTCAGCAGCAACCATCTAATTCTTCCCAACTTCCAGCTCAACCATTACCCAACCCCAAGGGTAATGTAAGTGAAATCGCACTTAGATCAGGAAAGAAACTTGATATGACTCAAGATAAGTCCTCCAAACATCCTTTGAATGTTGACCTAGAAAATGAAAAGAAGAAGAAACTTGAAAAGGAACCTGAATCTATTCCGTCACCTCCTTCCATTCCACTTAGGAATCCAATTCCTTTTCCTCAAGATATTTCTAAACCAAGGAAGTCCTTTGAACCTGATCCTAAAATGATCGACATGTTTAGATGTGTCGAAGTCAACATTCCTCTCTTAGATGCCATAAATCAAATCTCTAAGTATGACAAGTTTCTTATGGAATTGTGCACCCACAAGAGGAAACTTAGGACCTTTGAAAATGTTTCAACCCAACATTCCATACCCATTAAGTGCAAAGATCCAGGGACCTTTACGGTTCCATGCCAAATTGGAAGTTACAACTTTGATGATGCACTCATAAAACTAGGAGCCTCAATTAATTTCATGCCCAAATCTATATTCTACAACCTTAGTCAAGGTCCCTTACATCCAACGGGTTTTGTCATTCAGTTATCCAATCGAAGCACAACCAGTCCTAAGGGAATAATTGAGGATGTCCTTGTCTGAGTCAATGATCTTATCTTTCCTACTGATTTCGATGTAATTGACATGGAAGGTGAGGCGAACTCTTCTCGATCTCTCCTAATTCTAGGAAGACCATTCCTCATGACCGCGATAACCAAGATTGATGTCCATTCAGGCATCGTATCCATGGAATTAGGTGACCAACTGGTCAAATTCAACATTTTCCAAGCCATGCGATACCCATCTGAGGATCACTCTGCATTCTCAATCCATTCTTCTAAGGATACTTATGAGAGTCAATTGAACCCCATTCCATCATGTTCTTCATGTTCAAATGACAAAGGATCTTGTGAAATTTGTACCATGATTAACCAAGTCATAAATGGTGAAGTTGATGTGGACCTCTCATTTATAGACTCCATCGACCTAGAGGAACCTTAAAACTCTCTTGAATCCCACATCAACTCTGATCTCTACTGATCCACCTTGGAAAGTATTAAGGAGAATGAATTTGAAGCAACTGAAGTCCCTTCTTCCATTCCTGAGTTTTATAACCCAGAAATAAAAGATGAGACTGATCTAAAACATCTTCTTGAACACCTAAAATATGCATTCCTTTTCCATGATCACTCTTATCCTATCATTATCTCTTCTTCACTTACTGAAACCGAGGAGTCCAAACTTGTTCATGTGTTAGAGAAAAACAAAAAGGCCTTAGGGTGGACCCTATATGACATACCAGGAATCAACCCTGCTCTTTTCATGCATCACATACATCTTGAGGAATAATCCAAACCAATTAGACAACCACAAAGAAGACTCAATCCACTCATACTTTAGGTAGTTAGAGAAGATATCACCAAGATTCTTCAAGCTGGTATTATCTACCCAATTTCTGATAGTGAATGGGTTAGTCAAATTCAAGTTGTACCTAAGTAGGGTGGGATAACTGTTGTCACAAATGAACATGGAGAGGTAGTCAAAACTCGAGTGAAGAACAAATGGAGTGTGTGTATCGACTATAGGAAATTGAATGTTGAAACAAGAAAAGATCACTACCCTCTTCCATTCCTTGATCAAATGCTAGAAATATTAGCTGGAAAGTCGCTTTATTGCTTTCTTGATGGATACCCCAGATATTTCCAAATCCCAATCGCACATTAGGACCAAGAAAAGACTACTTTTACATGACCCTTTGGAACATATGCATATAGAAGAATTCCTTTTGGACTTTGCAATGCTTCTGAAACATTACATAGGTGTACGATGAATATCTTTTCTGAATTCATTGAACACTGCATGGAAGTATTCATGGATGACTTCACCATTTATGGTGAATCATTTGAATCTTGTTTGAATTCACTCTCTCTAGTCCTCCAAAAGTGTGTCAAGTGTAACCCTGTGTTAAATTTTGAAAAATGTCACTTCATGATTACAAATGGGATTGTTCTAGGGCACATAGTTTCAAAACATGGTATTGAAGTCGATCCTTCCAAAATTGAAGTGATCCAATCACTTTCTCCACCCACTTCTATTCGAGACATCTGTTCATTTCTCAGTCATGCTGATTTCTATCAGAGATTCATCCATAACTTCAGTAAAATTTCCCTTCCACTCACTCATTTGCTTCAAAATGATGTCAATTTCCATTTTGATGAGGTTTTCAAGAGAGCCTTCATTGAACTAAAAACTTCTCTTACATCTTCCCCGATAATCCAACCCCCAGATTGGTCCTTACCCTTTGAATTGATGTGTGATGCTTCTGATAGAGCTGTTAGGGATTTTCTTGGTCAAAGAAGAGAAAATATTCCTCATGTCATATATTATGCCTCAAAAACATTGGATGAAACTCAATATCACTACACTGTCACTGAAAAGGAACTTTTAGCAGTGATTTTTACCTTAGATAAATTCTGGCCCTATCTCTTAGGTTCCAAAATCATCATCTTCACAGACCATTTTGATATAAAGTTCTTACTCAAGAAAAGTGATTCCAAACCGAGGCTAATAATATGGATCCTAATACTCCAAGAGTTTGACATTGAAATAAAAGATAGAACAGGAAAAGAAAACCCTGTGGCTGATCACTTGAGTAGAATTTCTAATTCTTTTCATTATAAAATCATTGATCCTGAATTCCCCACTGATCACCTTTCATCTCTCACTCCAAAAATACCATGGTATGCCCCAATTATAAATTACTTGGTTTCTAGTGTTTTTCCTGAAATGTTTTCAAAAGAACAAAAAATGAAGTTGAAAAGTGATTCAAAATACTATTTTTGGGAAGAAAATAAACTTTGGAAAATTGGGGATGACATGGTAATTAGGATATGTGTCAATGAAAATGAACATTCTTCCATATTAGAATTCTGTCACTCACTTCCCAGTGGTGGCCACTTTGGACCACAAAGGACCTCCCGAAAGGTCCTAGACTCTGGATTCTTATGGCCTTCACTCTTCAAGGACTCACATGAGTTCTGTCAATCATGTACCACTTGCCAAAAGTTTGGCACAATTTCAAAGAGAAATGAAATGCCCCAAAGCCTTTAATTTTATGTGAGGTCTTCGATGTTTGGGGTATCGATTTCATTGGACCATTTCCCCCATCCAATGGATTCTCATACATCCTTCTTGCAGTTGATTATGTTTCTAGGTGGGTCGAGGCCAAACCCACTAGAAAGGATGATTCACACACTATTAGTGAGTTTCTAAAGACACATATCTTCCACAGATTTGGCACGCCTCGTGCCTTGATCAGTGACTTAGGAACCCATTTTTGTAATAGAACCATGGAATAAATTTTGAAAAAGAATGGGGCTGTACATAAAACCTCAACTGCATATCACCCCCAAACAAATGGAATGGCTAAACTTTCTAATAGAGAAGTGAAAAGAGTTCTAGAGAGAATTGTAAAATACACCAGAAAAGACTAGCCTAAAAGACATGGTGAATCACTTTGGGATTATCTAACTTCCTATAAAACACCCATTGGGATGTATCATTTTAGGATAGTTTTTGTTAAAGCATGTCATTTTCCAGTTGAAATTCAACATAAGTCATTTTGGGCAGTGAAGAAATGTAATTTTGATCTTGAAAAATCTGGTGAAGAAAGATTGTTTCAATTGGCTGAACTAGAGGAGATTCGACTTGATTCTTATGAGAATTCTAATCTCTAAATAGAAAAATCCAAGGCACTCCATGATAAACACATCCTGATAAAGGTATTTCATGAAGGTGAAAGGGTAATGCTCTTCAATTCTCGATTTCGGCTTCACCCAGGTAAGCTTAATTCTCGTTGGGAAGGTGCTTTTGTTATTACTAATGTTTACCCATTTGGTGCAGTGCAAGTCCAAGACCCCTCTTCCAAAAGGACATTCACGGTTAATGGACATCAGTTAAAGCATCACCATGAGAGGACACACAATCCTGGATCATCATAAACTTCCACTAGATCCCCAACTTCTCCAATCGACCAACCACTAGATGGAGATGGCGACCCGCCAAATCCAAACCAGGGGCACCTCTTTCTCTTTAACTCTTTATAGCTCTTCCTCTCTCTACCTCTTTCTTCTTCTTCCTCTCTCTTTCATTTCTTTACCAATTTATTTATCAAAACCTTTATTTTTAACTTTCTCTTTTGTGTGGGTTTATCTTTATAAAAAACAAAAAGTAAATAATAAAAACCTAAAAAAAAAACAAAAAAAAATGATCACTTAAAAAAAATACAAAAAAATAAAGAGTCATGCTTACTCACCATTGAGTTTTGAGATTTTGTCCAACCATTTTGGGGAGTTAACAGAAATGTTTTCATCTCAAAAATTTTGGGTTTTCCTCATGACTTTGGATAAATAATTTTATGTCAAAATTAAAAAATTTTGAATGCTCAATTTTTGATTTGGATAATGATTTTACCAAACCATGAGGAACAAAATTTGTTTTCATGCCAAGGACACCTATGACCATCTTTTCAAAATGTGTGTTTTCACCCCCATTTGTGAGTCTTGAGTTTTTGGACCTTCGAACTGAATTTCCTACCTTAGTGTGCATTGATATGATAGAGGCATTTTCTGAACCACATGATAATCACAATAGACAAATAGCCTCCCATTTTCCTTACATTAATCCTCATTTTTAAAGACCCTTAGAGCCTATGAAAACCTTTTCTTTGATAGAAAAATTACAAGCCCAATACCTTTTCCCACCCAATATCAACATGGATTTTCATTGCATAATTTTTTTAAATTTAAGTGTGGCGGGAATGGATTTCATTGTTTGGGTACCCTATTATTGATTTTCAATGAGTTATCATCTGCTTGAGGGAAAGAATCCATTTCAATGTGGGGGAGAGGTTGTCATTTAGTGTGTTTTGGGGAATTTAATGTACTTCTATTTATGTAATTTTTTAAATGTTATTGACAAGTGTTCAAAAAAAAACAATAATGATGAAAAAAAATCAATTTTTTTTTGAAAAAATGGGTTGTGTCTTGGGTAGGTCAAAAATCACTCTACCTCAACCTTTGATCTTGTTACAACTATTACAATTAGTGTCATGAGAAGATCAAACATGGATTGGTATATGAGTGTGAGATCTTTTTCAAGGTCAACTTTCAAAAAAACAAAGAAAAAAGGAAAAGAAAAAAAAAATAATACTTGAATTATATTATTATTGGGAGAAGTTTTGTGTTTGTAAATATTCCATATTCTCATTAAATTCATATTTTCTTCCTCTATTGTGTCTTTATTCAGACAATCATTCCCTTGTAAATATGTGTTTTCATTTCCTTCCATGTTTTATTTCAAAAAAAATGTGCACTGCTTTTTCTATGTTGGTGTTTTATCCCTCTTCTTCTATCTCTTGGACATTATATTCCTACTGTCCCATAGCCACATAAAAACCCCTTAAAAATACCTCTTGATTCTTGTTCACTTTGGATAGGTATTGGAAGCTGAGAGCTCTTTCAAACTCTAAGATTTTCACTTTTGGTTGGTGAAAGAGTGAACCTCCACAAATAAATTTTATCATCTCGAGAGGTGTGAGTTTTGAGTGTCCACATTTTCCATTTCTAAATTTGAGCATGAAAAAATGAATTAGTTTTGGAAAATTTTTTCTATAACAACTTGTGGTGGAATTCAAAATGGATGAGTGAAATAGTCTAAACCTCCCCTGATTGAAGAAAACAAAATTTTAATATTTGTTGGTGAGTGAAAATGATTTTGTCATGTTTTTATATTTTTTGCACATGAGGACATTCACAAGACTAAGTGTGGGGGATTTGATGTTGTTAATATTTTCATGTCTTATTATATACTCCCTTTACTACTTTTATATGAAATGTGCATAATTTGTGTGAAATATTAATGTTTTAATACTAAGTATAATTTTTGAGCATTTTTAAAAGTATTCCAATTGGGTCAGTTTACTATTTTATTTTTAACTCTCACCCTAATGATAAAAATTGTGTGGTTATTGTTTTTTAGGATTTATAATTGAATATAAAACATTTAATTAGAAGGGATCATGGGCCAATTCCTATATTTGAAGGATCACATTTACCACACAAGATGACCTACAAAATCTGTACAGAAACTGGACCCGTCATGAAGATTGAATTACTGGGCTCAATCTAGAAGTTAAAATTTGTTAACTCTCTTAAAAGGTTCGGGAGAAAATGTAAGGAGTCTTGGATAAAACTTTCAAGTCCCAACTCCAAAAACAAGGGGCCCAACATATGCTTTGAAGTCCAGCCCACCATTCTAACCGAGAAATAAAATTAGTACAGTATGCATGACATATCTCATGATGTGAGAATCCAATAAAGATGAGATTTTGCAGTGTGAAATAAGAGATATAGGCGGCCGATGTTTTTGAAGACATAATTCGTTTTTGAAGGCATCTTCCTATTCAAAAACCCTTTCACATTTTAAACATCAAAAAGATTGGATTGAAATGGACAGATTAAATATGTTTAATAAACCGGACATAAATTTGGATACATAGGTAAAAATGACTCCATATTTTGAGAGAGGTTGTAAAACTTTATTATATACAACTTGGAAGAAGGAGGTTTCTCGAGATTCAGCTATCTGTATAGCCAAAGTGGTGATACTAGTGGAGGGACAGATTGTGAATGCAAACAGTCCACTCCTTGGGATATAAATACTTTCCCCTTCTCTCCTTGAGAGGGGTTGGCATTTCAAAAGAGGGGAGATCATATTGGCACAAAAAAAGCCTTGAAAAAGGATTGGGAGGACCTACCATACTCAATTTTTCACTTGAGCGACCTTTCCTCCTCTCTTTGTTTTCATTTACTTTTATGTTCTTCATTGTTGTAATTTTGTAAGTCCTTTCTTTTGTAATTCTGTTTTAATGAAAATTTCTTATTAAATATCTCTTATTATAATCCACCTTATGTAGTTTAATATTAATGTTCTTAAAATAGTTTAAATTCAGTTGAATCCCCTTCCCTTATTTTGCTTCCTCATTCAATCGAAATTCCGTTTTTTTAATTATCATCATTGTTCGTGTGTGTGTGTCTGACGCACCACTATTTTCTAATCCCATTCTTTTTCTTCTATTCTTAATTTATCATCATAATTATTATAACCAAACTATTAAACACCCAAATATATGAGTAAATATCTCATTGGGGTGAGTCAAAATTTAGGTATGTTAAGTGATTGAGAGTATTTGCTCGATGAGTATTCGTTAATTTAACATTGTGTATGTTGTACTTAATATGTCATGGATTAATGACATATTTTGTTTAGCATGTGGTTTCCATGGATTATTGGAACCATAAATACACTACCATAAACAAGTACTGATTGAGATTATAATCCTAGTTAATTTAAGTCTTGGATTAAAGCTTTAACACTTAAGAATTCTAATCGGCTTCAACTGGTGAAGTGGGTGTTAATTTAAATGAAATATAAAGCAAGGCTCAAGGATATCACAAGCTTAACTCCCTGATAATGAACTCACCCCAATCTTTATCAATTTGTTAAATCAATTATAGCCAATAAATCATTTCAATTAATCTCTGCAAACAACCCCCCTAATCAAAATACAATCAACTAAAAACAAACTACTATTACATAGTATCATCGCCGAAGATTCGACCTGAGTGCTGCTATACACATTAGCAGAGCACCAGAACTTTGACCGGTCGATAGGTGACAATAGGCCGTGCGTTTCAGTTATTACTGTGTTTTAAGAGAATACACTATGAAGGTAGTCACATGTTTGGTATGTAAAAAATCAAAATCTAATTTATGATATATATGGGATCCATGTTAAGTTGATTTTGAGAAATTTAGTGACCTTATTTCTTAAGTTATATATTTTCACATTTCAATAGGGTAAAAATGTTAATTTTTTATGAGGTATTTTATGTTGAACTTTGAATGAGGTTTTAGAGTTTAATGTATTATTTTACAATATAAGGATTTATGCATATTGGATAACATGTGCTAACCATTATTTTTGATGATAACTTAAGATGGATAGAATGACTTATCAATCTATTTATAGATTATAATATATGTTAGTTATTCAGGAATAAAACATTTACCTTTATTTCATAGAGTAATATATGAAGTGGAAATTTATCAATGTTTAACCACAATGTGATATTTTTATTATGAGATGGAATAAAATAAAATAAGCATATATTCTTTTGAAAATTGATTAACATTGGTAAAAGGGGTCTTAAAATAAAATTTTGTCCTATTTTCATCATTTTTGATGATATTAGTGCCCTTTTTAAACCCTATATAGTTTAAATCTTTGTGATCATTAACATTATCCTACCCATATTCTCGATCACTCTCCATTAGTATTTGAGTGTTACATTTCTCTTCTATGTCCAAGTTTTCACTTCCCACCCATGTTCTCTAATTTGGAAACATAGTATTTGTTATTACAAAATACCTCCACATATCCCTTTTTAATTTTTAAGTGGATGTTTTATTATCCCTTATTACGATGTGGGTTTATATGGATGAATTTTCAAACAATAAACCATTTATGACTGAAACAAATTTTGAGGGTGAAATTCATTTTAAGGGGGGTAGAATGTAACACCCCAAGTTTTTATGGGTTTTTTTTGAATAAATTAAATTTATTTGAAATATTTAATTACATGAAACTCTAATTTAATATTACGTTACACAAAACACCATATTAATCTCGTGCTACATGCAACACCAATTTAGACTGCATCACACGCAACACTATGTTTTAACAAAACCGTGATATATTATTAATGTTATTCAAATGTTACCATTATAACCTAGAATTTAAATGTAGTGATATGAAAATTAATAAATATTTTTCAAATATTAAGTCTAATGGTTTTTTATAAATAAAACATATTGATAATAAAATACCTATTTTTTGGAAAAGAGTTTATATGTTTCAAAAATTCTATTTTTGAACAAAATGTGTTTTATGACTTTTTGTGAAAAATGATAAAATTAAATTTTGACACTTTTATAAAATTAGTTTTATATAATTAAATTAATTTTTGAAATATTAATTTCAAGATTATCTTAGGATGAATTTGTGGAATTTTTCTTAAGAGTTTAGGTATTTGATTAATAGTGAAAAATACTGAATTTTAAATGAAAACGACCTTTTCAACTAATTTATTTATAAAGTTAAATTATATAATAAATTGTTTTTAAAGTATAATTAGTTCAATTATACATATATTAATCTAATTTAGATCATTTAAATAAAATTCAAATTGAAATTTGATATAAAAATATTATAAACTTTTGATCATTTCCTCTTTAAAAACCTACTTTCTCGTTACATATGTGGGATTAATATAAAATTAATTTTTTATGCTCCTATGAATGGAATTTAAAAAAATGGATTCATTATTAGGATTCAACGTAATATATATAATCTAATAAGTTAAACTTAATTTTTGACCAAAATAAATAGTGAATGTAGTAAAAATTTATTATCACGGTTAGGGAAAAACTAATCTACTAGGGGGTTAAACAACAATGATAAGAGTGAAAATGACATAAATTTTATCATATTTTTATTTAATGAGTTTATTTCTATATTTTACATCAAAATATGTAAAATATGGAAATTACTTTCCACTATCCTTTGAATATGACCCATACAATAAGTCAAGTGAAGAAAAATTCAAAAATAATACTTTTCTTACTTTTAATATCTTTAAGGATTTGGGGTCGGGACCAAAACAATTTTTTTTGGTTATATATATATATCCCTTTTAAATATTTTTTTCATGATTATTTATTTCAATTTTTTTGATATGAAATATTTTTTTAAATGCTTAAGAAACACCAACATAGAAATTATTTAGTTAAAAATTAAATAAAAAAATGATACTAAAAATAATAAAAGTAAAGTAAATTGAATGAATTATTATGTTACATTATTTTTTTATGAATTTATAATGGTACAAAGGTTTGAAAATAATATATTCAAATTCCATATTTTTATTTATCTTTTTAAATTCAATTTAAATTAATAATGTTAAAATTTACATTAATGTTATTTTATGATAAATTATATATTATCAAATTATTTAAAATCACTAAAAAACATATTTTTATAAAAGTGATTTTTAAATGATAAAAAATAACAAATATATCCCATTAGTGAAAAAATTTATCTTCTATAATGAATATATGGGCCCTTAAATTGTAAAAACTCTTTTATTGTTGTTATGGTTAAAGCGGTGTTTTTGCACGTTACATACGCTTATTTTAAAATTTATTTCCAACGCGCATATAATTTATATATTAAAAATTATATATAATTTTTAGAATCATTGTTTCAAAATTATAAAATAATTCTCACTCTAATTTACTCTTATTGTATAAATTATCAATGTTAGAAAACTAGTTACCGTAGTGAAAAGAAAAATTTTAAAAACATGGACACTTAGAAGTTAAGGAATGAAAATTTTAAAACATGTGTTTCATTGTGGTTTTTAGGTGTTTATAAACTATATATTTCATCCACACCATTAATTATCATATTATGACCTACTTGTGGTAATATTGACCTCCTAATAGTGAATACTTTTGAGTATTAACAAGAATGTCACTCCTCAACTATTAAATGGCACTCACTATCCCTACTTCTTAACACCTCTAAAACAATTTGGATAGACTAATATCTGAACAAATAACATACCAAATTCCTTAACTTAATCCTATAATCCTTATTTTTTACATTAATCTAACTAATCTAACCATTAGTGAAAACTTTAGGAGGATACCTGAAGGGGAAGTAATGTTCATCAACAAGAGTTTTCATTTATTTGTTAACTCACCCCCTTAAATTATTATTGTACCTTTATTATATCATAAAATTAGTATCATACATATAATTATATGTTTTTATGTTAATTTTACAATCTAAAACTTCAAACACTTCAATCAAATCGGTTATAACATCATCATTTGTGTGTACGTCAGACTGTCACCTCGCGAACCGATGTTGTTCGTTTCTCCATTTCCTCATTTTAAGGTTGGGAATAATTATAGATTTATAGTTTATAAATTATATATATGATATTTATTATGTTATTACTCTTCTATAATTATTATATCACACATATCTTCATTCCTTCCCTTTTGTGGGAATACGATAATATCATTCATGTGTATGGCAGACTACCGCCTCACGAAGTGATGTGATTCATTCACTATTTATATGGAATGTATTAAGGATGGGTTAAATAATTTTTTTATATATATTACACAAACATTATTATTTAATGCTAATATATATCATTTACTTTTATTTCATTCAATTCTAAAAGAAAATAAAAAACAACTTTTATGCGTACATACGACCTACCATCTCCAGGAATGGTGTAATTCATTTCATATCACTAAATCATAAGGATTAATATTAATATAGATATATATATGATGAATATTAATTATATTTATATAATTTTTATAATTATGGAGATTATGGAACCATAATCAATATAAGAGACACAAAAATAGAACAAATCAAAACTTATACTAAAAAAAATCATTTTTACCAAGAACATGACTTTAACATGGAATTATTAATAAATAAGTAATAAAAAATCATAAGAAAATAATATATGGTATATAATATGTGAATATGGTTCTATAATATATGTATAAAAACTTATATTTATTATAACATAGGTTTGAATGCGTATAACGAATGTCAAGACTTAAGATAAGAGATTCATGTTTCACTTTTATTTTCTATGAGATACATGCCATGTTCCACACCTATTTATTTTATACAGTGTGTATACATCCCATGAATTTATTTTATGATTATTATAATCATAATTATAATTATTTACATATCCATTTTATAATCTATCTTTTATGGGTTTCATGGTTAAAACATTACCAATGTGGTAAGGGATTTTTGTCTTAATTTTCCTTCTTTGAGACGAACATTATGTTATGCACCCAAATTCATTCATAGGGTGTATATATAGCCCCATTAACATGTAATATCATGAATTTATTCATCCTAATGATATTCTAAATTTTATTTTATTTGATTCCTTCATGGGGCTTATGAGTCAATGCTACCAAAGTGGTGAAGTTTTTATGAAACAATCTCATCATTTCTCAGGATTATTTATGATTAAGTCTCCAATGTTGAAATATCATTATATAAATCCCTAGAGTTATAATTAATTATCTTATACTCAATTTATTCATTAAATATTCAAGTAATTTTACCAATTTTCCATGACTTGGTAATTAATATAATTAAAAAAATGTTGCCATGAAAATACAACTTTATTTCTCTATTCAGTCAAAAATTTGTTTTCTTCAAAAACCCGGCTTTCTAAAAATGTTTTTAAAAGACATTTTAAGATAATTTTAAAGTAAAATTATTTTAAAATTGTTTTATGTTTTTAAAGTTTTTTAAAATTATTGTTAATTATTCCATTATAAGTTTTCAAGGTTATTTTCAAAGATTTTTTTTTTAAAATGTTTATGTTTTAAAAAGCGTTTCTCAAAGTGGAAAGGATATTTTCATCAAGAAATTGTTTAAATGATATTTCAAAATTATTTCCATAAAATATGGAATCCTTTATTGTTACCTATGGATTATTGGGGTTATTATCATACTATACCATTCATATTCCTTCTACAAATGGTTTACGTGTTGATGAAATGATGTTTATGAAACCTATTTCTCTTCCATTGGTTTTAAAATAATAAAATGATTATGAAACCCCCTTATTTACATGGGTTATGCTATGATGAAATTATTTTGAAATGTGCATCATTTCTATAGGATATGATATGATGAAAATTTTACCCATTTCATTTCATGGGTTATGATATGATGAATGATTATGGTCTTGTGGCACATATATGTATGATTTTCATTATCTAATGGTGGTTACGTTATAACCAAGGTCAATAGTTTCATTTTAACCAAAGATGGTGGTTATGTTATAACAAATGTCGGGTGGGACCTATATATCCCTCTAATTCATTGGGTAAATATTTATATCTCCTGAGATAAAAATAAAAAACAAGTCAATGATATTCACCCACTATGGGAAATTGGTGTGTCCTAATCCACTATGGGAAATAGGTGTGTTCTAATTAACTATGGGAAACTATAGTGTCTAGATTCCCTATTAGAAATAGGTGTGTACGGATCCACTATATTTATTTACTTGGCATTTTACCTTCACACATGAAATGGTTTTTCTTCTATATTTATAATGGTTCCATACTTTATGACAAGAAATTATGGTTCATAATTTATTTATGATGATTTATCATACTTATGGGTTATGTTTTAAAAAAGATTATGTTTTATTCCATCACTCATATTATTATCTATGAAATATTGGTTACAAAATTCATAATATATTCTTAAGATAATATACCCTTATAGTTATCTCATGCATTTATATGATCAAAAATAAATATCTATTATGTTTACCCTCACTAGAAATCTAAGCTCACCCTTTCTTATATTTCCATTCTCTAAGATATAAATAATAGTTTAATTTAGGGTATGTTTATGAAGAGTTATAAATGGGAAGATCATTGTGGTAAACATTGAAGATCATTCACCATATGAAAAGATTGTGTTCCAAACTTCCAAAGGCACTAAACTACTATGGTCCTCAGGCATGTGTATTTTTAATGTAATGAATATTCATAAAAAAATATACAATATCCATATATGATCATCCTGGGTTTCTATAACACTTCCCATCCTATTTGGTTTCTCAATGGGACAATTATTTCACTATCAATAACATTTATTGTCAACCCAATCCTGTCAGTTCCATACATTAACTAAAAACTAAAAAGGTCAGTGTGGGTATCTAGAAATAATAATCCAAGAAAGAAATAATATTTTGAGGGAAAGCATTCCTAAAATTTCCTAAAGTACAACACCTTCATTTCAACCTATTGAATTTTATGGTTTTCCTACACCAATATGATTCAAAATTGGTTATTTTCTATTATATCTGCTTATTCATCATAACTTAATACTTTAAAATCACTAAACCCCACTCTATTATCAACTAAGGTGACATAAGAATAACATCCTCACATAGTGACTCAAGAATAACATCCTCACATATTAAATACTTATACATAAATATCCTTTACATATCAAAATAAATCACTCCCCAAAACATAAAGGTTTAGTTTATTTAGATATTAAATATATAACCAAACTATTTTATAAACTTTTTAAATATCTCCTCCACATAGTATTGTCACATGATATGCTTATACAAATATAATACATTAGACTCTTCATCATAAACTGGGTAAAGGAATCCTAGTAAAGGTGTGAGATTATATTCTCCATAAGGGTATACATAAGAGAAAATAATTGAAGATCACAAGTGCACAAAAGTTGAGAATATGGGTTTGAGAACATACCCAAGGTACATGAACATATTATTAAATATTAATACCCAATAAAACATAGATCATAAAATCATGAGCCACAACACAAATATTTTGTCATAACATATTAAATAAGACATATAAATGTGAACATGTGAGTTAATAATCATGAACAATGGAGTATAACATATACATGTATCTTAAAATAGAGATGTGGTAAAAGAATAATCATAAGAAATAATAACATTATGAGTAATCCCTATCATTACTATACATTATGTTTTCAAAAAACACAATAATTTCCACACATTTTATTGTGAAACAACCCAATAGTTTCCACACATTTTATTGTTATCCAACCTGATAACGTCCATGAATTTTGTTGGGAATACTATTAATATTTCTGACACATTTTATTTTGAAAAAATTGAGTAATTTACAAGAATTATGTCATGGGATACAATGTGATTCTCAATAAATTAGAGGGCCACATCTGTCACACACGTCAAATAATGATAAACCCTACATATGTATTCCATAAGAATATGAAAACATTCATAATTCTATCATAGCTTAATTAACCTATGAGAAAAAATGAGTTTAATGAATATTACCACAAACCATAATCATAAGTTATCTAGAGAAATAATTTGTTTGTTTTCATTAAATACTATCACTAATAAATCACATGAAACCTTAAAGAATATTGACATTGAGGAAACATAGTTTATAAAACAATTATGAAAATTTCTTTGAAAAATAAAAAATAAATATCCTTAATGGTTTGATAATATATATTTAAAATGAATTTTGATATAAAAGAATGATAATTATAATTACTTTTCAAAAACCATGAAAACATAGAAACAAATATTCATTATGAATAATAGATATAACACCAAGGAAATTCATTCATGAAAATTGAATTAAAAGGGAAGATTGTTTTCATAATTTTGTAAAGAGAGACAAATTAATTATAAAATGAATCATTTTAAAAACCTAAATATGATTCGTATCTATATTCTTTAATTTTTTTAATGATATTATAAAATAACCTTAATAAATCATTGAAGTATATAAAACTAAATCAATAAAGTAATTTAAATAATATGGATATAAAGGAGAATGATTCTTGATCGAAAAGAAGAGATATAGTTAGATCCAATTACATGAATCCTTTCAATTTAATTGTGAGAAAAATGAGAGAGTAAATACTATGAATAGATATAAACCCTATAAATAACTATAGTTGAAAAAAATAGATGGGGGTTTAGAGTTAAATAACATAAAAGTTCCCTAGATAGAAATTTAAAAATAGTCAATCTCGATTTCAACTTGAGATTGGAAAAGAAACCTTTACCTTTACTCTCTACTTCCTTCAAAAAGCTTTAAAATCCTATATCATAATCATAAAAAACTTATTATATTATCTTAGAACCTTATACATATATATTTCCTTTTACATTATTCAGTTACAATAATACATTTCACATTTATTATCCAGTTCTTGTTTATTTCCATCATCTCATGTTAGTAATTGTGATTCTTTCATAAAAGATTCATATGAATGACATCGATCCTTTTACTTTGATAAAAAATTCATCATTAATATATTATTTATGGTACTGTAATCATCTTGTTTCAGTTATTTATATCTTCCCATTTCTATTTGATGGTTTGTATGGTATGGTTTATGAGAATATAATCCATTACAAACATGTTTCAGGTAATTTACTGATAAAGAAGAGTAACTTTATAATGATCAATCAATTTTAGTGTCACAACTATAGATCCATATTCATAACATAAATTTATATTTAATATTTTAGGAGTTATTTTCTTGAAACTCATCCATATTGGAAATGGTGGAGATAGTGTAGCATAGTTCATGTTGGTGGTTGAACCATCCAAACAATAACTTTTTATAAAAATGATTGAGGAAGATTATAGTGTAATGTCCTAGAATATCCATGTAGTTTTTAAAAAAAAAAATTATATGAAATTATTTTGAGACTGCACGCTTTGACGACATGTAATTCTAAGACTCGGTGATCCCAGAGCATAATTTTGAACATTTTTTAAGTTAACTTATGTAAACATGCGAGATGGTTTTTCTAACTTTTGAACTTGTACTTGGATCAAAAATATAAGGGTACCATTGAACTCAGAATGTCGTGATTCACCTAGAAAGGACTTAACTTCGACTAAAAAGGGTCGAACGAAAAAAGTTATTTTTTGGAATTTTTGAAAAATAATAAAAACAAATTTAAAAAGTTATTTTATTTCATTTCTCAACCGTTAAGAGGAGGATGGTGGAGCTGCGGTGTAGTGACGAGGCAACAAAGAGGCGCATTAAAGGAATCCCCTTAATTGATCATTAAGATTCATTATAACATCTATGCTGTTTCATAAAATGAAACATCGTAAAGACGCAACGTCAAAGTGTAACAGAAATGGTGTGATGTGTTCATTTTTTAATTAGCTAATGCGTTGGAGTGTTAAGAATTAGACCATGGTAAATTCTATGATGAACCTCTGGCGAGTTTCCTATCCAATGAATAATAACGAACACCGGCGGAATTTCATCGACTTCAACGTACCTCAAAGTACGAAGCTGGGAAGCGACGAACGATGTCGACCTCTTGAACCCTCATGGAAGGAACAATATGGGAATGAACGTCAAAAGAGGTTGAGGTTATGATTTCTTTTTGATTGATTTTATTTCCCCGTTATTCATTCTAGAACAAAGAACGTGGATCAACCCATGAACAGGTTGATCTGCGGATCGTGTGTCCTTGCAGGAGGGTTGTTAAATTCGGGGACTTGAATGGTGGGGTATATTCATGTGTTGAAATCCAAAACCTCCCCTTTGATTATACACCTCTAACACAGAGGGTGTGGGTTGACATGAACATGGCCTGAGTCCCTTCGCCTTGCGTGTTCTTGTGTATTATTTGTAAACTAATTTCCCAAGATTGCGACAAGGAGCATCCGTGGCCATCATAGTGAAGAGGGTGTTCTCCAGAGGTGATATGCACAAGCAGCGTGAAGAATGGAACACCAGAGCACTTCCGGTGGTCCGCTGATTTTCCTGCTAGTGCACCGACTATGGAGGTGGCGGAAAGTTGTGATGCCAGCTGCATGCCGGATAGTGGGGCAACAGGGCCTTCGGCTATGCCAACGGCTGACAGAACGACACACCAAGCGGCGGAGACCGCGACTACCACAGCCGCGACGCTGGAGACTCGAAACACCATACTGGCACTACGTTGATTGTTAAAACCGAATACTTGATCCACGGGTGATGTGGAGGCATAACTAGTGAAACTGGCTGCGTGTGCTGAAGCCAGACATGGCTATTCTGTGTCCGGATGGTGGAGCTAGCCCGCTAATGCAGGTCGGGAAAAATCAATGGGCCGGACCCGCACCAGCGGGCCTAACCTGCCCCAGTGGACCAGACCCACCCCAGTGATCCGAACCCATGATGGTGGGCTAGAATCACTCTATCGATCCGGGCCGATCCTAGACCGGACCAGATCCAGGTCTGGTCGGGCCGACCCAGACCCAACCGGCCCCCATTTCACTAAAACGCTCGTATCTCTCAAACCGGGCGTCCAATTGACGCATTGTCAGTGGTGTTGGGACCCTTGAGACATGGTGGTACTTCTAAGATACTCTACATATGTTTTGGCATAGGTTGTCATATGACCAAGTTGTATTGGACTTGAATCTAATCGATACCTTTTTACAAAAATGCCCATATCTTACAGACCGGGCGTCTGTTCGACATGCCGTCTATTGCATTGAGACCCCAATGATGAGAAATTGCTTTGGGTTACTCTATGTGGGACATCTTGGTAGTATAGGTATGACCGATGGATTTAGGAGAAGATCCTATGGAAATCAAGTGTCCTAAATGAGGGAATCCAGTGGCTGGCTATGACGTGGAGAATGAAAGCGACCCTTTGTGGATCAGCACAAGAGTGACCCTTTGTGGATCTTCATAAGAGAGAGACTTCATGGATCAGTAGTAGTGAGACCCTTAATGGATCATCATAAGAGCGAACCTTTGTGGTTTATTATAAGAGTGACCCTTTTTGGATCATAAGTAGCACGACCCGTCATGGATCAACCATAGAGAGACCCGTCATGGATCAACCATAGAGCGACCCGTCATGGATCTACAGCAAAACAGCCCTTCGTGGATCATCCATAGAGAGACCCTTCGTGGATGTGAAATAGATCCTCTCAACAAAACAAGTTGATATATATTTAAAACTAATCAAATTTACTTTTGTGCTTAATTTATACCTAGTGTGAGTTGTGTCTTTTTATTTGTGCTTTACTTGAGATCTTGCGTTGTGGTATTCTTCATTTGTGGATTTATGTGAGACCTGAGTTGGTCTCAGGGTTCCTACCGAGTATTTTTATACTCACTCCTGCACGAGATTCGCTCACACCTACTGTGTCTTGTGAAAACGATGGATAGCTTTGACAAGGACTTTGTGGAGCCAAGGCTATATAGTGCATGGAGGTGGATTGATAGACATGGTGTACTACAGTGACATCCGACACTGAGCTGTACCTACCCTTCAGGTAGGATCCTTGGAGGATGAATTCTAGAGCTTCTACTTCTTTTTCTATACTTTCCTTTCAGTTGGGCTTGTATTCTGGCCCCTTTACATTCAGTTTACACCTTTTACTCTCAGTGGTCGTACTTTGTGGTGGTTGTACTACTTTTTTTCCTTTGTGGTTTTCTTTGTAAAAGATTACCTATCTGTGTGTGTACAAGTTTAAAGGCAATGAATTAACTTTTTGGGATATGAATTTTAGTGCTAGTCTCCAGCCCCTAGCCTATGGAAGGCGGGCTTGGGGTTGTCATGACACAGGCCTTGGGGGACAGGTCATTAAAAAGTTGCATATGAGGGCTGTCAGTTCTACCAGAAGAACTAAGAGTATGTATTTTCAATGGGGGAGATAGTTTTAAGTGTCTTGAGTTCAGATTTCAGTTTGGGGAGTCTAGTGTTGATGTGGAGTCCAATGTATCCATACACCAGGACCCTGAATTATATTTTCCAACTCAGTACATGAAAACACTAGTTGCATGTGTTTTAGAAATGTTTCTCTCTTGATCTCTTTTGAGTCAGCTCACCAGGTATAGCTTATTTACCATGGAACATGTATTTACCTACAGGATTCCTCCATAAAGACAACCATCCAAGATTCCAGTGATGGATCATGATGACGGACCACCGAGCAATGAGGCGTCAGTACATGGACCACTTACAGCATTAGAACCTTCGAGTGGTATACCAGCAGCACCACCCCTGTAGAGTAGCAGTTGCTACTAACCCCACTGGTGGATAGTTAATGATGAATAAGCGCACTTCAGAAGTTCTTGAGACAGAGGCCTCTGAGGTTTTTAGGTGAGATAGATCCTCATATAGCTGAGGATTGGCTGGAGGCAGTTATGTGGGTTTTTTTCCTGATAGAGACACCTACAGAACAAATGGTGGTCCTAGCCACTAGCCTTATTTAAGGAACATAAGGGATATGGTGGATCTTGATGCTCCAGACACATGAGGAGGTGACCCTTTCCTAGTTAGACTTTTAAAGCCTCTTCAGGGTGGAGTTCATACCAGAGACACTAAACTAAGTGCGTATTCAAGAGCTACTGAACCAATAGTAGGGCAGCCTGACTGTGGCCCAGTACTCGGCGAGGTTTAATGAACTCTCCCATTAATCCACCGACATGGTATGGGACCCTATCATTAGGGCTCAGACCTTTGAGAAGAGACTCTAATGGGAGATCAGGGTGTCGATGATTTTTCTCAGCATCCCAATGTAGGCTGGAGTGTTGGAGCGAGCTCTACTAATGGAGAGATTCCTAGCCGAGCTGGCACTGTTAGTGAGAGACACCACTAGAAAATAGGTGGCTGAGTCATCTGAATAAGTTAGTATGTAGATGATGAAAAGGCCAAAAAAGTCCTGAACTTATGGAGGACAGCCCTAGGACACAGGGTTGGAGGTGCGGAGCTCGTGAGGCAGAGGAGGTCAGCTGAGGTCTAGAGATTGTTACTCTTGTGGTGGGTAGGGACACATGGCTCATGACTGTCCAACTCCCCACATAGGTGACCAGAAGACGGTTGAGGGACCACCAAGGAAAATGAAGATGTTCAAGCGAGGAGGTCCACAGGGTGGCAGACGTGTCAGGGGAGCAGGCCGAGTGGTAGGCGGTGAACGATGGTTTGAGGTGTTACCACCACCACCACAAGGTGGTCCACCACATGCTTAGGGAGCTAGTGGATAGGGGTGAGGACAGATTTAGGTGATGGATACCTATGACCATGGTGCTCCAGATATGATTATAGGTATGATATGTGTCTTCTCTACCTTAGATATAGTTCTTATAGACACAGGTTCTAGTCACTCTTTCCTTACCATGAACCTCATTCGAGGCTCAGAGATTCCAGTAGAGTCATTGGATTGATTCTTATGATTAGAGACTCTTACAGGAGATGGTTTTATGATTTCATACTGGTGTTGGAAGTGTGAGCTTACTCTAGGAGGTGAGATCTTTAGTTGGGATCTCATAGTAGCAGTGTCAAGACCATATGACATCATCTTGGTTTTGGATTGGTTATCTACAGTCCATGCTCAGATCGACTGTTTCAGGCGCAATGTACAGTGAGTCTGTGAGTATGGGACCATGTTTTCCTTTACTGGTGAGAAGGGAACCTTTGTAGCACATGATGTACTTTCTCAGAGGAGATTTCAATCGATCAATCACCAGTTGTCTAGACTCACCCTTGGTGCAGTGGAAGAGAGGAGTCCAAGCTTTCCTATAGTGGTGGACAATTATGAGGGTGTTTTTTCTGAGGATGTTCCAAGACTACCTCCTCATAGAGATTCAGACTTCTACATTGATTTTTACCCAAGGACAACACCAATATCCACACCAGAATATCGGATGGCTCTCGCAGATCTTCGTGAGTTGAGGGTGTATCTGGAGGACTTGCAGGAGAAGGGTTTCGTGAGACCCAACATTTCACCATGGGTATACCCACTGTTGTTTTCCAAAAATGTAGACGAGAGCTTGAGGCTATGTGTGGACTTTCAGCATATGAACCAGGAGACCATGAATAAAAAGTATCCACTATTAAGAATTGATGACCTCTTATACCAGCTGAAGGGAGATAGGTGGTTATCAAAGATCTACCTCAGATCAGACTATCATCAGCTTCAGGTATGGGATGAATATGTACCAAAGACAACCTTCAGATGTGAGTACGACCACTAAAAGTTCTTAGTGATTCCATTAGTCATGAACAATTCCCCGGATGTGTTCATGGGACTCATGGACATGATCTTCTAGCCTTACCTCAATCATTTCATGGTAGTCTTCATTGATGACATCTTGGTGTACTCAGCATCAGAGGAGGAGCACACTACACACCTGCGGATAATTCTAGATACAATTTGAGAGCACCGACTTTGTGGTAAGATCTCAAAGTTCTAGTTCTAGATATGAAAGGTTCACTTTCTAGGACACATCATCTCAGAGGCTGTAGTTGTAGTGGATCCATCAAAGATAGAGGAAGTCCTTGCTTGGGAGCTACTGAGGAGTGTGAATGAGGTGAAAAGTATCTTGGGGTTGGCTGGATAATACCAGAGGTTTGTGCCTAAATTTTATAAAGTATAAACACCTATGAAAACTTTGAAAAATAAGGGAAAACCCTTCGTGTGGATAGGCAAGTTCCATCATAGTTTCCAGGAGCTGAGGCGGAGACTAGAAAGTGCCCCCATCTTGAGACTACCAGAAGAGGGTGTTGGGTATGTAGTCTTCTACCATGCATATGAGACTAGAATGGGTTGTTTCCTGATGCATGGGAAATCAGTGATTCCCTATGGATCACGGTAGTGGAGGAAACATGAGAAGAACTATGTGACCCATGACCTGGAGTTAGCAGTAGTGGTCTTTTACTTGAAGTTGTGGTGGCACTACTTGATGGGTGAATGGTTTATCGTCTACTCTGACCACAAGAGTCTTAGGTATATATTCTCATAGAAGTACCTGAACTTGAGATAGTGGCAATGAATAAAGTTCGTATAGTACTATGACTTTGATATAGTATACACTCTTGGGAAGGGGAACATGGTGGCAGACGCACTCAACAGGAGGTCTGGTTTACAATTTCTGAGTGAGGTGATAGAGAAGCTAGCCACAATGCAGATATACTTCTCAGATAGTGATGGAGCAGATTACCTTTAGTCTATGACTTTCACGCCTCCACTCTTACAGTGAGTTAGTAATGCAAAAATTGTGGATGTTGACTATGAGGTCTGACGTGCTCAGTTATCCTAAGGACAGGCTCCTGATGTATTTTCGATAGGTGGGGAGCACATTATAATTTTCAGAGGATGCACCATAGTAACAATGAAATTAAAGGAGGAGGTGTTAAGGGAGTTCCATAAATCCCCTTTGGTGGTACATCCTAGTGTGGCGAAGATGTACCAGGACCTTCGACGTTAGTACTGGTGGCCAGGAATAGAGAAAGTAGTGGAAAAGTTCATTTCATGATGCCTCACTTGTTAGAAAGTGAAGGCCGAGCATCAAGTCCCAGTAGGATTGGAACAACCACTTCAGGTACCTGAGTGTAAGTGGGATGGTATCTCCATGGAATTCATGAGAGGGTTACCACACATGTCTAGGGTCCATGATTCAATCCGGGTAATTGTTGACCGACTCACCAAGTTGGCTCACTTCTTACCCATCTGGGAGAAGGGATCGATAGATTTATTGGGACACCTCTATGTCCCGAAGATAGTGCGACTTCATGGGGTGACTTCGACGATCGTCTCAGATCATGACACTCATCTGAAATCCCGATTGTAGAAGGGGTTGCAGGAGGCATTCAGGACATAGATGCTCTTGAGCACAGCCTTTCACCCTCAGACAGATGATCAGATAAAGTAGACCATACTGACCTTAAAGGACATGATTCGTGCTTGTGTCCTTGATTTTGGTTGTAGTTGGGAGGACCACCTGCCACTAGTGGTGTTTTCATACAACAATATCTATCACTCCACCATCGACATGGTGCCGTTTGAGGCCTTGTATGGGCGGCCATCGAGATCACCTCTATGTTGGACAGACCCAAGGGAGCCAACACTCATGGGTCCAACGTTGGTATGAGATACCACTGAGAATGTGAAGACCATCCAGGAGTGAATGAGGACTGTACAAAGCATGCATAAATTGTAACTCCCCGAACCCAGCTACCCAGAGTCGGTGCATTATTACATAACATTGTCATGATCACAAGAAAGATCAAAACTCGAAAGACCGATTGGTTTAGTAGCCTTGGAAACACTAGATATATTCATAGGTTTTACATTACATCATAAAATGAAAAACTACTACAACAACATAAAGTCTCCATAATCCACACTCATATCCCCACATAATATCCCTGCAGGTCATTCATAATTTACTTCTTCACTTCCTGGGAAAAATAAAACATATAAAAGGGGTGAGCTCAAATGCCCAGTAAGGATAACAAAATAGCGGAAACTTTCATAAATAAGAATAAACTTTTAAGGCAATGTATAACTAAAACAAAAGCCTTTCAAACATGAACTTTCAACATGGTATGGCATAAATAAAATGAAATAATTCCATTTACTTATTCACATGGATATTCTACTAATCGAATAATCACATGCAAAAATCAATAACCACTTTCATAATGTTGGAATGCATAATGCCAGACTATCATAACCACATAGCCAAGGCCTCGTGGCAAGACTACAAATAAGATTTTGTCAAGGCCTTGTGCCAAGACACTAGTTTGTCTCATGAGACCTACCGATGCATAGAGGAGCTATAGCGGGCTCCACCCGTCACATATTAAGTCCAATGCATTCCCATATGAAAAGTTTTAAACATAACACAAACATTCGTATTAAAACTAGCATATGAAATGTCAATACTTTCACCATAAACTATGAATGGTATAAAAATAGCACATCCACAGTCAAACATATCAAAAAACCTTCAATACAATATAGAAGTTTTGTATCATAATAAATCAACTTCAAATAATCTTAAAATCCTTCAAAGGATGTTGACATAGATGAAATCAAAATTCTTTTTAAATAAATATCTCCTTTTATTTTGAAATCATTTAAGATCCATATAAAATAAAACATTTTCTTTGAAAATATTCTTATAAGCTTCTAAGTAAAGCTTTGAAGATTTTATAATGGCGTAAAATTACCGCACCAGCCGTATAAGTTAAAAAAAACATTCTTACCTCAATTCTGTCGAAAAGGTTAAAAAGGACCTTGTTTTGAAAACGACGGAAAGATTCCTTTATAAAACTCTTATAAAAAGTCAAACAAGGGTATAAATGATTTTAACCCATATTCTTGTAAATAGTAAAAATGTTTTGAAATACATTTTTAAGAAACATGGATGTGGATGATAAAGATATCCCAGTAGATTATTACGTATAAACAACCTCGGATAATGAAGAGATTATGAAATAACCCTTACCTTGTACTTTTCCTTGGTTGGGGTAGGTTAAACTCCTGTATAATGGTGAAATAATTGTTATTAAATTATACAAGAATCATATATATTAATATGATATCATATATGATCTTTTAATATTGATTTGATAATAATATCTTAGTATTATCGTTGTTTCGGGTGTTAACTTACTTGTTTTCTTTTGTATGTTTTGTTACGTAAGACATGTTTGTAAAGGATAGGTTGTATATTATTCAAATCCAGAATGGTATCAAGTCCTTAAACATCATTTTTAAATCATCAAATGATAATTATATTTGAATGGATACGATGGAGGATGAATCTCATCGCGTTCGTGGAGACGGTAGTCCGTACGTACGCACGAACGCAACTTCCATTTAATTTTTATTTTAAAAGAATTGAATCCAAATGATACTTAGGTATATTAATATTACAGTATAATATAATATTTTATATATGTTACTTTAGTTTCATTAACACCATCCTTTATACGTTCCATGTGTGGTATGAACGAGTCATATCATTTTAAGGGGGCGGTAGTCCGCACTTCCTCAAATGAAATTATCGTATGTATATACAACATAATGGTATAAAATAAAATGGAATTACAGAAGCTTATATATAAAATATATATCATTAATATTATATTTAATTACAGTTCTATCATAATGGCCACCATGAGAGGCGGTAAGATGTATTTGAACAATCATCGTTTCATGAGGCGTTAGTTTGCCATCCACAGAAACATTATGTTCATCATACATTAGATGGAGTTGTGTGTATGTGTAGTTTGAATACTTCTTATAACAACATCCTAGTATATTGAGGATACTGGTGTTGTTACAAAAGAAAGGAAATAAAAAGAGTTTGGGGGTTGGAGAAGCAAAATAAATGAAAATAATTTAAGAGAAATCGTTACCTTTAATTTAGGTAACTCGCTTTGGTTGGAACCAAAGGACTTCTTGAAATGATTTCTGACTAAGGGTAAGCTTCAAGGAGGAGGAGAGGGATGTGGGGAGCTTAGTTGGGCAGAGTTTGGATGAGCCAAGTGGCTTGAGAGGTGTGAGGAATGAGTAGAAGTGGTCTCCTTTTATAAGGGAGAGGAAGGGCTCTTTAGGAAAGAGTGAAAGTATTACTTTATAATATAATTATATTCGGTTTATAATGGTCCAAAAATCATTGCGGTCGAAGATAAGATGACTCATATTCTAAATAACATCAACCAATAAGAATTGGACAGGTTTTAGATAATAATTTAATCATTATAATCTTATTTATTTAAATGATTTATTAATGAGGTAAACATTGAATCATTATTGTGTCATTAATAATTTAAATTATTTGATGTCTAAAAATTATAAATAAAATATCATTATGTAGGAAATCTTTTTAGATTTCTAATTAATATTTATAATCGAAAATACAACATGTATAACCCTATGTAAAAATTGTTCTTCTAAAAGATGTAAGCTTATGCCATTTTTATTTTTATTTTAACTTTATTAATATAAAGTGTCCCTACCACATACAAGTGGCTCCAAGGGGTCCACAAATTGACCCAAGTATGCTCATGGTCGGGTATGTGTCCACCAATAAGGTTAGGACACGTGTTAGGGTAATTTTGTATTATTATAATATTATTTTTTAACCCTTATTTACCGGATTTACCCTTAACCATGGTAAATAAAATATTTACCGCAGTAATTATTCAAAATGTGTAAAAATAAAAGTTACCTATTTACACAATTTGAACATCCTGATTCCAAATATGGAATCCATTTTCCTAAATTCAAAATACAGAAGTGGCATAAATTAATTTAAAATTAATTCCCGCTGTCAAAACAAAAAGCGTGTTTTTAAGAGATAATAACTATCAAAGGATTGACACTTGTTTATGTTCGGTTTAATTGTATAATTATGTCCAATGACCAACATTATATTAAATGGTAAAAATATATTCTAAATATACTTTAAAACCACTCAAATTAATAATTTATCACTATTAATTATTTTGATTAAAAAAGTTGTTTTTAATTAAAATTTAGTAATTTTCACTATTCATCAAAATATGAAAGTTATCCGAAAAGTACCAAAATTTCACCTTAGGCTAAATTCGATATTCTGAATCCAAAAATGAAGTCCATTTCAAAATATAAAATATATATTATTTCAAAATTTAGGTATTACTATTCATAACGGCCAGTTTGATTGGTTGTGGTGTGTGTTAAAACTCGAAGTTGCGTACAACACACGCTACTGTTTTATTCAAAGGAAAGCGTACCGTGGAAGCTTGGGAAGTTTCATTTTAAAATTTTTTGATGTCTCCATTTAGTCAAAAAGTTTAAAATATTGTATTTAAAAAGGTTTCACTATCAAAAGTTGATAAAAGTGCAATACTGAAAATGAATCTGTTCTTGCATTATGAATAAGAAACTCATAATATGGATTCTAAAATTATAAAGTTTAAAATTTAGTTAATACTATTCATGACCTCTTTTAATGGCTTTTTTTGTACGTCACGGTGTGATTGAACTTGGTGTTGCGTGTAGTGAAAGTTATTGAATTATTTTGAAGAAATAACACACTATAAAATCTTGGGGTGTTACATTCTCCCCTCCTTCAATAAATTGCGTCCTCGCAATTTGAAATTTTTCTTCGAAAATAAAAGGTTGAAAATAGAAAATATCTTTGTGGGAAAACCCACATCGGAAATTAGGTTACTAAAATTTAGTCTTAATATGAGGAAAAGAGAAATGAAAGAGTCACCACCAAATTATGATCTCGATTAGGAGAACATTGGTGGCAATTAGAGACATATAATTGGAGGAAAAACGTAAATATTTATAGGTAGTGATTGAGATCATCAATCACAGACAAGTGTATAATTGAGGTCCTTAAATTCATCAATCTATGATGATTTGAAATACCATCGGTTCAACAAAACATAGGGTATTAGGATAACACATTTTTTACGTTTCAAAATATCATAGTTGAAATCCCACATCGAAAAATGAATTAACGAGGCCTCTATTTAAAATAAAGAGTGGAAAGTATGAAGATTACCGAAAATAACACATACTAGGGTTCCATGTAGGAAAATATGGATATGGAAGAGAAATCTAACCATCAATTATTTGATGGAGAGTGGTAGAGAACATGGCTATGAAAAGGCAAACAATCCCAAAGCCATGAATTAGTGATGATTTAAGGTACCATCTAGGACAACATTTTTGTTCTAAGTTCCTTTTATTAATGTTGAGGAATATATTTATGATATTGGATAAGATCATAAGGAGATATACTTACTTTATAATTAGAGTTTTATCCATTAATAAATTTCTACCACAAACTCATCTTTCACTCTAAAAGATAATAGAATGTAAAAAACATTCTATTTACACTATTCGTATAGGGTTCCAAAATAAATGAATTTATAATTCATCTACATGATCTTTTAATAAAAACTACATTATTTAATCTAGGACATCTCATGGGCCAGTGGTAGGTGATACACCCTTGTCGCCCTTCGGTTGCGGGTTAAAGTCTCGCAGCCTTGCCGGACGCGACGGGTTGCCGCCCGACCTCCGGGTTGTCCTTTTATGGAAATCCAAAATAATCCAAACTAGAACTATCCAAAATACTTCTATCCATACTCACAGTCCAACATTTATAAGTAAGGTAAACATAATGTAGAACCTTTTTACCCCGTAATAGCATATGAATACCTTCATTATGTATTCTTTTAATACACCGAAACATCCTGAATTACCATATTCCTTATTGATTACATTCATGCTCCCTTATTCCATATAGAAAGTTGGATATACTTAATTAATCCAAAAATGTTTTAAACCCCAAAAAAATGATGGAATATACAAATCATTAATCAGTTTCAAGGTAGTCAAGAATATCCAACATAATTTATCCAAATCAATCATGTATTATTCTAAAATCACTAACTCGGTATCAGAACCATATTATGGTTTATCTTTCTCTCAACCATATATTTTCCAAAAATTTATCCTGCTATTGAGTCACTTTTCTTTGTTCCACACAATCTCAAGTCCTTAATGAAATCGTACTGCAGTACAATCCTTATATACTCCATAATTATTATAACAAGTACATTGTTGATACAACACTCAATTGACATAATCAACATAAGAACTCTAATCATTCCTCTTCATCTGTGGTAGTATCATAACTTGATTATTATCCAATAGCATCATTTGCGTCATAGTCTGATGACTGGGACATAGGTTCGCGTAGTGTCCAAACTCCTTGCAAATGAAGCATTGTACATTTAAAACCATTTTCTTACCCTTGCAGTCACGTACTTTGTGCCCTTTTCCTCCACACTTATAACAAACTCCCATTCCTTTCAGGCAAGTTCCAGGGTGTTTCTTTCCACAGTTACCACATATGGTAAAATTCTTCTTTTCCCTCTTCCCTTTATCCATCTTTCTCTCTTCTATCCTTTTCTTCTCTTGCTTCCCTTCAAAGCCATAGGACTCAGTAATCTCTTTACTTATCTTATCAATACATGATATTATTTCTTCATATGATGATAATACATGGGAGACTATTTCTCTTATAAATTCTAGCTTAAGACCATGAAAGATATGATCCTTCCTTCTCTTTGGATCATGTGCATTTCCGGAGTTCTCATTCCTTCTACTGGGCGCCATTTCTAAACAATGGCATAAACTAGATCAGTTTATGAATCAAAATACATAATCCCATACTTATAAAACACTTAACATAAATTGAACTATTTATGGATATAATCCATAATCATAAGAATGTTTTCTTTAAGGAAGTATATACTCATAAACCCTTCAAAATGATTTGTAAAGAAAATGAGAGTTATCCTAAGCATATCCCCCGGGAGTGTCGTAACCAAGAGTGCAGCAAGGCCCATTGTCGTGCACCAGTTCCCGTTCGAGTCTAGCTCAAAGCGGTGTTTTCGGGTTTTACCCCTAGGTACATCTGTGCCAGAGCCGCCTCTACCTGCTCGTATCCAGACAGGGATGTATTGCTCGAAAAACTCACAAAATCTCTACGATACCAAAATTCTAGGAAGTTCTTCTATACTAATCCTGAAATTTCATCTTAGGTCTACGTGCTCTAATCAGAGTTTATCTAAATCTAGTTTCCAAGGTTTGTACTAAACTTCCTCTGATACCAACTGTAACGCCCCGACCCCAGCTACCCAGAGTCGGTGCATTATTACATAACATTGTCATGATCACAAGAAAGATCAAAACTCGAAAGACCGATTGGTTTAGTAGCCTTGGAAACACTAGATATATTCATTGGTTTTACATTACATCATAAAATGAAAAACTACTACAACAACATAAAGTCTCCATAATCCACACTCATATCCCCACATAATATCCCTGCAGGTCATTCATAATTTACTTCTTCACTTCCTGGGAAAAATAAAACATATAAAAGGGGTGAGCTCAAATGCCCAGTAAGGATAACAAAATAGCGGAAACTTTCATAAATACGAATAAACTTTTAAGGCAATGTATAACTAAAACAAAAGCCTTTCAAACATGAACTTTCAACATGGTATGGCATAAATAAAATGAAATAATGCCATTTACTTATTCACATGGATATTCTACTAATCGAATAATCACATGCAAAAATCAATAACCACTTTCATAATGTTGGAATGCATAATGCCAGACTATCATAACCACATAGCCAAGGCCTCGTGCCAAGACTACAAATAAGATTTTGTCAAGGCCTTGTGCCAAGACACTAGTTTGTCTCATGAGACCTACCGATGCATCGAGGAGCTATAGCGGGCTCCACCCGTCACATATTAAGTCCAATGCATTCCCATATGAAAAGGTTTAAACATAACACAAACATTCGTATTAAAACTAGCATATGAAATGTCAATACTTTCACCATAAACTATGAATGGTATAAAAATAGCACATCCACAGTCAAACATATCAAAAAACCTTCAATACAATATAGAAGTTTTGTATCATAATAAATCAACTTCAAATAATCTTAAAATCCGTCAAAGGATGTTGACATAGATGAAATCAAAATTATTTTTAAAGAAATATCTCCTTTTATTTTGAAATCATTTAAGATCCATATAAAATAAAACATTTTCTTTGAAAATATTCTTATAAGCTTCTAAGTAAAGCTTTGAAGATTTTATAACGGCGTAAAATTACCGCACCCGCCGTATAAGTTAAAAAAAACATTCTTACCTCAATTCTGTCGAAAAGGTTAAAAAGGACCTTGTTTTGAAAACGACGGAAAGATTCCTTTATAAACCTCTTATAAAAAGTCAAACAAGGGTATAAATGATTTTAACCCATATTCTTGTAAATAGTAAAAATGTTTTGAAATACATTTTTAAGAAACATGGATGTGGATGATAAAGATATCCCAGTAGATTATTACGTATAAACAACCTCGGATAATGAAGAGATTGTGAAATAAACCTTACCTTGTACTTTTCCTTGGTTGGGGTAGGTTAACCTCCTGTATAATGGTGAAATAATTGTTATTAAATTATACAAGAATCATATATATTAATATGATATCATATATGATCTTTTAATATTGATTTGATAATAATATCTTAGTATTATCGTTGTTTCGGGTGTTAACTTACTTGTTTTCTTTTGTATGTTTTGTTACGTAAGACATGTTTGTAAAGGATAGGTTGTATATTATTCAAATCCATAATGGTATCAAGTCCTTAAACATCATTTTTAAATCATCAAATGATAATTATACTTGAATGGATACGATGGAGGATGAATCTCATCGTGTTCGTGGAGACGGTAGTCCGTACGTACGCACGAACGCAACTTCCATTTAATTTTTATTTTAAAAGAATTGAATCCAAATGATACTTAGGTATATTAATATTACAGTATAATATAATATTTTATATATGTTACTTTAGTTTCATTAACACCATCCTTTATACGTTCCATGTGTGGTATGAACGAGTCATATCATTTTAAGGGGGCGGTAGTCCGCACTTCCTCAAATGAAATTATCGTATGTATATACAACATAATGGTATAAAATAAAATGGAATTACAGAAGCTTATATATAAAATATATATCATTAATATCATATTTAATTACAGTGCTATCATAATGGCCACCATGAGAGGCGGTAAGATGTATTTGAACAATCATCGTTTCGTGAGGCGTTAGTTTTCCATCCACAGAAACATTATGTTCATCATCCATTAGATGGAGTTGTGTGTATGTGTAGTTTGAATACTTCTTATAACAACATCCTAGTATATTGAGGATACTGGTGTTGTTACAAAAGAAAGGAAATAAAAAGAGTTTGGGGGTTGGAGAAGCAAAATAAATGAAAATAATTTAAGAGAAATCGTTACCTTTAATTTAGGTAACTCGCTTTGGTTGGAACCAAAGGACTTATTGAAATGATTTCTGCCTAAGGGGAAGCTTCAAGGAGGAGGAGAGGGATGTGGGGAGATTAGTTGGGCAGAGTTTGGATGAGCCAAGTGGCTTGAGAGGTGTGAGGAATGAGTAGAAGTGGTCTCCTTTTATAAGGGAGAGGAAGGGCTCTTTAGGAAAGAGTGAAAGTATTACTTTATAATATAATTATATTCGGTTTATAATGGTCCAAAAATCATTGAGGTCGAAGATAAGATGACTCATATTCTAAATAAAATCAACCAATAAGAATTGGACAGGTTTTTGATAATATTTTAATCATTATAATCTTATTTATTTAAATGATTTATTAATGAGGTAAACATTGAATCATTATTGTGTCATTAATAATTTAAATTATTTGATGTCTAAAAATTATAAATAAAATATCATTATGTAGGAAATCGTTTTAGCTTTCTAATTAATATTTATAATCGAAAATAAAACATGTATAACCCTATGTAAAAATTGTTCTTCTAAAAGATGTAAGCTTATGCCATTTTTATTTTTATTTTAACTTTATTAATATAAAGTGTCCCTACCACATACAAGTGGCTCCAAGGGGTCCCCAAATTGACCCAAGTATGCTCATGGTCGGGTATGTGTCCACCAATAAGGTTAGGACACGTGTTAGGGTAATTTTGTATTATTATAATATTATTTTTTAACCCTTATTTACCGGATTTACCCTTAACCATGGTAAATAAAATATTTACCGCAGTAATTATTCAAAATGTGTAAAAATAAAAGTTACCTATTTACACAATTTGAACATCCTGATTCCAAATATGGAATCCATTTTCCTAAATTCAAAACACAGAAGTGGCAGAAATTAATTTAAAATTAATTCCCGCTGTCAAAACAAAAAGCGTGTTTTTAAGAGATAATAACTATCAAAAGATTGACACTTGTTTATGTTCGGTTTAATTGTATAATTATGTCCAATGACCAACATTATATTAAATGGTAAAAATATATTATAAATATACTTTAAAACCACTCAAATTAATAATTTATCACTATTAATTATTTTGATTAAAAAAGTTGTTTTTAATTAAAATTTAGTAATTTTCACTATTCATCAAAATATGAAAGTTATCCGAAAAGTACCAAAATTTCACCTTAGGCTAAATTCGATATTCCGAATCCAAAAATGAAGTCCATTTCAAAATATAAAATATATATTATTTCAAAATTTAGGTATTACAATTCATAACGGCCAGTTTGATTGGTTGTGGTGTGTGTTAAAACTCGAAGTTGCGTACAACACACGCTACTGTTTTATTCAAAGGAAAGCGTACCGTGGAAGCTTGGGAAGTTTCATTTTAAATTTTTTTGATGTCTCCATTTAGTCAAAAAGTTTAAAATATTGTATTTAAAAAGGTTTCACTATCAAAAGTTGATAAAAGTGCAATACTGAAAATGAATCTGTTCTTGCATTATGAATAAGAAACTCATAATATGGATTCTAAAATTATAAAGTTTAAAATTTAGTTAATACTATTCATGACCTCTTTTAATGGCTTTTTTTTGTACGTCACGGTGTGATTGAACTTGGTGTTGCGTGTAGTGAAAGTTATTGAATTATTTTGAAGAAATAACACACTATAAAATCTTGGGGTGTTACATAAATCATATACTGACAGAAGATGGAGACCCTTGGAGTTCGAATAGGGAGACCATGTTTTACTTAGGCCTCACCCATATGAGGATTGTAGATATTTGGAAGGGGTGGTAAGTTATCTTTGAGGTTCATCAGACCTTTACAGATTCTCAGTAGAGTTGGTGAGGTGGTGCACCACCTAGATCTTCCCTGACAGATGCACTAGGTGCACGATGTTTTTCACATGTTGTAGTTGAGGAGGTACATGCATGATCTATCGAACATCATCGACTGGGGTGAGCTGGAAATTGATGATGGGGTGACATTTGCAGAGTTCCCAATGGAGATAGCAGATCGATAGGAGAAGGTCCTTCATGGAAAGTTGATTCCACTAGTGCATGTTTGGTGGTAGAATGAGAATCTCTAAGAGAGCACATGGGAGTGGGTGACTCAGATTCATGCTCAGTACCCCCACTTGTTTAGTTAGCCTTTATTTTGGATTTCAGGGATATAAAGCCTTAAGGTGGGGAGAATGTAATGTCCTAGAATTTCCATGTAATTTTTTTAAAAAAATTATATGGAATTATTTCAAGACCACGTGCTTTGACGACACGTGATTATGAGGCCCAATGAGCCCAGAGAGGAATTTTGATCTTTTTTTAAGTTCAATTAAGTAAACGTGTGAGTGGTTTTTCTAAAATTTAAACCGATGCTCGGATCAAAAATCCAAGGGTACCATTGAACTCAGAACACAAGGATTCTCTTAGAAAGGAATTAACTTTGACTGGAAAGGTTCAGATGAAAACGTTATTTTTGGACTTTTCGGAAAATAATAAAATAACTTAAAAAAGTTATTTTATTTCTTTTATCAAATGTTGCAGCGGATGGCGGCACTACGGTGTGGCGACAAGGCGATGACGAGGTAAATTAAAGGAATCCCCTTAATAACTGATTAAGATGCAACATAATAATGTAAATATGCAATGTCATAAAATTACAGAAATGCTATGATGTGTTCCCTTTTTAATTAGAAAATGCGTTGGAGAGTTAAGAATTAGAATGTGGTCAATTCTCTAACAAACCTCCGGTGAGTTTCCTCTCCAACGAAAAACATAGAACACCGATATAACATCATCAAATTCAAAATACCTAAAATAATGAAGATGAGAAGTGACAAACGATGTCGGCCTATTGAACCCTCATGGATATAATGCTACGAAAATGAACTTCAAACAAGGTAGGGGTTATTCTTTCTTTATGATTACTTTTCTTTCCCCATTCTTCATTCTAGAACAACGAACACGGACCAACCCATGAACTGGTTGATCTGTGGATTGTGTGTCCTTTCAGGAGGGTTGTTAAATTATGGGACTTGAATAACGGGGTGGTTTCATGTGTTGAAATACAAAACCTCTCCTCTGATTATACACGTCTAATGTGGAGGGTGTGAACCAACACGAACAAGGCCCAAGTACCCCTTCCATGCGTGTTCTTGTGTGTTATTTGTAAAAGGACTTCTAAATATGGAAGAAAGGAACATCCGAGGCCATCACAATGAAGAGGGAATTCCTCGGAGGCCGTAGGAACAAGCGGTGTGAAGAACAGACCACCAGAGAGCATCTGGTGGTCTGCTGAAGTTTCTACCAGGAAGTCGATGCCAGCTGCTTGCCGAACGGCGGGGCAACAGGACCATCGGACATGCCGGCAGCTGATAGAAAAATGCACCGATCAACGGAGACCGCAACCACCATGGTCGCAATGCTGGAGACCCACAACACCAATAATGATGGTGCCGTGTTGACTGATCAATCCACATAGTTGGTCCGTGGGTGACATGGAGGCATGACCGGTTTCACCAGCCGCATGTGCTGAAGCCGGACGCGGCTGCACCATGTACCGATGGAGGAGATGGACCCGCGCTAGCGAACCATACCTATACTAGCAGGCCAAACCCATGCCCTAATGGTCCGGATCAGATCTGGGTCGGGTGAGCTCGACCCAGACTAGGTTGGACCGGACCCAGACCCAACCGACCCCCATTTTACTTAAACGCCCGTATCTTTCAAACTGGGCATCCAATTGACGCGCCGTTATTGGAATTGGGACCCTTGATATGAGTCAAACCTCTTTATATACACTATGTAAGTTTTGGAAGAGGTTGGAATATGGTTGGGTTGGATCAGACTTGAATCCAACTGGGACCTTTTTACAAAAAATTCCCATATCTTACAGACCGAGTGTTTGTTCGACACACCGTCTATTGTGTTGAGAACCCTATAATGAGAATGTACTTTGGGTTAATCTATGGGGGAATTCATGGTGGTTGAGGTATGACTAATGGATTGAAGAACATATCCTTGGAAATCAAGCGTGATAAGTGTAGGAATCCAGTGGCTGGTTATGACATGAAGAATGAAGAGAGAATCTTCGTGGATCAGCATAAGAGAAACCCTTCATGGATCAACATAAGAGAGACCCTTTGCGAATTAGAAGTATTATGAACCTTTGTGTATCAACATAAGATCGACCCTTTGTGGATCAATAGTAGCACGACCCATCGTAGATCAACCTTATAATGACCCATCGTGGATCTACAGTAGAGAAACCCTTTGTGGATCAGCCACAGAGCGACCCTTCATGGATTAGTAGTAGAGCCTCTCAATAGAATAAGATGATCTATATTTACGACTTATCATTTTTACTTTTGTGCTTAAGTTATACCTGGTGTGAGCTATTTATTTTTCTTTGTGCTTTACTTGAGATCTTTCTTTGTGGTATTATTCAATTGTGGATTTCTATGAGACCCGAGTTGGTCTCGGGGTCCCTACTGAGTATTGTTATACTCACCCCTATATGGGCTTTTCCCAAACCTATTGTGTATTTTTCAGATGACAAACAACTTTGATAGGGACTTTGTGGAGCTAGGGCTGGATAGTGCTCAGAGGTGGATCAATAGACGTGGTGTACTATAGTGACATCTGACAGTGAGCTGTACCTACCCTTTAGGTAGGATCCTTAGAGGATGACCTCTAGAGCTTGTAATTCTTTTTTTTGTACTTTTCTTTTAGTTGGGCTTGTATTCTAGCCCATTTACTCTAAGTTTACACCCTTTAATCTTAGTGGTGGTACTTTGTGGTGGTTGTACTACTTTTTTTTCTTTTGTGGTTTGCTTTGTGTAGTATGCCCTGTCTATGTGTGTATAGGTTTAAAGGCAATGTCTTCCCCTTTTAGGATATGTCTTTTTTGGTGCTAGTCGCCATCCCCTAGCCTATGGAAGGTGGGCTTGGGGTAGTCATGATACGAGATCCAGGGGATGGGTCGTGACATTTAGAGTTATATGATTGTAATATAATTTTATTAAAAACCTAATGATGTTAATATAACATCATTTCAGTGAGTAGTTAGATTTAGAAGTTATGGACATGATATGATAATTAAATAAGATAGTAAAGAACTGGGTACTTACTTTGATGAATTATCTCTTTCTCAAAATGGGTTCCTTTGAATTGAAGGATTTCAGATTATTTCTTAGAACTAGAGGCTACCAAAAATATAAGAATAATTTATGAGAAAAAACAAAGTTAGGTAATTGAGATATATTAAAAGAAAAATATTGGGTTTGAATGGGTATAATTGGGTTCCTTTTATAGGTGAGTCATAAGTGGAATTTTGGTAAATTATCATTCCTTGAGGTGTAAATTTGTCATTTTATCATGAAAAGTGGATAAAAAGTAGAAAATAATGTTGAAGATTAATTATTATTACAATAAACAAAATTTTAGAGATACAGTGGTAGATATTTTATGTCTTTTATGACTTAGTTAAACCCATTTACCTTGTTTTACGTTTACTATGCTAACTCAACTTTTACCTAGGTCACATCTATATACGCCTGAAAATGAAATTGATCTAATTATCTACTTTCAACATGTGGATTAAAATTTTGAATCCATTTTATCTAATATTTTTTTTTTAAATATACAAAAATTATATTTAAAATGAAAACATAAAAAATATATAAAAATATGTATTTATAAAAAATAAATTTTTAAATAATATGTTTTATAAATATTTTTTCAAATAAATTAATAATTAAATGGGTGCAAAATATTTTTTTTATAAATTAAAAAATTACTTAATATTCATAATTTAAAATTTATAAAGTTAATTTATGAAAATACTTTATTTAAAAAATATCTTCATTTTTTACATTAAATTATTTTAACCATATCCCATTAAAATTAATATTTTATAATTTAACCATTTAATTTTATCAATCAATGAAATTAAAATAATTCTTTTAATTTAATACTTATATAAAATCATTCTTTAGTAATAATAATAATATATAACACATAAAAATATATTTTTATAATAAATATATTTTTATAATAAATATTTAAATTAAATATAATGATTTTGTATCATTACATATTATTTGTGAATTACATTATTTTAAATTTGATACTAAAAATATAAAACATTCATATATCTGTTGGATATATTCATTCCGAAGGACCATATATCCAATGACCATATTTCCAATGGTCAAACTTCTAGAAGCTATATATTTAATAGTCATATCTTATTCCTATATATAGATTTACATACATTACTAAAATAATTAATCTTATTCATTTAAATATCTCTTAACATGTATACAATATTTCTATTTTCCATCCTTCTTTAAATATTTTTAATTAGTTTTATATTCTTCTTGGAAAACTGTGAGGATAAATATTTCATGTTCATTGTATTTTTATATCCTTCTGGTTTTATTCTTCTAATATTTTTTCTTAATGATGTCTCATATTGTATTATAATAATGTATTAATTTTTATATTTTATTATAATATTATATTTCAATAAAATGTATCATTGTTCATTTTTGTTCATTTTTAGGGTAGAAAAGGATTTTCAACATAGTATTTACTCAAAGGGAAATACATTATAAATCATGGAGTGTTTTTTTGTATAACCGATATGATATAGTTGATAGTGTAAACCATGATATCCAAATTGTCACATGTTAGGTTCAACCTATGTAAGCGCATATCATAACTTGTGATATCTGTTCATTGTTTTTTAATCATACTTAAGTATCACGAGGTTGTTTTAATCTTATGCATCGTTATGATGGCTTATTCATACTCTATTAATATAATAGATAATTAATACCACCACACTATGGGTTTAATATTACATTGAACCCACCACTTTCAGTTAATGATAAGTAATACCTACACAATGAGTTAATCTTATAGAGTTCACATGAACCATTTTCTCATTACATGATCCATTTGTATCTATTTTAGTGTATGATATATAGTTCCACAAAAACTATCACACAATACATTTCATTTTATTTGACTCAGTCTATATTTTTGAATATGATATGCAAGAAAAATTTGCTTTTCTTAGATTTCAATTATAAATTGAATTCTATAATAAATTATAAAATATTTATAGATTATAGAAAAAGGTATTTTAAGGTGTTTATTTAATTTATATGTTTTTTATAAATTAATTAATTTTAAAATGATTATAATTAATTACTAAATGTTTAGGAAAAAATTAAAAAATAAATATACATAAATAATAATTGTTAATATTAGAATGAATTTCAAAATTATATTGTGTGAATTATAATTTAGATATATGTGTTTATAAAGAAATTATAAGGGTAATTAATAAATATTTTATAAATTAAAAAAATAGGGATAAAATATACAATTATTATTTTTATTTATGAATTTTATATAATATTTAATTTAAAATTTTCAAATTAAATGACTTATTTGAGAAATTTTTTAAACCATATCAAAAAGGTTTTTGATAATTCATTTGATCAATGTATACATATAATATAATTTTTTATTTAACTTATTTAATTTTTTTTATAAAATAGAACAAATATATAAATTTTTTACAATTAAAACAATATCATATATTTAAAGTAAATTCTATAAAACAAATAATGTGTAGGATTTCAGATTGGGAGTAAATATAGTGTTTATATTTATTTATATATGGAATTTCTATAATGTATGTAAGATTATAAAATGATTACAATTTATATATAAATGAATTGTTTATAAATGTTTATCTCATATATAAATATATGAATTATTAATTTATTTAATTTATTCCTTTCCTTATTCATAATTATAATTATTATCTTTTGAATTTTTATGTGTATAATTTAGTTTAAAATTTTTAAACTGATTCTAAATTGTCATACAAGTATCTAAGATGTTACATGCAATATATGATAAATTAGTTAGTTTTCTATTACCTTAACTCTTGATTTTTCATGAGTTATGTAAAGTGTTTCACAAAACAATGTCTAAAAGGTATTGATATTGGTGAAGGAATATGATTCTAAACAAATTATTATAAGCATGCATACTAGTAAATGGAATACATGAGATAAGATAGTGAGATTAAATACCCATTAAAAATACTATGTGTTATATTCCTTATAAATAAAGTACATGTCAAGACCTAAATCATTTAATAGGATAGGTTGACCCTAGAATATCTTGTTTAAGTAATAGTGGAAGTGGGCAACCCCAAGATTTAGGTAACCAAACCATACTATGATATTTGGGTTACACTTAGTTTTGAAACCCTATGAGTTTGGTACCAAAGTAATGGTGTTAAGATTATCTATATGATGTATAGGGAAAATAATTGTCCAAAAAACTATCCAAGATTCATATATGATATGATTGGTCAGATTAATGAAAAATTGAAATATGGATCATGTAGCATTATTGGATATGATGAATTTAATAGGGATCATCATTTTATTTCTATCAAATTTAACAAAAGTCCTTATTAAATGAATGTAAAACATGATACTCATATGAAAAATATTCTATTGCAAATAAATAGAATCCTCATCATCTAACATGTCTTTTAGATCAATATAGAAATGGAATTTCTTAATATATGAAAATTATTAGGATGAAAACATAATAAATGTTCTTAAACAAGTTGGAAAATTATATGTGTTTGAGAAACCCCATATTTCATATACAACTATTGAAATTATTCAAAACATAAATCGATATACTTATGGGTAGGAATGAAGGACTCACTTAAAGTTTCATTAAGGCTATTTATAATAATAAAATTCATTTTTCTTACACCATTAGACATGTTTCAACAATCTAAATGTATTCAAGAAATATTTACCCTATGTTTCTCAATTTGATGAGAATAGATTAACTAGGGCACATGATGTCTGGGTTTAAGTTCTTAATAGATCATATTAGTGGATAAAAGTACAAACCAAAATAATAACACGTTAGTTTTAGAGTCTAAATTTTTTTCTTTTAGTATCCAGTCATGGTTAATTAAATATTGCAGTTATTTTTAAGGGAAGGAAATTATTTCATATTATGAAGTTTTATAGATACTTTAAGGGGTTTTTTAAACTCCATATAGTGTACATATCACGAATCCATGATATATAAATTAATTTTCTAGGTTTACAATGGTATCTGATATGAAATGTATAATTTACAAATGTTTTGAGTATTAGGAAATTAAAATCAAGGTAATATTGGATTGGTCTTGTAGTTTTCATTCATGTAATAAAGCAAAGGGACAAAACAATAAATATTTGAATGCAAAGAAATATATTAATATTAGATGGTTCTAAGTAGAGGATTTATATCATTATCTCATTTCTTATAAATAATAAGTGAATTCATTAACTAACAATTATTTGTGATGAATAATATGAGATGATGAATTAAATATACATGGTTTATGATTCACCTAATTCTAAAACATAATTTTTGATTAAGATATGAATAAAAATGTTTTATCTAGGATAATATTGTTTACCAAAATGTTTGTTAAATTATGATGTTTTTTATCCCACCACCATCAATAACATATTTTTAAGATTAATCTTCTTTTCAATAAAATTATAAAAATACATAGAATATCATATATGATATGGATTAGAAATATTATTTTTTAAATATCCATACTAAAATGAAATATGAGTTAATTCATAAATAAATGGAGTATATGAATCTTAATATGATATTTTAAATATTATATAGTGTCTTAGAGGCTAGTGGGAGTATGTTTGGATTTTGATAAGTTTAAAGTTAACAAATAAAGGATTATACCAATCAAAACATGTAGTGGGATATCAATTTAGAGGAAAAATATTGATGGAAAGGATTACATTTATGGTTATGATGCAATTAGACAAATAGTTTAAAATATAAAAAAATTTATTAACATTATAATATTAGATATTGTGAAGTTAATGCATTTGACTTGTTTTTCAATTGGATTAACATTAATAATAGAAACCTATGTCTCACAATCATTGAAACCATATTTATTCATATATGTTACTTACTAAAAATTTTAGTGGGAGTGTTTTATCATGTGGTCACCTAGAGATGTGTAAAAAATTACATAGTGATATAATTTGGATAAAAGACCATAAAATTTTAGAAAAAAATAATGATAATATGTAAGAATATTATATGTCATATGATAACATTGGTGCTTATGTATGGTCTTTCTAATGTTCTTAAAAGGGTTTAATAATATAAAACATAACATGTTATATTATAGTAAATATCCACTTTATTATTTTTTCATATTGTTTTCATATGTCTGTGTGTGTGTATATATCATTAAGTGAAAAGAAAATTGACCTCTCAAAGTATAACTTTGAGTTATCTTTAACCAATGTACATCATGGAATATTATAGGTTATGAGGACATTTTATGGTTAGGGTGAGTATGATACTTGTTTAGAGATAAATAATATTATCATTAGGAACGAATTTGGATTTTTGAACTAGATTACCAAATAAATATAAACCAAAATGGATTTTCATATGCTATTTCATTAGTATACTAGAGGTTAATTGTGTATATTTAGAGTCCCTGCAACCTAAGGTTTTTGAGATACCTATCATAATAACCTTTATAATTTGATATGTTTCTTACACAAGCCTTAAGGATTAGCTAACTGACAATTAAAAATTTTTATTTAGAGAGAACAAATAAAAAAACAGTAATGTCATAGAGCATAAAAGTAATGAAGTATGAGTTATTCCCCTTATACAATGATAATAAATTAAACTTGTAGAGAACCATGAATAGAATAAATTTTAAAACCCTCTTATAGGTCACTTTAAGATGTAAGGAAATTACCTTTGAAATTATCCTATCACTAGGTGTGAAAATCCTGACATCCAGAAGGCCCTGACATTGCAACCAATACTCCCAGGACCAGTGTGGAGGACCAAATAAGTGTTGATCACCATTCTAAAATATAATTTGACAATATATATATTCCATATTACAAATCATGATACCATTGATCATTTCATCGGATTCCACTTGAATAGAGCTTCCTTCGCCAAAGAAAGACAAAAATACTAAGAAGATAGAGTTGCGATAGTCCCAAATAATAACACCACCATGCATGATAACATGGATACATGAACCATTTATGTTAAATTTTAGTATGTGTCATGTACCTTACATCTCACCAAAGAACCCAACCTTCCCATATAATATCTAAAATCAGTTGTATGAATGTTTAGGAAATTACCTTATGAGAAATGAGGTACATACACCACCATACAAAATGAACCAATGTTAGTAATGAGACAAATAAATATGATTTTAAGGAATGAAAAATTCATCTTCAACCCTTTATATCAATAAAAATTGTAGGTTTACCCCAATACCCATCATCCAATGTCAAGGTGAATAATTTTACCTTGTGAAATATAATCTGTGCTAGATTGATGCTCATGGAAGTAATATAGGAATCCATCCATAGATCCATAGGATGAATCAGTTCTAGATATACCCCCATGAGTGTACCAAATATAATTTCTCCAATCACTTTCGATGAATATATGGTGAACTGATTAAAAATTATCATTTCAATGACATATGTATTTATATGAGAAACAAATAAATTAAGGTATATCTAATGGGGTTTTAGTTAGGTATGTTTTCGATCATATCGTCTATTAAAGATTGATCAAGATGTGTTTTTTCCTCCCTTAAGATAACTATTACATATGGTCCCTTAATTGAGATAGATTAAGGAAGTTCATGTATGTACATAGATAGTTTATATGATGCAATTATCTATTTAGGTGAGAGGCATGTGATGTGATCATTTAGAAATATGAATGTCATGTGATGAATTCATCAACCTAGTCAGTCTATATATTTATAATTGAGAACATATAAGTAGGATATATGGGATTAAAATACTCCATGTCCCATTTATAATTGATGTCTTGCATAAAGGGATCATATGAAAATGTATTCTTTATTATTATGTAGCTAGTGGAAACCAATGTAGAGATACTTATGTTTCATAGAGATCATGTAAAATCCCCTTGTAACTTGATAATCCATGAGGCTTTTATAGAGGAATCTATTTTCATGCATTTATGAATTTAAAAATTCTTATTTGAAGGATTCATGGTACATCAGAAGCATGGGGTAGGTTATCGATTCTGATTTCCCATTAAATTTAGTAGATAAATACTGAATAACATGATAACGAAACCACTAAAAATCATAAATAAGATATTTTAAATTTATGATTTAATTAAATTAAAATAAGAATTACCAAAAAATAAAAAATATTTTTGATAAATTTAAATTCCTATATTATCATATCATCATTGCGGTGGAAGTTCCTAGAAAGGATTACTTTTATTGTATCCAAAATTGCTCCAACAATATGTACACAATGTTCTTAGAATTCTGTGTGCTTGTGTAGAGGAACCTAGAGCTTCATATCATTCTCCATTGACCATAAAAAAGGATTATAATATTCTCTATTTATTATTTGGATAGAGAAAGGATGATTTTATCTCCATGGATTGAGAGAATTCCTGAGAGTTTTTATATTATGAATAATCACTCAAACCTCTAAAATGATATAATTTGGAATATGTATATAGGGTTAATATTTTATAATTACATAATGTCCCTTTATCACATATTTATTCCAAGTAATTCCCCATTTCAAATAATATTAATAATGTTATTATCAAATCTTATGACATGCATTTTTTTAAATGTCATTTCTTAAATTAATAATTAATTATTTATTTAAATTACATTAAATAAGATATATCATTTCCATCAGGCCCTTAACTCAACCCGTTAATCCTATATAAAATTTATCAATCTTTTCATTAAAAAATATCTATTTAAATAAATATTCTTAAATTAATAAATAAACAAATATTATATCCACTAAACTCATTAATAATTATTTATTTCAATAATCACATAACTAAATACAAATTTATATTAATATATTAAATAAATTGGTGAAAAAATATTTATTTTTTTATTACCTTATGAATTATAATCAAAAGATAAAATTCATCTCATATATTATAAAGTTAAATATCTCATGATTGAATTTATAAAGTCAACAATACCTAAAAAATTATTATTCCATAAATTGAGAATAATAATTGATCATAATTTTAATTCCATAAGATTTAATGAAATTCTAGATAGATATAGTGTGTGACCCTATTGGAATCTATCTTAGTGGAATTAGGTGAAAATATCTAAAGTCCAAGATTAACATCCAACAACACATCAAGGAACCCATTGAGAAAAAGGATAATGCTAAAACAACTTCCTATGAATATCACAATGTAATATATTCTCTTTGACTCAATATATTCATGAATCCATATTCATACTTGTTTAATTATCCAACATGATGTATTTATCTTTATTTTACTATCTAATATAAACTTATTGATGAACTACCATGGCCATGAATTTTTTCTGATAGTTCCATTCCAATTAAAGGGCTCTATATATCTTCTTCCATAAAATCAAAATAGACAAATACTTTCTTAACTTATTCAATTAATTTCATATCACTTATGATACAATCAACGTATCCTACCTCACTATCAGTATATAATTTCATAGTTTTATCCCATGAATAAATGAACACGATTCTTGATATACATAAATAATAATATTGTGTCTGAGGACTAACACATATATTTTAAGATATGAATATCCAACAACACATCAACATGTGGAATTCCCCGTGGAGATTTTGTCCTTATGATCTCCTTTCATGGTAATCACCAAGTAAGAAATTCATGAGAATAAGTCTCAATGTCTTATGAGACTTTAAAACCTGATATTCAAACATCATCTATGGGCTACCAAACATTGGTTATCTAGACCATAGGATATATGTTTAAGAATATTTTAATAGAATCTATTTGTTCTCATTATAGTAGAGAACTGAAATAACCTTTTAATGGAACAAATACACCAAGGAAATTATCATATTAATGTTATGAAGAATAAAAATCATTATATCATAAGATATTTATTAATATTCCTGAAATTATAATACTAAAATTAATTGGTTCTAGGTAATTAAATCTAAATTACTCCAAAATTTACTAGATCCAACTATTATAAAATTTTATTCTATTATCTATCACTTGATAGTCATGCTTATGAAAAGATAATGATTTAGTCAATGGGTCTATTATATTCTCTATTATGGATACTCTGCTTATTATTTATTCACCCCTTTGAATATAATCTATTAATAGGTGATGTATGTAAATTATATTCTTTTTCTGTTGGTGTGGCGTGTCTTCTTAGCTAAAACCACAAATGTAATATTATCATAATAAATAGTGATAGTATCTTTACTTCTAGGTACAAAAAACAAACTCATGGATGAAGTTGTGTTTACAAAATAATTCATTAGTTTTATTAAAAGATAAAATATAACCAGACTCTACTATATAATTTATGACTACTGACTATTTAAAATTATTACAAAAAAAAATATACCATTAAGGAAAAACGCATATCATGTATGTTATTTTAAACCATTATAACATATTTAGATTCTATTATATGTGAATCCCCACAAAATTAGTTCCTCTTTTCCTCCATAAACTAGATCAAATCATGTGTATACCTTATCGACATTAGGATAGTCTTTATAAACGACCAATGTGGCCCTATTAGGTCTGCTTAATATCTTCCTTCCATGATCAATGTGTAGGAAACATCAATATTGTTTTATAGCATGTAAAACATGATATATCCAATTGTATAAGAATAAGTTATTATACTCATTCTATCTCTCTCCTATTATTTCAAATAACATTTTTTCATAGAGATATGTATACCATGTGGCATATGAAATAATTATCTCTAGTATTGTTCCATATTGAAAACATTTAACAAATTGTCAATGAGTGTACCATGAAATAGCCTAAGAAGTCTCTTATATATATCTAAATGGATCTTGATCCACTGAATATAGGCTAATTCACTTAAATGCTTCATGTAGAATCAAAATTTTTAATTTCATTTTAACTAACTACAAGATTGGAATCTCATTTACCATCAATAAAAATATCATAATCATAAAACACTATAAAGAAAATTTCACTCCCACTAAAACTATTATAGATGCATGAATATTATTTATTCTTTATGAAAAAAAATCCCCTTATGGATTCGTCCAAATAAATTTTCTATGACCTTGCCTCTTTCTTTAAACAATAAATGGATTTCTACAACTTTTAAACCTTATTGAAATCCTTTGGTGTCATGAAGAATTATGGTTGTGTCGTATAGATATCTTCTACAAGGATTCCATTAAGAAATGCGGTCATCATATCCATTTTCCAAATCTCATAATCATGGTTGGTACTATGATAAGTAGAATTCTAATTTATTTTAGTATATTGACCGGTGAAAAGGTTTTGTCATAGTTGATTCATTGGCATCAGTTAAACCCACATGTAACTATTCATTCATTAAAGGTATTAATTTCACCATCCATGTCCTATTTTTTCTGAAATACCCATTAACACACAAAATTATACATAATAAAATATTCTTTACACTTTATAAATTATGATCTATTTACTACCTCACAATATAAAAAGTGTTCATTATTTTTAACTAATAATGTGTCACTTTCCTCAGTGACTATGAAAGTATATCTCTCTATTCCACTAACCTCACTAGTTCTCATATGCATTACTTGTTTCTCTAGGACAACTTCTTTTACTTGAACATTTTAGAATTTGTTCCTTTATAAACTCTAGTGTATATTGAGCTTCGACTTCCTTGAATCCAAACTTTATCTAACTATATCCTTTGAATATGTGATAAATTTCTAATAAAAATTCATATATTGACACTATTATCATTTTATATAAGGTATCATATTCATTATTTCCATTTTTTCCTTGGTATATCCTATAAAGATACATATAGTACCTCAATATGAAATTTTATTGATATAAATAGACTTATTTGAATATTCCCATACCTACACAAGTAAATTTGATAAAATTAATTTCTTATCATATAATAACTCATATAGGACCCCACTTTCAACCTTATGTTTCACTCAATTTAGTTTGCATCGTACTGATTGTTTGTATATCCCAAAAAGGACCATGGAAAAATTATATGACTCATCATTTTTCATTCCATGTTCAATATGGAATGATTCCTCCTTTTACTAAAGTGGATGGAGTTCGGATAGTATCCCAAATAATTTTATATAATTTAATAATTCTTGGTTGAGAAACACATCCCTCCAATATATTTAGAGTTTATATATATTAATACCAAGATTATACTTTACATAATTCATATATTCATTAAATTTCTAAAAGGAGTCATAATTTTATCCCATTAAATTGATGTGTCTTTATCTTCTAAATTCATTAGTAAAAATAACTATGTAAGAGTATACACATCTAGATTCTACTGGAAATGGCCCACACACATATGTAAAAACTAATACTTGAAGCTCTATAAATCTTTCACCTTTCCCACAAAATGGAGATTTAGTCAGTTTTTCTTCCATAAAAGTATCATATATATCCAAGGGTTTTAGCTTAAATGACTCTAAATATACTTACTGACATAAGTTTTCAAATATTTCTCATTTTCATGACCATGTTAATGATTCCGAAACTGTATCTAATATGCATCATGTGAATATATATGGTTCATGTATTTATATATAGACATAAGATAGTAGGATTCTATAGCCAGCATAGCTAGTCTCACTTCATTGGTATCTCAATGATCCAAATCACCACTATTAATATTATATAATCTAATTGGTTCCTTTATTTGGATATATATATATATATATATATATATATGGGAACTAAAAGAAAAATTTAATACCCAGTTTGTAAAAATTGAAAGGTTACACTTGATAGAGATAATACTTAATGATTCCCCTTGTATCACTACTAAGGCACAATTCCTCTTCTAATGATATTTAATTATATAATAAAAACACATTTAATCCATCTATTTATCCACCCTTACTATCATTATCATTTATAATATGTGGTTTGGTGGTTCATTAGTCTTAAATTTTGTCTTTAACCTTTTCACCTTTTCTTTCCACTTATTAACTATATGAAAAAAATTGTGCTTCATGTTTTCATATTCACAGTGAATAAATGTTAGGAGATCTGATATGATTTTTATTAATTATTAAATTGACAAAAAACATTATAATCATAGAGGAAGTGAGGTAAAAATGAGTTTATGCACAATTCATTAGTCAACTTGAATCCCTAAGTATCTAAATTAACAATTTATCCAATCATATTAATTATATAATGTCCATCTATAAATACTTCTCCAATATTTCACTTAAAGAGTTACTTGGAGATTTAATACCTCTATTTTCATTCATTATACTAATAAATAACATTAATAAGAGAACACATGGTGAATACATCCATGTATTCATAAATATTTTGGAGATCACTAGACATGGATGATAACATGAGGTATTGATTATCAAATGCATCATCCATGTGTTTCCAAAAGATTTTTTTCTCCCCCTCACTTATCTCCTTAGAGGGATCACTAAGAAGTGGGGACTTAAATTTATAAAACTTCTAATCTTGGTGTAGTACAATGTGAAATTTCTTGTACCATTCTAGAGGTTATAATCAGCTAGGAGATATCTTCCTCCAAGATTGATCACATTGATTGTGGTGTGCTCAAATGGGGTGACGTTTTTTCTATAATAAAAATACGGTATATATTTAGTAAATTTTCTTTATTACCAGATATGATTTAATAAAATTATTTTATTAGTATCAAACTATTTTATATAATCCCAAAACCCCTTACTATTTAATTTGAAATATCATTTCACTTAGAAAATCTAGTGGCAAGGATCCATATATCCCTTAATATATCTTACACAGAGGATTGGTCAATTTATTTGAATCTATTTTAATAGGATATAATTCCAAAATATGTGTCATGTCCTTGGATACTAGTCCTACATTATTTGTAATAATTCTAGAAATAAACCTCGATGTTTAACATCACACATTTCCCTATAAGGATAGTCCCAGACATGGATGACATGTCTCTCAATAGGGAAATTACAATGAAGCTCCATGATCTATTGAATGGACTCTCTAATATTTAAATATTATTCATATATTTCCATAATTATTTCCTTCAGGTTACACTCTATCTTTCTCGGTCAAATACTCTTTATGAAAACTTGGTTAAGTAAAACCCAAAAATTTCTTTAGAAATCCTTGATAAATGAAAGTATCCTAAAAAGGGACAAACCAATACTTGGATAAATTATTATATTTTAACTCAGGTAATAGAAATAATTTAAAGACCTAGTATTTTTAAAGATTGGGTCTTTTAAATTATTCATAAATATTCATTAGTTTATTCTTCACATTCTTGTTAATATTTTATTGAATTTACATAATTAATTAATAATATCCAAAAAAATTATGTATCCTAATTTGATTTTATTTTATCTTAGAATTATTTTTAATCTATTTAATTCATGTGGTAATATTTAATCATCCAAATAAATTAATCATCACTTAAATAATTAATTAACTATACAATGAAAAAATAAAATAAATATATGATATGATCATGAGATTTTAACTAATTATAGGTTTATTTACTAGTGATAAACCATCCTTGAACCTAGGGATAATAACTTTATGATCCTATTTCTAGATCTTGTTATAGTATTCCTCTATTAACATAAGTTTCCCCTTGGTTGGTTTCACCTAAAAGGAAGTCTTAAACCATACCCTCTCACTGGTAGCTCCATCTATTACAAATGTCCACTCACTCACAAGTGAGATGTTCTAGGGGTTTTGGATCCTTAAAAATAAACCTTGTACATATAGTCTCATATATAATAAATCTTGAAAATATGATACAAAAATAATCATTTTTAATTTAATAATAAATTATCATATAAAACAATGAAATCAAAAAGTAAATTAAATACACCCATAACATGCATAGGTCGGTCAAGCTCATGATCAATTGCCACATGAAATGAATATTAATTTAGACTTATTATAATTATTTTCAATTCATTCTAACTAATAAAAATTAAATGGAATTAATGAGTTAATATTATAATTATTCATTTATTTATTTATCTTTTTATTTTTTCCAAACATTCCTTGAGATGTAATATGATTCTCAAGCCTTATTATTTTAAATAAAATATTTTTTAATTTAAAATTAGTAAGTTAAAGGAATGTACTGACGAGGAAACATAGTGTGCACAATTTTTTGTCATATTAAATTCATTACTAGAATAATATATATATAGACACACACACACGGTGTGTACACTAGTGGAAAAACAACATATATATTCTATGTTATATTAAAAATATTTCTAGTATTTAATTCTGATGTGGTCTTCACTGTCACTCAACACATCATGTTCCTTACATTGTGTTTACTATATACTTACACGGTATGTAATCCCATATAGTATATTGAGATATACATGACACATATATTTTTGGTTCAAGGCATATAGTCTTTGTGGCATGTATTACAACACTAAATTCCATAAATATACATGATGTGTACCTCTGGAAATATGTGTGATGATCATGGTGTGTAAAAATACTGCTACACTTTATTTAGTTGAATAATTTACATGAATACTAATATTTAAGAATTTATATCCATACAAAACATAAAAAATCATTCAGTGTGCATATAGTGAAGAACGAATCCTATGACACGATGTGTATAAAAAACCACATGTCATGTATTCTATATATTAATTTAATTATACTATGTGTTAAGAAAAATAACATGACAAAATTATCAGTGTGTGCCTTTTTTTTAGTCATCACATTTTATATGGAATGTATATCCAGTTACATGTTGTGTGATCCACATACAGTCATATTACTCAGTTGGTAGTCAATAAGTGGCATGTAATAACACTTCAAAGTTGACTACAAAGAATACATAATTTAGTCCAAGTCAAAATGGTGTGGGGTTACACCGCTTTTATTCCAAATAAATGTTGTGTAATCCCTATAAAACCATATACCATATTGGAAGTCAATATGTTGTGTGTAATGAATTTTTTTACTGACCCACATAGTGTATCATGATTATTATGGATCACACCTTATCTGGTTGACAATAGGTACATGTGTATGATTTATTATTAAATTTTTTGTTTTAGTGGCATGAATCTAGTATACTTGGACCATCTAGATAGTATCTTTAAGTATTTTTTTTTACTTTTGTGTCCTATTATTTTCTATAAAAACTAGAATTAATGAGTTATCAGAATTTTTGGATTAAGAATAAAATTCTATAAATGAAAAACTAGTGAAAAAACATGGAAATTAATCAAAAAAATTATAAATAATTTTTAAATTACCATGTGATAAGTTTGATGCCACTTGAAGGATTTAAGTAATATTGAAATTGTTGATCTGGTTCTCAACATTGATTTTTCAACAAATACAACATATAAATCCTCACAAATGTGACGAATGAAACCCTAGAAAACTCCTAGAGAGGATCTTTTACATTTAATTTAGAATTAATTTAAAATAAGAACTACCTAAAACTAAGAATTACCTCTAATAATTTACAATTATACACATATAATGTCATAATTTTGGTAAAGAATCTAACCAATGATTCCTATAGTTATATCCAAATATGCTCCAAAAATATCCAAATAATGTTATTTTTCATTATAAGTGGTATTACAGAGGAACCTAGAGATTCGCATAATTTTTCGTTGATCATAAAAAAAATATTCTCTTGTACCCCAAATATTATTTATAGATATAGTGGAGGAATTTCTATCTAGGGTTTGAAATAATTTTTAAGGGGTTCTCTATTTTTCATAACCAATCACTCCTCTAAAATGATATATGTTCAAATATATACATATAGTTAGTATTCGATAATTATGCATTGGTTATTAATGAAATATTTATTCTAGGTAATTACCTCTGTCTTTTATTATTTTAATTATTATAATTACAATATCTCATGATATTCATTTGTTTATAAATAATTTTTCAAATATATACATTAATATTTATATAAATGATACTAAATATAATATATCATTTTCAAGAATCCCTTAACTTTTCCCCTCAGTCCTCCATGAAATTTATCAAACCTTGAATAAATAAAATATGCACTTAAATTAACATTATTTATTCAATAAATAATTAAATATTATATTCCCTAAACATATGAACAAATATTTATTTTAATATTCAAAAAATTAGATAATTTTTTTATTATTATATTCACCAAAATAGTGAATAAATAAATATTTATATACTATTTTTTAAATAATAAAAAAGATTTAAAATTAAACTCAAATATTCTAAACTCAAATATCTTATAATTGAATTTGTGGAATGAATATTATTTGAATAATTTTTATTTCATAGGCTGGGAATAATATTTATTCTTAAAATTAAATTCAATTGAATTTAATTAGTTTTTGGATACACTTTTTTATTTCTTAATTGAATTAATTAAACATACCTAAATTTTTAAGTCAATATCTAAAAAAGCATCAATGCACCCAAGGAAAGAGAATATAATTTCTCATAAACAAAATCCTTCTTATAAATAATTCTATATAATATAATCCCTTTGTTTCATTATCTTCATCAAGAAAGATCTATAAATATTTCATAATAATACATTCTTGATTTGTATTTATTAAATTTCTAAAATGAAATATGTGATGAAGTACCATGGTTAGGAATTTAATAAGACAATTGATTTTAAATAAATTTTTGAGAGATAACTTATTCCATTAACATGAAAGAGACAAATCCTTTCTTGACTTATCCAATTAATGTCATCTCACTTTTGATGTACCCAAGGTTTATTAACCTCATTTTGAGCATAAGACATCATTGTTTTTGTGAATACATCAAAGTAAACTATTTAAGATATACATTAATAATAATCTCATGTCAAAGGCCCATCAAACACATTAAAATATTAGAATATCCAATTACACATCAAAATGTTAAATTCCTATTGGAGGGTATATCCTTATGACCCCCTTCCTATAGATCACTAAGTGTAAACTTCATGAGAAGAAGTATCAATATATTATGATCCTCCAACACCTGATAGTCAAACAACATATACCTCTCATTATAAAAATATTATTTGTGAAAGGAATATGGCACAAAAAATAAGTGTGAAAGAAGATGAATTTTAAATTTCTAAAACTGAATATATCATAAGATACTTGGTTCGGTTAAGCAATACCTAATTCATGGAAATTATATCATTAAATTTGATTTATTTATGAAATTAAAGTCAAAATTTTAACTTTTTGGAATGTCATGATCATGGTGATATATTCCAATCTTCAGATCATCATTTCTTGAAGATAACAAAGTAGATTCCCTCAAGATCATCTAAATGTCTACCACATCAATATGATCATCATGATATGATTATGGGGTGCTAAAATGGAAAAGGGAATACCTTAAAAAATTTATACAGTCACCATAAGATCATGTGATTGATCTTCAATATTGAATTGATTCATTATTTCTATTTCTCTCTCTAAATAATTGTGAGAGGGTCGAAATGAGAGAAACTCACCCAGCTTGGGTAATGAACTCCTCACCAATTCATGGAACAGAATTATCTTATTAAGTTATGATTAAATTTTTAAAATTTATTTTAATCACATAGACAACATTAACCTCTTAAACTGACCCAAGATGACATGATTCACAAAGTAAATGTGTCATTCCAGTGATCAATATTTCTCCACTCACTAGTGACATTATAAATTTACATATAATGAAATATGATCCATTAAATTATCTTTTTAATCCAATAATTATTTAGCAAGACATAAATAAATAATGTTAGTATGAAAATAATACATTCTTAATTAAATAAATATTGAATACCTCGAGACATAAATTCAATTCTAATAATCCTTAATTGGAATATTATAATTGAATTAATTTAATTGTGATTATTCACTTGAATTACCACTGGTCCCCACACTCATGACACATGTCACCCTAAACTCCAATTAAACTAAATTGGTGGAACATATGGATACACTTTTTGTGTGACCCTCTATGCCACCATATTGATAGTAGTGCATCAAACTCATAGGAAAACAGTGGCATCTAAATTCATATCCTATATACTAAATATATGAGGATAATTTGTAGCTATGAAAACCTCCTAAAAATTCATACCATGTAATATTATCCATTTGTACTGATATCACATAAAGAAGATTGAATCACACGTGAAATCAAACAATATGCTTTATATAACGTTTTTTGAATTTATATAAATAAACTAATTAATAAACTTCCATGGCCATGGAATTTATCTGACAATTCCATTTCCATAAAAGGTCCATGGTTATCTAACTTCATTAACTCAAAAGGGAATATCCTTTCATGAATTTTTCATTAATTCCATATCATTCATGATTCTCTAAATGTATCTTACCTCACTAGGATCACATGTCATCATGTTTTCATCAATACAAAAAATCGCGTGACTCAATATCTGAATTAATAATAATATAATGTTTAAGGACCAATATGAATGCTTATCAATAGGAATATCCAATTACACATAAAATATGTGGAAGTATTATATGAGGTTAATTAATTATAACCTCCTCTCCTGGAGATTACCAATGGTGAACTTTATGAGAATAAGCCTCAATGGATTATAAGTCTCTTACCCATGATAGCCTATATCATCATTTTCTATTCATACAATGTATACCTACCATAGAATATGTAATTAAGAGAATCATTATTTCACTTAAAGTTTCTCATCATAATGGAAAAATATTGTAATCATTAGATGTGATATATATTCTAAGGATGTTATCACTTTTATGTTATGTAGAAGAAAAATAATCATGTGATATGATATTTTTAAATATTTTACACTTTAAACATATCAATAATTAAATATACCAAGTCAATTGGTTCAAGGAATCCTACTTCAATAGACCCCCTCCTACACAAGATCTTACTAATAATTATCCATCTATTTAGCCTCAAATAAAAAACATGCTTCTATAGAATATAGCTACAACTATAGGGATAACTATGATTCAATGGTTGTTACACTTACTGAGCCCTCATCTCTCTAGAAAACCCCCACAAGAGATGATATCCCTAGATATATAACCATTTTTCCTTTATCATCCAAGACATCTTGGATAATACCATAGTCTAAATTTTATCATAATATGATGACACTTCAATATCTATGTAAAACTCCAAAATAATGAATAAATATTTATAAAACCCGCTTCTTAAGCTGCGTATGAATATGTAACATACTTGGTCTATATAGATATAGAAAATTTTGGTTATAATATGTTTTTTCTCTAGAACATTAGTTTAACCAACCAAAAACTAAGACCACACTTATCTAATAGATGACATATTTTATATCCCCTTGATATCTATTATTCTCATTTCTCCTGTAACCATGTACTCATCATGTTTTACTTTCTAAAACACAATTTAATAGTTCTGACTATCATCCTTGTTGTTTACCTAGTTGTTTTTTTGATATTTTCTCTCTATTCTTCATGAAAAAACAATATCAAACCAAGTAAATTTCATGTAATGTGAGGTAAATTTCTAAAATTATCTTATACATATGCAGTCCATGAATCATAAGAATATTCTCTTTTATTTTCACACACCAACTATGGATATTTCATTCCATGTTCCATTAGGGTCAATCCGATCTATGATTGTTCAATACTAAATCTATTTAGTGTTTGGTCAATGCATATATTATTACTTGAAATATGAAACCCCAAATATCCACCTATGTAGGTCATGTTTACTAGAACTTGGCTGATACTTTAAGTCACTATTTGAGTAATTTACATTAGCATTGAATATAATACAAATAATCTATTTTCCATCTATTATAAAACATATAAATATGGTAAAACAATTGTGTCCCAATTAACCTCATGCAGACAGCTAGCACACATTCATTCAAAATAAAAAACATTCTATAATGATTATACATTCTTAAATCTAGAAATGGATCCTAGAAACTTCATATCTTATTGGATATCTTTGGTGTCACCAACACTTTCTGTTCATATCGTATAGATATCTTCTATAATACCCCATTATCTTCCTATAGGCATGCCTTATATTTTTTGGTTTCCATGATTGTTTTGGGTGGATAGAGATCTTCTCAAGAATAGAGAGCCTTTTCTGGGGAAAATGACCTAAATTTAGAGGATGTATTTTTTTTAAATTAACGGAGTTCGGGTACAAGGGATTAAATGGATAAAGAAGGTTCTATAGGGGACTGGAGAAAGTTAAGTTTGTGTTTAGAGTATTTTTGTAGGGATATGGGTAGAGTAATGTCTCATAGAAATTTACATGTTGTGTAATGGGATTACATATCATGTAATGATTGGAGGGAATATTGGATGAAACATTTTTACATAATGAATGGTTTACACACCATGAAAAGATTTCACAACATATTCTAGTACAAAAATAGATTTTTTATCCGATGTGATGCATTTTTCAATATTTTGTGTATTATGGATTATATGATGTGACATTGGATTACACACTATGTAATTCTCACGTTTTGTGTTATTTGGTAACTGTATTAGATTACTTTCATTCCATTAACTCCATATCCCACCCTCTCAAACCCATAAGTGATTTTGGGTGATTTTGGAGATCTCTAAAACATCTAGATATATTTTTTGGAGATAGATCATCATTATGGTTACAATGCATCCTTCTATGTAAGTATTCATTCCTTTTCCTCCTTATCTTTGGTCACAACTACGAAATTGGATATGGTTGTGGTTCATAGTTGCGATTTATTTGTTTTAATTATATATCCTTTACAAATTCTTATCATGCCTTTTCTTATGAGGGTCGATCTGTGGGTTTCCAATCTCCTTTTTAGATGGAGGGTAATGTTCCATCATTCTCGTGGTAGGTGTTTCTATATAATTTAATAATTCTATTAATTACATGTCATTATTGTAAATTTACTTTGGGTTGTTCATTTAATTGATGTGATTTTTAGTTCCAAGGGATTTTATGGAATGATAAATGTTTTAAATGGGTTTTTATAAAAAAATTGGGTTTTCAATCTAAGAGAGTGATTAAATTATTGAGTAGGGATTTTGATATAGTAATGGGTTTTCAATCACTAAAGAATATTAAATTGTCTTTGAAAATGTGTTATAAATTTATATCCTGGATGTGAAATTTATTTCTGACAAACATGGAACATTGGATTCCTTGGGTGTATCGGGAAATGGATATGGGTATCCATAGTGAGTGTGTCACCACCAGGGGTTACTTTTGGGATATCAATGGGCTTATGTAGGACTCGATATTGTTTGGTACCAATGTATGCCTTGTTTAGGATCTATTATGACTATTACATAGTCCCTTAGGCTAGGTCCCAATATTGAGTGTTTTTTATTTACGGTTATTTATCTCTTTATTGTTTTAATCATGGATTGTTGCTCATATATTTTTATATGAGATTGCAACACATGGTTTCTCATGATGGTTATTTCATGGATATGTGTTTAATTTCATACCTTATTGGGTATATATACACTTTAATTTTTTATCACTTACACTTTTCATATATTTGTATTTTATAATATGAAAGGATTTATGACAAAACAATTGAAAATGTTTTACAAATTGGTTTGGATTTATGAAAATATTTTTAAAAACTTTTTGTTTTAAAAATGATAACCATTGAATTATTAATATTGGACCTTGTATTGACTCTATGGTGGTATCATACTGGGATTTTTTATCACACCCTATGTTTTAATTTGGGATATTGTAGATGTTGTATTAGTGGAACTAGGAAGAGTTAAGGGAATTTTGTAGAACATTGACTTCTCTTGTTGTCATTACTTTTGGTATGGGAAATTTTGGAGGTGATGGTTGGTCACATGGAGAATTTTTGGTCTTATGTAGTTTATTATTTTCTATTTTATAATGTTTGAATTGGTTTAAGAGGATATTTTTGTATATTTTTATTCCACATTTCACTCTACTTATATGTATTTTATTGGTTATAATAAATATTTTTTTTCTTTTATATTTGTTATGCATCACCATGATGGGGCAACTTAGGATGCTTGTCTGGTTGACTTGGGTTGGTCTATTACAATTTAGAATCATAATAATTAATCAGCCTAGATTATGTTAACATTTCTTGAGTTTTGGTTCTATGTCTATGGTAGATAAGACATATCACTATTGGAATTTGAGGAGTAAGTGAAGGATGGTGCCTAGCCAGCTCACTTTTGTGTCTGAACTTGTGTTACCATGGATGGTGAAAAAATCATGACCATGTGAAGAATTAGTGTTTGAGGTCATTTTAATAAGTTTTAGGGAAATTCTATTTAGATGGACCCACTCATTTTTTAAGTGTCCTATTTTTAGTGATAGAGTTTACGACAAATTAAAATTATTCTTTTTAAAATATTTGATATTAATACCTAAAGTTGGTCCCAGGATTTTGAAATCAACTCATGAAGGATTTTTTTCTTGTTTGTTTTCCAATACCACTATTAAGAGACCTCCAAAATATAAGAGAGAAATATATGATATAGGATCCACTAGAGAATCCTATGGTGGACCCTTCTTTAATTGAAGCTGTTAACTACACAATTCATACTCTAGTTGAAGTGGGTGTCAGAAGCCTAGTATTTGTGGTGGATCATGGACCTGAGTTCACTAAAAAGCATACACCCATCTTCCTTAGTGAAAAAGGACCCCATGAATCGGAGGAGTGGCTTGAGATGATTGGGAGGATCTTCAATTTCTTAATGTAACCTAAATACATGAGGGTGGTTTTTCCACATACATGCTTTAGGGACAATAAAAGAGATGTTGGGACTCTTTTGTGCAAGCTAAATTGCATTAGGAACTTACTGAGACTTACTTTAAGAAAATATTCAATCAGAATTTCTATATTAAGATGTCACATGTAGTGAAAACCTTGGAGTTTCTGACAATAGTGCATGGGGAGTGTACAATTTGGGGGTATTCTACCCATTTTTTTGAGCTGGTGCATCTGGATCCGGAGATAATTACTAATGAGTACCAAAAGGACTAGAGGTTTGAGTTGGGACTGAGTAATTACATTCAGTTTATGTTGATTATCATGTGCTGAAAAATTATTTTGGATGAGGAATACATAGCTAAAATTATAGTTTCAGATGGATATTTGGTTAGTGTAGATGTTAGATAGGGTGTATCTTATGGATAGAAAGGTAAGTGCAAGGGTGGTCTATTTTCTTCAGGACTAGTTTCAAGGGATTTGTTAGGAAAAAAATATTTTTCCTTCTACCTGTGTCAAAGGTGAGGTCATAACAAGCCTAACTCTATGGAGGCTCCTAAAAATTTTCATCACTGTAGATTATCGGGCCATCTGAAGTGTTTTTTGAAAGGATATCATAAGGTAGTAAGGTGGGATACACTCTCACCAAGGGCTTGAAAGTTCAAATAGATTATTCCAAGGGTGGTGGGTTTAAACCTCCATCCAAGGGGAATGTTCATGTAACTAACATTGGATAGATTTATATGGTATAATATGCACCAAATTAACTCGAATTAGGGCCAACTATAGCTAGAGGTACATTTTTTATTTAATTTTCTCTGGTGCTAGAATTTTTTTGTTGCAAGTGAAACTCATTATTTTATATCAACAAAGTTATTTAAAATTATGGGCTTGTGTTCATATCTTATTCTGTTTTTTTGGATATTTTCACACCTTTGGGAAAGAGGTTCGAACAAGTTTTTTAGCGTCCCATGTGTCGGGTGGTGATATCTAACCTTGAGGTGGAGTGGAACTTCTTAGATATCAATCTTAACATCTTTGAATTGATTATCGGCATGCATTGGATGATCAGTGTAAAGTCTTATATAGACTCTTACCGTCATCAAATTTAGTTATTATATTCAAATGGGGTCAATCATGGTTTTTAGGTTGAGTGGGACTCTAGACCGGGAAGGGAAGGGCATGTTGTTCCTTATACTGGGGTAATCTTGTACCTATTTTATGTGATTTGTTTTGATGCAGTAGACCCTTGTTTGGGTGTTCTACTTACTGTAGTGGTAAGTGAGTACCATGATGTCTTTCTAGATTATTTTTTTAATTTTCACCCTAGATAGAGGTTGAATTTTCTATAGACCTTATCCCTAGTCTGATACCCATTTCTATGCCATATTATCAAATGGAACCTACTATGATGGTGTAACTTAAGGTCCCACTTGTGAATATAGAGGATAAGAGATTTATTCATCCAATTATGTCACCATGGGCTGCACTAGCCCTCTTTTCTAAGAAGGTAGATATGATTCTCATTCTTTTTTTGGATTATCAAAAGTTAAATTGATTGACAGTTAAAAAAATATCTTTTTTTCCAATGACTGATGACCTTTCTAACTAGATTAGAGAGTAAAGTTGGTTTTTAGAGATTGAAATTTGATCAACATACCACCATTTGAGATTATGAGAAGTTGATATATCTAATATAGAGTTTAGAATCCAGTATATGAATTTCATGTTTCTGGTTATTCCATTCAGTATGTTTAACACTCTTGCGGTGTTTATGGATTTTTTGAACCATATATTTCATCAGTTCTTGGGCTCATTTATAGAACTGTATTTAGATGAGATTTTTTTGTACTCCATTACATTGGGGGATCATATAGACCATTTTCATATCATTATTCTAAACATTAAGAAACATTATCTATATGGTAATATTTCCAAATGTTATTTTCAGATCCAATAAGTGAATTTATAGGGCATGCAATATCTGATAGGGGAGTCTTAGTGGATCCTAAAAAGGTATAGATATTTATGTCCTAGAAGAATATGAGAAATGTGTTTGAGATTAAGAGCCTCTTGGGTTTGGCTTGTTACTATAGAAAATTTGTTCAGTATTTCTCCAAGCTCAAATCTTCAATGATATCTTTAGCACATAAGGGTGTAAAGTTTGAATGAAATGAAATATTTCATAGATATTTTTAAGAGATGAAGGTGAGGTTGAATTCATCACCACTTTTGATTCATTATTAACTAGGTTTGGGATATAAATTTATTTTCATGATTCTGGTATGGGTTTGGGATATGTCTTGATGCATGAGAAATGGGTGGTGGCCTATGGATCATTCAAATTACACCCTCATGAGATCAAGTACTGTATCCATGAATTTTTTTTTGAAACAATAATTTATGCACTCAAAATTTCACAACACTACCTCTTTGGGGAGTGTTTTACTTTGTATTTTGTACATAAGAGCCTAAAATGTATATTTACTCAGAGGGATATGAAATCAGAATAAATATTCTAGGTGGAGTACCATCTTACACTTGATTTTTATACCATGTACGCTCCTAGTAAAGGTGATGTGGTTGTCAATGTGTTGAGTAGAAGACTACCAACACAAACCATGAGGGAATTGGTTAAGGAGTGTTCTATAAAGAGTTTTTTTGTTGAGATGAGATTGGGAGTATTAGACATTCTTGTACATTTGTTCTTATCATTGATATAATCAAAATATCCTTTTTATGAGAAATTTTAGCTCAACCAGTTGAAAAACGCTAAGTTCTAATTCTTGATTAAAAGACTTTATGGTGGGGATACCTCTGGAGAGTGGTCTCGGTCTCCTAGTGGAGGTTTTAACATATGTAGTAAGTTATTAGTTATATTTTTCCTAATGAATGATTTGATGGATAGTGGGAACCCATCTTGTTGGTTTGTTTACCATAAGCCTACCAACATGTATCACAACCTGATATTTCAGTATTGGTGGCTGAGGATGAGATGGATTATTGAGGATTTTGTAACATGGTTCCTTACTTGTCATGGAATTAAGGAGGAACACCAGATACCTACTGGTTTTTTACAATCCTTTCCTATTCTGGTATGGAAATATGTTGAGATTTTAATGGGCATCATCATTGGTTTACCAAAGACTTCTAGTGGGAAGGATTCAATTTGGGTGACCATTTATTGACACAAGAAATCCTCACATTGCATACATTTCAAGGATATGAAGAAGGTGGAACAACTATGGGTCTTGTATGTATAATATATACTGAGACTTCATAGGGCTACATATTTAGTTATTTCTTACAAGTACTTGAGGTTCACATACAAGTTATCTGAAGGTTTACATGAGTCAATGGGTTCCTATATTAAATTGATCATAACTTATCATCCACATATGTTTGGATAGATAAAGAGGGATATCTAGGTTCCAAAGTATATGCTCTAGGTATGTATTCAAGATTTTAGAGGATCTAGGAAAATTATTTTTCAATGGTTGAATTTTCCTATAATAATAGTTATCATGATTCTTTAAATATGGCTCTATTCGAAGCATTTTTTGGGAAATATTGTAGATCTCCCTTGTATTGGGAAGATTTGGGAGATAATTCAATGGTTGTGTCGAGTCTTCTTTAGGAGACAACAAAGATGGTGAAGTTGATCAAGAAGAGATTAATCATGTAAGAGAGATAATAAAAATATTATTTGGACCATCATCATCAGACATTAGAGTTTGAGGTTGATGATTAGGGTTTTATTATAGTCCCATCTTTCCCAGGAAATATTCATTTGGGTATTTTGGATAATTTGGCATCGATTTTTGTGGCCCCCTTTTATATCATTCAATGATTGGGAAAGGTGTCCTATTGGATGACATGATATCTGGTTTAACTTTTATCCATGAAATTTTTCATGTTTACTAGTGAAGTAGGTATTAACTATATCCTTCTAATGTGATAGGTTGGGGGTGTTGATCTTGATCCCAATGCCACTATGGTTCAGAATCCAGCTCAGATTTTGTAACACTAGGAGAAGGTACTACATGGTAGAAAGGATCCTTTATTTTGGGTAATGTAGAAATGTGGATGAGATATCCATGAGACGTGGGAGTGTGAATCATTTATGAATAAGTAGTGGACTTTAATTTTTTTGGATCTAGGATCTTTAGGAATTTCCAGGGGTAGAAAGCGTTTATTGTGGGGAGATTGTAACACCTCATTATCTTCCTTGTGGTATGCTTTGTATTTTATTTTGGATTGAATTTTTGTTTGGGATTGTAGAGGTATTCTAGGGAATCGATATCCTTTTCTAGGTAAAATGACATAATGTGCAGGGATTTATGTTTTTTTTGAATTAAAATATTATGGGTATAATCCTATTAATGAATTTAGAAGGTTATATTTTGAATAAGAGACCTTAAATTTGGATTCAAAGGTTTTATAATGGGGAATAGGATGGATAATATCTACTAGGAATTTTCAAATTATGTAATGGGATTAAATGTCGTGTAAAGATTTCACATTGTGTAATGATAAAAATCTAGATTTTTAATCTGGGTTAATGAGTTTTTAGTGTTTTTGGGTTTTTTGGATTAAATGATGTGAAAGTGAATTACAAATAATGTAATTATTATAGTTTGGGTTATTAGGGAGATCTATTAATGTTTTTTATTTTATTTAGTCTCTAATCCTCCATCTCTAACCACCTAAGAAATTTTGTTCAATTTTTGGAGTCTTCACACCATCCAAATCATTCATTCATAAATTAATCATTATTGTGGATGAAATGTATCCTTTTGGGTAAGCATTAATTTTTATTCCCAGTTTACTTTAGTCTCAGATATGGTTTTGGATGTTCTTTTGGTTCATATATGTATTCAATTTGATTTTTTATTAATCCTTTTTAGTTTCTAGTTGTGCCCTATCTTCTGAGGGTCAATCCATGGTTTTCCAATCTCTGTTGTCGAAAGAAGATAGGTTTCCATCATTATTGATGTTGGTGTTTCTATATAATGGGTTAATTCTATGAATTTATTATTATTCTTGTAAATTTCCTTTGTTTTTTCATTTAATTAAAGTGATTTGGGGTTTTAAGGGATTTTTTAGATAGATAAATGTTTTTGAATAGTTTTTATATAAAAAATAGTTTTTTCGCACCATGTTTTTGATTAAATGATTAGGTGGGGATTTTTCTTTGGACATGTGTTTTCAAATATTTAAGTAGATTGGTATGCATTTGAAATTTTTTTTATACATTTTGATCATGTTTTTGAAATAAATATTTGAAAAACATGGAACATTGGAAACCATGGGTGCATCGGGAAATGGACTTGGGTAACATTAGTTAGTGGGGTACCACAAGGGGTTAATTTTGAGATATTTATGGACTATGGACGGATGTGATATTGTTTTGTAAAAACATATTCCGAGTTTAGGAACTATTATGTCTAGTATGTAGTCCCATAGGATGAGTCTCAATACATTGTGACTTATTATTTATGGTTATTTATCACATGATTGTTTTTATCATGGATTGTGTCTTATAGGTTTTTATATGAGGTTATAACACATGTATTTGAATGATGGTTATTTCATGAATATGTGTTTACTTTCTTACCTTATAGATTATATATGCGATTTCTTTTTTATCACTTCTACTTTTCATATTCCAGATTTGATAATATGAAAGAATTTTATAAAAAAAATCAATGTAAAATGATTTTAAATTGTTTTTTGATTTATGAAAATGAATTATAAAACTATTCTTGTTTTAAAATCTAGAACTGTTATATTATTGATATTATACCATTTATATACTCTGTGGTGGTATCCTATTGGTATTTTTTCTAAATCCATACTTTTTCCTTAGTGAGGTTATAGATTTTTAATTGTAGGATCCAGGAAAATGGAAGGGCATTTTGTATCATGTTGTCTTATCTTGTTTTTAATTCCTTCGGTACAAGATGGTTTGAAGGTTACAGTTATTCACATGGAGACTTTTGGGTATTTTTTGGTAGATTCATTTCTATTTTAGCCTATTTAGATTGGTTTGTAGAGAACTAATTGTATCTTTTTCTTCCATGTTTCTCTATAGTTGTATTTATTCTTTTGGGTATATTCAAGAGTTTTTTTTCTTTATCTTTTTTATACCTCACAGTAACAGGATGACATGGGTGGCTTATCTAGTTTACTTAGGTTAGTCTATTACATATTTCATAAAATTTCCTTCAAGGAAGGTGTTCTTAAAATCCAATTCTCAATAAAATGATTTTATAATGTTTATATGAAGAGGAAGATTATAATGTACTTAAGAATTATGATTTGGCATAACCAACTGAGCTAAATTAGTACCACACTTTTACCATCCATGTATAGCCGCTCTTGAATACTCACCGAAAACATTACATCAACATGAGAAAAAATAAAAACATAGTAATGGATTTTATTACATGGAATCCATTATTGAATTCTCATAAACTTTTCAATCATAGATAATTATAGATTTATTATCTCTATAGGAATAATAATTCATACCAAATATTATATCACATGTGTAGGTGAAAATAAAACTATATCTATGGTTTTAACTATCATATGTAATATGTGTCTCTATAATGATTCCTCACACCGAAACATATCAAGTTTAGTTTTCCTATGCCAAGTCATGTGCACTTGAATCCTAGATTTCATTAATGTATATCTTTCTCACAATATATTAAAATATATATTATTCCCCAATATATGTATAATTAATATAAAATAATATCTTTTTATCTTAAGGATGGAATTATCCTATGTATCTATAAGATAATTGACTAAGATGCACTTTGTGTTTCCCTTTATATTTGTTTGTTTCTTAACTAGAATTAAAAAAATGGTTCCCATCAACAGATAAGGCTATAAAATAATATACTCTCATTATATAATAAATTATATGATATCCATTAGCCAATATAGTTGTCATATGGTTAGATACTACATTTATTTTTTCAAAACTTGTCTCAAAATACTATAGAAGACTACAAACAAAAATAACACTCCTTGTTGATCTACTACATACTATCATCACCACTCTTATGTGTATAATGTAATGTGATTTTAAGAAAAAATTTACCCTCTATTCTTGAAATGGATGAATTCATGGTTAATATACACTCTAACAAAACAACTTGAAGGATATTGTATCTTCATACTAAGTGAATTTAATTTTCATTGAGAATTCATTAAATTTTATAAATGAATCACATGAACTATATGAATTTAGATCAAGTTTATCCTTAAAATAGTCCACATTGTAAGGTTGATGTAAATCTATAATATATGTGATATACATTCATTTGTAAATATTTATTTGCTTAAAAATTATGAAGTATATCTATAATATATAAGTGTTTCATCTTTAATGAGTCTGAACACTCTTCTAGGTATATCCTTGAAAACTAGTTTTAGTTTTACATTATAAAATAATTATCTTTCCATTATTGGTTATGAGTTTTATATTTTATATTCATCATTCCATTCCAATATTTCATGTCCCTGATTCATTTCACTAGTGCAGAAATCATTTTTTATGTCACCATTTTTTACGTCGGTTATATATAACCGACGTAACAATGCGGAGAGTAGATTTTTCACGTCGGTTATTTTAATAACCGACGTTACAAATCGCGCCTGTTGGGTTTTTACGTCGGTTATTTGATAACCGACGTAACAAATCAATGCGCGGGGGTTTTTTACGTCGGTTATTTTGTAACCGACGTAAAAAAAGCAGTTTGTTTACGTCGGTTATAAAATAAACGACGTAAAAAACCCCCGGGTGCTTTGGTTTTTTACGTCTGTTATTGGATAACCGACGTAAAAAACGCGTAGATATCGGGTTTTTTTACGTCGGTTATTTGGAAACCGACGTAAAAAAACCGATATCTACGCGTTTTTTACGTCGGTTATCAAATAACCGACGTAAAAAAGCTTAAAAATAGTTTATAACGTCGGTTATTATATAACCGACTTTATAAATCATTTAAAAAAATTAAATCCCGCGTTCTGTCATTTACGATTTTTTCGATTGACAGTCGCCGGCTCGTCTCTCTCTCACGCGGTAAACTCTAATCGGCTCGTCGATCGCCTGCATTACACTCATTTTGGCTTCATTGTTTATCTTCTTCAATGCTCTCGGATCTATCATCTCAACTCGCGACATTCAAGTAAGCCTTCCACGAATTTATTTCGTTCGTTTTTGTTTTGATTCTTGATGTGCTTTTCATTCATTTTTGAATCTCGTGGAATTTTTTTTATTGCAAATGGTTATTATGTTCATTCAACTCGCAACATTCAACTCGCAAATGATTATTAAAACATTTTGGATTAGCTTTATCAAAATCTGAAAAATAATGGGTGGTACTGTAATGTTCCATTCTTCCAGCAACATTATTATTTTCATTCCCTAAGTTATAAAAATAAGTATTATGTAGGATGATTCAAAAATTTAATCTGTGAGATGAGTTGATTTATGTGTGAAACCCAGGCCAAACACATATTTATTTTTTTATTGGTATTACATATATATAGTTCGACATATACTTTTTTTTACATTACTATGATATTAACATTACTTTTTCTAAAGAAATATTAATGTCCTTAGATTATATATCGGATCAAAAGGATATAGTAATTCTAATATATAATCAGAATGATCAGATAATATGACAATATTATTAAACATAAAACAAATGGTCTATATTCATATTTTTAACATGACACTTACGATGTATACCTATTTGGTGTTGGGTACTTATGAAAACTACTACTACTTTCAAGATTTGTTTTATATTTTAAATTGTTTTACATTCAAATTATGATTTTTTTCATATAAACATGTTTTGTCTTATCTTAAAAATATATACTTTTTGTTGATATTTGTTATAGGTAATAATGAGTCGAAGTTGGATTACGACACATCGAATGACCAATGAATTTGAGGAAGGTGTTGATGCCTTTTTGGAATTTGCAAAACGAAATGTTCCAAGTAGTGACATTTTTTTCTGTCCATGCCTGAAATGTTTGAATATGAAGAAGTTGAAAAGTAGAGAGATAAAAGATCATCTGATATGTCATGGTTTTAATCTGAGTTACAGCCCTTGGATTTGGCATGGTGAAACTGGACGGAATGTCACTGATGATGATGATTCGCAAGATGGTAACTCCGATGGAATTGAAGAAATGATTCGTGATATTGTAGCAGAACAAATTGATATAGAACCGACAGTTGCACGTCTATATGGTGATGCTGAAAAACCATTATATCCCGGTTGTACAGATTTTACGGTTCTGTCGGCGGTGTTAAGATTGATTAACCTAAAGGCGAAGCATGGATGGAGTGACAGAAGTTTTACAGAGCTGCTACAATTGATGAAAGACATTCTTCCAAAAGATAACGATCTTCCAGATTCACATTACAAAGCCAAGAAAATATTATGCCCGATGGGATTGGGATACAAGAAAATACATGCCTGTCCGAATGACTGCATTATATATAGGAAGGAATATGAATTTATGTCAGAGTGTCCAAAATGTGGGACATCACAGTATAAGGTGAAAGAAAAATCACAGGGTGATGTAGATATTACAAATCTCCCTTCAAAGGTATTTTGGTATCTTCCTATAATTAATCGTTTCAAACGTTTATTTGCTAATTCACATGATGCAAAAAGGTTAAGATGGCATGCTGAAGAGCGGGTATGTGATGGAAAAATACGTCATCCAGCATATTGTCCACATTGGAAGAAAATTGATGCGCAATATTCTACATTTGGAAATGAAATAAGAAATCTCAGACTAGTGTTGTGCACAGATGGAATGAATCCATACCGAACACTCAGTAGCACACATAGTTCATGGCCTGTTTTATTGGTAATTTACAACCTCTCTCCTGAAGTTTGTATGAAGCGCAAATATGTCATGTTGAGTACAATGATCTCTGGTCCAAAGCAACCCTGTAATGATATTGATGTTTACTTGTCACCGTTGATTGATGATTTGAAACTGTTATGGGATGATGGTATTAGGGTGTATGATTCTTATAAAATGGAATATTTTCAACTGCATGCAGTGCTTCTGTTCACTATAAATGACTTCCTAGCGTATGGAAATTTGTCTGGATACAGTGTTAAAGGGCATAAAGCATGTCCAATTTGCGAACAATAGACTTCCTATCGTCAATTGCATCATGGGAGGAAAACAGTGTACATGGGTCATCGAAAGTTTTTGCCTATGGAACACCCTTATAGAAGACTAAAAAAGGCATTTAATGGCTCACAAGAATTTGATACTACTCCAAAACCTTTATCCCATGATCTGTATTGTGAGAGGGTGAAAAACCTTGACATGACATTGGGAAAGACACAGAAATCTGGTAATGATAGACATATTTGGAAGAAAAGGTCAATATTTTTTGAGCTACCATATTGGAGGTATCATGAAGTTAAACATAATATTGATGTCATGCACGTGGAGAAGAATATCTGTGATTCTTTGATTGGAACATTGTTAGATATTAAAGGAAAGACTAAATATGGGTTGAATGCAAGATTAGACTTACTATCAATGGGAATACGTTTGGAGTTAGCTCCCACTCCTAAAGGAAGATGAACATTTCTTCCCCCGGCTTGTCATACATTATCGAAGAGGGAGAAAATTAGATTCTGTCAGTGTCTTCATGATACCAAAGTGCCTCAAGGTTATTCTTCTAATGTAATATTTTTTGTCTCAATGAAGGACTTGAAGTTCATAGGTATGAAATCACATGATTGTCACGTCATGATGCAACAAATTCTACCAGTTTCATTGCGTGGAATATTGCCCATTCGTGTCAGAAAGACTATAATGAAGTTGTGTTATTTTTTCAATTCAATTTGTAACAAGGCGATTGATGTGAATGCTTTGAACATTTTGGAAAAGGATGCAATTTTAATACTTTGTCAATTGGAAATGTATTTTCCTCCAACTTTTTTTGATATAATGGTGCATTTAATGATTCATCTGGTTCGAGAAATAAAGCTTTGTGGACCTGTATATCTTCGTTGGATGTATCCTTTTGAAAGGTATATGAAAATATTAAAGGGGTATGTTAAAAATCTATATCGACCTGAAGCCTCCATTATTGAAAAGTATATTTTTGAGGAGGTAGCAGAGTTTTGTACGAGCTACTTGGCTGTGGCGCAACACATAGGTTTGCCTCCATCTCGCCATGAACGAGTTAATAATGAGGGAAAGGGGATTCGTGGCTTGAAAGTCAAATCATTGTTAGCTGAACAGATGAAGAAGTTAGAATCATACATCTTGAAGAACATAGTTGATGCTCAACCATATATCACATTGCACATTAATGAGTTGAAACAATGTCATCCAAAGAAGAAAGAAATGTGGATTTTGAATGAGCACAACAAAACTTTTTTGTCATGGATTAAAAAGACTTTGCTTGGTAGATCAGATGTATCAGAGACATTAAAATGGATAGTGGGTGGTCCATGTTTAAATGTGATAACGTGGTCTGGTTATGACATTAATGGTTATACATTTCATACAAAAGCTCAGGACAACAGAAGTGCGGTTCAGAATAGTGGTGTATTGGTGTTTGCAGAAGCAATGCATTTTTCGAGTGCTAAGGCCAAAAACCCAATTTCTGCATCAAATGAATATTATGGAGTGATTGAAGACATATGGGAGGTTGATTACTTTAAAATTAAAGTTCCCGTTTTTAACTGTAAATGGTTTAACGGTAACAACAGTGTCAGACACGATGAATTTGGAATGACACTTGTTAATCTGAATAGATTGGAAGACACAGCTGATTCTTTTATAATGGCAACACATGCAAAACAAATTTTTTATGTAGTAGATCAATCAGATATGCAGTGGGCTGTTTTTTTACAAGGAAAAAAACAACATGTTGGTGAGGATGAACTTGATGAATATGCTGATTTATGTGAGATCCCTACTTCAATGGAAATATTAACAGAACATAATGACGATCATGTTGAAGACATAGTTTTTGCCATAAGGAACGATCACGACGAAGGAATTTGGGAAAACAATCCATCTGTACATTCCTAAAATTACAGGTAACATATGTTTATTTCTTGTTTACATTTATTTTTTCCATAAATGTTAGATATTGTATGTTTTTTATTTATTAAAACATGTTTTAAAATAAAATAAGTATATGTTATTGTTTGTTTTAAGTTTGTTTAGTTTACTTTATCATGTTTATTGTTGTACCCCTCTCTCTTGGATTTTAATGATCACAATCACTCTCATCGTGTTCTAACTTGTTTTCAAGTGTTTTGATGCTAGGAAAAAGGTTGCCCAGGAGTTGGCCCAAGAAGGATGATATTGACTCTCTGAGTCTACCGGCCAACCGGTGGCCTCCCATCGGCCAGCCGGTGGTCTCTGGCAGAAGCATTGCTTTCTGCCAGAGCCACCGGTCAGCCGGTGTTAGCGCACCGGCCAGCCGGTATGGGCACCGACCAACCAGTTCTTGCCCACCGGCCAGCCGGAGGGCAAGGCAGTAGGCTTTCCCACTGCCTGCTGACACCGGCCAACCGGTGGATGACCACCGGCCAGCCGGTGGTCTCTGGCAGAAACATTGCTTTCTGCCAGAGCCACCGGTCAGCCGGTGTTAGTGCACCGGCCAGCCGGTATGGGCACTGGCCAACCGGTTCTTGCCCACCGGCCAGCCGGAGGACCCATGCCGTAGGCTTGCCCACTGCCTGGTGACACCGGCCAACCGGTGGATGACCACCGGTCAGCCGGTGGAACCCAGACAGAAAGAAATGCTCTACGACCCAACATTTTATAACCATTACATGAATTTTAAAATGCTTATTTTTGTTCAGTGACAATTACTCTACCATGTTTACAATGTTTACCAGGTTTACGATTTTTTCCATTTTTTACCATCTTGACCATCTTGACCATCTTGACCATCTTTGCCATCTTTACCATTGTTTAACATGCTTACCATATTACCAATGTTTACTATTATGTAACCTAGTACACTTTTCTATTTTCTGATTACAGTAGTATTAAAATATTTGAATTTGTATATTTGTGAGCTGACGTTTGTTTTTTTGATTTGAAGGATAATGACAGATCATTCAGATGATCAATCACATGATTCTGGGGAGGAGCATATTGCTGGTCATACCTCTGGGGATGAACATTCACATTCTCCTATTACGACAAAGAGTTCAAAGGTTGGTAAACGTGGTTGCACACGTTTACCAAAATTATCACTTTCCCATACGCAGGATCAGAGGATAGTAGTTGAGTTTGATGATGATGATATTCCTAGAGGTCCGAATGCCAAAGATTTTAAGAGTTTTGTTGCAACTCAGGCTAAGACCAAAGTAAGCATTCTGTATGATGATTGGAGAGGTGTGGATAAAGCGGTTATCTCTCAGTTGTGGGAGACGATTTTGGTAAGATATTTTGTCATTGTTTGACCATTCTTTTAATGTTTCTGGTATATATAATATGTTTAACCTCTTCTTTATCAGATGACATTTGATATTCCTGACACTGGAGGAGTCAGGAAGAAATGCTTATCGTTGGCTGCCAGGATATGGAGGGATTTCAAATCAACCCTCACATCTGATTTCATTTATGGTCATAGGAGTCATGACAATCCATGTCGTATATATCCTTTTATAGATGAAGACACATGGAGACAGTTTTTTGAAAGTAGAAAAAAAGAGTCATTTCTGGTAAGGGCAATGTAAACTTTTATATACTTTCTTATATAAATGATTTTATTAATGTTTTGTTAATGATTTCTTATTCTTAAATTATAGCAAACAAGGAAAGATCATCAGGAGATCCAATATAAAAATGTATACCCTCATAGTTTATCTCGGGGAGGGTATACATTATTGGAAGAGAAAATGATAGCGGAAAAATTTCAACAACTAAGAGCTGAGTCTTCAAGCTCTGGAGAGGTGGCCCCTCCATCCCCTCCATCTAGACATGAAAAATGGAAGAGAGCTCGGAAGGGAAAAAAAGGGAAATATCTTTCGAAAGAATCGAGAATCGTAGCTGAGAGGATTGTAAGATATCTATTTAATTTATTTAAGTTAACTTTTTTCTTCATATAAGTTTCAATCATTACAGAAATGTTCAATTAATTAATACAGGACTCTCTTGAGGAGCAAAGTTCAGAGGGGACATTTACAGCTACTGGGAGGGAAGATATTTTATTTGCAGCATTGGGAAGGCCCGAACATCCTGGTCATGTAAGAGGATATCCGACAGGTGTATCAGTAAGAAAAGTGTTTCCACGTTCTTCAACTTCTAACATTGAGGGGGTTTATAAAAAAAATAGAATCCTTGGAGGCTGAAGTTCAAAATATTAATGCGACGATGGAAGAAAAGATTAGAGATTCGGTGCAGTCTATGTTTGCAGAAATGCAAAGACAATTTCAGACTGCAGCTCTCACTCCTCCACCTACCCCTGCAGACCCCATTATTTATCCTCCACCTCCGCCAGTAGCTCCCACTCCCCCACCTCAGCCTGCGGACCCCATTTTTTATCCTACGCCTCCGTCGCAGCTTCCTACATATTTCGAGTTGTATGTTGATGATTCTCAACATCATATAGTAGAATACGGGTTGGTATATTGTATAGGAGATACAATTCATCATCAACAATTAGAGGTAGAGAATCAGAGGGTCACTGTACATGATATTATAGATAGATTAGCTAGGGTACCAATACCTACAGATGAGGTGGCGACAGTTGGACAGAGTATTGGCCATTTTTTAGTTTGGCCATCTAGACTTCTTCGACTCATTACCATAGAGGTATGAATGTTATATCTTTTATTTTATTTTTTTATTAAAGTTGTTTTATCATTTGAAAACTACTATAATTCTCAATTTTTTTTTCACAGGAATACTTCAAAGGTAAAGAAATACTATATAGACAACAACAAAGACAACATGCTATGACATCAGATACAGATTCCAGTGGTCTTGATAGATTTTCAAGATATTCACATTTGTTGTTGGGGTTTTATGAGTTTCCAATGGAATCTCATGTTTTTGGACGTGAAATAACTGTGGGGATTACAAAATATGATATCATGGAGCTTGTTACTGGAGATAAGTTGGGCATCAACGTGGTGCAAATTTTTTCCATGTAAGTCTTAACACCTTTTCCCTGCGTTATATTTATTAAAAATGTATACTTATATATGTTTTGTATTAGGTATCTTTATAAAATTTGTGAGAGGAATGAACTGACAGAAGTATATGGATTCATGGACCCGCAATTGATTTCCCCTGAAGCATGTGCATTGACTGAGGAACAAAGAATGGTTTATATTGCTGAAAGATTTGAAAAGAATATAATCCAACAATGTTGGATGATGCCTTTTTGTGAGAGGTATGAAACACATTTCTCTCGAATAGTTAATTATCTTTTAACATAAAAAACCACTAACATTAAATTTCCTTTTATCAGTAATCATTGGATGTTAGGGATTTTTTACCCAAGGGAGAAAGCTCTTTATTGGATATGCTCTGTTCATGGTGATGTGCGGGCAAGTTTTAAGAATATATTGGAAAAGTAAGTTTCAATTTCTCAATAGTTTTATATATTTTAATAAATTTTAAATTTACCCCATTCGTATTATTTTTCTAACAGTGCATGGGCCTACTTTCGAAAAAACACAAAGAAAAGAAATGCAAAGATGAAATATGTAAAGGCAAAGGTAAATTTCCATTTATAATTTGTACTTTTTGATTTATTACATAAAAATAATATATTGAATTTACACTCATTCAAAACAGAATTGTCATGAACAACAAGGCCTCATCGAATGCGGATATTATATGTTAAGATTTATGTATGAAATAATAACAACTGGGACAGTTGTGAATTTTGACCTGGTGCGATTTCCTCTTAAACTTTGCCATCATATTTCAATTTGATTTATTCATTATACACGTAAACTATCTTCTTTTTCATTTGTAGCTTTTTGATGACCCTCAACCCTATACTGTTGAAGACATCAAACACGTACAAGTGGAGTGGTCAAATTATTTTACAGGTTTGACTGAATTTTAGTTGTTTGTAATGTAAAATGTAATTTTGAATATTGTCGTTTTAATTGTCTATTTGGTAGTTGTTTAGGTTTGATTTAGTTTTTTTTTGAAGTTTACAGTGTAAGTTTTGAATGTTATATAAGTGAATGTTTAATTTTGCTCTACTTCTTGTTTTGGTCTACTTTTGATGGTTCTTCTGGTATGGATTTGGGTCTGTGGGGGAGGGGTGGCAGGGATGTCCAGGGGTGTGGGAAGCCGGTCCAGGGGTGTGGGAGTGCTGTACAGGGGTGGGGGGGTTGTCCAGGGGTGTGGTGGGGGCTGTCAAGTGGGGTGAGGGGGTGAGGAGGTGTTGTTCAGGCGGGTGGGGGGTTGTCGAGGGGTGTTTGGGGGTGTCCGGGGGTCAGGGGGCAGTCCGGGAGTGTGGTGGGGGCTCCAATGGGGTGGGGGAGGGTTGTCCAAGGGATATACATGAGGGTGGGAGCTCCAATGGGGTGGGGGAGGGCTGTCCTGGGGGTATACATGAGGGTGAGGGCTCCAACGGGGTGGGGGAGGGCTGTCCAGGGGGTATACATGAGGGTGAGGGCTCCAACGGGGTGGGGGAGGGCTGTCCATGGGGTATAAATGAGGGTGGATTCTGTCTAGTGGGTAAGTTTTATATGTTATCTATTTACATGCTTATTTTTGATGTACTTCTGTTTTTGTGGTATGATTTATTGATTTATTTTCTGGTTGATTCTGGTGGAGAGAAGATCACTGCATTCTGTTTAAAAAAAAAATTGGGTTTATCACGTCGGTTATTTAATAACCAACGTGATAAAATGCCTGGAAAATAGTTTATCACGTCGGTTATTTCATAACCGACGTTATAAAAGGCCTGTAAACTAGTTTATCACGTCGGTTATTTAATAACCGACGTGATAAAAGTCCTGGAGAATGGTTTATCACGTCGGTTATTTAATAACCGACGTGATAAAGGGCCTAGAGAATGGTTTAGCACGTCGGTTATTGAATAACGGACGTGCTAAACGACCTGGACAAGGGTTTATCACGTCGGTTATTGACTAACCGACGTGATAAACCCCCTCCCACCGGTTTATCACGTCTGTTAGTCAATAACCGACGTGATAAACCCCCCTCCCCCAGTTTTTCACGTCGGGTTTATATGAACCGACGTGATAAACCACGCTCAGCCCGGTTTATCATGTCGGTTCTTATAGAACGGACGTGATAAACCACCCTCATCCCAGTTTATAACGTCGGTTCTTCGATAACCGACGTGATAAACATCGCGATTTTATGTTTTTTGACGTCGGTTTTTAAATAACCGACGTCAAAAACTTTATTTATAACGTCCCACATATTAACGTCGGCTAGAAACCGACATAAAAAATTAAAAATAACCGACGTAAAAACGTTTTCTGCACTAGTGTTTATTACTTAATATATAAAGTATGAAGTTCTATTACAACACTCATTTCAAAATAAATATTATCTCAGAATATCTAACTATAAACTGAGATAATTGTTTTGCTATCACTCAATAAAAAACAAATGTTTTACAATAACTAATCTACTAAGTAAACTAAAGTCCTTTTATTCTCACTATTGACATAGGAATCAACATTTCTAATCCACTAGAATAAATCACCTTATTTTTTTGATGTTTTTAAACCTTATTGGTACATGTATTCGAATAAAAATATGAATTTAATACCTAGTAACTGAAATAGAAATATCCCAAACAATAATGAATAGACATGAATTATATGTTACTTGTTTTTTATTTTTTAAGACATTATTGTTCCATTTCTGATGAACATTCTCTCTATGTGAGAATAAAATAACCAAAAACTTACCACATTTCCTCTAAATCATTTTTCTCTTTTAAAGATACCATAAATACACCATCGACACTGAACTATTCATGGGATTTTTTTAACTATTATTTCATTTCATTCACCGTAAGTGGTAAATAACCATTTTACAACCTAACATTATCAACTTGGAGAAACATTATAAAAAATATTCATAAATGATTTCTCCATTATATCTATGCTATAAATCTTGTGGATTATGATGGTAAGGATGATAATATTACATAAACTAATAACTTCTTATAAATATCAAATCACAAATTCACTAACTAATCATTTTAATTCATAATTTTGAATGTATGACTACTAGTTACGTATATATCTTATAATTTACACTAAAATAGTGTATTGAAAATCCAATTTATTTTAATCCCCTGAATATCTATCTCATACTCTAGGATTAGAGTTTCTATGATGTATACATTCATGTAACTATTTTGGGAATCCTTCTTACCCTCACTTTCTAACTGAGGATGTTGAAAAATAACAGGAATTCCAACACATAATACAAATTCTCTTATAGTAGGGTAGTATATGAATAATTGTTCCACTCATTGAAATTTTTGATAGTTTGTACATGGTATTTTTCATGGAATAATAAATTTATTAGTGTGCCATTATTTTATCAAATAAAAATATCCCTCACTTTTAGATTTATAATTTAAATTCACAAGGATATTATATTGGAAAGGATGTATATTTCCCATCTCATAACCCATAAAAGGGTTTGGTCAATTTATCAAATATATTTTGGTAGGAGGGTCTTTATAACTAAATTAACTCACAACTCCTTGATCCACTGAGTAGACTCCCCAATAAAAAATCCCGAGAGTCAGATTTCTTGAACACTTGCCTCCAAATTAAAAAACTTCTAAAAATGGATACTCCATTTAATGATAACTTGGTTAAGTTAACCCACAAATTTCATTAAAACTCTTTAATATATGGAAAAGTCCTGACATGGGCCAAACCAATACTTCTATCTATGGTTTTATCCAAAATCAAGTAATGGAAGGAAATATCCGACTTAATTTTTCTTGATGGATTCTATAACTTTTAATCCTTAAGCACAAATATCATTTATTTTATCCTTTTTTTATGATTAATAATATATGGATTAAAAATAATTAATTAACCTTGTTTTTATAAAATAATTAGGAATAATTCATTTATTTCATTTCTCTTAGCGACTAAAATATGATTCTATTTATCATATTTTTTACTAGGGGGTCACACTCACATCTTTGACCATGTATAAATAGATACATTCATCACATTATTATCATTTTTTATCTTCACATGATTGTTAACTATTCTATGTAATCATATAATATTCAGTATTTCACATAATTACTATGTGATAAGAATATAAATAAGAAATGAAATCATCAAGAATTTTTTTATTTGTTGATCCATTTAGAGGACAATGGAACAATAAAGTCCCTACGAGAATACCTTGATTAATTTTACAACTTTAATTAAACACCCATAAAACTCCAATTCATTTATCTTGTTTCATTCCATGTCATCTATCAACTCAAACTACATCATTGTGAACTATTTTATTGTTTATGATGTATACTAACATGTAGTTTAGGGGAACTAGGGATGTTGAAATGAAATTTTATCAATAAAATATGGAAACACATACCCTTATACATTTAAAAAGAGAGGTTTTATTCACATACCATAAAATAGATAAATAATTATTACATTTTAAAACTTAATTTAAATAATTAAAATAAATAAATAAATACTCAAACATGAATAGGTCGGTATTATCTCTTGATGAGTCAAAATTGAATTAAATTTCATAATACGAATAAGAAATGATAAAATTATACTCAATGGAATTTTTAATGCATTAAAATTTCATTAATGTAATTTTAATCAATTATAGATACCTCTCATTTATCCCGAATTGTTTCTATAAATTACTAGTATTTGAAAATATAAAATTATTTTATAAATTTTCATGACTGTTTGGACTTTAAATGAGCCCCAAAAGGGTAATCATACCTTTATAAGTCCTAGTTGGGTTAGGCAGGTCAGGTTTAGTATGACTTGGCCTAATCGAGGTTAGGAGAGGTTCGTTCCACCACATGAGGTGCCTGTAGGTGGAATAATATAGGGAACCCTTGTGTGGGGTGACATATTTAAAAAATCATTTTTATATATTACTCACAGTTCACTGTGTGTGGTGTAATATTTTTCTACCATCCACTCCCACCCCAAACAATCAATTGGGGGAGCATATTTAACATGGGTGGATGTTATTGTTTGATTCCCCAAAAAATGCACCATATTAATTACGTGAATTAGATAAAATATTTCATTTAAATACACTCACATGATATTTTAAGTTTACTGTTTTAATAAATTAGGAAAAAAATTAACTGAAACAAAACCATGTATTTTTCAACTAACAGATATTTTTACACTATATAAGAAAATTTTTAATCTACAACAAGTCATCAAAATCTCAAAAAAATTATCTACACGTGAATCTATTTTAGAAATATCTTATATATAATGTTTCTTCATAACACGGGGAAATGAAAATATAATAAAGGGGTGAACTCAAATGCTTAATAAGGGTTAGCATAATAAATAATATTCAAATATCATTAGTGAGCATAAGATGATAATACAGTTATAATTATGATACATAAGAAATTTATACCCAACAAATAATAAATCATATGTAATTGAATAAGTCATGGAATTACATAAGAAATAAAACAAAAGAGTGTAGAAGTTTTAGTCAACAAAAATGAGTGATGAGAGCTTAACATTTGAATACCTTAGAAATATGGAACAAACATTAGCATAGGGAAACCATCATGATTCATACACTTACACCCACACTTGAGAGAACAATTAATTATGTCCATGTATACATGTATCATGAGATATAAATTGTTAAACAATACATTAGAGGGACTTATAGGACCCCACCCATCATTCATCCATACTAATTTATGCCACCTAAAATTAATCATTCATCACAACATAAGAAACCCATGGATTGAAAATGCATTTTATTCATAACATTATAAAGACTAGTGGAAATAAAATGGTTTCCTATCCTTTATAAATGGAATAACCTAAATTAATCATGAATAATTATATCAATAATCATGACATGATAAATGTAAGAAAATAAATATCTATCCAAAGATATTCAATAACTTTCTAGGAAAATACAATTCAATCATGATAATAAATCATATAGTACTTATGCTATATAGATAAATTATATATGCTTTTTTTGAATAATATATCTAATAAATTGACTTGTGGAATATAAGTGAACAACCTTCAATCAATGGAAGGAAATATAGAGTGTTCTTAGAGGAAAGAAATTTTATGTATCATAAACATTCAGTGACTAGTAAAGAGAAATAAAGTAATTTTGTTCTATGGTTTTAATCCCATAGAATATTTTAAGAGATTTTAGAGGATAATTCATGATATGAAATATACCAAATAAATAAATATTTCTGAGATAGAGATGAAAATATTAGTGAAGCCATAAAATAGTTATTATAAAACACTTTTAAAATTATCATAAACTAAGAAGTTACATATCACATTAAAATTACATTTTTGAAAAGGTGAAGTGATAAATAAATAAACATTAACATTTAAAATTATTATTCAAAAATACATCCTTGAAAATATATAATATTATAAAAAGGAATGGTGTAGTAGAAGATATTATTCTTTATTTTGAAATGATAGAAAGCCATTAAATATTTGGAATTAACTTTATTGAAAACCCACACCACCAAAAGAGACTATAAAATATACTTTTAAAAATAGGAGAAGGGAAATATTATGCTCACATGAGATAATACATAATCAGGTTTCCAAATAAAAAAGGGAACTTTAGATAGATTTAAAATATGGATAAGGAAGAAAAATAATCATTAAATAGAATGGGGTCTTTCTTAAAAATGATATAGTTTTTATTGGAATGAAATTCATTGAAGAAGATGATTTGACTAAAAATTTCCAATTGTACTAAAGATAAAAATTATATTCCATTAGATAAATTCATATTTTTGAAGAAAACAGTCTTGGAAGAAATAAATTCAATAAGAAGCATTATAACTCAATGAAGGGAGTTCAGTTTACAAAAAAACCCTTTCAATATTGGCATATTTTGAATTAAACCCCATTTATGAGAGAACATGATATGGATAAAAAACCACTCGAATAATATGAATATATAAAAATAAATTAATTAGTAAGTAAATACCCCACATTAAATATATAATCATGAACAACCAAATTTTTTTTCTTCAATAAATTAAATTTGAGACAAATAACCCCATTTTGGGGTCCAGATTAGCTCATCACATGTGGCTAACTTCCGGAATAATCAAATTAATTTTATTAGATACCTTCAAAGGAACATTATTTGTATATATTTAATTTAATAAGTACAATTTATTTTCATATTATATTTATTTATTATATTTTTTTCACTTATGTTTGTTACTTTTCATGAAAATTGAATTGGAGTCGGCTTATTTTGATAATTTTAGTGATCAAAGATGAAAATTTAATTAAAAGATAAATAATTAATACAAACCTTCCAAAACCATATAAAATATAATATTTTATCATTGAATTATAATAATATTATTTTTTATGTTCTCATAATTATCCATGATAATGTTTTGTTATGTCATTCAAGTAGGTAGTTAAACTTACCAAAACAAGAACACACTATAACTCGATGGGTGAGTATGGTGAATAAAGTGTATAATTTCATAATAATAGAATAATAATTATATTAGTTATATTTTTATAATTTTTTGAATCTTATTTGAAATTGTGTGTATAAATAATTAAAATCATGATGAAAAATAAAAAAATGTTACTTCATAAAAGTGGTATTCCAGAAAACGCGCGATTGATATTTCCATTTTCTAAAGAATAAGAGGGAAAGAAGATTGATCATAATTTGTATATTTATAATCATAATTATATTATATAATTAAAAATTATTCTTTTATTCCATCTTTATAACTAGTGAATAGAGGTGGTGGTGAAAACACACAGACATCACTTCATAGTGGTGGAAGTTTGACAAAATGCATGATCGACTTTCTTTTATTTTTCTAACTGGATGTAAAGGAATAAATAATTATTGTTAAATAATATAATAACCATTAATTATAATAATAAAACCTATTTAATTATATAACTATGGTTATTATAGGTTTGGAATGAAAATAATAAAAAAATCTTAAAGATTAAGTTATATTTACTTTGTGACCTTGAACTTTCACTCTAAAGTCTCCTTAGAAATGAAGGATTTAGGATAAGTTATGGTGACCAAGTTCTTTAGTTCATGAAATTTACATATATAAGAGTATAATTAATAATGTTTTATAGTAAATATTTACCATTATATTTATCTTTTAGAGGCTTTAAGTGATCCCCTTTTATAAGTAAAGCAAATGACACTTTTGTGGACACCCATTATTTGTCAATAATAGAATGACCATATTCAAGGGTTGATGGTTCCAGAAATGAGAAATAATGGATTTTGAGAGATATAATTATGATAAATCCACCATAACACACATTAACATGTGTTTCAAAAATGTTACAATCCTTTTACCACCTAAGTTTTACATTTTACCATTTTAGTTTTTTATATTGGTAACTTGTTTTAACATTAAAAGTTTATGTTTTATTAAAAAAATAATGTAACATCTCTAACCAAAATTTTTATGTTATAAAATAAAATTTATTCTAAATTTAATATAATTTAAATTATAAAAAATACGTAGATAAATTTTAATTTAAAATGTTTTATAAATAGAAAAACTACTTTTTTTTATAAAATTATGTTTTAAAAATTATGTGTCTCTAATATTATATCGAATTGATTACCAATTAAATAAATTTTAATATAATTATATATCTATTTAAAAAAATTATAATTTTCATTAATTAAAATATAATAATTTAATTAAATATATGAAAATAACACAGTGTTAATAAAATTATTTTAAAAAAAATAACAGTTTAAACATTACTATGGTAATTCACATTAATATTAGTGATATAATTATTATGCATAAAAATGAAAGGTATATTATAAAATAATATAAAATTTATGATCTAAAATATGAAATCCATTTTTTTATTTAATTTATACAAATTATGAAAACTAATTTTTTATATAAGTGGATAAAATGGTATTTAGAGTAAAATATTACAAAAGCTTTCAAAAAATTAAACAAGGATTTTATAAATTTAACATAGTATATGTTTTTAATTAATTATATTATTTATTAAATATATATATATATTTTAAAATAATTTTTTTGAAAATTATTCTTGTATTATGATAATTTCATAAAAGTGATGGTATTATCAAAAATGGTATATTTTACTATTCACCTAAAAATCAATTATTTTTTAAAAGACCAAAAAAATAATCTTAAGCTATTTTTGATATTATTAATCCAAAAAATAAAGAAAATTTTTAAAATTTAAATTATAAAATTTATAAATTTATATTTTAAATAAAAATATAATATATAAAAGAAAACCACTTTTATTAAAAAAATCCCTTTTGAAACATTAAGTGTTCTTAGTCTAATATTGTATTCATTTATAATTTATTACTATATTATTTTATACTATAGGATATTATTATTTTAATAATATTGTTATATAATAGGTCAGATATCATTTTAGTTTGATGTTTCATGTGAAACAAGCTATAGATATAATTTTATTTAATGAAAAATATATTCTAAAATCTCAAGTTATTACATACCCCCTGATTAAATTGTGTCCTGAAAAATGTAACTATCACAAAATAATAAAAATACTTAAGGGTATATAAATATAATAATGACTCATGATATTTATTTTAAAAAATACAAACCTTTTTTTATCTTAGGTAATTGTAAAACCCTCAGTTTCCGATTTTTCCCTATTTTACAGCACATTTAAAGTTGGGGAATTACTAGGTTAAGACTTGGAATAGAGAAACCTGAGACCCATTTTCTAGAATACAATACAAAAAACACACAACATTATCCCTATATTTTATAAAAAACTATGATTACAACATCTTTATCACACTTACAAACCAGGGAATTTTAAGTTTATAGTTTTTGAGAGTAATGGAAAAGATTAAACTAAAAAATAACAATTATTCTCAACAAATTTGAACTATTTTTCCCTATAAAAGAACCTATTAAATCATTAATGGTTCTCCAATGTCTCCCAAAAATTCTCCACACAATATACTCTTCTAGGATTTCCATATATAATACCGTCTTCCAAAACTTGGGGAAAGGGGAAAATAAGAATACGTGATCTAAAATGTTTAGTAAGTGTAAACATGAAAATAAATCATAACCTGAGATACATGAAACATAAAATTAAATCATAATGATAATTATCAAAAGCTTTATATATTGGAATAAAGAGATGGTATCATAAATAAATTTATTAATAAATGATCAGAATAGAAGATCATGACTTCATATTAATATGAAAACAACATAAAAATGATATCATAATCATATTCCAAGTATAACTCTCTAGTACATCATAATAATATAACAAGGATTACTCCCTACGACATTATCATATTATAAGTATTACTCCATGGGCCATCAAAATGATTTTTTTATCCTTAGTACTATACATAGCTTCTCATGGGATATTAACATTACCCAATACATTAAAGCTTAATATGAGCACACCTAAATTGAAAAATAAAAAATATGACTCCCCCAATATTGAAATAAACATATGATAAAATCATAAAAAATTAAAGTGGATTTTATATCCTTTTCATTTGGCTCCACAAGAAAGCTTTCATGATTTCATCAATAAGCATGACATGATAAACCCATAAAAATAAATGTGTATCTAATGACATTAAGAATTATACTTAGTGAATACCTCTAAACAATGATAACTAAAAATAAGATATTTTCACAAAATAATAAATGGATATATATTTTAGATTACAATTTCCCAAATCAGTTGATATATTTAGTATCTAGGTGAATACCCTTCAATCAATTAGGGGAAGATATGGCATTCATAAAGTAAGATAATTGGATGCAAATCATGCCTATATATGAAGATGATTATTAAAGAAAAAACCAATGATGGATCATATCATAACTATAAAATATTATTTCATAATCCATATCTAAAAAGGTGTATGATATCATTTTAACATTTACCTTGATCATGAATACAATATAGATGAAGAAAACTATTAGATTCTTAAGGAAACATTATTTGAACCTAAAATATCCCTTTTCCTTTGAAAAAATTTAAAAATTAATATCCTATTAAACCATGACAATAAGGATTTCCATTTTGAAAACTTTAAAATGTAGTGACTAATTCTCTTATAAAATGACTAATATGGTGAAAATATACTTTTATATAGAAACATGTCAAATATATTCCTTTTGTTGAAAATTACCCATAAAGAAACATTTAAAATATTTCCCTCTAATAAATTTTAAATAAATTAAAATTAGTTAAAAATTTACCTTTTAAAACTATTTAGAAAGAAGTAATTTTGGATCATTTTAAAACCTTACATTAAAATATAACATTTTAAAAATAATCAGGAAAAATGTTTAAAATTCATTAAAACCAATTATTTAAACATGCATTATAAAATAGTTATTAAAAAATTTATTAATAAGTGTTGAATATAATTATAAATGTTTCCTGAATATTATATAAAATACATAAAATACATAAAATACATAAAACATGGATATATAAAATAAAAGGTTATGTGCATAGGTTGGGAATAATTCCTCTAACTGACACATTTTTAAAGATAACATGATCCCCTAACGAGAAAAGTTTTAATAAAATAGATTAATTTACTCCAAGTTCTTGAGAGAAAAAAAATATTATTTTGTTTTTTGTCGCCCTGTGTGAATTTGAAAAGGGAATTTTTTAGATATTTAAAATTAAATTCATTATTTTCAATATCCAATTTTCATTGTTTTAAGGTAGAGATATTCCTTTTCTTTGAATAGAATATATTTTTCCTTTTTGAGATTATCTTTTTTATGAACCAATTGATTATATTTCTTTTTGTGTTTTAAATATAAATAATCAATTTGATGATAGAAATTTTCAAGTTCATTATGAGAAAATTTTAGGTTTTCATAATTTATGTGATTGGTGGAGCATGAAGAATACTATAGAGGAGAATAATTAGGAGAATAAGAGGTGGAGTAGAAAATAAAAATAGGGGTTCTAACCTCACCATCTTCAACAACATGTTCCATAAGAAAAATATAGGGATCGTGTCACTTAAAGTGGATAATGATTTTGAATCCATGGAGTTATCACTTTCACTCCATGTTGGGACTTTAAAAGAATTTTTATATTGATTATATTCTTTGAGATTCTTATTATAGATGGGGAATTAAAATTTAGTGTGACCTTTATTTTTTACATTTGTATTATGTCACTTTTAATTTTTCATTTTTCATTAACTATTTAGGTAACTTGTGGAAGTTATTCTTCTAGAATTAATCAAAACATTTGTTTAAGAATAGAATATTCAATTAACTGACCTCTAGAAGGTTAATTATTAAACACTTTAAAGAAGATTAATTTTGTGACTTATTTAGGTTCATTAGACTACATATCTTGTTAATGTTTCATCATGATTTATTATTCCATAAAAGAGTCCATGAGTTCCCTAACCACCATATTTTTCAAATATTTGGATTCGTTGGTTTCCATCATGTTAGGATCCCATGAGCTAGGTAAAACCCATAAGATTTTATTTATGAGAGTTTATGTAGATAATACATCTCTAGGGGACTTTCTACCATTTAAGATGTTAGTAATTATCATAAATATAGTTGTAATAGCCTCATTATGATGCATGGAGGAACTTTGAAAATCATGATGTAATATATATAATCTATTTTACTTTACTATATTTGTTCCTTCACGTGTGACTTCTAATAATTACCAAATTTTATAAGCATTTTTGTAAGTGGAAACATGATTAAACTCATTAAGGTCCATAATAGAAGGTATTTATAACTTTGTCATTTAATTAAAAACTATTAATATCAACAAGGGTTTACATTTTTAATATTATTTTGTTGGAATATACTCTTGCATTACCTTTTAAAAAATAGGATAAGAAATACTACAATGTAAATTTTCATCTGATTCTTCCAATAGGATTAACTAGTTTCATAAAAAATAAGAGTTGGAAAATTGGAATTTGAGGGAATAATAAAATCTATGTGTTAAATAGTTTTGTATTTGAAAAAAATTGAAACACATTTAAAAAACAAGGTATTTTTTATAAAAACACAAAGCACCCCTTTGATACCAATTATTAGTCAGATATTATTAAAAGAGTGAGTGAATTTCCCTTTTAAAAATTTAAATCAAATAAAATTAATAAATTAAGAAATAAATTACATGATTGTTAATAAATACGATATGAGTTTAATAATAGAATACCAAAGTAATTTAGGTTTTGAAACTATCAAACAAAATTTATGAATGTGAGTTAGTCAATGTTAAAATATGTAATGTATAAAAGTAAATAGATGACAACTACAATTGATAAGGAGTTCGACTAAAGATAGATATGATCCTGAATATCTACACCCCTCACCTTGAGAGGTATATTATATAACTTCATTGATCTCAATAGTGATCTATAAACCCATACCCCAAAATTGTGGTTGTGATCACCCTCAAGAGATTCATAGATAGCCAAGTATCTTGTCATATAATTTTTTATGGGGTGAACCATTGGAGAATGTAGGTTGAAGAGAGAGGATTTATTTAGTAAAACCTATTACAATCCACTCATAAATATCTTTGATTGATGAAGTATAATTAAGGATGATAGATTTGAGAGAATGGTTTAGAGCCTTTTAAGGATTCAAAAAATTGAGGGCTCTTTGAGAGAATTGGAAAATGCAGAGATTTATCATTTAATTCATCATTGAGATCACATTATTGGGAGAAAAGATCATATAGTGAATCTTTATAGATACAAGGGGTTCCTTTTTCATCCTCAAAAGGATTGGGAATAATCCAACATTTAATAGGTGTCATGAATCTATTGAAGACCATAATTATGTTCATTTTAACCATAATTAATGATACCTCATTGGATATTTCTCGATGACATCTGATACCCAGTATCCTACTAAAAGGTGATATCATGGGCGCTCTCAAATCATGTTCATTTTTTGGTTATTTAGGTTTAGTAGAGTGGTTTACCAAGGTCATCTCTCAAAGGGTGAAGTAATTGAAACAACATATTAAAGGTATTTTAAAAATAAAATAAAATTACATAAAAACACCACTTAAAAGGATTGGGGGAGAATAAAATTTATAAATCTTGAAGATGTATGCTGGAAGAATATTTTAATATTTTTTGTTTTTTTGTTTTTGATATGAAATTTGATTAATAATTCACAATTAGAATATGTTATTTTTTTAGAAAATATTTTTAGAATGCATAAATGTTATAATCCTACCTCTTCACTTACTTATTATTCATTATCATTTAAATTATCATCCACTCAGTTATGATCCCATAAATTGCCTACCCATGTACCCTATAAGAATTAACTTTTCCATAAAGATTAATTGTAATTAAACCCTGGACTATCTTCAAAATATGCAGTTGTATCACCCTTCTTTGATAGTTTTTCCAAGGCTAGCTTATGGTCAGTGGTGAATTGGGTCTCATATACATGATGGAAGTAAGGACTAATTGAGTTTATGGATTATATTTGAACTCTATGAATTTATCCCATGTGGTTTTATTTTACTGATAAAGTTTGTACTCTCACAATTCACACATTAATCGACTTCAAGATTTTTGTGTTAATTGTAAATTAATTTATTAATTTAATTTAATTTAAAAAATAAAACCATGGATCATATTATGTGAATTATAGAATCTCACTAATTCAAAATAACTAAATGAAAAATGTAGTAGATATATCGATTAATAAGAAAACTACTCTTTCATGGGTAGTGTAGTCATCATAGAAACAGATTGCATTCATAAAGGATTATAATGGGTATAACCTAATAATGTTTCTACTCCTAAGTTCTAGCCCAAATAATTGAATTAAAGAAGAATAAAATTGAATGAAACATAAGAATTAGAAAATAAAATTAGAATTTTATTATAAGAACAAAATATTACAACAAAGAAGAGGAAAAGAAGATCATTTTGGAGGAGATCCTAGCTTAGAAGATTCCCTCCTCCAATGTTGATTTGAAATAGAAAGGCGCCACTTATCCTCTACTCTCAATCCTCTAAGTCACATCCAACCCCCTCCAAATTAGACAAATACATATTTATAGAGCGGAGGAGAGGCTATGTTTATAAAAGGTTTCAAGTGTGAATGGGTAAATTCTGCCAAATAATTTAAGCCAACTTGCACTGATTTTTTCCTTCCAAATTATGTGAAACATCGATCTTTCCAGAATAATGATTAATGAAATATTGGATTTTAAATATTCTCTCCAAAGTTGGTCCCAATCCAATCAATGATGAATAAGGGATATCTCAAATAATAAATTGGTTCCAATCTGGAGTGTCCATCCCATATTTAAATTCATAGACCTTTTACACCAATAAAATGAATGGTTTAGCTCCAATGTCATGAATGAAAGTTGTATCCCACTGAGTTATGAACACTGTGACCAAATTTATTTAAATAAGTTACAGAAAAATATTTATTTCTAAAATAATAAAGTTCACTTTAAAAGAGAAAAACTTGAATTTTCATCAAATTTTATAATGAATGATATAATCCCAAATATTCTATAAATAAACATATTTAGAATAAGGTGAAGAAATTATGTCATTTATTATCAACATAATATTCAATTAAATCGTATTTTATCAAATCCCACACACATACCCTTTTTTAATCCATGTAAAAGTCACATGCCATGTATTCTGAAAAATTGTGATAAGATATATTCATGTTAACATTCCCCAATCCATAGCGACAATATAGGGAAAGTAAGATTCTTATTAAGAGTATATGTAAATAAATTTGAACTAAATTGTCTCATAAATTGTATCAAAATAAAATTCAGTGAGACTAATAGCACTAATCAAAGAGAAACATGTTCTGGGTGTACCTAAGATAATGAGATAATTAGAATTTACTTAATCATCCTCCGTGTTAAGAATGTAGAAATATACTAGAAAGATCATGTATCTTACCTCAAAAAGTACATTATCAAGGAATCCCACTAGATATTTTATAGTTCTACTTGTCAAATTATCCACTACTCTCATCATATTAAACTCAAAAAATTATAAATAAGAGGAAATATAGCGATTCATCACATTTATAGAAGCTCCCAAATCACATGGTACATCATAAATGTGTAACTCCCCTATGGTGGAAGGGATGGTGAATTTCCCCAAATCCTTTCACTTTGTTGGAGTTTCTTAATTTGGTGTAATAGGTTCTAACACATTACTTCCATGATTTATACTGTCATTTCCCTTGATCCCTCTTCAATTAATACAATGTTATTTTAATAATTTTACATACCATGGTATTTTTCTAAATGGATTCAAGTAGAGGTATTTTTATCTCAATGCACATGAATATTTCCAAAAATTATTTTCCATAACCTCTTAAGCCATATTTTTTGTTTCAATAACTATATTTGGAAATGGAATGGGTTTAGGAGGAACAACATTACTATTTTTCTTACCTTCGGTTTCTCAACGATTGATAATGATAAAGGGAATTTCTTCATGTTGGGGGGATCCTGGTGGAATAGTAGATTTATCATTCATTTTATTCCCTCTTCTAAATTAAATGGCACAAAAACTCCCCATGGGATTCAGAGGAGGTTGGCATGCAGGATTTCCTGAGTTCATACTTACAAGTTCATGGAAGGTAGTGGAAATCTGGCTCATTTGTGTCTGCAACTCCCTCAACTCCGAACCTTGACATTTCAGCTCATTCTATTGATTAAGAACAATTTATTTCAAAAGTTTATCAGTATTAGAATGTACATTTTTTTTGATATTTATGTTTTTGTTTAATTGTTGATGCTTTAGATTCAAATCTATTTTGGGGTTGTTGAAATCCCAATTAGAAAGGTAGAGGCTGCTTTAATTTTATTAAAAAGGGGGAATTTGTTGTTGTATAGATCCATACCTCATTTCTGATCGATCCTTCCACCCTTGGATGTGTGTTGGTGAAAATTAATCTTACTTATTCTAGGGATGTATTTTTTATTGATATGGTTTTCTAAGGAATACAACTTGACAATCCTTCGTCTCTTATAATTGGGGGAAATAATTGATTTAGTGGTCTCTTTAAGTGTAAATTCTATAAGGACTCATAGGAGTTGGTTGGGCTCCCTTTTGACCCAAAGAAATATGTATCACTATAGTGTTAAATTATTACAACTTAGTATCAATTAAATTATTTTCAAGAGAAGAATAACTTACCTACTTTAATCCTATAACACATGGTGTACCTTCATTGCCAAATTATTTTGAATTTTGTTCCATCTTGTAAATCAATGAACATGCAACTACTAGTGTTTTTTCGACCAATAATTCTCCAGTACCAGAATCCAAAATTCCCCTATCCCTATGAATGTGGCCTTTTTAGAAGTTTTGGATGAGTAGTTCCATGGTGATTTAGTGATGCGAGTATGTTGAGAAAAACTTCTTGAATCACTCCCAGAACTCGTACATTTATATCCATTGTACTTGCTTCATTCCTGAGATCTCTTTTAGAATGGTTTTGGTCCTTGATGCTAGAAAAAATATTTGCAAGAAAAGATGTTTCAAATCATTCCAATATGTTAAATATTCTGGATATAAATATTACATCTAGTCTTTTGTAGTTCTGTAAAGTGAGAATGATAATTCTCTCAATTTGATATGATATTAAGATATATTTATTAGTTTTAGGGTTTCAAAAAACAAATTAAATTAATTTCAATGTTTGTTGGGATCCTTACTAGAGAGGCCATGAAATTTTGGAAGTTGGTGTATCAATCCAGATTTTAATTCAAATTCTAATTCAAGGTATGTATATGCAATAAAATTTAGTTGATAGTTAATATCGAGTGTTTCCTATTATAGAATGGTTATATTAAGTTCATTATAATTATTTTTAGTCACTGGTTCTAGCTTTATGTTTTAATTAAAATTGATTCCAATTTTAGTGTTCCTATAATGGAGGGATTCTCCAACTTGTTGAATGTTGAAACTTTATATATAATGAGACTGTCTAATTTGAGCCCTAAGGATACGTTCAATATCACAATAAATATCTAAGAGATACTAGGTATCATTTTGTGTGATAAATCAAAGAAAAATTAAATGAATAAATTTAGACCATGATAATATGTTTCAGTTGATGGTCCCCAAAAAATAATATGGAAATAAAAAAAGAAAAATAAAAAGGGAAAAATGAGAAAGGGAAAATAAGAAAAAAAGAAGAGAAAACAAATGGATAAAAAAGAAAAAAGATACTTTTAATTATTTAAAGAAAATTTTATCCTCGATATAAAGAGATATAGTTTTAAAGGCATTGTCATAGACACTCTAGAATTATGTTTGGTTTATGGATATTTAGGTGCAGTTGAGTGGATAACTAAGGTCGTCTCTCAAAGGAGGAAGTAATTAAAAGAACATATTAAATATATTTTGAAAATAAAATAAAATAGCATAAAAACACTCCTTAAAAGGAATTTGGGTAATTAAAATTTATAAATCTTGAAGATTTATGCAGGAAGAATATTGATTTTGTTTTATTGTTGAAATGAAATTTGATTAATAAGACACAATGAGAAGATGTTTGTTTTTTAGAAAATATTTTTAGAAGGAATAATTGATCAAAAACCACATATTCACTTACTTATTAATCATTATAATTTAAATTAAAATCCAATTAATTATTATCACATAATTGTTTAACCCCTAAACCCTATAATAATTAACTTTACCATAAAGAGGAAATGAAATAAACCCTATGCTAGCTTCAAGACAAGAAATCACAATTCCCTACTTTGATTATTGTTCTAATAGTAGGATATGATCAGGGATGAGTTAGGGATCATATCCATACTATATATGATGATGAATTGAATTTTGGTATTATATTTGAAATCTAAAAATTTATCCCCTGTGGATTTTTTACCATTTAAGATTATGTTGTCACAATTCACACATTACTCAATATCATGATTTTAATGTCAATTATTAAATTGATTTCTTAGTTTTATTTAATTTGAAAACTCAATTCATGGATCATATTATGTGAATTTAGATATCTCATTTATTCAAAATAATTAAATGAATATGGTAGGATATTTATTGATTACTAAGAAAACTACACTTTCATGGTTGGTGTAGTCATCGTAGTAATGAATTTCATTTGAAAAGATTTTGAATGGGTATAACCTAATAACATTTCTACTCTTGAGTTACAGAACAAATAATATAATTAAATAAGAGTAAAATTGAATAAAAAAGAATAAATGGAATATAAACTAATAATTTCGATGCAATAAAATAACATTACAACGAAGAAGAGGAAACAAAGAGAATTTTAGAGGAGATAATAACTTGATAGCTTCCTTCCTCTAATGGTGAATTGAAATTGAAAGGAACCAATTATACATGTCTCAAAATCCTCTAAGGAACGTTCAAACCCCCCAAAATGTGAAAAATATAAATTTATAGAGTGGAGGGTAGGATAGGATTATAAGTGGATTCAAGTGTGAATGGGGAAATTTGGCCAAATAATTATAGTCACGTTGCACCAATGGTTTGACCTCCAAAAATCATGAACCAATTTTCCTTAGATAAGTATGATTCATGGAAAATTGGGTTTTCTATAGTATATATAAATTTGATCCCAATTCAAGCATGTATTAAGATTTTATGGCCCAAATACTGAAGTGGTGTCTAAGGTGGCGAGTCCATCCAATCATTGACTTCATGGCCCATTTATGCTAATAAAATTAATGGTTTTGATAAGATTTCTGGAATGAAAGTTTTATCCCATTGATTTATGAAAACTGTTACAAATTTTTTAGTTTAAATAATTCACAAATAAATATTATTTACAAAATACTATGTTACACATTAAATGGAAAAACATAAATTTTCATAAAATTTTCAAATTAATGGCGTAATCTCAAATAGTCTATAAATAAAAATTCTTAGAACAATGTGAGGAAATTAAATCATTTATTATCAACAAAATATTCATTAAAATTGTGTTTTATAACCTCCACTAGGTAGCTGGTTTACTGCCATAGACCAAGAGTTGTTGTAGAACCTCCATAGGCTAGACGCTACTAGCCAAAAGTTTTCTTGTGGCCTTTGGATAGAGAGAAACATCACTAGATGAGCCACTAGAAAGTCAGTACTCCTCCATTAGGTAGCCTATGGGATTTTTGGAGATATACTAGTTCTTAACACATTGAACTAGTAAGCCGATGTATCCTACAGAACAACAGCTTCAACAAAGTCATCTTAAAATTCATTTCAAGCACATATATGGATATTTTAAGTTTCTTCCGATGAATTTAATCAAGAGGATATATATTTTCAAGACATTATCAAATATTTAATGATAACATAATATTATAAGTAATTATTTCACTTTAAATATAATAAAAACATTGAAACTTACTTAAATAGAAATTTTAGAAACATATGTGATTGTGTCTTGATCATGAAAACACCATAAGAGAGAGAGGTACAACAAAATTAAAATTTTAAAATAAACCTTTTTATATAGAGAAAAATAGTTTTTTATAGAAAAATGATATTTTAGATGATATGTTTTCTTAATATTATTTATAATTCATTACCTACTAATGTGTGTTAATATAATTATATATGTTTAATTAGATTCAATATTTAATACTGATTGATTTAATTGAATAAAAAATTATATAATTTAAATAATTTAATTATATAAAAAATAACAGTTTTACCATTATATTGGTTATTAACATTAATCATTGTGATCTCATTATTATTCCTAAAAGTAAAAGTGAAATTATTAAATAATATAGGAATTTTGATCTAAAATATGAAATCTTGTTTGTTAGATTTAATTTCTACAAGTATTGAAAACTATTTTTTTATATAAGCAAAAGAAAATAGTTTTTAGATTAATATTTTACTCAAGTTTCCAAAATGTTAAACATGTATTTTATAATTTCAAAAATTTATTTTTAAATAATCTATATTACTTATGAAATATATATATTTTATATGAAAATGGTTCTAAAAACATTTAATCCACTATTACACTAAAATAATTTCATAAAAGTGATGGTATTATCAAAATCATTATTTTTTACTATTCTCCTAAAAATCAATTATTTTAGAAAGATAAAAAAAAGTTATACTAAGATAATGTTGAGAAACATAATCCAAAAATAGAGTTCATTTTTTCAAATTAAAATTTTTTAAATTTATAAATTTTACTTTTAAATAAAAATACAACAAATTAATGAAAACTACTTTTATTGAAAAATACCCTTTTAAAACATTAAGTGTTCTTAATCCAATTTAGTATGAATTTATAATTTATTACTATCTTTTTATCTACTATAGGTTTTATTATTGTCATAATTTTATTATATAATAGTTTTTGGATCATTTTAGTTTGGTGTTGTCTGTGAAACTATAAAAACCCAGATCTTCGTTTTCAGGTATGTATTTACTTTTTCTGAAGTTTTTGAGAAAAGAGGAATTTCTGGAAATTTTTAAAGTACACGTCGTGTACTTTCTGAGTACACGCCGTGTACTCCCTTGTCGCGCCAGGCCGTGTTCTGGTCGTGTCCGAGCCACACACACGATGTGTAGGTGTGAAGTGGAGGCCACTTAAAGCGGAGTACAAAAAAATAGAGTACACGCTGTGTACTCAAGAAGTACACGCCGTGTATTTTATTTTCATTAAATGGACCGGGGTCACACCTAATCGACAAAATATTCTTCTTCTAGGTCTCGTTTGACCGAGAGACGCTGTACGACTACGAAACTTCTCTGAATCCCCACGCCTTCATCCGTTCTCTGAATCGACTACTGTCGATTGCGTTGGAACCATATTGGCGATTTCTTCCTTCTCCTAGAGCTTTGTTTTCCAATTCCTCTTTTTTCTCAAGTTATCGTGGTTTGAACATTTTTTGTGTTTTCATAGATCCACACCGTTCGAAGGAGAATCAATCTTCGTGGCTCAATTATATTGATCTCCTAGCATCTAGGTAGGTGGTTTGTGCCTTACCTTTCGTTGTCTTTGAGTTTTATGTGAAAATTCTACCAATACCTGTGAATGGGGTATTTCGTGTTTACCGTTTTTCCCTTGTGGTTATTCCTACATTTCTTGCATGCTTTTGTAGAGGTAAATTGATCATGTTTGTTGATAATTGTTGTGATTCGATGTTTTTCCCATGATTTGTTCTGTTTATGACCTCTGGGTCTTTGTTATCCTTGGCCGTTTTGACTGTTTTCATTTCTAGTGACCGTGGTATGGAGTAACAATGATAACATGCTTATTTCCGTAGACTTTTTAGCCAAGTAGCTCTATAGGTGTAATTTGGTTAGCCAAGTATTTCTATAGGTGCACTTTGGCCTTATAACATTATTATGCACTGACTGGCATGGGGCTGTGAGAACCTGGTGCTATAGACTATAAGGGATAGACTGAGTGAGCTTCCCAAAGAGTCTTTGACATTATAGGCTATAGGGGATAGACCGAGTGATCTTCCCAGAGTGCCTTTAGACATTATAGGCTACAAGGGATAGACCGAGTGAGCTTCCCAGAGTTCCTTGAATCTTATACACTATAGGAGGGTAGACCGAGTGAGCTTCCTCAGAGAGTCTTTAATTGTTGAATTGATTTTAAACTTTTTCCATGCTAGAGAAGGAATTGACTGAGTGAGCTTCCTTAGAGAGTCTGTGATAGACCTGAAACTATAGGAGGAATTCACCGAGTGAGCTTCCTCAGAGAGTTTTTAGTCCTTGGGGACACAAGGGTTAGACCACGTGACCTTCCTTAGAGAGTCCCTCACTACCCTAGACTATAAGGGGAATTGACCGAGTGCGCTTTCCTAGAGAGTCTTATAAATTCGTACGACCAAACCAGAGGGGTTAGGATGAGTGAACTACCTAGAGGGTTGTGGTACTTTTCAGTTAAGACCAGAGGGGATGGCTGCGAGTACTTCCCAGAGGGTTTCCTGTTAGTGGTTAGATGTTTGCTTCACTACTTCTTATTGTTCCGAGGACTGATTACTATTGTATATCTTCATGTTACTTCCTGTTTCTAACTGTTACTATTTACTTCTTACTGTACTATTACCTACCATATACTCACCGACTGTTAGGCACAGATCTTCGGGTGGTTTCCTACTGGGATTTAGTCTCACACCTTATTCGGGCCATGCTTTTGGGCCCAAGAAGACTATGTTGTTGTAGGTATAAACAAGGGCAATCACCCTTCTACTTCTGGTACTTGATTGCTTGGAGTAGGAGAGCATGGGACGAAGCTATGGATTGCATTACTGAGGAGTTTATCTATTTACCTTTATTTTGTACTTTGGTTTGGCACTATTGTATTTCCAGCATTGTGACTTGTTTGACATCTTTCATAGACATATGTATCATGCATAATTTCATATATATATGTGTGCTCCAGCTGTTTATTTCTTTAGTCTTCCGCTATTTACTCCTGTATGGATTGTTCTGTTTCTGCTATTTCTTATTGTTTACTTCCGTTGTGTACTCTGCCAATGAGGGCATAGTTTTCCCACTATCACACCCAAGGCCCTCGCTAATAGTCAGCAGCCTCTGGCATTTGGGGAAATGTGCTTGAGGCCATGTGACCAACTGGGTACGGGGCACCTCTGGGTGGCTTCTAGAACTGGGACGTTACAAAGTGGTATCAGGGGGTTCTTTTCTCTTGACTTACTATTTGGAGCCTTAGCCAGTGATAGGAAGGATTCAGTACTTGGTGTTAAGCTGTGCTCATGAGTAGCTAACCTGTGTATAGGGAAAATCCAATCTACCTCGCTTATTTTTGTTTTCTGGTTTTGCAATGTTACAGTTGATATGATTTCACCTAGAGTGATTCACATGACTTGTGTTGTTATTGTTGTTGCTATTATGGTTCTATTTCTGTCGCAACCCAATGAATTAAGGGTATTCCATCTCATGCATCATATAGGCACCTGTAATAAATCACATGCCATGCATTCTTGCCATGCCATCTAGGGTGCATTAGATATTGCATGTTGTTGTGACAGACATTGTGTAGACTATGCATGCTGTTGTGATAGATGCTTGATAGAATCTCTGCTGTTGATAGAGAAATTTTTCTACTATACCTTGCTTAGATGAACACCAAATTTTGGTTCTTGAGGTTTTATGGGCCCTCTTTAATCAGAAATTGGTGGATCATTGACATGTTTTTCCTTATATATGACTGTATTGGATGCCAAGATTTGATTCGCGGGGAGTATGGGCCCTCAAAGATCGGAATTTGGCACCTTCATGCCTTGTTTTTGTGTTTTCTGGACTTCGGTGCAGTTTTTGAGCTACTGCTCAGAAAAACCCAGAATACACGGCATGTACTTTATATATACATGCCGTGGAGTTTTTAAAATGTGTCACTGACTGTGTGAGCAGGAACACAGTGTTGTGGAAAATATTTAGGAACACGCCGTGTATGGTAGGTACACGCCACGTAGTAGTGAGCCATGTACCCAGCCGTGTCACTAACAATACAGGCTGCGAAAGCTCGAGTAGAACACGCCGTGTTTGGTAGGAACATGCCATGTAGTTTTGTTCCAGTTACCCGACCGTGTCATGAACAACACGGATCGATGTTGTCTTCTCCCATACACACCGTGTTTGTTAGGAACATGCCGTGTAAGGGTCAGCCGTGTAGCTAGCCGTGTAACTAACAACACGGGTTGCCAAAACCTTTTTTAGTACACGCTGTGTCCATGGGGAACATGTCATGTAGTCTAAGTTTAAGTGGACCATGTGGGTTAGCCGTGTAAGGAGACTCATGCATGGGAGTAGAGTTCAAGTACACACCGTGTTTGGGGACAACACGCCGTGTAGTTTGGGTTGTTACACGACCAGTGTGGCAGGAATACATGCCCATGTGAATGACTTAAGAGAACACACCGTGTAGTTTTTATACACGTCGTGTAGTCATGTTTAGTAAAATATGAATGATTCCTTCTCCTGTTCCCATTTTATACTCTAGTGTTCTCAATCATTGATAATCCTGGTCTAAGGTGTGCTTTTTATCTTTCAGAGCTATGCCTCCGAGACGTCCTCTGGTTGTACATCAGTTTCTAGGTAGTGATCCGACACCGGATATGGCCGATCAGGATCCTCCTAAATATCCTCCTCCTATTCCATCCTTGGAACCAATAGTTATACCCACCGCGGGAGCCGATACACAGTTCAGGGAGGACTTTCTGAGGATGATGCAGACTTTTCAGGGAGCGTCGTCTCCTACCCCGTCGATGGCCAATCTGACGCAGGTCTTTCAGCAGTAGAATCCACCTATTTTCTCAGGGGATGGAGGACCCCAGGCTTCTGAGTCATGGTTAGAGGCCACACTGACTATCTTCGAGCATCTCGAGATACCCCTAGAGAAGAGGGTAAATCTGGCCACCTATATGCTCCAAGACACTGCCAAGAGGTGGTGGGAGGTGATATCACAGTCATGGCGCCAACAGAGTATGTCTTGGGATGAGTTTCGGTGCACCTACTATGACTAATTCTATCCGAAGACCCTAAGAGCCGATCGAGCCTGACAGTTTATGAGTCTGCAGCAGGGTACTCTTTCTATTATGGAGTACTCATCTCGCTTTACTGAACTGCAGGGTTTCACACCGATCCCAACAGGTGATGAGTTGTTCCTTACTAGGAAGTTCGAGGACGGTCTCAGGCAGGAGATCTGTTCCTAGGTGAATATCTTCAGGTTTACTTAGATATCCTCTATCATCAACCAGGCGCTTATCACTGAGCACAATCTGAGGGATTCTGGAGTAGTGAGCTAGGGCAGTTTGACATCCAGAGCTGGTATTCCTCTTATGGATAGTAGGAAGTGTCGTAGAGAGTCTTCTCGAGGAGATCGAGGTTCGTGGGATGTATCTTCTGGCAGCCAGGTTGTATGCTACCAGTGTGGTAGGAGTGGTCATACTAGGCCCTAGTGTCAGAAAGATCCAATGGAGTGTCAATCTTGTGACAAGATGTGCCATCTACAGTGTTTTTGTCAGATCTTTTCATCTTCAGCTGGTGGTAGGGGTTCTTCTATCACTCCGAGTTCTGGAGATGCTTTGCCAGTTTCTCACCATTCCAGGAACTGGAGTTCTTTTGGCCATTCGGGCCGAGGTGGAGGTCGCGGATGTGGTGGTCAGTCACCCGGTCATCAGCGACATTAGAGTGGATAAGCTCAGAGTGGTCATCCAGGGGCGCAGGGCCGCGGTACAGGCCAGACCTTCACCGTGGAGCATACCTATCCGGAGTAGGATCCCGACCCTTGTACAGTTCGAGGTACGATCTTAGTAGCCTCAGTTTTATCTTCAGCCCTTTTCGATACTGGTGTTTCTCATAGTTTTATCTCTGTTTCTATTGTGGAGAGCCTTGGGCTCTGTATCTTTTCGTCTACTGACTTGTTGACTCTTGACATGCCGTTGGGAGCAAGGACTTCTAGCGTATGTCAGTGCAGAGAGTGCCCTATCGAGGTTGGATGGAATTTTTTCTTATGGGATCTCTATGTCCTAGAGATGACCGGTTATGATGTAATTCTCGGGATGGACTGGATGGTTCCCTTCCTAGCGGTCGTCGACTGTTATCGCCGTAGGGTTAGTTTCTTATCACAAGAGGGTGAATCCTTTCTTCATAGAGGCGAGTGGGATGTTTAGGCGAGTCGAGCAGGACTCGATCATCATGGGCTAGGAGGAGTTACAACCCAGATTGCTAATCTTTATCTGGATGACCAGGGGACTTCACAGTTGGACTTTCCTCCAGTGGTAGATTGTTTCAGAGATGTCTTTCCAGATAACTTTTCTGGTCTACCTCCAGAGCATGAGGTAGACTTCTCGATTGAGCTCATTCCTGGAGCAGCACCAGTGTCCATTCCTCCCTATAGGATGGCTACACCAGAGTTGTAGGGGCTCAAGAAGCAGTTGGAGGAGTTGCAGGAAAAGGGTTTCATCCAACCTAGTACTTATCCTTGGGGTTCGCCTGTCCTTTTTACGAAGAAGGTAGATGGTACCATTAGGCTTTGTGTGGATTATTGGAAGTTGAACCAGTTGACGGTCAAGAAACGATATCCCGTGCCGAGGATCGATGATCTATTCGATCAGCTTCGAGGATCCAGAGTGTTCTCGAAGATTGATTTGAGATCCGGCTATCATCAGTTTCACGTTAGACCATCAGATATACCTCTTATAGCCTTCAGGAGCAGGTATGGTCTATACGAGTATACAGTTATTCCATTTAGTCTCACGAATGCACCAGAAGTTTTCATGGTGCTGATGAACCGAGTGTTCCATCCTTACTTGAATTCCTTCTTTGTGGTCTTCATGTATGATATCTTGGTGTACCCTCACACTCGACACGACCATTCCACACTTTTTGATATCGTTCTGAGTACACTGAGAGAGCATCAGTTATATTCTAAGATCTCGAAATGCCACTTTTGGATAGATCAAATTCACTTTCTGGGTCATGTTATCTCAGAGACAGGAGTATCAGTGGACCCAGAGAAAGTGAGAGTTTTAGTTTCCTCGAAGCAGCTGAAGAACATCTTTGAGGTACGGAGTTTCCTAGGGCTGGCTGGATACTACAGGCACTTCATACCGAACTTTTCGAGCCTAGCATCACTATTGATAGGTCTGACCAAGATCGGGGAGAAGTTCTTATGGTCAGATTCTTGTGAGTCAGCCTTTCAGGAGCTGAAGGGAAGGTTGATGTCAGCACCAATACTATTCTTTCCAGAGCCAGGAAAGAGCTATACTATTTATTGTGATGCATCAGGTATCGGGCTGGGAGTCGTGCTTATACAGGGAGATGCAGTCATTGCGTACGGGTCTCGGCAGTTGAGGCCACATGAGAGGAACTACCCGACACACGATCTGGAGTTGGCAGTTGTTGTTCATTCCTTAAGATGTTGGAGACACTACCTTATGGGAGAGAACTTTGTGGGTTTAACCAACCACAAGAATCTCAAGTATATCTTCAGTCAACGTGATCTGAATTTGAGACAGCGCATGTGGGTCAAGTATCTTTAGTATTTCGACTTCGAGCTTGCCTATACACTGAGAAAGGGCAACGCAGTGGCAGATGCGTTGAGCAGGAGAACTGAGATTCAGGTAGTTTAGGAGGCCATTAGTGAGTGGAAGCTTATGGCTCTGTTCTTTGATATTTATTTGGAGATGCATGACAGACAGGGAAAAACCTTTCTTTCTTCTGTAGCTATTACCTATACACTTCTTGATCGGGTACAGATGAGACAACTATCATACTTAGAAGGCTTAGTCCTACGAGAGAGTGTTCCAGGAGAGGACCCTCTTCCTGGATGGATAGTGGGTGAGGATGAGATCTTGTATTTCCAGGGACATGTATGGGTGCCAGCAGAAATACGCGAGGAGCTGTTGCGGGATTTTCATTCCTCAGTTTGGGCAGTTCATCCTGGCACCACCAAGATGTATCGGGATCTTCATCGCCAGTACTGGTGGCCAGGTATGAAGAGAGATGTTGCTGGTTTTTTCATGAGATGTCCTACTTATCAGCAGGTGAAAGCAGAGAATCAGAGACTACCAGGCCTTTTACAGCAGTTACCCATTCTTGAGTGGAAGTGGAACGACGTCGCGATGGACTTCGTGACAGGGTTTTTGAGGTCACCCCGAGGGAGTGATGCTGTTTGGGTTGTCGTCGACAGGATTATGAATGTTTCTTACTTCTTGACGATTAAGGAGACATTTAATGTTGATGAGTTGGGGCGGTTGTACATTTGAGAGATTGTAAGTCTACATGGAGTTCCACACTACATTGTTTCAGATAGGGATGCACGCTTTACTTATCAGTTCTAGTAGGGACTTCAGAAGGTCTTGAGGACACAGGTGCTTTTGAGTACATCATACCATCCCCATACTGATGGACAGTCCGAGCGCATGATATAGGTTCTTTAGGATATGGTCTGAGATTGCATTCTAGACTCTGGCGGTTCTTGGGAGAAGCATATCCCTATTGTGGAGTTCGCCTACAACAACAGTTTTCATGTGAATATTCAGATGGAACCTTACGAGGCTTTGTATGGTAGGCCATGCCGATCACCCTTATTCTAGCTGGAGGTAGGAGAGGTAGCTTTACTGGGACCTCATCTTGTTCAGGAGACCTCAGAGCATATAGAGTTGATTCAGAAGAGGATAGCTACCGCACAGTCTCGACATAAGTCTTATGCTGATCAGCGGAGATGACCTCTGGAGTTCGAGGTCAGGGAATAGGTCTTCCTACATGTCACACCGAGGTTGGGAAAAAAGAGGATTTGGAGATAGGTTAAGCTTTTAACATGGTATGTTAGGCCGTTTTAGGTGTTGGAGAGAGTTGGGCATTTGACTATCCGTTGCAGATACCTCAGAAGTACTAGGCCATGCACGACATCTTCCACATCTCTCAGCTCCGAAATTACTTTTCAGACCCATCTCATGTCTTTCAGACCGAGGAAGTTGACCTCAAAGCGGATGCATCATTTGAGGAGCCTCCTATCTGGATTATCGATCGAAGCACAAAGGTTCTCCCAAGGCCGATCTGTTCCTCTGGTACGGGTGCTATGGCAGCACGGGCGAGTACAGGACGAGACTTTGGAGAGGGAGGCCGAGGTACGATTGTAGTGGCCAGAGCTGTTCGAGGTTTCTTCTTCTACGCCTCTCTAGGGAAATTTGGGGATGTATTTCTTTAAGGGGGAAGTTTTTAAGAACCCTGATCTTCATTTTCAGGTATGTCTTTACTTTTTCTGAAGTTTTTGAGAAAAGAGCAATTTCTGGAAATTTTTGAAGTACACGCTGTGTACTTTCTAAGTACACGCCATGTACTCCCTTGCTGTGCCAGGCCGTGTGTTGGCCGTGTCTGGGCCACACACACTGTGTGTAGGGGTGAAGTGGAGGCCGCTTAAAGTAGATTACGGAAAAATAGATTACACGCCATGTACTCAAGAATTACACGTCGTGTATTTTCTTTTTTTTTCATTAAATGGATAGGGGTCGTACCTAATCGACAGAATCGTCTTCTTCTAGGTCTCGTTTGACTGAGAGACAATGTACGGCCGTGGAACTTCTCTGCGTGCCATCATCCGTTCTCCGAATCGACCGATGGCAATTGCGTTGGAACCACATCCGTGATTTATTTCTTCTCCTAGAGATTTGTTTTCCAATTCCTCTTCTTTCTCAAGTTATCATGGGTTGAATGTTTTGTGTGTTTTTGTAGATCCACACCATTCTAAGGAGAATCAATCTTCGTGGCTCAATTATATTGATCTCCTAGCATCCAGGTAGGTGGTTTGTGCCTTACCTTTCGATGTATTTGAGTTTTATGTGCAAATTCCACCAATACCCGTGAATGGGGTATTGCGTGTTTACCATTTTTTCCTTGTGGTTATTCCTGACTTTTTTTGCATGCTTGTGTAGAGATAAATTGATCATGTTTGTGGATAATTGTTGTGCTTGGATGTTTTTCCCATGCTTTGTTCTATTTACGACCTTTGGGTCTTTGTTATCCTTGGTTATTTTTCCTGTTTCCATGCCTAATGACCGTGGGATGGAGTAATGATGATAACATTCTTGTTGCTGTAGATTGTTTATCCAAGTAGCTCTATAGGTGTACTTTGGTTAGAAAAGTAGCTCTATAGGTGTAATTTGGCCTTATAGCATTATTATGCACTGACTGAAACGGGGCTGTGAGGACCTGGTGCTATAGACTATAAGGGATAGGCCGAGTGAGCTTCCTAGAGAGTCTTTGACATTATAGGCTACAGGGGATAGACCGAGTGAGCTTTCCAAAGTTACTTTGGACATTATAGGCTATAAGGGATAGAACGAGTGAGCTTCCCAGAGTGCCCTGAATCTTATAGACTACATGAGGGTAGACCGAGTGAGCTTCCTCAGAGAGTCTTTACTTGTTGAATTGATTTTAAACCTTTTCTAGGCTAGAGAAGGAATTGACTGAGTAAGATTCCTTAGAGAGTTAGTGATAGAACTGAAACTATAGGAGGAATGGAATGATTGAGCTTCCTTAGAGAGTTTCTAGACCATAGGTCCATGAGGGTTAGACCACATGATCTTCCTAAGAGAGTCCCTGACTACCATAGAATATAAGGGGAATTGACTGAGTGAACTTTTCAAGAGAGTCATATAAATTCTTACGACCAAAACAGAGGGGTTAGGATGAGTGCACTACCCAGAGGGTTGTGGTACTTCTCGGTTAGGACCAGAGGGGATGGCTGTGAGTACTTCCCAGAGGGTTTCCTGTTATTGGTTAGCTGTTTTCTTCACTACTGCTTGTTGTTCTACGGACTGATTATTGTTGTATATCTTCCTGTTATGGCCTATTGTTTACTGTTACTGTTTACTACTTACTGTACTATTACCTACCATATACTCACTGACTATTAGGAATAGATCCTCGGGTGGTTGCCTACTGGGATTTAGTCTCACACCCTGTTTGGGCCATGCTTTTGGGCCCAAGCAGACTATATTGTTGCAGGTATAGACAAGGGAAAGCGCCCTTCGACTTCTGGTACTTGATTTCTTGGAGCAGGAGAGTATGGGACCAAGCTATGGCTTGCGATGCTGAGGAGTTTATCTATTTACCTTTCTTTTGTACTTTGGTTTGGAACTATTGTATTACAAGCATTGTGAATTGTTTGGAAGCTTTCCTAGACATATGTATCATGCATCATTTCATATATATATATATATATGTGTGCTCCAGCTGTTTATTGATTTAGTCTTCTTCTATTTACTCGTGTATGGATTGTTTTGTTTCCTCTATTTCTTATTTTTTACTTTCACTGTGTACTCTACCAATGAGGGCATAGTTTCTCCACTATCACACCCAAGGCCCTCGCTGATAGTCGGTAGCCTCTGGCGTTTGGGGAAATGTGCTTGAGGCCATGTGACCAACCGGGTACGGAGCGCCTCTGGGTGGATTCCAGAACCAGGACATTACAAAAACAAGGTATGAATACAATGTTAATTTGAGGGAAATACATTCTGAAATATCAGGATGTTACATATCTCCCCCTATATGTCTTTTTATTATTATCTTACCTTATGAACCTGTGTGAACAAGTTCCCATAGGAACCCACACCAATGTTCATCTCTCTAGAAAGACACAAGAATCCCATCCATAATGCCCTAGACAGGCTCTCTAGTAGTAGTGCTCCTTGTTAGAAACCCAATTTCAGGACGATAATATATAATATTATATAAATATTATATATATTTATGAATATTTTAGTTTTTTATTTTTTAAAGTCATTTCATATTTGAATGGTTGTTTCATGGTCATTAGAACTTGGATTGACCTTCCATCAATGGTGTCGGGATCGTAACAAATCCATTTATTAGAATTTAATAAAATTTATCCAAAAAAAACATAAATAGTTACATGATTTCTATAATTCCATTGAAGAAACAATCACACAAGAAAAAACAGGAATGTAGATTAATTTTCATTTTATAATATTGAATCTAACATTATATACTTGATTCATTTAAGTGATATACGGTTCATGACAAGGACCCCATGAAATTTAATTTAAGTATTAAAAAAAATTTAAAATGGAAACTTTGATGAATGTCATGATCCTGGTGATATTATCTCATCTTGGGATCATCGAATATTAAAGACACAAAATTATATGCACTATATATCATCCAAACATGTACCAAAAATTCACATAAATTATGCTCTAATTCTCAGTTGGTACCATGAAAAAATGAAGAACTTACAAAATTTTTATGATCTCCATAGGATTAATTGATCGATCATCAACCATGGCTCAATAAGTTCTTAATTTATCTCTTTATAGAAGAACGAGAGAGGGGGAGAGGAGAAAAAATCTCTATGTTTGTCAAAACATACTCCTCATCTAATCAGGTCTCAAAAAATGACCTTAAATAGATATGTTTAACTTTCTAAAATTTCCATTAATCCCATATATAAGTTAAACCTCATAAACTAGAACAAACGATACAATCCACAAAGTAAACATGTCATGTAACTCATTTATAAATCACCCCTCATCAGTGAAAATATAAAATTCCACATGATGAACCATGATCCATTAAAAATAATACTTTCTCATACTCACATTATAATTGAATAACTAGTAAATACATTGATAAATAAATTCAATTCCCATTATTCATAACTTGAATAATATAATTGAAATAATTTAATTACAATCATTCAAATATATATAAACTAGTCCCTACCCATGGGCCCAACTCACCCTAAACTCCAATTCACATGAATTATTGGAACCTATAGATACACTTTGTGTGTGACCCTCTAGACCCTCATATCAATATAAGTGCTTACAAATCATAGGACTAGAGCAGTATCAGGAAAAACATCATAACCCCTAAATAGATACATATAATTTATGGATACAACTATCTCTTGAGAATGAATAACATTTATTATAATCTATTTTTTGATATCTCATCAATAGTGTTTAATTACATGTGTCATCAACCTATATTATTGATATTTCATTATTTGACTTTCTAGAAATGTACTAATCAATAAAACTCCATGACCATAGAGTTAATAAAATAGTTCAACCTGTAACACCCCAAGCTTCTACGATACGTTTCTCTTTGAATAATGCAATAGAGTGTGTTATATGCAACATCGAGTTCTAACACACACCACAACCAATCAAACTAGCCGTTATAAATAGTAATACCTAATTTTTGAAATTTTAGAAATTTTATCTCTCAAAATGGACTTCATTTTTGGAATCATAATATCAAAATTATCCTAAGTTGAATTTTTGGTATTTTTCTGAGAACTTCCAATTTTTATGAATAGTGAAAAATACTTAAAAACAACTTTTTTAATCAAAATAATTTATAGTGATAAATTATATTATTTAGTGGTTTTAAAGTACAATTAGAATATATTTTTACCATTTTATCCAATGGTGTTCATTATAATTAATTTCACTTCAAAATTGGACATAAACAATTGTCAATCTTTTGATATGTATTGTTTCTTAAAAACACGCTATTTGTTGTGACAGTGGGAATTAATTATAAAATTAAATAATGAAAATTTTATGTTTGGAATTTTGTAAAACAGACATAATTTTTGAATTTGGAATATCAATTATATCTTAGGGTGAAATTTTGGCATTGTTCTGAAAAACTTCAATTTTTGATGAACAGTGAAACTACTAAGTGGTAGTAAAAAAACTGAATTTTTTCATAAAACTTAATTTTACCGCTTCTGCGATTGGAATTTCAAAAACCCGAGAGACATGGTTAATATCAAGGAGTAAAATGTGGTTCAATGAGATGAAAATAATTTTTGGTGAATAGTAACTTTTTACTTTTATTTACCACGGTTAAAAGTAAATAGGGTAATTAAGGGTAAAAATGATATTAATATTACCCTAACACATGTCCTAATTATATTGAACAAGTGTATCTCGACCAAAAACAACCTTAGGAATAAAATATTATCATTTAGGTCCACTTGGATTAGATTAGGACATTTATTATTATTTAATTCAAAGAAGAGTTAAAAGAGTTAAAATCAATGTTTGTTTACTAAAACATTTTTAATATAGGGTTATACATAAGATAAATTCTATTGTAAATATTAATTAGAAAGCTACAAATATTTAATACATAATGATAATTTATTTATAATTTTTAGATATTAAATAATTTAATTTATTTATGACACAATGATGATGCAGGAATTAACCTAATAGTAAAAAATTAAAATAATTGATATTATAAATACCCAAATAAATATAATTTGAGACTTTTAATGAATTAAACTAATTTTTTAGGTTAATATGATATGTTAGGAGTGACTTAAGTAACGTTTTGCGAAGTAATCATTTTGTTATGAGGTTCACAAAAATAAATTATTGAATAGTGTCAAAATTGACATAAAAGAATTTTTAAAACAAATATTATATTATTAATTGATATTAAATTCATAAAAATATATGGTTCGGCCAAGAGATGCATATCATGATAGGTTTATAATTAATGGACCACTTTGGGGTCGCTGGGATGTATATAGTAAGTTTATTAACCATATAATATAAAAATACAAAGAGACATTGTAAAAATGAAACTAATTAACTAAGAGTTAATACTTAATGATAAGGTTAATATAGTAACCCAAACCTGTCTAAATTCTATTGTTTGAGTGGTTTTTGACCTATACACACCTTAAACTTTAAATAATACACTTTGGAGCCATTATAAACCGAATATGAATTTATTATAAAATAATATTTCTAGCTTTTCCAAAGGTGCCCCTCACCCCTCTTATAAAAGGGCACTCTCCCTTCTCATTAACTCACACCTTCAAAGCATTTTAGCTTGGCCAACCTCAGCCCAAATACTCTATCAAAATCCCTCACTTAATCCTAGAGGCCTTCCTTTAGTCAGAAATCCAACCTAAGAGCCCTTTTGATCAAATCAAAAGGAAGAACCCGAAGAAGAGGTAATGTTTTGACCAACCTTTTTAAAATTCATTTCTTCTTCCACTTCTTCCTTCTTTGTTATTACCATTCTAAAATAATAACTCTAGTATCTTATATATACTATGATGTTATTATAAATATGTTACAACCATATTCATTACTCTATCCATCCTTTGAATAACATGTCACCATACGTGCGTACGTACGGCTTACCGTCTCCATGTCGTGGTGTAATTTTTATTCAATAAATTATTATTTGGATGGGTATAATAATGATGTGTAACTCATGTAAATAATAAATATAACATGATAATGATTCTTTATATATGTTATACCATCCAATTATATATTATTTTAATATCAAAAGAATGATATTGTCGCTCGTGCGTACGTACGGACTACCATCTCCATGAACGTGATGAGATTCATTCTCCATCGTATCCATTCAAGTATAATTATCATTTGATGATTTAAAAATAATGTTTAAGGACTTTATATCATTATGGATATGAATAAGATACATCCTATCCATAACAAACATGACTTACGTAACAAAACATATAAAAGAAAACGAGTAAGTTAACACCCAAAACAACGACAATACTAAGATATTATTAACAAATCAATGTTAAAAGATCACATATGATATCATATTCTTGTATAATTTAATAACAATTATTTCACCATTATACAGGAGTTTAACCTACCCCAACCAAGGAAAATTACAAGGTAAGGGTTTATTTCACAATCTCTTCATTATCCGACGTTGTTTATACGTAATAATATACTCGGATCTCTTTATCATCCACATCCATGTTTCTTAAAAATGAATTTCAAAACATTTTTACTATTTACTAGAATATGGGTTAAAGTCATTTATACCCTTGTTTGACTTTTTATAAGAGGTTTATAAAGGAATCTTTCCTTCGTTTTCCAAACAAGTTTCTTTTTAACATTTTCGACAAAATTAAGGTAAGAATGTTTTTTTTAACTTATACGGTGGGTGCGGCTATTTTCCACCATTATAAAATCATCAAAGCTTCCCTTACAAGCTTATAAGAATATTTTCAAAGAAAATGTTTTATTTTATAAATACATGAATCTTAAATGATTTCAAAATAGAAAGAGATATTTCTCTAAAAAGAGTTTCGATTTCATCTATGTCAACATCCTTTGATGGATTTTACGCTTATTTGAAGTTGATTTATTATGAAACAAAACTTCTATATTTTATTGAAGGTTTTGTGATATGTTTTACTGTGGATGTGTTATTTTTATACCATTCATGGTTTATGAAGAAAGTTTTGACATTTCGTATACTAGTTTTAATATGAATGTTTATGTTATGTTTAAACCTGTTCATATGAGGAATGCATTGGACTTAATAAGTGATGGGTGGAGCCCGCTATAGCTCCTCGATGCATCGGTAGGTCTAATGAGACAAACTAGTGTCTTGGCACAAGGCCTTGACAAAATATTATTTTTAGTCTTGGCACGAGGCCTTGGCTATGTGGTTATGATAGTCTAGCATTATTAATTCCATCATTATGAAAGTGGTTATTGATATTGCATGTGATTATTTGATTAGTAGAATATCCATGTGAATAAGTAAATGGAATTATTTAATTTTTGCCATACTATGTTGAAGTTAAAGTTTAAAAGGCTTTTGTTTTAGTTATACATTGCCTTAAATGTTTATTCTTATTTATGAAAGTTTCCGCTACATTATTATCCTTACTGGGCATTTGAGCTCACCCTTTTCAATGTTTTATTTTTCCCAGGATGTGAAGAAGTAATTTATGAATGACCTGCAGGGATAGTATGTGGGGATATGAGTGTGGATTATGAAGAAAATATGTTGTTGTAGTTTTCATTTTTATGATGTAATGTAAGACTTATGAATATATCTAGTGTTTCCAAGGCTACTAAACTAATCGGTCTTTCGAGATTTGATCTTTCTTGTGATCATGCCAATGTTATGTAATAATGCACCGACTCTGGGTAACTGGGTCCGGGGTGTTACACAACTTCTATCAAATTTATAGAGATTTATACTTCCATTAACTTGTAAGGGACACATTCTTTCTTTACTTATTATTTAATTCCATGTCATTCGTGATACACCCAATGTATTCTACCTCGCCACAAACATATGTCATCATGCTTTTTGTTAATACATCAAATTATAGGACTCATAATATGAATTAATAATAATTTCATGTCTAAGGACAAGTAAAAATGGTCATAGATATGAATATATAAAAACTTATAAAACATGTGGAATTTATAAAAGTAGGTTAGTTCTCATAACCTCCCCTCACATAGATTAAAAATGGTGAATTTCCTTAGAATAAGTATTTAAAATTTCATCTTTTCACTTCAAATTCCTCATCATATAATGAAATTATTATGACCTTTTTATGTGATAAATTTTTAATGGAAAATATCACATTAATGTTACATAGAATAACAATCACAATGTGATATGATATTTATTAATATTCAACACTTTGAATATATTAGTAATATAAAGTAAAAAAGTTAATTGTTTATAGAGAACTAATTCCAGTAATATATACCATAAGATATATGTATAAGAATATTGTCCTATCATATCAAGTTTCTCATTATAATAGGGAACTGCTATAACATTTCAATGTGAAAAATACTCTGAAGACATTATCACATTAATGTTACACTGAAAAAAAATCATCTTGTGAAAATATATTTATTAATATTATTTTAATCACATGTATAAATTAATTTTGTTATAGGGAAATAAATCTTGCAATATTTGTTTCAAATGATAAAAATTCTTATGGATTCATAATTTAGGGTTGAATGAATAAGGATTTAGTTTGGCTCATAGAGATGGTATAAAATGTATAGAGTATATATAAAATTAGATTTTCAGGGGTATTAACAATGTATTACATATGATTCAATACAATGTGAAGTTAATAATATCTTTACAAAAGGTTTTTGGATGATATTCAAAAGGATTTATAGATATGGTTTTATATGTTATTGTAAATGAAACAATATATGGTGAAAGGTAACAAAGTCTATGAGTTTTTATTGAAAGTAGTATATTAAAGAACTTATACCTTAAATATCATTAATATTTTTATGTGCACTATATGGTATCATATTCTATGATATGTGTATGTCATAGAATATGTCATGCATGAAAACTAAGGCATATCATAGGATTTTTTCAAAGGATATCATAAGGACTATTAATTATTAACATGTCACTTTCAAGGAATGGAATGGAATGTTACTATATATTAGTTAAATTTTTCATGAAGTATATAATAGATAAACATTCCATAAGTCGAAACATTGGGGTGGTTGATGAATTCTTGTAATGAATTCCCCAAAAACCAAATTCAATTTACTAACGTGTTTTAACACATGATTAAATACCTAAAACTTGAGGGGAATCATTAAGGCTTTATAAAATGATCTACTTTGATTGAGATATTAAATGATCTTGCATATAAATGCATCCTATGATTCTACCCATAAATATCCTCCTCTCCCAACCTTATATTTTGAGAGGTACGATCATTTCATGGGTATTGAGAGGGTCTTTCCCAAGCATTGATTGATTCAGCTTAAACTTGTGGATACACAATGGAGGAGGGAACTATTTTGGATACCTCTTTTGATCTTCATCAAGTCCATATGATTTATGAATGATGTGGTATATTTAATCACTATAAGACACACACTGAGTTTATAACAGGGTAAATCTGGAATTTTTAATGTTTCTAACTAATTTTATTGGGTAAAAAAATTGTTTGATCCTTATAAAACTAACACCATTAACATGAGTCAATTTCAATGCAACAATGGAAGGATCAGTTACGCATACACAAAATTATGATTTCCTCAACAGAATTTGTGATAGATTTTTCTTTCAAACTCACTTAAAAAATATGAATATAGATTCAAACCTTTACATGAATTATAAGGAGTTATAAATTAAATAATCCTGACACAACTGATGACGTTGAAAATAGTGGATAGGTACCACCAGTTGAAGACTCAACCTAAGTTCCATTAATAAACTTTTCTTCCTATATCTTGTTAACTCCTAAAAACATGTCATGAATCCAATTTAAGGATAAAAATGTTATTTTAGATATTTATATCCCTAAAATTAAGGCTAACTTAGAACCAAATTTTAAAGGAAACAATCAACTGAACGACCAAAATATTGATTGGAAAAATATATCAAACATGTGAAGGTGATATTCCCTAAAACCCATGAATATTTGATGTGAATTGCACCATATCAAATTGTATGATCTATATATATCATATATTAAAACATGCATGAAAAATAAATCATATTTTATTCCTTTTTTATGTATGTATTAATGATTATTACATGATAACAAGCCACTGCTTTAGTATGGAAGTGGAATGATAATGTATTATTGTAAGATTCTTCGATTTGGGATATAACTAATAAATGTTTTATAAGATGAAACAATGGTGAGGTTTATGAATTCATGCGATGAATGTGTGAAAAAATGAATGAAATTTACTCATGTGTTGTATTGCATGGGTAAAAGAATGTTCACTCAAGGAGCATCCTCAAGGGATTTATAAAGTGGTAATCACCATGAAGTGGTGATAATATGAACTCTCCTAGGCCATGGATGGTTCATTAACATTCATATTTCTCTTTTCCTATATCTCCATTTACTTCAAAAGTAGCTAGAATATCATGGTATGTGATAGGGTCAATCACATCTAATGGACAATTCATCCAACCCTTACATACACCATGAAGGAAGAATATATTTAGGCTATCTTTTAGAAATCTTCTTTAATATCATTTTCCTAGAGAATATGGGTCCTCTCATCAATTTAAGGTATATATGATAACAGTTTCTCCATTTTATATATACATGGTTTGGAGTTTTAGGAATGGTTTTTAAGGGATTTGTAGTTTCTTATTGATTTATATACTCAGGTTAAGGGTTACTATGTCCTTAGAAACTGATTAGTGATATTCGATCCTTACCAAGTTGTTAGATCCTTGAACTAATGTTTTAAATTAAAGAAACATTATATCACATGGTTGTTGTATTGGATATCATTGAATATGTTGGTCATTTTTTACTCTGATCGGTTTGGTGATAGGAAATGTCGTAACCAGTGATTAGGTCATAGCATATGTACACTAGAGGAAAAAGGGAATTGAGTAGTTGGTTTTTAGTGGTAGTTTTCAAAACTGACACTAAATGTTTCATTTTTATCTTTTTTGTAATGGTTTTAGAAAACCATTTCTAATTCAGAGTGGTTTATTAAAAACACTAACGTTATGTTATGATTTTTTAATAGCAATTAAAACTATCGATAAATCTGATGTTTTATTTCATTTATATCTTTTTAAAAATTTCATAGTGGGTTTTTAAAAAAATGTGATGAAATTAATAATAAGTATTAATTAATTAATTAAAAATTCAATTACTTATTAATAATTAATAATTAAAAATTTGATAATTTTAATTTATTATTTGTAATAATTTATCATTTATTATTTATTATTTTAATTAAATATTAATTATTATTTTATAAATATTAATTTAAAAAAACTAAGTTAACTATTAATTATTACTTATTATTGATTAATATTTATTACTAATAATTAATTATTATGTTTAAATTATTATTTATTATTTATTTTTTACTATTTATAATTATCTTTTAATTGTTAATTATTAATTACTAATTATTAATTACTAATTATTGGATATTAATTATTAATTATCTAATATTAATTATTAATTATCAATTATTAAGTATTAATTATTAATTATTTATAATTATTAATTATATGATATTTAAAATTTTAATTACTTGTTAATTTTAATTTTTAATTAGTAATTATTTATTATGATTTTTTATTTAATAATTTTTATTTATGAAATTAAATTATAGAAATTAATTGATTTTTAATTAGTAAATAATCATAATTAATAAATATTAGTAATTATTAATTCATTATGAATTTTTGAATTTTTGAATTAGTTTATTATATAATGTATTTTATTTTTAAAATAGGTTAAATACTGTATATTAACATATTTTTACATCTATATTCATTTGGTGAAGTAGTTAGTACTTAGAGAGTTAAACGAGAATGGGTTGGAGTTGTGTAAGCTTGGGTGAGATCCTAGAAAGCTGTGTAATGTAAAAACAATAATGAACGAAGTAGGAGTAGTGTAAAGATGAGTGGCCTTCTAAGAAGTGATTGGGACATTTATAACAAAATATTAAAACAAATTATAAATAAATAAAAAAAATATTTTAAATAATAAAGAATTATATAAATTATAAATTATATTTATAATAAAAAATAAAAATATTTAATTAAAAAATGTATTTAAATAAAAAAATCAATAATTATCATTTTGCAGTAGTTCAAACCACCATAAAAATGCAGCAAAATTGATTATGGTGGTTTTAAAAATTGTTGTGAAATGATCCTTGGAATATATATTCATAATACATTTCAGAAAACATCATGAATCATTTAGAAATGGTTATAACAACCAATAAATACTATTTTTATTATGGTTGATATGAGATATCATAGGTGGAAACTTAGTTCAATCGAAAAGTGGTGATATCCTTGGCGACTCTAAGTTAATCCCTAATAAAACTCATTTGAAGAAGTATCTTGATAAAATTCACAGTATTAAGGGGCTCATTACTCAATGCAATCAGATGCAAAAAAGTGGTTAATGATCTGATATCTGGTTTATCTGACTAGAAGAATATATCATTCCTTTTCTACTATTGATGATGATTCCAAAAATCACATTATCTAAAAGGGGAACACAACATATCTCTCTACTTGTAAGAATGTTGTGGATGTGAGGCATGATATTTGTAATTTTTCAATTTTTGCTTTAATTCCTTTACGTAAGGGGGATAAATCTAAGAAATTTTATGCCCTCTATAAATTAATTTCATGCATTTGGGGATTCTCTTATTGGAATATTATTTTATTGGTCATGGATTATATCATGTTATCTTTCCTTCTGATATACTTAAATGTAGATCCATTGGATTTGGCTCTATATCAATCAAACCTGGGTTATTTGAAATCTCAGAATGGGATCCATACTTCTGTCCTTTTAATTATAAGAACTCATTTGCAGATGTATGGGTTAAGTTTCCTAACCTGGATTGGTTTTTATCATAAGACTAAGATTTTAAATGAAATCTCATTTTCAATTGGTTCTCTAATTCATATGGATAAATAGATGGAATTATGGAGATTCATACACTATGCTTGAATATTGGTATAGGCTGGTCTCTCTAGTCCTCTGATTAATAACATTGTTATCTCAATGGAGGATGATATCATTGACCTTAAGGTTGTGTATAAAAGGCTCCCATGGTATTTCTCTAACTACACATTTATTGGACATGACCTATATAATTGAAAAATATCAATCATCTATTTTTTTGTATGGTTATTGGTCATTACATTGTTATATATAAGAATAAGTAGGTCCTTGATATAAAGGAGGATGAGGAGGTACCTTTTGTCCCTACACCTATCCAGGCTAGTGGCCAAAGAAGAAAGGTAATCCCAACTGTAAAGTAGGTGAATGCAACAAACATGGACACAATGATCAATAATTTATGGAAAATGAGAAAGGAATCATGGATATTATTCTTGAACACTCTATTATAATGTGTGAGGATCCTATTAATACTAAAGATGGTGTGGCAGGTACATCATCATTTTTTCCTTCAATGCAGGAGAAATCCAGGGTACCTCATTTGAGTGTTTTTTAAAAATGGATATACCAATTAGATGTGTCTCCTTCAAGGATTAACTTAACAAGGGTATTAATCTAGATAAAATAAATTATACCTCTATAGATGTCCAAACAGACAATGTTCTAGCTACTCAAGCTGAGGTGGATAATTAACTGCGGAAGGAACATTTTTTTGCCAACTACTAAAAGTAAAAGGAAATCTGAAATTATTGTTGCCTCTTCAAGAAAGTAACATAAAAGGTATCCTTGCTATAGTTAGGCATAGGTTGGTATCTTTTTTTCCTTGGAATGAGGAAAGATGGGGCATGTGATCAAATATAATATGGGGGGTATTCATTTTCATAAAAAAACATGGCGTGGACACCCCCATAGAGATTGGAGAGGAACCAAGATAGCTAATATCATAGTAAAAGAAGATTGTTTGATTTTCATATGTGATCTATCCAGCAGACACACTGTACTAGCAAGATCTTGGTCGCTACCCCATGTTTTCATAATTATGAACACTATATTCTCATGATTACTTTTATATCTATCCATATGGGTCTTTATCTTCTATATAGTATATTTGGGTAGAAGGAGGTAATCCATAATCTAAATAAGATATAATTTTTGTCTTTGGAGGAAGCTATATCATGTTTGATGGGTTTGACACTCATAATCATAATGAGTTGATAAATTCAAACCCATGAAGGTTGTCCACACCTAGGATAGGTTTTTTCCTTTGGAAGGAATTAAAAATATGATGAATAATGATGATACTCAATAAAAATTGTGTTTGATCAAAACTATAGATTTAAAGGATCAATACTATGGTCACTTAAATGCCTCTAAAATGGAATGCTCTAATTCTATCAAGAGGAGAACTACTTCTTCCTCAACCTAGGCCTCTTCCAAGAGCCTCAACGAACATGGTCAATCCATTAAAGGTAATATGAGATGTTATGTATCCACTTGAACCTCATTTTACATTCTTGATCGATGTTTTGTTGTTCGAAGTAAGATCTGGGTTCCTAAGAATTTTGTCACTCCCAAGTAGATGGTGGATACTAATATCATTGAGGATTTTTGTATTGAGATAAATATAAATGATGAAAAAAATAAGTGGAATAAAGTTAAAACATAGATTAGAGGTTAACACCCTCATGGTTGGGGATATTGTGGGGCCCATAACAAAATGGGTCTTTGATCTTGAGCTCAACCTTAAGGATTATACAAACTTATTTTCCTATTTCCTCACCAACTTGCTAACATAGGTGTAATTATTGAGGATTATGAGATACATCTCATCTATCATGACTAGAAATGGACTTTGAGAATGAATATGGATTCTTATTATTGGTATTTCTTATGGAATACATCATTAGAGGCCTTGTATTCGACTCATTTTTACACCTAGTTCTCTTAGTTAAGAAGTGGTGGTGGTTCGTGTAGGATTGTATCATGGACATGGGCCAATGATGGCGTTTCTTTAAATAATTATATTTCTAGTGTTTCCTTTAATTTTTCTGAGAATAATGGATTTTTACATATGTGTGTTGTTCACCAGCAGCTGTTTATGAACAAGGGTGCTGAATTAACTACTTAAGTTGGTTAGTCAGGTTCTTTTGTTCAGTATCATGAAGGTGTTGAATTTCGAGATAGGGAGAATGAGATAATAACAACTCATACTTGCATTAATACTTTCTCATCCTCTATAAATTCTAAAATTATCAGCAAGGAGGATGTAATGTTGACCTTGAAAAGGATCATGTTGGATTCTCTGGGTGTTTCTCCAAGGAAATTGTAGTGGATTGTTTCAGGGTGATGGCCCAATTTTTTTTCCATGGTGGTTTTCTTCTTATGATGGATACAATTTTTGTTCTTTTTTTATAATTTTTATGATGAGATTCTTCAAAGGAAGAAGTCCTTACTATTGGTCTAGGTGTCTACCCTATAATTTTCACCCCTTCCCAAATAAGAAGTGGTTATACATGGTCAATCACACAGGGTGAAAGATCCTATATATAAAAGAGATAGGTACTCAGAGGATTAAATGGGAAAATAGGTTGTGGAGGATGTTCCCCAATTGTTTCTTTGTGGTTTTTATCCTTCCATGAAGGGAATATTTTCCCATACGAGCCTGGGTACTCATTATTGGGGTTTTATTGTTGATTTTTAGCACTTTTTGGATGGTATCTCTAACACATTGTGTTTATTATTTTTTCTAATGAGGTAAATTTATTCCTTTTCTGGCCTCATCTTACTTTATTTTACTTTTTTACATTCATTTAATAAATGGGATAGGGACTTTGGTCTCTACCCTACTTTTTTTTATTTTTCATAATATACTATATATGTATATCATAGCCTAAGAAAATGATATCTCATGTTTTATAAATAGATCATAATATCGCTTATATGATATAGTGTATATCATAATAAATGATAAGAATCAAAGGGTTACACTCATTCAAGGATTTTAATAAGACGCGATAATCATGGGTGATGAGTTATTATTATGCATCACCTAGTTAATATAACAAATATGTTAATCGTAATCCACAAAATCTTCATCTCCTTACCCAAGTTTCTTCATGATGTTTTAACCTTACACATGATAGTTGAGTGTTTCTGGATTTATCCTTCATGAGTTGTGAGTGTATGAATTATATTACAAAAGGCCTTATATTGTAGCCCAAAAAACTAAATATATGAGTTATTCCTACACTATCCATCATCATGAAAGGATGCCATTATGTATGATATTCTTTGCATTGGATTTTTTATTATTACCCAAGATTTCTGCACCAATTTTTTCTTATGAAATCTTCTTATTAACTATCATATTCTGCCACCCATACACCTCCTTTTGTGCCGAAGATGCTTGCGCCGGGGGGAGATAAGAAAGGTAAGGGCATCACTGTTGTGTTTTCTGAGAGTATCGGCCCTTCTTATGCCAATGTTGTTCTTGGTCTGGTGGGTGACATTGATGGAAGAAGGGATGGACCTGATGGGAGAAGAGATGATCCAACACTGCAAATTTTACCAACAACTGATGGGGACAAAGGGAGTTTCACTGTTGTTGTTGGTGCGTCTGGGGAACAAATGGAAAATGTTTCTATGAAACAGCCAAAAAGAAAGCCAAAATTGCAGGGGAAAGCAAGAGAGTTGTTCAATCTGGGTGTTTCCTCACAGGTCCATGTTTGGTAGGAGGCAGGTTGGTTGGGTAGGACGCATACTCGCTCCATCAGCCGTTAATATGGTCTTGCATATGAGGATTCGATTCTTGATTCTGAGAGGGAACAAGATGTTTCTGAAGGTATGTATGACGATGATTTTTGGGTGAAACTTGCGGTTCTCACTCATCCATAAAGTGTTTTTTGGGTTTGTTTTGTCTTATGCCTAAAATGGTGGATCCCCTTGGGCATGCTCTTTTTTGGTTCTCACTCAACCATAAAGTGATTTATTTAAAAATAAAAAAAATTCTTTGACCCAATGACATGATGTGACCATTTGAAATGGAACATGTTAATCTACATCAAATAACATTCATCTCAAAGAGGATCACCTAACATGTCCATAATCTAAGTAGTTTAGCGCATAAAATTCCACCCAACTAATTATGTATATAAATATATATAGTTTATTCTAATAAAGGTACTAGATTTCATTGACTCATCATACAAGTGGACAAATCGTGTCTATTTGAGGTCTAACTAATGATATTATTACAAAACCACCCAACTATAAGAACCCAGTTCCTTCTTGAGGTATGGAATCTTTTAATTTCCATCAATTTTTAGATTAAATATCTAAATATGACTGAATGTGAATACACTTTGAGTTCATAGGTGTATTGGGGTTGTTTGGGATTTGTTCGGAGCCCAAAACCTAGCTTTTGGAAAGAATAAGGCATATCACACAGTTTATAGAAACTATGTGGGGAAGGAAATATGGTAACTTCTAATAGTGGGAGGCTAGGAAATAGACTCCTAGATGATACATTGTTAGAAAAAAAATTTATTTAAGGCTCATGACTATACAAGCATCTTTGTAGTTTTTGACAGTGGGATGAGACATGGTTTGTGCATTTTCAGTCAAACTGTGTGAAAGAACTATGTGAAGTACAACCTTCCCACAATTAAGGGGGCATGATTGGCACACGGTTTGGCCAACCGTGCGACGAAACCATGAAACCTAATTTTTTGGATGAATTTAAAATTTTTCCCTCATTTATCTATTAAATCAAACCAAATTTCTATTTTCATTTGTTATAAAGAACCTTTAGTTTGAGAGCTCCTCTTGAAGCCTAATCAAAGAATTCATGGATCCTCTCTATATGAGCTAGAAATCATGATTTGTTGGAAACATAAGATTTATCTCGGTAACATATCAATTAATTTTGTTTTGTTCCTCATTTGATTTAGTATCAGTTGAACTATTTAGTCAAAACCTAATATAATAGATTTATAGGTTCTTTATTAATTCTTTGATTTTCTCCCAATCGAATTTGAATCAAGAGTAGATAATGGATGAGAAATCATCTACAGAGCAACTATAGGTGGTATAAATATTTTCATGCTATGTAAAAGTGTTTATATAAATATTTCATTGTTCCATGCACCCAATTTTCTGAGCTACACCCTCAAAATAGAGTTTAATCCATGATTTAAATTGAATAGGTGGGACTAATCTAATTAATTATATCATTGATAATTGATTAAAGATCATGAACCTTTAAGTGGGAACATCCCTTGGTTGTATTATGTATTAATTGGACCACTATGGGTGGAATGAACTTGAACTACCTTTGAGGTGTGTCATTTCCCCATATCAAGGGATGTTAATTATTGAATTCCAATCGTAGTTAAATTGTATTTGACTTATAAATTGAATTGAATAAAGAGAAGGGATGAAATGACTATTACCCTAAGCTCTTTATATGCCATGCCTTGTTTAAGCATGAGTGTCCCTATTTAATTAAATTCCCACATGAGATTAATAAGAGGCTAAGGATTATAATATTAGCCATGCATTGAGCCACCTTCTAAGGTGAGGCTTAAATAAATTGATCTTCATGGTGAAATTTGGTTTAATTACATGATATTGTTTCAATGCATGTTTTTTATATTCCTTAGTTGAAACATGAATTTACATACAAACATCGTGGATGGAATCATTTGGCTACTTCCTGGTTTATGTCCAAGTGATACTTGGATTCCCTAGTGTATTACAAAGGATGGAATTTTGGGGGATGACTGTTACATGACCGAGTGATAATTGGACCACTTAGGGATTTCCAAGGATGGACTTAGAGGGAATTTTATCATATACACCATGGGTGACACTTGGGATCCATTAGTATACCACCAAGGATAGACTCGAATGGCATGGATTTTATACAACACCTAGAGAGATACCAGGATCCCAATGAGGGATGACTAGGACGGGCTTGTAGCATGCTTGGTTCATGTTATGCCTGGAGAAATACCTAGATTTACAATTGAGGAATGTCAAAGATGAGATCATGTTATTAATTGATTAATGATTCCAACGATTTATATGAGGTGTCTACCAATTCAAAGCATAATCTTGGATTCTGTCTTTGTATTATACCTCATAGATGGATATTTTAGGCATATTATGATTAAATACCTATATGATGGATGTTGGGCTATGTGTCAAGTCTCAAGACATATTTATTAAATGAGATTGTTAATTACATGAACATGATTAAAAATGATATAGGACTGAATATTAATTTAGTGACTTCTAACTAAGGTTGAAGTAGGTAGTAGATGATGGTTGTCCATGGGAACCAATACCTTTACGGGTTAATTACTTTCAATACTTCATTTACATATTCTATTGACTCCCACACACTGTTTTTATTATATGTTCACTAACTCTATATAACTAGACCATTATGTGGTTTCTTATTGGGATTGTATCTCACACCCTTTTCAAGCTGCTGACGAATACCCGAACAGATTATATGACTGTATGTATGGATAAGGGGAAGCACACTGCTACAAATTCTTGATTACTACATAGTAGTAGGGGAGCATGGTACTGATCTGAATCTCGTGATACTCGCTATATTGTTTTTTGTCTTCTTGGTATTCAAATACATGTATTTTATACCTTCCATGTATACTAGTTTTGTTTTTTTTATACATGACACATATCATCATCATCTGTAATGAGATTACTTCAGGCCTTTTCATATATATCTATCCTGGATGTTTATCTCATGTTCAGTTATATATTGTATGATTGTTCACTTCTTCCGCTACTTATCTTTTATTGTATTTCCAATTTGCTACACCCTAAGGATGAGTTAATAGTCTCCCCATAGACACATCCTAGGCCCTCGCTACTAATCGAAAACCTCTAGAGTTTGGGGAGATTCTCTTGAGGCTATATGGCCAACCAAGCTTAGGGAACCTTTAGCGACATCTGGTTCTGGGATATTACAAAGTGGTGTTAGAGGGGTTTTCTTTTCTGGGTTTCATTACTTTTTGAGACATTATAAAGGTATAAGAAGAAATAGAATTTATTAATGATTTGTGGATGGGTGTAGCTAACCCACATACATGAAAAATCCAAATTACCTTGAATGAAATTATTATTTTCTAAATTTTAGCTATTTTGATTTGATTTGATTCCCCCATTGGGTTATGTATATGAATTTTGATATTATCATGGATATCATTGTGAGTTCTATTGTGTTGTAACCCAATGAGATGAGGGTGTTCCGCCTCATTCATCATTTTAGGCACTTGTCAGAAATCACAAGTCATGTATTATGCCATGCCATATAGGGTGCATTGCATGTTTGTGTTATGTTATGATATGTTCCATGATTAATATACCTGATGTGTGATATATATTTTGTGAAAGGAATTTGAAAAAATGGTTATTAATTAGAGTACCTACCATAACCTAAGAATTGATTTCTGGATTAGGCTACAAAAGACACCATATGAAGCCAAATGTGGCATGTTCATTCATAGGCCATGAGTCTCATGGACTAGAACGTGTAATGGTGTGGATTACGTGGATGCCATATTTTGGTTCTTGAGGAGTATTAGACCTTATGGATCAGAATTTGGTGAACCATCTATTTCAGACATTTAAAATGAAAAGTGATATAATGAAATTGAAATGGGAAATATTGGTGAATTAGATGGAACTGAAATTGTTCATATATGAGAACTTGACTCAGTTCTGTCATCAACAGTGGGAAGTAGGGAGTATCGCTTACTTTTATATATTATTTTTATGATGCCCAAACCTAACTCTAGGAGAAATTAGATGTGTGCATTCTTATATAGGAAGTATTTTACCTAACATATTTCAGTATTTTTTCATTGAGCTACGAACTTTGATGATTTTACTTACCGAGGAATGTGTTTGGCATTATAGAGGCATGCCACCATGAAGACCTCTAGTCCTATGATAGGAGGGTGGGAATGACCACAATACTAAGGCTATGGTCCTTGGGATTCTGGTGGATCCTCCTTTAGGTCAAGAAAAGACACTAGTAGTTTTATGAGACACATGTGTTGAGGCATAATTCCATAAAGGCCTTATGTGATTAATTTAGACCATTCAGGGAGGACCACGACCTACCCTAACTATGGAAGATTTGACACATGAGTTCTAACAGTAGCATCCACCCATATTTTTAGGGGATTGTGGACCACAAGATTTGGATCCATGGATAGAATCCATGATATCTATCTTCAAGAATCTAGAGATGCCTCCTGAGAGGAGCGTAAAGCTCACTAATTATATTTTGCACGATTCCACAAGATATGGTGGGATGTTATTACTCTGATGGATCTTCATAGGGATATGGATTAGAGGGAATTTAATATATCCTTCTATGGTTACTTCTATCCTGAGATGTTGAGGGCTTATAGTGCATAAGAGTTAATGCACTTGGATCAGGGCGCACTATCAACCATGCATTATTAGACCCCCTTTATAGATCTTCATGGATTCACACATATTCTGGTCGGTGACGAGTAATATAAATCTATGAGATTTGAGGTTGGTATTAGGTATTACATATAATCATAGGTGAATGTCTTTAGACTAAATAATTATTATTGAATATTGAATCAGGTTCTTATTATAGAGAATAACCTATGAGAGGCTGGCGGTGTGATCCAGAGAGGTTAGACACCTAGATATGGTATAACATCGACCAATAGTAAGAAGCATCATCTGGAGCTTCCATGTAGTGATGTTAGTAGCCAGATCACATACTCATGTAGTCAGGGGAGGTACCACCACTATATTAAATTGGGATATAGAACACCTCAGTGCGCGAGAGACCGAGTTGAGTGTCGGTCTTGTGACAAGATGGGCCATCTACAAAAGTTTTTCATAACTTTTCCTCTAGAAGACAGTAAAATAGGGTTTGCACCAACTCCATGTGAAGAATTAGGTTCAAGATCTTCTCTTCAGGCATGGATATGTAGAAAAACTATCCAATCAGACCGAGATGGTGGTCATGGACATGGTAGTCAAACATTGGATTTGTAGCGTCAAAAAAGAAGATCTCTTCTAGGTAGCTAAGTTTCATCACAGGGTTGTGGATCAGTCCAGATATATATAGTGGAACTGACACCTGAGTAATAGAATAACAAACCTTTTACTATGTGAGGCACTATTCTAGTATCCCCTTCTTTAGAATATTCTCTTTTTAATACAGGTGCTTCTCATAGATTTATATTTATTCCCATTGTAGAGATCCTTGGGATTAGTGTTCAATTTTATGATGGTGTTATAACTCTTGACAATCTATTGGTAATTAGAACAGATGATGTAAATTAGTTTAGGGAGTTCCCCCTTGAGATTGGTAGGTGTCACTACTTCTAGAACCTATTTGACCTTGAGATGATATGTTTTGGAATCATTCTTGGGATGGAATTGTTCATTCCCTTTCACGATTTCGTTGATTTCAATCGTTGAAGGGTAGTTTTTACATCACCAAAGGCCAGATAGTTTATTCACAAAGGTGAATGGGATGTCTAGGAGAGTCAACATAGATACAAAAATCATGGGATAGGTGAGATAATAGTCTAAATTGTGATTTTATATCTAGATGATCCAAAAATTCATCAGGATAAATTCCATCCAGTTGTTGAACATTTTATGGAATTTTTCTTGGATGACTTCTCAGGATTAACTATAGTTAGAGAGGTAGAGTTTTCTATTGAACTAGAGTTAGGATCTACACTATTATCCATTCCTCCTTATAGGATGGCTACTACTGGGATTTAGAAGATCAATAGGCATCTAAAGGATTTAGAGACAAAGTGGTTTATCCAACCCAATACTTCTACGTGGGGTTCACCAATCCTTTTGAAAAAAATAATGACATAACTATTAAGATATGTGTATATTACCATAAATTTAACTAACTAGTAGTTATGAACTGATATCCTCTATCACAAACAAATGATCTCTTCGACTATCTCCATGGATCTTAATTGTTTTAGAAAATTGATTTGAGACCAGGTTATCATTAGGTCCATGTTAGACCATTAGACATACCTCACATAGCCTTTTATAGAAGGTTTAGTCAATTTAAGTATTTGGTCATGTTGTTTGGTCTCATCAACGTTCCAATAATTTTCATGGTACTGATGAACTGAGTCTTCCATTATTATTTATATTCATTTTTTGTGGTTTTCATGTAATATATCTTGGTGTATACTCATAATCAACACAACCATGTAAAACATCTATAGATTGTATTAAATACACTGAGAGATTATTAGTTATATTATATTATCATAAAGTGACACTTTTGGATGTATTATATTCACTTCATAGGTCAAATAATCTTAGAGATAGAAGTATCAATTGACCTAGAGAATGTGAGAGGTATACTTTCCTAGGATAATCCTAAGAATGTCTTTGAGGTATAGAGTTTCTTGGGGATAGATGATTATTATAAGAATATCATACAGGACATATAATGCCTTGAAGAACCACTCACGAGCTAGACTAAGAAGGGTGTGAAGTTTTTATGGTCAAATTCATGTGATTAATCCTTTATAGATTTGAAAGGGAGTTTGTCTTTAGCATTGATATTGATTTCCCCATATCTAGGAAGGAGTTACACTATGCACTACGATGCATCAAGTATCAGGATTGGAGAAGTACTTATATAGGGGGATAAATTCATGATGTATGGGTCTCAGTAATTGAGGCTACATGAGAGGAATTACTCGACACATGATCTCAAGTTAGATTTAGTTTCTCATGCATTGCAGTGCTGGATACATTACTTACTTAGAGAGTATTTTTTGGTGTACGCAGACCTCAAAATCCTAAATTACATATTTAAAAAGTGTGATATAAATATAAGGCAATGAACATGGGTTCAATACCTATAGTATTTCAACTTCAATATTTCCTACATGTCTGGGAAAGGAAACACAGTGACTGAACTACTGAGCATGAGGACTCATATACAGGTGGTTCAGCTGGAGAGTAGAGAGTGGATGCTTATGGATTTATTATATGAGATGAACTTGGAGGTGTAGGATGGTCAGGGATAGACTTGTTTATTATCTTAATTTGTTAACTCTACCCATATAGATAAAGTGAGGATGAGGAAACTAGCATATTTTGAGGGCCTATACCTATGGGAGAGTATGGAAGGTGAGGACCCTCCTCCTGGTTGGACTATATATGAGGTTTAAATTCTCCATATTCATGGTCACATATGGATTTCAGTAGATATGTGCAAGGATATTATGTGAGTATTTCATGTTTCATATTGTGTAGTGAAACCCTATGTCACCATTATGTATTGGGATTCACATCACCAATACTATTGGTTGGGTATGAAAGAAGAAGTACCTGGTTTGTCATGAGATGTTCAACCTGTCAGCAATTGAAGGTTGCACACCAGTGACCAGCTTGGATTTTATAGTAGCTGCCCATTCATGATTGGAAATGTAATATCATCATGGTAAACTTCATGATAGGTTTACCAAGGTCTCCTCTAGGTAATGATATTGTTTGGGTTGTTTTTTATAGGATCATGAAGGTTTAACATTTCTTATCGATCGAGGAAACCTTTAGTGTGGATGATACTAGAATGCTGTATATTCTTGAGATAGTATGACTTCATGGAGTCCCAAATAATATCATTTCAGATAGGTAAACTTGTTTTACTTCAAGACTCTAGAAAGGGCTATAGAGGGAGTTAGGTACAAATGTGATTCTCAGTATAGAAAACCACCCTCAAAATAATTTCTAGTCAGAGTACACAATATAGGTTCTTGAGGACATGTTATGGGAATTCGTCCTAGATTTTCAGGGACCCTCGGATATGCACATATCCCTGGTTGAATTCACCTACAACAATAGATTTCAGGATACTATTTATATGTAACCTTATGAGGATTTATAAAATAGCCCATTCTAATCAACCTTGTTCTAGTTAGAGGTAGGATATGTTTCTATTCAAGGACCTTGTCTCATGTAGGAGACTATGGATAATGTTTAATTGATTTATAAGAGTATGGATATTGCGCAGTCTCAAAAAAAAATCATACACCAATGACCATAGATGACCTCTAGAGTTTGAGGCTAGAATAAGGTCTTTTACATCTCTCATCCAAGATGGGAGACATGAGGATCATGAGATAGGGTAAACTTTCACCACGATATGTCAGGTCGTTCATGATTCTAGAGATATTCAGGCTAACAACCTATCAGATGAAGTTACCTCAGAGGTATTAGGCCATGCATGACATCTTCCATGTATCTCAACTATTCTATTATCATTCAGGCTCATCTCATATTTTTCATCTCAATATTATTGAGTTAAAGGTATATGTTTCTTTTTAGGAGCATCCTCTACGTACTGTGGATCATAGAAAAAAGGTTTCCTAAGGCTGGTCAATATCTATAGTACGGTTTCTATGGAAGAATGACCATATACAAGATGAGACCATGGAGCAGGAGGTTTGTGTATGAGAATAATATCCAGATTTTTTCTCTTCTTATGCTCCACAACCCTTTGAAGGGTAATCCAGGTATGAATTACGTTAAGGGGGGAAGTTTGTATGAACTCGAATCTTTCTTAAGTTACATAATATTTTAATTTCTATCAAATTTTAATTGAAATATCTAAATACAACCAAATGTGAATACCATTTTAGGTCACGGGTGTATTGGGGGTATCTGAGTCTTGTTCAGAGCCTGGAACCCTACTTTTGAGAAGAAAAAGGCATATCTCACAGTTAGTAAAATCTATGTGGGGTAGGTTTTATGGTTACTTTTAACAGTGTGAGGCTAGAGAGTGGAATACCATAGGATTCATGGTTAGACAAACCATGTTATTTGAGTCACATAACTGTGTAAGAATGTCTACAGTTTTTGACAATGGGTTGATACACAGTTTCTTCATGGTTAGTAAAACTTTACAGGAAAATCATGAGAAGTACCCCTTCCTATAGAAAAGGGTGAATGGTTTGTGCATGGTTTATGATGTTATTGATATTTTCATGACTTATTATATACCCCCTTTACTGATTTTATGTGAAATGTGCATAATTTGTGTGAAATATTAATGTTTTAATACTAGGTATAATTTTTTAGCATTTTTAGAAGTAGTCCAATTGAGTCAGTTTACTATTTTATTTATAACTCTCACCCTAATGATTTAAATTGTGTAGTTATTATTTTTAAGGATTTATTATTAAATTTCTCACATATAATTAGAAGTAATCATGGTCCAATTCATCCATTTAAAGGATCATATGGTCAACACAAGAAGACCCAAATAATTTTTGATGAAACTGGACCATCAATAATGATTGAGTTACTGGTATAAATCCCAAAGCCCAAATTTTATAAAACTCCACCATCTGTTCTATATTATATAAAAGAATCATGGATAAAAAATTTAAGGTCCAACTATAAGAACAAGGGGCCAAAATAATGCCTTGAAGTACATCCCACCATTCTGGATGGGAATTACAGTCTAGAAATTATGCATGACATATCTCATTATGTAATCATCAAATAGAACTAAGGTTTTTCAGTGTGAAATAGAAGATATAAAAGGCCGAATTTATTTAATAAATAATTTGGCTTTGAAGGTATATTCTTATTCTAAATTCCTCTCATATTTTGGGCTTCCAAAAGATTGGATTGAAATAGTCAGATTAAAATTATTTAATCAACCACACATAACTTTGGCTCCATAGGTCAAAATGACTCCATATTTTGGGAATGGTCAGCCAGCATTTGTGTATAAAACTTTTAAGAAGGAAATATCTCTAGACTTGGCTGTATGAATGTCAAAATCATTGAGCCATGTGGAGGGACATATTGGTAATGAAAACAGTCCACTTCCTTGGGCTATAAATGCATATTCCTTCTCTCCTTCAAAGGGGTTTGCATCTAAGAAGAGAGGAGCACATATTGGCATGACCAGAGCCTTTCCAAGGGCTTGGAAGGACCTAAAATACTCAAGTTTTTACTTGAGATACCCTTCCTCCTCTCTTTGATTCCTTTCACTTTTGTATTGTTCTTTGTTTGTAATCTTGTAAGTCTTGGTTTTTGTAATTCTATTTTAATGCATGTTTCTTCTTCAATATCTCATATTCTCATCCAACTTATGTATTTTAATATTAATTTTATTAAAATATTTTAAATATTGGTGAATCCCCTTCCCTTCTTTTGCTTCCTCATTCAATCGAAAGTCTGTTTTTTAATTCTTATCGTTTGTGTGTGTGTTCGATGCACCACTATTTTCTTATCTCTTTCTTTTTATTCTCTTATTAATTTATCACCAAAATAATTATAACCATATTATTAATAATTTAAATGTCTGAGTAAATCTCTCATTGGGGTGAGTTATAATTTAGGTATGTGAAGTGATTGAGAGCTTTTTCTCGATGAATATTCTTCAAATTAATATTGGGTATGTTGAACATAGAATGTCATGGATTAATGACTTGTTTTTTTTAACCTATGGATTCCATGGATCATTGAAACAATAAATACACTACCACAATCAAGTACTGATTGAGATTATAATCCTAGTTATGTTAAGTCTTGGATTAAAGCTTTAACACTTTGGAATTCTAATCAACGCCAACTTGTGACATGGGTGTTAATTTAATGCAATATAAAGCAAAGATCAAGGATATCACAAGCTTAGCTACCTAATGATGAAATCACCCCAATATTTCTCAAATTTTTAAATAAAAAATCATCCATAAATTATTTCATAATCTCTGCAAACAAACCCCCCAATCAGAATACAATTAACTAAAAACAACTGACTATTAAAAAGTATCATCATTGAGGATTCGACCCGAGTGATGCGTTACACATTAACATAGCATCAGAACATTGACCGGTCGATAAGAAACAATCGTCCATGTGTTTCAGTTTATCCAACCTTGCGGACAAACCATGTGACCTATTATTTTGGTTGAATTTATGATTTTCCTTCATTTAATCTATCAAATCAAACCAAATATCATTTCATCCATTGGACAGAACCTTTGGTTTGAGCTATCCACCTGATTCAAAATCTAGGAAGTGGTAGATCTTATTCATAAAATATCAGAATCGATATCTACTAGAAGCATAGGATATATATCGATAAGATATAAATTCCATTTGTGTTTTCCTCATTTGATTTGGTATCAAATGTACTATTTAGGTGAAAAAATATGCCCAATTTATAGTTTCCTCACCCATTCATTAATTTTATCCTGATCCGAGTAGAATCAAGAGGTGATATATGATTATAAATCCTCTACAGAATAATGGTAGGTGGTCTTGTTAATTTACTTCAAAGTTGAAGTGTTTTTATATATATTTCGTTGTGTCTTGAACCTACTTTTCAGAACGACACCCTTGAAATAGAGTTTAATCCATAATTTTATTTGACTTAGTGAGACCTATTTAATTATAGATACCATTGATAATGGATTAAAGGTCATGAAACTTGAAGTGTAATCACCCCTTCGGAGAATTGTTAATTAATTGGACCAACATGGATGGATTCAAATTGAATTACCTTTGTGGATTGTTTTTACCTTTTATCAAGGGATGTTAATAGTTTATTTTCAATTGTAGTTTATTTTTATTTGATTTGTGAATTGAATTTATTAAAGAGATGGCATGGAATTATCATGACCCTAGTCTCCTTATAGGAAATAGTTTTTTTAAGCAAGAGTTTCCCAAATTATGAAATTCCCATGTGAGATATATAAGAGTCTAATCCTTCTATGCTTAGTTGTTCTTTTATCCACATTCTAAGGTAAGGTTTAAATAAATTGATCATGGTGATGACCTTTAGTTTAATTACATGTTATTGTTTGAATGAATGTCTGTTATATGCCATAGGTAACACATGAGTTTACATACAAACACCACATATGGACTCATTTGGATATTTCATTTCTTATGCCTGAGTGATACTTGGAATCCCTAATGGATTTCCAAGGATGGACTCATGGGGGCCAACTATAACATGCCCAAGTGATAATTAGACCACTTTTGGATTTCCAAGGATGGAATCATAGGGCATTTGATCATATATTCCATAGGTGACACTTGGTATCCCTTAGTGGACTCCTAAGGATAGACTCGAATGAAAGTGACATGATACCATACCTAGAGAGATACTAGGATCCCAATGAGGAATGATTAATATGGGCTTGTAGGGTGCATGGTTCATGTTATGCCTATAATGATACTTGGATTCCAATTGAGGAATATCAAGTATAGGCTCATGTACAAAATTCATTAATGATTGAAATGATTTATATGACACTTATACCAATCCAAAAAAAAAACCTTGGATTAGTTATTCCTCTTATACCTTATAGATGGATAGTTTAGGAATATTATAATCACATATATGGGGGACATTGGGATATGTTTTAGGTCTTGAGAAATACTTATTAAATGATATTATTAATTAAATGAACTTCATTAAAAATGAGACAGGACTGACAGTTAATTCAGATACTTCTAACTAAGGTCGAAGCAGGCAGAAGAGGATGGATTTCCATGGGAATCCAAATCTTTAAGTGTTGTATACATTTAGTAATTCTTTTACATATTTAATTACATCATGGACACTGTTGTTATTATATATTCACTGACTGGATGGCACTATACTTTGGGTGTTTTCCTACTAGGATCAGATTCCATAACTTGTTCAGGTCATTGATGGGTACCTGAACTGATTCTATGATTATAGGTATGGATAAGGTAAATATCCCTAATAAAAGTTCTTGATTACTACTTAAGAGCAAGGGAATATGAGACCGAACTAAGGATCACGATGCTAGAAAGATTTTTTGGTATTTTTTTAATTTGATACTTGTATTATACACCTACCATGTATACCTATTTTGGATCTTTTTTAGACATGACATGTTTCACAATCATCTATATATGAGATTACATCAAGCATTGTTGTACATATATGTCTCGAATGTTTATATCCTGTTCAGTTATCTATTTTCTGACTGTTTACTACTTCCAATACTTATATGTTATTGTATGTCTATTTTACTAAACTCTAAAGATAAGGGAATAGTCTCCCCATAGGCACACCCTTGGTTCTCATAGATCTTAGGAAACCTCTAGAATTTGGGGAGATTCACTTGAGGCCATGTATCCAATCGGGCTCATGGCACATTTAGTGGAATCTGGGTCCGATATGTTACACCAACCACCCTGATTATATAATCCTCAAGGATTTCATAAGAAATGTATAAATGTATGAAGGATTTCATTATATGTGCCTCACCGACCTCAATGAATTTTGATTCTTTATAAGATTACACCCCAAATAATATTGATGATCGTATCATATTCCATGTGATGTAATTTGGAGGTTCAATCCAAATTGCAATTTTTAACTTGTTTCATCATGATTATAATCATTCAGTATTGTATAAAATATATTATATTGATTTTAATATTTTACTCACACAAATATTAACATATCATCACAACCCATAATACTCTATGATGATCATCAATTAGGGACATATCAAATTTGTACTTCTATGGGATATTATCCTTCTATTATTAGTGTTATAAAAGTGTAAAACACATGAATGTATGATAAAAGTATATTTACTTTATAATAAATCCATAATACATCTTACAACCATTAAATCTAATCTCTCATGTATCTTATTCCAAGAGATTCAAAATTACCCACATGTTTATTCTATACTAATGGTTTCACCAATAAATCCATTGCATTATCCTCTATAGCCACCAAATAGATCTTTAAATAGTCCTCTTAATGATATCAAAAATGATATAGTAATTTCAAAGGATGCATTTGGTTTTTTGGTTAGACCTTGGTTCCTTGGACTAAACATAACTCTATTGTTGTTAAAGTAAAGCTTGATTTCTCCCTCAAAGCGATGAACCACCCTAAGTTTAGTGAGGAAATTCTTAATCTAATCAGTTTCCTTTATAGTATCTGATGTAGTTATGTACTCTTCCTCTACTATCAAGTATGTTATGGTGGCTTGTTTATAAATCCTCCAACTGATAGCTCCACCATTGATACATAATGTGAAACCATATTGAGATCTCATGTAATATTTATCGGATTAGAAAATATCCTTAGTGTATATAACAACCCCAATCCTGGTACCTTAGATTCGGTGGTTATTTTATTGAAATGGAACAGATGCAAGAGATCACATCATTAAGGATAAGTCTGTTTAGTAGTCTTGAAGAACTAGAAACATACATGGTTCGATTATTACATTTGTAATTAAACATAGAACATAACAAAGGAAAATAAACAGTTTCGTTGACAATTATTCAATCATTTCATCTTCATAACCTAGGGAAGGGAAAAAATAAAAGGGTGATCTCAAATGTTCAGTAAGGTTACATACAACATAAATGTGAATCAATGATTACTGAAGCATGATCAATAAGGTATAATCAAATATAGAAAGGTAAATATCTGAAAAGCACAAACCATTTATTCAATAAATTGAGAATGGAAATGGGTCCATAGATTTTATCATAGTGTCATTCTCGTGGATAGTAATAAAAAAATACTGAATGAAGAATTTTTTTAATTATTTTACATTATAATTCTAGAACATGAACCACTATTTTCAAGATATTTCACAAGATGGTTTATGTCTCTAGGTAGAAACCTGTCTGATTTTTCTTGGAAGCAAACATGAAGAGTTTTTAACTAACAGTTTTATCTCATGAGACCTATTGATGCATCAAGGGGATATATAAGTTCGGTCCCCACCCTTCAATAAATTTCCAAATAATTCTTCATACATAGATTTAATTAAATAACAATATTCCTTATCAAAATATCTATAGTGATTAGAGGATATGAATTTGTCAACATTTCCCAAGTTAAAACAACATTCAATGTAAACAATGTATGTAAAAATGATATATGACTTAGACAATAACCATATCCATGATATAAGAAATGTTGATATTTAATGAAATCATAAATTATTGATGATCATATATTAAAGGTAAGTATATATACACCACGTACAATGAATAAGTAGTGAATAATGAAATCTCACAGGAATAAAAGTGAGATAAGAAGCCCTTTAACATATATATGAAAACGTTATACATTTGTACTTAATATCCTAGATAATAAAATTAGATTCATTAATTACTTAATTCATAACCCCATAAAAACATATTTTATTTTTTTATAATGTAATTAAGTTCATTTATGGCTATAATGATGAGTTATATTTCTTAATTTCATTGTTTTGGGATCATTTGTTTCATAGTTTTATGGTCAATTACCTTACATATAATTATCGAAATTCATGTAGAATGGAAGAAAAACACCAAAATTAAAATTACATAATATTGATGAACACAGGAAAGTTTAAATGGTCATATATATCATTTTTTATATGATATGATGATGATTCATTAGATAAAACATTAATGAAAAATTATTAGTTTATTTTAGTGGTTTTTACAACCATCATAGAATAGTATTTTTTATTTAATATTATGATTATATACTACTTATAGGGAATTAAATAAGTTTTAATACCCATATCATAATCATTATTAACCATAAAAAATGGTTTTATGAAAATCCATGAAGGTAGAAATGATAAACAAAAATTCATCGTCCACGAAGGCGGTGAATCGATACCTCACAAATGATGATTTAATTTTTAGAATTAAAACGGGAGGAGATGAGATTTAATGATGGATATTCAATTAGCATAATAAAATTCTACTATATATATGATACTGGAGTTTTTATGACTATTTTTTAAGGGGATGTGAGTATATAATATGAAGAATATGAAAAGAAATTGAAAGTAAAAGATTGAGGGTTATACCTCTTAAATTTTGTCTCCATGAGAACCTCTTTAAGAAGCATGGGTTTGGTATTTTTTGAGACTATAATCTAATGGACATGAAGAAAAATTTCGGGAGAGTAATTGGGTATAAATTTGACAATCTTCAAGACTTAGAAGGTATGAGGAAAAGGGGTATTGAGGGGTGGTATTTATAGTGGAGAAGGGTGTTTTTGATTATTATTATCATTTGTTTATTATTATGGCTCTAGAATATCAATGGTGATGATTCTTGTGAATTGGTATAATAACTAGTTCATTTGAGTTATAACTAACAATTCTTACAATATCCATACATCATCCATGACTCAATAATTCTTATATTTAGCTAATACCGTAAATTACTATATTTCAATATTCACCAAACGTTCATCTTTTTTAGAACAATCCCAAAAATTCATCCTACCCATTTTTTAAAATATATATTTAAAAAATGGACTAAATTTTTTGAAAATAATTTTCTAAATATGCGAAATTTTAATTTTAAATTAAAATCATCATTTATTAAAAAAACTAATTTTAAAATTATAAAAGATTTTATGACACTTTGAAAAATTAAATAATGTCTCATAAAATTATCTTATAGTCATAAGAAAACAATATATTAATTTATGAATATATTTTATGAAAATTTATTTTCCTTTAAATTATTAGATTAATTATGAACACGTAAATAAACATTTATGTTTCAAAGAAATACCAACACTTAATTTATCACTTTTAAAACATTTATTTACATATTATATAATATAAATCATTAATATTTTAATTTATAAGATACCTAAATTTTATTTATACTTTTATAGGTGAGGTTATTATTCTAAGGCCCACAATACTATTCCTAATGTCCACATTACTATTCCTAATGTCCATATTACTATTCCAATGGTTATGTTAATATTTATTAGTATATCACAGATCCTTTAAGCTTAGTGTTTCATGTAACATAAGATATTAAATAAATTGAATTTATTTTATAAGATAGGTATTGTAAAATATTAGAGTGTTATATTCTTCCCTCCTTTGTAAATTTTTTCCTCAAAATCATTCATGAATATTTCCTTCTAAACAGATGAGGGAAGTTATTCTTTATAACATCCTTAGGTTCCCACATTGTTTCTTCTATTTTACAGTTTCTCAAAAGAACTTTTACTAGTTGAGTCATCCAATTTCTCAGTACATGGTCTCTAATTTCAAGAATCACGATAGGCTCTTTTCATTTAGATGAATCATGTTCCAATTACATTTCATCATAGGTGAGTACATGGTTTGGGTCTGACATGTACTTCTTTAAGAATAATATGTGGAACACATTATGAACTTTTGAGAGACTAGGTGTCATTGCTAATCGATAAGTGGTAGATCTAATTATCTCTAGAATTTAAAATGGTCTAATGTTCATGGGTCATAGTTTCCCTTTCTTACCGAAACATATGACACCATTCTATGGAGATACTTTCTGAAAGACATGATCTCCCACTTGAAATTCTAAATCCTTTCTTCGGTTTTCATCATAACTCTTTTTCCTACATTGAACTACTTTAATATGACCCCAAATAGTATCTACCTTTTGTTTTGTATCATCAATAAGTTCTAGGCCTATAAGTTTCTTCTTACTAACTTCATCCCATCAACTTGGAGTATGATATATCTTTATATATAATGCATCATATGGTTCCATTTGAATACTAGAATGGAAACACTTATTTTAGGAGAACTATATCAAAGGAAAATATTGATCCCACATACCTTGGAAGTCAAGTGAGCATGAATTAAACATGTCTTCTAATGTTTGATTAGTCCTCTGAGATTTTCCATCAGTTTGAGGGAAATAAGTAGTGCTCAAATTAAAATCATCATCTAGAGAAATCAGAATATTATTCCAAAATTGTGATGTAAAATGGGAATCTCGATTAGACAAAAATCGATAGTGTTCACCATGATGTATTATAAATTCATTAATATAGATTCTTGATAGGAATTCAAGAGGTAAATCTTATCTTATAGATATAAAATGTGCCTATTTTTGTAAAGATATAAAAAATAACCCATATTTTGTCATTCTTTCTAGGGGACTTCTATAATTTAATGACGAAGTAAATAGTAATGTAATCCCACTACTACATAGGAATAAGTAGAGGTTGTATGACTACTCTAGGTTGTTTTCTATTAGTCTTAACTTATTGACAAACTAGACATCTTAACACATAGTCAGCAATTTCCTGCATCATATTATCCCACCAAAAATGTTCCTTCAGATCTCTATAAATATCGGTACTACAAAATTGTATAGATAAATCTGAGCTGTGACCATAATCTAACAGTTCCCTTTTTAGCATAGGTATTAATAGAAAACATAACCTCTTTCTAAAATTTTAAATTCCTTTCTCATAAATTAATTCTTCTGATCTTCCATCCTTAATGGTTATAATTTTATTTTGAAAATTCTCATAATCAGATTGAGAACATTTTATCTTATATATTAAATATGGTTTAGAGATCATTTGAAAAAGGATTTATATTTTTTCCTTCCTTAACAATTATAATATCTATATTTACTAAATCCATGGACATAAGATATTTATCAATCTTAATTTTGGTAAGAATTCCATGATATTTCCTGATTAATTCATATGCTACCTTATTTTATGTTCCTACGTGGTAGTGTATTGAGTGATAATAATATTTTAGTAACTCAAGCAATAGTATTTTCATCATGTTTATTTTTTTCTGTGTAAATATTTATTTAAAACACTTGTGATATGTATATAGCTCATATATTTTAGCATAGAGATAGTGTCTTCATTTCTTCAATGTAAAGATTATGACTGCTAACTACAGATCATGTGTTGGATAATTATTTTCGTGAATCTTCTACTTACATGTTGTATCTACAAAAACATTATCGTTTTTCATAAGTAAAAAACCTAGTACATTCTTCAATGCATCATTATATATCATAAACCCATCATTTCCTGATGTTAGAGTCAAAATCAGAGCATTGACTAATATTCTATTCAATTATTTAAGACATTCTACACATTCTTTTTTCCCATATGAACTTAACCTCTTTATGTGTGATCTTGGTTAATGGGTTAGCCAATCCAAAAAAAATTCTAAATGAAATACCGATAGTAACCTACTAAACCAATGAAACCATGTCCCTCAGTTGTGTTCATTGGTGTATACCATTCTTGGATTGCCTTTAACTTTAGAGGATCAACTGATATTCCATCTTTAGAGATAATATAGCCAAGAAAATAAATTTCTTGAATCCAAAATTCACACTTGACAAATTTACAATATAAAATTTTCATTACAAGAGTCTCAATAATGATCCACAAGTGATTCTCATGGTATTTATAGATTTTAGAATACTCCTAATTATCATCAATAAATATTAAAAAAAATATAGATATTCCTTGAATACTCTATTCATTAGATACATGAAAACCAAGGGTTCATTAGTCATTCCAAATTGTGTTACTACAAACTCGTAATGTCCATACCTCATCCTAAATGTTTTCTTTATAATATCTTTCTTATTTACTCACAATTTATGATACCCAGAGAAAATTTCAATCTAAAAAAAATATTGGGCTCCATGAAGTTGATAAAATAAATCATCAATATGAGGAAGAGGATAATTATTATTTGTTGTAATAGAATTTATTTCTCTATAGTCACATAACTTCCTCAAGGATCCATTATCCTTCTAAATAAAGAGAACAAGGGATACCCCTGGAGAAACACTAAGGTGAATAAATACCTTACTATTCAACTCCTATATTTGTTTCTTTAGATTCAGTAATTCCACAATGTCCATTATATAAGGAGTATTTTATATTGGTCTTTCATATAGGAGTAAATCAATGGTATAATCAACTTCATGCTTTGGTTTTGTCGAGGTAATTCCTCAAGAAATAAATTAACGTATTCTTATAAAATTGGTACATACTCAATTTTAAGATTAACTTCTCATACCTATATGTTATATTCTATTCCTCCCAAGGAAATAAATTTAGTAGAGCTATTGGGGGTGGATCAAGATATAAATTATATGATAATGTTTCTTCTCTAAAGATGTGGGATTCTATATCTTTATCACAAATCATAATTTACTTATTATTGCTATAAAATTTCACATAATATTTTGAAATATAGTCCATAAAAAGGATTATGTCAAATTCATACATAGGTATGGTGACATGGTCAGTATGTAAAGAACATTTAAATTTCATAATGGGGACTGTCAGGCACATTTTTGTTGCAATGAGACTTAATTTTAAAGTTTGGACTTATAAATCCCTTAATAAATCAAAATGTAAATGTATTATTTTCTTAGAAAAATGGGTAGTTATAATATAACGAGATGATCCAGAACCAAATAAAACACTAGATAAATTTTAATATATGATTCATGTACCTATTACTACATCATTGGGTAATTCTACTTTAGCTGTGGTGATCACGTAATCTTGGTCATCTCTCATTATCCTCATATGTGGTAGATTACCTTGGAGAGTGGGATGATGGTGTGAATAATTCCACATTTCATTATAGTTTAAGCATTGAATATAATTTATTTGTATCTTTCCATTACATTCATTAGCTCTATTACCATTTTCCAAACACTTATAACAAACTACTATGCCTTTAAAACATTTCACAAGATGATTCTTTCCAAAACTTTCACATGATGGGAATTTCTTTATTTCCATTTTCTTATTTGATGCGATAACTTTTTCATGGTTATTAGAAGACCTATTCTTCTAGTTATTTGCCTTGAACATATAATATTTAGAAAATTACTTATCTATTTTTGATGGAACTTAATATTATTTAATAATATGATGAAAATGTTTTATGATCCAATCCCCTTCAGAGACATGGCTTAATACATTTGAAAAAATGATCAGTCTTGTTTTCTGAATCACGTATGTAAATTTTAGAATACCTGTATAGTCTTGTTATGTCTTCACCAAACTCTGTAACACACACTTCTTCATTTTTCTTTAAGTTAATGAATATTCTCTTCATTTTTGTTCTTTTATCTTGTAGGAAATATTTTTTGAATAATGTTTGTTTAAAATAATTCAATTTAATATCTTATATTTCATATTCCTCCTTAGTATTATGAATTAAATAACAACATTTATCAGTATGAACCTTGAGATAATATTAATTTACTGCTACATTTTCCCTTTTATAACATCGTAATTCCATAAATATCATTTAAAGATACTTGATCCACTGATCAACTACCACTAGATTAGTAGTCCCACTAAAAGATGGGGGCTTCTGCCGCTTGAAATGATACAACATAGGTATAGTATGGTTATTAATCATAACCTTAGTAATTTTTCCTAATATGGTAATTATATGCTTATCTAAAACACTAAATATACTGAATTGATCAATGGGGAAATCCCGACATTATCTGTGGGTATTTATTCCCTTTTTTCAATTAGGCGATATCCCTAAATAATGGAATACACTAAGTTAGCTCATAATCAAGGTGATCATTGAGCAAAAAATTAAATATAAGGCATTATTATAATTCTCATGTTTATTTAATATCTAGTTATCATTTTTTATAATATACCTTCTCTGATACAAACTATAACAACCCCAACCCCAGTAGCCCTATGTCAGTGGTTATTTTATTACAATGTATAGATACAAGAGATCACATCACCAAGGATTGATCAGTATAGTAGTCTTGAAGAAATGTATACATACATGGTTCCATTATTACATTGGTAATTAGGAATAGAATATAACAAAGTAAAAAAACTACTTCCTTTCCAATAATTCAAAGATTTTATCTTCATAACCTGGGGAAGGAAAAAAAGGGTGAGCTCAAATGATCAGTAAGGGTTACATAAAATATAAAAAAGAATCAATAATAAGTAAATTATGATCAATAATTCATAATAAAATATAGAAGGTTAAATAGCATAAAATCACATTCCATTTAATCAATAAACAAATAATGGCAATGTATACACATATTTTTTTCATAGTGAAACTCTTATGGATAGTAATAACTAAATAATTAATAAAGAAAATGTTTAATTATTGGATGTCATGTATCTAAAACGTGAACCACTTCCTTCAAGAAAATTCACAATATGGTTTATGTATATGGGTAAAAACCCATTTGATTCTACTTGGATTCAAATATGAAGGGTTTGTCGCTAACTATTTTGTCTCATGAGACCTATCGATGCATCAATGAGCTATTTATTATCAGGACCCACCCATCACTGCAATTAAAAATAATTATACATAGATAGATTTAATTCAAGAAAAATATTCCTTGTCAAAATATCTTTATTGATTAGAGGATATGAATTAATAAATATTTCCCTAGTTAAAACAACATTCAAAGTAAACATCGTTTGTAAAAATTATATACAGCTTAGAAAATAACCATATCCATGATACGTGAAATATGTATATTTAATAAAATATTCAATGATTGATGATAATACATAAAATGAAAGTATACATACACCACACACAAGAAATAAGTGTTGAATAAGTAAAATATCACATAAATAAAAGTGAGATGAGAAACCCCTTACATTATGCCAGAAAGCGTTATGTACTTGTAATTAATGTCCTAGATAATCAAATTAGATTAATAAATTACTTAATTCAGAACCTATTAATCATATATTTTATAAATAATAATTTTATTAAGTTCATTTATTTTCATTCTTATGTGTTATAATGTGTAATTTCATTGTTTTGGGAGCGTTCGTTTCATGGTTTTATGGTTGGTTCCCTAGCGTAAAATTATGGGAATTCTTATAAAATGGAAGAAAATCTCCATAAGTGAAACTATTTTTTAGTAATTAAATTACATAGTTTTAAATGGTATAATTTATAATTATGTTATATGATATGATGATTATTGATTTGATAAAACATTAATGAAAAATGTTTAGTTTATTTTGGCAGTTTTCACGACTATCACAGACTAATATCATTTTATTTAATATTATGCATATATAATAGTTATATAACACTGAATAAGTTTTAATAAACATATTATAATTTTATTTAACCCTAAAAATTGGTTTTATTCCCAGCCTTGAAGGAGGTTAGGAAAAATTAAAAGTCGTCATCCACAAAGGCGGTGAATCGACACCTCACGCATGATGTTTTATTTTTTAGAATTAAAATGATATGTGAAAGGATTTGATTATGGATATTACATTAGAAAAATAAAATTATAGTATATATATGATATTGGAGTTATCATTAATATTTGGATAAGGGTAGGGGAGTATAGAATAAGAAAATAAAATAAAATAAATTGAAATAGAAGGATTAAGGGTTTTACATAATGAATTACTTCTCCATGAGAACCTCCTTAATGAACATGGGTTTGGTCTTTTGTTGAGACCACAAGATCCTATACATGGTAAAGATTTTTGGGAGATGAATTTTTTAGAAATTAGACAATATTCAAGGCTTCTAAGGTGTGAGGATAAGGGGTGGTATTTATAGTGGGGGAGAGTGGTGTTTTTTAATTATTTTATTCATTTGTTTATTATTTTGGCTCAAGACTATAAATAGTGATTATTATTGTAAAAATTTACAGTAAATAGTACTTGTGAGGTTAAAATAACGATTCTTACATTAGGGGCACATCATCCAAGACTCCATAATTCATGTGTTTAGAAAATACAATAAATTATAGTATCTCACAATTCCCCAAAAATTCATCAATTTTAGAAAAATAAAAAAATTTAAACCTAAAATTTATTGATATAAATATTTAAAAAATGGACCACATTTTTTAAAAATATTTTTTGAAATATGATAAAAATAAATTTTAATTAAAGTCATCATTTATTTGAAAAATACTGATTTTAAAATTATAACCAATTTTATTACACTTTGAAAAATTAATTAAGGTCACATAAAATTATCTTATAGTCATAAGAAAACCAAATATTAATTTAATAATATATTTTATGAAAATTAATTTTCTTTTATATTATTATATTAATTTTAAAATTTTTAATAAACATTTATGTTTCACAAAAATACCAACACTTAATTTATCTCTTTGAAAACCTTTATTTATAAATTTCGTGATATAAATATGTTACATTTTCATTTATAAGATACCTAAATTTTATTTATACTTTAATAGGTGATATTATTATTATAATGAACAAATTAGTATTCCTAACAGTCACATTACTATTCCAACGGTTATGTTAATATTTAATAGTATATCATGGTGCATTTAATCTTAGTGTTTTATGCAGCATAAGCTATCGAGTAAATCGAATTTATTTAAGAAGATACATACCATAAAATATTTTGGTGTTATAGTGTAACCCCTTATAGTGATTTTGTCTTCACCACTAAATACTAAGGACCTATCCTTACTTCATTTCAAGTACTTATAGATATTCTTAATAGAAATCCAGTGACTATCTCTATGTTATTATCAACGTATATGTGAGGGTCTAGTAAATAACCAATCATACATGATATATCCTATAGGGGTTGAAAAATGAATTTTATCCATAATTTATAACTCTTTAGAAGGATCTTGAATCTTCCTATGATTTATTACATGCAATAGTAGTAATGACCCCTTCTTGATGTTTTACGTGCTAAACCACTATATTACTTTACCAATAATTTTGTTCTAACTCAGTCCATGTAACCTATTAGATATATCTCTATAGATATTGATACCAAGTATGTAATTATATTCACATATATATTTCATTGAGAATCATTTTTCTAACTACATCATTACCAAGCTTACAGTTAGGAAATCATTTCTGATAATTAGCATATCATCCGCATACAATATCATAAATACCACCACACTCTAACTAATTCACTTATACACATAAGAATAATTTTTGTTATTGATGAAACAAAACACTTTAATTACATCACAAAACTAGATATTATAACTATCAAAGAATTACTTCAATCTAAAATATAATTTTTGGATGAATCATTTGGTACTTAAATACCTTTGGGAGGTATTATATACATGTCCTTGCCAAAATTATCATTAAGGAAAATGGGTTTGATATATATTTGATATATCACATTATCAAAAATGTTATATTATGGAAATAAATATTTTAATGGAATTAATTATCTCAGTCGAATAAAACATTTATTCATAGTCAATACCATAATTTATTTGTATCCCTTTTCCATGAGGCATGATTTTTTAGGTTGAATCTATACCATCCATGTTATTTTTCTTATAGAAAAATTATTTTCACCCTTTGGGTCTTACTGCTTCAGGTCAATCCACTAAGTTCTAAAAATGGTTAGTATACATGGAGTTTATTTCAAATTCCATGTCTTTTATCCATTTCACGAAATTAGATCTATAATTCCCTATATCTTAAAATACCCATAGTTACATGATTTTTGAAATGGTTTTAACTTTATTAAATTACCATGATATTTTAGTTTTATATTTTTTGGGAATTTGGAAAAACATTACATTACATAGGAAACACAAACACACAGTGTACATTTTTTCTTAAAAAATATAATTTATAGGTTTACAGTCATGTTTCACACATGAAAAATTATCCCATTGAAGTCTAATTTACATTATTCACAGTTAGACTTCATAATAGTTCCTAATAATACTTATGCCCTATGAATATTTTTTTACAATTTGGATTATCCCAAAAAATCAGTAGTGGATATAATGAATGGAAATTTATTTTCCTACTGAAAAAAATAAAAATTTATAAAATGTGTTCCGTTTCATAATAAAACTTTGAGTATATAAATAAAACATATTAAAAATTAAAAATCATACTTTTCTTAAATAAAACCTTTAAAAACCACATCAGGAAAATAGAAACCCTTGTATGAATATTAGATCATTATATTCTTAATTTGTGTTCACTTGTGTCTAGAATAACTAGATCCTAGTAAAATCCATAAGGGAAACCAACCTTGTTAACTCTATCATTATATAAATTTAATATAAGGAACATTATCCAATAGATTGGATATCCATACGGGGTTCACACATCATATAAGTTGTATCGGGCTCACCCATCATATATTTTATTTCGGGTTCACTTGTCATCATTTATAATCATCAAGTACCATATAATGATAAAATTATTTTTCATATTGCACCATTTCATCATAAATTCCATTGAAAAACACTATTGAACCCATAATCTTTTCATTTTCCATTTTTTCATAAAAATAGGAACAAAGTACCCCATTATTTTCAAAACTCTTTTAAATGAAAAAATATTAAAATATTTTAGAAATTATTTTATTTTAATATAACTATGTAAACATGTAAATTAATCATAAATTAAAATAAAATTCATGATGGTGGTAAGTTCCATTCATGTAGTAAAATTTAAGCAATTATTTTTTCCACACCTTTATTAAAAGTACCTCATTCAAAAAATGATAAGAAGATTATATTTTAAACCATTTTAATAATATAAAGGTGAGTTTAAAATGAAATTTTATAATATTTTATGTGTAAATAAAAACATTATTTATATATTTTAATGATCATGTACATAGATTAAAAATACAATAAAAACAATAAAACTTTTAAAATTGGGATTTAATGGAAAAATCCTTATGACCTGATAACATTTGAACCAATAAAATATTGAAGGAAAAAAATTTAAATGGATGTTTAAAAAAATTAATTTTTAGATAAGAAAGATAAATTACATACATAAGTTATTTTATACACAACACAAAAGTTACTTTATACACGACATGTGGTGAAAGTAGCTTAAGTGTCAAAGAAATGGAATTGAGACTAGAAATCCCTTACCTTAAATATCATCTAGCTTTGAATGTTCTATAAATATGCAATTATAAAATTATAGTTGTTTTATAATTTATTTATAATATGTTTCATGTTCAATACATTATCATTATCCATTTTATTTCATTTTTCACCATGTTTATTTAGTTACTTAATCAGTTAAGTTTACGTCATAGGTTTCAAGGATGTTCGATTCATAATCCAAAAACATATTCTCTAGGATAACCATTGTCAAAGGATTAATTGTTCCATATTATCCAGAATCTTAATCGTGTCATGGTAAATTTTGTTATATACTAAATAAAATCTTATTACTATCCATGAAGGACATACAATAAAAATGAATCACAACACTTCATGGAGGTGGTGACCCACACATATGTATGAACGACTATCATTTTAAATGGATAAAAATGTAATAAATATATGATATATTGTCTTTAAATAACGATACATATTTTATTAATATAATATTATTTAATAAAATCTATTATAATACCCATCCATGATGAGGGGGTGATAAAAAAACACATCGCTTCATTGAGGTGGTAATCCACATGTATGCACGAGTGTTGTTTTCATTTCCCATAGGATGTAAAAGAAGATTAAAACAGGTTGTAACATAATCATAATAATAATTAATTATATATAAGATAATAATGTTGTTATTTAATCATATTTAGATAATATTTTAAGATGGTATAAGAATAAATAAACTTGAAATAGTTCAGTTGGGATTATACCTTCTCCTCAAATAACCTCTTTGGAATACACCTTAAAAATTTTAGGTGTAGTTATTTAGTGAGACCATGACCTATAGGATGTGTGGAGGGATTATGGGGAGTGATTATGGTAGGTATTTTGTTTACTATATTGCTCAGATGTTGTGAGAAAGCTATTATATGAGGTTCCCTTAAATAAGTGAAAGAAATGGAACACTTGGAATTACTTAAAAATATTTAAATATAAAAAAATTATATTACATGTGAAACTTGAACCAAGTGAGAATAAATTTAAAATATAGGATGATAATGAGTCTAAATCCTCTCATAAAATAAAATTTTCCAGAGGTTAGGAGATTTTTAAAACCTTATCTCTTTGTTTCATATTTCCATGAATCTTTTAATGATTATCGTGATAATAATATTGTTTACTACTTAAGGGTCAAGGAAGTCAGTATAAAAATAAAAGTGACACATAAGTACACAATTTTTTTTATTAGATACAATATCACATTATTTGGACAAATATAATATTTTTTTAATATTAAATTTTTAAAGAAAACAATATTTATAATAATATACTATTAAAGTAATTTTTAGACTATTGATATAATTTGACTTTAATGACATCAATATAATATTTTAATTTTAATATAAACCTTTAGAACATAACTAATATGTTAAATTTATCTAAAAAAATTATAAAATGATTATTCATCCAAATTGTATTACTTTTAATTATTTTAAAATCATATACTTTATATTTATATGACCTGATCAGGCTCTGTATCGGTGTTGCGTAAGCACTTAAGGTAATTATCCCATCACTAAAAATTAAAAAAAAAATTACCACCACAAAATTGTATCATTAATATTTAATATACACCTTTATAACATAAAATAACCACTTTTTCACATATGAAATAATATTAGAGATATTAAAACAAATTTAGTGGCATTTTATTTTTGTTTTTTACTTAACATCATTTTAAGGTCATTATCAATGGAAAGTGGTATGACATTTCAAAATGTTTTAACATTTTATGATTATGATAGAAACCAACATATCTAATAAAATAAATTCATATATTGGGGAGATTAACAAACCTCATTTCAAGGTTTTAACTCTGTTTTACTCTTATCAGGTTGACAAATATTTATTAAGATTACATTTTGTAATGATAAAAAATAATGAGGAAATAATTTCCAAATTTGAACCACTTGATTCCAAATATAGAATCCATTTTTCAATATTATATTTATATAATATCCATAAATAAATTTTAATATAAGTTTGTAAAACACAACGAAAAACCATTTCCTGAATAAATATGTTTTTAAGCCTAAAAACGAACTAATACCAAAATAAAGTTTAATATCGATTACTATGTAAATAATTGGATTATATTATTAAATGAGACTTATTTTTATTTTTAATGAAATTAAAAACATAATGGTACTTCTAAATTACTTCTTTTAATGAAAATAAATTACAATTCTACAGAATTTGGTATTTTCACTATTCACTTAAAAATATTTTTTCTGACAAATCCAAAAAAAAATCACACTAATATAAAATTTACATGATTATTTAATGAATTATAAAATTTTTATCTACTAAATTTTCTAATATTGGTAGAAATTAATTATAATATACCCTTATATAAAAGTAATAAATCCATTTTTGAAAACAAAACTTGTTTTTAAAGCATAAAATTGATTTACTGAAAAATTGCTTCTAATAAATTAATCAATAAATTATCATAATAAAAAAAATATACATATTTTTGATTATGGGTTTATATAAATTCATACCACAAATTTTTAGCTAAGTTATATAGATTAAATTTAAATATGAATATTTTTATAGTATATCGTAATTAACTTAACAGTTGGTGTTGTGTGCAAGGAAATATATTTAGAATGGTATTATTTTAAAATAAATTTTCAAGGTGTTACATTATACCCCATTAAAGAAATTTTGACCTTAAAAGTTTATATCATTTCAAATAAAAAGGATTTATAAATTTTTTTAAAATATATGTGAGGTAGTGGAAGATAAAACAAACAATCATGAAAGGAATCAAATTTTTAATATTTAAAAATTAGTTTTTTTGAAAAAACACATCATAAAAATGGATAACAAAAAATTATTTTGAAAAGAAAAATAAGAGAATTATAAATTTAAACTTAATAACACATAATCATGTACCCAAATAAAGAGAACATTCCAAGGAAGTGAAAATACGACCATGGACAAGAAAAATAACATCCAATGAATAATAAAGTGACATAGAAAATGATCGTGAGAAAGTTCATGAAAAAATAAAATCTATAGGGGATAAAGAAGACCATAAATTTATCATAAATTAAGGTATAAGGACATCATTAATATATCATGACCCTTTTCCAAAAGTTGAGAGATTCTTTTATTAATCAAGATAGAGAACACAAGAAAATATACTTACATGATTTCCTCAATTCAAAAGGTGTAATTTCAAATTTTGGTTATTCTATGAGAAATTTTCAACTTATATCTTATCTCATGCTCTAAGAAATGAATATTAAAATTGATTTTATTTTCATTCCTAAATCATTAAAATTAACTTTTAACATATTATAAGATACAAAAAAGAATAAATATTTATTCCACCTTTCTATAAAAAATCACCCAAACTAAAAATTGGTTTGAAAAAACTAAGATAATATCCAATATGTAAAAAACTTAAACGAATAAATATTAAATTAATCTCTAATGGCTCATAAATAACTACCAAAGTTCAAATTAAATAATCCCATAAATATGTAATGTTAAAATGATTCATAATATGTCTGACTAAGATTGAAACAAAATGCATAGAATGATTTGATCTCATATTATTCAGTGATAAGATTAAAAATTATCTCATAATAATATCAAATACTCAAAAAATTATATACCAAAAATGTATAGTTAATAATAATATAATATATAAAATATCCTAATAGTTTTCATAAATACACTGAATCACTATAAAGCCACAATAAAATTAAATATGGTTCCAAAATTTAACTTAGAATGTATACAGTATGTTATGCATGATATATACTTACCATGATTCTTTTGATATTTCTACATCAACTTTTTACTTGGTAATTTCCTTCAAAAGGTTATATCCGTTCCTATGCTATAATGAGAACCTCATGATACTATGACATTACTCATATATGTATGTCATATTGTCAAGATACATTATAATGACTAGACATAAATGATGTCTGACTATCAGGTGTTGGAGGCTCATAAGAATTAAAACTTTTATCATGAAGTTCAAAATTGATGATCTTAAACTAATTTGATCATGAGGAATATCCCTCCAATATGAAGAAAACATATTTGAGGTGTTATTGGTGGTATGAAATTGATTGAAAAATCAATAAATAATTTTTCACTTTTGAAAGGAATCAACATCTCGGGTCTAGTAGATCGGGATGGTAGAAACATCATTAAATCCATGGCTATAGTAGAAAAAGGTAATTCTTCCTAGTCAAATAAATGAATGATAAATAAATAATTGATTATGACACAAAGTACACATCTTTTTTTATGATATATCATGAGATAAAGATATTATACTACACAACATGTGTTTATACTAAAGGATTTCATTGCTATTTATTTTTCTTATCTCTTTTGGGGAGTTAATGGGTTTCTAAACTCCACTCCTGGTTTTTTGAATTTTATTCATTAGTATCAAGATAAGGTCCTAGATGGTCACACACAAAGTGTATTCAAATGTAGGGTATATTAAGATGAATAAGAGTCTAAGAAACTTGTGGGCCTCACCACTAGGGTTCGGGGATGGGTGAGAATATATGATATTCCTGAAATAAATAAATTTGTATTATTCAAGTTTAGAATAATTGGTGTCTATTGTATAATATAAGTATTCACAAAATATAAATTGAATACATTGGAAACTATTTAATGAATGAATATTATTTTAATATTCAGGGTTCATTTAATATTTGAGGGAATGACCAAGTCAAGTTAATAGATAACATTTATCACATAATATATTTTATTATATTCTAAGAAATTTATATAAATATAAATGATGATTATGACCCCGTTAATTGGTCATAAAAAGTTATTTATGACTTATTTTTGTGAGGAATAAATATTTAGTGGTCAAGGAGATTATTTTTAGTATTTGTAACCTTAATGTATAAGTAGGAGGGGGCTCATTCATAAAATTCATCACATGAATTTGAAATCCTAGATCCCCTATCTTTAACTTCCTAGAGAGATAAGCTACTGATATAAGAAATGGATCCATGTTCACCTTCCAAGATCGAAGGATCAACATAATAGTGATTTTTAAGACATTGATGGAATCATCAACTCTCTATGCTAGCACACTGATTTCAACAATTGATGTAATCGTATAATTTTGATGTGCATGTGGATGATCATGAGTGATCCAGTTTTGGTTTTTTAAGAAATTATATTCATCAATGAATGGTGGTTGAATGTTTTGTAAAACTAAATGAGGAATTATTCAGTTAAATTTTCATGGTTAAATTATTTTTACATAATCCTCAACATTCATACTATGATACACATCATTAGAGTGAACATGGCTATATCGATAGATAATGAAGAAATTTAAATCCCTGAACCATCTATTTCTAATACAATATCTGATACCTTAAATTAGTATCAATGATTTAGTGTGAAAATTTTAAGCTAAAATAAATTATTTTATAATTAAATTAATGGAGAGAGAATTGTTACACTCTCATCGCCATATATAGAAAATCAATCTGACCTCAAACAACTCGGTTACAGTCTTATGAAGATTTGAATCAAATTGAAATTAGTGTCTGTGGGATTAAAAAAATTGAAGAACATATTTAAATGGGTGTTTAACTATAAGAGGTTATCAGTGGGGATTTAAAGTGAACCTGAACTCTGATTAGAATTTAGGTGGCTCGAATAATGTTTTCTAGTTGGTAATTAATTCCATGTTTTTTTGGGATTTTTTTCAAAATTTTAAGATGCTTAATTTATTTATGCATGTAAATTTTGTCAAGAAAAAACACATTTTTAAGGAGGAAAGGGGGTGTGATGGGAATAGGTCAACAAAAGAATAAAAAAATAAAAATTAAAAGATAATAACAAGAGGTTGGTCACATGGTCAATAGGGAACTAAAACATAATAATAGTAATATTAACTTGTGTGTGATTCACATAAATCAATGACCCCACCCACAAATAATAATATAAAAAAAGTAGATTAATTGGGTGGGCCAATGTAAATTAGTGGGAAAAACAAAAAAAATTGGGCAGTAGGGACTTTGACACCCTCCCCCACTCCACATCACTAGACACTATTTGATTCCGTTCCACCATGGCCTATCCACTCATGACCCCACCGTTTAGATCTAGAACTACCCTCCCCTAAGGAATTCCTCCACCTGGCCCCTTGAAATCCGTCTCCCGCACTGCCTCCCATTCCAGTACATGGAATCCTCTATCAGCAGATCCCATCTCTATATTGGTTCCCCTTTCCCATGGCTCATTGTGTCATCCTCCCATAGTCTATCACCCATCCAACCACACACCCCATCCTGTTGGATCACCACAAAGATCTTCTAGCTTTCGGACCCATGACCAAGTCATGTCAGGCCTCGGATTGCCCAAAAATCCAAAAAAGGGTTTTCAGGAATATACATAACCAGAACATGGCAGTATTTTTATTTAAATTAAAATTTAAAAAATTAATTTAATTTATTTACTTCCCTTAACATAAATTTATCACAAATTTAACTTTTATTTCATATTTAATTTTTTTCAACTAATATTGAGCATCGACTGACCAATTTGTATTGATTATTTTTTAATTAATTAATTGTTTCATGTGATTGTTTTTGTGGTAATTAATTAATTAATTAGATGGTATGTGCATGATCTATATTCCTAATTATATTTACAAATTCATGTGTTTCCATGATATTTTTTTGAATGTATAATACACATTCCCAGATCCCCCCACTTTCATGAAAGTTCTTATATTTTATAAAATAGATGAATGAATATGGGGACCATGAAAATATGAGGCTTCATTCAAGTAGAGATGTTGATACATTGGATTGGGGTACAATTTGTGATACAAGTCAAACACGAATAATGTATTTTACTCATGGGGTCATGATTGATTCATAGAGAATAAATGGATCAACCAATATCACATTCTCAAGAACATTTGCATCATTTATTTAATTTTGAATCATTTATTATTGTTTTTTGAATATTTAAGTGACCATGATCACATAAAATAATAAAAAAAATCATATATTAAAATAAAAAGATACATAATGAATGTTTTTCTATTTACTATAGGTTAAGTTGTGAGTGTGATCACATAATATCGCCATATCAAATAGAAAATGGATTCATTATTTGAGAAACAATAAATAGCCTAAAACAAATATTAAGTCACAACACCTTTCATCATTTGAAATTGAAAAAATAGACATATGGTATGCTCTTCATCCATAGTTAAGGGTGAATCCTACTACTAGGGAGTTTTTATGAAAGGGATGGGTTGAATTAACTAAAGAAGATATAAAAGAAGTATCCCTATCGATATTGATTCTACTTTAAAGGTAAACCATAAAGTAAATCATGTTTATGATTTATATATTTCATGAATTCACTCAACAGTTCAAGGAGTTTTGAGTTAATATGATTGGTCGATCAAATTCTTACCTTGAAACTTTCATAGTAGTGGCGTAGCCATATATTGGACTATGAGGAGAATTTTCAGGAATCGTTTTTACTAGAATACTCAAGCAATTTTGTATTTTGAAACTATTTTTAATGGATTCTAGGGATTGATATAATAGTGGGACACATTAATGATTCTATCGGTAATGTCTAACTATTAGTAAATATAAAGTTTTAATCTATAAAAAAATTATTTTATTGAAGAATAGAAATTAATACCACAGATTACAACAAATATTGGACAAATAATGTTTCCACACCAAAACCAATTTCTAAGAGTATTAAAGGTGATTGTGAAAAGTACTATGATATAGAAAATTTTATGTGCTGGAATCCCGAATACCAATTTAGACACCTTAAGAAGTGATGGTGAGAACAATACTTATAAAAGACACATGAATGAAAAAATTTATGTTTTCATCATGATATTACCATCGATTTCAATGACTTATGAAAAGAACATTATGAAATAGATGATTTCACATGTTTTCTCATCTCTCAGAATCTTGTGAGTAGAAAGTGAAGAAACATGTCAATGAGGTAATGATTACACTAAATATGTGTAAATTAAAAGATGTATTGTGTTACTTAAATACATACCTTTATTATTTCAATTTCACACAATTAATCTAGTTTTTTTTAAAGATAAAAAATGAATATTATGGATAAAAAACTCCATTACCTGTTGGGTAATATTCGACATGTTGACAAAAAGTTAAATAAAGTCTAATCTTCAGTTTTTATGGTGAAAAAGTACAAATACAAGGTGAAAAGAACAATTCAAAGTGTGATGCCAAAAGCACCCTAATAGCACCCCTCAAATAAATGATGTAGATCATCATACATGATATTATTTTCTTCACATGTCATAAGATATGTCTATGGAAGATAAAATTCAATGAATTGAAGTATAAGTAGGAATAGGCTTCCACTTAATTTATATTCATCATTTTATGTGATTTTTATTCCATAATTATTGGGTATTAAATATAATTTTAAAATCACATATATGTATATAAAAAAATATCCAAGTAATAAAATAAACATTACAACATGTTTGGTGTATTCTCCAAATGTTTGAGAAAGGTTTATTTGTATGTCAATGGTGAGAAGTACACAACTTATAATTTCAAATATTAGTGGTTCTAGTGAAACTTTTGTTATTAATTCCCAAAAAAATTATCTCAGATGTCCATTGGACATAAAGAGACATAATTCCATGAAGGAATGAATGTTTTTTTTCTTATGTCTAAATTAATTTTTCATTAATGATTGGATAATTTTTAATAATTAATGAATATAAAATGAAATTCATGGCTATACCTAATTGTGTAAAGATAATACTTTTTCTATAGAAACAAATTAGTTTTTAAATATATATAAAGTATATTTGTTAGAATCTTTATAGTCAAAGACCATAGGTATTATCAACACATTGAATTATATTGTTTTGGACAATAAAACCTTTTAAAAAAATGATAGGTCAAAAAGATTTCAGATTTAGTTCAGCTAGAGAGTGTAAACTATTTCAAGGTAAATCTAGTTGTAAATATAACTCATAAGATTCCTTTAATATTTTCAGGAAATATAAAGGTGATATATGTAATATTAATGGCTAGAAGATATGAGTTTATTAATTCTCATGTGATAAAGAATAAATTGACCAAGCATTCATTAATCATGAAATGTAGAGTGAATTTATCCAAAAACTCACATTTCCTTACACACCTCAAATCCATGATGTTAGGATTAGTGACGAGTCTTACATGATAGCATTTATCAAAAAATTGTATCATGGATCAATTCCTAAATGCATATTTTTATACACACGTCATATTCACAATGTAAATAAAAGGATAATCAATTTTAAGATTCATATGCATTACAGATATTTCCATTATTTTATAAGACATGCTTTGCAAGTAATGGAACTATCCTATAACAAGATACTGACTATAGTGACAAGGAAATATCATATGATTTATATTATTATATAAATATATCATATCATAATAACATGTATTTAGATGAAAAGATTTTATAAATAATAAATCTATAAACAAACTTGAATCAAGAAAAACATAATGTTCATCCAATGTAATTATCCAAAAGTTTTATATAGATGTTACAGAAATATCTAAGATATAAAAGTTATAGTCAATTTATATACTATAATTTTATAAAAGGATGTTCATCCATATTTGAGATAATGGGAGAAATATTTAATTTAATTTAGTCAATGTTTGAGATGCAAAAATAGTTATCCTAAGAACAAGTTCAACAAGATCTTGTGGAAAATAAATATTAAAAGGGAACATATTGTGTAAGAAGGATAAAACCACAGTGGTGGTTTTATATTCAATGCGACATATAATTCTTTATTCATTGATAATAATGAATCCTACAGGTAATAAATATATGTAAATTAACCAAAATTGATAATTTAAATGAAAATTAAATGATGGATTGAATGTATAAAAGTATAGGTTCTTGATATTTTGAATTTTTCCAGTCATGATACTATGGTGGTATTCATAATAATAAATACATGGGTGGTACAAAATAACTACCAATAAGGATTGATTGGTTACATCAAGTCATAATCCCTAAATCTACTAGAATTATAATTTTCATAGCTACTTTATATGATCATTTTATTTGGAATTAGATTTCAGGACCACATTTCTTAGAGAGTTTCTATACTATACAACAACAAAGATTTAGTGATGCTATTGAATCCTAATATGGGGTCCATGTTACTAAAAAATTATTTATGATTTAAGTAATCCATAAGATAACTAAATATTAATTTGGAATGAATTTTTGACATATTTATATAATATTTTAGTGGTAGTGCCACAATTTTCCAAAGAAAATATGTTTGAAAACATGTGGAAAAAAGCATTTATCTTATATTGAGTTAATACTGGATTGAAAGAAACTCTCCAGAGATTGAATTAAAATGTCTCCCAAAGTTATATAGAATACTATCTATTGAGGTAGATCTAATGGGTTGCATAGACCAGTCAAAAGTACATATAATAACAAGGTATTGAAAAATAAAAGTTGTAATAATTTGAGAGTGAATTGTTACTAGTGTCACATTGCATAAATCACTCCAAGAAAACATGTATGAGACATAAGAGGGGATTAATATGGCTAGATTAATTCCATACCTTTTTTGTTATGGATCAATAAAATTTGACATTATATGTACAAGATATGACATTTCCAATATACAATTTATGTTATGATAATATCATTGATATCCATGATAATTGCATGTGATATAGTTAGAACTATCCAATTATACTTAAGAGATTACAAGAGATATGTTCTTGGTACTTGGATAGGAATGGAAACTAGTTATAATGGGACCCAAACTAGTTTTACTTTAGATCAATATGATCTAATTTTATAGTAAACCTAATGGAATGATAAATATCAACTCATTCAGGCCAATGGTAGCCATATCTAAAAATAATGAGTATGTTCCAGCTACCAATGTTGCTGAATAAGTTGTATAAAATATATGATGATTTGTTTAAGTTCTTGAAATCACACCTACTATGAAGAGATTTATCATAATATAAATTATGACAATCCAATTTTTGGTACTAACTAAGATGTTATGTTTGGAAAGTGGAAAAAATGAATACACTCATGGATATCATCTCTTGAGGAGTCTTATTCAAGAAGGTGAAGTTGCAGATAACAGAGTGGCCACACAATAGAGATGTCAGAGGCCAAAAATCTAAATCCATAAATCATAAGAAATGCGATCTTATCACAAGAGTGCTAATAGGGATATTTATCAACTGGTCTCTAGTAAAAGTTGGTGTTTTTTTAAAGTGGAAACCCTAAACACAATATAAATAGTACTTTTTTATTTCCATATAAAGTATAAAATATGTTATTAATGATGTATACTAACCATAATATTGTTGAGATTTCTTTGTCGACTATTTACTTGTTAATTTGTTTAATTATTTTTTGTATCAAAAAGTTATGGCAGTTCCAAGGCTATAATGAGAACCTTGAGATACTATTTCATTAATCATAAACATATGATTTATGGCCTAGATACATCATACTAATTGGACAAAGATGATGTATCACTATTATGTGTTGGGGATCATAAACATTGGAACTTATTCTCATGAAGTTTTATCGTGGTGATCTTGAGTATATGAAGGCTAGGGTGGATGATCTTCTAATAGGAACACCACATGTTTCAGGTGGCATTGGTAGTTCCTATCTATGAAAACATGTAATTGTCTCTTGACTTGATGTTATTATCATTCTATACTATTTAATTATGTACTTTTATTCAAGATGAATACTATGGTATTGATTTTATGGGAATTTAGCTTGTGTTGGGGGCATCAATGGGGGTATGACATTGATTGAATAATCAAGGTAAAATTATTTTCTTCCAAAAGGAATTTATATCGAAAATAGTTAATCAGGATGGTAGTACCTTTCCTATATTCATGCCCATGGTAGAAGAATTCATGTCTATCTAGTAAGCTCAATGAATGATAAATAAATAATGGATGATGGAAAAAGTGTCCGTCCTTCTTTATGAGATATAGTGTGATAATGATATTATATTACATGCTATGTAATAATAAAAAATGAAGTCATTTATAATACTTTTCCTTATCTCTTTAAGGACATTGATGGGTTTCTAAACCTTTAACCTTGGTCTGTGAATAATATTTACTAATATCAAGATAAGTTCCTTGAGGGTCACACACTAAGCATATTCAAAAAATTTGTCGTATTCTAATGATTATGTGTTTTGGACATAGTGGACCCCACCATTAGGATTAGGGGATTTCCAAGAATATATGATCCCCATGAAATAAATAAATTCATCATATTAAAGTATAGAATATTTGATATTTACTTATTTATTAAAACTATTCAAAGGATATAAAAAGTATACATGGTAAAATATTCAACAAATAAATATTATTTTAATATTCAAGGTTTGTTTAATATTTGTGAAAATGACTAAATCAAGTTAATGGATCACATTTATCATGTGAAATATATTATTATATTACTATAAAATGATAAAAAAAATATAAACAAATATTATTAGTTGGATAGTCTAACATACACATTTTTTATGACTTCTTTAATGGGAAATAAACATTCAGAGGCTAGAGAGCCATTTCATAGTATTTTTAACATTTATATATAAGTGGTAGGATCCTTTGATTCATGGTACTATTCATCATATGAGTTTGAGAGCCACTATATCCTCTCTATTACTTTGTAGTGACCCCAACCCTAGAAGCTTAGAGTCGATGTCTACTAATATTACATTGATATAAGATATAAGGAATATTATCCCAAAAGACAGAATAGTTTAGTAGTCTTGGTAAACTATTTACACACATTATTCTTATAATACATTTGAATATAAAAATTACAACATAATTTTTTTCTAGAAAAACTTTATTCCCTTCAACATATCTCTTCATATCTTTCCTAGAAGACTTCAGGGAATCTTAGTGAAAGGAATCCAAATAAGGGTGGAAAACAATTATCAGTATGGGTTAAGTACAAAGGATGAAATAATGAATCAATGATCATAATAAATATATAAAGCTAAATAACTAAACACACATTCCATTTAAATAATATAACTATAAAAAATATGGAAAGGTAAATAAATTAGATCACATTCCATTTAAATAATTGAATAACGAATAAAAAATATGAAAAGATAAATAAATAAAAACACATTTCTTTTAATCTATAAACTAATAATTAAATGCATCCATAGATAATATACTAGATAATATATCGTGGATAATAATAACTAATTTATAAATGAAGGAAATTATTAATTATTAGATGTTATGTTTACTTGGAACATGATACTTTACCGTCGAGATCTATTCTCAAGACAGTTTAAAATTAATGGGTAGAAACATATTTAGCCCATTCTAGATAACTGATTCATTACATGAGATTACCGTAGTTGGGGTGTTGTCTAAGTGGTTTGGCAGCTATGTAATACTGAATTAGGTCTAGGGTTCAAACCTGGACTACCCCAATTTGGGGATTTTGTGGTTTATTCTATAGGTGTGTTTTCAAGTGGCTATAGTGAGGGATATATAATCAGAGGAGGGTGTGATGGCCCTACTTGTTGACACTAGTGAGAGGAAAAATGGTGGGTTGGCCACCATTATTTATAAATATGATGCATGCAGCGTATGATGGAGGTGGCTGAGGGGGATAGAGACAGTTCACTAATAACGGAAGATAGTAGGCTAGGAGGATCGGTGGGCTAGCCGATATTTGTGAATATGATACATGATACATTAGAGTATGCTAGAATTGAGGATAGTCACTAGTAACAGAAGATGGTGAGTAGGAGAATGTTTGAGGCTCGAGCGAGATCTGTGACTATTGGAGTACACCACACTAACTAGACGGACATCTAGGGTGATTCAATAGGGCAGTTCCCTGAGGTCCTAAGGGTAATGTAATGGGATCCTACATGCCTATTAGTCCTACGAGCCATGCACTAATTAAAAAATAAAGGCTTGATGGGTGAACTATCACCCTGGGAGATGTGGCCAACCCTTCCGCCCTATATGTGGTGTTTATAGGTGTTTAATTATAATTATACCCATATGATACTATTGATTCCCTAAGTATCTATCATAAATGGGGCCCACCCATATATGTAGGTGTAAATCATTCATTATATATTGAATAATCAATACAATTCATAAACAATGTGCCTTATCAAATTTCTATATTGACTAAAGAATATGGATTTATAAATATTTACCTAGATGATAAAATAAATTTCAAATTTAATACCATATGTAAAATGGTATATTTTTTAGTAAAAAATCATATCCATGATAAATAATGTGGATATTTTTGGGATATTTAATGTCTAATGATCACAGTAATGTGGACATTTCAAGGGAAAGTTATTGAATAAAAAAGTAAATTAAGGAAGTGAATATCAAAAATTTCCATGGTAATAATGACTATAAACCATCCATATAAATAATTAGAATTTTATCAATACAATGTATACCCATTTTATTGAAAACAAAGGGTTTTTGTCATTGATGAATAGAATTAATGTAAAAATATCTTTAAAACATTCTTGCGGAAAATATCATTTTCATTTCAAAAATCATTTTGAAAATCCATTTTCATTGAAAATCAATTTTAAAAACATTTTATTTAAATAAAATCTTGTAAAATTTCAAATAAATCTTCAAATAAATTATGTTCATTATATTGGTTAATTCTATACATATAGTAAAGGACATTCCTTTTTCACGTTAAAATAGTTCAAAAAGTGATTTTTAGGATAGTGAAAAGAGTTTTACTTTGAAATAAATTGTAAAAATAAAAAATGGCTAAAAATTCATTTTAATAAATCATTTTGAAAAGGTTAAATAAAAAAATAAATAAATTTTTAGAAAAATTGGTTTTGGAAGAAAACGTATTTCTAATCGAAGAGAGAAATGAAATAAGATTTTCTTAAAAAAAATTATGTACCTAAGAGTGGAAAATGGTACTATCACTTGAAAAAGATCATGAATAAATATAGGAGAATAAAATTTAATGGTTTATCAAACAATTATAATATAATTTCCTTTAATTAAAATTCAATAATAAACAATCTCGATTAGAATGAGTTTGTGGAATAAACCCTTAAAATGATCATAATGTTAAAGTGTAAATTAATTAATTAATTTATTATGTTTATCAACCATAAATATCAATAAAACAAATGAAAATACAATAATATATCATCAAAACTAATTATACACTTAATCATAAAATATTAATGACAATGAGGAAGTAATATAACCCAATGAAAAAGAATTTAGTTATGAAATTATTTACAACTTGGTAAATTTTAATTCAAATACCCAATGATATAATATTTCAAATTGACATATAAAATACAATTAATAATGGATTATTCATTATATTACAAGTCAAGGAGCATTATATACACCATATAAAAACTATTTAGGTGCATGACATTACAATATTTCTTGGTGAAATAAAATTGAGATGAAATTCCTTACCTCACACTTTCCTATTGGTCATATTTGATTGAATCTTCTATATAGTGGTTTTAAACATGTTATTAACCTATAAAAAATCATATTAATATTTATGATATCATATATGATTATTTTATAACAACTTTTCACCTATTTGTTAATAATATTTCATTATTTTCATTGTTTTGAGTGTTAATTTCCTTGTTTTTCGAGTATGTTTTGACTTGTTATTTTTTGTTCCTCTTACATAGATCATGATTTGATAATATCCAAAATATAAATATTGATATAAATATCATATATATTCATTATATATATATTTATTTATTTATATTAATCCCTAAAATATAGAGATATGAAATGAAATACACCGTTTTTTGGAGACGGTAGGTTGTACATATACATGAACGTTGTTTTCTATATTCTTGTCATACGGAAAGAAAAAAAATTAAATGATTTATATATTATCATTATAGTATAATTATTATGTAATATATAACATTTTATTTTTTTAAAACCATCCTTAATATATTCCATGTAAATCATGAACGAATCACATCATTTTGTGAGGCGGTAGTTCTTCGTATACACGAGCGACGATATCGTATTCCCAAAAAATGGAAATCATGATGTTATATGTAATATAATAATTCCATAGGAATAATAAAATAATAAATATCACATATATCATATATAAACCATAAATCTATCATTATTCCCAAACTTGAAAGGTGGTAATGAAAAAAATAATATCATCGGTTCGCGAGGCGGTAGTCCACCGTACACATGAATGATGATTTTGTAACACATTTGATGAATGTGTGTAAAGTTTTAACTAGTAAAATTAACCTAAAAACATATTAGTATATATAATATACATAGGTTAATATATAATCATGTTATAATAATTATTTAATAATATGGAGAAGGAAGTAAAATAAAAACTCTTTTAGAAAAACATTTCTGCTTCTTCAAGTATCCACTTTAGGATTGAACTAAAACAATAAAAGGTTTTCCCTCCCCAAAAGGAAGGATTATTTGATGAGGGGAGTGAATATATGAAGTTATTTGGGCAATAATTGGATGAACCAAAGTGGTTTGAGGGTGTGAATAGAGGAGAGGGTGTGGCCTTTTTTAAGTGGGGTGAGTATCACACTTGTAATTTTTTGAAAGAGTAAATTCCACCAATTCTTTTCATTTAACCAAGCACCAATAATGGTAAATTATCAATAATATAATTTATAATATATAAATATGGACATAAAATGGTTTTTTACATGTTTTCGGTCATTTTTATATGTTATTTTGTAAGTTTAACGACTAAGTAAACTCGTTTTTACATTAATCGGTGTAATTAATTTTAAAAATTTTCACAAATAATTATGGTAGAAAATATAGTCAAACTTGTTATATAATATAAATTATGATTCTTCCAAATATTTAATCTATTTTTCAAAATTCAATTCACATAAGTGGAAAAAATTAATTTAAAATTAATCCCGTAGATGTAGCGAGAATGGAGGTTTTTAAAGTGAAAATGTTCAAAAGTTTATAATGTTTTTATATAAGAATTCAATATGAAAATAATTAAAATGACCTAAATTTGATTAATGGATGTATAATTTAACTATATTGACATTAAAATAAATTCAGAATATAATTTAACATTATAAATTATTTAGATGAAAAGGTGGGTTTCAATTAAAATCCTTCATTTCTCACTATTCATTGAAAAATTAAAATTAATAGAAAAATAAAACAATTAAACCAAAGACAATTTTGGTATTCAAATTTAAAAAATTAAATTTATTTCAAATTCTGTACATAAAGTGTGATTAAATTGTGTTTTGGAAAATATCGTTTTTCTGAAAATATTTCTTTTTTATTTTAAATTATAATAATTATTATTTATAATCCATAGATAACAAATAAATGTTGGTAAAATAAATATTTTCATAAATTAGTTAATCATATCCATACATTCTATTCCAAAATCTATTCAATTACTATCATATTATAAAATAATATTAATAGTGTATTGTTGTTTGGTTGAACTTAGTTTTGCATGTAATGAAAGCTATCAAAGAAAATTATTGCTGCTTATAACACTAGATAACTCAGTATTGTTTTCATTTTAAGATATATAAAAGATTTAATTTTTTTAAAATATTAAATATATTGTAAAGTCTTGAGATTTTATATTCTTTTCTATGCTCGGTGGTGCGTGTCATACACATTATCAAATTTGATGTTCATATTTTTAAATTTTCATGGTGTTAAATTCTCCCCAAATTAAATAACTTTAATCCTTTCAATTTAAAATTGATAATTATAATCAAGGGTTTGAAATTTGGAAATAAAAATATTTAAAAACCCACTTTGTAAAAGGGTCAATAAAATATCCTCTTAATAAGATAGAATGGGAAGTACAAAGGTCTCATGGAATAACATATAACTAGGTTTCTTAGTAGGATAACATTGGTAGAATGAGAAGATATGTTAATGGAGAAAAATCATAGATAATTATTGATAATGTGTTCTGCCTCTTAGGTGGTGCATTTCAGGTGATGAGGAAATGGTCTAACGATAATCATTATCGGCCTCTTTTATATATAGATGGGTTTTTGTCAAGTTCACCATTTATTTTGTTTTGACCCATTCTACATCATTATGATTTAAAGTAAGGTTGGATTAACCCCACGGCGACTGGGAAATGTTTCCCCTCCGTATTGTGAGAGAGACGCCAAAGTCAAATGGTCCCAGCGGGCGATTTCATGGGGTCAAGTACTTGTGAAATTAGTCCTCCTAGGATATAACTTCCTCAGATGGTCTCCAATAGGTTTATTCATGGAGCCATAAACACCCAACGACCCTGGTATCTATGATTCATGGACCTACTTTCCAAAGGTAGGCGTTTGTTGGACGATGATTTGGCCAACGAAACTTTAGGACTCCATTGGTTGAAAGTATGGGAAGTCAGGCTCACCACACCCTTTTGGGGGAGGATTATTGCTTTTTCAGGGACTATCTTATAGATTTAAGTCATGTTCATATGTTCATGAATCCTTGGTTCAATCCCGAAGAGTGTGTCCATGGGCTACCCCTAGTTACCAGGATCATCGTAGGCATACAAGGATTTTATACTACAGAGGTAATGATGACTTCAGCCATACAATATGGTGCTCAAGAGTTTATCATCATCTAGGGAGGATGGAAGGAGATTCGATGTTGGGATCGAACCCATAAGATGGGTTTCTAACATATCCTCAAGATAGTAATCAGAACCCAGGTAGTTCGGATTTGTGTAGGGATTAAACGTGGAAGATGCCCATTTGAGGGGTCATGATTGGATGAACCCTTTTGAAAGGGAACCATTTTGAGCTTAGGACTTTGAGTAGGCATCCTACGTATCATGGTTTGATCAGGAATCATAGTTATTGTAGTTTAGATTTGTGTGGATGTTGTGCAAATGTTGAGACCATGACAAATATCTAAGCCCACGTGAGTCATGCTTAGTGTGAGAGACAAGAAGATGTCAAGGATTCAACAAAGGCACCCACACTTTTCCTCCTCTACTGGTGGAAGAGGATGTACCTACGGAAGACGAGGATAGGGTGACAGTGAGTAAGGGCGCGAATCAACGAACCCTTTGATGTGAGATGACAATAAAGGTCGCCTAACTCAACCGTAGAAGATCGGGGACTTACCTCAGTGGGAGTTCCCCAAAATGAATTCTGGGAATGGGAGGAGTGTCATCCTCATCAAAAGGGGAAGAAAATATAACCCCTTTGACTAATCACCATTCCTCATTGAATGGAAAAGTAGGTGATCAACCTTAATTCCAAGAATGGGGTGGTTCACTTCGTCATACCAAGGTTGGGCCAGGGGTTACTATAGTAATGTAAACCCACAAACATTCTCATAGCCCGAACCATTATGGGGAGAGCCTTCATGACTCTGCTTACCATGGGTATGTAGACAAAAAGGGGCATGCTGATGCACCCAATGGTATGATCATATGGTTCTGATGGATTTGGAAGAGGCTTTGGCCTGATTCTTGGGGATTGATTTGCGGAGGGATTATGGAGGAATGGATGGTAATGAAGGGGAAAGATTGTAACCATAGGAAATAATACCTGAAAACACCCCATCTTGCATACTGATTTATTATACGGGATGGGGGAAGCTCCACATACCATAGTGGTATGTGGGAAGAGGGTTCATCCGAGTACTGATGCAGTACACAAGAATGGGTATAGACCAATTTGCACCATGATGGTACATATTCCTTCATTTTGCTTTGGGTTCCACCTGCGTACTAGTGTAGTACGTGGCGCCGAGTTAAATCTGTGTAGCGATAGACTACGCAGAGCACCATTTTGAAGGAGGGTCTAGGGGATTATCATTCACAGGGAGTTCATCCATGGAAATTATGTGGTTCTCCATTTACCAATTAGGTGATCATTTCTATTATTATTATTCAGTTCCCCCATTTTATGGTTCGTGGCTGGATATACCTACAGATAGTGTAGTTCACAATTCGGGCTTCGCTGATGATTCAAGACTGAAGCCGAAATCTTCCCCGAGTTCCTTCTTCCAACCTCTAGGTCCCATTCAAGCTTTAATTATCCATTCTTTCTCAATTACTTCTGTGCTCCTTTTATAGAGAATTGGGGAAATTGTATCTATGGATAAGAGAAATTATTTTTGGAGGCCCATGCAGAGATATATTGACCCACAGAAGACGTGGTCAACTAGGGTTTGTAGAGGCTTTGATTCATGATCGTGGTTTTCGAAACCCTTTTAGTTTTCTTTGTTCATAAACCATTATGTTTGTGAGACTGTACACAAATGGACTTCACTCGCAAAAATCATTCAGTGACATGGTTCGCGGTCCATTGGGTTTGTTGGACATCTCTCCATGGGTCAGTGCCTTGTGAATCATTCCTCATACTGGTGGTTTTTGATCTAGGCGATCCGCGGGCGCTTCTTGGTGATGGTACGCGGGCCACTTAAAATCCTTTAAAAACTTAAGTTCCTTCAAGTTTCTTCTGAAATTTACAACTCAATTTCCGTCCATTCACCTTGTTAGACTTGTAGGAGTACTCGATTCTTTCTTCAAAGTGATTATGGGAGTATTTTCTTCCCTTAGAGAAATTTTTAGGACCCTACAAATGCCCCCCTTCAGAATGGGGTCCATTTGGAACAAAAAGGGGACTATTCAGATGTAGATGTGGTCCTAAACTGAAATGGTTCATAGTAGAATAGATAAGACCAGTAGGAGGGTACCACTCATATATATAGGTGCCTATGTAATTCGTATTTTACCATTTCTCATGGAGAAAGGTTCTCTCGACTTCCACTAGCTTCCTCTTCATTTGTATACCATGCTTCTTGCGAAAATCTTGTTCGTGAACCACTTCGTATGTTCCATGAACTAATATCTTTCATTTTATCTATCTGTGAACCACATTTTAGATTTCACGAATGAAATTGTGGAAGTTTAAAACTAAAATCCGGATTCTTCATAGGATAATGCTAAGATGCTTGTGTGTCCGCATACTGATCTTTATCCGATGAACCGAACTTTAAGAAGTAATCCAAACTTAAAATGCTAATCCGCAATCTTTGGAAATGAACTTAATGAGGCCTAGGTTCACGGTATCCACCTTTTGTGAACCCTTCAGTTTTCCGGCCAATGATCCATGGGCCAGTGCCTCATGGATGATTTTCATACCAGGGTTATACGTAGTGAATCATTTCTACGTACCGTAGCAATATGCAGTAGTTACTTCTGCACATCATGCAACACACAGAATGTGCCTACCGTATACTCTTTCATGGAATAGTAAAAAAACCGTAGGTATACATATTTTTTTAATCCTTTATCAATTCATTCGAATCCTTTTATCCAATAAATGTTTATTGTACAGACTTTTATCAGCTTTTGGATCTTGCTGTATAGGCAAAAATGGCTCTCTCATAGGCTGTGATAAAATCGACCAAGATACGGGAGACCATAGTGGGGAATAGTGAGGATCATATTTGAGACTACATTATTCCTTGTGATATCTTCTTAAAGTATTTCTTGATGTTAGAGCTCCTAGCTTACCCACTATCTGTACGGTTTCCCCTTTACGACATTTGTCTCCCTAACGATGTTCCTCTGCTGTTGGCTGACCCTGATACCCCTTTCATCCTTTTAGAAGTGCTGCAATAACATGACCACTCCAACATTTCACCAGTAGGAGAAGTTATGTCTACTCCAATTTAGGAGAAAATCTTCATATTAGGAGTCTCAGAATGGACTTAGGGAATTTGCGGGTCTTGCGATAGTGTCCTGAGACTAGGCACCAGAGAGTACCCATGCATTATCAATGTCTCCCAAGAAAATCCTAATGGTGGGTGGAGCACCAAGTGGGATCTATGGTCTAGAGGATATTTCTTTGATGAGTGGGTATGGGAATTCTGGGTACATCAGACCTATTCAGAGTCCCCTGACGAGCTAGAGGTTGTGGGATTATATTAGGCGGTATGGGATTCTTAGTTCTCAACCTTCTCCCCAGGCGAAATCCTTCCTGAGATGCCGAGTCACTGGTTTTTAAGTACCAACACCTTCCATTTATCACATGGGGAGGTGGGAATCAGCTTATGGGACATACACCATCTTTGAGGACTCCCCATACTTAGAGATATGTATGATGAGTTTCTCTCGGCAGCCACTACTTGGAATGAAACTGACCATGTGTCCCATTTGACAAGGATTCTACTGGTTTTAGCATAGGGATTACTTGATCATCTCCTCCAGGATCTCTCTCTTATCCCATTCGAGGTGTGGATAATATTATTCTTACAGGAGAATGAACCTAATTTGAGGCCTCTTCGTAATCGAAATCATCCATCCCATCAGTACCGCTAGACTCCAGGGTCACATTGTGCTACCCTTGAAGCGGGATGATATAGCACATGGGGATATGAGCTTCAACAAGACGTATCACCTACGCTTATATTAGCAGGTTTATTTTCCATGTTTTTTAGTGGATGGATTTTCCCATCCCATGATGTATACACTGGGGTTCTAGCCTGTACTTTAATGATGGCATCCATGCTGGTAGAGGGTCGACCCATTAATTTGGCCATTCCTACTCTCGCCCGTATTTATGAATTTTTGGGACACATATAGGAAGTTAGGACCCCAAATAATATTAGAAGACCGTTTAAATTCCTATATGGGTGGATGTTAGAACACTTCCCCTGTTATGAATATTGACAAACTGCAAAGGTTCCTCATTCTAACTTTCAACCCGCCCTTCTCAACATTTCTATTTTTCATCCTGTGACTCTAAGAATTGTTGATGCAGTTGGGCTACTGAATGACCCTTACCTCTTCTCATTTTCACCACATCCTACCCCTCATGGGTTGTTAAGAGGTGAAAAGGGCGATTATTTAGAGGAATTTTCATATCTCATTGCGCTTCAGGATGGTATGCTCACTGCTCGTATAGATCGAGTATTCATTTGTGATCCATACCTCCCTTATAGATTTTCCAGGCAATTTGGGTGCCTTCAAAAAGTTTCACTTCTTCCTGATGCTCAGTTGAGGGGAGAGTCTCATCTCATAATTCTTTTCTAGTTATGGCTTATGATGATGCATGAAGGTGACACTATGGAAGTTATTATCCCTAACACAACGGGACCCACCTTCCTATCGCTGGAGTATACCCAACTATGGCTGAATTGTTACCCTGATGGGGTGGTGAGAGAACTAGTTTGGTAGGTGGAGTAACCTTTAACCAATCCCCTTCTCATCCTTAGCCCATCAACAATGCCACACATTCCTTCTTTTGTGATGTGTGTGACGGCTACGCCTTCTACTTCTGTCCCTGTAGTTGCCACCTATTCCTACCCTTATGGTAAGAAGACACTCGGTTTGCTGATAGAAGAATCTGGAGGGGCTTCGTGAGAATAACCTATCTTAATGGGGAGTGATTCAGACTTCTCCCCTTATACGGGTAGTGCCCATAACCTTAATGAGGCTTCTCCAAGAAGAGTATCGCCAGACGCCCTGGAATCCACGAATAGTCCTCCGCGTCTGGCTCTAGCAGTTGAACCATATGAGGGAAAGGAGATCCCTCCATCTTGGGTGACATATATTAGGTACCTTCACACTCCTGTGATGACACTTCCTACTTATACACCCATTGCGACAAGGGAGGATCAAGGTACTGGTGCCGTAGGGAAGTAATAGGCAGTGTGGAAGTAGGCATGACACCTGTTATGTGCTCTTGCTATAGATACACCTATGGCCAATTTTTCTGACAAGACTGACATTTTTTTGGTGATTATTCACCAAGATGGGTTCCGATGGCTTTTATTATCATCACATACACATACTTATTTACCAAATCGTCATATCCTGAGAATACCTTACTTCCTGCAAGGACACACTTTCCAAGTTAAATTCTTCCCATCATCAGGTGATGACCTTTCGAGATGTTTTGGAGGAACTCGATCACTTAACGGTTGAAGAGGCAAAAGATCATGATTTGGTGGTCACCCAAAAGGAAGAGTTATAGGAGTTTGAGGCCCACACAGCAAGGTTGATGGATCAACTGACCTCTTCGCATGCCAACTAAAAATCTATCCATATGAAAGGGCGGGACCTTAAAGCCATTCTAGAGTGGTTGCATCCGAAGGTCAAGGATGAAACAGAGGACAAAGATTCTTTGGAGAAAACTATTGATGACCCATGACAATCACTTTCCATCCTTCTAGAAATGGAGAACTGATCCTTGTTGTAGATCCATCCCAAGTCATGATGTGACTCTTCCCCATTTTATTAATACTTTGAAGAGACTTCGAACTGTGGATATTCCTCCATTTTTATTGAATTAAATGAAACTAATTTGACTTTAAATACTTCTTCTCCATCTCTTCCTATCATATCAATTGATCAAAAAACATCATTTTGATTAGGTATTAATTTTAAACCATGACCAGTAAACTGAAATAATCAACTTGGGCTCAAATTTTTGTCTGATCCGTGAGACTCAGTTAATGTAGTTCAACTATTAATGAGGTTTTATGGGACAAACTCATGAACATTCATGTATTTTTTCATTGTTACCCTAATTTTTCATAATCCTTCTTGACACGGTCTTAGTGGGTATAACCTGACTTTTTCTTAGGATGCCATTTACGGGTTTTTGTCCTAAAAAGCTTTACGTCTCTTTTGATGGATCAATGTTTTTACCGAACTGATACTTGAATTTTACCGAGAGGCACCTTATGTGGATATTCACTCTGGAAAGTATGGAATATTTTTCTTTCATTGAAAGTTCATAGTCCTCCCAATCAAAATTATTACAGATGCTTTAGGTCAAACAGTTTTGACCAAACTTAATGGGGTAGGGCCCTAATTCGGGATTGTCATCCGGGAATGTTCTAATATCCTTCATACATATATTAGAGATTTTTCATGACCCAAAATTTGTGAATTTTGGATGTGAATGAAGGTCAGGAGCCATTTTAGGTGTACATAGGTAGGAAAGGACTCTCCTGGGGATGAATTTTACTTTTATTGATGCCCGTTTTGTATGCGACATATGTAAAGCCACCAGGACATGATGTGTATAGTCAAACAAAGGAATCCTTCGGACACTGGACTTATATCTTTGGTGGCATGGTAGGGGTTTTAAAACATTGAATTTATTTTGATTTTGGGAGCCATAGTGGGTGGGTGGTCTGAGTAATGGTTTTTGAAAATATTAGGGTCATTTATATCAGCTTTGAATGGGAAATTGTTCCTGCATGTTTCTTACTTGTGTAAAGGAGAGCTGGTGAATGGCCAGTTCAGTTAGAAATCCTTTTTTTTTCAAGGGAATTTGGAAAGGGGAAGGTACTTAAGCCATTATCTAGAAGTTTTCTATATCTAGGGGTGTGACAGGACATGAATGTCATCCAAGTGTATGGAAACCATAAATGACTCTCCTGAGAATGAATTTCCATTGATTGATAGCTATTTTGTAGGTGAAATTTGCAGAGCTTCCAGAGCATGATGTGCATAGTCAAACAAAAGTGTCTACAGGACACTGGAATTCCATCTCCGACGACTATTGGGAACTTTCTGAATACCGTATGTGACCTTTGATAAGGGGTGAACCAGAACACAAAAAGGGACATTTTAGATGAAATTCTCTGGGAAACCTAGAAATGAGTGGGGGCACTCTTCTTTTGTATGCGGATCAACCTCACACACATTGATGTGGTATCTTTAGAAACCTCAAAATGGACAAAAGATGAATTGGGCCCATATGTTCTAACATATCCAGGGTGCGTGTCGGGAGGAAAATGTAAACCATGACTTTGAGGGCTCTTGAATCATGAGGGATGGAATGAGGATTGGAAGCCATTGGGTGTACTGAGATAGGAGAGGACTCTCCTAGGGATAAATTTTCCTTTGATTGATATCCATTTTTATGGGAAACATATGTAGAGCCACCGGGGCATGATGTACATAGTCAAAAAAGGGTGTCTACAGGACACTGGACTTCCATCTCAGATGGCCATGAATGATTATGGGGATTCAAGATCACTCAGAGCATGAAGTTTGAAGTACTATAGGAGTGTATCTGTATATATTCGAAACAATTGGGTAGTAATTTACTCATGGAATTAGGTATCCTTTACATGGATCCGACTCACATGAGGGGTGAGGTATTCATACCATATTTGTGGTTCCCTATCATTTAATGTCACATGGACAGGGCATAGGGTTCCTCTTGGGGAAGGGAACTGTGACATGCCTTTTAGGGTCATGCTTCTAGGACCAAATTCTTGTAAATCTTTTTCCATAATGTCATGGTGTTTCTCTTGCTAATATCCCTAAGATCACATGAGATATTCACAATGTGAGAAACAAGGTATTATGAGGATTCTAGATCACCACCTAAGAATGAAAAAATATGCATCAGAGAGAACTTTAGTCTTAAACCATTGCTATACAGTTTATCATAGTACAACAAGGATGATTTTGGCCTTGCAGTTTAATGTCGTGCGGTGAGGACATGATGCTCTATAGTTTAGAGACATGCAGTGAGGATTATTATGATGTCATAACGATATTTAATAGAATTGAGTTAATCACAGTTAGGATGTTCTGGTGTTCCTTAGACGTGAGTGATGATAGAAGGTGTAAACCATAGTATCGGGGGGCAACATAGATCAAGAGAGATGGCATGGGTCTTGGAAGCCTATTGGTAGTACCAAGATGGGAGATGAATCTCCTCCATTGATTTACAACAGTTTTGTAGGCAACATATGCAGAGCCACCAGGGCATGATGTGCATATCCAATCAAAGGTGTCCGCAGGACACTGGCGTTCCATCTCAGATGGACATGAATGATTATGATGATCCAATTTTTCCCAGAATATGGAGTTTGAAAAATGGAAAAGATGTGTCTGTGAATGTAAGAAATACCCAGACCGTGATTAACTGTGAATTATTGGAGCCTCCGCATAGATCTGACTCATATGTATTGGGGGAGGCCAGATCTTTTGACTTCTCATGAGTGAGGGGAATGTGTGGGATCTCGTTACACTGAGAATTGGACCACACATAACTATTGAGGAATTTCACAGTTTATTATCATGAGGTTAGGACCTTTCATGGAATCCCCATACAAGTCTGACCTATGCATGGGGAAAGGGGAATTTTTTTGGTGGTGGATGGGCTGAGATGTCAAATTTGGGCGTCACTATGTATCCTACTAAGGCAGGAATCAATCCATACATAGTTCTGAAGTTCCCCTATACTGATCTGAATTGTTCTATGTATGAGGACATGAAAGGGCCTTTTTTTAAATGTTGGCTGGGCCAGTATTCCAAATTGGGGTGTCAGTACGTATCCTGCAAGGGCAGGAATCAAGCCATACGTAGTTCTGAACATTCCCCATACCGATCTAGATCGAACATGGGGGTATTAACATTTTTGTTTCATTCACTATGGGTGTCAGGTCTACCATAATTCTCTATAACTTTTTTTGCATAAAGAGATCCATACCACTGATCCTAAACTCACATGAGTTATACTCGATGTGAAAAATAAAGAGTGACAAGGGATTTTCATGCCAATTTTGGGAAATAAGGGATATGATATATGCATGTTTTTTGGGGGGATGGGCTAAGATCAAGGATCAAGGAGTCACTACATATCCTGTGAGGATAGGAATCAAGCTGTACGTATTTTTGTGAGAGATCATGAATTTTATCGTCATGCGATTTGGATGCTTTGTGCCTTGCAGTTTAATGTCTTACAGTGAGGACATGAGTCATAGATTAATGTTATGTTTCTGGGATGGGTTATTTATAGTTTAATATCATGTGGAAAAGACACTTTTTTCCATGCAGTTTAACATCTTACAGTGATAACATGAGGCTATGAAGTTTAGAGTCATGTAGCGAGGACATGTTCCTTATAGTTTAAAGTCATGTAGAAAGGACTATGACTCATAGTTTAGGTTCATAGAGTTTGGACCATTACTTCTTGGTATTACAAATTTTATTTTAATGTCTTAGAGTTTGGACCATGACTTCGTAGTATTACAACGCATAGTTTATGGTCTTAGAGTTTGGACCATGACTTCACAGTATTACAACTCATAGCTTAAGGTCTTAGAGTTTGGATCACGAGTTCATGATATTACAACTCATAGTTTAAGGTCTTAGAGTTTGGATAATGAATTCATGGTATTACAACTCATAGCTTAAGGTCTTAGATTTTAGACCATGAATTCAAAATATTACAACTCATAGTTTAAGGCCTTAGAGTTTGAACCATGACTTCACAGTATAACAACTCAAAGTTTAAGGTATTAGAGTTTGGACCATGACTTCACTGTATTACAACTCATAATTTAAGTTCATAGAGTTTTTACCATGAATTCATAGTATTACTACTCATAGTTTAAGGTCTTAGAGTTTGGACCATGACTTCGTGGTCATTGCTATTACACAAAGTACTTTTTCAAGAACATTGCATTTGTGGGAGCAGTGATAAGCTGTTCGTTCATTGATATCAGGGCGTATGATCCATTGGAATATACCCTATGTATGAAAAATATCCTTCCCACTTTGGTTCAAGATCTGGGGGATTCTTCCCAAGTACCATCAGGGTTATAAGAACTAACACCATTTCTCCTTTGAGGAAACGTCGATGGAAAACCTTTTTGTTAAAGGCTTGTGCGATCTAATTTTGGTAGATTTCTAAATGGTGTAAATTGTGCAACCTATTTTCTTCTAGATTCTCCAACTCATTAAAAAAATCTATGGGATTTATCATCCATGTATAGTTGATTAAAAATGGCCACATGAAGTGATTGAACTTGGATTTCAATGGGTAAAACCGCCTCTGACCCGTATACTAGTGAGTACGGGGTCGCCTAAGTGGCAGTGTGAGTCATTGTCCGGTAAGCCCACAAATCATGGAGAAGATTTTATGTCCACAATATCTTATCCTTATCTACTATCTTTTTGAGTATGTTGGAAAAAGTCTTGTTGAAAGTATCTATCTTCCCATTGGATTTCACGTGGTAGTAGGATGAACGGTTGGCTTTGATTCCATACTCCTGGTATAGCTTGTCCAACTTAGCAGAGCTGAATTTGGTGGTTTTGTCTATTAGTATTGTATGAGTGAAACCAAATCTGGTAATAATGTTGGACTTCACAAAGATAATGATTTTTTTTCACCCTGAATTCTTTAAGTGGTACGGATTTGACCCATTTGTAAAATAATTAAGTCGTTGTGAGTTTGAACTTGAATTGTCTGGCTGTGGAGGGAGGATATGGTCCCACAACATCCATCCCTCAGGTGGCGAATGGCTAGGAGTACTTAGCTGCATGAAGTAACTCTAGGGGTCGTTGTATAAAATTGGAATGAACTTGGTAGGAATGGAAATTCCTGGTGAATATGACATAATCTTGTATCATAGTGGGCTAGTAATACCCAAGCCTTCAGATTTGGTGAGAGAGCTTGGTTGTTGATTGGTGCGCTTCATAAGCTCCAACGTGCACTTATTTCATGACATAAGTAGTCTCTTCTCCATCAATTCACCTGATAAGGACTCCATATAGGATTCATTTATAGAGAACATTTTCTTGGTTTACCCTATTTTACAAGACAAATTTGACTGCCCCTCTTCAGACTTGTTCCCTTCCATCCCTTTTTGGTGGGAGTTCCCTGTTCTGAAGGTAATTTTCAATGGGAGTCATCCAGACAATGGTGTAACCATACGGCTCAGAAACAAGGCTAATTTAATCAATATCCTCTGTATTTATCTGGATAAATGGAAATACCATCTGGTGGTGGGCAATGCTAATAACCATTTTATCCCAGTCTAGATCAGCCAAGGTCATGGCTGCATTTTCAAAAGCATCGTCTTGAGCATTTTGAGATCAGGGGACATAGATCAACATTGGTTTTAATGGCAATTCTTCCAATAGTTCTTGAACAAAGTTCATCAAGGGGACTGCTACTTATTTCTTAATGGAATAGTCACCATTGACATGTTTTATGACTTTCTCTAAATCACCTTTTATCTTCAAGTGTTTGTCTTTCATATAAAGTGCCAGTTCTAGGCCCACAATGAGGGCTTGATATTATACTTCATTATTTTTACACCCTTCAGAAAGTATGAAAAAGTAAAACCGGATGAACTTTTGGGGTATACAAGTATAATTACTAGACCCACTTTGTTGAGCTTGGGATCCTCCATACTTTTCCATATCGAGCTTTGGGAAGAACCATATAAGTACATTTCCCAAGTCTGGGGGTCATCCTGGATGGTGAGCACTTCCTCATTTGGAATTTCAGCATCCAATGATGTTGTTTATTACAAGGGGTTATCTTCCAGGAAGTTTGCTAATGCCTTGCCTTTGATGTCCATCTGGGGTACGTACAGTATGCCAAACTATTATAGGAGGACCGCCCATTGTGATAGGAGTCCATTTATCATGGGACGATTGAGGATACATTTTTGTGGGTTGCAGAAGGAGACCAGGTGGACCTCATGGTGTTGTAGGTAATGCCTATGTTTATGAACAATGAATATTAGGGCTAGGCCATTCTTTTAAAATTTTGAATACTGAGTTTCAACATCAATCATTGTTTGGATGAGGTAATAGAGGTTGTTCCCACTACCAGCATCATTCTTCTATGCGAGGAAGGCACCTAATGACCATTCTAGGATGGTCACATAAAAAATTATTGGTCTCCCCTCAACTAGAAGCATCATCACCAGCGGGATTAGGACATATCTTTTGAAATTTTCAAACACTTCTTGGAAATCATTATCCCACTCATATATAATCCCTTTCTTCATGAAAATGTTTAAAGATAAAAATTTACCTACTAGGTTGGCTATAAAGCACCGGATATAGGCCAGGTTCCCCTAGAGACCTCTCAACTCAGTGAGGTTGCAAGGTGGGGACATGCCAAGGATGAATTTTGTGTTCTCGGGGTCAAATTTGATTCCACTATAGAGTATGTCGAAGCTGATGAATTTTCTAGAGGTAATGCCAAAGGTGCACTTGGAGATTTATCTTTAAACTGTGCTGCTACAATTTGTTGAATAAAGTTTCAAGATCATCCAGGTGGTTTTAGCACGGTCGTGATTTAACCACCATATCATCAACATAACACTCGAAGAATTTCCCCAAGAAGGGAATGAATATGTGGTGTATGGCGCACTGATATGTGGTGCCGACATTTTTTATACCAAAGGTAATCACCTTGTAATAAGACACTTCTTCAGGGGACCTAAAAGTGGTATCTTTTTCATCTCCTCTGGCCATCTAGATATGGTTGCATCCATAACATCCATCCATGAAAAAGAGGGCTTCGTATCCGATAGTGGCATCGATCAATAATTCTGTGATCAGGACTGGGAAATCATCTTTTGGTAAATGTTGATTGAGATCCTTAAAGTCAATGAAGATTATAATATGTTAGTTATTCTTTTTGATAGGGACTATGTTATCCATCTAGATCAGATATTAAACTTCCCGTATGAAGTTATATTTGATCAACTTGTCAAATTCGGCCTCTATTCTTGTAGCATGCGTCAGGTGGGTTCTTCTGGATGCCTACTTATAGCCCCGATGATCTTCTAGTAAGCCCAAATGATGAGTGGAGACCTTACGATTGAGGCCTAGCATTTTTGTGTAATTATAGGCAAACACATCTCGATTCTTCTTTAGGAAGGAGGTATATGCCTTGTTCTCCTCAATATGAATAGCCATACTGATTAGAGTGGGCAACGAGTTGTCTTCAGTGCCCATTTTATCTCATTAAGATCATACATTGTGGTGGAGACACTTTATTTGAATGCGGGAAGGGAATATTTGAGGTCTTATTCTTCTTCTTATTAATCATAATCTTTATCACCTTATTCCTCTTCCGATGGAGAGAGGATTCTAGATATGACCTCTCCAATGTTGGGAGATAAATCGTCTTTTGCCTCAGTGAGTAAGGTGAGGGAATTTTAGGGTCTCGTGGATGGGTCAAGAGAATCTCTGTTAGGTATTTTCCTGACATCATGGGATTGAGTCTCCTCTTCTATGTCTTTGGACTTGGCAGCCACAATAGAGACCACGCATACAATTGAGTTTACATCTAGACTTGTACTTATGCATTCAACTTGGTTGATGGGTAATACATACTCTTCCCCAAGTTGCTGTAGGGGATCAGTGGGAGCCGTTTCCAATCTATTTGAGGCAGTAATCCAATCAATTTCATCAGCCGATGGATGTTTTTCTTCTGATTCATAGAAACATGCATCTATAACACGACTTAGATGACATAAGAAGGGATTTATCAGCATGCAATGTCCTGTTTTTCCTATTAGTGCAATATTTGATGCACTGATGGTATGATGATGGAATTACAGCATACTAATGTATCAAGGGACACTCTAAAAAGACATTTAAGGCCATACTTTTTCGCACTAATAGGAACTCAGAATATGACATGAGGTCTCTAAGCTGATTTTTAAGCTTGATTCATCCCAACAGCTTCAACTCACTTTTTTCATATCCCACCAGAGTTGTGGTGCATGGTGTCAACCTTTCTCCATCGTAGCCTAGACAAAGAAGCGTTCACAGTGATAGGAGGTTGACTTCAGATCCATTATCGATGAAAATCCTCCTAACATCAATTCCATTTATATTTCCAGACACATATAAGGGTTTTATGTTCCCTTGAATTATGAAGTCTCCATCCATATCTGTGAAGAAGATGATGGCATGACATTCTTCTAGATTGGTCTCTATCTGATAGACTTAGACCATTTCTACTTTGGCCAAAAACGTTTGTGGATTTAGTAAGGCTTCGATGAGTGCCTCCCTATGATATGTGGATAAGCTTAATACATCCAAAATTTACATCTTTGCTGGTACTGAAGCAAGCTTCTTTATAATATCATACTTATTCTCTAAAAGTATGTGCTTCCTGGATTTGGGTTGAATTTTCATATACACTTTAGGGTTTTGGGATTTGGATGTATATGGTTCAGCCACTGTGACAGGATCTGGTGGCGATGTGGTCTTTTTTGGGTTTTGTTGAACATTTTTGCCTGCATTCCTTGGGAAATTTGATCTTTGTTCTTCCCATGATGGATATTTCAACATAACTGGGCTTGGATTTAATCCGATGGGGGTGAAGGAGCATTTTGGTTCTAATTGTGCCTGTTGGAGGGTCCTTCTGTGAGTTTCCACAATGTAAATAGTTTGAGTTATGGTGTGGCTAGGAATTTGACTCCTTCCATGATCATGCCTTCTTGGAAACTTTTGGCCCCAGTAGACTCTTCCTCAATCTCTCTGGTTGGATATAGGGAATTTGTTTTTGTGTCTATAGCCTCCATATGAGAAGGAGTCCATCAATTGAATGACATTAATAGATCCGATGATCAATTCTTGAACTGAGAATGTTTCTCTCTGACTTTATCCTTCTGATGGTACCATTTTGAAGGGTGGTGCCAATTGTACCATTTGGTGAGGTGGTGAAAATTGTGCCAAGTCTGTTAGTATGAAGTCCAAAAGTGTCAACACTGACTTTGGCTTTGGTGTCAGCCCATATTCTTTCTCTTGCTTTCTTCCCTTATGGACTTTAAATGACTGTAGGTCTGAGGAGGATGGATGTATTGTATTAGGAAATTTTGGGGACATAGTTGGTTGTTTCAACTGAACCTGTAGGATGCCATGGACTTGGTTGATGGTCTTCCAGGTCATCCAATTTTCAAACTTTTGTTCCTTTTTACTGGTGACTTTTTTCCATTCCTCTTCCTCTCTCGAGTGTGAGGTGGAAACATATGCCACTTGTGATGATGGTAGGCCCAACATGACATGCCTAGAATCCACCATATTTTGTAGGAGATCCTTGAAAATGAAGCATTCCTGGATGGTGTTTCCTAGTATCTAATGATAAGGACAATAATTTGGATGGTCGTCAAGACCCACTTCACCGACTCTCTTTGTCTCTGGTAGTCGGAGCAAGTTATAATTCATGGTGGCTATGAATTAGCCATGGACCTGGTCATCTCAGAACAAGTATAATTTATTTCTTCATTCTTAAAACTTATTTATTTTAGCACCTCATCACTCATCTGGCTGAGGTGGGGGTGGTTTTTTCTATCCAGGGGGTTCATTCATAGTTTTTTGGGGTCCTCACAACTAGTTCTGGTGTTAGGGTGGCTTAATCGTGACAGAATCCACTTCATATTTTCCCATTCTTTTCCTTGGGGCTGATGGGGCCACTCAGGACTTGAGATTGGTCCATTACAGGGAGACTTCTATTCTTTGGGAAATGGTAGAGAAAGCTCTAAACTCACTTGTGTACTTAACCGGGATAAGTGGTGTTTGCAATTCATCTTGAAGGTTGTCGATGCACATATCGAGCATTTCATCCTGGGGGAGCAGCTGATTTAGGGAATAATTTAGGCCTTTCCATATGGAAATGAAGTTAGATATTCTTTCGTTCCCTCACTTCTTATAGTTCATGAGATCAATGATTGTCATCTTAGGAAGTATTGAACTGAAATAGATTAGAAACTATCACTGATGGTCATCCCAGCCGGTGATTGAATTGGTTGGTAGGCTAGTATACCATATGATGGTTGAGCCCTGTAGGTTTTGCATGAAGCACATGAGTTTTACTTCTTCCTGCTACTCTAGAGCGACCATCATGGGGTCACAATAAGAGGCATAGTGTATTAAATGCTGTTTAGGGTCCCCTGATCCATTGAGTACTGGGAACATGGGGTTACCTAAATTTGGTAGTGGTGGAATGTTTCTCACCCAACTAGGGTAGGGTTTGTGCTCTGGTTGTATTGGAGCGTGTCGCCCCTCCATGGATTCTAGTCGAGTCGTTAGTTGCTTGATGGTATTCAAGATCCCTTGATGCATATCCTATCAGGCTTGATCTTGGCCTAGTGTGGTAGTGGCTAAAGTTGGGCAGGCTGGTACTGTTGGCATTTGGGGTGGATACCCAGCCGGGGGTATCCTTTATGGGTTTACCTAAATATATTCTGGATTTCTTCCCAGTGGGGGGGGGGGGGTCTTGATGTCCTTCTGGATATGGGTTTAGGTAGGTTGATGGTCCCGATGCTAGATTGTATGAGCCTCATAGCTTGGATTCATTCACTGAGATGAGTGTCTGTGGTAAGGAAACCTCTTCTAGGAACCCCTGCTAACATTCCGCAGGAGAAACACATCCGACAAGGTAGATCCTTCGATGAAACTCAACATTAATTCACATGAGCTCTCTCATTTCCTCCTCCTACTTATCAAACCTTTCCTAGATAGTGAGGGACACATTCTCATGGGGAGGAGGAGGTGGGTCATAGACGACCTTGGATTTATTCTTCTCCTTGTTGGGGTTTTTCGAGGGAGGTAGTGTCAGATTAATTGAGGAGGCGCCCGAATTTAGGGTTGCTCTCTGGTTCTGGGTTTGAACACCATCAGGCTCAGTGTGGGGAGCCTTTAGGAGGGAACCATATTCCTTTAAATCCTCTCCCTCCACATCATTTCATGTGAGATATATGGGGTTGACGCTTATCACATTCACTGAGGCATACTGCATTGGGGTCAGTGTACCCGGTGCCGAATGGTAGGAAGTATTTCTATGTCCTTTGTTAGATTTTCTCCTTCCATTCCACAATATTCTTTAGGTTTCTTAGGAAATATCGACCTGAAGGGAGTCTTGGTCCGACCTCATAATGCACCTTTTTCTTAGAGGGTGTGAAACATGGGAAGGGGTGGGACAGGTGACTTCTCTATCCATCTTTATTCCTAGATCGGAGAAGACAAACATCCATTATGTGAGTAATTGAGGTAAAAATTCTCTCAGCCCTGCAAGATGGGGTTGAAAAAATGACCCTATCCCTATGGAATGGGGTTGTTCCCGCATCACGGCGGTATCCACCACTATTTCTACCCTTTCAATTTCACATAATCCTATGTGGGTGTGATCCGAGTATGGTATTAGGCCTGTACGGAGTCTATGGTCTTTTGAATACATGAGCACTGATTGTTGGTTGGCTTTCCTTAGGTAAGGAGCCTACTGGATGTTCTTGGTTGCTAGACTCAGAATCTTTTTGATGGATTGATCTCTTTAGTCTTGATGCTTTTGAGACTTACTATGGGCCAATTTTTTTTTAGTATCCCATCTTTCTTGAGAATGGATTTCACTTTATTGCTGCCTTCGAGTGATGAAATTGCAAGATTTCATTTCCAATGAGGTTTTCTGGATAAGACATGGGGTAAAGTACTGAGATCCATGTTCTCCCGATCCCCGAATGTTAACTCCAGTCAGGGCGTCTCCAATGAGGCGACATAACTTATGCAGTGCATAGAGGCAAGACAGTTCTAGGTTTTTATTTTTTCCTTTCTAATTGTGGCTGACATGCAGATGGGATGTATTTTAGGTCAATTAGATAGAAAAACTCCCATAATGTGTGGACACGGTCTGCATACCCTTCGTAGGGTAGAAATTATTCTTTCAGCTGATGAAGAGTCATCCATATATTGAGGTGGATGTCATGTATACATTCCCCATACAACTCTCCTGGTATGGCAAAGTGAGAAGTGGATGTAGGCCAATACATCACTGGTATATTATCCTTAGCTAGTTGTCTTCTCACAAGAAACATATACTCATTTTGTTCTTCCAGAGGCTCCTCTACTTGATATTCCCAGCTCGATTGCTTATTAATAATTTTGTTCTAGGCAACTGGTCTAGTAGGAGCCTTATTGATTTACGGACGATGCAGGGGTGGCTCAAAAGATGAGAATGGCCCCAGGTCATCCTCTGGTTGAGAAAGAATATCCCTCATTATATAAAAAGTGCCTGATGTGTCTGAATCCATCTTTTTGAGAGCCTCAATATAAGCGGGCTTTATTACATTTTTTCCAGTAAGGGGAGGACCTTCTTGAAAGTATGAATTTTGGTTGTGGGGAGGAATTTCATAATTGGTGCTGTAATGGTGATGGCTACAATTGTAACTTGATGCTCGACCGTGGGAAATTTATTTATGGTGTATACCCTAGGGAGGACCTTCAGGGAGGGATATAGCGAGGGGAGGACCTTCTTGCTACTTGATGTAACTAAGGGGAGGACCTTCTCGATGACTACTATGATTGAGATGACTACTATCATAGCTTGGTAGCTGGCTACATGTAGAATTTATTCAGTGCACATCCTGGGGAGGGCCTTTCGGATGTACTGTAATGAGGGGAGGACCTTCTCGTTGATTGACATTACTATGGGGAGGGCCTTCATAACAAATTCCATTACAGGGAGGGCCTTCACAATAACTATCATCATGGCGAGGACTACCATCATGAATTGATGTATGACTGTAGGGAGAAGCATATCTATAGTGTATACCCTGGGGAGGACCATCATGGTGGACGAAAACAAGGGGAGGACCTTCTTGCTATCTGATCTTTAGGTAGAGGGGAGGGATACCCCAACATGCTTCAGGAGATAAGATCTCATGATCGACTATTCCTAGCCCACAGAGTGAGCCTGTATGGGTGCTCTGGGGAGGACCTTAAGAGTTACTGGTAGCGACATTACGGGGAGGGCCTTCGCAAATGATAATATCACTCCCACAATTTGGTAATGGACTAATAGTGTCTTGATACTTTATTGATATATGTTTGAGAGTTTCAATAACCCCAGCATCCAGCAGAGAAGGATCATGTATGTGCTCTTCATTTTCCAGTTGCCTTTGGCGCATTTCATTTTTTAGCACTCTCTTGTGGGTAAATGGGGTCATCTGCTATTGTTAATGGCCTTTATATATAGTTCCCTATCTTGTTGGGTCCCATGATGCTGCTGGGATATTCCAAAAGACATATTAAGTTTTTATAGGAATATATGCCTTCCCTGGAGCGGCCACCATGTCGAACCGGCATTCCCTAGTTGGAATGGGTATTTGTTCCCGATGTGGTTGTCCATGTATTGCGGGATATTATCGTCGAACCTCCTGGATTGGAGTAGGGATGCATAAATACTATGGAGTGATTTAGTCATTTTATTTGAGGAAACCAGGTTTTGGGCATAGTTTCTCACCTTTTTCACTGATTCAGTAATGTCTTGGTATGTTTGGATGATATGGTCTGGGATTGACGTATGATCTTCCATCAATCCCAGGATGTGATAAGATACATATTTGGCTGGAATGGGTATGAAGTCCCATTATCATATCATAGTAAGAGTTTGTGCCTGCACTAGTCCTCCACGAGTCACTAGTAGATACTAGCATTTATCATTTACAGGGACAGAGGAACGAGTCTATCATCAGTTATCTTCTCTGATTTCCAACGTATTAGACTAGTTAGCTTCATATTCAGGAGCATGAATTTCCATTTGATCTCTTTCCACTATATGTTTCTCACGGGATTTGTATTCATCCACAAGAATTTAACTCTTCTCCTATTTTCTTGGCTCCCTATTTGGATGGCGGGCTTGAAATGCATAAATAGGTATTTGTGCTTGGGTAAAGCTGGTTTCCCCCTATTTGGGTGACATGCTTGAAATGCATAAATAGGTATTTGTGCCTGTGTGTAGCTAGTTTTTGCCCCATTTGGTTGATAGTCTTGAAATGCATCAGTAGGTATTTTTGCCTACGTGTATCTGGTTTCCACTCTATTTGGTTGACAGTTTTTTTGCGCATCAACATACATATCCATTTTCCTGTAGTTTGATGCTCTGTCTGCATGGAGAGACTGAAAAATAATAGCAGGGATGTGCATGTGCTCATATTTTGCCACCCTATTTCTATGGTGGGATTCAGTGGAGGGGTTAGAGTTTTATGTCTTCCCATTTAACACCATCATGTTAGTATGGCAGATTTTCTCCTCAGGAAATAGGGTGATAGCGCGTTATTGATTATATATTATCCTCCCTGGGCGAGCAGCCCGAGCGCTCGAGTATCCTGGACTTTAGTAGGTTCCCTCTATATAAGGACCTCCTTAGTGGCAGGAGATCTGGTCATCCAGTGTCAGAGGCAACACTCACTGGAAGGGGCCCGTGAGTAAGACCTTTGCACAGTTGAGATGAAGTTTTCAGTATCGACCTCATCCGCCTCCCTATGATAATAGTGGTACTCATTGTCACATTTTGGGGACAGGCTCTTGAAATGGTTTGAGACGACCACTTGGACCGCCTTGTGCTAGATTGTCGACCGTGAATGAGGAGGCAGCATGAAAACATTTACAGACTAGAGGGCTTGTCTCACGGTCTCCATTGTGGGGAGAACACCATTTCTATGGCACTCTCTGATCAGTGTGTTGGATACATAGCATTGAAAATGCTGGGTAAGTGAGGGGGTCCTGCTCTTCGTTGGGGCCCCATCCACCTACGGGATCGCTGATGCATGTGTCTGTATCGGTCATCGAGATTTAATTTGGATCAAAGGTTGCTTTGTGAGAACCTGAAACATACATATATGACATACATACCACAAAACCTCATCAATGTAGCATTCTTTTAAACATATGCATATTTGGAGATTCGGATTGGACCCCTTCCCCTATTTTTTTGTTTTTCTTTTGGGGAGAAGGGGCTCGAGTGGGGTAAGACCGCCACCTTGGTTAAGTATTCACATCGGGTTCACCATTTTTGTTCCGCCTCTGAGGTGTAACTTTTCGAGTGATGAGGAAATTGTCTGATGTGAATAATTATCTGCCTCTTTTATATAGAATGTGTTCTTTTCAAGTTCACCATTTATTTTTTTCAAACCGTTCTACATCATTATCCTTTAAAGGAAGGTTATATTAACCCCATGGGGACTGGGTGATTTTTCCCCAATGTATTGTGGGGATACACCACAATCAAATGGTCCCAGTGGGTGATTGCATGGGGTGAAGTACTTGTGAAATCGGTCCTCCTATGATATAAGTTCCTCAGATGATCTCCAATGGGTTTATTCGTGGAGATAGAAACAACCAACGAACCTGGTGTCCATGATTCATGGACCTGCTTTTTAAAGGCATGTGTTTGTTGGATGATGATTTGACCGACGACACTTAATGACTCCATCGGTCAAGAGGATGGGAAGTTCATCTCACCGTACCCTTTTGAGGGAGGATTATTTCCTATTCTGGGACTATCTTATAGATTTAATTTGTGTTCATATGTTTGTTAATCCTTGTTTTATTCCCAAAGAGTCTGTTCATGGGATACCCCTAGTTGGTAGGATCGTCGTAGGAATACATGGATTTGATGCTATAGAGGTAATGATGACTTGAGCCATACAATAAGATGCTCATGAGTTTATCGTCATCCAGGGAGGACAGGAGGTAATTCAATGTTGGGATCAGACCCATAATATGGGTTTTCTACATATCCTTGAGATAGAAATCATAACACACATAGTTCTGATTTGTGAGGGGCTTACAGGTGGAAGCTTCCCATTTGAGGGGTCATGATTGGATGAACCCTTTTGAATGGGCACCCTTTTGAGAATGTTCCTTCAAGTAGTAATCCTACTTATCCTGGTTTGATTAGGAATCAAAGTCTCATAGTTCATATTTGTGTGCATGTTGTGAAAATGTTGTGACCAAGAAAAATCTCTATTCCTACGCGAGTCATGCTAGGTGTGAAAAACAAGAGGATGTCAATGATTCAACAAAGGAACCACACTTTTCCTCCTCCACTGGTGGAAGAGGATTCACCTATGGAGGACTAGGCTAGGTCGATGATGGGAGAGGGTGCGGAGCAACAAACCCTTTAATGTGAGATGAAATTAAAGGTATCATGACTCAACATCAAAATATTGGGGACTTACCTAAGTAGGAGTGCCCCAGAACACATTCTGGGATGGGGAGGAGTTTCGTACTCTTAAAAAGGGGAAGTGAACATAGCCCCTTTGACTAATCACCATTCCTCATTGAATGGAAAAGCCGATGATCACCCTAAATCCCATGAATGGGGAGGATCACGTCGGCATCCCATGGTTGGACTTGGGTTTACCATGGGAATGTAGAACCACAGACATTACCGAAGCCTGAACTATTGTGGGGAGAGACTTCTTGACTCCACTTACCATGGGTACATAGACTCAAAGGGGTGCACCGATGCACCCAATGATATGATCATACGGGTCTGGTGGATTTGGAGGAGGCTTTGGCCTGATTTATGGGGATTGGTTCATAAAGGGATTATGGAGGACTGGATGGTAATAAAGGGGCAAGATTGGAACCAGAGGAAATAATACCCAAAAACACCCCATTCCACATACTGATTTCTTTTATGGGAAGGGGGAATCTCCTTATAATGTTGTGGTATGTGGGTAGAGGGGTCTTCCGTGTACTGATGTGGTATGTGGGCATTAGTATGGACCACTATGCACCATAGTGGTATGCGGTCCTTCACACTGCTTTGGGTTCCACCAACGTACTGGTGTAGTATGCACTGCCAAGTTAAATTCACATAGTGACACACTATGTGTAACACCATTTTGAAGGAGAGTTTGGGGGATTATCATTTGATGGCAGTTCATCCATGGGAATTATGTGGTTCCGGGTTTACCAATTAGGTCTGTGATTCTATTATTATTATTATTCAGTTCTCCCATTTTATGGTTTGTTGTTGGTTGTACCTGTAGATAGTGTGGTTTTCAGTTTTGGATTCATTGATGATTCAACACTGAAGCCGAAATCTTTTCTGAGTTCTTTCTTCTAACCTCTAGGTCCCCTTCACACTTTTGTCGTCCGTCCTTTATCAATTCCTTATGTGATCCTTTTATAGAGAATTAGGGAAATTGTATCTTTGGGAATGTAACACTATTTGCGGAGGCCCATGCAGTGATATCTTCAACCATGGAAGACTCAGTGAACCGTAGTTTTTGGAGGCTACGGTTTGTGATCATGGTTTGCAGAACCCTACTAGTTTTATTTGTTCATAAACCATTACATTCATGATATGGTATGAGGATGGCCTTTGCGCACATGATTCCTTCAACGATGTGGTTAAAAGTCCACTGGGATCACTAGCCATCGCTCTGCATGCCAGCTCCTCATGAATCATTCTGTGTACTGGTGGTTTGCTATATAGTCAATCCATGAACCCTTCCTGGTGATGGTACACAGGCCACTTAAAATCCTTTGAAAACTTGAGTTCCTTTAAGTTTCTTTAGAAATTTTCAACTCAATTTGAGTCCATTCACCTTTCTAGACTTGTAAGAGTACTTGCTTCCTTCTATAAAGTGATTGTGGTAGTATTTTCTTCCCTTGGCGAAATTTTCAAGACACTACATAATGATTGAGGTTACTGATCACAGTAAATTTAGTTATCAATAGATAGGGCCTCAAATTCATAAATCTAATAGGTTCAAAAGGCTATTGATATCCCCATAAATGATGGTAACATGATTTAATTTTATTTCAAGATCCTTTTTTAAAAGTTGAGGAATTTTATAAATTTCAAAGAATATTAATAAATATAATTACATGATACTTTTCTATAAAAAAATCATCCTTTGGTTGTGCTTTAATCAATTTCCAATTCATTTCTTATTCTAAGAAATAAACATCCCAAAAGGAATTTTTTTCTAAAGCAGTACTTTTAACAGATCATAAGATCTATAAAAGAATGAAAATTATATTTGTATGGTTCTAGATATTTTCCAAAATAAAAATGTTTGATATATTAAACTCTTAAATAAAAAATTAATTCTATAGGTTCACCATTAAAAATACTTCGTCATATTTTTTAACTTAAAACAATAACATATTAACAAGGACATCACATAGTCCATTGGTAGGAGGGAAACCATTATCATCCATCAGTATTGGGTTCAAACCCCAACACATTTTCATATTTTATAGCTTGTCACCATTTATGAAGGTTTTCCTTTTTATAAACTATATTACTATAATATTCCCAAAAATATGATTGACATCCTTGAAATAAAATTAATCATTAAATAACCTTTTTATAAAGATTTCAATACAATTTCTCATTAAATTATAATAATCTTGTTTGACTATTGTTACAATTTCATTAATTTTCAAGTTAATACTAATAGTTATAAATAACTTTAAACTTAAGTCCATAAAAATGTAAAGTCATTAATCCTAAAATAACTTTTCCAAAAAACATTTTCCTTCCATAATTCCCCCCTAAAATATACTTAATCTTGGTACATTCCTCTAACATAAGACCAAAAATAGGTGTTTAAGAGTTTCAAATTATGATCAATATTAAAATCATTTACCCATGATGGTATCTATAAATCTTATGTTAATTAATACATAATTTCTTCTAAAAATTAACATAATCCTTAGATGCTTCATGATTATTATAACCAAAATACCATTGGTAAAATACTTCAAAAATTTAATTTTTTAATACCAATACATAAATACTTCGTCCATTTTATTTTCACATAGGTCCTTCCTTGTTTTAGGGTTTAAACTAGGTCATTAATTTTTATTTCCTATTCAAATAATTCATAATGGTTTGTAATGAAAATGTGAATTGTCCTCAGTATATCCCCCAGGAGTGTCAAACCAGATGCATAGTAAGGCTAGTTATCATGTACCAGGTTATGATCGAGTCATGTGTGACACACTGTTTTTTGAGTTATTACCCCAAGGTACATCTATTCTAGAACCATGTCTAATTTTAGTATCTAGACATGGATGTATTACAAGTAAAATCACATATTCTCTACTTTAACAAAACTATAGGATGTTCTTCAATACTTATCTTCAATCTATATCTTGGGGTTATATTCCCAAATCTATGTTTTCCTAAATCTATTTTCCAAGGTCTCTACTAATATTTCTCAGATACCAACTGTACTGACCCGTACCCCAACAACATAGAGCTAGTGACTGTTACCATTACATTGGCATAAAATACAAGTAATCGTATCCCAAAGGACCAAATAGTTTAGTATTCTTGGTAGAATAGATATATAAATGAGTAATATAATAGATTTGAATACAAAAATTGCAACATAATTTTTTTAGAATAAATTTATTCCCTCTAAAATATCCATAAATATCCTTCTTAGTACACTTCATGGAATTTTGGGTAAAGGAAACAAAATAATGGTGATCTAAAATTCTCAGTAAGGGTTTTGTACAACTGTAGAAATAATGAATCAATGATCATAGTCAATATGTAAAGGTAAATAAATGAACACACATTAAATTTAAATTATTTTACTAGCATAATCAGTATAGAAATTTAGCAAACTGATCACAACTACCCATTAAATAACTAGATAAGGCAGCTTCAAAATAGAAATGTAAATAACTAAAAAAATTCATTTAATAAATAAACTAAGAATGAAATGCATCCACATATAATATCACAGAAAAAATTTCAAGGATAACAAGAACTGAATTTTGAATAAAGGCAATGATTAATTATTTAAAGTCATGTTTCCTAGGTACATGATACCTTTACCATCAAGATCTATTCTCAATACAGTTTAAAAATGATGGGTAGAAACCCATTTAACTATGTCTATCCAACTTATTCATCCCATGAGAGTATCAATGCACCGATGGGATATCATTAACTTGGCCCCTCCCATGTATGTAGGTAGAAACCCTTCCTTATATATTGAATAATTATTTTAATTCATAAACAATGGGCCTTATCAAATTTGTGTATTGAGTGGTGAATAATGATTTATTAATATTTCTCTAGATAATCAAATAATATTATATATGAAAATCGTATGTAAAAATGGTATATGGATTATGAAATAATCATATCTATGATAAATAATGTGAATATTTTGGGGAAATTTAAGGTCTAATGATCACATGAAACTGAACATTTCAAGGGAAATTTATTGACTACAAAAACGAATTATATAAGTAAATTTAAATACTTTCCATATTGAAAAGGATTATAAACCATCCATATATTTAATTAGGATTGTATCAATACAACATATACCCATTAGAGTAAAAACAAAAGGTTGTTGTCATTGATGAACATAATTACCATTAAAAAATCTTTAAAAAAATTCTTAAATAAAATATCCTTTTAATTTTGATTTTTTTGAAAATAAATTTTATTTAAAAGTAAATTTTTAAAAAATTATTTAAAAAAACTCATAAAATTTTAAAATAATCTCAAAATAAATTATTTTCATGTTGGTGGGCAATTTTTTACATGTCATAAATAATATTCAATTTTCATGGAAAAAAGGTAGAAAAGTGGACTTTTTGGAATGTGAGAAGAAGATTACATGGAATAAATTTTGTAAAAAGGAAAAATGGGTAAAAATTTCATTTAATAAATAATTTTAAAAATATTAAAGAAAATATTTATGAATTTCTTTTGAGAAAACATTGTTTTAGAAGAAAACATATTTTCGACCAAAGATAGAAATGATGTTTGATTTTAATAAAAACATTTTAAGTACCAAATAGTGTAAAATGGTAATATCACATGAAACAAATCATGAATAAACATAAAAGAATAAAATTAAAGGTTTTATCAATTTTTTTGATATAATTTCCATTAAATTAATTTTAAGAATAAACAAACATAATTAGAATTATATTGTGAAATAAACCCTTAAAATGATCATAAAATTGAATTGTAAATTAATAAATGTGTCCATTATGTCTATCAACTATAAATAAAAATAAAAAAGTGTAAATTAGAAATTATATTTTAAAAATTTATTATATACATGATTATAGAATATTAAAAATAGATAAAAAGTAATATAACCTAATGAAAAGGAATTAAGTTATGAAATTATTTACCACTTGGTAAATTTTAATTCAAACCCCCTTAGATGAAATAATTAAAATTGAATCATTTTTCAAAAAAAAAATTAAAACATAAAATAAAATTAATAATATATTATTAATGATATAACATTTCAAGGGGTATTATATTCACCATATAAAATTAATTAGGTTCATAACATTACAATATGCCTCAATGAAATGATATTGAGATGAAATGCCTTACCTTGTGTTTTACTCTTGGTCGTACTTTCTTTAACTTTATGTATAGTGGTTTTAAAAATATTATTAACTTATAAAAAAACCATATTAATATTTATCATAATATATATTATTAGTTTATAACATATTATCATCCATTTTTTAATAATCATTCATTATTTTCATTGATTCACGTGTTAATTACCTTGTTTGTTGAGCTTGTTTTAACTTGTTATATTTTTGTTCCTATTACTTAAATAATGATTTATTCATGTATATAAATTAAAACATTATATAAATATATTATATATTCATTATATAGGTATTAATATTAATCCATAAAATTTGGTGACATGAGATGAGATACACTATTAATGGAGACAGTAGGCCGTATGTACGCATGAATGATATTTCCATTTTCTTATCGTATTAAAAGAATGAAAATTAAATTATATATATATTATCATTATATTATAATTATTATGTAAAATAAATCACATATGTTTATTAAAACAATAATTTATACATTCCATGTAAATCATGAATGAATCACATCACTTCACAAGACATTAGTTTGCAGTATACGCGAGCGATGATATCATATTTCAAAAAAATGGAAAACATGAAGGTATATTTGATATAATAAATATATAGGTATAATAAAATCATAAATATCATAAATATCATATATAAACTATAAACCCATCATTATTACCAATTTTTATAGGTGGTAATGGAAAAATGAACGACATCGGTTCGCAAGGCGGTAGTCTTCCAAACACACAAACGATGACTTCACAACCCATTTCATGGAAGTGTGTAAATTTTTAGTTCATAAAATTAATATAATAACATATTAGTTTATGTAATATACCAATTTAATTATAATATAATGTTATAAAAATAATTTAAAGAGGTGGAGAAGAAAATAAAATATAAATGCTTTAGAAGAACAATACCTCTTCATTAGGTTTCCTCCTTAGGTTTATACTAAAACCATAAAAATTTAGATTTACTAAAAAAATAACGCTTCTAGGGTTATTATAGGTAATTTTATAACTTATTTTTTCAATAATTGTTAGATCAAAAGTTATTAGAATATGTGAATAGAGTAGGAGAGGGGTGGCCTTTTATAAGTGTGGTGACTGTCACACTTGTAATTTTTTAAAGGAGTGAATTATACCCATGTTTGATTCATGTAACCAGGACCAAATAATATTAAATTATCAATAATATAAGGTATAATGTATACATATTTCCATATAATGGGTTTTGGATAAGTTTTGGTTCATTTTTATACCCTATTTTCTAAGTTTAATGACTAAGTAAACTTGTTTTTACCTGAATAACAGTAATTAATTTTAATTACTTCACTAATAATTATGGTAAAAAATTTAGTTGAACTTATTATATAATATAAATTATCATAATTCAAAATATGGAATCCATTTTTCAAAATTCATGTCACCTAAGTGGAAAAACATAATTCAAAATTAATCTCATAGACATAGCGAGTAGGTGGGGTTTTAAAGTGAAAATGTTAAACATTTTACAATTTTTATATATAAAAATTTAATTTTTAATGATTATAATAAGATAAATTGGATTAATAGATTTATAATTGAACTATTGTTTACTTTAAAACCAATTCAAAATAAAATTTTACTTTATAAATTATTTATTTGAAAAGACAATTTTCAATTAAAATCCTGCATTTTTCAATATTAATTAAAAATGAAACTTCTTAGAAAAATACCAATAATTCACCTTGAGATAATTTTTTATTCCAATTTAAAAAATGAAGATTATTTTTTCATTTAAATTTTATAAAAGTGTGAAAAATAAATTAAAATTATGTGTGCAAAGCGTGATTAAACCGTCTTTTAGGAAAATACAGTTTTTATGAAAATATTTCATTTTCTTTTAAATGATTAGTATTATTATATTTAATCAATAAATAACCAATAAATTTTTATAAGGTATATATATTCATAAATTAGTTAATTATATTCACACCCACTATTCCAATGGCTTGGAGATAACTATTATATTAAATAATAATATTAATTTTATATTGTTGTTGGGTAAAACTCGGTCTTATGTATAATGAAAGATATCAAAGAGAGTCCTTGTTATATATAAAAAACGATAAATCAGTATTTTGTACATTGAAATATATAGAATAGATTTAATTTATTTAAAATAGTATGTCTCAGGGTATTATTTGCCTCTCTGTGCTCAGTGTTGCGTGTCATACACATTATCTAATATGATGTACATATTTAAAAAATGCAGGGTGTTACATGATTCCAAGAGAGAGATAGTCTATTTATCCAAGGTACTGATTCAAGTTATACTTATCATAGAAAAGGATCTATATAGAGGTTTTCATTGAGACATTTAATTCATTATCAGAAATCCATGCTAGCACCTAAATTTTTATGACCAATTCTCCCGTGGAATTTGGATTCACATGTAGAAGATATATAGAGATTCAGTTTCAGTTCCTTCGATCAATGGTCATAAAAAATTAATGGTTATCGAATGAATAATAAAATAAAATGAGAATTTTTTTATTTAATTTTCATGCTTAAAATCATCACACATGATCCTTTTCTTTCGAACCGGGATGTGCATTATCAGAGTCGATATAGTTGTGTCAACACGTGATGAATTTTTTTAAATCCCTGTCCCATATTCATCTTAATCACACCCTAATACCCTCAAAATCAACCATTATTCCTCATATAAAATCCCACATTATCAAATTATATTATGATTACCTTAATCATATATGTTACAAAAATATGTAACTTCTTTAAAAATCACTTTAATCATCTAGTCACAAAATCAATTTTCAATATCATGCTTATTTATATGATAAATCATATGTTCCTAAAATATAATAACCCTTAAATCCTAGATATCCATAATTACCTCAACATCAAGAATCATTTTAACCCTAATGGTTATCAATACCTTCCAACTTATATTAACAAAATATAAAATAAATATTCCTCAAATAACCTTTTAACATATTATGATTTAGGGTTATACATACCTCAAATATCTATAAATACCCAATAAATGTCTCTTGATGTAATCCCATCACATAAAACTTCAAAAGGTTTATATATTCCATAAATCATCTGATCAACCTTAGACTTATCAACCCATGAAAAATTAGGTTTATACCATATCACTATTCCTTATCATAGGTTTCTTGAGTTACCATATCCTCATTATTTATAATGGTTCCAAAAGAGAATATGAATAAAAAAATAATTATCCCTTAGGAGTATCAAAATATATAGGCAGTTAGACCAATTTTTCCTGAACCAACTAAATATCAATTTAATACAAAACTACACATTTCTGGGTTATTATCTCTAAGTTAATTTGTATTAGATCCAGTATCCACACGTTTGTATCCATACTGGTATTTAATTATTAGGAAACATCACAATCTCTTTCTTTCCAAAACATACGGATGTTATTATATAATTATACATTTCCCCAAGGTTTTCAACAATTTTTTCAAATAAAAATCACTAAAGTAATCTAAAAATTTTCTTAGTTACCAAATATAATTCCATGTATATTAATTAATCCATAGTTACCTAATTTATGAAATGGGTTGCACTTTCTTACATTCCCATGATCTGTTAGGTTTTTATTTTTATATAACTATCAAAACCATTTCATTACATCAGGAACATTGACACACAATGTCCATTTTTTCCACAAAAACAGGATTCATATGTTCATAGTCATATTTCAATCCGGACATAATTGCTTCATTCTGGATAATTTCCGTTATTAAGATATATACTTCATAATAATTATTTACTCATCCTTATACCCTGTGATTTTTTTAAAACATCAGATGAGCATAAAAGCTCATTCATGAATATAAATTAAATAAATATATTAATCTAGTGAAAAAAATGAAAACCCATAAATTTATTAACTTACAATAATAAAACATTGAGAAAATAAATAAAACATACACAAAATTTAAAACCATCATTTTCTCAAAGAAAAAATTTAAAACCCATATCAATTAAATTAAAACCCTTATAGGAATGTTATAAAATTATATTCATAACCCAAGTTCACTCAAGTTATAAATAACTAGATATAAGTTAAATATATAGGAGAAACATCCCCGAACAACTCTACTCTTATTAACTATTAAGACATGGGGTATTGACCAATGAATTAGAGAAATATATTATGCTCACCCATTGTATAAGTTGTATCGAGATCACCCATCGTATATGTTTTATCGGGCTCACCCATTGTACATGATGTATCAGTATCACCTATCATCATCATAAAAAATTCTCAAGTATTATATCATGAATGTTTTTTAATATTTTTCCTTATTATTATAAACACCTTCAAAATCTATTTCAAACCCATAAGCACATCACTTTTCATTTTTTTCAAAACAAATAAGGAGAAACATCTCATTATTTTGAAATCTCTTTAAAATGTGAAATCCCATAAATATTATTGAAATGGTTTTTAAAAAAAATGGAAACTTATAAAGTAGGTTTCAAATAAATGATAATTTAAAATCATGGGAAATCACATCTAAGTTGTAAAAGATAAAGAATTATTCCTTTCATAGCTTTCGTAAAAGTACCTTGTTCAGAAAATTAAAAGAGGATTCCATTTTAAACCATATAAATAAAGTAAATGGTAGTTGAAAATTATCATTAATATTATTTTAAGATAAAATAGTAAAATTATTAAAACATTTTAATAATCATAAATATGGATGAAAAATATAATAAAAAAAACTTTTAAAATAAGGTTTTATAGAAAAATCACTTATAACTTGATAAATTTTATACCAATGAAACCTTGATTTAATGAACTTTTAATAAATTTTTAAACACTAACTTTATTTTATAATAATGATATAATACATCAATAATGTAGTTTATGAACCATATAAAAGAAAACATGTGGTGAAAATATCTTAAGTCTTAAATGAAGGGAATTGAGACTAGAAATCTATTACCTTAAATACAATCTACATTTAAGAATTCTTTAACTCTTGTGAAATAAAATTATTTCAATTTAATAATTTAATAAGAACATTTATATTTATATTTTAATTTTCTTTATCCCTTTTAGTTCATTTATTAAAATATTTATTTAGTTATTTAATTAGTTATGTTTACTCTGAACATTTTGAGGATGTTCAGTTCATAATCCTAAAACATCATTGGTAGGTTGAGAATTGTAAAAGGGGTCATTATTATAAAATAATTTTAATATTAATAATGTAATTATTATGGTTTTTATACATTAAACACAATTTTATAACTATCCATGAAATTTATATATTAAAAATGAATCACATCTCTTCGTGGAGGGGGTAGTCCGCACATATGCACAAATGATGTTATAATTTTTAAATGTATAGAAAAGTTAAAGAATATATAATATATTATGTAAAAAAATTATAATTATGTCATTAATATTAGATATATTAATTGAATCCATCATAATAACCATCTTTGTGAGGTGGTAATGAAAAACTAAACACATCACTTTGTGGAGGTGGTAATTTATATGTTTGCATGAGTGATGTTTTCATTTCTCATCAGATGGAAACCTAAGTAAAAAATGGTTGTAGAATAATCATATTAAAGATTAAGTATATGGAAGATACGTTTGTTATTATTTTATCATGGGAAAATAATATTTGGGGGAGTTAAAATATGAAATAAATAATAAATAGGTTGGTTATGACTTATACCATCCCCTTGGATAACCTCTTTGTCTTACTCCAAAATCCTTATTGGATTGATATTTTAGTGAGAAAAGTACCAATAGTATATGGGGAGGGATTTTGGGGAGATATTTGGTTAGGTATTAGGGAAAATAGAGTTCTCAAAATATTTAGGGAAGATAGGTAATGAGGTTCCCTTTTATAAGTGAAGGAAAGGAAACACTTAAAATTATATAAAATATTTAAATATAATAAATTATTTTTCAATTTAAAGTGTAAAAAAGTGTCCAAAATTACAAATATAGTTTTATTATGAGGGTAAATATGCTCATTAAATAAAATATTTATAATTTTAGGTGATGTTTTAACCATAATCTATTAGTTTTAACTTCATGTTAACCATTTTAACAATTATCATGATAAAAAATTTGTATAGACTTTAATGGTCAAGAGAAATATAATAAAAGTAAAATTGAACGATTAGTGTACAATGGTTGATTTTCTCAACCATATCCTAGTCACATTGTCATATATAATATTTTCCTGAATTTTTAATCATCAAATAAAATATCATTTAAAATGGAATACCATTAGAGTGATTTATGATACTATTTGATTAGTTTAACTTTAATGGAATAAAGATATCAATGGAATTAGAATATAAGAAACACATCAATAATAGGTTTTATTTATGAAAACCAATCGTGGAACATAATAATTAATTAAAATTGTATTATTTTTAATGGTTTTAAAATCAATCTGTGGATTTTTCTATTACTTGAACAAGCACTATGTTGGTGTTGCGTAATCACTTAATGTAATTATTACATAAATAAAAAAAATATTGTGATAAAAAATATTTAATATTTCAAATAAAAATAAAAATTTAGAACCTAAAATAACCAATTTGTATCCATATGAAAAATATTAGAGATATTAAATCAAAAAGAATTCCATTTTTTATTCTTTACTTAAAATAATTTTAAGGTATTTAAGAAAGGAAAGTCTCAAGAAATTACAAACATTTATATAATTTTATATTTATGGTCAAAAAAACTTTTCTAATAAAATAATTACATGTACTATGAATATTTTATCCCTTATCTGATATGTTTAACCCCATTTTACATGTTTTACCCTTATCGAGGTGACAAATATTAACTATGGTTACTAATAATAATGACAAAAAATTTAAGTGTCAGATTTACTAAATTTGAACATCATGACTACAAATAAGGGATATATTTTTCAATATACAATATATAGAACTAATATAAATTAATTTTAATATAAATGCATAAAATGCAATAAAAAATTGTTTTTAGACAAATGTGTTTTTAATCATAAAAATTTAATTATAACAAAAACAAGTAAAATATTTATTTCAATGTAATTAATTAGATTATATGTAATAAAATGTTAGTAATTTTACTTTAATATAAAATTTGAGAAATGGTGGTACATTTAAATTACTTCATTTAACGAAATGAAATGAAAGTTTTACAAAAATCGGTATTTTTTACAATTCACTTAAAAATAAATACTTTTTGAAAATTATCAAAAATTAACCCTAATCTAATATTAATATGATGGTTTCAAAAATTATATTATTTTAATAAAATATGAATTCTTAAAGTGTTATAAATTAATTTTAATGTCTCCTTAGAAAATATTGTACAGTAGCTGCACTGGTTCTCCATAAGTCCTCATGGGGGCATCCTCATAAACCATATATTGTTGACTAGAAATGAGGGTCTACGGTGGAAAATTAAGGAGACTATATCCCCATAGTAGAGTGTAAAATCATAGATAAATAAACAAAAAATCATAAAAATCCATATTAATTAGAGTGAGAAAAAATATTAATTGTAGTAGAACATGCTATAATAAAATGAAGTGTTTCATATGGGACTAAATGATCATTCTCATACAATATTTAATCTCCCACTAGTTTGATTCCACATATAGGGACAATGTATGAAAATAAAATAAAATTATCATGGAAGATGGAATTACACTGGGGCACTGGACATTCAGGACCTAAGCTGCTACGACAGGAAATTGATCACCACCCACCCATCAATGTAGGGGCTGAGGAATTGTTAACGCAGCAATACCACACAACCTCATCCTTTCTGAGATGGACTCTATATCAACGGCCACTGGGAGCCCACTCCCCTTCTTCCCATCTAAAATTGTTCAAAGGAGGGTGATTAACAACCTCGTTCGACGATACAAGGAAGAGGGGATTATCCCAACACGGGATATATCCCAACAAGACCTAGAGGCTTCTGTGCATCGTCATCACCCCCACCCCCAATGGTTGTACACAGAGCCACTACTCCCCACTACAATGTATAATCGTTTCAGGAGCCTCTCCCCAAAACTCTTAGATGATTCCATCCTCTATGCCAATGAGTAGAGGGATGTTTGGGCCAACCCAACTATAATAACATCTCAATGGATACCAAGGAGGGAACCCACTAGGTTGGGTCAACACCGCCACCCGACCCCACAGGATGAGGAGTAGTTAAGTTATGAACATTCACTATAGTCCCCAGTCCAGTTAACCCAATTCTAGTGTCGGGCGCAGGGTGAGGAGAATGCCGGCTGAGGGGCGTCGGCATCAACGACTACCATGGAACGTTCCACCACTAAAAGATACCAAAAGTCCACAGTTTATGCTGAGTAGGGGCACTCATACACCCAGCGCAGATTGAGGCCCAACCACCCCATGGGCAGGTTGGGTTGACTCCCCTAGTCACCGACACAGGTAGCGTCTGTCACGGGCCAACCTGCGGCAATGACATCCAGTACAGAGGTCCTCCCCATACCACCACCAATGAGAGTGCAGGTCCTTCTCTCTCCAAAGCTCGGCGTGGAGGTCCTCCCCATGAAACCATTAATCCAAGCGAATTTTCTCCCAGCCACATTGACACCCAGTATGGAAACCTAATCCACACCCCTGTCCTCAGGTATGGATCCCTTCCCCCTGTCACATGTTGCTGATGTGAAGATGCTACACCTCTGGTCAACCTTCAGCATGGGGGTCTTCCCCATGTTCTTACAGAAACCGATTAAGGTCCTCCTCATCCCTAAAATCAAATAAGCGGAGGTCTTCCTCAATTCATAGTAACCCAACACGGAGGTACTACCCATGTTCAGATCGACCAGTACGAGGACCCTCCTCATACCGATTCTGCCAAAGGAAACAGGCATGGAGGCCCTACCCATGCTTCTACAAACTCCAGTGGAGGTCCTACCCACTCCATAACTTCCCATGTAAATTCCCTCCAGCATTAGCCAGCATACATAGAGGTCCTCCCCATGTTCCCTTTGACATTTTTCCGGGTGCTCCTCACACCCCGACTCACCCAGGAGGAAGTCCTCTCCATCCTAGAATCATATCAGTTGAGGGTCCTCGTGCTGAAAACCTACCCTTTCCCAAAGAGTTGTCCCATGGAAGGAGGGTGGGTGAACGACGCCATAAGAAGAATACTGAGATGATACAGACCGCCATTAATCCCACCTTCTTCTTAGATTCTGAGGAAAAATGTGATTTGGTGATGGAACCCTCACCTCAATCATTTGTGTCAAGGGTCAGTGCAGGAACTAGGCATATCATCATCATCCTTTTGGAATGTGAGGCCCACCAGATTCCCAAATCCCTCTGAAGATACATCTAAGAGGAGGAATATTTGGCCCCTTCCTAGGGTATAGTCGTGAAATCCTCCCTATCGTTAACAGGGTCATTCTCTATATTTACTAGAGATCACGAAGAGTTTTATGGGGACTGATAGAGGATGAAAAACAACATGAACCGCCATCAGTAACCATAGTACCTATGTCAGAGGTTATGGCTGCTTTTCTATCTTACCGAGATGTAGTGGATCAGTCGTTGCATTCATCATAGGGCAGCCCAAGATGCGGCAGCTTGTCAGCCCATTCACCGTATTCTCCATCGGCTAGTCTACTATTTTATTGGTCTGCATCAGTGCCACTACTGGTCCCACAGCCACCCCCACTTGATGAGTGGGGTAACCAAGGGCTGGATCCTGAGTCTGAGTTGAGGAGATTGTGAGACATCCTTGTAGTGTATCATTTCATAGAGATGTTATGGCCAGTTGCAACCGTGAACTTCATTGAGCCAGAATCGCTTAACCAGGAGGAATTTGAATGTTTTTTCCAAACCATCTGGGTGACGTACTTATATATATTTTATCAGCCAGTGGATTGCCGCAAGATTCAGGCACACATTGAAAATATTTACCAGCAATGTTGTATGGTCAACTTGGCTATGATCACTATGGCCCAAATCCCTGAGTGGCCTAGTTTCCATCGGACCCTTCAGCTATGATTTGTTCAGATCATTAAAGTGATCTTCAGAATTATCAAAAATATTCCCCCCATGTTCAGGTCTATGGTTTGGGGAAGTATGAAATCCTCCATTGATGTTCTATCCATTACCATCCAGACATTCCAAATGATATTGAGTATATTCCACTAGGTATATTTATGGTTAACATGGATGATTTATCAAAGGAATAGAATGAGCTACATCTCCTTGATGATAAATTACCCCCAAGGGGAGTGCCACACTTATTGGATCCATTGGGAAGGGTTACTCACCAGAAGAGAAATCTACTGTGTCGTCTCATGCCCATTGAGTCATTAGTTCTCAACTAAAATCCCAATAAGGGCAAAGAGCATCTTGAAGTCCTCAAACCCTCTGACCCATCTGGATCAATGAAAAAGATGAAGGATGATCCCAAAAAGTCTGTGTTGCATCAACAACTCACAGAATAGAAGAATATGGTCAATGAACTCCTTGATAAACGTGTCGTGGAGTAGCGACTAGACTATGGTGATCCTCGACTGGGGCAGTAGGGGAAGGTACAACTTTCCCCTAGTGAGTTGCCTCTCGGTAACCATGACAATCCTACCCACATTGACAGGGTAGAATCTAGGTCTTACCAAATCTAATTGAGTAGTGTGATAATCCTTGGGACACAACTCAGGTTCCCCCAGCCGCTCCACAGGTCATCCCACCAGCCACTCCGTGAGCTTCCGGGCTTGCTTATCATGTTGAGGAACCTGCCAACACACAGGTGGTCAGGGACCCTCATCAATATAGGAATCCGCAGATAGATAATATGGCGATGACGCTCATTTCTCTCCTTGAGGAGTTGGAAACTCGATAGGTGGAAATTCTTCCAGATGACAAGCCATATCTGACAGGTTTGGATGATATGTCAGCACCCCTAGATTTTGGAAACCCCACCTTTTCCCATTTTAATGGAATGGTCAATTATCTATAGCATTTGGACCATTTCAGCTCAAGGTGTGGACCCATGCTGGGAACTCCAACACAACAAGAGGATTCCAAACTTTGGTGTTTCGTACATATATTGGAAGGGCCTACGTTTTTCGGGTACATCCAGCTACCCATTGTGTTGGTCTATGGCTGGGAATATCTCTATAGATAGTTTTTTTACCAGTTCCACTCTACCACATAGAATATGAGTATTTCATCCCTCTTCAAGTTCAAGAAAGGGCATGACGAACATGTCATGGATTTTGTCGCCTGATGGAAAGGCCTCACCTACTACCTGGATATTCCGCTGACTCATGAGAAGATGCTGAAAATGTGTGTGGGGAATTTCAAAACTGAACTGGTACCCACTCTCATTACTCAGAATTACCCTAGGGGATTCTAGGATTTCTCTGATAAGGCCCAACATCTAGAGGAAGACTTGTAGTGGGCTAAGAAGGCCCGTCTATTGCCTCCTATAGTTTTCGTGAGAAGGACTACTAAGATCGAGCCCGTCACAGTGGCCTAAATAGAGGCCCCCAATAAACTAGAGTTATTACCAGTGGATCCACCTCCACATCCTCATAGAGGCCCTCCACATCAGGTGCTGCCTCCGGCCTAGCAGTTCCCACATCAAAATCTGCAGGCGCCCCCGCGTAATGCTCCACCACCACCTAGGCGAGATAACTAGGTTCCACCTCCTCGGTAGACTCCTCTATCCCCTCATCAGGTCCATGATCCTAGATACCCCTTCCCTGATTAGAGAAATTATAACTACTCATTCAATGAGGCTCAGGTCTCCGATTATTTTTGAAGCACCTTAGAATAAGGACTTCTACGGTTGTCCGAGTGCAGGAGGCCCAAAGAGGCATTTCTCATTGATATCCATAATTACTGACCCTATCACTAGATCCTGGGGAACACCCTCAAACAATGCTATGTTTTCAAAGACTTTCATAAAGACTAGGTTGATAACAACATATTTAGGTTAGGCCCAGCTCCGGCACAGGTGGCATGTGTGTTCATGAAGCCTAACAGCAGTAGTGACAGTGAAGGTGAGTGGCATCAGGTTCTTAGCCATGGGTCTCAAAAATGTAACAGCTGGATGGATCGTAAGGCATCCGCCTATTACCATGGTATTATATGTGCATGTTTAAATCAACCCAAGACTTCATAAGTCCCTATGCCATCTGCAGCTACTAATTTTGCATCAACGTCTTAACCCCCCTCTTCCCAGAAGGGCCAACATCGATGGTGCAAGGGAAAAAAATATCCCCACTGATGCCATATTCATCAAATACTCTCAGTGACTTCATTTCCTCAGAGATGGATATTACACCCAAGATCCATCCAGTAGTGGATTATTATTCAATTGATAATAAAGGGTATGCTTAATTTAACACCATGGAGAAGGTAAACCCTTATATGATTCCTGATGATGAGGAGTGCTAGACGGATCCTCCCAAAGTCCCTAGCCATCACCAACATCGATGGAGCTGTGGATATACGGGTCATCATAATTCCTTGGTCAATACTTCTTGCCAGGATGTTCATTTCACCAAAACCAGATAGTAGGCCTAGCTCAGAGCTCAGCATGTTCAACCTTCTCATCGAGTATCATTAGGTTCACCTTCACTGCCATTTGTGTTACTTGATCAAGAAAAGCCACCCTGACCGTGACATGATCAGCCATGCTCTATTATGGACTAGCCTCAGTCATCTATCCCACATTCGGTAGTCTATCAACGATATTTGACTAGTGAGAAGTGGGATATTCCCAGCACTAGTCATCCACTGGTTCAGCTGGAAGGGCCCATCATACCCCCTGCCATTGAACAACCTCCTGTAAGCATAAATTCATGCTTGGAATGTAAGTATGATATCCATAATTATCTTTCTAGAATTACTATGAGGATTTCTCTCTTTATGTCTCTCCACCTATCAGTGGATATGTGTGAAGCCCTCGTTGAGGCTTTAAGAATCCCCATCTAGTTTGAGACGGAGGTAGCAGCCGGAGAAGCCTTCCATGCTGAGGCAGTCGAGCGTGTGGAATGTCAGGTCATTATCTCTTTCTCTAAAGAAGATAAATTCTATCCAATACAGGGGTACGTACACCCACTTTATATCACCATCCACTTTAATGGAATGGAGTTTCATCATTGTCTTGTCAACATAGGCTCTGGGATCAACCTAATCCTGACCTGAAGTCTTTAAAAAATGGGGTTGTCCATAGATTATCTGAGTCTGTCCATCGAAAAAATTCAAGGTTATGATAAGATGTAACAGGCACCAGTTGGAAAGATCTACCTGAAGACCCAATTTAGTGGCCTCGTAGCCAACACCGAGTTCATGGTTTTCTCCCAGGACACTGCCTACAACGTGTTGATGGGTAAGCCATGGTTTCACCTACATGTGGTGGTCACTTCATCACGTCACCAGTGCCTTAAGTACTCTTTTCATGGATAAGTGGATGTACTCCAAGGTGACACATCTCCATTTTCCTCTTGTGAAGGCCTCTACCTAGATGCTGACTATTACAAGAGCAAGGAAAAGAAGATTCAGTCTAACAAGTTTGAACATGCTACGGCTGAAACCAACCCGTGGACAAGCCTAGATGATGCCTCCATTTTCTCAACCCACCGATTGGAGGATACGACCACAGATTTGGGGAAATTATTTATTGTTTCTAGAATAAGGGGGAAGCACATTCCCAAATCTAAGGGATGTTATAGTATCACCTCGTATTCCTACATGATCCAGGCTCGAGTGATCTTGGATCCCCCTACCCTCATAAGGTATTGGGATGTTCTCCCCATGGCAATGACAATCCGTAGAACATTCTTGTTTCACCGGGCTGGAATAATCTGGCTCAAGCTGACATGCCACTATTGATTTGATATCATCAAGATTGACCCATTGGGTATATGTTCATATTATATTGGGTCTATAGCTTTCATAGTTATGGTTTCAGCAACACTAGAGCCATGTGATGCGGTGTCCACCGCCACTCAGGCTGACACCAGCTTCTCATCAGGATCTATTGATTTAATGGAATTGCCTCCCATTGAGGATCCCTCCTCTATAAATAAAGAAGAGGATTTGGAGGATACTACTCCGTCTTTCAAAGAATGTGTCTCCACTAAGATCAATGAATTGGTACTGGTGAACCTTGGTAATGAGATGGATCTGAAACCCACATTGATCAGTGTCTCTATGCCTACGGAAGAGCAACTATGGTACGCTGACTTCCTAAACTAGCATCATTATGTGTTTTCCAAAAGTTATAATGAGATTTTAGGACTAGATACTTAGGTCACTGTCCACTTCCATGGTCTTTCATAAAATCATCATGGGTTCATACAACCTCCCAGAAAGATGCACACGTCTCATGGGGCTACGGTAGAGGTTGAGGTTGATAATCTCATCAGAGCCAACTTCGTCAAGGAGGTACAGTACCCCCTGATGGTTAGCTAACATTGTGCATGTTAGGAAGAAGAATGGACAGATCAGAGTTTGTATCGACTTCTGGGATCTCAACTGTCACTGTCTGAAGGATGAATTTTTCCTTCCTGTGACAGAATTGTTGATTGATTCCACTATGGGGTTCTAGGATCTCTCTTTCATGGATGGGTATTCTGGGTATAACCAAATTCAAATGGCCCTTAAGGATGAAGATTCTATATCCTTCAAGGTACCATAAGGTACTTTCTACTACCAGGTAATTCCCTTCAGTCTAAAGAATGAAGGTTCCACCTATCAGTGTTCCATGCATCGCATATTTAAGCTGATCCTTGGGACATTCGTGGAATGCTATGTGGAGAATCTAGTGGTCAAATCTCACCACTATCAGGACAATCTTAAAGACCTTGAGAAAGTGTTTTACTACCTCTATTCTATCCATATGAAGATGAACCCATCGAAGTGTGCCTTCGGGGTCACCTCTGGAAAGTTTCTCGACTTTGTTGTCAGATATAGAGGCATCAAGATCGATTTGGAGAATATTAAGGCCATCAGTCAGTTGTATCCTCCGAGAAACATTCTGGAGATTCGAGGCTTTCAAGGCCACTTGGACTACATTCACTGATTCATCACAAACCTTTCCAGAAAGTGTAATCCATTTTCCAAATTCATGAAGAAAGTCATTTTCTATTAGTGGGATGAGGAATGTCAGACTGCTTTCGAGGGAATCAACCAGCAGTATCTGTTACAACCCCCAGTCCTGATGAAACCCATTTTTGGAAAAATGTTGGTCCTTTATATAACCACCCTGGAATGATCTCTCAGTGTCATTCTCACCCAAAATAACAATGAGGTAATGAAGAAAATTTTATACTATCTCAGCTACATGCTCCTCAATATGGAGACCAAATACTCCATTATCAAGAAAAGATACCTTGCAGTGGTACTCACAATGAAGAAATTGCAACATTGCTTGCAACACCATGAGATACAGCTAGTGTCTCGAGTGGATCTGCTAAAGTACATCCTAAACTACCCCATGTTGATAGGATGTCTAGGTCAGTTGGTAGTGATCCTCAAGCAGTTTGACATCTGGTTCATCCCCCAGAAGGCTATTAAAGGGAAAGAATTAGAATACTTCCTTTCTGCCCATATAGCTCTTGGGGACTAGTCCCTAGACCTTGATTTTTCAGATGAGGCAATCCTCTCGGTAGACCAAGCCATTCCATGTTGTCAAATGCACTTTGATGAAACTTCCTGAAGCCCTACCGGTAGAAGAATCAATGACCCCAGACTCAACAGAGTGGGCCTGGGTATCATCTTCATCACGCCGACACTATTCATTATGATATATGCATTCATATTTTCAAAAGGTTGTACCAACAATGAGACAGAGTATTAGGGTATCATTATTGGCCTCGATCTAGCCCTCAAGATTGATGTTCCCCATTAGCATGTGAAAGGGGACTCTGAACTAATCATTATGTAGATCAACAGTGACTATGACTTCAAGAAGCCAGATCTTGTACCACTGTTGGAACATACCCACTAGTTGATGGCCTAGTTCCCATCCCAACAAGAAGTTACCCACGTCCCTTGATTCTAGAATGGTCAAGCAGACACCTTGGATAGCCTAGTAGTATCTATTTCATAGCCTGATCATGATTATTTGATTATCTATGTGGAACACCAAAGATTCATTACCCTCATCACTTAGGACAATGAGGATAACCTGTAGGTAGGCCACCGTACCACCGGTGACTCCACATTAGGGTCCCAGGTCCCCTAATGTAGTTTTCTAAGTGACTCCCATGTATAGGACCCCCTTTATCGAATACCCCCACCATGGAAGTCTCCCGATAGATCGAGCTAAGCAAGAGAGAATCTGACGCCACACATTACAGTTTACCCTTCAGAGTGACCCTGTTCTTGGGAAGATCCTCAAAAAATGTGGGTTTGATAGATTCCTCCTTTATTACATTCAAGGAGGTGATATTTCTTAGGTCATGTAGGAGGTTCATGTCGGTTCCTGTGGGGCTCATCAAACTAGGCTGAAACAATCTCACCAAATCTGGCGACTAGTGTATTTTTTCCATCCATGATCTATGATTGTATCAAGTTTTCCAAGAGGTTCCATGTGTGCCAAATCCATGCTAATTTTGTGCATTATCCTCTAGAGCCTCTCTACACTACCAAGTACTCTTGGCCCTTTGCGGTCTGGGGACTCGATGTCGTTGGATTATATCCACCAGCAATAGCCCACCAATTCAGGTTTATCCTGACTGCTACAGATTTATTTTCCATGTGGGAAGAGACAGTTCCTCTCAAGGAGTTCAAGGCCTCTTCGATCATTTAATTTGTGAGGCCTAATATCATCTACCGATCCAAAGTCCCTCACGTCGTCCTCACCAATAACGACACCAACTTTCAGGCAGTAAAATTAAAGAAGTTGTATTCCAATACAATATTCATTCTAACCATACCTCCCTCTATCACATGCAATAAAATGGGCTGGTCTAGGAATTTAATAAAACCATCTCTAACATTTTATAGAATATGGTTGGTCAGAACAAGAAAAGTTGGCTGAAAAAACTCTCCAACAACCTCTGGGATTATCAGACAACGACTTGTAATTCAACCTAGGTGACCCCATACCCCATGGTGTACGGAACGAAGTCCATCTTGCCCATCAAGATTCAGTTTCCTTTATTATGCATAGTATTCTACTATCACCAAGCACCGGATAAGGTAGCTGAAGTCCATCTGTCTGAATGGGAAGTGATCGATGAGAATAGGCTTTGTGCCCTACACAATTTAGAAAGGCATTAGAACAAGATATTCAGATCTTTCAACAAGAAAGTTCACCTCTACTCTTTTTTTCATGGTGACATGGTGTTGGATCTAAGAATACCAATGATACCTAGTATGAAACAACCCAAACTAGAGCCCAAATGGGAAGGACCTGATATCATTTCAATTTTTTACCCTAATGTCATGTACTCCCTAGGTACCATGGAGGTGAGGGTATAACTCCTCCCACCAATGCCAAATTCCTCAAAAAATAATTTTCCTGAGAAAACGGTCCCACATGACCATAAATTGTGACGTCTTTACCACAAAATGTTAAAATGCAAGATCCATCTGAGCTAAAGGATGTTAAAATACCTTGCATTCGTCCCGCATGACAATAAACCGCAAGATGGTCTGAGCTCTATGACCTTAAACTAAGATATCCTCATATGCATCGTCCCACAATACGTTAAACTTCATCTTCAAGAACTACATATTGCTTGATTCCCATACTCAAGGGATACGTATGAACTCTCAGATGCTTTTTCTTAGAGTCCATCCCCAAACTCTTATCTTTGACTATGCCCTAGGTGTAGTTTCCTTGGAGGATCCCACAAGGTGTAGTGTAGACTTCTTTGGCCCCACTCATGTCAGGGTTATGATGATCACATCATGTGCCCCTCCTCGTTCTTCTATCATCCCACTTCTTCACCGCACGATGTTAAACTGCATGGCCCTTTCAGAACTACATATGGATTGATTCCCATCCTCATGGGATACAAAGGAACACTTGAACATTTAGTCTGTAGGCCCAGCCCCAAACTTCAAGATCCTCCCTTGGGTTGAAACACATGGTGTGGTGCAGGATTTTCCCTTCATTTACATCTAGTTCATCATGACCGCACCATGTATCCCTCCCCTTGGATATCTCCACCTCTTTCATTGTCCCACATGACGTTAAACTACATAGGCATATTCATGCTTCACACATCCCCTTAATTTGTCTCTTCATCATCTTTCACATCCAAAAGGACCCCTGAACAACATGGATTCTAGGCCCTAGGGATCTCCTACTACATCAGGCCAACGTCATCAAGGATCTCGAATGAAAAATTGATACAAGTCACGCATTGCGAAGATGTTTAGTGGTTGACACTCATTTTTTGTTCCCATTTCAGGTCACACAATGTGGATGTTGTGTTTAGAACGTGGTCAACAGTTATCTACCATCATTAGAACCACCCCCATATGTCCCAAATATTGGGTGCAGTGGTTCATTTTATACTCCTATCCCTTCAAACATCCATCTATCTTGGGAAGAAGTGTTGATCTGGTTGGGATTGACATTGCTTGATCTCCTTCCCTCATTGTCATACCCGTATATTTTGGGGAGAGCCCAATCCTATTCCTTGTTTCCCACACCGAGACTTACTCACATGGGATTAGGAGATTTGGTAAGGCAATACCCACATAAAGGTTTATGTATATATGGTACGAGCCCTATGAAATTAAACTAAAATCATTCACCATCCACACTACAAGGCGTTAAACTACCAACTGGCTGGGACTTCTCATCTCAGTTCCCTCAACCTTTTCAGACCCCTAGACAAAGTTCTCATTTAGGATTGTGTGGTGTGGTATGAACTCTATGTCCTCATTCACGTCAAGTTTTTTTCACATGAAACACATATCCCCTTGCAACATCCCTCTTCATTCATCGTCCTTACCGCATGACGTTAAACTTCATTCTATCTTCCATAACTACATGTGGATTGATTCCCATCCTCATAGGATACATAGGACCACCTAGACATTTATTCTTTGGGACCAGCCATATTTCTTAGAAACCTATTCATCTTTCTAGCCCCTTGACCCATGTTCTTCTAGGAGGGGGTATGCGGTGTGGTATGGTCTTAGGTCCTCATTCACGTTAGGTTTGAAATTTCCACAGCACATACCTCTCCCTCCTGAGGGATCTTCCTCCCCCTGTTCTACACTTATATTTTTGAGTCAGATTCTCTTGAGTTGGGCCCCTTTCCCTCATTTTCAGTTCACCAATGTTCCCAAGAGCACTCTAGTTCAGAACCTAGAGTGTTGGATTCTACATAGACATGTTATCACCTGTTTTCATGCTCCATGTTCCCCTTCATTTACGCTTTTATCATCATTCACTTTGGAAAGGACCCCAGAACGGTATGGACTATAGGCCCCAGTCCTCTCCTAACACATTGGGATAATGTCCCTGAGAATTTAGAACAACAAATTGATTCAATTCCCGTATTATGAACATGTTCAGCGGTCGATGCTCATTTTTTGTTCCCATTTCAGGTCACACTATATGGATACTGTGTTTTGAACAAGGTCAGCATCCATCCTCCATCTACATGTCACCCCCATCAAGCCATAAATATTGGTTGCATGATTCACATCCATTTCCACACCATCATGTCCAAGTAGAATTTTTAGAATCTCGGAGCTATCCCTCAGTGCATGTTTGTGCGTTAGGAGAAAAAATCCACAGTGAGGCATCATTCGGGGATCCAGACCATTTTCCACTTTTCATGTATTGCACATGTTGAAAAGACCTTCTCCTCCCTTGTTTCCCACATTAAGCATAGCTCAAATGGGATTAGGGATTTGGTCGAGGTTCGCACCTGTTTGGAAGACTCTCTCTTCTCTATGGTTTGAGCTCTAAGACCTTAAACTAAGATCTCTCTACGTCCTTTCTACAAGGTGTAAAAAAAATCTCCTAGAACTATGTACATCTTGGTTCCCATCCTCATGGGATATGTATGATTTCCCGGTAATCTCATCTTCAGGTCCATATCAGGTTCTACTAGTTACCTCTTCTGTTCAGCCTTTTGACCCTAACTTTCGCAAGATTTCATGGTGTGGAATGTTTGGTTTTATATCCTCATTCACGTTAGGTTTTCAAAAGCCGCACCACGTACTCCCCTTCCAAGATCTAGTCTCTCCTGCCTTATGTTCCACATGATGTTAAACTTCACCCTCAGAACTATGTATGGCTTGATCCCCATCCTCATGGGATACATAAGAACACCTAGATGTTTCTTCTATGGGTCCAGCCCCATATTCTCTGACCTTTTCTAGCCCCTTGGCCTAAGGATTCTTCCCCAGAATTGCATGTGGAGTGTGTGGGTTTATATCCTCATTCACATAGGGTATGCTTTATCACACCTTGAACATTCCCCCCTAAAAACTCATTTCCTCCATATGTGTCCAAGACTTATGAATTTAAACTATGATGCCTAGTCCCGCATGACTTTAAAATATTACATCTTTACTGCAAAATGTTAAATTGTAGGGGTTGTTCCTATCACACGACCCTAAACTATGACATTATCTTCATGGTCACATGACGAAAAACTACACTGCATTGTGATGTCCTCACTCAAATGGACATCATGTTTGGTATCGATCATCCACCATACCATTTTTCGAAGCCTACATATTGATTTATTCCTATAGTGACACCTAGATTCTTCATCCTAGTTTTGTTTCTTCACCAAAAAAACACAACACACATCTACCCTAAAGAACAGAAAAGATCTATCAAATGCCACTTTTTTTGGTGTGTGGGCTAGACCCGCATGACAGTGTTGTCCCTGGAAGTGTTACCCTACCATGCCACTTATAGAACTATGTACGGCTTGATCCGCATATTAATGGGGTACATAGGAACACCCATGCACTTTTCATTGGTCCTATCCCAACTTTCATTATATGACCCTCGACCTAAAACAACCCCAAAGAGAACATGGTGTTATACAGACTCCTACCATCTTCATCTACATCAGGTTCTGTAATTACCGCAACACGTGTCTCCCTCATTCCTTTCCAAATTTTCCAAGATCTAAGACATTAAAATTAATATCCAACCAGCACATTTAGAACTATTTGTGGATTGATTCCCATGATCATGGGATACGTAGGAATGCATGGGCATCTCATCTTCAGGTCCAACCCCAAGAATCTTAAATCATGCCCATTTGTTTCAGCCCCTTTTCCCGAACTCTTTTTTGAGTATGTGGTGTGGGGGGTACCTTTTGCGTTCTCATTCGCATTGGGTTTTTCAAAGACCGCACCATGTGTCTCCCTTGCCTCTTCCCAACTTGGTCTGAGTTCTACGACCATAAACTAGGATCTTCCCACAGGAACTACGCATCGGGGGTGGATACTTCGGCACCCTGTGCACATTCCATTAAACCATGTCCCCTCTTAATGGTCCACCCTATGAACTTATGTTAAGAGCATGAAACCCCAAGACCCTTGTCCTTGGAAAGGTATTATACCTCCTCTCTTTGGCACATATTATTGGCGTACTCGAATTCATTGTGGCAAAGAGCCCAAAGTGTGGGGTTTTCACATGGGAATTACCTCATTTCATGTCCATGCTTCATGGGCCCTTAATTTGGATCTACATCCCCTTCCAGATCTGAAGGGACCCCCTCTATGACCTGGTCTCATGTTACATTGGCTCAACTGTCGTCTTGGTAATACGCCCCAGAAGACCTCGGATGACATTTTGTGATAGGTACCATGTTTCAAACGTCGTCAGCAGTCGACCCTCATTTTTTTGTCCCCATTCTAGGATTACACAAAACGAATGTTGTGTTTTGAACATGGTCATTAGCTATCCTTTCTCATCACTCCACTATCATTTTGATCCAGATCTCAGGTTCTATGATTCACATATTCCCACTCCCTTATGTTCAAGTGGAATTCCAACACACTCGGTTTCACCCCTCTAATAATCTATGTATGTTGAGTATTCATGTCCAAAATATTGGGATTTCATTCACCTAGCATTCCATTAACCCTAATGTGTGTCTTCCTGTACCAAGAAAATCCCATCACTACTCCTTTTTTCCCACACTGAGCACAACTAACGTGGGCTTAGTGGTTTTGGTCAGATGTGTACTAGTGCAACCAAACCACACATTTTTTCATCCCACATGATGTTAAACAATTCCTTCAAAACTCCATATGGATTTATTCACATCCTAATGGGGTATGTAGGAGTTCCCAAACACTTTGCCTCTATCCCAACATATATTTAATCATCTTTGGTATCTTGACCTAATATTTCCCTTAGGATTACATGGCATGGTATGGACTGCTTTGGTGATCATTCACATCAGGTCTATAACATCTGCCCTGCAAACTCCCCCCTTTGGGTTCCCCCCTTTTCACTCTTCATCCTACTATAGGACTTTAAACTACATGGGTCATCTTGAACTATGTATGTATCGATTCCCATCCTCATGGGATACGTAAAAACACCCGAGAAGTTTCCCTTGGGTCCATCCTCAAGATTATGCCACCTATGGTCTACAATCTATGGTTTAAAGAAACCCACTAGGAACACGTGGTGTGTTGTGGACTCTTACTATCCTTATTCACATTGAGATATGTACTGCACAATGCATTTCCTTTATAGGTAACCACATCATCAATGCAAGACATTAAACTTCAACCCTACCTTGAACAAGTTCAGGGTGCCCCATGTAAATTATGGGATGCGTCGGCTTCCTCACTAGAAAGTATTTCTCCACCTGCATTGGTCTCTTCCCACGTTGTGTTGGAGAACTATGTTTGTCTTGATTCTTATCTTTATGAGATACATAGCAATGCCCATGCATTTTTCCTTGGGCCCGGTCCTAGTAAAATAAATTTTTCTAGATATTTTCCCATAATCACATTCCAAATTACCTTTAACTAAGAGCATACTCTCCATGCAACATGACTTTAAACTGTTAGCCTCGGTCCAGGAAGTATGACCATAAAACTATGTGCAACATCCTGGTCATATGATGTTAAACTATTCCATGCATCATCCTCACCATACGATGTTAAACTATGTGTCTATAATCCTCATTGGCATGACGTTAAACTATAGGACACTCTAGGTTTTCACCAGATAGATCCTTTCAAAAATTACAACAATCACTGATTAGAATGATGCGCTCACCAAATGTGTTTTCATCATAGTGGTGTAATTCAAGAGTGTTGGACTCTATTAAAACAACCCATCAGTCCACCCTTCACGTTTCGCATGGCCCTTATTTGGACCCTCATCCTTTTTCATGCCTGAAGGAACCCACTAATAGTGCAGATGCTCATCCTATGTCTCACCTGCTATCCTAGGCTAACATTTCGGAAGACTAATGGATAAAATTTTGAGCTAGGCCCCATGATTCAAACATGGTCAGTGGTCGGATCTTAATTGTTATCCCCATTTCTGGCTAACGTAATAGGGATACAATGTTTGAACATGGTCAATAGTTACCCTTCATTATCATGTCACCCCCACAGTGTTCCAAATTTTTGGAATCATGATTCATGATTTCCTTTACCCTATGTTCGGATCTATTTTAACACCCTTGGTGTTACCCCGCTCGTGCACTAGAGCACACTGGAAAAGCGACAGTTCGACTATTCTGAGAAATTCATTCTCCAGTCTGGCCTCTCTCTTTCTTTCAAGAAATCTGGGTCTATTGTTTAGACCCTATATGTTTGAATCTTGGTTGGCACTCTCATACTCAGATGAAATAATGATGTGGTCATCCCTCATTTCTCACATCGGTCATGACCCATGTGAGCTTAGGGATTGATCACTGGATATTTTACCAATGTGATGGAAATGTAGGAAAGAAAAGAAAAACAATGTAAATCATACATGAATCCAACATAAACAAGAAAAGCATGAAAGTATGTTTATGATTTTACACACATCACAGTACCCAAGTATTGGCCCCTCCCATGGATGGGTTGACTTCTTTGATAGAGCATTCCAGCTCCGCCACTCTCTAGATTGTGGCATCCAGGATCTGATGTTGACTATTTAGCTCCCGCTCATCCTTAGTGGTGATGGGGTGTAGTTAATCATCCATGATCTAGGCCCACTTCTCATCAGTTCGGATGGTAACCATCTCCTCAGAGGCTCGCTTAATTCATTATTCAGCCTCTTCTAGTCGGGCCTTCAGGTACAATACGAGAGTGATTGTGTGTTGAAGATAATAGAGTACTCATATGCCTGTTCCTACAACCACTGAATCTCACTTTAATCCTCTTAGAGCCTCTTGATATTCACTGATTTCATCTACTTCCAAACCAAACCAATTTCATGATCATGATCTTGAATCTTCTTCGCCATGAAGTCTTCGATGATCATATGAGGACACTGGGAATCTGACCGTGTTGTTGTGACATGTCAAATTAATAATGATTTAAAGTAGATTTTTTAGTCTAGGTCATACCCTAGGTCATCTCTCAAGGTGGATTGGTGTTTTTATAGTGTGAATTTTTAATAAGAAGAACAAAATAGAGGGTGGTTTGAAAATAGTTTTAAGAAAATGATGTGATTTAAAGAGTTTAATAGTTGATAAATAAAAGTGGTGGTTAAGAATTATGAGATAAGGAGATCATTTCAAGTTCACTACACATCTTGGTGATTTCATAATTCTGAAAAATACACATGGTTTAATGGAGTCCTTTGGTTGAGGGTTGTCAAGATCTCAACTTCCCTCTTGCCTCTTAAATGATGCTCAAAGAACTACTCATTGACACAACAATCATGTTTCCAAGGTTTGGGTATCAAACATATAAAATAGAGGGTACCAAAGCATAATGAAATCTTATGTATGTGTGAGATAAATAGGACTATTGTCTTGTCCAATCGAAACAATACAAGATTCCCACTTGAAATATCAACCCAATCAGTGTAAACTCCCTCCCAAGTTTGTGTAGCTCCCTCGAACTGATCGTCTACTGTTTAGGTCGCCATCAATAGGAGGCGGAGGCTCGGGTGGAACTCCTTCATTATTGACCCCCCCTATGAGGATAGAGGCCTCCATAACTTCAAGGATAAGGAGGAGACTCCTCTAAGACTTCAAAATGGAAGATATTCACTTCTAGTTCTAACTTTCAAATGGGGAGACCATGGTTCTATTTTATAGTAAAATGGGAAGGTGGTTTTAAGAACATGGATTTCATAAAACTAGTTGTCACATGGGTGTCAACCTCCATAAAGTCTTATCTCGCTTTGGAAAAAATAACAAAGTTGTAGCCCCGCATATTTACTATCTCCACCAAAAGTGTGGAACCATTTGTACAAATAAAACTTGATATATTGATAAAATACAGAACAAAGCATTTGACTTTGTGCAGATTTGATTCTTTAGACAGATCGGTTAGGATGGGCATCGTAGAATCCGAATAAGGCATCAGTTCCTTAATATGAAATGTATAACATAAAATTATAGACAAGTACACAAAATATCAGCCCATTTGAATGCATGGTTCTGGATAAGTGTGCAGATAAGTTCACGGGTGTGCATGGATCTTACGCAGTTTGGCCCATTTTTCTTGGACATCATCATGGGTCCTCCAAATAACCTCAAAATTCAATGAAATTATCAAAACAAGCAACATTGAGCTTTTTAACAGTGATAAACACAAAATAAAATATTCAAACATGGAATGAAATTTGTTATTATTTTTATAATTTTCAATATAAAACAGGTTTATCACAGCGGTGTAAGGGTGAAAATGAAATAGTGAATCATGGTGCAATCACACCGCCACACCTAAACATTTTCACTCCTGGTCAAAGTCATAATTTCAAAAATTATGCATGTAGATATTTCCAACTTTATAAATATTTAACATTCAATTAAAATTTAATCCTAATAGAAATTTTATCAAAGAAAAAATCACACCGAGTTATTCTCAATAATCATTGAAAAAGACGTCTCAAAAATTGTATCCAAATGAAATTCCTAGAGATGCATGATACCAATCAAAGAAAAAAATTCAAAAGTTAATCATGTCACTAATTCTCCATGTGTGTGTTTGACAACCATGTCATGCTATTCTTTCCACTTTCTATTGAGTAAATATAAGTTACTTCAATAATTTTCTACTTCCTAGATCTTTTCCACCGAACATTCCCCACATCCTTTGCAATAAAATTTCAAGACCCACTCGCTTAAGCATTCCGAGAAGTCAAAACATAAAATCCTGACCTAGATATCCCAATATGTTGTACATTTCATCACTTCCCTAATTTATTATGTTTTTTTCAAAAGTTTCACTTGGAACAAATCTCACACTCTTCTCCTAACCTTTGTTTGATCTCCTCACGACACTAATTGTAATAGATATAACAAGATCAAAATCCAAGGTAGGGTGGTTTTTGACGTCCCCAATATACAACACTTATTTTGTTTTTTTAGGGCGTACAATAGTCGGATAACAGGTACACACACATAGGTCAATCTGGTACAATAATGAAATAGATTGGATAAGGAATGTATGTAGGAAAAAATGATTTTGGAAAGTAGAGAAAAATCAACCTAACTAATATTTAACTTCAATTAGGTAAGAAACTTTTACAAATCATGGTTGGGTGAAAAAAAAATATGTGGAGAGACTAAGTGACACAATTTTCCTTTAAACTATTCACAAAAAAGGTCACCATTCTTCTAAAAGGTTTCAAAATGATAAAACCATTTATATTATTGACAAAGAACTAAATTTCAAAATAACGTCACACCATAGTATTGAATACTTTCTGAAATTCACATTTCATCAGATTTTTTTTGAATGTTAAAATAACATGAAATACAGACATTCCACAAGCATTTTCAATAACATCCAGGATTAAACAGGCATCATTTTCCATGATAAAGTGAGTAAGAAAAAGAGTAATATTCTGGAATAAAGGTGAGTGGGAGGGATAGGGGGAAAGTAACAATACTATTCAGAAAACTAAAAAGAGAAAAGGATGAAAGATGAAAATTCCTAACAAACCCAGGAATATACCCACCCCCCCCCCCCAACACCTAGAGTGTGTAGTGTCCTCACTGTAAAAATAGAATTCAAGGAGGAAGGATAAAACATTTTGGGTGTCATTTGTAGACTGCATCTTGAACTTGGATTTCCTCCATCGGGGAATCCGAAAGGGTTTCCCAGAAGTGATTTAGATGCTACCCATGAACTGTGTAGGTTTGCTTGGTTTCATCATTTTGAACCTAGACAACACCAAATGGAGAAACCCTAATAACAGTGTATGGTCCAAACTAGTGGGAAAAAAGCATAGCTAGATGCAACTTCATCCTTTCATTATAAAGAAGGACATTTTTCCCAATGTTGAACTGCTGATGGATGATGAGACGGTCATGGGAAGCCTTGGTTCGCTCCTTATAAATCAGGGAGTTCTCATATGCATCTCTTCTCATTTCCTTCATCTCCTGGATTAGAATCTTCCTTTGAGAACCTAAACAAGAAATATTATAGTTTCATTGTTTGATGGCCTAGTAGGATTGGTTCTCAATCTCAATAGGTAGGTGAAAAATCTTTCCAAACACAAGCCGATAGGGTGACATTCCAATGGGAGTTTTGAAATTAGAATGGTTGGCCCATAATGAATCATCAAGTCAGAGACTCAAATATTTTCTATTGGGTTGAACCGTTTTTTCAAGAATCTATTTTATCTCTCTATTTGACACCTCAGCTTGACCATTGGTATGTGGTTGATATGCAGTAGATACTCTATACCCGACCCCATATCGATGAAAAAGTGATTGCATTATTAAGTTTCATAAATGAGAGCCCTGGTCACTAATAATGAACCTAGGTAATCCAAACCTACAAAATATCTAAGTTCTCAAAAATTCCACAACTATTTTGGAATGATTTGTCCTTGTGGCTCAGGCCTATATGCATTTTGACACATAATCGACCGCTAAAGGAATGTACAAGTTCCCAAAGGAATTGCAAAATGGACCCATAAATTCAATTCCCCAAACATAAAAAACATCATGAAAGAGCAAATATTGTTGTCGAATTTAGTTTATTTTAGATACATTCCACATTCTTTGACAATGAGGACAAGATTTGAAAAAATCATGGGCATCTTGAAAAAGTTTTGGCTAAAAGAAACAAGAATGAAGGACCTTGCAAGCAGTCAGTTGGGGACCAAATTGTCCCCTATAATCAAGAGTGTGGAAGAATCTAATGATAGACTAAAACTCACTATCTAGAACACAATGCTTGATGAGTTGATCACTACAGGTGTGCCAAAGTTCGGGGTCATTCCAAATGTACCAATGGGACTCATGTTTTATATGGTCGGCCTGGTTTTTGTTGAAATCAATAGGAATGAAAGATGCTAACAAATAATTTACAACTTCAGCATACTAAGGGATTTCATCTTGCACTCAGTATAATTTCTCATCGAGAAACATATCATTAATAGGAATACATGGGGATGAGTTAATGTTTGAGGATGGAGGAATCCTATAGATATGGTCATCCACCATATTCTATACTCTTTTTTTATCTCTAATTTCTATATTTAATTCTTGAAGGAGGATCATCCAATGAATGAGATGTGGTTTGCCTTCCAGTTTCTTAAGGAGATATTGGAGGGCTGCATGGTCTAAGAACACAATGACTTTGGATCCCAAAAGGTATGACATGAATTTGTCCAAGGAAAACACAATGTCAAGTAATTCTTTTTCAATTGTGGTGTAGTCTTCTTGGGCAGGGTCCAAAGTTCATGAGGCATAGGAAATGACATGTGGATCTCGATCGACACTTTGTGACAAGACTTCCCCAACTGCATAGTTAGAGGCATTACACATGAGCTCAAATGGTAAATCCCACCGTGGTGGATGGATTACTGGGGGTGACGTGAGACTCCATTGTAAATTATTAAAATATTCTTCACATTTTTTTGTCAAAAACAAATTCTTTTTCTTTTTGGGGTAATTGGGAGAGGGGGAGTGCAATTTTACTAAAGTCATGAACGAAATGATGGTAAAATTCAGCATGGCCTAGGAAAGACCACACATCCCATACATTTTTGGGGAATGGTAAGGAATAAATGATATCCACTTTGGATTTATCTACATGGATACCATCCCCATAAATGAAATGACCCAAAAATATACCTTGTCACACCATGAAATGGAATTTATCATAATTTGATACAAGATTCTTTTCAATATAGCGATGTAGGAAGAAACCAAGACTAGTCAAACATTCATCAAAATATGATTCATAAATAGTGAAATCATCCATGAAAACATCCATGAAATTCTCTAGGTAATCTGAAAAAATACTAACCATGAATCACTTGAATGTACTTGGAGCATTCCATAGACCAAATGGAATCCTCTTATACGCAAATGTGCCAAAGGGGCAAGTGAAGGTTTTATTTTTATGATCCTCAGGGGAAATATGGATCTGAAAGTATCTAGAATACCCATCAAGGAAACAGTAGTGGGACTTACCCGCTATCCACTCTAACATTTGGTCAATGAATGGTAAATGGAAATGGTCCTTCCTAGTGTGTTGGTTTATTCAGTGATAGTCTATACAGACACGCCAACTATTCTACACACGATTTGGAACCAATTAATTGTTTTTATTATTGATTATTGTAAGGATAGTTTTTTAGGAACTACTTGAATGGGACTGACCCATTGGGTGTCAGAGATGGGGTAAATGATTCCATGAGCTAATAATTTTATTACCTCCTTATTTCACAACTTCTAAGAGGTTTGGGTTTAGTCGATGTTGTGCCTGCCTCACTGTTTTAGCCACATAATTTAATAAAATATGAGCTGTACATATTTATGGGCTAATAATAGGAATGTAAGAAACTGTCCATCCCAAAGATTTTTTACACTCACTCAAAAGTTCAAGTAGTCACAATTCATGCTCAGGAGGGATTGAACTAGCAATGATGATGAGAAACTTGTTTCATTATCAATATATGAATATTTTAAATCTTGAGAGGTCACTAATATCATCTAAATGGTCAATGGTATCATCCTCATATGAGTAATGATATTTTACAAGCTTATCAGTATCATCGATGGTTAGTGGATCCTTAGTGTTCAAGAAATCATCAATCAACAAACATGCATTACATTTCTCTATAACACTACAACAATCAATGCATGATTCATTACCTAAAATTTCAATCAATAATGAAAACTCATGAAAGGATCAGGGGAAAGAAAAGATGTTTTTTTAGGGGAAGGGAGTACATCAATTGAATTAACAGAGAAAGAAGAATTTTCTTCTAAGGGGTGCTTCGTGGAATTAAGGATGTTGTAATGGACTATGTCACCAACAAATTCCATAGATAATGTACCATTATGGACATTAATTATGGTTCTGGTGGCTTTCAAGAAGGTTCTCCCCAATATAATCAGGGAATGTCCATTTTTCCTATCATCCTCTATTTTAATCCCATAAAAGTCAGTAGGGAAAATTAAATTTTGAACCCTCACAATAACATCCTCTAACACACCATAGGGGTGTGTGGTACTCTGGTGAGCTAGTTGAATAACAATTCCAGTGGGATTCAGTTCCCCGACTTGAAATGTAGAGTAAATGGAGTGAATCATTACACTAATAGAGGTACCCAAATCAAGCATAGAATTAGAAAAAGAATACTCCCCTTTGGTGTATGGAATTGAGAATGTTCAAGGATCATTTCATTTGGTAGTAATTGATGGTTTTATCTATGTGGATACATTCCTCCCCAATCATACCTTCTCATCACCTCTAAGTCTCCTTCAGTGTGTACACATCTCCTTTAGAAACTTAGTGTATCTTGTAATTTTCTTCACAACATCAATCAAAGGAATGTTAACCTGCACTTTTTTTGAAAGTTTCCAATATTTTCTTATCAAGTTTATTTTCCTTTGGTTTTCTTGGTTCGGTGGACTTTTTGGGAAATTGAAGAGGGATGGTTGGGATAGGAGACTCATCGACATACACACTCTTTCCTTTAGAAGGAATTCTCTAAGGAAAAATATTTTCTTTTGTTAGACCATTTTTAGCAGTGGTTGGGATGGTGGTTTCCTCAGGAGGGAATGACTCTATTGGAGGGATCATTTGGATTTTAATATTAGTTCCAATCCTAAGGGTGATGGAATTAACATTTCCTCTATCCCCAGGGGTTAACTACTGGTTGAGAGGGTAGTTTACCAAACCCATGACTTTGAATTTCCCCCACGAAGTTAGCTAGTTGGCCTAATTAGGTTTTGAGGTCTTATATAGCATCTTGGGTGGTTTTTTGGAATTTGAGATTGTTGGAAGCCTTTTGTTTCATCATATCTCCTTGGCTAGGATCAGGTTTGGGAGGGGCGGTTGGAAATGTGTTTAGGGTGGTTGAGGATTTTTGGGTGGTGGTGGTGGATAACTACTCTGACCTTATTAGTTCCATGGTAGATGAGGCTAGTTTGAATACCCCCTTTCCTATAATCTAGGTTTTATTTCCACCCAAAGTTTGATGGATAGTATGGTTCTTTCCTAAATGGTTGGTTATAGGGGCGTCCTGGGAATATTGCCTCACAACTCTGAGAAGTTTCTCTCAATTGGGGGAATTGGTCAGAATAATCAGTGTCAGAAGAGAAGATTCCACAATGGATGGGAGGAGGAGATTGATATTTCCCTTGGGAGAGAGTGAGTTGTCTTAAAAGGGTACTTACCTATTAAAACTTATTGTCCACATTCTTCTTAAATTCTGTACATTGCACCTCATGGAAACATTGAATGGGTACGTTGGACTTTGTGCCGAATTTTTGAGTGTTTTGTGCTATGTTCTCAATCAAGGTTCTTACATAAATTGGGTGTTTATCTACTAGTACACCACCTATAGATGCATTAATCATGTTACGATCAATTAGAATTAAACCTTCATAAAAATACTATATTAAAAGTTTATCGCTTATTTGGTGGTGTGGACAACTTGGACATAATATTTTAAATCTTTCCCGGTATTCATTAAGTATTTCCCCTTGAGATTGTCTTATCCCAAAATCTTCTTTCCTTGTTGTTGCAGTTAGAGAGGCTGGGAAATATTTTTCAATAAAAAGGCGTTTCAAATCTTCCCAGCCTCTTATTGGTGAATTAACATAGTAAAACCAATTTTTCACAATGTCTTCTAAAGAAAATGAGAATTCTCTAAGCTTTAATTGTTCCTGATCCACATTATAAAGTTTTAATTTTGAACAAAAAATATGAAATTATTTTAATTGACTGTGTGGATCCTCTCTAGGAAGTCCATGGAATCTTCGTAATAGATGAAGTAAACCAAATTATAGTTCAAAATTGAGTGTCTCTCCTTGTAATTGAATGTATGTGGGCTGTATATCAACATCAGGTGAGGTTAGTTATTTTAGTTTCATATTGTTTTCATCCATTTTTTACAAGTTTATTTCAGTTTTGATGTTAGTTCTAGAAGAAGATGAAGGGTGACGAAGAGTTTCAATGTGTGGTGTGTCCTCCTTCAAAGTGTTGTCTTGTGTGTCTCGGTGTCGTTAACGTAGGGTCCTCTATAGTTCAGGTTTGAAAGGTGCTAAATCTCTAGGAGTAGAAAGCATCATGAAAAAAACCTACACAAAAAATAGATTAGAATAAAAAGGTATTGAAAATTTATAATAGAAAACAAATAAATATTCACAAAAATTACAAAAACCTTATCAAAAACACGCACTAAAACCCAAAGTGCTCCATGAAAATGGTGCATAAATTTGACAGTTTTTTCCTAAAACATCAAATTAAGAGTGATTTAAAGAATATTTTGTAGCATAGGGAAGACCCTAGTTCGTATCTCAAGGAGGGATGGTGGTTTTATAGTGTGAATTTTTAATAAGAAGAACAAAAGATTGGGTGGTTTGAAAACAGTTTTAAGAAAATGACTTTATTTAAAGAGTTTAATAGTTGATAAATAGAATTGGTGTTTAGTAATTATGAGATAAGTAAATAATTTCAAGTTCACTACACATATTTTTGAGTTCATCATTCAAAAAAATACACATGGGTTAATGGAATCCTTTGGTTGAGGGTTGTCAAGATCTCAACTTCCATCTTGCCTCTTAAACAATACTCAAAGAACCACCCCTTGACACAACAATCGTGTTTCCAAGGTTTGGGTATCAAAAATATAAAATAGAGGCTACCAAATCATAATGAAATCTTATGTATTTGTGAGATAAATAGGACTATTTTCTTGTCCAGTTGGAACAATAAAAGATTCCCATTTGAAATCTCAACCCAATCGGTGTTGAGATAAAAAGTGTTTCACTTAATTATAACAAAATAAATATACTCATTGGAGATTTCAATCAAATTTAAACATAAGTGATATATTTATCACACAAATTAAAGAAAACTAGTAGAATATCAAGTGTCGTAACTCCCTCCCAAGTTTGTGTAGCTCTATCAAAATGATCATCCACTGTTTAGCTCTCCATCGAGAGGAGGAGTCTCGGGTGGAATGCCTTCTTCATTATTGATCCCCATATGAGGATAGGGGCCTCCAGAACTTTAAGGATGAGTAGAAAAATCTTATAAGACTCCAAAATGGAAGATCATCACTTCTGGTTCGAACTTGCAAATGGGGATCCCAAGGTTCCATTTTATAGGAAAATGGGAAGCTGGTTTTGAGAACACATATTTTTTAAAACCAATTGTCACATGGCTTTCAACCTTCAGAAAACCATATCTCACTTTGGAGAAAATAAAAAGGTTGTATCTACACCTCTTGAATGTCTCCACCAAAAATTTAGAACCATTTGGACAAAAAAAATCGATATATTGTTAAAATATTGAACACTGCATTTGACTTTGTGTAGATTTGATTCTTTGGATAGGTCAATTCAGATGGGCATCATAGAGGCTGAATGAGGATTCGGTTCCTAAATATGAATTGTATCCCATAATATTTTGGATCATCCCACAAAATATCAACCCATTTGGATGAACGGTTCTGGATCAGTGCACAGATGATTCCACTAGTGTGCATGGATCTTGTGCAATTTGGTCCATTTTTCTTGGACATCATCATGGGTCCTCCAAATCACCTCCACCTTCAATGAAATTATCAAAACAAGTAACATTAAACTTTTTAAAAGTGATAAAAACAAAATAAAATATTCAAAAATGGAATGAAATTTGTTATTATTTTTATAATTTTCAATATAAAATGAGTTTAACATAATGGTGTAAGGGTGAAATTGAAACAGTGAATCATGGTGCGATCAGCATCCACTCCTCCAGTGCATAGTTCACATAGCTGAGAACAAAGACTCCCCATATGTTCTATCCATTGTGCTTGAGGAGTCTCCCTAATTAAGCATTTTATCAGCTTCCATGATCGGCGATGGATGATTTTGCTATCCTCTTCGTCAAAAGCTGTCTCGTCTCGGTCCGCGGGGTCGGTAGGTTCATATGTAGGGAACGCCTTGAGGAACTCATCTGTAGGGTCTGCATATGATGTTTTATCAAGTAGTTTAGGACCCATGTCATCTTATTGATCCCTATCAATAGATTCCACCTCGATAACTTCAGGTTTTGTCCTATTAACAGTTCCACCAGTGATCAGGAGTGTTGTGGCTTGGTTAGTAAGGGTGTCTACTTCCACAACCATCAGTGTTCTACTAGGTAAGGCAGAACCAAGAGCTCCAACCAACCTCTCCAATGTGTCCCATGCCATTTGAAGAACTCTTCATAAAAAAATTGCACAGGCATCAATTAATCTAATCAATGAAGGATAGTTACAAATTCCGTAAAGGAGACTTACAGAGGTCAAATAATCGGTCTCGTTCCTGAGTGGTTGTTGTTGGGACCCCAAGGCATGGCCCTAAATATATGGTGGGGATGTGATAAGGATCCAAGAGGACCACCATGGGTTTCGCGGCCCTGTTGTGCATGATAATCGCCATAGTCGTGGGCACAGATCACAAAGTTCATGCAGCTGCATCTACTATTGAACGAGAGTGGTTTTTTCATATGAGTCCCTCATGCACAGGTCAGATGTTATTTTAGAATTCTTAAATGACCTGGATGAAGACTATAGGGAAGTGTTTTAGGGTTTTTACTCAAGGGCCTCTACAAACTCTTTTAGCTATGGGTCTGAATTGTCGACCTCACCCTCTTACAGAGGGCTCCCTCCACCGGCCTCCTCCCATGAGGAGGACTCATCTGATTGATCTGATGGAGGGAAACACTCTCTAAATTCAGTGGATGACAACGATGAACGGGCCGTTAGATCGAGAAACTCTTTCCCTCAATCTATCATTGGACTCAGAGTACACCGAGAGTGCACAAAGTCCTCTATCTCAGCAATGTATCGCTTCCCCTCCACCTGGGATACCAAAAAGCCGATCGTGGCCGGACCAGTCCCCGAAAACTCCATACCAAGATTGTTAAGAGAGTTTCACATATTGGACAGGTTCAAGAAGTGTTTGTTGACATCCCAGATGTCCCATTCTTCTAGGAAGATAGAATCCATAGGCATATCTATGTGGCACAACCGCTTCCCCAGATCCTAGGTGGGTATCCTACAAGAACCCCTGGGTGGCCTCCCCTCAGGATATCTTTTCTCCTCTGGGATCACTGGATCTACCGCTATTGTCTACCTCTCAGTTGGTATGGGTCTCAGCACTACTCTAGCCCTGCCACCAAAGGATGTCCCCACCGCCTTCTGGCCCTGACCTCGAGGTTGAGGGGGGACCCCGTCACTAGTATAGATGGTCTGCTGCTTCAGTATATCCCCCGAGTAAGCTTCCACCCAACTTTTTCCATACTCCTTCACCAGCCCATAGACAACTGTGGGTGCAGGCTTCTCATTTTGCATCTTCCCATCCTCTTGTCTGAACATGAGCCACATCTCCCTCATCACACATGGTTTTTCCTTGTGACATACTCCCAAGTAGACCCGTGGGGTCAGCCTCTACATGCATCATAACTTCCTTGCGAAGCGGTGCAGGGTGTATGGATCAAAGAGAGGCTTACGGTCAACCCACACCACCCGGACTTCAACCTGAAAGGATAGGAGGTAAGACTGATGCTCCTCTATTCCTTGTCCATAAATAGTGAACACACCTGTTGGAAATGGGAACGGGTTAAAGTTGAACTCGTCTTCCCTCCAGACCTGGTTCAACACCAGCAGTAGGGTCAGCTTGGTTGGAAAACTCCCCGCCACATTTAGAATGGTCTGTTGAATGTAAGACGCTAGAGAGGAAATGGGGTTTGGTTATTAATAGATTCCCCTAATATGCGCCATTATCCACCCATACAGAAGATAGAATGGCCCACAAACCCAGTGGCGCTTCTTCCCTTTGCTGATATGCCACAACACCTTATACACCTTGGCGAGCATTGGAATTCCCAGGTTTACCCACTCCCTTGTCTCCAAGGAAGATGCCATGATGAACATGCTCAGCCATAAGCCTATGTTCGTGTCTCTTACAGGAAGAATCAAGACGCATATAAGTGCCGAGATGAATGTAGAAAACCTAAAAACTAGCTTTTGTTCAGTACTAATACTGAACCCCCATTTCTTCCACTGGATATCCTCCAACAGTCACCAGTATGAATTCTCCTTGCTGCGCTGGAACACCTTTGGGTAGTTTTGAGAACTCACAGGAAATTTCCCATCTGTAGGGGAATTCAGGAAATGACTGAACAATTGTTTAAAATGGGAATCCCTCACTGATTTCTTGTATTCCCCTAGAACTAGTTCTATCAATTCCATTTCTAGTGGCAACATTTTCTCTGGGTCTTACCATGTATTATTGGTGGGGAGGAACTCATAATACATCATCCCTAGTATCGGGACCCCTGATATTTGGTGCAGGTCCCAGAGGCTAATGTTGACCTCCCCATGGTGAAAATGGAAAGTGTTTGTCATTAACGAACACCTGCTCATCAACTCTGGCATCAGCTGCTTCAGCAAGTAGATATTGAATTTGGAGGCCCATACCCCCTCGTACAGGCCCACTCACCTTAGCTCTGCCCCAAAATCCTTGACAGAGGCACATACCCAGTAGGCTGAGGCCCAACCATCTATGAAGTTGTCGCCATGGAACAGATCACACTCATTGGTCCACCCCATTCTTTGGGTTCCCCAAGGATGCCTTCATAATGAGGTTGTATAGTGGGGGGATAACACTGGCTGTAATGCTTTCCCATCAACCTTCTTCACATGGTTATACAGGCTGTTTAAATTGACGGGTGTGTGATCCTCCCAAGTGTGACTGACAGATGCCCTGAACCACTAGCACTGGCACATCGTACTCCTGAAACAATAAGATGTCTCATATCTGCTTGCTTCAGGAATGAAACCATCATCCCTTAGATCGAAGCCATATAAAGGAAGCATTTTTTACAGTGGTTAGTTATTATAACTCTCTAAAATTAACTCCACTAGGGACTCATGGTCTGAATGGCTCCGTATATATTCTCTAATACCCAGGTTATTCACCATTTCTTCCCTTTAGGTAGTGTTCGAAAGGACCCCCCTCGCAACTTCCTGGCGATCCATTCAGTCTTCAATGTTTTTGATTTTTTTTCCTCTGGTTCGAGGAGCTCATTCGCAGAGCTTGTTCATGGAGCACGGTCACAGAGCTCAGTTGCAACAAGAGATTGTAGAGCCCTTCCACAAACCTCACAAACACAATCCATAGAGCACACGCTCGTAGATTCGAAAGACTTATTATGCGCTGTAGAGAAGAAAGGCCTCATTCGTAAAGAGAAATCCCAGAGCATGAAGAGACTCAGAAATCGAGAGCACAATTGACAAAATGAGAATGTACAAAATAGGGGTCAACCTCCGCTATTTATAGTTGAAAAACCCCTTTACTTCACGGCATGCCTAGCTGCAGCGAGCTTCATGGAATTCCCAACCCGCACATCGTCGCTCTGCATCACGACCCTACGTCTGGATTTTGATTTGCAATTTCCCTAAATTTTTGACGATCTACCCACATATAGACCCTCATTTTCTTCTCATCTCCAAGTCTAGGGGGGAATTTTTTGGCACCAAAATATATGTAGAGGGAAAGGGTGTAAAGAGGAAACTAATTCCAAGTTGGGCTGCCTCATGAATCTCATTCACGGAGCCCCTGAGCACTACGACATTCGTGGTGCCCCTTAGCACCGCAGCCGGTGTGAAGCCGAAGCCCCCTATATGGTCTCTACAGAGTAAAATAGGTGGGAGTCTTTGTAGTTACAACACAATTGACCATAATCTTCATGCCATAGAGGGAACTAGATCAACCTTTGTGATCTCTTGGAACTTGACAGAATCCTCTGTGAGCACCATGGAGGGAACCTAGGATATCTTCGTACTAAGAAGGGGATGATAGTAGAGTCCATAGTTACAACAAACTTGATGCAATTCACATCCGATTGTAGAGCGCCACATGGCTTCACACTTAGTTTTCCTTACTTTGTGTCACCCCTCACCTATAAATACCAGGCTCCCATCGATCCCAAAGGATGGATACCCCAACCACTTTCCATCTCAGCTCTCAAATTGTGAAGAACCTTATGCACTATGAAACCTCAAAAAATGGGCTCTTCAAGGTACTTGATCATTGCGATGTGCCTTTCCCTTAGCTCAAATGCAACCCCTCTTCAAGAAGAGATGCCCTTCACAGAGTCCATATGCCATTTCAAAGGAGGGAGGTCCCTAAGGGGACTCGGGTCTTCTCAAATCACTCATGCTTTGCGAATTACCCTCCATGCACAAGTGAACCACATGCTAAGCCAATGTCACTATGATTCGTGAAGCACATTGCTTCACAGTTCTATGATTTTCAAGGTACCCTTTATTTGCGAATTCCTACTCCACGAAAGCCTTTTTACTTTGTGAAGAACCCTTCATATTTATCTATACCCTATTCCCAAGCAAGGACACTCCACTATGCGAAGCATACCCCTTCACAAAGTCCCTCCACTACATCGAGCACCAGAGCTTCAAAAGGTCCTTTCCTATGAACCCATTTTCTTCGCAAACCCTTCTCCCATATGACCCTCCAGATTTGTATGAAGTGATTTTAATGTACCTTGGGTGGTGCTTCATTTTTCATTTCTTAGACTTATGATTCTTTGCATAGGTATGATAACATCTATTTCTTCTTCACATATCCATGCTAACGTGGCCCCTCAGTGGATCACTCCACAACACTGACTCATCACAAAATTTCTGATGCATTCCCTTCTCCAAGGTTGGGCAGGTATCACTCATATAAGTCATAGGGGTGAAGAGTGAACCTGACTCACCCGAGCTATAGGACGTTAAACTTCCAATCGCCATCATTATCAGTACATAATGTTAAATTGTGGCCTCTCCTCATGCATTATACACCCCCCCCACCTTGGAAATTATCCGCACCCACTCATCTTCACGGGAGTGAGATCTTCCTCCCATGGAATGAAATCATCTTTTATGGAGTAGTGTCTGTCCATGGGTAAGGGAATCCATCCTGGTGTAATCCCCTAGCCTTTATTTTGGGAGGCATCACCCCTACTCCTCCTCTATTCTTCCATTCCAAAGACTAGAGGAGAGATGTGCATAGGAAACTTCGTTACCTTGTCCCTATCCCTTTGGGATTTGTCACTATCGGGCCTCCATCCTGGAGTAAGTCCCAATCTCCATCTCTCTGGGATACTAACCATACATAAGCCCTTGTTTCCTCTTTGGTTCACTAACAACATGTAAGCCCCACTCCACTTTCTGTAGATGCACCTTTTGCGATGTGATCATCTGGCCTTTGTTGCCTCTTGTTTATCACACCAAGCATGACTCATGTGGGCTTAGAGTAAGCGTTGACCATGGATTCCCTATTGGGCCTCCTTAGTGTGTAAGCCCCAAATAATCCCAAACTACATAGACTTTGATCCTTATCTCATTGGAAAGGTACGTATGAAGCCTCCCTAAGGTTCAATCCCAACACCTACTTGTCTCGACCCCTTAACGTCGATTCACCTTAGTCACACATGACGTTAAACTATATCCCTTATCCTGAACTACATGGACTTTGATCCTTGTCTCCTTGGAAAGGTACGTAGGAAGCCTCCCTAAGGTTTAATCCCAACACCCACTTGTCCTGACCCCTTCACATTGGTTCACCTTTGTCTCTCATGACATTAAATTCTATCCCTCATCCCGAACTATGTGGACTTTGATCCATGTTTCCTAGGAAAGGTATGTAGGAAGCCTCCCTGAGGTTCATGCCCAACACCTACTTGTCCCGACCCCTTCATGTCGGTTCAACTTCATCCCACACGATGTTAAACTGTATGCCCCCTTTCATTCTGCATGATGTTAAACTGTATGTTGATAAACTACATGGGTTTTGATTCTTGTATCCTAGGATGGGTATTTAGTATCCATCCCTGAGGTTCAACCCCATCTAGTGGTAAGCTTTTGTACCCCATCCATCGGTAAGTCGTTGTACCCCATCCAGTGTTAAGCAGTTCTCACCCCAACCAGTGGTAAGCCGCTGTTATCCTCAACCAGTGGTAAGACATTGTAGTCCCCTTTGTTGGGACCCACATCTCTGGCCATCCCGTTAAGAATCAGAAAAATATGGGCTTCTAACCATGCGTAAGCCCCAATATATCATCAGGTCGTTGTCCTATGTGTACCCCCGGATTATATGACCCCATAACAAACTATACGGACATTTATTCCATGCCCCAAGGATACGTAGAAAACCTCCATGAGGTTTAATCTCATTACTCATGTCCCATCACGGTCTATCTCCCTCAACCCTATGTCTTTTGTGAAGGTCATGCCCCAACCCAGTGGTTCTACTTCCTCTGGATCCCATCCATGACTTCATTCTCATGGGCCACCTCCTCAGGTGTCCCATCTCTCCACCGAACTACATGGACTTTAATTCCCTACCATAGGAGATACATAGCAGGTCTCTTCGAGGCTCAAGACCTACATCACCATCATCATCATGTTGGTTCCATCTCATTCTCCATCCACTCTCAACCATCCATATCCATCCTCATTCTTCACTGGGCTGCCACATCCCGGTCATATCATGTCACCGACTTTCTCATTGATCCTAGTAGCAATTGGGTAAATAACCATGCATTAGACACATCATTAGTATTCCCTCCTAGGGTTTCACACATGTGATCCACTCTTATCATTGTTCCCATTAGTTTGATCCATCTCTGCTAGATGTTAAACTCATGGAATACCTTGTGTTAGACATTGGAATCTGAAGAAAACTTTAGAGACATTCCTATGGCATATAATTCCCCTCACTTGATGTGGGGTGCCTCGGGATTTCGTGCCCATGATAATCCCTATCATAAGGGGAAGAAACCCAAAAGCATCGGTGTTCCAGCATCCAGACATGCCAGTGATGTCCAATGTGACTACTCCCTAAATCGAAGGTTGATACCCTAACTTGACCCCTTGGAATGTCCCGATAGGAGTAGCGTAATTAACCGGAGTCCATGAAGACATAGAACTAGGAAGGGTTTCGGGAACAACATCATAATATTTAAGGGAGACTCAAACTAGGTGATGAGTTCCAAGGAGGAATCCATAGAATGGGGAACTGGCATCCCATCATCCCATTTTGATCAAGGAGCAAACGTCCCTGAATATGAAACAGATGTCATTGCCTTTGGAAAGTGGGAATGCGGGGAAACTAATAGCACGTTCCTCCAACAGAATGGATGTGTCCCCTGGTAAAATCATCATAAACAGAAGTTTTGTTTGTAAGAGGCCATATATATTCTGTATCAAGATATTTGGAAGCATCACATACGTTTATATTGATTATTAAGATAGATACAAGTTTGTGGTGAAATACAAAGTCTTTTTTCTTATCATATTGGTTGATGATATCTTTTTTTATCGCTTGTGTGATGAGAAAAAGAAATAATCCTTCTGAAGCTAAGATGTTGTTTTCAATGAAACAATTCTATAGAATGATCAGAACCAGACCATGAGGTTAGTTGAAGATAGTTCAAATATAAAATTTTAGGTTGATCGGATAGAAGATTTTGAACAAAAATTTAGTAAATAAAGTTCAGGGGAAACACAGAGACTCGAACTACATTTTTTAGGGTTCTGGATAGGGTTAGATTATAAAAGCTATTGATAGATGGTTTAAGTTTGAAAAAATAATTAAAAGATAGAGAATGGTCTAATGAACCATTAATAGATAGAATGATACTGGATAAAGAGGTTCAAGTGGAAAAATTTATGGTTTTGTTGAGTATTTCCACTCATATTATAAAACTTTTTCATAGTTTTTGGGCTAATATAAATTTCCTACATCTAATGAACTCAAGGTAATCGATCATTCCCAAGGAAGTAGTTACTCTCAGATACTTAAAATAGTGGGAGTCATCCATGGAAGATGAAATTAGTTCCTTACATCTTAAAAACATATAAGATGTGGATGAGATATTAGAATGAAATAAAGCTCTAGAAAAAAATTTGTTCCTCATTTGAATGTGGAATTTGATAGAAATAAGTGATAAAATGGAAGGTTGGTGGGGAAATTCAATTAGAAAAATAGGGGAATTTATTTTTCTGAAATTTTCACACCAGTGGTGAAACAAACAACCATTTGAATATTTCATATAAATATTTCTTTTCATGACCTAAACATGGAGAAGATTTATTTAAATACATCATTTATTTATTCATACTTGGAGGAATATATTTTCATGGTTCAACCCAAGGTTTATGATGTTCAGCAAATAGAGGATTTGGTTTGTACATTGAAATAATGACTTTATGGATTGAAGAAAGAACAAGGATAGTAGTAAAGTAAGTTTTCCACTTTAATTTTTCAATATAGTTTCCATCAATGTGAGTCGATCATTATTGTTTTCACAAACAAGATCTGGTCTCCATCCAAGATGGCACCCGAACTGGTCTATAGAAAGTCCCAATGGGCATTCCATATCCTCGAAAGTTGGCACAAGTGCCCGGGTATCATAAAAAATTGTTTGGGAATGATTTACCTAAGTACAGAAACATTAAAAAATCAAAAATAATAAATAAACTGAATCTAAAAATTCATACCCAACAATCCTTAAAAATATTCAAAATTGAGTTACATATTTTTATAAAAAACCCAAGAGGGCCACAACTCAAAAGGAGTAGCAAGTCTGACTCAAGAACCACCACACATAAAGGGTACACCACCCCCAATCCTTCTCTACAACACCACACCCGAAAGAGAAGCTAACAACCCAAACCGCTATCTCCAAGGACCTTTCCCTTACTTATGTTAAACATTATCAACTCTACTTACACCCAAATGTGTAAGTAGGGTGTGATCATAATCCCAATAGGATGTCACCAAAAATATTCCATGTGATAAACATTATAATACAAAAAGCTTAAGTGTTTATAAATAATAAATTCTAGTAACAATTTCTAAAAGATGCAACATTAAATGAAAATAGTTTTCAAGAGAGAAACTTTGAAGAATGAGCACTTTTAAATGAAACACACATTATACTTAACTTTACAACAAAACATTTCATATTCTGATGGTAAGTACAATATATCCAATGATCACAACTGACAGAAACACCCCTAGGCACTAGTTAGCTATGGGTCCCTAGGTACATCATAGATTAGGGTATAAGTAACCATAACCAATATCCTTCTTCTACACGAGCCACTAGGATGGGAAACCCCAATGGCCTAGTGGCCCCAAAACATCATCAGAGTTTAGTTACTATTTTCATTTTCAAACTTGATATGTGAAATAGGGGTGATTCCACTATTGGATCACTAGCACACTAGTCCTAGTCCACCCACCTAGATACCCAGATTTACCTCTTTGTGCTAAATCAAGTCCCACGTGTCATAAAATGCAATTTTTACATGAAAATTCCATTTCCAAATCATGCACCTGTCAAACATCCCACACACATGTCACACAATACCCTTTTCACATTCAAATTCATTTTGACATCATACACACACCAAAATAGCCCAAAAACTTGTCTCATACCTTTCTTACAATTTAATAAATCATATCCAAAATTTATAAAACTATCTAAAAATATTTGACATCACAAATAATTACTTTCTCTTTCAAAACCCCATTTTAATAACATACACCCACCAAAACAGTACCCAAACATATTTGGAACTCTTTTTCAAATCAATAAACCATTTAAAATTTTCATAAAAAAGTCTCCAGAAGTAAAACAAGGCTTTTCACACAAAATCCATTAAAATCCCCTATTTCAAGGCCAAATGTACCCCAATACCATACCAAAATAGAATTGGATTACCTATCAACATTTAATAAACGGATTGCTTATATTATAAAATTTCATCAAATAATACCACATGAGTTACACATGAAAAACACACAATTTCAAGCAAAAATGAAACTTTAAAATCAAAGACTTAACCAATAATATCAAAAATGATTTTTTTTCACCACTCACAATAAGTAATAAATCTTCGAAAAAGGTTAATAAATCATGCTAAATCATCAAATAATGCTTATACATGGAATCACCAACCTTAGATATCAAAAACCCCAAATATTTGTGTGAAACTTCAACCGCACCACTATCACACCCCAAGGGAATGAAAACAAACACTAACCAAGAAGATTAAACTAAGAAACTCAAAAATAAACCCCAGGTACAAAGCCCTTGTTTTTGGACATTTTGAACTTCAAGGAGGAGGGAAGAAACCCTAATGAAATGGAAGAAACAAGAGAATAATTCACTTACTTAAAAGATCTTGAAGTTACACCACAAAAAACCCCTTAAAATGGTTTCCCAAGTATCTTGACAGAGATAGGGAGCCTTCTATGGCCGTAATGGTCGAATGGCGGAAGAAAGGGGCACATTAGGGTTAAGCCCAGAAGGGAAAAATTATAATTACAAAAGATATTTTAATGATTTGGACATTGTGCATGGTTTGTCTTCATTGTTTAGTAAACCATGAAGTCAAACTGTGAACCCTATTCTGTCAACTAAAAAATTGTTGTTTTGATCCAAAATTCATGGGGTAACCTAGGGGAAAATATAGAAAAATAATATAAGAGGAATAATTACCCAAAATCTCAAACTCGTCACACCCGACTCCTGAAAAAATTACTAAGAACCCGACCCAAATCAGAATGAAGTAAAACTTTAAAACCCAGGTGTGATAATTATTATAGAAAAATAATGTAAAATGGAACATATACCATACTATTGTTTTATGTGGATGATATATTAACTGATATTCAAGAATTCCATTGTATTGAAGAACTTAAGATAAATTTATCCAAAAGGTTAGAGATGAATAATCTTGGTCAAGAAAAGAAGATATTGGGGATGATAATTGAGATGGATAGGAAATATAGTGTATTGGTTTTATCCCATTAGATATACTTTAGGAAAATCATCAAAATATTCTGAATTATTGTTTTAAACCTATCTCAACACCCCTTTCCATATAATTCAAAATTATTAAAACATAGATACCATCAATGGATGGAGAATTTCAGGACATTGAGAAGCTTCCTTATACTTCATATATAGGAAGTATGATGTGAGAAATGGTTTGTACCCTATCAAAATTTCTATTTTAATGAGAGTTGTCGGTTTCATGTCAAATTCTAGAAAAAACATTGGGATGGTGTGAAATGGATATTATGATACTTCAAAGTTTTAGAGGATGTTTCGTTGTGTTTTAGGTATGATGATGAGTCAAAAGGTTTTTTGATGAAGATTTTTCTAGGTACATAGACTCATGTAAAATCACTACAGGTTTTGTATTTAATTTTAGTAGAACTGTAGTTAGTTGGATGTCTCGATTGAAACTAGTGGTTAATTTATCAATAACAGTAGGATAGTATATTTCTACTAGTGAAGTAGTTAAATAGATGATATGTTTCTAAAGAAACTCATAATGGGATCAGAAGTATGAATGTTATTATATTATAGTTAAAGAGTCATTATTCATATTTTAAACCCAATTTTTCATGAAATAATAAAACACATTGGCTAGAAGTATCACTTAAAATGAAGTCTGCTGGAGGAAAAAGTGTTAGATATTTAGAATGTTTTTGGGATGAAAAATCCTACAGATATGTTCACAAAGGTGATAGTCAAAGAAATTTTGAGGAAAAAATGTACCTCAATGGGGCTAGGATGATGGGATAAATTATAGGTAACTATATAAATTATACAGAGGAAGAGATCGGGTGAATGAAATAAGAACAGGGATAAAATCCTGAAGTAATTTCTAAGTGGGGTATTTTTTTGATTGTGGAATATTCTTTAGGATCATCAGATAGAGTTTTCTGAATAGAGATAATCAGATGGAGATTATCAGATAGAATGGATATATATTTCATGTTGTGATGTTTTTAGATCATTTTTGTAGAAGGTTTTTTATTGATCAAAAATTCAATTGGAAAATATGAATTAGAAATATGTGAGTGGATGCAGATTCATTAGACTAAGGAATTTTGTAATGAGGCTTCAATTATTAAGTAGAGATAATTGAATGGATATTTCACATTTTATTTTCATTGGGACTTACAAATAATAGCATGGGTTGTTTCTTGATGACCAATTATTGGTGGTTTCAAAAAAAAGACAGAATATTTTATCAGAATTTACTCAAGTAAATAAAAGTTTGACTACAAAATTTTGATATTAGTGACACTTTTTAACTGTAAGTATACCTCTATAAAGAGGTCTATTGACTCAGATATATAATCAAAATTGAGTGTATAGAGATTTGTTTTTTTCTTAGATAATTCTCCAGGAACCAACTATGGAGAGGAAGTGAGTGAAATTTTTGTACTCAATTTTATCTTATATAATGATGTGTGTTTTAAATGTTCTCTCATGGTTGTAGTAATTTATATAAATCATGTTAATATTTTTCTCTTTTTTTGTTTTGTATGAAGTTTTCTCAAGGAGTTGTGTGTGGTGATTTGGTTGGTTCCCATCCTCCTAGTTCTAGTGCACATAACTTGAGAGGTAGTGGTTATAGGAAAAAACCATATCTGATAACATTGTGAATATTTTATGCTGCATTGGTTGAAGGGTTCAGAGGGAAAAATAAATCCAGTGAACATTGTCTTTCTAGGTCTGTTTGTTATATGAAACAAATGGATATCGTGTTGCTTCAAAGGGTTGGTTTCTTTCCCCTCCTTTACAATAATAATAACATAGGTGTTGATGCCAAATCCAAGAATCATTATCTTATACACTTAAACACTGAAATTTTGACTTGATAGATATTTAGAATTTATGATATAATCATTTTAAAAATGGGATATGGTAAATTAAATATTTCCTTTGGAATTAAAAAATTTTAAAAAAATCCTTTTTAAAAGTAATTTAGAAATATCAATAAACTAATTGATTAATTATTAGTAAATTATGATTCAATCCATTGAAAAATAAAAAATAATTAATTAGAGTATATTTTCTAAAACCAATCATACCTATACTAGTAATTTTCTATTTTGAATTGACTCCTAAAGTGACATGTCCACTATAAAAATATTCCAACTGATTCATTCAAAACAATCACAACACATATGCTTTGAGAACCCACTATCCATATACCATTTAGCTTCTTGGGTTTTTATATTTTACTATAAAACATTAAGAAACTATATATTCTATTAACCATATCTTTATTCCACATAAGTTAACTAATAAGATTTCAGAATCTAAGCTTATTTAGAGAATGATTTTCCATTTGAAATATTTTAATAAAGATGAATTCTTTTAGTTCTTCCATGTCTAGTTTTTTTTACAATTCAATTCATAAACAAGATGACCAACTTTCAAAAAATAATTATAAAATTTATTTTTATAAATTTTCTTTTAAATAATTAGACTTTTTAAAAAATCTGGGAAAATCATATTATTTTGAGAACCAAATTCATAGTGATTTTAATAAGTTTTTAGAACCTATAATTTTACTTTAATTTTATTTCCCTTAGGAAAAATTATAAAGATAATATTTAAGATCTTTAATTTGAAATTATAAATTTTCAATAATGGATTTTTCTTTTAATTTTACAATAAAATCCTTTTTTCTTCTTAAATATGATCTTTTCCGAAACAATAAGATTTTGTTTCATTTCAAGATGTTTTAATTTTAAAACATGATAACAAAAACAATTTAGATGTTTTTTTAGAATTTAGAATATCTTAATAATTTAAATAACTGGTTTAATAAGTGTAATAGTAAGAAGATAAATGAGAGGGATAATAGGGGGTTTTATTAATAACATCAATTTTATCTTCAAAATGTGTTATGAGACACATGGGACTTTCATTGTCTGAATAATATGTTGAAATTGATTCCTCTATAACTCTCCAAATTGAGGCCATTAGGGCTCCCTTACATCGATTCTTTTATTTTTTGACTTTTTAATGTTCATGGGACAACATGGTTTGATGTGGCCCTTATTTTTAAAACAAAATCAAGTTACCTTGAATTCTTGATTTTGTTTTGAATTTTTTGGGGGATCTCTTCTTTTTCTTGTGATTTTCTATAATCTTGGTAAATTTGGAAAATTCAAAGTCACTACCAAATAAGTTTTCATTATTTTCTTTGAAATTAAAAATTCTATTAGTTTCCTTTACATTCATAGTCTCCTTTTCAATTTATATCTTCATGGTTATATCATATGTCATGGGTGAGCTAATGAGCTCCTCAACCAGTATATTTTTATTATCATTTTCTTCTTGGATCATCGTGACTTTTGGTTCCTAGCTACTTGGTAAAACACAAATGATTTCTTGAAAATAGTTTCTATATAAATAGATTTATAAAGATATTTTTATCCATTAAAAATATTAGTAAATATAGTAAATATAAAAGTGAATGATTCATTATAATGCGTAGAAAAACTTTGAAAGTCTTGTCTATAAATGTCATGTCTTGTATAATTACCTTTTTTTGTTCCTTCATGTGTAAATTTTAATAATTTCTAGATTTTGTGATTATTTTTACAAGAAAAAAATATTGAACTCATTAACATGTAAACCATAATTTAATTCATTCATAGCTTTATCTAATAGTTCAAAAGAAAAATTTTCTTTAGGGGTCAATTTTTCTTATTTATCAATTGAAAGAGTATGTCCATGAATCAAAATTTTATAAATAGGATAGAAAATATATCTAATAAAATTATAAATTCAAGATTTACAATAAGAATAAGTATTACTATCAAAACAAATAGACCACAACACAAATATTTCCCTTAAAGACCTCAATGGTTGTTTAAAAAATACATAAAAATATATCATTATTTAAAAAATAAATTAAATATTTTGAAATTAAAAAATTGAATGAATTTGAAAAAAAAATTAAACAAATAAAAACTCCTTTGATAACAAATTTGGGTCAAAAATGAGTAATATGGAATGACGGGGGTGAATTTACCTTAAAAAAATTAAATTAAAAACAATCCATGTTTAACAACTACCCTTTAAAATATTTAAGAAATAAACAAAATAGTAAATGTAAAAGGAAAAAAAATACATAAAAAGAGGAAGAAGAAAAAATGAAATATTTGAATATAAAAAAGATTAAGAGATTAAACATTAATTTATTGTAAAAAGAGTTTGAGTAAATGTATTAAATAAAAGATAAATAATTTAAATTAAATAAAGTAAATAAGAAAACATATTTGGTAAGGATTTATAGAAATTTGTCTAAAAGATAACTATATATACCATCTCAATCACTTGAGGATTTAATTTATTATTCCTTTATATTTATCAATAGTAAAAATACCAAAACTATCCATTGAGTCTTAGTTCATAGAAAGAATCAAAAAATATAATAAATAATAGGTCATTAATATTAAAGGTAGAATCCTCAAAAATAAATAGTCCTTTTCCGTTTTAAAGGAAATGGAAATAAAACCATGGTCCCTTACTTTAATGGTGTTAAGAAAAATATAGATGTAAGAGGAAGATGAGGATATTTCTAAGATGAAATTTATCTGTATCTTGGTCTTAGTTTTATCAAAAAAATATGATGATTGATAAGAGAGAAATGGAATAATAGAATAATGTGATTGTATATTAAAATATTCTCACACTCAAGAAAGGATAATAAAAATTTATAAAGGATTTCACTTTTGAGAGAAAATGAAAAAATTTGGGTGTTATTTCCCATTATTATTGTCTATCTAATTATCTTATACTGGGTAGCTAATGGGGTCCATTTGTCTTGGGGAACTCTAGGGTATGCCACTAGTTGTCCAATGAGACTACATTGGCTAGAAAATGTTGTTTGTGGTCATGTGATTCACAAAGTGGCTTCTACACATCCTCTAATGAACACCAATGGATCTTATAGCCTTATTATAAATCTTCAAAACATATATTAAGATTATTTCAAGGATCCTTAAAATTTTCTTATGAAGATCTCACCGACACTATATTTACATCACTTAAATAGAAACATTAAATAGGTTATTACTCTTTATTATCATTAAAATCAAAGAATGGTGAGAAGAACAACACTAATAGTATGAAACTAGAATGAAATCAAATTTTCTTTCCTTTTAGGTCTCCTATAATGGTGTGGGGTATATCATATATATCATTTTATCTCTTCCCTTTATGTAGGTTTCATTTATATCATTGGGTTTCACATTCACATTTAGTCAATTTCTCTCGTAACATTATATTTTTTACTTTACATTAGGTTTAAATGTGAGACATTAAATTTTAGCCATTATTGATCAAATTTGTACAACCTTAAACTTAATCCACTATAGGTAAAATATGTGTATCATTAAAATTATTACCTCTATGGTCTAAATGATATGACCATGAATTGAAAATAAAATATAAAAAAATAATATTATATTGAAAACCCATAAAGGGAAGCCTAAGAAAAAAATCAATTCTCCACATAGTAATCTTTCCCCTTCATATATTATAAAAAATATAGAATTTAAAAAATAAATGAAATAAATGAAAAGAATTATCAGGTTGAAATCCTGTAATTAATTCCTGAGAAAAATTAAATTTTCCACATGCTAAGTCTCCCTCTTTTAGGGCATAGGAAAAAGTTATAAAACTAAATGGAAATACCAGAAATATTTTAGGGACTAAATCTTTAACCTATAAATTTTAATAAATTCTTTTTGAACTGACTGTCTTAATAAAAATTTAGATCATATTATTTCCCCTATACATGAGCTTAAAATATTCCATGGAAACATTTCATTCACAATAAGGGTACATATTCACATTGAATAGGACCTCCCTTTCATGTGATCATATACTCATTAAATTATTTTTTATATCCTTTCACCCTAATAATGTGTTCAATAAATGGTTGCATAATATTTATGGTTATCAAAACCTTATTGAATTTCCTTTTCTCCAGGAATCTACTTTATAACTTTGTTTTCTGAATCATCATTATCCATGTCATAATGTAAATATTATTTTATTTTAATTCTAAAAACCTTGATTATATACACTTAGTTCCCCATTTCATAGTAATTGGTAACTATTGCATCCAATTACAAAAAGGACACCTCTTCATGGTAATTACACTTCTATTACATATGTTTTTGAAAACAAATGTGTTTTTATCCTACAAATAAGATCATATAACCCCATGATCTATTTTATAATGGTTCAACGTCAGTATCTTCATCACAAATGTCTGACTTATTTCCACTTTACTCCATTTATTATTGACTTATACATTCCTGTTCTATGATTTATGCCATCCATAACACAACATTTCAAGTGGATTCAAATACCATCAATGTTATACATTTAAGGATCATGACCATTTTAAAATTAATATTATGACATCATATTCTTGTACCCTTTCATATCTAGGTATTGATTTTTTGTAAATAAAAAATTTACTTGAGTGAATATAATTCTCTTGGAATCCTCAATTCATTAAGTTGATATACTCCACTTTGAAATCCTAAATCCTTGAGTTGATATTACCTTCTTATTAAATTCACATTGGGTGCATGGTCCTCATCACATGACCCTAAATTGTACAAATTAATTGATTATCTTATATGTCCTTAAACTATTTATGGTTCTATATTATATATGTCTTGATTCCTTTATATATGATCCAAGTCTATGTAAGAGTTCTTAGTGTATGGTTTTACCATTTAATGTCCAGTCTTCTACAACTTCCCCACACAAGTTTGTAACTCTTTTATTTTATCTGATATATGAGCCTCCTCTGCAAAGAGATCACTTAAAAAACTATATATGTCTTGATTCTTATTCCCGTAGGATATGTAGTAACATCCAGTTTACGTATCTAAGATCCATCCATAAATATCTCTTCAAAAAACTCTCTTAGTGTACAGTCTTCACATTCATAGGGTATTTTCTACACTTATTATACATTGGGACACCATATAATGAAACTAGGATCTCTTATTCAAGGTAAAACCACAAAGATTATTTTAGTTTGGATTCTATATCAGAATGAAAATGTCCCTATTAATAACTATTTATGGCCTAATTCCTATTATCAGAGGATATATAGGGAAATATAGATCTCTTATCTTATATCTAGATTCAAATTCCATTTTATTTCATTCTCATACTATCCTTATAGTTTTTACTATGAATAAATGTTATGTTTACCAAATTAAACAAATTCTAGGACAATATAATCCTATTATTATTCTTGGGGAATTCAAAATATTTGAGTCAATATTATCCTCATGGAAATCAAAATCCTAGAGTTTGGATTCTTCTCTTGAACAAGAGGAAAACATTGGGCAGAGATTCTCCACTTGGAATAAAAAAATATTGACTAGAGGTCCTTATCTTAGTTAACATCCTTTGGATAAGTCCACTATAGGATCTTACATGATGCTTAAGTAATGTTGAAAACTTCCCTATATTACCTTAGAATCATATTATTATTGTTTTAAACAAATCCAATTTTAAGGGGGGCATTTTGTTAGCACTAAAATATATATGTCATGAACTTTTTCATAGAATCAATGATGCAGTCATTACTCAGATGAAACATTTCAATTTTTCATAGAAAAATATCTTTTTTCACGAAGAAGATGAAAATAGGATCTCCATGTGACATGTGATCTGTCACTAATTAGGGGATATAGATTATTTTAAAATATTTCCCAATATGGGGACATGGTGGTGAGAACCTTCCACTAATAGTAGGCTATATATTTTTTCCATTGCTTATGAAAAGGTTTTCAAAAACTGTAAATCACATTTTTAGGGGGCTTATGGATACTTTTTTATTCTAGGAGAAATTCCTTTATGGGTAAACTCTATAATATAGTGCGTAATTCATTTCAAAGGCTTTGATTTAACTACTCATGGAGCCAAAAAAAGGCTTACGAAACAAAAGGTATTTCTATATAATCTTGGAAATTTTTTTAAAAAAATTAAAGGTTGGAGACCATGGAGAAACTATGTGGTTGTGAAAGAATAATGTGGTGTTTAAATCATTTATGATACAACTATGGAGATTCATCAATATCACATACCATTTTAGTATTTTTTGCATCTCTTTATGATATAGTGATAATAATCCTTCATGGACACATGATATTATCACTTTATATAGACTAGGTAGTGATCTGGTGTGGCCATGTATCTGCCTTATGGTGATGGTTCCACTAATTATGTAGAAAATGGTTACATGATCGACCTATATATAACTTTTTCAAAATCCAAGGGATAATAATCTCTTATTTTTTTAGTACGCATTCTATGGGGAAATCACATCATTTATAGAGTGCACCCTTGGAAACGGTTCTCGAAGAAACCTCAGGTAATTTTAGAGTTTATGACTATGGAGAGAGGGGAGGAAACTATATAAGACATTCATACTAATTCCATTATTTCATATAAAATACATTAATCCTTTCACATAAATACATTTTCAAAGGATTCTTGTGTACGTATTTCATAGAGGGATACACATGTAAATTCATTCATGAACAAAAATCTTTTAACACTATTACATTTGTGAAACCAACCCACTCATGTAGAACTCCAATATTATGAAAAACAGTTCTTTATAAATTGTATGTTACCCTCTTTACTTAAGATTTTTGGCATAAAAGAATCACTTTTTAGGGATATCCAACTAATTTTTTTGTCATAATTAATGAATAATATGAGATGTACATGATAAAGAACATCATGACTAATGTAATTAAATCAAAGATTAATTGACTATTACACCGACTCCAAGAAGGAAGGATTCATTGAATATAAGTTAAAATTATTTTATTTAGATAAATAATTTACTTTTGTTGAAATTATTTCTTCAATGATTAATATTATTTTGTGTTTTTATCATATCATTGTTACATCATAGTAATCAAGTGTATATTCCTTATAGAGGTGATCTAGATGTATACCACTTACCTCTAATTTTCACAGTGGTAATCTCTAGATTCTAGCACAAGAGATCTTAACAATTACATCATTTGTTTTTTCTCTCCATGAGAATTATTTCAGGTGAATAACTCTTCTTGTTATATCTAGATTTTAGAGGAGCTGGAGGAGAATGACTCTCCTTTATTGATAGAGTTCTAGGATAGTATATCTCTATGTCTTGAGAGGTTTCACTATAATTATTAAATATTCAACTCACAAATATCCTCTATAATAACTAATGACTAAGTATATCAAATCAAACTAACATGGATAATTATTAAACCATATATGAGAATAATATTTTTCCAACATGTTAAATTCTTATTGAATTTAACTAAGGATCTAGATACACTTAATGTGTGTCCCTATAGGGACCTTTCTTGGTGTCATTGGGTGGAACCACCAAAGGTCTAATGTTACCATGTAAAAACATACCAAGTCACCCATAGAGAAAGAAGTAAATGTTTCAATAACATAAAACCACATACAAACTCTCAATATGTAAAATAATACCTTTATCGTAATATCTCTAATCAAGAAGGTTTTATGCTGGTCTCATAAAACTATATTCTCAATGTTTTTTTCATTGATTTTATAAAAATAAACTTGATAACATTACATCATATCAATGGACATAATTGGTCCATTCCATTTCCATAAAAATGATCAATTTATCAACTTCCATTATAGAAAAAAGGGGAAAACCTTTCTCAAACTATCTATTAGTGCAATGTTATTCATGACACACCAAACTTATCCTACCTCACCATGAAGATATATCAACATGGTTTTAATCAATATAAAAATGAATGTGACTCATGAAATTCATTAATTATAATAATAAATTATAAGGATCATTACACATTTCCTCAGATAGGAACATCGAATGACACGTGGAAATATTTATTTCCATCCAATGGGTCAAGAATCTCTTGCTTTAGAAATTACCAAGGGATAACACCATGGGAAATTTTTTCAAAGTCCTATGAGTCACCAACATTGTTAGCCTAAATCATTTTCATCCTATAAATTTTTATCATCTATATATGTAATATATATTTAATAACACTATTGTGAAACTTATAGGTTCTCATTATAATGAGGAACTTTTGTGACCTTTATGTACCAAATTTACCCTTTTGATATCGTCACATACTATATCATGAATAAGAACAATCCTAATTTGATAATAAATTTATAAATATTCATAATAATGAATACATGTAATCATAAAGTTCTAAAGAATTTGTTTCTAGGGAACTAACTACAACAGACTCCCACATTCACTATATCCAATTGCTTACAACATTCAATATATAATCTCTCACATAATATTCATGCTTTAACTAAGATAAATATTTATTTAAGGGTCCTTCCCCCTTCTCTTCCATGGAATCTCTACCCACCATAACTTCACCACTCTAATAAAAATCCTCAAAAGGTGATACTTCTGGAGTATGTGCTTTGTTCATTGGTGTGACCTTGGCTCCTTTGTGAGAGTCAATGTTGTTGTATTATTATGATATAATGTGATATGGTATTTACTAATAGCCACTACATCAATCTATTAGAAAAAGATTCATATTTAAATAGCTTCTTTGGCTTCATCAAAAGTTGTTATATACTCAAAATCTAATGAATAATCAACCACAAATGGATACTTTTAACTCTTCCATCTCAAAATTCCATTATTAAAACTTAATACATATCCTAACTATTAATTCAGGTAATTATTATCTATCCATAATCTAACATCTATATAACCCCTGATGACTAGCTCTTTATCTCCTCCGTGTATTAGGAACATATCCTTATTTATCCTCATATTATTAAGGACATATTTAATTTTAGACCAATATTGTTAAACTATATCATCTTATATCATTATAGCTTGTTCAAGGGTATGAAATATCAAGCTTAGTACATAATATGAAAACCATGATTGATCATATCATAGAATTGTATGGTATCTTATCCATTATCTCTATTTCTTGTGTTATTTGAGGACATATTTTCTTAAAAATATATATACTATGTGACACTAGAACTAATTCCCTCTTGTATTGTTCTGTAGTAAATCCCTTTAGTAATTGTTCAATATATGTACTTTGAATCAGCCTAAGATTCCTCTTCGATCTATCATGAATGATCTTGATACCAAGGATAAAGGTTGTTTAACCTAAGTCCTTCATAGATAATGTCTTGTTCAATCGGTCCTTAAATAACTATTGGTTAGGTACATGTTTTAAAATAAGTAGCATTTCATCAACATATACAACTAGGATAATGAAAAAACTTATACAGAAATTCTTGTAAACACATGGATCACATTCATTCTTAATGAAACCAAAAAAAATTATTAATTCTTTGAATAGAATATTCCATGACCTAGATGCTTACAACGATTCATAAATGGATCTTTGAAACTTATATAACTTTTTAGAATTAATTGGAGTCACCAAAACTTATTTTTGGGTTATACATACATCTTCATGAAGGTTCCTGTTAAGGAAATATATTTTAACATCCATATGAAAAATCACGTCGCCATTGAAAGTTGTTATATCATGTAGATTTCTGATGGATTTAAAAATGAATACTGGAGACAAGGTTTAATCATAGTTAATTCCTTGATTCTTTTTAGACCCTTTAGAAACTAGTTGTTCTTTATAGGTAATAATTTTCCTTTAAATGTCTAATTTTCTCTTGAATATCCATTTTCTCCCAATGGGATTTACATCTACTTGAGAGTCAAACAGATCCTACACTTGGTTATGATACATGGAATTTATCTCAGAATTCAAGTAATCTTTTTATATTTCATATTTTGAGCTCTCTATTCCATCATTATATGAAATATGATAATCATTTTCAACCAATAATTCTCAATGATTAGAGAATCGTATCTTTCTAGTTCACTAACCTCTCTAGTGCTCTTACATGGTACATTTGTTTCAAGAATGACATATTCTATTGGGTCTTATAGAATATATTCATGTATAAACTCTTGTGTATTTTGAGTATCAACTCAATCAAAGTCATTTTTTCTCCCACTGTCCTTATTTATTATGTTCTCCCTCTCAAGAAAAATTTCTTATCTTGTGAAAATCACTATTTTTCAAGGGTTTGTATAGATATTATCCACATATTTCCTTTGGATACCCTATAATGATACACCTTGTACCTAGGGGTTCTAGTTTGTTTCTAGAGGTATCCTTAACAAATGTCATATATCCCTATACACATAAGTACACCAACACATATTACCATCCATAAATTAAATAATATGTCATTTTTTTCTGCTTTAGTTGTCACCTGGTTTAGTGGAGATGTTGTAATATGTAATAAATATCTTCAAAAGTATAATAAAAATTATGCATGACTCATCATCGACCTTACCATGTGAATAAAGGTACAATTCCTTATTTCACTAACACTACTCCACTATGGTGCATAAGGTGTGGTGATTTGAGATAGAATCTAAAACTCTTATAGAAAGTTGATAATATCTTGGAAAAGATATTCGCCACCTCAATTGGATTTAAGATTATTTATCTTATTTCAAATTTTACTCTCTTCTTCATCCTTAAACACTTTGAATTTATCAAATTATTTTGAAATTATACCTCATTAAGTGGACATAAACTTTTCTACTCAAGTTAGTAACAAAAGTTAGAAAGAAATAATAACCACCTCTATCTTATTCTGGAAAAGGTCCACACACATTAGTGTGTACCAAATATAGAAGTTATATGGATCTTTCATTCTATCCACCAAATGATGGATTGTTAATTTTTTCTTCCAAATGAGGTACACACACCTTAGTTGAGTGATTTTAGCTTAAAAGAGTCTAAAACCATCTTGATAAAGTTGGTTAAAGTGGTTATCCATTACATGACCAGGGTATTGATTGCATAACTGGGTATGAAATAAGTCATATGAACTTAATTTTTTATCAATTTCAAATACTTGGTTATCATAATTTTATACATAAAGTACATTATTTAAACATATTATACCATAATACATGATTTCTTTGTAAAATAAAAAACTCTTATTTTAGAAAATGAAAATAAAGCTATCTTTATCTTGTCACGATAGAGAAATTAAATTCTTTGTAAAATTTGGAACATAATAACAATGTTTTAAAAAATCATTGTTGTAAATGAAAGGTGGTAGTTTCCTATAGCCAAATCAGAAAGTTTTTATCCATTGGTTTCTTTAAGATCCACCTATCCTCTATAGATATTCCAAAAACTACTTGGTTCATATATTTGGAAACATATGTGAGCACCACAACCACTATCTAAGAACCAATTTGTAGGTATATAGATATTTCACTTGATAATAAAATGCATCAAAAGCTTCCCATAGCTTCTTTAACTGGGTATAGTTCTTCTTACAATGTCCTATCTTGCCACATGAAAAACATACTAAATTTTTTCCTTTTCTTTTTATAGATATTATTATTTTTGGAAGGATCGTGATCAAGAACCTTAGACTTAGCATAAGTATTTGGGTCCTTCTCCTTGTTCTTAATTTTCTTATTAACCATAATTCCGGAATTTTTTTCACACCCCATATCCTTGTCAATATGGAGAATTGAAGTAAGAAGTTCTAAAAGATTCTTCCCATTATTTCTCATATTATAATTCACTACGAAATTTGATAAGAACTTAGGTAGTGAGAAAATAAATAGATTTTTTCATATCTCATCAGGGTTTATAAATCTCAAGATGTCTAAACTCTCTATATAGACAATCATCATGACTACATGAGTCACATCTGGAATTGAATCTATAAGAATAAATATGAATAGTTAATTGGATATAACACATCTCTCTTGTCTCACCATATCTTGATAAAGATAATTAAGGTGAAAAATGATGTTATATTCTTCCATATCCTCAAGTTTCTTTAAATTCTCATTGGACATGGAGGATAGCATGAAACATTAGAAATATGTTTCATTATCCACATGTTTTGGGTAGAGAGATACATCTTCATCACTTTCCCCTTATGCAAGAGAAATAATTTGGGTTTCTAGATTGTATAATTTCCATAAATTGAATAGTATAACACATAATTTTGTATACCATTCTTGGAAATTCAAGCTTATGAGAAGGTTATCCTTCTATAGTATGGATCGCAATGATGTATTCAAAGTCGTATAGTCTTTCATTTATAAAATGTAATAAGAGAAGAATATTTTTAATTTATCTACATTATAAAAATAGGCAATAAATTTTAAAATTATTAATCTTTCACTATTTTTTTGAAATCCAATATCCCTCTCCATGGGTTTGGGAATATCCTATCACAAGGATATTCTAGTGGAAAGGATCCTTATTTCCATTCTCATAACCCAAGTGAGGGCTTGGTTTGTTACATAAAGGGGTTTAGGTTGGCATAGCTTTCCATCTATATTAACTCATAGGTCATTGATCTATAGAGTGGAATACCAAATCCTGAAATTCTAGGTAAATATTTCTTCAACTATTTCACCAAAATTGATAGAAATGATAGTGAGGGATACTTTACTTGTTGTGAATTTGGTTATGTTAACCCAAAAACTTCTCTAAAACTTCTCACTAAATGTTCGTGTCTTAGAGAGGCCTAGATCAACCACTTTTATCTATTATTTCTATTCTAAATTAACTAATAGAAGCCTATACTGACTTTTTTGGGCCCTATTGTGGATGAACTACTAAGAGTGGGTGAATCAATTGTTCCCTTTTATTAATTCTATTTCTTTGAAATTCAACATATTGAACTTGTTAAGGTTTGTGATCCATCCAATATTATCTATCACTCTCACCTCACAGGAAATTTTAATAATAAAGAAATTAGTACATGATATTTTAAAGGTTCATTATAAAATAATAGTTCTCATTGCTTTGGTTAGACCCCTCAACATAGATTCTTCACTATCAATTAATTGACTACAACCACAGACTATCCAAGTCTAATCAACATAGAGCCCCACTATGTTCCTCTAATTTCAGCACAAACTTGATGATACAATTCTCCTCTTTAATGGTCTGGTATAAAAAAAATACCCTTCATATCCTTGGTTTCTTCTAAACGACTTGAAAATAGAATATTTCTCCAGGAGCAGATGGATTAATAGGTCTACAAATATACCTCCTCAAGAACTTCATTACTACTAGTCTCGAAACTCTTCAATAGATAAAGTGTGATATGAATTCTCCTCAACTTATTTGAATGCTTTTTTTTGTCACCTTGACAAACTCCTATCGTCAACTCTTCTCATTATTTGATAATGTAAATTATAAAACTCTCATAAATATCAGTATGTTCTCAATTATTGAACACCAATATTATTTTCTACCTATATAAATATATAGATATCTTATATAATAATTTTTTATTATCTTTGAAAAATCATAATAAAATAGTTATTAATGTTTTTATGAAATCCTAGAAGATTTGGATCAAGCATCCCATGATTTGTTCATTGTAACTGTATATAACTTCAATCATTAATATATCTTTTAAATCGAGTAAATATAACCCAATTTATTTCCTCATTAATTATAGATATAAACTAATGTTTAATATCCCAAAATTATTCCTCTTTAATGTAGCATGAATCATGATTCATCTATTGTGACATTCTCCAATGAAAGAATGGAATAATTAAATTATCACAAATGTTAATTAAATCCTTATTATTATGGGTATTGTTTCATGATTAATTATCTATAATAATACCTCATTAAGTTTATGAGAATTATTATTTAAATACTTCCATAATTCTTCAAATTAAATAACCAAGGAATTCAGGTGTCCTCCATTCTTCTTCACATGGTTAATTAATAATTATGTTCTCGTTATTTTTTCATGTACTCGATAAAACCTCACATATATGAAACAAATTAATCTTTATCAATGAGTATAAAAATAATCTTAGTGCATTTATCTACTAAAATAAATTTAATCTCATATTTACTCAATGGAATTTATATTCATGCCTTGACAATACAAACTCACTCATCCCTTCAATCATGTAATAAAGGAAAATATGTCTTTCACTAAGTGATCGCATATCATGGTAGAAAACCAATAGTAACATACCCAATGATAGAATCTAATGGCATCACACATGATGGTAACACCTCGATTTGGTACCCCTGGTGATAACACCTAGAGGGATCAATCTAGGTGGAAGAACCTGGAAGTTGCCCTCCTAGTGGTAGCCTACCAGGCGGTGTCATCTCAACAGTTGCACCTGGAAGTCAATCTTACATAAGATTGAACCATATTTTAGACCATCACACTTATGAAAATGATATTTTGTGTAACCCTTAAACAGACTCATAAAATCTAGAATGGCATTTACACGAGTTTAGGAAACTCAAAACTACCCATATGAAAACTTTATAACTCACAGTTTACCTTTACATAACATATTTCATCTTACCTTTACATAGGACATAAGGAGTGCTCACTTACATTTATATAGTGTCGACTACCCTTAAAAGAGATTTAAAACTTTTTGTTTACCCTTGAACATCCTCAAAACCATATCTAAGTTCTTTTATGCAACCTAATTGTACCCTTACATGGGTATTTGATACCCTTAAATGAGTTACTTATACCCTTATGCAATAATCTATAACCTTACATAGTGTTCATTATACCTTTACATGGAGATAGATTACCCTTTGTAAAGTCACTGCATACCATTAAAAAATTCCATAGACTGATCTGAGTAAAACTACATAGTGACCTAAGTACCATTACTCTGTGATATGAGTATCTTTACATAGAAACTTGAGTAAATTACACAATAATCAATGTCCCCATGCACAGGTAGCGTAAATTTCAATTTACCCTAATGTGACTGGATTTCCCTTATGTAGGTAATGACTTAAATTTACGCATCTTAGTTTACCATTAAAAACATAATTTCCTATCGTTAAAAAACCTATAGAATGGAATAATTAACTTTATGCAGCCATCCTCTTTGTCTCAAAATCATCTAAGTCCTTCTCAAACATCTATGGCTCAATCCCAAGGCCTTATATCTTTAGTCAAATGATGAATACAAGTTTTCTTCATCCAACAACACATGTCAAGTATTTTTTTTACGATCATCACAAAAATCATCAGATATACAAATATAATTTATCATGCATGACATAAAATTCCATTAAATTAATCCATAAAAATTCTCCAAGCATCACCACTTAATCTTCAATCACCAACACATTTTTAAAGTATCATTGAAAACAAATGAAACACATGGTATAAACAATCTCCCCCTTCATATTTTTTTATCAATATCAGCACACATTATAAAATTAAATATGTGGTGAAAACTTATTTTAGCCCACATATTTAGAATACATTGCAAAGGATAAGTGGGTGTATTCTCATCTCTTCTTACTCATCTCAACTAATTAAAGATTATCATCCCATTTTTTAGATAGAAGGATGATACCCCATGGTTCTCTTAGTAAAGATCATTTAGGTGGTCTTATCTAAGTCTATGTGGAATAACCTGATATTAAAAGAATATAGATATAACAATGGTTCTCTATGTTATCCATAAACTAACATGAATGTGATATATTTCTTATAACTTAGTTATTTATCAACTGGGGGATGTATAAAATAGATTTATCAAGAAACAAGTTATCATCCACACTTCAAAAAATGCATCAGAATGTTCAAGTGAAAGTAAATACCAATTCCCACTTTTCATATCATATTCATCAATAAACTCTCTTAATAAAAAATATTATTTAAATAATTAAGATAAATATTGTTTAGTATGATTGGAATACCTCATAAATCTAGTTTTTTAAATATGTATAGAATTTCTAGAATCAAAATAGTTTTTTAATGATGGATTCTTCCCAAAATTTTCTCCACATTAAGGGATGAACTCCTCCTCTTTTGTTTTCTTGGTAGTCAGTATAATCCATGAGGCACAATCTCTTCATGTTTTCTAGAAGTGATAACTGAAAAATTCTCCGTAAATTCTCTATATTTTAGCTCAAAACATACAAAATAATAAGGAATAAGGAGAGAGATCCTGTTTATTTTAGAAACATCATTTATGCAATGATCCCCTCCCACCAAATAGTACCCTTACTAGGTTAGAAATGAGAGAAGGAGGATGGTGACACCTGAGTCCCGCCACCATAAGGCCATGGTTTGGAAAATAGCACTGATTGTATATCATACATATAAATGGGATTCATTATACTCTAAGAGATATATGAAGAAGAGAGATATAAGATAGGTATGACAATGAAAACATTTCAATAAGGGTAAATTAAATCCCACGTTCCAACATAAAATTTCATATAGTACTAAAACAGCTGAAAAGGTAAACTGCCTGAAACAAATGGTGATCTAGACAGCGACCATGAATCCCAAATAGATCCTACAAAACCATGAGCTATTAATATCCTGACTGATCTCCAACATGATCTTATTGATCTAAATAATATATAAATATAAGTGGTTATCATAATAGTATACTTTATAGGATCCCCCATGGAGCCTCTTGTGAAAAATATAAAGAAATTATGTGAAAGCATAGTGAACAAAATTGAAACTAACTTTTCACCCAAATAGGTATATTATGTTCCCATCCTCGCCATGGCTATCACTCACTAAGTATAAAATAAAATAGAGAATAAAATATAATATCAACAATAAGTGTACCTTGCTACTAATTCCTTATTGTATTTCTATACTACCCACATCACACGTCTTGAGCCATCTCTCTCCAAAATAAGCCATCCCAAAAATGCTTGGTGTAAGTATCACAACATGCACCTCATGCATTAAATCATTGCATCATACCATATCACATCATCATATAATAACCAGGTAGTTTTTGGGATCCACTTTGGCCCATATAACATGTAACATACATTAGGTATTATACGTTAATCCATTATAGCCCTTACATTGATTAAGGTACCACAAGCCATCAGAGTCTATACACATCATGCCTATAATAATCCTTTAGATATTATATGCATAGATACATGTGTGTGAAATAACCAAAAGCTATCACATCCTTATATATGTATATATGGGAAAACTAACCACTATGTATACAAGAACATAATACTACCAAGATAAGAGAGTGAGTTCATAGGGTGTATTCATCCATAAATCTTCCCACTGGGATGTTGGGGAAAACACCATACCGGATTCCATTGGGTGGAAATCACCCTAACTAACATGGGTGGGGTAACATATGAAATCACAGAATATATAGGATATAATATATCTTACAACCAAACTACGGGAATAACATTGTCATAGACTCGACTATATTTAACATCTCTCATACTACTGACTAACACTTTTAAGAAAAGTTAACCTATAAAAAAGGACAATTTTAAATAGATACATTAAATTACTTTATTTTCATAAAAAAATTCACCTTACATTAATTAATTCTATATAAATTAATTTAACATCAACATAATTTTATATTAAACATTATTATCGATCAAGCCAAGTCCATGTTCTCCAGGAATAATCCAAACTAATCCCATGGTTTCTCAAGAGTAACATCTCATTTTAATTCCCCCAACACCAACCCAATGGGTAAAGTCATTTATTAAACATTATTAAAATTCCCATAATTCTTGGTACTCTAGGAAAACATCAAAATATACCATAAAGAGACAAAATCTATCATATCTAGTTACCTCAAGAAGTGGGGAAGGGAATAATGATAAACAGTAACTCAAAAACCATCCATTAAATAGAGTCATAATAAGAATGCATTCATCTTTAATCACATAATCGGGTAATCCTAGATTCAACTTGTTCCATCATCTCTGGTTCCATCCTTGACACCCATAGTCTAATCCTGATGTATCACACTATCACATGCATCAACTACTACCATACCATCTAGACCTCCCTACCTCATATAACATTATCTATCCCAGAATCACCAATCATAGACTCATATCACATCACATGGAAAATATCACATCCAAATCACATCATAATTAATTGAGAACAAACAAATTCAACTAATAAATTTGGGCCCTAAAAACAAGGCATTCGGACTTTTCATGGAAACAGGCTCTCATTTCCCCCAACACGAGGCATTTAGTATTTATAATAAAACAGGCACTCTCAAACCCTAAGATTTATCATTAATAATAACCATTTTTTATTCTATCTTTAATTAACCCATTTATTATTACTAAGTTACAACTATGGGAAACCTAAATTATTATATACAACAATATATCAAATATTTTAAACATTCTCTCCAGAATATAAGCAATTTCATCAAACTATGAGAAGAAACTTTTTTTATTGTTATCATCAAAAATCATTAACATGATCCCTATTCCATATAAAACTCCATTATCACATAGAATAATATATTTAGTTAAACTTGTGTATTTCATCAATTTTAATTAGATCAAATCATAAGAAACATCGAATTCAATTAAACATGCCTATTTAAATTCCTTAATCAAAATAATCAATTAATTATGGCTATATTTAATTTTATATTTTTCATCGTGAATAAAATTATAATCTATAGCATAACCAAAGATGATAAAAATAATAACATATATTTCACACTATCTATCAAAATAATAGGAAAACAAATATCATTGTATAAAACATCGGCAAAATGTGACCACTATTCAATTTTTTTATTAAAACAGTCAAATATTTATTAGGTTAATTTCACTACAATATAAAGGGATAAACCATGATATCATCATGATTTATCAAAAATTAAATTGAATTAATGAATCCCCTATATTAAAAATATCAATGTTCTTCAAATGAGAATGGACCAACATCAAAAATCTAGATCATCTATCCTACATGAATACTGCTTCCCTCTAAGGATTCAATTACACAAACAAGCCATCAACAAAAAAAACTCTATAAGAAACCTATAGATAAGTTTATATCACATGGATGGAAAAGAACAAGAGGATCCAGACCAAAAAAATCACAAAAGAGGAGGTAAAACATACCTTGATTCTCTATAGATCAAAGATGGAAGGCTGGGATTAATCACCTTCAAAGGACTCCCAAAACATCTTGAAAACCTACTGTTGGCCACCTGGAGATTTGGGAGAGAACACTTAGGTTTGGAGAAAACCTGAGACACTATAGGTTGTAAATCACACTATTCTGGTGCTATTTATGGTGTAAACCCCTTGTTTACATCATAAAAAATTTTAAATTTAAGTTCCAACAAAAAACTTGTCACCTAAAACCACATATCCTACATTTAATTCATGTTATAATTTTTAGGTCTATGATGTATATTCCATGGCCTCAACCACACAATCTATAAAACCCTTTTCGGTTAAAAAATATTCTTGTGCCATAAAACTCAAAATTACTCTATAAAACACCCTTATACCATAAACCCCTTCTTACAAAGTAAATTCCCCATGATTCTATATTTTAGTAGCCAAACACCACCATAACTCCATTAAGCCTCTTCCAAGCTCTATTGGCTTTGAAAACAAGCAATGGGTTGAACTTCATGGATCCATACACTTACATCAGATACCTCTCAAAAAATTCTCTTCCTTGGTAATCAAAAACCAAGCCCGGATATAAAATAAAAATGAGTCATTTGTATAGCCACCCTATGAGATAACTCTTAAGAATTTCACTATCAGAGGAGTATAACCACCTCCCTCATAGGAACAAAGTATGCATCTGCAAAACAACAACAAGGGTATAAAATCCTGTAAAACAGTAAAAGGTTCAAAAACCATAATGGGTGTTGAAATAAAAGAATAACTAAATAAAAAGATTAGGGTATTGAGAACATATATGCGACTCACATTACCAAGTAATCTCTTCTATGAAACTATTTTTCCGCAATACATGAACCAATGGAATAAGATTCATGTGAAAAACCTTATCCTAGCATTCTTGGATCTCCACAGGATGCTCCTCAAAGGTTGCATTATCATAAACATTGATCTCCCCCCAATTGATGTCATGATAATCATCATGAAGGCAATGGTGGATCAATGAAATTTGAAAAACATCATGTATTTGTATTATCAATGGTGGATGTTCTATCTAATACATCATGGCTCTAATGCAAGTCAATACCTTGAAAGGCCCAATAAATAGGGGGAAAGATTACTCCCATGAAGAGGAGTCACCTTTCAAAACACATGATCTCCAATATCGATCTATAGATGTATCCTCCTAGGATTATCATAGGATTTTTGAATATCCTAAGATTTTTTCATCTTCTCTCTTATAACTAAAATTATCTCAGTCATGCTCTACACTAGCTTTGGACCGAGAATCACTACACCTCAAATTCCAGTGAAACATAAAGGAGAACACAAATTTTGTCCACAACAATATTCAAATGGTTCCACACCAATGGTGGAGTGAAAATGTTTTTGTTAGCATACTTGACCAAAGGTAGGTTCTTGATCCACGAAACTCCAATATCCAATACACAAGAACACAACATTTCCTTAAGAGATAGGATGGTCCACTTTGACTGAACATATATCAGTGGATGAAAAGAATTTTTAAGTTATAACTATGATCTAAAATAACGATAGATACCTCCCCACACCTTCTAGTTAAAATGAGGATCTTGATCAAAGATGATCATCCTTGGGACTCTGTGGAGTCTCACCACCTTCTCCATATACTTCCTTGAAAAAATGACCACTAAGATCAACTCCTTGATCTCTATAAAGTTGGTCGATTTCACCAAATTATCCACTTTAACCCATAGAGCATAATAATCTCATTGATATTGAGTTAAACTAATTAAAAAGTCTGTCGAGATGTCCTACCACTGCCACTGGGGAACATCTAACGTTTCAAGAATTCAATTGGGAATACGGTTCTCAGACTTAACCTTGTGGAAGACCAACCATCAAGGCATAAACTTGACAACTACATTATTCAACTGAAGCCACCAAAAATAACCTCTCAAATCTTGGTTTATGTTCATCACATTGGGAAGCACTGTCAAGGGTGATATATGGAACTCATAAAGAACCATCTAACATATTCATAAAGGAATGAAAATAATCTCCTGGAACAACACTTGGTGATGTTTACACTCATAAAAACAATCAATGGAATCATAGAAAATAACTTTGTCTCTCCAGACATCAACCTCATAATCCCCTAGTTATGACTCCTCCACCTACTACACCAAATACGACTGTATTGTGATCTATAAAAGACAACCTCTACCTCCATCTTCTGCTATATCCAAATGAATCATTGAGATCTCTTTCATCACACTTTATGAATATCTAGATTCATTCACAGTATCACTACATAACTTCTCTCAATGCATCAACTGCAAAATTTTCATTTCCTGGTGTATATGAAATCTCAAAGTTGTAATCCTGCTAGATTTCCATCCGATGATGATCTCTCAAGTTCAAGTCACATGGGGAGAAGATATACCTTAGGTTATTATGATTGGTGAAAACCACAAAACACTCATCAGTGAGGTAATGTCACCACAAATAAAAGTAAAACATGACTACAACCAACTCAAAATCATGTGTTGAATAGTTATTTTCATGGAGACATAACTATCTAGACCCATAAGAATCAACTAATTTTTGATGCATTATAACACAACCCAAACCAACATGTGAACCATCACATAATACCATAAACTAAAATCACTCTACTAGTAATAAAAGGATTGGAGAACTAATCAACTTCTCATTAAAGTACTAAAAAGCCACTTGACACTATTCATTCCACCCAAAATTTTAATCCTTCTTGGTTAAGGCTATTAGAGGAGCTGAAACCCAATAGAAATCATCTATGAAACTCATGTAATATCCTACAAGACCATAGAAACTCCACACATATGCCACTATATTTTGGGATTCATAGTGAAAAACTATATCTACCATTAAAGGATCCACAAATACTCCCTTTTAGGATACCACATACCCCAGGAAATGAACTTCACAAGCCCAAAATACATACTTTGAAAACATCACAGATAGAAAATGATGATGAGTAATTCTCAAAAAGTCACATATATGCTCTACATACTCCTCCTCAGAAATTTTTTACACAAGGATTTCATCGATGAAAATTGTTAAAAAAATATCCACAAACTCCATAAACATTAAGTTCATCAACTCCATGAACTTGGCTGGAGCATTCATCACACTAAATAGAATCACAATGAACAAGTAATGCCTATGATGAAAAGGGGATGTAGTCTTCAGTATATCATTATCCTTCACCAACATCTCATGATATCGTGACCATGGATAAATCTTTAAGAACCAACTTTCTCCCTTTAACTAATCAAATAAGTCATCAATACTTGGAAGATGATAGCAGTTCTTCATTGTAACCTGATTCAAGGAATGATAAGAGATACAAAGTTGTCAGTTGTCATCAGCCTTGTTCACAAAAAAATTGGTGCACCCCAAGGTGCTACACATGAACAAAAAAACCCTATTGTTTCATGTCTTTGATCTTTATACACATATCTTGAAACTTTTAAGGCACCATCCAATATGGAGACATCATAATAAGAGGCATGTATGGAAATCTATCACAAACTCGATCTCATGTCATGGTGGAAATTATACAACCTTCTCTGGAAAGAAATTAGGGTACTATTATTAAACCTTAGGAATCTCCATCTGTTGAATATCCAATGAACTCACAATCATCTCATCCAAAAAGGAATATAACAAAAAAACACACCTATGACCCATCAGAGGGTCTCACTCACTGATGAACAATACTGACTCTCCATTGGAATAATAGAACACCACCTGCCTCCTAAAGTAATCTATGATATCCTATAATAAATACAACCAATACATGTTTATGATGATAAAATATGGTTGTATCCATAAATATATGAAGTCTTTACAAGAGTTGAGATTCCTCACTAGATCATAGTCTCTACATAGTTCATACAAGTCAGCATGACCTCTAACTAGAGTAGTCAACACCAAGGGAACTTGAAGCCTCTCCATCTAAATTCCCAATGCATTGATAATGTCATGTGATATAAAGGAGTGCATGTATCCTAAATCAAACAATGCACCCATGTAGAAAACAAGTAAAGGGTACCTCAAACAATGTATGGCTTGCCTGATGTTGGAAACACTAGAGGAGGAAGCTAACCATGACCTTCTTAATGTCCTCTCTTACCCCTCTAATGACCACCTACATGTTACATTGTGCTCTTTGAGGATGAGAAACAACTTGAGGATTCCATATACATGATCTATCTCCTCTCTTATAATCCCAAATTGGAACACCCCATTAATGTTGTCTTGACTGAAACTGTCTCAACATAGCAACCTGAAGTGTAACACTAGGTGCATACTGACTGGTCTAAAATTTTAAGCACTCTTACCACTAATGACATTGGACTCTATAATAATATTGTGTATCTGATCCCTTAGTAATGGTATAAGACCCCCCCAACCCATAGAAACGAAATAATGAGGGATTATAACTAGCCTCGTCTAATCGAAAGCTCTTCTACTAAGGAAATTGGGAAACCTAGACCACAAATCTACTTTGTAAGGAATCCTAAGGACTCTCCTCTTGTGATGATCAGGTTGGATCTAGCATACTCTTCATGGACATTTCTCTTTCCATCCCCTCATGACATATTGATAACATGAATTGGGTGACCTGGTCTAGGATATATGGATGCAAATCCTCCTCAAAATGACTCAACCTGGTCTCCTCAATTGGACATTATTTTGAATAAAATCAGATAAGGGTTCTGAAATAGATCCTAAAATCTAGAACACTAGAAATCCAATATTGTAGGGTAAGAAGCTCGTAGAGAATAACAACCTTCATAGTCAAAGAAATAAACTCTTCTTAGAATAGGTCTCAGAACTTCTCCTATGAGACTAATTACTCATTGTGATCTATGAAGAGAAAGAACCACCACTTCCTCATTTCCCCACATAGAATCATCACAGCTAATGAAAAGTACTGATCATTCTGAGCACAGATCAAACTGAAATCTATTTATATGTCCTTTAACAAGTCTTCGGCGACTGAGTCTAAAATAGAGCCCTTGTACTTTTAAAGACTCTCAATCTAGAACTCTCATAGTGTCCTCCTCCAAGTTTCTTCATCATCAACCAACAATCTGTAGTGATCTACTAATGTATCTTATTGAACATCTTCGACATGAACCTAATGAGTAAATTGACCTATATTCATGCCTACAAAAAGACCATACTATTATATTTATAAACATTGAATATGGAATACTTAACATTAATTAATTTTTAATTTATTTTATTTTATTGATGGTTTAACCTGTCCCATGGTTTACCCATTTCAACTATAGACACAATGAATAATGGTGTGTGATCCATTCCTAGGTCTCTATCCCACAACCAGCATCACTTTGTTTAGTAGGAATAGTAAACTTAAAGGTTTGTGAATTAGATCACAGGGGGCTCGAATACCCATGTCTCAACAGGTGTCTTGTTCTCACATCACTTACTAAACTTATTTGACATTGTTTCCCTATCAACCCATGAAATATAACTTATTCCTAAATCGAAACATATTCTTATCCTATAACAAAAACCTTTTATACCACTCTTCCATAACTCATCACCTTAAAGAGTACCCCTCCTATGCCGGAAATGAGGGAAATATGATGGTGACCACTGGAGTCCTGTCTCTAGTTGGACATGAGTTGGCAACTAGAGTTGAGGGTATATCATAAATATAAATGGGAGGAATTTCCCTATAAGAGAAGCGTTTGAAAGAGAGAGATAAGATAGGTACACATATCAACACCTTCTCATAAATGTAAATTAAATCCCAAGTGCCTACATGAAATGTCATACTATACTAAAACAACTAAAAAGGGAAACTAAATGTACCAAAAATGTGAACTTGGAAATGACCACGAAGCCCAAACATCTTCTGAAAAAATACGAGCTAGTAATATCAATCATGATCTACTACCTTATCTTGATGACCTAAAAGATAGTTTATATATATATGCGATGAGGATAATATTCTCAATAGGATCCTCCCAGGATCCTCTCAAACAAAATATAAAGAAAGAATGCTAAATCACAATGAAAAATAGTGAAACTAAATAATCAAAAAATAGTAATACTATGTTCCTATCCTCACCATGGATATATCTCACCAAGTGTCACATACAAAAGAGAATATAATATAATATCGACAAAAAATGGTATCCTGTTACCAATTCCCCATTAATTTTCAGCTCTTCCCCAATGTTTCACATCCTTAGCCATCTCTATCCAAAATAATTCATCCCAAAAACACTTGGGTTAAGTATACCAACATGTACCTCATGCATCATATCATCCCATATCACATCATCATAGAGTAACCAGGTAGTTTTTGGGATCCACTACAGCCCGTATGATGTTTATCACACATTATGTATTATCACTACTTGAAATTAAGGTATTTTCAATGGGGAAATTATGACGAGCAATTTCCCAATCACGAATACTCTCTAAAAAACAATTATTTATGATGGATGATTTATTTTATTGTAAATAATGACTATTTGTGATGGAATAATTCATCTATCACAAATCGTTTTGGATGGGCTTCCTACCGACTAGTGTGAAACGTAGTAGTGATAGGAATTTTGTGATGGAATACTACATTATTCACAAATGTCTGTCATCTAGGAAGTATTTGTGATGGGAATTAATGTCTATTTCAAATAATTTTTACTAAAAAACTATTTGTGATGGAATTAATTGTTTCAAAAATAGTTTGTCACAATAAATATATAATTATAACATGTTTGTATCCCCTTTCTTCCAACCCTTCTCTTACTATCCTTATCTTTAATCATCGTAATTCATGCTACCCTAGTCACCCCTCTCCACTATACTCCAATGTACTCCATTGCAATTGATTTTTTACAGATCTGGCTTCAAATTGCCTTGGTATGGATTCCACTCATCTCATTTTTCATTATTTTTGGGTTTTATTAATTTTATTATATTATTTAATTTTTTCAAACCATGGATTTATAAATTTATTAAATTTTCATGCTTTAGTTTATATTTATAATTTCTAAAATTTAATAATTCCCTATTTTTATGTTAATCGGGTCTGCACGATTTATTAAATTGATTTTTAGGTATTTTTCTATTTGTTTAATTTTGATATTTGTATGTATGTGTGTGTGTGTATTAAAATATGAATATATATATATATATATCTGTGTGTGTGTGTTTTTAAAAAAACATCTATGGTTTCTAATATGTGTGTGTGTGTGTGTCTTTATATAACACCCCAAATATTTTATGGTATGTTTTTCTTAAATACATTATATTTATAGCCTATATTTCATAAATCATTGCTTTTATTTTAAGAAACACTAGGTTATTTAGGAGATAGTCATAACCTAGTCATTAAACATAAATTTTCCACTTCTGTGTTTTGAATTTTGAAAAACGGACATACACGGTTGCGATCAGGGTGATATTTGGAGTCCAATAGAATCAAGTTAGTTTTTGATGAATAGTAACTTTCCCTTATTAATAGTAACATACCCTTATGAATAGTAATATAACCCTTATGAATAGTAATACAACCCTTATAAATGGTAAACTTACTCATGAATGTATAAATAAAATTTAGGCACCTTAAAAATGAAGATGAATATTTTAAGTGTTGGTATTTTTGATTAAATAATATTTTAAATTAGATATTAAATTTATCATATTTAGAAAATTATTTTGGAAAAATGGGGTTCTTTTTTGGATTTTACATGTCGAAAAATGGTTAGGGTAAATTTTTTATATTTTTCAAAAATTCTTGGATTTTTTATGAATACTAAAATACGATAAATTATGATAATGTAAATACTTGATTTACTACATCATAGGTGACGCAAGGCAGATGTAAACCCACTTGGTTCAAAATCACATGCCATTATTACTATTTGGGATCACATGAATCTAGTCTATTCTTATCCTTGAGCAAAAATATTAAAATAATGATTAAAATAATGTAAAATCCATCCTCCACTCCACTATATAAGCCACCCCTCATATCTCTTCCTCCCACACCACTCAAACTTCAAGAATTGCATAAATTCTGCTCAAATATCTCCCTAAGCTCCTCCTCAATGTCCGAGACCCACTGGTCTAACCAAAAGGCTAAAAACAAAGGCCTTAAGGAGATTCTCAAGGAGGAGTACTCAAGAGGTGAGCCTCTCTTCTCTTTTCTTTCATGTTTTTTTACAAGTTGTATTATTTTGTTTCTCTCTCCTCACCTCCCCACATCCAAATGATATGATAATTCTAGTACCTTACATGTAATAGAATTTTATTATTAAAATATAATATTTCATTATAATATCTCTTTTACCCCACCTCTTACACTAAAAATGAAAATATCGTCCGAGATGTGTTAATTTCTCACATTCAAGGATGACAAATTTTCAATTTTTATTACTATATTAAAGACTGGACATGAAACCTATTTAATAGTTGAAACATGTCATGTTATATTTATTTTACCTTATTCAATGTTCTGGAATCCTCACACACTCATAATACAAAATAATAATACAAAACAAGTTCTTTATGCACAAAACCACCAAGTTAAACCAAGCGTTTATCAATAACTTTTAAATAATGAGTCATCCTCAAGGTATATAACCCAAAATCATTATAATATCATTTATAATGCCACTAATAATATATATTTACAATTCTGTATTTTTTAACCACATTTCAAATGAACTTCCATTCATGAATACAAGTAAATCGATCATGAAACCAAGGAAAAAATGCTTCCAAAACAATAAAATTGAATCTCTCAAACCGATAAAAATGGGAATGAATGAAACTAATAAAGTTATACTATATCAATTAAATGTTTATTAGGACCTATAATTATTAATTAATGAAACTAAATTTGATTATTCAGGTCGTTAAGATCAATCAAGAACACCTTCGGGCATAGGGTAAGGGATCCTCTCTTTCACTTTTATTCAAGAATCCCCCCTATGTTGTGTCCTTTTATTTTTAATTTATAATTCTGGGGTATGTTTTATCACCTCCCCCATAATACAATTATGATATATAAATGATGTTATACCCCTTTACCTCTCATTAATCCCTCATAAGAACACTCATTACCAAACCGAAATGTTTGTAAGGGGTTTCCAATCTCACTTTCAATTTTGTGGAATTTACATTGTTCGCCTATTATTTTTTATATGTGTTATGTGTGTACTATAATTTGATATATAATATCATTATTCTTTTTATATTCATGGTATTATGTTATTCATTTGGTTATTATTTATTTTTGTTTATACGATTTAATTGATTACAATGTGGTAAGGGACATTGTCTCAATTTCCATTTCATTGAGACCTACTTGGTATTGAGCACCTAATCTTTATTATGTGTTGTATCTACTTCCAATTTGTGATAATTTTTCATTTTAAATTATAATTATGGTAAATATCCATTTTCTTGTAGCATGGATATGACTGTTTCCTTAAGCCTTATACCATTTCACATACGGTGTTAATTTGGAAAGTTGTTTTAACTATGGAAATATTTATTAATCTGTATTCTCTAAACTATAAAAATATTGAGAAGTCATATTTTACTTGTATTAAATATATTTATAATGAATTATTTAGACTTATAGTGATAGGTGGGTCCCTCTATATCCGCTCTATGCATCAACAGGTCTCATGAGACAATCAGTTAGCGAAAAACACTTTGAGTTTGTTTCCAAAAAATCAGACAGGTTTCTACCCACATAGTTAAATAATTTTGATGGTATATTAGTATCATGTGCTAGATACATTAAGTACAACTAATAATCATTCCCTTTATTGATTTTCAGTTATTACTATCAATGAGGTTTTCCCTATGAAAAAATCAATGGATGTAGTTTCATTCTCAGTTTATTAATGGCGTGCATTTTTCATTTACTCACCATGCCATATTGAATATGAAACTTTTTTATGATTAATTTATTGTTGATCCATGATTATATTATTTGTAACCCTTAATGATCATTTGAGATCACCCCTTTCATTTTTTTACCTTCAACATGTTATGAGGAGGAGACCATTTATTGAGTTCTTGTGGATGTAGTTTTTTTACTTGTTGTATTTTTGTTACCTTTCCCAATGTAATTTGAGTTACATATATGTATTTAGTTTATAAAAGACTAATAAATTGATTATTCCTTCAGGATTTAATTCCTTTTTACCATTCCAATGTAATAAGTAATGTACCGGCTCTGGTGTAGAGGGGTCAGGGCATTACAGTTTGTATTAGAGTAAGTTTAAGAGAAAACATGGAAACTAGTTTAGAAAATGTATATTAGGGAACAAATCCCTAAGGTGGTATTTGATGACAAACATACAAGAACGTATTGGAATTTTTGAATGGAATAGATTATGTGGATATTTTTAGAAAATAAATCCATGTATGGATACGAACAGGTAGAGGTGGCTCTGGCACAGATGTACCTAAGAGTGAAAACACTGACGAGGAGTTTCAGGCCTGACCCGGGGTATCTTGGTACATAAAAATGGGAATTTATTCACTCTTGGTTTGACACTCCTAAGGCATATTCTTAGTATAACTCAGATTTTCTTTACAAGCCATTATTAAGGATTTGAATGTAAATTTTTCCTCTTGTTTATGAGATTAGCTATGCATCGAATTTTGATTTATGTTAAGTACTTTTCTAGTTTAGATTATAAATTATAATTAATAACCTATTATAGTTTATTCCATTATTTAAAAATGTCTCCTAATGGAAAAAGGAGAATCAATACTTGTGTAAAATGTAGGGATTTCCCCACTAAACAAGTCAACACAGTCAATATTGGAGTGAATCAGATCATGACCATATTGGGGAGACTTACTCAGGTTGTGACAAATAACCATGCTACACCTATGTTGGATCGTTTCATGTGGAAGAAGCCACCATATTTTAGTGTGACTACTAATCCAGTGGTATATGAGCAGTGGATAAAGTCCCTTGAAAAGATATTCACAGAATTTTGATGCAATGAAAATGAAAAGGTAGTGCTGGAATTATATTGTCTCAAGGGAGATGTTGATCAATGGTGGTCCTTGATCAAGAATACCACAGAGGAATAAGAAATAGAAGATATGGAATGGAGTAATTTTAAGGAAATATTCTTCAACAAATATTTCCCTTGTGAGTAGTGAACCAAAATGAAGAGGAAATTCCTCAGCTTAAAGAAAATGGAAGAAGATAGTGTTGCAGAGTATGAGGATACCTTCACAAGACTAGCCAGGTATTCCATAGATTATGTATGTGACTTCGAAGATAAGATTGATCATTTTTTAATTTCTTAAGCCAAGTCTTCTAAGGGCATTAGCTTCTCAAACATTTTCACCATATGATAAAATTTTATTAAGTACCATAAAAACAAAGAGGGACTTTTCTAGATCAAATTTCTTCCATGTAAATAATGATAAGATGCAGTACTCTAATAACAATGGAAAAGTTGAAGCACCAAATAAGAATAAGGGAATTAAGCAATTCCCATTATGTGAGAACTGTGAAAGGAATCATCCTGGGAAATGCTTGAAATGCATGGTAGTTAGCTATAAGTGTGGAGAAAAGGTTCATTAATCGAATGAATACAAGGGTAAGAAACAAGTCAATCATGTTCAATGATACAATTGTAGAGAGATAGGACACTATACAAATCAGTGTTCTAAGAACCCAGAAAACTTGCCTCAGAAAAGGCCACGAGAGCAAGGGAAAACTTATGTGATTACAACTGCATAGGTTTATGTTCCTAATGATGTGGTGGTAGGTACTTTAATTGTTTCCTATAACTTATCCAATGCTTTATTTGATTCTGGATCATTTCATTCATTTATATCTTCTCATTTTTTGAAGAAAATTAGACATGTCCAATTTGATTTAATAAAGGAGTTTTCAGTAAAAACTCCTAGGGGATGTATCATTGCAACAAAGGCATGTCGACCAGTCCCCCTCATTACACATAATCATTATTTAGTTGATAACCTTATCATTATACCAATGAATAACTTTGATATAATTCTCAGTATGAATTGGATGTCAAATTATGATGTGCAGATCTATTGCAAGAATAAGGAAGTTACAATCTTTGAAAATAGTGTAGAATCCCTTATTTTTATAGCAGAAACATCACCATATGATTATTATCTAGATTCACCCCCATTAGCTCTATTGAATTATATTATTGGAGAGGAATTGAACCCAATATCTATGGGTGAGGAAAGAAATATTGAAATTAAATATTGACATATAGTGCAAGAATATAATGATGTATTTCTAGAGGATTTACCTGGACATCCTCCAGAGCAGGAAGTTGAGTTCTCTATTGATTTAATTCCTGGTGCAATACCTATATCAAAGACTCCCTATAGAATAGACACTATGGAATTAGTCGAGCTAAAGAAAAAACTAGAGGAATTTAGTGACGAAGAATTTATTCAACCTGGTGTTTCTCCATGGGGAGATCTTATCCACTTTGTCGCAAAGAAAGATAGATCCATGAGGCTATGTGTTGATTATAGAGAAATCAATGTTATTACTATAAAGAATAAGTATCATATCCCATGAATTGATTATTTATTTTATCAAATTCATAGAGCACATAACGTTTTGAAGATTGGCCTTCGATCTAGATATCATTAGTTGTGTGTGAGGAAGGAAGATTTTCCAAAGACAGCATTTCGAACTAGGTATGGGTATTACACATTTACAGTGATTCCTTTTGGACTGACTAATGCACCCTCTATTTTAATTTATTTAATTAATAGAGTTTTCAAGGAATATCTTGATAACTTTGTTGTGGTATTTATAGATGATATCCTGGTATACTCTAAAAACTATGAAGACCATGAGAATAACTTGAGGATTATTCTGAAAAATCTTAGAAAAAATGACTTATATGGTAATTTTAGAAAGTGTGAAATTTTTCTTCAATAAGTTTCTTTTCTAGGCCATATTGTCTTTTAGGATGGAATCTAATTTGATCCTACAAAGAAAAAGGCAATAGAGGAATGACCCATGCCAATGAACATAACTGAGGTATGTAGTTTTATTGGATTAGCAGGTTATTGTCAGTGTTTCATTCAAAATTTCACCTGACTGGATTACCCACTAACCAAGCTCACACATAAAGGGGTTATTTTTGTATGGATGAAAGAATGTACATAATTATTTGAAGAATTGAAAAGAAGATTGGTCAATTCTCCAATTTTGACTCTTCTATCCGGAAATGATGGATTTGTGATATACACTGATGCATCAAAGAAGTAACTGGGTTGCATCCTTATGAAAAATAATAAAGCTATTTCTTATGAATCAATGAATTTAAAGACTAATGAGTGAAATTACCCAACTCATGATCTTGAGTAAGTAGTTGTAATATTTTCTCTGAAAATATTGAGACATTATCTTTATGGTGAAAGATGTGAGATATATACAGATCACACAAGTTTGAAATACATTTTCACACAGAAAGAACTCAACATGAGGAAAATGAGATGGCTTGAGTTACTCAAATATTATGATTTCTCAATAAACTACCACCCAGGAAAGGCAAATAAGGTGTCAGATGTGTTATGTAGGAAAGATCATAGAATTTTGGCCCAAATGAGGATTAAGATAGATCCTATTTTCATGGATCTACTAAAAATGGATATGGGAATTGTTAAGGAAGGGGAAACAACGTTACGCTTTCAAATGATTTCTAAACTATCTTTACTAGAGAAGATAAAAATCTCTCAATATGATGATGAGAATATACATAGGAAAATTAATGTTGTTAAGGATGAAATATTTACAAAGTTTGTCTATGAGAAAGGAGTTCTGAAATTTGGGAAGAGTTTATGTGTTTCATCAGTACCAAAGCTAAAAAGGGAACTAGTGGATGATGCTCATAGCTCAAATTTCTCTATACATCCTAGTAGCACAAAGATGTAAAGATTTATAGAGGAAATTTTTTTGTGGGATAATATGAAGTGAGAAATTGTTGACTATGTTTCAAGGTGTCTAGTTTGTCAACAAGTGAAGGCAGAGAGAGAAAATCCAAGAGGGGTGATGCAACCTCTACCTATTCCTATATGGAAGTGGGATGAAATTATGATATATTTTTTCATAGTACTACTGAGGAAACCTAGAAGGAATGATGCAATATGGGTAATTGTTGATTGTATTACAAAATCAGCACATTTATTTGCTATAAGAGAGGATTTAACACTTGATCACCCAGAAAGAATTTATATTAATGAAGTTGTCAGACTTCATGGTGCACCTCTATCGATTATGTCCGGTCGAGATCCCCAGTTTACATCCAAATTATGGAAAAGTTTCTAGAAGGCTTTGGATATTGAGCTTCATATGAGTACTACTTATCACCCCCAAACCAATGGATAGTCTGAAAGGACTATTCAAACACTAAAAGATATGTTGAGATCATGATCTTTTGGTTTCCAAGGTATGTGGGATCAATAATTCCCTTTTTTGGAATTTTCCTACAATAATAGCTTGCATTCAAGCATTCAAATGGTTCCATATGATGAATTATATGGTAAGAGGTTCCGAACTCCAACTTGTTGGGATGAAGTTGGCAAGAGGAAACTTTTAGGCCCATAACTTACTGAAGAGACAATAGCAAATGTAATGAAAATTCAGGCCCATATTAAAGCAGACCAAAGTATGAAAAAGAGTTATGATGACAACTAGATAAAGGATTTAGAATTTCAAGTAGGAGATCATGTCTTAATAAAATTATCTCTATGTAAGGGTGTCTTAAGGTTCAGTAAGAAAGGGAAACCGAGCCCTAGGTACATCGAACCATTTGAAATTATGGAAAGGATCAGAGTAGTAGCTTACCATTTAAAAATGACACCAAATCTCTCCAAAGTTAATAATGTTTTCCATGTGTCATTGTTAACGAAATACATTCCATACCCAACGAATGTACTCACCTATGAAGAAATAAAAGTGGAACCTAATTTGTCATACTATGAATATCCTATCGATATTATTGACATAAGGGAGAAGGTATTGAGAAATTAGACAACTTGACTAGTTATAGTTCTTTGTAGAAAACATAAGATAGAGGAAGAAATTTCGGAACCTGGGGATGTTATGAAGAAGAACCAGCCATATATTTTTTAAAGGATTTATACATGAAAAAAATTTAGGTTGAAATTTTCGAAGGTGGGAATAATATAACACCCCAAAAATTTTATGGTATGTTTCTCTTAAATACATTCTATTCATAGCCTATATTTTATAAATCACTGATTTTCTTAGAAATAGCACTTGTTTATTTAGTATATTTTCATAACCTTTCCATTAAACATAAATTCCCCACCTCTGTGTTTTGAATTATGAAAATTGGACATACACGGCTGTGATCAGGGTGATATTTGGAGTCTGATAGAATCGAGTTAATTTTTGGTGAATAGTAACTTACACTTATGAATAGTAAAATAGCCTTTTGAATGGTAACATACCCTTATGAATATTTTTACAAACATTATGAATAGTTTTAAAACCATTATAAATGGTAACCTTACTCATGAATGTATAAATCAAATTTAGGCACCTTAAAAATGAAGATAAATATTTTAAGTGTTGGTGTTTTCGATTAAATAATGTTTTTAATTAAAAATTAAATTTATCATATTTTAAAAATTATTTTTGAAAATTGGAGTTCATTTTTGGATTCTACACGTTGAAAAATGATAAGGATGAATTTTTGGGATTTTTCTAAAATTCTTGAATTTTTGATGAATAGGAAAATACGATAAATGCTAAATACTTGATTTACTGCATCAGAGGTGATGCAAGGATAATGTAAGCCCACTTCATTCGAACTCATATGACATTATTACTATTTGGGATCATATGAATCAATTCTATTCTTAGTATTGAGAAAAATATTAAAATAATGATCAAAATAATATAAAATCCCTTCTCCCCTCCACTGTATACGCCACCCCTCACCCCCTCTTCCTCCCACACCACTCAAGCTTCAAGAATTGCCTAAATTCTTCTCAAATATCTCCCTAACTTCCTCCCCCACATTCAAGACCTTCTGGTATCACCAAAAGTTTAAAAAAAGGCCTTAAGGATATTCTCTCAAGGAGGAGTACTCAAGAGGTGAGCCGCTCTTCCCTTTTCTTTCAAATTATTTTACAAGTTTTATTCTTTTGTTCCTCTCTCCTAACCTCCCCACATCCAATCTATGATAATTATATTAACTTACATGGAATGTAATTTAATTATTCTAATTTAATATTTCATCATCCTATCTCTTTCCCCCCACCTCTTACACTAAAAATAAAAATCCCCTTCGAGATGTGTTAATTTGTCACATTCAAGGATGACAAGTTTTTTATTTCTATTACTATCTTAAATAATGGTAATGAAACCTTTTTAATGGTTGAACCAGATCAAGATATATTTATTTTACCTTATGAAATGTTCTATAATACTTACACACTCATAATACAAAATAATAATACAAAACAAGGTCTTTATGCACAAAACCGCCAAGTTAAACCAAGCGTTTATCAATAACTTTTAACTAGTGAGTCATCCTTAAGGTATATAACCCAAAAACATTATAAAATCAATTATAATGTCACTAATAATATATATTTTCACTTCTGGTTTTTTAACCACATTTAAAACTAACTTCCATTCATGAATACAAGTAAACTGATCATGAAAACCGAAGAAGAAAATGCTTCCCAAACAATAAAATTGGATCTCTTAAACCCATCAAAATAGGCCTGAATGAATCTAATAAGGTTATAATATATCAATTACATGTTTATTAGGTTCTGTAATTATTAATTAATGAAACTAAATTTGATTATTCAGGTCGTTAGGATCAATCAATAACACCTTCGGGCATAAAGTAAGGGATCCTCTCTTTCACTTTTATTCAAGAATCCCCCCTATGTTGTGTCAGTTTGTTTTTAATTAAAAATGATTGGGTATGTTTTATCACCTCTCCCATACTTACCTTATGATATTTAAATGATATGATACCCCTTTACCTCCCATTAATCCCTCACAAGAACACTCATTACCATGCCGAAATGTTTGTAAGGGGTTTCTCATCTCACTTTCAATTCTATGGGATTTCCATTGTTCACCTACTATTTCTTATATGTGGTATCTATGTACTATAATTTGATATATAATATCATGATTCTTTTTATATTCATGGTACTTTTTGATTCTTTCGGTGATTATTGATCTTTGTTCAGACAATTCAATTGATTACAATGTGGTAAGGGACTTTGTCTCAATTTATATTTCATTGAAACCTACTTAGTATTGTGCATCTGATATTTATTATTTGGTGTATCTAATTCCCATTTGAGATCATTTTTCATTTAAAATTATAATTATAGTAAATATCCATTTTCTTGTAGCATGGATATGATTATATCCTTAATCTGTATACCATTTCACATATGGTGTTAATTTGGAAAGTTGTTTTAACTATGGAAATATTAATGAATCTGTATTCTCTAATCAATACAAATATTGAGAAGGAATATTGTAATTATATTAAATCTATGTATAAATAATGATTTATACTTTTAGCGATGGGCGGGGGCCGCTATATACCCTCAATGCATCGACAAGTCTCATGAGACAATCATTTGGTGACAAACCCTTGAGTTTGTTTCAAAAAATCAACAGATAGGTTTCTACCCATAGACTTAAAATGTTTCAACAGTATATTGGTATCATGTGCCAGATACATGATGTCCAATTAATAATCATTCTCTTTATTTATTTTCTGTTATTACTATCCATGAGGTTTTCAATATGACAAAATCTATGGATTCGGTTTCATTCTCAGTTTATTAATGGCCTGTGTTTTTCATTTATTCGCCATGCCATATTGACTATGCCAATTTGTTTATGATTCAGTTATTATTGATTCATGATTAAACTATTTTTAACCCTTACTGAGCATTTGAGCTCACCCCTTTTGTTTGTTTACCTTCAACAGGTTATGAGGAGGAGACCATTTATTGAGTTCTCGTGGAAGTAGTTTTTTTAGTTGTTATTATGTATTGCATTTTTGTTTCCTTTCCTAATGTAATTTGAGTTACATCTATGTATCTAGTTTATTCAAGACTAATAAACTGATCGTTCCTTCGGGATTTCGTTCCTTTTAACCATGCCAATGTAATAAGTAATGCATCGACTCCGGCCTAGAGGGGTCGGGGCATTACACTTTATGAATGTTTGTATCTGTGTGTATATAAATTTGATATGTATATTTGTTTAAAATAAATTGTGAGAATAATTTGATGTATTTATATTAATTAATAAGTCTTTTAATTTAAATATAAATAAATAATACCTTCTAAATATTCATATATAAAAATTTTAGAAAACGTGTAAGGTTTTTAATATTTATATATAATTATTTATTTATTTAAAAAAATGTGTAGCATTTTTAATATATATATATATATACATACATGTATGTATATTAACATGTGAATATATATATATATATAAGTTTTAAAAAACAGGTATTTTTATGATATTTATATATATAGACACACACATAGATATAAACGTTTTAAAAAACATAAAAGGTTTTTGATATATATATATGTGTGTGTGTGTGTGTGTGTGTTTATGCAGGTATATATTTATCTAATATGTATACTTGTTTAAAAAACATCAAAAAAAATATTTGATTGTGAAATCATGATATATATATATATATATATTAACATATGAATATGTATATATAAACATTTAAAAAAATCCTATAAGGTGTATTATATTTATATATGTGTGTGTTTATATATCTTTGATGTGTATATTTCTTTAAAAAGGATTCATAATTTATTTGATGTATTTATATTAATTACGAAACTGTTATATATAAATATATAGTAATTATTAAAAGTGTAATGATAATTTAAATAATTATTAATTATTATTATTATTTAATTTATAATAACTAATAATAATATATTAGATTTTACTAATAAATATTAAATATTAGTGTTAATTACAAAATATTTTTAATAATTATAAAATTTGAGAAAATTGTAAAAATTTGTAAATGTTTGTAAAAGAAAAAATATGAAATACAATTAATTGTTAAAAATTAATAATATTTATTATAAATTTAGTTATAAATAATAAATAATTAATATTACCTAAAAAATAATTTTATTAACTAGTAAAAATTTAAAAAATATTTTTAATAAATACTATTTTTTTTAAACCAAGAAAAAAAATATTAAAAATAATAACTATTAGAAATTCCTAATAATTCTTACAATTTTTTTATTAAATAAAATAATTTTTATTTATAATTTTTATAAATGTTTTAATATATAATAATATTAATAAAAGATTAAAAATAATACCAACGCATGCGATTTTACAAAACACCTGACGCGCACAAATGTTATATCGAACCTAGGGTGAACACAGCATCTCAGATCTAATCATGATCTCATATTTCTGATATGATACACCTTTATGAAGATACTTTAATTTTGTGTAATTTTTTTTAATAAAAATATAAAATGGAATTACCATCATGTGTGATGTTACCAAACTCTCGATGCATAAAAATTTTATGTCACGCCTAGGGTAAACCGCAAATCCCATACCAAAAGATGGTCTCTGATTTTTCTTATAATACACAGTTTGAGAGATACTTTAATTTTTTATAATAAAATATAATGAAAATATTAAATGAATTACCCACGCGTGTAATGTTACGAAACACCCTACGTGTACAAATGTTATGTCATTCCTATGGTAAACTCAGCATCCCCGATCTAAAGGTGGTCTCATATTTCTAATATGATACATCATTACGAAAATACTTTATTTTAAAAAATATATATATAATAAAAGTAGTAAATGGAATTAACATAGTGTGTGATGTTACAAAACTCTTGGTGCACTAAAACTTATGTCGCGTCTAGAGTAAATCCCACATCTCAGACCTAACGATGGTCTCTTATTTTTTATATGATACACATTTTAAGATATAATTTTATATTTTAAGAAATTATAATAAAAATATTAAATTAATTACCCTCACAAGAAATTTTGACAAACACCTGACACTCACAAATTTTATGTTGTACTAAGGGTGAACCCAATATCCAAAACCAAAAAACTGGTCTCAGATTTCCCATACAATACACCATTCAGGAGATACTTTAATTTTTTGTAAAAGAATATAATAAAAACTTAAATGAATTTTCATCGTTTGTAATGTTATAAAACTATCAACATGCACAAATTGTATGTCGCATCTACTGTAAACATCATATCCCAGACCTAACGGTGGTCTTTTATTTTTTCAAATAATACATAGTTTGATATATACTTAAATTTTTTATCAAAAAATATTATACAAATTTCCCTCACATGTTATGTAACAAAAAAATCAACGCACACAAATATTATATCGCACCTAGGTTAAACCCAACATCTCCAATCTAATGGAGGTCTTAGATTTCTAATACAACACACAATTATGGATATAATTCGATTTTTTTAAAAAGTTTTAAAAAATATTAAATGGAATTATCATCATGTGTGATGTTACTAAACTCTCATTGCACACAAATGTTATGACGCACATGGGGTAAACCCCAATAGTGGTCTTAGATTTCTCATATGATACACTATTTGGGATATATTCTATTTTTTTTAAAAAAAATTCAAGTTTCTAATATAAAATATTTAATAGTTTTATTCTATATATGTAAAGCCTCTATGGGCCATGGAATCTAGTGATAACAGAACAACTCACTCAGATCATATTCCATAAAAAATGTCAAGGTGTTAAAATATTATAATAATTTAAAATTAGTAAAAATGATCAGTAATAATTATTCTTAGTTCTATTTTTTAAGATAACTATAGAATCGTGAATTAGACACCAGTTTCTATTATACATTTGTGATTGGATAAATCATCTATAAATCCCAATGGATCTGGTATAAATCATGTCTACAATGAAGGTGTTAAAAAATTTATATCATGTGCATCATCAAATTCATATTTTCTTTCTGAAGGAACTATTAAATGTCTATGTTAGAAATGTGATCTTAGGAGATTCAAAACACTTGACAATGTTGGATTTCATTTATTATATATTTTGGGAATGATTATATTTTTTTTGTATCAATATGGTGAACAAAATTCAGTAAAAATAAAAAAATGGTTTTGAATCCATCATTTTATAATTTAGTGCATGAGTTTAATGGTCCATCTATTCTAGTAACAAAATCATAGAATGATATTCCAATTCCTGAATCAAAGCCTTCTCTGTTTTACAATTTATTAAAATCTACTGAGGAGGCCTTATATTTTGGATGCTAGATGAGAAAACTTGAATCAGTTACAAAATTAATTACTATGAAATCATTTTTTAAAATGTAAAATATTTGTTTCATTCAGATATTATTATTGGTTAAATTATTGTTTCTGGATGGAAATACATTACCAACAGGTTTTTATTAAATCAAGAGGTTGGTCCATAATTTGGGTATTAGTTATCAGAAGATTCATCAGTGTTCAAATGAATTCATATTATATTATATTGATTATAAATACTTGCTTAATTTTCCAACATGTATATAATTGAGGTATAAAGAGTAAAAACATGGAATATCTCGATTTCATGGGATACAATTGAGGTATTTTCTAATTACACCTCATTTACAAAGTTTATTTATGTCTCTCAACACAATTTCATTGATGACATGGCATAAGTAAAATATTTCTGTCAGTAAAATATTAAATCATCCATGTGATGTTGATTCATGGAAACACTTTGATCATATGAAACCTTATTTTTCATCATAACCTTTTAACATATGGTTGGGTTTTTCTTGTGACGGTTTTTTGTCTATTTGGTGCTTATGGAAATCAATATTATCTTGGGCATGTTTTCATTACTCCATAAAACTTACCTCAAGGACCCTAGAACACCCTGAGAGGATAGGGGTGAATCAGAGTGTTAACTTTTTCTTTTAAAAATGATGGATCTTGTTCCAAATTCGGTAGGAAATTGTTAAACTTTCCTAAAGAGAAAGTGCAGAAAACAAACAATCACAAGAAAATATATGATGGAATGGTTTTACTTGGTTCACCAATAAGGGCTAGCCAAGGAAAATAATCCAATAGTGTGTCAGTCATTCCAAAATCCACTAATCTTCATTAGTTTTGGAGTAAAAAATTTTATACACAATCACTATATGCCAGGAAAACTACCTATACAATATTTTTGGGATAGCACATAGTGTTACTCAGAGCACTTCCATTGACTCATACTCACACTATTCATCTACTTGAATGTATTATCAATAGATTTTCATTGAAGTCATTATATCCATCTAAAATGAGACTCTGATAGCATCAAATTCTTTAATAGATTCACTTGAAAGCACTAAATGAATTACCAGATAAATAAATCTTGTTAGAAGCTCAACACTACACTTGCGCAGAACATCACTTCTAGCATGAAGGTATAGGAATTTTCACGCAAGGTAACTTTCAAATAGCCCTTAATTTTCATGAAACCTATCTCTATATCACTACCCTTATCTTTTTCATAGCTAAACCATAAGTTTCACTTCATCTCATTTGCATACATTTTTTACTCTGATCAAGTCATTCATGCTCAACTCCCTTGCGTGCTGAGATAATGGATCTTCATTGGAAAAACTTCTTAAATCTTGAGTGGAGGTACTCTATTATTTATAGTCATTTTTGTGACCCTGCACATGAGTCACACAACTTTCCCCAGGACATGAAAGTCTCAACCTCTTTAGCCTCTATCGTGCAGCTCATGTTGTGCTCCAAACCATATCTTGTACACCCTTCCTTCATTTACCATATTTTGATGAACTGATCTTGAAAAAATCCTGGAATGAAACTTTTCAAGCCTCCTTCACATTTGCTCACAACTCCCTTTTCCAAAACACTTTTCTCCATTTTCTAATTTTATGGTCCAAAAATTTGGAAACACTAGGAAACAACTCCAACTTCAATATTGTTGTTTGATTGAACTGTACGATCCCTTTAATTTCAAACTCCACAATATTCCATGTGAGGATTGACAACATACAAAAACCATGCTCCATTTACATAAAAGAACATACTTGGTTTCCAACATTACCTCCTTAGATGCTGATGAAAGAACCACACATATTTGGGGTTGTTGATTCCAAGACAGCCAAAGAAGAATATTGATGTTCGATTGAAGCCACTAACTGATGCTTTAATTTTACTATGGAACAATAGTGTGACTAAAGTTTATATAGTTGAAAATCATAATCTTACACTTAATGTTTCATTAATATAGTTGATCAGTGACTTTCTAGAATATGGTATGTTATTCAGATAGAACACACATGGTCTAAAAAAATTCCATACTACATGGCTAAGAACAAATCATTTATTCTTCATAATGAGATAAATACTAGTTATTTTTACTTCCATCGGATATTTCTTCTTGACGATCACCCTTTCAAAATGAATAGGAATAATTTTAAAAAAAGGTAAAATTAAAAGATACAAACCAACAGTAGTGATCTCAGGTATTTAGGTAAAATATTTCATCTCTAAATTACCTCATGTTATTTTTGGACCAACCATAAATGAAAAAAGATAAATGGTTTTGTGAGAGATAATAATTGTATAAAGTAGAGTATTATTTGGGACCTTTCATATTGGTCTGATATTTTTGGTTTGTCACGTGTTAGATGTAATGCATATTGAGAATAGTTTTTTATAAAAAAAAATTATAAAATGTTGGACACACCCGGTAAGACCAAAGATAATATAAAGGCATGGTTAGATCTTAGTCAGATTTTCAAACGTCTTGAACTTGAATTATTTGAAGATGAATGATCAAAAAATATAATGAATCCAAAAGTAGCTTACAAACTTTCTAAATAAATTCATTAATTATTTTTTTAATGGATTATAGATTTGAGGTTACCATATATTTATGATTCTACTTTGTCTCGCTGTATTAGAAATGGACATATTACCGGTTTAAAAAGTCATGACTTCCATGTCATAATGGAAATTTTACTGCCTATTAGTCCAATATGACTATTGAATTATTTAATCTAGGATGTGTTGACTAAAATATCATATTTATTCCAAGATATTTTTGTGGAAACATCACATTATGATGCATTGAGTATGCTGTAAAAGGATTTTGTTTTAATTTTATGTAAATTAGAGAAGATATTTTGGCCAAACTTCTTTGACTCAATAGAACATTTAATGTTTCATTTTTTGTATGAAGATAAATATAGAGGATTGATAAAATTACATTGGATATACCCATTTTAGATATGTATTCAAAAGTTATCGAAGAAAGTACATAACAAAGGATCGGTTGAAGGGTCAATTGCATAAGAATACTTATATGTGGAATTTTGATATTTATAATCTTATTACTTTCAATTATAACATCCTTAAAAATGTAATCATATGGGTTGCAATGATAAAAATGTTGATGATGTTATAGAATATAAGTTTTCATTTTTAATCAAACTGATCTTGGTTTTGGTGTTTATCATGAACGAAGGCCTTTATATGAATAACTCCATAGATATCGTATATATATTCTACTGAATTGTGAATAAATGACATGATTTGTGTCGTAAGTACTACTTTTTTATTATTTTGTTAAATATTTATAAAATATTCACTTAATTATATTATTTTTTTGTAGACTATATGATGACCCAATCGGAAAAAAATTATACAAATTACATATGTTTCCCTTTAACAACATCATCAATAAAAGTTTTCATATTAGTTTCAAAGACTGGTAAATTAAGTTGTTTTCAATAGAATAATAAATCAATTTTGAAAAGATATCTATTATTAATAATTTTTATTGTTTGTAGGAAACACAACATGAAAATAAAATTGATCTTTGATTATGTTTGTTCAAAAATCCTCCATCAAAATTGGTGAAATCTTATAATATCTATGTGGTTAATGGATTTTGATTCCATACACACATATATGGTGACTCAAAAAAATCAATGGATAATGGTTTTTGTTTGAAAGGATATAACTATAAATAAAGTGACATTGACTTTTATGGTATGCCGAATGAAATAATTAAATTATGTTATCTGGGACCAAATTATGTAACAATGTTTAAATTTCATTGATTTGATGTGGATCGATGGTTTTGGTTTCATCTATGACATAGAGTCCTTGAAATTAAATATAAAAATATTCTTGCATCAAATGAACCCTTTCTATCGGAACATCAAGAACATCATGTTTATTATGAAAATTATTATAATATTTCAATAGATTTGAATGACTGGTGGAGTCTAATAAAAATGAAATCAAGTTCCAATCAGTTTATTGAAAAGGGAAATGTTTATTTGGAAGTGAAATGTATTGATATTTTTTAAGAAACATCCCAAAATATATCTATTATCTGAAAAGATATAAATATCAATAATGAACCCCCCACCCCCCAATTAAGGGTTGCTAATATGGGTAATATTGATGAAGTGATAATGGACGATGAAATAGAAAATCGTATGGAAGTTGATGATGTTGAAGATGAGGATGAAGACATTTTTCTTGATGAAAATGTTGAAAGTGACTATGATTTATGTATTATATTCAGGAATTTATTTGTTTTTTATATTTTATATTTTTATTAAAAATTATTTCTAGGTAATATTTTTTTGTTTCAAATGGCTAGATCCGATGATCTATTTTATTCCCTCACTGATGAAAGTAGTTATTAGTTTTTTTATATTTGATATTTGTATTAACATTTATTAAAAGGTAATAATATTATATTTTCATGATATTTATTTGTTTTTTATATTTTATATCTACATTAACAAATATTTACAGGTTAAATTATTATGTTCTGGTATTTATTAACAGGTAATTATTATATTTTGATATTTATTAGTTTTTTATATTTGATATTTTCAATAATAGTTTTTTACAGGTAAGATTATTAAATTAAAATATTGAATAGTTTTTTATATTTCATATTTGAATTATCAATTCCTTATAGGTAATATTATTCGTTTTAGATAGTTGGAGATGCTCCTAATGATCTATTTTTTCTCTAACTGATGCTGGATTTCCTACTAATGAGCCTAATTCATCTGATCTGCAGGATGTTGTGCCTATTAGGAGGGGGTACGGTATTGATAGATTTATGATTCTAGACCCTATTCTAGAGAGACCCATCAATTGATTTTGATCCTCATTTGTAGAGGTATTTTAATTTTTTAAGATATTTATTTTATATTAAATTATTGTATTAATTTTAGAAATAATATTATGGTTACTTATTTTTATTCGCATAGTTTTTCGCATTTAGTTGTTGGGTAGTCTAGTGCAGTTCTAAAAAATTATTTTTCTGATCTATGGGTGTCATGGGACATGGTTCCCATCACTATGCAAAACTAGATGTTCATCCACTAGATTGTTCATTATTATATAATATATAATTTTTAAAATTTATATAATTACTAACATATTGTTTTTAATTGTCTTGGGGAATTCATTTTCTCTAATTGATGATATCTTGAGAGATCTTATCTAAGAGGCATATGATATTTGTATACATGAGTGATTTCATTATTTTTTACACAACCTTAGAAAGTGACATATGGATAAATATTTTTTTATTATTTATGAAAAGTCTTGTGTCTCCCATCGACCTGACTATATCTCAACTCATGTATTGGATGGATTGTGCTCCTAATCGCTATAAGAGTATTTAAGAATGAGGTCGTCATCTGAATGTCAAAGATGGGGGAGGCAGGAGGTTACAGATATGGCTGAAAGTTGTACATTTTTTATACAGTGACGACATATGGTAAGTGATTTTATTTATTAATGTATATATAATTTAACTATAATTTTTTTTATTTTAAAGGCCTCTACTAACCAAACTACTATATATTCTGATGTTTATAAGAAGATGTATACTAATCCCCAAATAGAAGAAGTTTTAGGTGTACAAAAGTTTCATATTGTGGTTAGTAAATAATTTAAAATTTTCATAAATATTATTTTTATTGTTATTCTAATTTCTAATTATATTTAAAGGAAATGTATGTGGTTATAACTTCCTATTCATGGGAGAGTCAAGTCGAGAGTGAACAAGATGTCATTGGTGATTCGATTTTAGATAAGGGTTTCTGGATACATGATACTTTTCTTAGTGTCGAGAGAGGAAAATTGATTGGTATTTGTTCATTACTGACACTGATGAGTTATTATGGTAATTCTGTGATGTCCTCGGTAAGCTCAAAGGGATCTTATGGAGAGTCATCGTTGATGTCGCAATCTGCTGCACAATATGAGGAGTGGTTGACCGATTAGGATGAGATGATATAGTGGATTCTGAGAGATATAGAGGTGGTATAGTGACCTAGTCTTGACGTATATTGACTTTATATCACTTTTAAAGAGATGGTAAGTTATACATACACACGAGTGATGTTATCATTTTCTAAAAATATTAGATGGTAAAATGGTAAACATGATATTATCATTAATAAAGTTTAATTATATCATATATATCATATAAAAATAGAGTTTCCATCATAATTCTCAGCCATAAGAGGTGGTAAAGGAAAAAATGAACAACATCTTTTCGTGAGGCGGTAGTTCTCTGTACATAATAACGGTATGTTAATTACGCATTATATGGAAGTGTGTGTGAGTGTAGGTTGAACCCTTATTATAAAAACATCCTAGTATATTGAGGATACTTATTATATTATAAAAACATGAAATAAAAATAATTTAAGGAGTTCAAGGAAGAAATAAAATATAAACATTTGTTGATGAGTGTTGCATCTTCTTTGGGTATCTCCTTTTTATTTGTATAAAAAGGCTTCTTTGGTTTAATTTCTGAATAAATTATGGATTCTTGGATTAAGGGAAGGAATTTGGGAGGATAATTTGAAAGATTTTGGTCGAGGAAAAGGGATTTAGATCTGTGAATAAAAGAGAAGGATAGGTGCCATTTTATAAGAGAGGGTAGAGGCACTCTTGGAATCTCATAAAATACTAAATTAATATAAAATAATTTTTAATTTAAAATGGATCCAAAGTGTGTTATGTAGAGTATAATATGAGCTTAGATTTAAATAATAAAAACTAATAATTTTTAGATGAGTTTAGTTCATATTATTACGATTATATTTTTTCTTTAACCCTTAATTAATCTCATTAACTCTTACCATGAAAACATGTGTTTTTACTAATTGTGGAATAATATTTACTATAAAATGCCAAAAAAACTATAAATGAGTAATTTATAAAATTTTGGTAATTACAAAAATTATTTGTCTTAATATAATATTTTTTATAAATTTTATATCATTTAATAAAATATTATTTATTTTAAAATATTAATAAAGTCAATTTTGACACTATTCATTACTTGAATTTTTAAAACATCATAACATCATGATATCTTTGAAACAACTAATTTATCGTATCCCTAACATGTAAAAGTCATCCAAAAAATTTGAATGGAATTAATTATATCAAATTTTATTTATTTATTTATTAATATAATTTATTTGATTGTTCTATTAATTAAACAATTCATGCATCATCATTGTGTCACAATTTAAGGTAATTATATTATCAATAAAAATGATAAATAAATTACCATGATATATAAAAATATTTTATATTTCATGTTAATATTTATAGTTGAATTTATATTTTTTATAACCCTATATTAAAAATGATATAGTTATTGAAAATATGAGTATGAAATCTTAAACTTCTCTTTAAATAAATTATTTCAAATGTATTAATCACATACAAGTGGCCTAAAAAGGTTATAATTTCATACCAAATATGATTTTGGTTTAAAAACACTCAACCAATAAAATTAAGACATATTTTAGGGTAATTTTATAATATTTATAATGTTATTTTTACCTTTAATTACTCGATTTACCCTTAACCATGGTAAATAAAAAATTACTAAAGTTATTATTCATAATGTCAAAATTTAATTTGATCCTATTAGACTATAAATATAATACTGATTACAACTTTGTATGCCCTTTTTTCAAAATTTAATTCACAGAAGCAGAAAAAGTAAGTTTATTTCTAATCTTTCAAACGTCATGAGTAAGCGGTGTTTTTAAAGTAAAACACATTTAAAAGTTTAAAAAGTTATTATATCCAATTTCAATGTGAAATTGAACTCAATGACATAAATTAGATTAAATAATAAAAATTTAATCTAATTATTCTTTATAACCAATCAAATTTATAATTTAACACTAAAAATTATTTCAATGAAAAATATGTTGTCAATTAAAAATTACAATTTTTAACTATTCATCAAAAAATGGATCTTATAAAAAAAATACCAAAAATTCAACAAAAGTAAATTTTGAGTCCTATTTCAAATAATAAGTTTATTTTTTTCTTATAAAATTTCTGAAAGTGTCAAAAATTATATATAAAATGGGTTCCCCATTAAAAGGTGGTAAAATTACCATTTTGACAAATATAGAGTTTTATGCCTAAAATTTTGTTGGTTCTTATCTTATGACTATAAAATATTTTGGAAAAATATAAAAATTATTTTATGGAATATAAAACATATATATTTCATTAATATCATTCACTAATTGTAATTAATTTATTTTATTAATACAAAACAACTTTGGGAGCATAAAAATAAAACTACATTATTTATAATCAAGTGGTATATATTTTTCATTTATAATTAATAACCAATGAATTCATATTATAAAACTTATACTTTCATAAGTTAGTTAATATTTTTTATAACTTCTAATTTAACGACTAGGTTATACTTTATTATATTAAGTGATAATATTTTAATAATATACTATTGTTCGGTAAAACAAGGTCTCTCATGTAACATAAGCTATCGAAATAACTAGACATTTTTTATAGAAAAATCCAAGCATAATGTTACTTATACCATAACATAATATGGTGTAGAAAAATATTATATTTTTGTTGCATATAACACAATCCAAACATTGTGTTTTTCATAAAATAGAAGCTATATTCAGTATTGTGTGAAATGAAAAATATCAAAACAATTAAATTAATTTGAAAAATGTTTCACAAAATCTCATAGTGTTACATTATACCCCCCTTAAAATTAATTTCATCCTATAAAATACTTTGGGTTATTAAAGGATTAATACTTGAAATTTTCTTACATAGAAACCCACATCGTAAAAATGAATACTAAAACTTCATTTTTTTAAAGGAAAGGTGAAAACTTAAATGTTACCTAGAGTAAATTATAATTGGGTATCCACATAGGATAAAATATGTGGAAAGTGAAAACCTGTACATGGAAGAGAAATCTAACTATCAATTTCTGATGGAGAGTGATAGGGAAAATATTTAGGAGAAAGTTAACAATCACAAAGATATAAATTTGTGATGATCTAAGGGACCATTTGATTCATCAGAAAAGAAGGCACTAGGATAACCTTGTTTCAAGATCCTTTCCCTAGGGTTGAAGAATTTTCATGAGAAGATATACTTACTTGATTCAGTACAATCGCACCCTTTGTCGTGCCTCGGCTCTTTCTCCAAAAAAATAAAGGTTAATTTTTAATTCCTAAAGCACTAACAGATCATGATATCCATGATAATATATCCCATATATCATTAGTTACAACCAACAAAATATTATTATCATAGGTTATCCAATATGAATAAATCCTCAGGTGGTGATATAATACTTTAATATCACAAACATCATCTCAATTTTAACTTAAACTTGCTATGAATGGTAAACCATATAACCCTTATGAAAGATGAAAATACAAAATTTTAGAAATATGGTCAATAAATCTTATTAACATTGATCCCACATATAATACAAAGTATCTCTTGGCTATCACATTTGAAATATGTGAATTTATTTATCATATATTCTATTGAAACATGGTAATAAACTTAATTACCATAAATCCTTATTGAAAACATACATGTTTCCATGTTCCAAAGTTAATTTGATATATTCCTTAAATCTAAAAATGTTACAAACTCCATCCATTATAGCACCAACGTCTTTATCAACAAATCGTTTATCAGTTCCATAGTAATCAGTACCATCCAATTCACTAATTGTTTTCCAACATTTATCTTATCCAAACATCATTATCTTAACATTAGTGACACATTAAGGTTTATATTTCCCTTAATATTGTCTTCCCTATGAATATCACATTTTCATTAAATCACTTTTCTTGTCCACAGTAACTATTCAACATATTCTTAAAAATCCTTACAGAAAGACATAAACTGACCAATCCTTGTATAATTAACTATTCATGATTCTTGAATCCAAATACATAAAAACTTCAATCCTTTGACATTAATGATTTCCATAGAATAGTTCTTTCCTTGGTTTAGAAGTAAATTCCAAGGTCAGGGAATTTTTTTGGGTAATGCTTGTGTTCTCCATTGATGAGACATTAAACTCTGTGAAAATTAGTCACTCTATGATCCTTTTTCCCACAGATATAAAATATTCCCCTCCATTTGAGGTATTACTCAAGGTTCTTCTTCCTTTATTCTTGACATGAAGGAAATCAAATATTCATTCCTCTATGTTCCTTAACAAGTAAGCATTTATAACATCCCATATTTCTCTTATTAAAAATGTTTATAATATCATAAAGTAAACATTGTTAATCATATATCCTGATAGCTAATTCACCAAAATCAAAATTTATTTCTCTCTATTGATCATCCCATTTGACTGCTCATCATCAAATTTTTTGTCACATTCAATGTTAACCCAACTCTTTCTAGTTCCCTCCATTGATTAAAAACCAAAATCATAATGTGAGAAACACATATCCTGGTAAAAAACCATATAATCATGAAAAATTATTGATACAATTTCTAAATTATGCCACCTTACTTAATCTGTGACACCTTAGTTTTATCCTAGTTTATTCATATCCAAATTATACTTAAATACTTCATTACAGTTCCTGAAGATTTTGTGAATTCTCAAAGAATATCCCCTGGGAGTGTCAAACCAGGTGTGTAGCAAGACCCATTAACGTGTAGCAGGTTACACTGAGTTAGGCCCGACACACCTTATCAGAGTTTTTACTCCTAGGTTCATCTATTCCAGATCCACATCCACTTTTAGTATTCAGATAGGGATGTATTTCTAGGAAACCACGCACTCTATCATTTACCAAAATCCCAGTATATTTCTCTTATCCTTACACTTATTCTTAGATATATACTTAGGGTTATTACTTGGAATAAATTCTTCTAATTTAGTGAATTATCTTTAAAATGTCCCATAATTATCTTCCCCTTTAGTTTTATATCTAAAAAATTTCTTTATATCATGGGGAAAATAAAAAATATGAAAAGGGTGAGCTTAGATTCTTAGTAATGGTATACTATGGAGACATTTAAACATATTCATAAGGGTATGAGAACATGATCATAAAAATAGAAGATCATACCATGTGTGTCAATGATCATTAACATAAATCATGGCATAAATATTGGTAGTTCATAAGACATGAATCATAAATATATAAATAACATGATCCATGAAATCATAACATAGGAATAAGATATATAATTGTGGCAGGCACATAATCATAAAATCATATTTCCATAGTATTCAATACATCGTTGCAAAATCCATCTTAGTAGTATGGGTTCACTCCCTATACCATCTTGGTAGTCATGGTTCACTCCCACGGCCATCCTAGTAGTATGAGTTCACTCCCCATACCATCTTGGTGGTTCTGGTTCACTCTCATGTCCATATTAGAAGTCATCGTTCCCTCACAATACCATCTTAGTCTATCTCGTGAGATATAAATCTTTACCTAATGCATGGGAGGGAGATATAGATCCAAATCATCACATAATGAAAACCATAGATATGTGTTCCATAAGAAATTAAATCATATCAGAACCCATAAAAATAAATGGGTTTCATAAACATTTCATTATAACATAACTCATGGAAAATAAATAGGTTTGATAAGTATCAAAACATTATAAACATAAAACATACCAAGAAACAATAATAATGGTATCATTGGATTATTTCCTATAAAATCAAGATTAACACTAATGGATGTCATCTTAGATGGGAAATAATTTGTAAAGATCTTTTAAAAACTTTTCTTGAGGAAAATATCCTTTATACTTTGAAAACATTTTATTTTCATAAAATGATGCTTAATTTTAAAAGAAAACATTTTCATTGAAAATAAACATGAAATCTTATGAGGCAAGTTTAAAAAAAATAGGGTATCATGAAATCATAAAAATTTGTCCATGACTTTAAAATAAAACATTCTTCTCATACTTTTTACAGAAAAGTCACAAAGTACCTCGTTTGGAAAATGACAAAATATTCCTTTCAAACCATGTAGTAAAAAGTCAAAATGGTTAAAAATGAATTTAAAAAACCATAAGATAATAAAAAATTATAAAAACATTATTATAAAACATGAACATGGATGATAAATATTCCCCAATGGAGACTTAAAATAAAACAATCCCAAATATGGAATAGATTATGAAATAAATACTCATCGCTTTATAATCAGTAGAATCGCATTCATCATGAAAGAAATGAAATTATAGGGATATTAGAGTATCATAATCTTCTGGATAAGACTCATAAGATACATTCATGGTAAATATAAACACCATGTAGAAGAAATAAGTAGTTTATAAGGCTTGTGTCCCAAAGAAATAGAAGTGAGACATAAATCCCTTACTACATGAGTAACTTTTGAATCATGAACCCCAGAAAATAATAACATAAATTAAAGATTTTAATATCATTAAATAAATTAAATTAATGATATAACATATATTTTTCTACCTAAGGTGGCACGTTTGGGGTTGACATCCAAATGGTCCGACGAGAATCATCACCCATCTATTTTGATAGAGATAGTTTCACATCAAATTTACCATTTATTTTGTTCCGACCCATTTTGCATCATTATCCATTAATGGGGGGTTGGATTAACCTTGTGGGGACTGGGAAGTTTATCCCTTCTATATTTCAAGTGAGATTCTATAGTTAGATGGTCCCAGCGGGCGATTACATGGGGTCAAGTACTTGTGCAATCGGTCCTCCTAGTATATAACTCCTTCAAATGGTCTCCAACGGGTTTATTCATGTATCCAGAAATACCCAACGGCCACTGTATCCATGATTCATGGACATACTATCCAAATTCAGGCACTCATTGGGAAAGGATTTGTCCAATGACACTTAAGGACTCCACTGGTCAAGAGGATGGGAAGTCAGTCTCACTACACCCCTTTGGGGGGGGGGGGGTTATTGCCTATTCCTGAACACTCTTATAGATTTAAGTCATGTTCATATTCTCTTGAATCCCTAGTTCATTCCCAAAGAGTTTTTCCATGGGCTACCGCTGGTTTGAAGGATATTCATAGGCATGCATGGATTTGATGCTACAAAGGTAATGCAGACTTGAGCCATACAATAAAGCACTATGGAGTTTATCATTATCCTGGGAGGATGGAAGATGAATTTTTGTTGGGTCTGGACCCATAAGATGGGCTTCCTACGTATCCTCAGGAGAGGAATTAGAGCCAACGTACTTTGAAATTTATGGCGCTTATACATGGGAGATGCCCATTTGGGGGGGGACATTGTTTGGTTGAACCCTTTTGGAAGGGCGCCCTTTTGAGCTCTAGCTTTCAAGTAGGTGTCCTAGGTATCCTAGTTTGATTAGTAATCAAAGTTCTTATAGTTCGGAATAACCGGGGATTATGCATGGAAGATACCCATTTGAGAGGTCATGTTTGGGTGAACCCTTTTAGAAGGGAACGCTTTTTGAGCTCGGGCCTTCAAGCAGATGTCCTTTATATCCTAGTTTGACTAGGAATCCGAGTTATCATAGTTCATAATTGTGTGGATGTTTTCATCATCACAAATCTAAAATCCCACATGATTCATGCTCAGTGTGAGAAACAATAGGATGTGGGAGATCTAACCAACCACACACCTCTTATCCTGCTGATGGAAGAGGGCGGACCTATGGAGGAAGAGGTTGGGGTGATGGTGTGTGAGGGCGCATAGTGATGAACCTTTTAATGTGGGGTATCATTAAAGGACATGTGGCTCAAACTTCAGATGATTGGGGACTTACCTCAGTGGGAGCACCCCAGAATGCATTCTGGGAAAAGGGAGGAGTGTCGTCCTCATCACAATGGGAAGAAAACATAACCCCTTTGACTGATCACAAATCCTCATTGAATGGAAAAGAAAGTGATCACCCTTAACCCCTAGAATGGGGAGGTTTACATCGGCATCCCATGGTTGGACTCTAGGTTACCATGAGAATGTAGATTTATAGAAATCCCTGGATTAAGAACCATTTTTTGGAGTTGGTGGACTATAACTAACTACTTTGTACTTTATTCCTTAATAAATACCTTATCACATCTTGATTGTTCTTCTGCATGACAATTCATGTGATAATATCTTATGGATAGTTGTTGCACTAAAGGGTCATAGCAGATCCATTCTATGATGAGAACTCTAAAATTCCATAACACTATTCTTGAATATATGTTCTATGGTCATATGATATTATTTGAGGGACATAAATAATACATTCTATTAGAGGTGAGGAATCATAAAACATTTAGGCACCTTCTCGTGGTGTGCACCCTTTGTAATATCCAAAAGGATATTATGAGAACGAGACCCGCTAGTAGGAAATCCACATTTCATAGTGTAATTGTAATTTCCTTTCTGTGGATGTGTGTATTGGTCCTCAGACTTTAAGGTTATTATTAATGGGTATTAAAACTCTTGTACTTAGATGTATTAATGTAAACTGTGACGACACACTCTTCTCAGTGATGTAGGATATGTTTGGTGTGTCAAAAGAAATACTTCATTAATAGATAATGCGAGAAAGGATTTGTCCCTTCTGCTCCATAACGGAAGTAGATATCTTGGGACCTTTGATGAAATTGATATCGCCTAAATAAATCAATGGCCATGGTGAGTAATGAGTGATTTCATTTACAGAAATTCAAAGAAAGAATAATCGATCACATGGGTTGATGGCACTAGCATGTGACCCACTTGATTTGATATATCTTGACAAAGGGATTACATTACACGGGAAGAATTCGTAGGAGGTGACACATCATTGCATCATTAAATACTTTCTCTATGGGTGGCTTGTCATGTTTCTAGATTCTAACCTTGGATTTTAGGTAGACTCTGCCTAATTCCACTAAGAAAGAGGCTTATAGGGGTACACACTATGTGTGTCTAAGTATCTCGGTTAAATATTCATTTAACAAGTTGAATAAAGATTATTCCTGATTGTGGTTTAATAATTATTCAAGGATGATAGATCGTATTTATTTTTATAGTAGTTATTCAACAGAATATATTTTGGGTGGAATAATATATTTATTAGTGAGTAATGCATTGAAATTTATTTGAGAAATAACTAGTCATTATTCAAGGACTAATAAATGTGGTGGAGGAAATAAATAAAATGGAAAAACAAAAGTACATGTTGTGTATATTAATATACACATCATGTATTTTTTCTGGGGGTTTTTAAGAAATAATATTAATTAATTAATTAATTAATATTATGTGTAATTCGATGGGCACATGTCAAGTGATAATAATAGTCAACTATTATTATTATATATTGGGTCTTAATAAGAATTAAATGAAATGAATAAATGATTTCGGGTAATTTATTTATTTTATTATTCTAAGTAATAATATCCCAATTACATTACTCTCATTAGACTTTCCATTATCTGTGGTTGTGCACAATAGATCTAGAAAATCTCTCAAGCCAAGAGAGAATTATTTTTCCACCAATAATGGTCTCAAGTTACGAGATAGATCCTCCTCCACTGGATCAAGGAGAGAGCATTGGAATTAGCTCTCAATGTGATCGAAGGCAGACATCGCAAGCAGAGGCTCTTCCACACTAGCACCTGGAGATCCCTTCGATGACATCCAGAGATACATGGAGCACATGTGGATCACCGCTAGAGGAAGCCTGCACTTGGCTTCTACGACACAACAACGGATCACATTGGATCGTGACTAAAAACATCAACGAAGAGATAATTCCATCGAGGTAATTTTTGTATGCTAATTAAATTAATTATAACCAACATATTATGATCCTCTATATGGTTCAAGGACTCCCTTCCGTTCTTTCGTTCTTCATTCTATTCCGAAGAATCGGCGTTTTATTATTGTGACAGATCTCGGATTGGTCATTGTTAATGGAAAAATTAAAGTTGGGTACACCCACCAACATGCTTCTGCTACACCCAGAACCTACAAGTGGTATCAGAGGAGGTCATATCATTGATTATAATTATTTAGTTTTTTCATTGATGGTTTATGCATTTAATTATTTAGTTGTTTCAATTCAAGATAATCGTTATTCAAATCTGAATCTTGAGATATGTTCCTTCTCTTTCATTTCTTGTTCACCTTATATAAATGACATTTTATTTTAATTTTGATAAAAATAAAACATAGGATTTCATCCAGAGGTTCCAAAGGTTCCAGGTCATACAACACCAGAACACACGGTGTATATTCGGCATTACAAGCCATGTAGTCAAGGTTTCAAGCACCAAGACTAGTATGCCAAACCAAGCTGTGGGTTAGAGTCTATATAAGTCTTAAATGACTCCGTGTGTTGGCCAAGAACAGGTGACATGCGATTTCTAGATTACAAACCATGTGGCCCACCAGACATGGTGTGTAGTCCCTTTGGGTTAGGGTTGGACCGTGTACCATACACGGATTGCCCGGCTGAAGCCCGTGTAGCGTAGACACTACACAGCATGTCTCCCAATGGGCACCCCATGTACTCTAAGGATTTCTGAAGTATATATACATTCCATGCCCCTAGGAGTGTACTTTAGATGGATGGTGAATGATAGTACACACTGTGTAGTCAGAACTACATGTTGTGTACTCATCCAAATTACTTATATTTATTAAAATTTATTATTATATTATAGAAACCATTGATATGTGTACCATAGTGTGGGCATAAAGATAAGGCACAACACATGATAGCTATTTTATATATATGTATTTAATTTAACTTCTTTGTAATGTTCATTTATACTCATTGGGTAGCTATGAATAGGAATTCACCGGGTTGCCTCCAAGGTACAAGTTACATAGAAAGATAATTTTAAATGAGTTTGTTTGTTTAAAATTGTGATGGATAAGAATCTCAAGGAGATTTAGAAAAGGGTTTAAGATAAAATTATTGATTAATTAAATATAATTAATTGATTCGAACATGATTTATCTTAAACAAGAACGATTAAAGAATTGAATTGTATTCTTATTTAGGCATAAATATTGTTGCATGCATGGATGATCATGAGATAGACCAGGAAATTTGTATTTGGTGGTTTATTTTAATTTATTTATTTAAATTAAAAAAAAATTCCTATGATCCTTCTCCTCAATAATATGTAGGGCATGAATGCCCAAGGATTCTTTTACAAAAAACCCCATTTTACCTCTCACCTTAGAGTGAGATAAAGGCATATGCAATGGATAGATATCCCAAGCTAGTGGAGGTTTCTCAAGTTAGGATCCAAGGTGAAACAAATCCCAAGGATATATATAGTTTTACATGTGTAAAGTTGTACACACAAACCCAAAAGGTTCAAGGTGTTTCTACCCATGGTCTTGGGTTAGTTTATCAACCACTAGATAAACTAACAAATAGAACAATATCATGAGAATACCATTTATTTTATTTCTTTTAGTTACATAATTTATTTATTGTGGGTGTATTGTCACGATAACACAATTAATAAATTAAAAAAGCATGCAAGATAGATCTAAAATAAGACTGTATTATGCATAAATATTATCTAAGTCATGGTTAATCACTTAAGTATATACCACCTAATATTAACAATCATGTAAGAAATATAATAAAATGTAAATTTACATATAAGGATAAAATACCTCAAAGAAATATTATGTCGGTATAGCCTTCCATAAACTTGGTTAGAATCGAACCATAGTTCAAAGTGCTTGAACAACCCCAGTTGGGGTGCTTTCAATTATCAGGGAATTATAATTCAAGTTTTTTGGTTGAATTGACTTGGTTTTCATCAAGGGTTGACTACCACACCAGGAAATGGTACAAAAAAGAGGCCAAGGTTGAGGAAATCCAAAATAAAAGATTTCAGGATTGGGGAGTCCACTCATCAGATTAAGGAGCTGTGAGGTAATGCAGTTGGCATTTGTAATGCCTACCTAAAACCTTTCAAGTTGATTGACCAACCCTAGTTGGGGTAATGCTAAGGGAAATATGAATCCTTTCCACTAGAATATTCCGGAAACAAAATATTCTTAATTCAATGGTGAGGGATATTGGATTTAGATAAAATATTGGGACACTAATAAGTATTAATTTATTTTTTTGTCTTAGTTTTATCATGATAAAGTACTAAACCTTAATCATCTTAATTTGTAGAAATGGAAAGAAAATGACTTCAAACATATCATTGTGAAAAATAATTGAGATGGAAATCCTTATCAACGGTACTAATTTCCACAAGTGGCAGAGGTGTTTATGCATCATCCTTTTCTACAAGAGGAAATTGTATGTGTTTGAAGAGATTGTTACAATTGTGCTAGGTAAAGAGGCTAGTGGTGAGAAACTATCTCTCTATATGAAACATAAGGATGATTCCATAGATGTCTAATCTTTCATTATATCATCCATGTATAATGATCTCTTTAAGAAACATGAAAACATGGATTCATATATCATGATGTCTTACATTAATGATATCTATCAAGAGAAGGAGAGACAGGAGAGATATGATATCTCCAACACTTTGTTCATAGCTAATCTTGGAGTGTCTCTGTCAGCTAGTCCTCATGTAGTCAAGCTTATTGGATTAATTTAATTTATGGACATATTGAGTATTAAGTTCCCAGATGATTTGCATACAGATCTCATCCTATCATCACTGTCCAAGACCTTCTCTAGATTTATTGTCAACTATAACATGATAAATAATGAGAATAGTTTATTGGAACTTATAACCTTAATTATCTAGGTAGATAAGGATATGGGGCATGAAAAACAAGTAGTCCTTATGGTTAATAAGAAAATGAAGGAAAAGGAAAAGGGGATAAGGATTTATAAATGGTATGAATCCCATGAGAACCATCCCTCCATGAATGGGAAGATCCAAAGGAAGGGAAAAGAATGAGAGGCAGTATGTTTTTCATGTGGCAATCTAGGCCACTGGAAGAGGAACTGCACCCAGAAGTGTGGGGATGCTAAATTTTTGTTCGTTATCAAGTGTAAGCTTTCCATTTATACACATTGGGTATTAGATATATCTTGTGGGGCTCACATCTATATTAAAATGCAGGAACCAAGTAGATTTAGAAATATTTTCAGAGGAGAGGTGGATCTTCAAGATGATGGAACATGTCTAGATGTGTTTTCCATTAGAGATTACCATATCTCATTGAAAATTGGGATGATTTTGGTTTTACATAACTCTTATTATGTGCCTAGTGTTACCAAGAAAATAATTTTTGTATCAGGATTGGATATGGATGGATTTATTTAAATATTTGGAAATTAGGGTTGTTTATTTTATAATAACAATGTATGTTATGGTATGGTGCATTTAAATAATGGTTTGTATATATTAAATTATGAATACAAAGTTTTGGAAATTGATAATGAAACAAACTCACATGACTCATACATCACCAAGTTGTGGCATCACCATCTTGGTCATGAGAATGAGAAGAGCTTGTCAAAGCTTTACCAAAATGGTTATTTAGACTCCACTAAGCTAAAACCAATTGATAGATTTCATACTTGTTTACAAGGTAAAATGACCAAGCTGTCTTTTGGTGGATAGGGTGAAAGGGCCACAGAGCTTCTAGGATTGGTACACATGGATGTGTGTGGACCATTTTCAGTAGAAGCTATAAGTGGATATTCTTATTTCATCACTTTCACTGATGATTTGAGTATATATGGATATATCTACATAATGAGGTATAAGTTAGATTCCTTAGATAAATTTATGGAATTCAAGAATGAAGTATAGAATCACCTTGGTAAGAAGATAGAGAAGCTTTGATCAGATCGAGGTGAAGAATATATGAACCAAGAGTTCATCGACCTTATACGAGAGTCTAGGATTCTATATCAACTCACTCCTCCTTATATGCTACATTTGAATGGTGTTAATGAAAGGAGGAACCTAACCTTGTTGGACAAGGTGAGGTCTATGATGAGTCATGCAGATCTTCCATTATCCTTTTGGGGATATGCATTACAAACAACAACATACACATTAAACCAAGTACTAACTAAGGCGGAAAATGGAATTCCCTTTGAATTATGGAATGGAAATAAACCCATTTTTTTGCACACATGTGTATGGGGATGCAAGTAATTGGTTAAGGCCTTATCAGGAAACAAACTAGCACCCCGGGGCATGATGTGTATCTTTATAGGATATCCCAAGGAAATGAAAGGATATTAAATATATAAGCCTTTAGACAAGAAAGTGATTGTCACCAGACAAGACATATTTATTAAGAGGTAGCACATCCTCAAAAAGGATAATGGGAGAAAGATTGAATTTGACAAAGTTGATTCTCAAGATACACAGGAGTTGGTACAAGAACAAATTCCACAAGTCCCTATGAAAGAGGTTCCGGAAACACAAGTACTGTGTAAGAGCTCAAGAGAGGTAAGGGAACCAGAGATATTTGGTTTCATAATCAACAAGGATGGTGAATCATTATTGTTGGACAATAATGAACCTCTCTCTTATAAAGAAGCAGTAGAGATCTGAAAATCTAAAATATGGCTTGAAGTTATAAATTCTGAGATGAATAACATGTATCAGAACCAAGTTTGGATTCTGGTCGATGAGCCTGTTGATGTAAATCCTGTTGAATGCAAATGGGTATTCAAGAGAAATATGGTCATGGAAGGTCAATTTAGCACCTATAAATCAAGTCTAGTGGCTAAAGGATTTGGAACATGTCAAGGAATTGACTATGATGAAATATTCTTTCCATTTTCCATGTTTAAATACATAAGAATCATACTTTCCATAGTTTCTTACCATGACTATAATATTTAGAAAATAGATTTCAAAACAGAATTCCTTAATGGGAACCTTCAGGAAGATGTCTATATGACACAACTAGAAGGGTTCATGACAATAAGTGAATCCAAATAGGTTTTCAAGTTGAAGAAATCCATTTATGGATTAAATCAATAATCCATTTCATGGAACATTTGATTTGATGAATCCATAAATGAATTTAGTTTCATTAAGAACGAATGTGAGCCATGTATTTATAAGAGGTTTAATGGGAATTCAATCGTTATCCAAGTAGTATATGTTGATGACATAATACTTATTTGAAATGACATACCAATTTTACAGTCAGTTAAGGACTGGTTGAACAAGTGTTTCTCCATGAAATACTTCAGTGAAGTAGCCTACATTCTAGGGATCAATGCCATTCATGATAGATCCAAGAGGATTCTTGGACTAAGATAGGGTGAAAACATTGACCAGATACTAAATAGATTTAGTATGGAATAATCCAAGAAGGGATTGGTTCTAATTTCACATGGCCTATATCTTTCTATGAAAATGTGTCCTGAGACACAATAGGATAAAGATAGAATGAATAATATCTCATAAGCTTCGGCTATTGGATCCATCATGTATGTCATGTTATGTACTATGATTAATGTTTCCTATGCACTGAGCATGGTAGGCAGATATCCAGTAGACCCTGGAGAACAACATTGGACTGCTATTAAGACTATCCTTAAGTATTTGAGAAGAACTAAGGATATTTTACTAGTGTATGGAGGATATGAGGAACTTTTTATCAAAGGGTATGCTAATGTTGGTTTTCAAACATATCAGAATGGTCTAAATCCACATTCTAGATATGTTTTCTGTCTCAATGGAGGAGCTATGAGATGGAAGAGTTCAAATCAGCTAATTGTTGCCGATTCTATAGTGGAGTCTGAATATATAGTGGATTTTGATGTAGCCAAGGAAGCCATATAGATTTGTAACTTTTTTTATGATCAGGATGTGGTTCCTAGCAGTAGACACTCTATTCCATTGTACTGTGATAATACTACAGTAGTGGATCTTGCAAAAGAAACAAGGTCACATTAATGGACAAATCACATTCTTTGGAAGTATAACCTATTGAGGGATTTCTATCAAAAGGGTTAAGTTTCAGTGAGAAGAGTTTCCACAAAAGGGAACATGGAAGAACCCATGACTAAAGGCCTATCTTAGAAGAATCATGAATATCAGTTGAGAGCTATTGGGTTAAAGGTTTTTAGTAGTTGGATCTAGTCCAAGTGGGAGTATGTTGGAGTTGGTGTCCTAGAAACAACTAATTTGTACTTTATTCATTAATAAATACCTTATCACATATTGATTATTCTTCTACATGAAAATGTATATGATAATTTCCAAAGGATAGTTACTGAACTAAAGGGTCATAGTGGATCCCTACTATGATGAGAACATGGAAATGTCATGTGACTATTCTTGAATATATTTTCTATGGTAGGGTGATGTTATTTGAGGGACACAAATAATATAGTCCCTTATGGGTGAGAACTCAAAAAAAAATTAGGCACCTTCTCATGGTGTGAACCCATGGTAATATCCAGGAGAATATTATGAGAACGAGACCCGCCAGTATGAAATCCACATTTCATAGTGTCATTTGATGTTCCTATCTATGGATGTGTGTATTGTTCCTTAGACTTTAATATTATTATTAATGGGTATTAAAACTCATACACTTCGATGTAGTGATTAAAACTATGATGAAACAATATTTGTAGTGAGGTAGGAGATGTTGGGTTAGTTGTGAGTAATACTACATTAATAGATAATGTGAGAAAATATATATCCCTTATGTTCCATAACAGAAGTAGATATGTCATTCCCTTTGATGAAATTGATATAGAATAAATAAATCCATGGACATGGTGAGGAATGGGAGAGTTCAATTCCAGGAAGTCAAATAAATAATAATCGAGCACATGGGTTCATGGCACTTTCATGCAACCCGCTTGATTCGAGATATCGTGAAAAAAGGATTACATTACATGGTAAGCATTCGTAGGAGGTGACACATCATTGTGGCATTAACTTCTTTCTATATGGGTGCCTTGGAGTGTTACAAGATGCTAACCTTTTACTTTAGGCAAGCTCCACCTAATCCCACTAAGAAAGAGGCCTATAAGGTTACACCCTAAGTGTGTCCTAGTACATCAGTTAAATTTTCAATTAACAAGTGGAATAAAGATTATTCCTGATTGTGGTTTAATAATTATTCAAGGATTCTTGATCGCATTTATTTCAACATGAGTTATTCAAGAGAATGTATTATGGGTGAAATAATATATTTATTATCAAGTAATGTAGTGATATTTATTTGAGAAATAAATAGTTAATATTCAAGTTCTAATAAATGTGGTGGGGGAAATAATGAAAATGGAAAAATAAAAGTACACGCAGTGTAGTTTTTCTGGGGATTTTTGAGAAATGATATTATTTTTTTAATTAAATACAATTAGGTTTAATTCATTGGGTGCATGTCAAAGGATAATAATAGTCGACTATTATTATTAGACATGGGGTCTTACTAGGAATTAAATGAAATGAATAAATGATTTCAGGTAATTAATTCATTTTATTATTCTAAAAAATAAAATACCAATTACATTATTCTCATTATCCTAGCCATTCTCTATGGTTGTGCACAACGGATCTAGAAAATCTCTCAATCCAAGAGAGAATAATTTTTCCAGCAAGAACGCTCTTAAGTTACGTGAGAGATCCTCTTCCACCGGATTGAGGAGAGTGCTTTGGAAGCTTCTCTCAATGCGATAAAAGGAAAACATCACAAGTGGAGTCTCTTCCGTGCTAGAACATGGAGATCCCTTCAGCGACATCCAGAGATACGTGGAGCACATGTGGATCACTGCTAGAGGAATCCTACACATGGCTTCTATGACGCAATGACGGATCACATTTGATCATGACTGGAAAAATCAATGAAGAGACAATTACATAAAGGTAATTATTGTCTTTTAATTAAATTAATTATAACCAACATATGATGATCCTCTCTATGGTTTTGGGACTCCCTTAATTTCTTTCATTCTTCGTTCTATTTTGAAGATCCTGCGTCTTATTATCGTGACAGATCTTGGATAGACCATTGTTAACGGAAAAATTAAAGTTGGGTACACCCACAAACGCACTTCCGCTACTCCCAGAACCTACCCCATTATGGGGAGAGCCTTCATGTCTCCTCTTACCATAGGTATGTAGACTCAAAGGGGAACACTAATGCGCCCAATGGTCTAATAATACGGGTTTGGTGGCTTTGGGGGAGGCTTTAGCCTGATACTGGGGGACTAGTTTTTGGAGGGACTATGGGGTACTGGATGGTAAGGGAGGGGAGAGATTGGAACCAGAGGGAAGAATTCCCAAAAACACCCCATTACGTGTACTATTTTCTTATGCGGGATGAGGGAAGCTCTGCATACCATAGTGGTGTGCGGGAAGAGGGGTCATCTACATACCGAAGTAGTACGCATGTTGGGACAAGGACCACTGCGCACTATAGTGGTACGTGGTCCTAAGTACGATCCATCATGCTGCTTTGGGTTCCATCTGCATACTGATGCAGTACGAGGAGCCAGGTTAAATTCACATAGTGATGAACTATGTAGAACACCATATTGAAGGAGGGTCCTGGGGACTATCATTTTCAAGGAGTTCATCCACGAGAGATATGTGGTTCTCGATTTCACCAATTAGGTTCATGGTCCTCTTATTATTATTGAGTTCCCTCATTTTATGGTTCATGGATGGATGTACCTATGGAAAACATGGTTCATAATTTGGGCTTCGCTGATGATTCAAGACTGAAGTCAGAATATTATCCAAATATCTTCTTCCAACCTATGGGATCTCCTTCGAGCTTTCTTCGTCTATCTTTTCTCAATTCCTTTTATGCTGATTTTATAGATCATTGGGGCAATTATATCTATGGGCATGTAACACCATTTTCAGAGGCCCATGAAGAGATATCCTGACCCTCAAAATACTCGTTCAACCAGGGTTTGCATAGGCTACGGTTTGCGAGTCATGGTTCATGGAACCCTTTCGGTTTACTTTATCCGTGAACTACTGAGTTCATGATACGGTATGAAGACATCCTTTTTACACATGATTCCAACAAGGTTCATAATCAACTGGGTTTGTTGTCCATCGCTCTTCGGGCTAGTGCCTCGCGTGTCGTATCACGTACCAGTGCTTTGTGGTTCATGTTGTTCTCAAACCCTTCTCGGTGGTGGTATGCGGGTCACTTAAAATCTTTTGGAAACTTTAATTTCTTAAAGTTTCTTCTGAATTTTGTAACTCAATTTGAGTCCATTCTCTTTTCTAGGCTTGTAGGAATGGTTTTTTCCTTCTATAAAGTGATCATGGGAGAATTTTCTTCTCTTGGAGAAATTTTCAGGACCATACAAATGCCCCCCATCGAAATGGGGTCCCTTCTAAATGAAGAGGAGGCTATTCTGATGTAGAAGCATCCATGAACTGAAGTGGTTCATGGTAGAAAATATAGGCCTGGTAGGAAGGGACCACACCTATATATAGGGGCCCTTATCATTTTTCTTTTACAGTTTCTCGTGGAAAAAAGTGCTCTTGACTCCCCCATATTTTTTTGCATTCATGTATCATTAGTTTTGTAAAAAAAACCCTACTTGCGAACTATTTCATACGTTCTATGAACCAAACTTTTCACTATTTAACAACCCTAAAACTGAATTTTTTATTTTTCAAATTGTAGTTGTAGAATTTGAAACATTAATTTGGATTTATGTGTAGGAAAATGCTATGCGGCTATTGTGTCCACTTACCGAACTTGAACTAGAAAATCGAACTTTAAGACTTAATAATCTGAACTTAAACTTTTTAACTGGAAACATTAAATATGGACTTGGTGAGGCCTTGGTTTGCGGTATCCACCTTCTGTGAACCCTTCTGTTTGCTGGCCAACACTCCACAGGCCAGCACCTCATAGGTTATTTGCATAACATGGTCGTACGTGGTATAATGCTTCTGTGTATCATGTACTATGTGGGATAATGGCTACCGAGTACCATTTCTAGGAATGGTACATGGAGCCCCTTTCAGACATATTTTTATGTCCTTTTTACAAATTTTGTGACTATTATCCAAAAAAATTATTGGACTAACTTTTCATAGGCTTTTGGATTTTCCTATGTAGGCTACAACGGCACTTTCATAGGCAGTGATAAAATCGATGAAGATGAGGCTGTCTATGGTGAGGGATAGTGAGGATCATCTTCAATCCTACATTAATTCCTCATGAAAGCTTCTTAAAAGATCTCATGATTCTAGATCTCCTAGTTTACTCATCATCCATATAGATTCCACTTAACATCTTTGGTCCTCCTGATGACGTTCCTCTACTGTTGGCTGACCCTGATACCCCTTTCATTTTCTTATAAGCACCGCAAGGACATGATCGAGCCAACATTTCCCTAGTATGAGAATTCATGGATACTCTGTGTAGAGACCAGAAGCCTGACGTACATGGACATTACATTACTTTTACGGAATACTTAATACATAACAAAAAAAGAAACATAAGGACTGTAATAGTTTAGTGCCTTTGGAAACTCGGAATATAAACAACTAGTCATGTTGAAAGATATTCAACATATCCCATAACAATATTCCCCTTTTTGTTTCCTTACCTAAAACCTTTCTTTATTTCCTGGGGAAAATAAAACATAAAAAGGGTGAGCTCAAATGCTCAGTAATGGAAAACATAGAGAACATAAAACAATCCATAAATATTTGAAAGCAAAAACTTGAACATGAAATCTAAACATTAAAACCTTGAGCATTGAAATAAATCTTGGAAGTACGTAAGGCATATAACATAAAGGAACATAAAACATGATAAAATAGCATGGGAATAAAACATGTAATTGTGGCAACCATTCAGAACTTTTTATGATTTCCATAGTAGCCAAGGCATTGCTGCCAAGACCATCTTAGTGGACAAAGTCCCTTTCTGAATCGAGTTCACTCCTCGTTTCAGTCCTGTAACACTGAACCAGATTAACTTACCATTCCATACATGTCTATCTCATGAGATATAAATCTTTACCCAATACATTGTAGGGAGATATAAGTCCCACCCATCTCATAATGAAATCATTCTTACTTGTGCCACAAAATAATCATACATTCATAATAACCCAATAAATAAAATGGGTTTCATAAACATCATTCCATCATCACATAATCCATATAAAAGAAATGGATATCATTTCATAATAAGAAAAGTGAAACCATGTAAATAATAGATACATGTTACTTGAAACATACACATATGAAATAATGTCATCTTAGATGAAAATGGTTTTGATAAAACACTTGAAATGAATTCTTGAGGAAAATATCCTTTTTTCTTCAAAATCATTTTCTTTTCACAAAATGTCATGCAATTTTAGAAGAAAATGTTTTTGTTGAAAATATTCATGAAATATTTTGGAGGAAGCTTCATGAAAATAAGTCTTTATAAAACCATAAAAATCCGTTCACGCCGTATAAGTTAAAAATAACATTCTCCTCGTACTTTTGCTGGAAAAGTCAAAAAGTACCTCGTAAAAGAATGATTCCATACATACCATGTAGTAAAAGTCAAAAATGGGTAAAAATGACTTTAAACATACATGAAAACACTTTTATAAAACATGGACATGGATGATAGAAATAACCCCCAGTAAATACTTACGAATAAGCAATCTCGGATAAAAATGAGATTTGAAAAATTATCCCTTACCTTATGTCCGATATGCTTTGTATGTATCCGAAACTCCTGTATAATGATTTAAATAATGTCATTGACTTATTACAGAATCATATTCATTGTTATTATATCATATATGGTTCACTTATGACTTTATATTACCCGTTCTTTTGTAAATTCCTGTTAAAGTAGTGTTTTGGGTAAAATCGTTTCATTTGTCATTCGTGTTTTAACTTGTAATTATTCATATGATTACTTAGATCATGATTACTTACATTAAGAATTTAAAACATGATTTATATATAATATATATTCAGAATATACATAATATATCGATAAATGTAAAGAAATACACCGTTCATGGAGACGGTAGGCCGTACGTACGCATGAACATTGTTTTCGTTTCCTTATTGAATTGAATTGAATTAAGCATATGAAATACATATATATGTACATAAATACAGTATCATTATTATGTAATATATTTCATTATTACTTATTATATATACTTTATAATCATTCTTGAATTTTTGACATGGAAAATGAATTTCATCGCGTCGTGGAGACGGTAATTTGTACGTACGCACGAGCGATGATATCGTTCCCATGGAATTGTATTGGATTGTATGTATACTATTTCAGAATCAATATCACTTTATAATAATCATATATAGTCATTATTTACACCATTATACCCATCCAAGTAAGGTGGTGGTGGAAAATTGATTACACCACGGCGTAGAGACGGTATTTCGTACGTACGCACGCGCGGTGATTTCGTTTTCCGTAGGATGGATAGATGGTAAAATAGGGTTGTTTCATACGTAAAATAACATATCAGTATATGATTGATATGGATGCTATTAATTCATAATGAAACAAGTAAATAAGAAGAAGTATAAGAAGAAATAAAGTTGAAAGAATCGGTAACGGACATTACCTCTTCTTTGAAGCCCCTCTTTGAGACCTCCTCTTAGGGCACTAAAATTGGTCTTTGAAGAAGACCAGGACCTCTAGGATGTTTCTATGGAAGTGGGGAAGTTAAATGGGCAGGTCATGGCCGAGATTGAAGGCTCAAATTGGTGTGAGGAGGAGAGGGAGGATGTGCCCTTTTATAAGGGAGGAGAGGGGCACCTTTGGAAATATAAGAAATATTAGTTTATATTAAATCCCAACCCCACTTAAAAATTTCCAAAATGACTCATATCCTTATATTAGATGAGATATGGTTTTAATATCATCAACCAATAAAATTTAGACATGTTAGGAATTTATTTTAAACATTATCAACTTGATTTATCCTTATTTAATCAATTTTATTTTATTTTTGGTAATAACATTCTAAATTTTAAGTTATAACAAATAATTACTTATTTGTTGTGAATTTTCCATAATTTGATACTTTATAACATTTTAGACCATATAAATTTAAATTTATAATTTTTTAAATATTTTTGTGATTTTTAAACAATTTTATAATATGTTATTTTTATAAAATAACAATAGTGTCAGTTTTGACACTATTCATTTATTTGAATTTAAATAAAATATGTACAGAAGATATGTTAGAAATAAAAGATTTAATATATTCCTAAAAGGTCATATGTATTTAGAAAATTAGTGGAGCAAATTAAATAGTTCATATAATATTTATTTTATTATTTTTAAAACCATTTATTTGGTTTATCTCTTAATAAAATAATTACTACAACATTTTTGTATAATTATTTAATATACTTATTTGTTGCATAAAAATTAAAAATAAAATCCTATGATGAATATAAATCTATTACCTTTCAGAATAATACTTTTACTAGAATTTATAATCTTAAAATTACAATATTTAAATTGTTATATTTATTAAATTATGAAGGTGACAACTTTGGCATCATTTAAAATAAAATAATATAAGTGTCATAATCACCTTAATAAAGATCCAAATGGTCAAAAATTAGTCCAGTGGATGCTTAGGGTTTATATATACACTAATAATAAGTTTTGTGCAGATTTTTGGGCCTTTTGTTATGTATTACTATTTCAATAACAACTATATTATTGATTTTTCATAAAATAAATAATTTCTGCGTCATTAATGTATAAGATAATAAGATAATTAAATAACTCTTAAAAATTACAAATAAATTACCATGACAAAGAAAAACATTTTATCTTTCAAATTCATATTTATAACAGAATTTATATTCTGTATAAACTTATATTAAAAATACTTTAATTATTAAAGTTGAGTGAGACATATTTCACTTTCCTTTAAATAAAATAAACTAAAGGTCTTAATCACCTCCAAGTGGGTTCTAATGGAATCCATTTAGACCCAAATATGACTTAGGACACATTATAATCATCCAATTGTATTAATACAAGTATTAGGATAATTTTATAATATTATATTTACCCTTAATTACCCACTTTACCTTTTACTATAGTAAATTAAATTTACCGTTGTTACTATTCATAAAGCCCAAAAATAAAAAGTAGTCTATTAATATAATTTGGACCCACTGATTCCAAATATGGAATCCATTTTTCCAAATTCAATACACAGGAGTTGCAGAAATTAAATTAAAATTAATCCTGTTGTCGAAAGAAAACGGGTTTTTGTTTAAAACTTTGCAAAAGATTGAATTTATTTAACCTACGAATTCAATATAAAATCAAGGATAATGACATAAATTATATTAAATGGTAAAAATATATTCTATTTATACTTTAAAACCATTCAATATTATAATTTAACCACATAAGTTATTACTATGAAAAAAGTAGTCTTTAATTAAAATATAGCGTGTTTTTACTATTCATTAAAATATGAAAGTTGTCAGAATAATATGAAAAATTTATCCAAGGTAAAATTTTATATCCTGATTCCAAAGAATAATTTTATTTTTTAAAATTGAACTTATAAACATGTCAACAACTAGATTTAAAGTGGGTGTGCCATCAAAAGGAGGCAAAACTGCATTTTTTTAAAAATACTTATTTTACCTGAAAAATTTATTTTATTCTTATACCATGTTCTAGAAAATGTGTAAGATGAATAATAATGTTATAAAATTCAAAATTTAGTTAATACTATTCATAATGGCTAGTTCATAATAATATTATAATAATATACCATTGTTAGTAAAACCCGATATTGCGTACAACACACGCTATCGAGGAAGGTCGTGATTGCGTGTAATGAAAGCCAAGTTAGGGTTGCATGTTGGGCAAGACTCCTTTGTTGTTTCATATAACAGAATCCAACCATATTTCATTTATACATTGAATATATATATATATATATATACACACACACTCAATGTTGCGTAGAATGACTATTATCAAACGAACTTGAAATTGTATGTAACACAATCTAAGAATAGTGTTGCGTATACTGCAAGCTAATGCGGTGTTGTGTATAGCACAAGATAATATTATTGTAGCATAAAACACATGACATCAAATAAATTAAAAGGAATACTTATCATAAAATATCGTGTTGTTACACTCTGATTCAATAAAATTTCTTCATACTATGAGGATCGGCATAGACTCATGGTAATCACAGGTGTCGTAATGTTCTTATAAAACTAGTCGCCTGAGAGTACCCATTAATTATCAATATATTCCACAAAAACCCCAATGTTTGGGGGAGCACCAAGTGGGATCTTCGGGATGGAGGATGTTTCTCCAAAGAATGGGTCTGGGCATTCCAGGTACATCAAACCTTTTTGGAGTCCCCTAACCAGTTGAAGGTGGCGAACTTATTTTAGGTAGCAAGGGTTTCTCAGTTAGAGGCCTTCTCCCCATGTGAAATCATTCCCGAGATACTAAGACACTAGTTTTCAAGCACCAACACCTTCCATTTGTCGCATGGGGAGGTGGGAATCAGCTTATGGGATATCCACCATCTTGGAGGACACCCCATACCTGGAGAGATGTATTATGATTTTCTCTCGGCAGCCGCTACTTGGAATAACATTGACCATGTATCCCCTTTGACAAGGATCCTACTGGTTATGGTAGAGGGATTACTTGATTACCACCTCCAGGATCACTCTCTTATCTCATTCGATGCATGGATAGGGTAGTTCTTGTAGGAAAATGATCCTAAGTCAAGGGCTCACCACATTCGAACTCATCTATCCCATCAGTCCCATCAGACTCCAGGGTAATATTGGTCTACCCTTTAAGTGGGACAATATACCACTTGGGAATATGAGCTTCAACTATACGTGTCACCTGTGCTCAGATTAGCAAGGTTTTTTTCATGTTTTTTAGTGCATTTATTTTCCCATATTGTGATTTATATACTGGGGTCTGGGCCTGTACTTTGATGATGGTGACTGTGCTAGAAGAGGGTCAACCCATCAAAGTAAAGGCCCAGAACCTCTTCCAGCACAGCCGCCATCATCAAAGTACAGGCCTGGACCCTAGTATATAAATCGAAAGATGGGAAAATCCCCTATTATGAATATCGGCACAATCCAAAGGTTCCTTTTTCTAACTTTCAACCCACCCTTCACAACATTTATATTGTTCATCCCAGGAATTTAAGTGGTATTAATGCAGTTAGGCTGACGAATAATGCTTCTTGATTCTCATTTTCACCACTTTCTACTCCTTATGGTTCATTAAGAGGTGATAAGGGCGGTCATTTAGAAGAGCGCTCATAGATCATTGCGCTTTGGGATGGGATGCTCACTACTCTTATAGATCAAGTAGCCATTTGTGAGCCATAATTCTGTTACCAATTTTCCATGAAATTTGGGTGCCTTTAACAAGATGTACTTCTTCCTGTTGTTCAATTAATGGGAGAGTCCCATCTTGTAATTCTTTTCCATCTATGGATTATGATGATGTAGGAAGGTGATTCTATGGAAATTATCATCCCTAATACAACATGATCCACTTTTATGTCGCTAGAATATGCCCAACTGTGGGCAGGATGTTACCCTGACGGTATACTGAGAGAACTAGTTCAGTAGGTGTAGAAACCTCTAACCATTCTCCACCCCGTCCTCACCCAGAAGACAATGCCACACATTCCTTATTTTGTGATGAGTGTGATGACTAAATCTTCTATTCTTTTCCCTACAGTAGCCACGATGGATATGCCACCTATTCCCTCCCTTGTGGTAAGAAGATGCTCGATTCACAGCCAGAAGCATCTGTAGGGGGCTTCATCTATACAACCTATCTCAGTGGGGAGTGATTCATACTACTCCCCTCCTTTGAATACTGTCCATGACCCTAATGATGCTGGCCCTAGTAGAGTATCACCGAACACCCCGAAAGTTGCGGCTAGTCCTCCATGTCCGGCTCTACCGGTTGAACAATCTGAGGGCAAGAAGATCCCCCATCTTTGGTGACCTATCTTAGGTCCCTTACCACCCCTATAATGACACTTCCTACTTATAGACCCACTACATTGGGGGAGTATCAAGGTACTAGTGCCACCAGGAGGCTTCAGATAGTGTGAAAACAGGTATGGTGTTAGTTAGGTTCCCTTTCCGCAGAGAAACCTATGGGCAATTTTGCTGATGATACTGACAAATTCCAGTGGTTATTTACCGAGTTGGGTTCTAGTGGATTTTATTATCAGTACTTACACCTCCTTATCTACCAAATTGTTATTTCCCTAGAAAACCTTGCTTCTTGTGAGGAAAAGCTTTCCAAGTTCAATTCTTCCTATCACCAAGTGAAAGCCTTCTGAGATGTTTTAGAGGAATTTATTCACCTAATGGAAAAATAGGCAAAGGCTCATGATTTTGTGGTTTCCCTAAAGGAAGAGTTTTGGGAGTGTGAATCCCACGTAGAAAGGTTGGGGGATCAACTAGCCTCATCCTTTTCCAATTATGAATCTATCTAGAAGAAAGGGCGGGACCTTAAAGTCATTCTGGAATGGGCCCATCCAACGGTCAAGGATGATGCGGATGAGAGAGATTCCTTAGAGAAACCTCTTAATGACCCACGACATTCACTTTCCATTTTTCTATAAAGGGAAAGTTGAGCCTTGTTTAAGCTCTCCCCAAATCATGATGTGCACTCTTTTTCCCTTTTGATACATTGGAGAGACTCTGAACTGGGGATGTTCTTCCGTTTTTTTGTTGAACTCAATGAAACTGATTTTTCTTCAAATACTTCTTCTTTTCCTTCTCCTGTCATGTCAATTAATCACAATCAGTCATATAAACATCATTTTGATCAGGTATTAGTTTTAAACCATGATCTGAAACCAATGGATTGAAATAATCAAATCGGGATCTAATTTTTTCTTGAGTCATGGGACTTAGCGAGCATAGTTCAACTATTGTTGAGGATTTTATGGAAGACCTCATGGTATTTTGTGTCTTTTTCATTGTTACCTGAATTTTTGCCTAAGCCTTCTTAACATGGGATTAGCGGGTATAACTTGGATTTTTCTTAGGCCTCCCTATGTGGGTTTTTTGGACTAACAAGTTTCATGTCTCTTTTTCTAGTTCGAAAAAAAATTATTTTGAATCATGCATGGTGTAATTTTAATGAACTGATACTCAACTTTTATCCAGAGGTGCCCTTTTTGGATTTCCACTTTGGTGAGTATGGAATCTTTGACACTAGTAGTTTATAGTCTTACTAATCAAACTTATTACTGATGTTTTAGGTTGAAAAGCTTTGACCAAACTTGATGGGGAAGGGGACTCAATTTGGGATTCATCAATCGATAATGTTCTAATATTTTTCAGAAATAGATTTGGGATTTTTCTTGACACTGATTTGTGAATTTTGGACATGCATGAGGCTCGGGAGCCGTTTTAGGCATACAAAGGTTGGATGGGACTCTCTGTTGGATGAATTTTCCCTTGATTTATGGTTGTTTTGTAGGAGATATATGCAGAGCCTCTAGGGCATGATGAGCATAGTCAAACTAGGGTGTCTGCACAACATGGGCTTCCATCTATGATGGTATGATATGATTTACAACACTTTGAACTTACTTTGATGTTGGGAGCCATAGTGGGTGGGTGGTCTGAGTGACGATGTCTGAAAATATTAGGGACATTCATATCATCTTTGAGCGGGTAACTGTTCCCACATGATTCTTCCTTTCGTAAGGGAGAGTTGGTGAATGGTTAGCTCAATTAGAAATCTTTTTCAAGTCAAGGGAATTAAAAAATGAAGTGGAAGATATATAAGTTTTTATCCAGGGGTTTTCCAAATCTTGGGGTGATATAGGACATGAATTTCATCTGAGCATATGGAAACTGGGAAGGACTCTCTTGAGAATTAATTTTCCTTTGATTGAAAGTCATTTTGTAGGTGGTATATGCAGAGCCTCTAGGGAATGATTTGCATAGTTAGAAAAAGGTTTCTATAGGACACTGGTCTTCCATCTTTGATGGCTATGAATTATTATGGAGATGATTCCTTTCTAAACATGGTAGATGATCTTTGACAAGGGGTTCACCTGAACACAAAAAGGGGTATTTCTTTTAACTTGGCTTCTCCGGGAAACATAGAAATGAGTGGGGTACTTTTTTTGTATGTGGATCAACTTCACGCATATGGATGGGGTATCTTTATTTTACAGAAAACTCAAAAGAGACTAGAGATGAATCAGTCATGCATGTTCTAATATATCTAGTACTTGGGTTGGAAGGGGAATGTAAACCATGACTTTGAGGTCCCTTGAATCTAGAGGGGTGTTATGTGTCTTGTAAGCCATTAGGCATACTGAGATAGGAGAGGACTCTCCTGGGAAATAATTCTCCCTTGATTGACGGACGTTTTGTAGGCAACATATGTAGAGCCACTAGGGAATGATGTGAATAGCCAAACAAAGGTGTCTATAGGGCACTAGCCTCCCATCTCAGATGGCCACGGAAGATTGTGGGGATTTACGATTGCTCGGACCACAGAGTTTAAGGTATGGAAGAAGTGTATTCAGATATATTATAAACATTTGGTTTGTGTTTACTCATGGAATTAGGTGTCCCTTATATAGATCTGACTCATACACAGGGTGAGGCATTCATCCCATCTTTAGGGTATCATGTCATTTAACATCATATGGCTAGGATGTGGGGTTCCTTATGGGTAAGGGAACTATGACATGCCTTTTAGGGTCATGCTACTACGACCAAATTCCATGATTTTTTTCCATAATGTCATGGTGGATCTCTCGCTAAGATCTCTAAGCTCGTGTGAGCTATTCTTAGTGTGAGAAACAAGGGATTATGAAGATTTCTGGTCACCACCTAAGAATATAAAAATCATCATCAGAGAGAACTTTAGGCTTAAACCAATGCTACAAATTTTAACGTCATACAACAAGGATGATTTTGGCCTTGCATTTTAATGTTGTGTAGTGAGGACATGATATTGTGCTGTTTAGAGTCATGCAGTGAGGACGATTACACTGTTATAAAGATCATTAATAGCTTTAAGTTAATCACAATTAGGATATTCTAGCATTCCTTAGACTTGAATGATGATAGAAGATGTAAACCATAGTCCTGGGGGGAACTTGAATCAAGAGGGATGACATGGGGTTTGGAAGCCATTAGGTGTGCCAAGATAAGAAAGGAATCTCCAAGGGACGAATTTTCCTTTGATTGATGGCTGTTTTGTAGGAAACATATGCAGATCCACTGGGGAATGATGTGCACAGTCAAACAAATATGTCCACAAAACATTGGACTTCCATCCCTGATAGCCATGAATGTTTATAGGGATCTATCTTTTCTCGGAGTATGGAGTTTGAAAAATGGGAATGTTGTTTCTAGGAACGTAAGAAATTCCAAGACTATGATTAGCCATAAGATAATGGAGATTTTATAAAGATCTGACTCATATGTATAAAGGGAAAGCAGGATCTTTTGACTTATTATGGGTGAGGGGCATGTGCTGGATCTCGTAACATTGAGAATTGGGAAACACGTGACTCTTCAAGAATCCTGCAGTTTATTGTCATGTGATTAGGACCTTTCATGGAATCCCTATATAGGTTTGTCTTATGCACAGGGGAAGGGGAATTATTGTTGTTTTTGTTTTGTGGTGGTTGGGTCAAGATGCTTGATCTTGGAGTCACTACGTATCCTACAAGGGAAGTAATCAAGACGCACGTAGTTCCGAATTCTCCCTACAAATGTTTGGTCCATACATAGGTACATGTGAAGAAATTTTGTTTTTTGTTGGTGGTTGGGTCGGGATCTCAAATCTTGGAGTCACTATGTATCCTGTAAGGGTAGGAATCAAGCCATACGCAGTTATGAACGTCCCCTGTACCGATCTGGATCGGACATAGGGATAAGGGTGTTTTTGTTTCATATATAATAGATTATTGTTCTAACATATTTATCTATAGTTTTTTTGTGTAAGGGAATCCTTACCATTGGTCCTAAGCTAACATAAGTTATACTCGATGTGAGAAAAAAGGAGTGACAAGGGTTTCCCTCGCAAGTGTGGGGAGGTATAGTATATGATATAGGCATTTTTATGGTGGGGTGGGCTGAGATCAAGGATCGAGGAGTCTCTATGTATCCTGCAAGGTCAAGAATCAATCCATACATAGTTCTCTGAGGGACTGTGCAGCTTATCATCATGTGATTAGGACGCTTTTTTCTATATAGTTTAACGTCATGAATCTTGGATGCTATGTCGTTCAGTTTAGCATCTTGAAGTGAGGATATGATTCACATTTTAATGTCATGTTTTTCGGATGAGTTCCTTACAGTTTAACATCATATATATAGGAAAATAACTCATAGTTTAGGGTCATAGATTTTGGACCACGATATCACAGTGCTATAACTCATAGTTTAGGGTCATAGAGTTTGGACCATGGAATCACAGTGCTACAACTCATAGTTTAGCATCATATATTTTGGATTGTGGCATCACAGTTCTACAACTCATAGGTTTGGGTCATAGATTTTGGATTCTGTATTGGCATTGCTATTACCCAAAGTACTTCTTCAGAAACTTTGCATTTGTGGGAGCCGTAATGAGTTATATGTCCATGGATATCAAGGTGTATTCTCCATTGGAATAGACTCTATGTATTTCATATGGTCCCTTCCACTTTGGTTCAAGCATTGGGGGATTCTTCTGGAGTATCATCGGGGTTTAGAGGTCTAACATCATCCCTCATTTGAGGAAAGATTGAAAGAGATCCTTTTTGTTGAAGGCTTGTGCAATCCAATTTTGGTACATTTCCAAATGGTGCAATGTGTGCAGGATTTTCTCATCTAGCTTCTTTAACTCATCAAACCGTCTTTGTGATTTATTTTCCATGGATATTTGATCTAAAATGGCCACATGAAGTGATAGAACTTGAATTTATATATTAAAAACTTCATTTTCCCCATATACTAGTGAGTACGGTGTTTCCTGGGAAGTTTTGTAGATCATGATCTATTAAGTCCATAAGGCATAAAGGAGTTTTTCTGGCCAAATTTCTTATCCTAATCTACCATATTTTGGATTATGTTGGATAGAGTCTTGTTGAAAGCCTCTATCTTCACATTGGTTGTCTCATGGTAGCGAGATGAACGGTTGGTTTTGATTCCATACTCATGGTATAGCTTGTCCAACTCAGTAGAGCAGAAGTCAGTGCCATTGTCTGTCAGTATTGTATGAGGGACACCAAATATGGTAATGATGTTGGCCCTCACAAAGCTAATGATTCTTTTCTCCCTGACTTCTTTAATGGGTATGTCTTTGCGCCATTTGGAAAAGAAGTCAGTTGTTGCAAGTATGGACTTGAATTGTCTGGGTGTATCGGGGGGATGTGGTCCCACAACATCCATCCCCACAGTGGAAAATAGCCAGGAGTACTTAGATGTATGAAGTAACTTTGGGGGTCGGTGAATAAAATTGGCATGAACATGGCAGGAATGACAGTTCTTGGTGAATATGGAACAATCCAATATTATAGTGGGTCAATAATACCTGAGCCTCCAGATTTGATAAGAGATCTTGGTTGCTGATTGGTGCACTCCACAAGCTTCAGCATGGACTTCTTTCATGCCGTCAGCAGTATATTCTCCATCAATGTACCTGAGAAGGACTCTATCAAGTCACAGTTTGTAGATAACCTTTTATTAGCACACCCAATTGTATAAGACAAAGTTGACTACCCGTCTTAGGGACTATTCCATTCCATCCCTATCAAGTGGGAGTTCCCGCTTCCGAAGGTAATTTACAATGGGTGTCATCCAGCCGGTGCTGTGACAATAAGGCTTAGAAATGGGGATATTTTCATCGATATCGTCTGTATTATTCTGGGTAAATGGTAAGACTATCCATAATTAGGCAACACTAATAATTGTTTCATCCCAGTCCGGATCAGTCAAGGTTGTGGTTGTATTTTCTAAAGCATCATCTTGATCATTTTGTGACCGGGGGACATAGATCATCATTGGTTATGATGGGAATTCCACCATCAGTTCTCAAAAATGGTTCATCAAGTGGCCAATACTTCTTTCTTAATCGCATAGTCACCATTGACCCCCTTGATGACTAGCCCTGAATCACCCTTTATCTTTAAGTGTTTGGCTCGTGCATGAAGTGCCAGCTCTAGGCCCACAATGAGGGCTTGGTATTCTACTTTATTATTTTTACATCCTTCCAAAAGTAGGAAAGAGTATGGAAATATGGCCTTTTAAGGTGATATGAGTATAACTCCCAGCCCCACTTTTTTGAGCTTGGGATCCCCCATTATTTTCCCTATCTGGCTTCTGGAAGCAAGATCGAAGTACATTTCCCATGTCTGGGGATCCTCTTGGATGGAGAACACTTCTTCATCCAGAATTTTGGAATCCAATAGTGTTGTCTCTTCTAAGGGGTTCTCTTCCAGGAAGTCTGCTAACAACTGGCCTTTTATGGACTTCTGGGGGATTAAACTTATGTAAAAATGTTTCAGGATGACTTCCCAGTGTGATAGGAATCTAGTTAGTATGGTATGGTTGAGGATATATTTTAGTGAGTTGCAGTGGGAGACTAGGTGTACCTCATGGTGATTCAAGTAATTTCTAAGTTTCTAAACTACAAATATTAGTTCTATGTGGTTCTTTTCAATTGTTGAATTTAGAATTTCAACATCAATCATTGTTCTGCTAAGGTAATAGAGGTTGTTCTCACTACTGGCATCATTCTTATGTGTGAAGAAGGTGCCTAATGACCATTCCAAGGTGGTTACGTGCAAAATGAGTGGTGTCCCCTCAATTGAAGTCATCCGCACTAGTGGGATCAGGAGATATCCTTTTAGATTTTCAAATGCTTCTTGGAAATCATTGTCCCACTTATACGTAACGCATTTCTTCATTAACCTAGTTAAAGGTAAACATTTACCTGCTAGGTTGGTTATGAAGCACTGAATATAGGCCAGATTCCTCTGGAGACCTCTCAACTTAGTGAGGTTGCGAGGTGGGGGCATGACAAGGATGGTCTTTGTCTTCTCAGGGTCGAATTAGATGTCACGATGGTATACGACGAAGCCAATGGATTTCCCAGAGGTAATTCCCAAGGTTGACGCTATGAGATTAATCTTTAAACTATGTTTTCATAGTTTGTTAAAGACAGTTTCAAGATCATCCAGGTGGATTGAAAGATATCCTGATTTAACCAACAAATCATTAACATAGCACTTGATGAATTTTCCTAGGAAGGGATTGAAGATGCGGTGCATGGAATGATGATATGTGGCGCCAGCATTTTTTAGACCAAATGGAATCACCTTATAATAGAACACTCCCTAAGGGGCCCTAAAAGCAGTAGATTCTTCATTAACTCAAGCCATTCAGATTTGGTTGCATCAAAAATTTCCTTCCATGAAAGAGAGGGCCTCATATCCGGCAGTTGCATCGATCAACAGTTCTATGATCAGGACTGGTAATTCATATTTTGGGTAGTGTCGATTAAGGTCCTTGAAGTTAATGAAAATTATAATTTGTCCATACTTATTTTTGACATGGACTATGTTCACCATTTAGATCAGGTATTGGACTTCCCTTATGAAGTTGACTTTGATAAAATTGTCAACTTTGGCCTCTATTTTGGAATCATGCATCGAGTGGGTCCTTCTAGCTGCCTTCTTGTAGCCCCGATGAACTTTTGGTATACCCATATGATGAGGGGAGACCTCGTGATCTAGGACTGGTATTTATATGTAGTTCTAGGAAAACACATCTTTATTATTCATTAGGTAGGATTTGTATGCCTTTTTATCCTTAACAGGCATAGCCACACTGATCAGAGTGGGTCGTGGGTCATCTTCAGTGCCCAGGTTTATCTCCCCTAAGTTCATCGATTATGGTAGAGACGCCTTATTAGAATGCAGAAGGGGAGTATTTTAGTTCTTCTTCTTCATCATCATCATAATCTTCTTCATATTCTAATGGAGATAGGATTATTAATATTAACTCTCCAATGTTTGGAGATAAATTGTCTTTTTTTCTTAGTGAGTAAGACGATGGCAGTTTGGGGTCCTGAGGATAGGTCAGGAGCATCTTTGGTAGGGCTTTTCCTATCATCACATGAGACATCTTGTTCTTCCATGTCTTTAGAATTGATGGTCATAACAGAGATCATGCAGACAATTGAGTCTTTATTTGGACTTTCACTTATTCATTCAACTTGGTTGATGGGTAACACATACTCATCCACAAGCTGCTGGAGGGGGTCAGTGGTAGCCGTTTCCAATCAATTCAGGGTAGTGATCCAATCAATGTCATCAGCCAGAGACTGATTCTCTTTTGTTTCATATAATCCTATGTCGATGTAATGCAACTCACAAGAATCTAACAGGGATTTATCGATGTGAAAAATCCTATTATTCCCATTAGTGAAATATTTGATGCACTGATGGTATGATGCGGAATTGCAGCACGCTGATGCAGCCAAGGCCTCCCTAACATGATGTTAAAGGTTTTAGTTTTCCTCTCTACGAGGAACTCAGAATCCGAAATGAGGTCTCCAAGATGAGTTTTAAGCTTGATTCATCCCAACAGATTCTACTTTCTTTTTTCATATCCCAGTAGAGTTTTGGTTCAGAGTGTTGGGTTGTCTTCATCATAGCCTAGTCAATGAAGTGTTCACAGTGGGAGGAGGTTGATGCCAGAGCCATTATTGATGAGAATCATCTGTACATCAATTCCATTTATCTTTCCTAACACATATAAGGGTTTGATGTTCCCATGCATGATGTCATATTCATACCTGTCTATGAAGGCGATGAAGGCATTACATTCTTTGGGATTGGTCTCCATCTAATAGACTTTGGATGTTTCTAATTCATACTCGAATTTTTTGGGACTTGGTAAGGCTTCGATGAGCACCTCACTATGATCTGCAGACAGACTTAACTTATCCAGGATTGACATCTTTACTAGTATTAAATCTAGCTTATTTAGAATATCATATTTCTGATCTAAAGGTCAGCGCTTCCTGGATCGAGGTATCTCTTTCACAGACACTTTATAGGTGTTATATTTGGTCATAGATGGTTCGCCCTCTATGAGAGGGGCTAGTGGTTATGTGGTCCTTTCTGGGTTTGGCCGAACTAGTCCGCATGTTTACCTTAAGAAATTTAATATTTGTTCTTCCCTTGATGGATACACCAAGATAATTAGGATTGGGTTTCTTCTCGTGGGGGAGGAGGAGCATTCTGGTTCCTATTGTGCCTATCAAATGGTCCTTCTATGAGTTTCCATGATGTTAAAAGTTTGGGTTATGGTATGGCCAGGGATTTAACTCCTCCCATGATGATGCCCTCTAGGAAACTGTCAGCCTCTATGGTCTCTTCCTCCATCTCTCCAGTTGGATGTAGTGAATCTGATTTCATGGCCATAGTCTCCATCAGAGAAGGGTTCCATCAAGTGAATGACATCAATGGATCCAAAGATCAGTTCTTGATTTGATAATTTTTCTTTTTGACTGCCTCCTTCTGATGGTATCATTTGGTAGGGTGGTTCCCATTGTACCATTTGGGAGGGCGATGCCCGTTGTACCAAGTCTGTTGGTATGAAGTCTGAAAGTGTCAACACTAACTTCGGCTTTGGTGTCAGTCCATCTTCTTACTCTTTATTTCTACCCCTACATGCTGTAGAGGACTGTGGGGCTAAGGATGACGGTTGTGTTGTATTAGGATATTTTGGGGGCATGGTTTCTTGTTTCAACTACACCTGGAGTATTCTATAAACTCATTTGACTGTATTTCAGGTCATCCAGTTTCCAAAACTTTTCTTCTTACTAGAAATATTTTTTAATTCCTCTTCCTCTCTTGAGTCTGAGTTGGTGACATATGCCACTTGTGCTGGCGACAGACCCAACTTGACTTTCTTGAAATCCACCATATTTTGCAGGAGATCCTTGAAAATGAAGCATTCCTAGATGATGTCTCTCATTATCTAGTGATAGGGACAATAATTTGGATAGTCTTCGAGACCCAATTTATCGTCTTGTTTTGGCTCTGGTATATAGAGAAAGTTGCAATCCATGGTGGCTATGAAATAGTCGCAGACCTGGTCATCTCAGAGCAGTTAGAATTTATTTCTTTGTTCTTCGAATTTATTTATTTTAGCACCTTATCACTCATACTTATGAGGTAGGGGTGTTTATTGGCATCCATGGGGTCCCGTATAGTTTGGTTGAGGCCTCACAACTGGATTTGTTGCAGGGGGTGGCATAAGCGTGATAGAGGATGTTTTAGTTTTTCTCTCTCTTTTCCCTAGGGATGATGGGGTCACTCGGGACTTGAGATTGGTCTATTGCAAGGGGTCTTCTATCCTTTGGGAAATGGAAGAGAAATCTCAGAACCCACTTGTGTACTTCACTGAGATGATCGGTTTTCACAATTCATCATGAAGGTTATCAATGCACATGGTGAGCATTTCATCCTGGGGGATCAGTCGGTTCATGGAATAAGTCAGGTCTTTTTATCTGGAAATGAAGTCTGAGACTCTTTCATTCTCTCACTACTTGCAGTTCATAAGATGACTGACCATTTTCTTAGGCAGTGTTGACCTGAACTAGAAGAGAAACTAATGATGAAGGTCCTCTTAGCTGGTGATTGAGTTATCTGGCAATCTCGTATACCATACGAAGGTCGAGCCCTGGAGGGTTCGTATGAAGCATCTAAGTGTTACTACTTGTTGCTGCTCTGGAGTTCCCATCATTGGGTCACAGTAAGAGGCATAGGGAATTAAATATTGTTTCGGGTCCCTAGAGCCATTGAATACTAGGAATACATGGTTTCTGAAGTTTCGAGGTGGTGGAATGTTTCTCACCTAATCAGGGTAGGGTCTTTCCTCTGGTTTAATTAGAGAGCGCTGCCCCTACATGGATCAAGATGTTAGTTTCTTGATGATATTCAAGATCCATTGGTGCATACCTTTTCAGGATTATGCTTGGGATGGTGTGGCAGAAGCTAATGATGGGCATTCTATAATTGGTGGAATTTGGGGTGGATACCTGGCTGGGGGTATCCTTTGTGGGTTTAACTAAATATATTCCAGTTTCCTTCCCAGTGGGGGTAAGTCTTGATGTCCTTTCAGGGCCGAGTTTAAGTAGTTTGACGGTCCTGGTGCTGGGTTGAATGGGCCTCTGAGCTTGACTTTATTTACCAAGATGAGTGCATGTGGCAAGGGAACCTCTTTTGGGAATACCTTCCGACGTTCCGCAGGGGGAACACATCCAGAAAGGTAGCTCCCTCGATGCAGCTCGACATTAACTTGCCTGAGCTCTTTCATTTCTTCCTCATGTTTGGAGAATCTTTCCTCAAAAGTGAGGGACACATTCTCAGGGGGAGTAGGAGGTGGGTCATAGACGACCTTGGATTTCTTCTTTTCCTTTTTGAGGTTTCTCAAGGGTGGCAGTGACGAATTAACTAAGGGGGTGCCCAAATTTAGGATCACCCTCTTGTTCCAAGTATGCACACCATCAGACTCAGTGTGGGATGCATCTGGGAGGGAACCATATTCCTTTGCATACTCTCCCTCTGTTTCATTTCCTATGAGATCTGTGGGTTTTATGTTTACCACATTCACTGAAGCATACCGCATTAGGGGTGATGTACCCAGTTCCAAAAGGTAGGATGGCTTTCTACGCCCTTTGTTTGACTTTCCCAATCTATTCTGCGGTATTCTTTGGGTTTCTTGGAAAAGATTGACCCAAAGGGATCCATGATCCGACCATGTAATGTGTCTTCATCTCAGAGGGTATGAGAAATGAGATGGGGTGGAACATGTGACTTTTCTTCTCATTATTCTTCCTATATGGTAGAAAACAGATTTCTGTTGTGCAGGAACTTGAGGTAAAATTGTCCCCAGCCTTGCGGTCTAGGATTGTTCCCATTCTTCTATTGATGAGATACAGCCTCGAGTTTTTGTCCTTATGGATGAATTTTGTGTTAAAAATTCCCCCATCCCTATGGGCTGGAGTTGTTCTCACATTGAATTGGTAGCCTCTACTATTGCAACTTTTTCAATTTCACGAACTTCCGCACAGGTATGAGCTGAGTATGGAATTGGACCTGCATGGTGTCTATGGGATTTTTAATACATGAACATTGCTTAATGGTTGGATTCCCTTAGGTAGGAATACTGCTAGTTTTTCTTCTTTTCCTGACTCAGAAGCTTTTCGATGGCTTTATCTCTTTAGTCCTTACGCTTTTGAGGCTTACTCTGAGCCAGTTTTTGTTGAGTATCCCATCTTTCATGAGCAGGGGTTTAATTTGATTGCTTCCTTTGGGTAATGACATTGGAGGGTTTTAGTTCCAATGAGGTTGTCTATACGGGATTTTTGATGAAGTGTAGAGCTCCATGTTCTCCCCATCCCCGAATATGAACTCTGTTCAGGGCATTTACAATGAGGCGATGCAACTTGTGTAGTGCATAGTGGCAAGTCAGTTCAAGGTTTTTCTTTTTTCCTTTCTGATCATCGATGTCGTGCAGATGGGAGGGATTCCAGGTAGATTAGACATTAAAGCTATACTAACATACTAACATGGTCCGCATACCCTTCGTAGGGTAGGAACTTTTCTTTTAGCAAGAAAATATTCATCCATATATTGAGTCGAATGTCATCCATACATTCCCCGGATAACTACTCTCATATGTTGAAGTGATAAGTATTCGAAGTCCAATAAATCAATGGTATATTATCTTCATCTAGTTGTATTCTCACAAGAAACATATCTTGTTGTTGTTCTTCTTGGGGCTCCACTACTTGATATGCCCAGCTCAACTACTTCTTAAAAATTTCATTCCATGAAAGCGGGCTGGTGGTAGCCTCATTGATATGTGAACAATGTGGGGGTGGTTTAGAAGATGAGAATGGCCATGAACTGTCCTCAAGTTGAGAAATTATATCAATCACTATAGGCGGAGGGCTTGATATGTCCGACTCCGTCTTTCTGAGCGCCTCAACATAAGAGGGCCTTCTCAAAATTGTTTCAGAAAGGTGAGGAACTTATTTACAATATTAATTTTGAAAATGGGGGTGACCTCTACAATCAGTGCCACAATGGTGAGGGATACTATTGAAACTCGATGCCCAAACACAGGGAGTGTCCCTACAACAAATTCCATTTTAAAGATATTCCATGGTGGGTGTTATCTATTCCATGGTATGACCATATGGCTCAGAAATAGGGCTAATTTCATTAATTTCCAATATTCTGGTTTGAAAAAACAGTAATACCACACGACGATGGGCTATGTTGATGACTGTCTCAACCCGATTTGGATCTTCCAAGGATGTAGATGCATTATCCAGTGCATTAGCTTAGGAATTTTGTGATCGCGGTACATAAGAAAATGTCATCTCTGAGGAAAATTCATCCATTATCCCTCTTACATAATCACAAAAAGGGATTAACTCTTCTTTTCTGATAGAATATTCCCCATTGATTTGTTTGATTACCAATTCCAAATCACCTTTTACTTTCAAGTGATTCACTTGCACCTGAAGGGACAATTCCAAACCTACGATGGGAGCTTAATATTCTGCCTCATTGTTGGTGCCGCCTTCTGATAATAGGAATTAATGAAGAAATACTACCTTTTCTGGGGAAATAAGAACAATTCCTAACACAGATTTGTTGATTTTAGGGTTTTTCATTCTCTTTCCTGTTGGACTTCAGGAAGCACCATCAAAGTACATCTCCCATGTTTGTGGATTATATTGAATAGAGAATACCTCTTCATCAAGAAGTTCAGTATTTAATGATTTATATTCCATATATGGATGTTTAACAAAGAATTCAGGTAGATATTGGATTTTTATTTCTTTCTGAGGCACAAATTGGATATCAAACTATTGCAAAATAACTTCCCACTGTGCCAGATGCCCTGTAAGCATAGGACGACTGAGGATAAATTTGATCAAGTTACTACGAGATACCAATTGGACCTCATGATGTTGTAGGTAGTGTATCAATTTCTGAACTACAAATATTAATGCTAGGAAACACTTTTCAATCCTTGAATATTGAGTTTCCACATCAAGCATAGTTCACCTGAGATAATAAAGGTTGTTTTCATTCCCAGCATCGTTCTTTTGGGCAAGGAAGGCACCCAGAGATCGCTCTAAAGCTATCACATTGAGAATAAGTGGTCTTCCTTCAACAGGTGGAATTAATATCAGTGTACTAAAGAGATATTTATTGAAGGTATCAAATGCTTCTTGATAGTCTTCAGTCTATTGATAGGTGACTCCTTTCTTCATTAATCTGGTGAAGGGAAAACACTTGCCTTCCAAATTGACGATAAAGAACCAAATATAGTCCAAGTGTCCTTGGATTCCTCTTAATTATTTCAAATTTCAAGGAGGTGGCATACCAAGGATTGATTTTGTTTTCTCAAGATCAACTTCGATACCATGATGGCGTAGAACGAATCCAAGAAACTTTCTCAAGGTTACCCTAAAAGAACATTTCAAGGGGTTCATCTTTACATTGTGTTGTCAAAGTTTATTTAATATGGTCTCTAGATCAGCCAAGTGATTGGAATATTGTCTGTATTTGACCACCAAATAATCCACATAACATTCAATAAATTTTATTAATAAGGGTTTGAAGATATGATTCATGTCACGTTGATATGTTGCACCTGTATTCTTTAAGCCAAAGGGCATTACCTGATAGAAAAACACACCATGAGGGGATATAAAGGATGTATATTCTTCATCCTCTAGGTCCATATGGATTTTATTATACCCATAGTATCCATCCATGAAGGAAAGAGCTTTATATCCAGCTGTTGCATCAATTAAAAGTTCTTTAATCGGAACTGGAAAGTCGTCTTTAGGACAATGCTAGTTAAGATCTAGGAAATCAATACAAACTCTAATTTTCCCACTCTTCTTTTTCAATGGGACAATGTTGTCCAGCCATTTGGGATATTGAACTTCCCTAAAAAATTTAGCCTTTATAAGCTTATCAACGTCAGCTTAAATTTTAGAGGCATGAATTGGGTGTGTTCTTCTTGCTTTCTACTTGAATCTGCAATGTTCTTCTAGAAAAACCAAATGATGGGTGGCTACATCTAGATTAAGTCCTGGAATTTATGTATAATTCCAAGAAAATATATCTTGATGTTGCTTTAGAAATGAATTATACACTTTTTTCTCTTCAAGAGTCATGGTCGCACTAATTAGATTGGGGTGTGGATCTTCTTTTGTACCCAGATTTATTTCTCTGAGATCATCCATGGTTGTAGAGACACCTTCCTCAAATGATGGAGGAGAATCCCTAAGATCTTCCTCTTATTATTCATTATGTTTTACCTCTTCTATTTCTACTTGCAGGTGACAAGGAAAAACTTCTAGAGTTAGGGGAGGAGTCAATATTCGAACATCCTGAATAAGAGGCCATGATATCTGACCCTACTGATGATGAAGGGTCTTCCTGGGGTAATAAAGAGGAGATTATGGATTGGGAATCAACATATTTGACTTCCAATAGCATTTCTAAAACTTCTTCTACTCTGATTGACGAAGTAGAGGCTTGTTGTAGTTAAGCAGATGAAATAAAAATATCTTCATTTAAGATTCCATCACTGCATGGTGAATAAACAGTTTCTCCCATGCTGTCAGGCTCAGTTGCTATAATTGACATTATAGAAGTTATTAGATGAGGGATTAGATTTGGTTTTACCCTTTAAATTTTATTAAAGGGTAGCCCATAATCTGTACTCAAATGTATGAATAGGTTTTTTGGGATCTTTTCCAATCTATTCAGATCATTAAATCTGGTTATTTATTTTGTCATGGACTTTGTTCTTTTTGTGTGATAAAACTCTGCCTCAATGTATTGAGATTCACACATTTTGAATGGATCCTTCCCACTATAAAACTTCCCAATTTGACCATTGAAATAGTACTTAATACATTGTTGGTATGACAAATGTATGGTCGCATGTTGATGCAGGCAAGGCCTTCCAAGTAGAATGTTGAAGGTTGTGTCCGGAATAACAACCATGAAATCTGAATTAGACATAAGATCTCCAAATTTAGTTCTGAGTGTAATCTCACCCAAAGTTTTCTTATAATTCTTGTTATATCCATGAAACATTAATGTGTAAAGAGATAATTCATAATTAGTCAAGTCCAATCGACAAAGTGTACGAACGGGAATGAGGTTGACTCAGAAACTATTATCAAGGAAGGATCGCCGGATGACTATGCCATTAACCTTTCTAGATAAATACAAGGGTCTAATTTGTCATTGTACAACATCATCTTCATCTTAATCTATAAAAGATACGATTTCCTGACATTCTGTAGGATCATTTTCTATATGGTAAACCTCAGTAGCAGCAACTTCAGTTTCAAACTCTTGAGGACTTAACAAAGCCTCAATAAGTGCTTCTCAAAGATATTTTGACTGATTAAAAGCATCCATAATTGATAACTTGGTTAGAACTTGGGCCAATTGTTTCAATACATCGTACTTTTGATCCATATTTTTGTGTTTCCTAGCATGAAGATACAGTTTTGCAGGTGCCTTGGAAGTTGATGCTTCTGATATAGATGTACCTTGTGTCAGACCAGAAGATAGAAATACTCCTGGATTTAGTATATTAGACTAGATAGATCTATCTACTTTCTTAAAGGAAGACGGTGTGACTTATAATCAGTCCTCCAAAATAATCATGTCCGGACCGAACCTGTCTTGCAAGGAAGAATATATTTGTTATTGTTGATCCTGATCAAGGGATCTTAAATGATTTTTCACCACATATATGGTTAGAGGAGGGGTGGAGTTAAAATGGTGGTTTCTAGAATTGTCACATCTTTCCATGGATCCTCAACCTTGATCTCTTCCTCTGGTTCCCCAATTAGGTATAAGGAAATCTAGCTCATTATAATCAGAATCACCATCAGCATAAGGACCCATTAAGTGTATAATGTTGATGGAACCAAAGATCAATACTTCATCTGATGAAGATTATTCTTGATAGTTTAGTTCTGGTTGTGCTATTTGGCGGGGTGAAACTTGTGCTTTTGAAATAGATGGCATGAAATCTTCCAGGTTCAATGAAACATTTGGCCTTGAAACGAGCTCATATTCTTCTTATGGTTATTTGTCCTCCTGGTCACCTTGTTTCTTTGAGGATTGACCTTTTAATGAAGGTGATTTTACTATGGAAGAAGTGGCGGAATACACAATCGGTTGTTTCAACTGTGTTTGTAAAATGGCATGAGTTCGGTTAATCGTTTTCTTGATCATCCAATAATAATATTTCGGTGACCAATGATAGGTTAATCCTTAGTGATGATGTCCTCGGAAAGGCATCTCTTTTCCCACTACGGTGCCTAGGGTTTCCCTTCAGTTCCTCTCCCTTCCCCCTCTAAACTGGCTCGGTCCCGAAGGTGGCTACATTTGGTTCGGCTCGATGTTGGCATGGTCTGGCGTCGGCTTGACGCAGTGGAGTTCTGACGTGCAACTGATTCTATCGGCTCAGCAGGATTGCTACTTCGAAGACAATGCGGCTCGGCCCGCTCAGTTCGGTGTCGGCAATGTCATGGTTGCAGTGGTTCCGGATTCCCGGTTCGGTCCAACGCGGCCAGGTTCCATTTCTGACTCATTTCATTTATAGCTCGGCAGCAGATCTGGAGTGGCCAGAGGGGGGTCTTTGTCTTCGTCGATTCTGTGAGTTCTATTTAAGGTTTATGATTTGAAGGTGTTTTTGGTTGTTCGGTTGGCTGGATTTGGTGGCTTTGGGTTCTGCCGCTCGAACTCTGTGATGGGTTTTGTTTGGGGTTGATTTGGTTCTGGTGATTCGTGTTGGCTGGATGATGGAGGAGAAATTTGATTGGTGTGAAATTTAAGTGGTGTTGATTTTGTGATATTGTGGTATGGTTTTTTGTTGGATGGAATTGTGATTTGGTTGAATGGTTTTTACATTGGTCTGTTTGAGTAGTGGTGTTATGGTTCGTAGTTGATGGAACATTGCATACAGTTCACTTCAAGGGACGGTTCCAAAAGAGGTTCAGAGCAAGGAGCTTCCACAGATCATGGATATCCGGAATTGGATATTTGAGAGGGTATGACTTTTTTCATTGGTACCGTGCCTATCATCCTTGCACGAGACTGCTATCCAGAAATCGATGAGAAGTTGGAAGCTTGTATTAATGATTTTTATGCTGGGTAGGGGTCCTTCTTTGCAGTTTTGAATTGGTTTGTTTTTGTTTCTGGAACTTTGGACAGTGGGGTTTGACTGTCTTTATGCCTTTCAAGTCTGTTGGGTTACCCTTACCCATCAAAAGGGGGTCTATCATAATAAAAAAAATTAATTTTCAGTCAATCATCATATTTCGGAACATTTTTACTTTTGACTTCATGCCATTCGCCTTCTTCTTATGGATTTGTAGCAGTAACACATGCTACTTGAGATGATGAAATTTTCAATCTCACTTGCCTAGAGTCTAACATATTTTTAATGAGGTCCTTGAAGACAAAACACTCCTAGATAGGATGTCCTAACATTTGGTGAAAGGAAAAATAATTCAGAATATCTTCATCTCCTTTATTTGGTTTCATTGTCCTTGGAAACTAAACCAAATTCATCTCCAGAGCTGAGATGAAGTAACCAGAAACTTTTTCATTCCAGAAGAATAAACTTTGTTCTTTAATTCTTCAAACAGACTCCTCCTTTGATCTCTTTGATCTTCTTGATAAGGCAGTCATTGCTGTTGATGCTATGGAGGTGGATCCCTTTGATATGATAAAGGTTTTAAAGTGGAATAAGATACAGGTTCTTTCTTGAGTGTAAATGTTGCAGCCTCTTCTTTCCCTATTCTCCTTCCCAGAGATGATGAAATTACACAAGTTTTATCCTTAGTTTCTATAATAGAATCTTATATCTATTGAGAAATTGAAGTAAGGTATTGAAACCCTACTATGTATTTCACAGGGATCAGTGGTGTTCATAACTCGTCATGTAGATTTGCCATACAAATTGGAATCAACTCTTCTTGAGGGAGCACCAGACTTAAAGAATATGTTAATCCTTTCCATCGTGCAATGTAATCTGAAACTATTTCATTCTCCCTTTGTTTACAATTGGTGAGATCAAAAACTGTAGTCTTTTTCAGCTTTGAGCTAAATTGAAGAAATAATTTCTGATAGATATTTTCTCATCTAGTAATTGATCGAGATTATAAACTTATATACCAAACAAAAGTTGGTCCTTGTAATGACTGCACAAAACACCAAAGATTTATTGCTTTTTGTTATTTAGGAGTTCCCATTATGGGATCATAATGAGAAAAAAAAATGTGTTAAGAGTTGTTCTGGATCTCCAGAACTATTAAAGATTGGGAATGTGATATTCACAAAATTTGGTGGGGGAGGAATCAGATCCACCCAATCAGGGTAAGATTTTTTTCCGGCTGAAATGGCGCACGTCGTTCCTCCATATCTTCCAATCAAGTAGTTAAGTCCTCAATTGTGTTCGTAATCATTTGAGGAATATCCGGATGAGCTAGACCTATGCAGGTACAGCAACTGGATCTTGATCTAGTGCAATGACCAGCAAAACCACTGATGGAGGTGCTGGTATTTTCCTTGGATAACCCATGAGAACATGCCTATTAGGATTTTTTTGATCCTTCCTTGGTTTTGTACCCAATAGAGGTAATTAATTATCCTCATATGTAGTTACTCCAAATCCTCTTTTCTCAGAAGCTCCTGTAGGATGTGCAAGTTTTGGACCTACCTAGGAAGTACGTTTATGAGAAATTATACTTTGAAGTAACTCTGTATTGAGTCTTATCAACTCTTTAATTTTCTCTTCTTACTGCAAAAATATCTCTTCAAGCAAAAGATATTGACATTATCCAGTGGAAAAATAAGATGAAATCTGACTTTTACCTTTCCCCTTGTTAGATTCCTTTTAGAGAAGGTGGAGTTGGTTATTTGAAGGCATACCTAGATTCTGGGTAAGCCTATGATTTCAAGTATGTACACCTTATTCATTTTCATCAGTATGTAAGGATAATAACTTCATATTTTGATTCCGCTGAACTAGGATCATTTTCTGGAGGATATTCTGTAGTGGTGTTAATTACATTTACTGAAGCATAATGCATCGATGGGATTTTGTCAGTATCTTTGTGAGATCGTATCCCTCTGTATCTTCCATGAGAATTTTTTCCATTGTATGATGAATCCTCAGAAATAGTTTGGTGGAAATTAACTTAAAGTTAATCCTTATATAGTTTAGTTGTGCACTCTTTTTGTGGATTCTTCCCTAATTGGGAGAAAACTAAATTTCTTTGAGGAGGGGATTTTAGATTTAAAAAAATACCCCATCCTTGCAGGCTAGGGTTGTTCCTGTTCTTCTTCTTCAAACTACTAAACATTGTTTAATTAATTTGAAAGTTGAATTAAATGATCCCCCAATATTGTAATATTAGGTGATTCATGAACTTCTATGGTTTAAATTCATGCAAATATTCTTCTAATTTTGCGAATTTTGGTTTGGACATTAGCTGGTTTCATTATCCGACAACCACTCAAATCACCTGTTTTGGAAGATAGTTGTGCTATTTCAGACATTTTCATTCTCTAATGGCTGACATCCTCTAAGTGGGACGCCAGCTCAATATTCTCAGATGCTTGATGTAAAATTAACTCAAAATCTTATTTTCTTTGGGCCTGACTCTGATGAGAGTTGGTTGAGGCATGTTCTTTAGTGTACATTTGATTACATAAAAAATCTATTTATTGTGGCCGATTGTGGCCAATAACATTGCATGAGACCACTTTTAGGGGACTTTATTAATTCTGGAGTGCAATGAAATGCAATTCTTCATGTGCACCCCATCCTCTAATACAGACACCAGATGGGATGTCGGCAATTAACTAGTGTAGACTCTTTAGGGAATTGAGGCATGAACACTGAAGGGTTCTCTGATATTTTTCAACCTTTGTATGTTGGAAAACTGAGAGAGATGCCAAGTCAATTTGGCATTGCAAACCTTCTATTACCTTTACATGATTTTGATATTCATCATATGGTAATACTTTGTTTTTCAAATGAAGAAGAGTATTCCATAAGTTGAGGTGGATGTCATGAATGTAATCATCTACCATCAATTCTGGAATGTTATACTGAGAATTTTCCAGAGGCCAGAACATGACTGGTATTTATCCTTTAGCCAATTGTTTTCTCATGTTTAACATATCTTCATCATCTTTTACTAGAGATTTCTCCACTTGGTCTGACCGAAGTGAATGCTCTGTATTAGAAGAAAAATGACCCAAGGGACGTTCAGATAATGACTATTCCCTTAAGATGTCTTTTGGTTGAGAAAGTGTTTCACCCATAAATGACAAGGCATCAGATATGACTGGCCTTGTGTTTACAAGTGCCTTGAGAAAAGAGGGATTTCTCATTGCTACATTTTCAAATATAGAAATATATTGAAAATGTGAAATGTTGTTGCGGAGATGAATTTCATAGTGAATTCCATCATGGGGAGGATCACCATGGTGGATTACAGCAAGGGATAAATCCTCTTTATCCTTGATCTTCTGGCTACATGGAGGCTTGTCATGGCTCTCATCCAGAGATATTCACTTTGGATTGACCAAATTTTCATGAAGCAAGCCTTCATGATGAAGTTTATAATGAGGAACTTCATAATTACTTCTACCAATCCCATAATTTAGTAATGATAGGATATGATATTGCGCTGAAATGGATAATTATTTTAGGGCTTTAAGAACTCTAGTATTATGAAGATCCAAATCGCAGCATGACCCTTGATTTTCCAAGAATGCTTGCCGAGACTTCTTCTTGGATGTTCTCTTATACTTAGTTGGGGACACTTTCTGGGAAAAGTGGTTATCATGGTAAGGTGTATGTGCCTACCTTGTATTGGTTATCGGAATAGACCGATTACCTCTATTTGGAAAGGGTGTATGTTCCTGATCTTATTGTCCGTATGATATGGGGGAGTATGCCCCATGACCCTCTTGGACTAGAAAAGTGGTGTGTATCTACTCCAGGATGTCATGCCGATGTTTCATCCCATGTGTGGGGACAAATTTATGTGTTTTTCCCTTGTACTACTAAAGTAGTTGTTATAATATCCTAGCATGCTTCCAGAATAGGGGTAGGGATTTGCATCTTCCCATTCACCATTGATAAGATATGTTTGGTGACTTCAATGGCCAGAACAAAAATATATGTTCATTCCATATATAGAGTAGGTATATGTTCCTGCTCCTGTCCACCTTTTCATGTCACTGGGTATTAACAGTACTCATGCATGGGGGAAGAGTGTTGGGTCTGTCCCATATTTGTCATTGGAGCTTTCTGACTGACTTCTTTGGGTGTTGCCAAATGAGATTGTTGGTAGGATTGATGAAAACTGGAAGGTGTATGTGCCTGGTGGCTATTTCCTATCAAGTATGGTTGGAGTACTTCCTTCAATACTGGCAGATGAGACGACTGGAAGAATTGGTGATTGTATGTAGGTGTATGTTCCTGACTACCAGTTGCCACCACATTGGATTGGTGGGATTCTTTAAATATAGTAAAATGAGCTTACTGACTAGATAATAACTTGTAAGAAGGTTTATGTTCTTGTTCATTGTACTCCACCAGGTTTATCTGGTGGGATTAGTGGGTTTATACCAGACGAGTCTGTTGGGCAGAAAAATTAGGACGGACGGATGTATGTGCCCACTCATTGTTTGCCACCAAGTAAGGTTAGTGGGCTTCTCTGAAAGGGGTAAAGGTAATAACATGCTCCCTGTTGACTAGATGTTTCCCCTGATGGTTCATCCTGCATGCCCAGGTCTGAGAGACCTGGACCGAACGTCCAGAGGAAACACCCCCATCATGTTGGGGGTTCACTACCGCACGATTCTGCTGGCAGTGATTGTTGGTGGGAGTCCTCAAGAAGGACCCATGCATCTTTAAATTGAGTCCATGAGTGGCCTATTGATCCACCTCCCTATAGTATGGGAGGGACTGGTTGTTGTGTTCCAATGATAAGGACCCAAAATGGTTGAAGACGGTGGTTGGTACAGTCTACTTCTTGATCATCGTTCATCGTTGGCTGGACAATCGAGGATTGTTATTGACCTGGAGGGCCTGTCGAGCAGCCTCTAAAGTTAGGATTGTACCGTGATGATGATACTCCTTTATCATCATGTTGGAGACCCAACGTTGAAGATGATGGGTGGGCGATGACATCCTTCTCGTGGATGAGGATCCCGCTTGATCAGTAGTTGGGAGGTTCACAGATGTCTTCCTGAGGAAGACCATTTTAGAGTGAAGAGAGTTCTGAGAAAAAGCTTGAAACAATAATAAACTCCATTAAAGTAACATCTTTTAGACTGATACATGCGTGATTGATTCCTTTTTATATCCTTTCTTTATCAATTGATAGGGGCCTAAAAAGTGGGTAACATTATTAACTTGGTTAAGGATTCATGTCAGGTTCACCATTTTTGTTTCTTACTTTCTTGAAACATGTGTTCTAGTTTTAAGAATCACTGCTTCCAAGCGGTTTCCAATGGATTTATTCATAGAACTAAAATCTTCCAACAGTTCTTTATCTAAATGGGACCTTCTTTCCAAATGTAGGTATTCGTTAAGGTCGATCTTTATGATACTTAGGAACGTGCATTGGTTGAGAGGATGGGAGGTTGGACTCATCACACCCTTTTGGGGGGAATTTTTGTCTACTCCGGGACTCTATTTATAAATTTAAAATATTTTCATGAATCCTTATTAATTCACCAAAGTATAACATAAGTTTACCTTGGATTTTTCAATCACTTATGAACTTGTGTAAAATTTAGAATCATCAGTATGTATTCAAGGTTCTTCATTAATGGAGATATCCATATGTATTCGAGATTCTCCATCAATGGTATCCTTTCATATAATGTTAAATATTCTTTTAATCATCATTATGATGATACTGGTTTTTAATCCACTCAGTGGGACACTCTGAAATTTACTATCATCCAGGGAGATGAATGTTTGTTTTGATATTGGGATCATGCCCATAAAATAGGCTGCCTACATATCCTTGTGAAAGGAATCAGAACCCTCGTAGTTAGGTTCCAATTAATGGGACACATCATACCTTTTAAGGTCATGTGATAAGGACCTAACCATATAGTTTAATGTCATGTGGTATGGACATCTAAGTGGAAGGTGCTTAGTCAAGGCTTGGTGTGGGACTTATGTTAAAAACAGCCTAATGAACATGGAAAGGATATGGGTTTCCATGTTGTATTAGACCATGTTGGGAATATAGCCTAAGGAGAACAAGGTTGATTTGAAGAGTTGGGTTTGAACCTCAAGGAGGCTTCCTACGTATCCCATGTGGATAATAATCAAATCCCACATAGTTCAAAAAGTCTCATAGGAGAGTATGGTCCTTTGTGAGAGAAGAGTTTGTACTTACATCCTAAAAATAATTCCTTTATGATTTGGGGGTTTAATTTGGGGATTATTCCTAAGGAGGATGCCCAGATTAAGGTAATTAGAGTTGGGTTCTTGAAGAGGATGTTCGGTGAGATCGGGCCCTCAAAAGGCTTCTTATGTATCCCAATTTGAATAGGAATATGAGTTCTCATAGTTCATTAAGTCATGAGTATTTGTGCACATGTTGTAATCATCACGAATCTCTAAGCCCATGTGAGTCATGCTCGGTGTGAGAAACAAGAGGATGTGAATGATTCAACAATGACACATGCACTCCTTCGCTGGTGGAAGAGGGCGTACCTACGGTGGAATAAGTGGAAAATTCCTAAGTTGACCTGAGAAGAGGGTGAGGTGATGATCCCTCCCTCAATTCACTTTACATTGGGAATGGTTCCAATGAAAGGAAGAAGGGGTTAATGTTAGGGGCTTATAACAGGATGTCTACCCATGGTGACAAATCTCAATAAGAGAGGGAAAGGGTAATGAAAGTTCATGCTCCCATCTCTCCTATGGTCTTTGGCACCAAAGAAGAGAGGAGGAGCAGTGATTCTACCTCTTGTAAGAAAATCTAGGGGATTACACCAAGATGGTTTCCCTAAAATTGATCCTGTTAGAGGAGGGAGATTTCTTCTTTGTTTTAAAAAGGAAGGAAAGTAGGTGTGAACTATACCTTCCCTACCAGAAACTTGAGGTTACAGGTTGTCTCTTTGAGAAGGGAGAGGTCAGGACCCAAACCCTCCTCCAAACCGGGAACTTCCCAACACTATTCCTGGAAGAAAGGTCCATGTGACTGTGGATATACAACCCCACAGATATTACATGTATCTTAACTCCCTTATAAAAAAATGTGGGAAACCTCTGACTATGGAAATACAAACCCAAATAGGACACACCCTAATGTGTCTTTCCCAAAGTTTTTATAAGTTAGGAGGTTTTGGTGGAGGTCTCAACAGAATCCCTTTCACACAAGGGATCCAAGGAAGAAGAATCCTTGCCATGAATGGCTTTGAGTAAGGCTTGATGGCTTGTAAACTAAAGAGAGTAAGTGAATCAAAGAGGGGAGCTCAAGTAGATAAGGGTGCACAAGTATGGGCACTCAAGTAGGCTTGAGTGACCTAATATTCACTTATGCAAAGAACACCCAGTATGGTAATACTTGTGTGAGACCTGGATCAAGCCTTCAGGAGTATTCACAAGTAGTCCCAGAAGTGGGGTGCTCAAGTTCCTATGAAAGGAATAGGTGGAACGCAAGTGTTTCTGATTTATGGAGGTTATGTTCTTTAGGCACGCAATTGTTATGGTTTTCAAACACTAAAAGAACTTAAGTCCAATGATCCTCCTTTAATTCCTCTACTCAAGGTGTTGAAGAACTGCCTTGAAAGTTTAGTAAGACTTGGGCGAAGCACTAGGGTGACCAGATCATCATTTGGGATTCAGGGAAATTTTTCCATACAAATGAGGGGCCTAGGGGTCTATTTATAGGAAAAAACAAGACATTGGGTGAAAAGAGTTTGGGTGCGCAAGTAGGTTTCCCAACAAATTGGGGCCTGCAAGTAGGCTAAGCGTCGATGCTCTTTTGGTCTGACTATGGCGAACCAAAACTCATGCCTTTGAAAATCTAGATTTTCTTCATGGATTTTACACTTTTATTTCTAAATTACTTCCCTTTATCGTTTTTTAGACTCTTTGATGGAATGAAGTGTCAAAAAAATCCCCCCCCAGAATTGGATCTGGAATGAAAAGAGGATTTTATACTGAGGTAAAGTAATGAAGTATAAAGAAGAGAGTAATGGGGAGAAAAAATTTTATACGTGTTGATCAATTGCAGTGCGCAGGATTCTGGTGCGTAGGGTGACATGTTTCACCTATATATAATGGCTTCACTTCTGAAAAAAGCCTCGCGACTTCTGAGATTTCAACTCTTGGCACGAAAGTCTTCTTTCACTCAGATGCTTCTATTTCGCCGCATTTTTTATGTATGTTTTTTAGTTGTATACTATAAGTGGGGAACCATACTTGCGTGCTGACTTGTACTTGCGCACTAAGTTTATAGTTTTGCACCTTAATGCCTTTGCCAATTTTTTTGTCAAACACCAAAAAATGAACTTTACTTAAAAAGATTATTTCTATCTTTTTTAGGTTCAATGGCTCCCAAAAGAATTATAACTGCTAATGATCTCACCAGAAAGAAGATTGATGACGTGATGAATGTCATTGGTCATGATTACTTTGGCATTTGTGACACCACCCTTCCAGACTTAGCAAAATGTTTGAAGAAGTATCATTTCAACTTTCCTTGAAGCACCTATCTGCTTTTGTATATCTATGGCCATTTTCAGGATGTTAAAATTCTAGATCCAAAGAACTATGTCCCACATTCTGGGTTTCAAGAATATACCAACTTCTCATTGGACAATGTTTCTGTTTGGGGCTCATTTTATAATGTTGGGACAGTAGAGAAAGATCATATTATGCATTATAGACTGTGTGCTCCAGATTTCAAGGCACACTCACCCGAGAAGCATCCACATTGTTATCCATCCATCTTTTAGGATTCTCAGACGGATCAGTCCAAGGGTTAGAACAAAACTTGGTATTTCCGCCCAGGAGGAGGTGTAAAACCCGTGTGGATTTGAGCATACTAGGTTCGTAAGACCTGTGCAGAATTTACAGACGACTTGAAAGGAATCAGGATTTATGAGGCTGTCTGGGTTGGAAAAACTTATGCATACAGGATTGATGATTTCTTACTAGAATTATTAAGCCGATGGACCCCATAGACTAATTCCTTCCATGTAACACATGGAGAGGCAGGCATCAGCTTGTAGGATGTTTACAAGATTTCTGGAGCTCCAGTCCTTAGAGACATGTATGATGAGTTCATTCCTCCCAAGGTGACATGGAATGACTCGGAGAAGACACCATATTTGGTTCGGGAGTTGATGAAAATATTTAACATAATAAAGAACACGAGCACCATGAAGTCTCACACTAGGAGGGATATTCATCCAGTGGAATGGATGGAAATATTTTTGATAAAGAAGAAGGAAAAGGGTCTCACTTACACCCATCTGACTAGATGTCAAATGATAGAGAAGAGATGTACCCATGATACTTTTTGGCCAACATTGTAGAAAGGATAATTTGACATATGGGGATATGAATTCAATCCAAAAATTCCTGCAAAGACACGTTTTGTAGGTTTATTGGCCATGTGGCTCAGTGTGTATTTATTACCAACCCAAGACTCCAAAGGATGTGTGAGGATGGTAACCTTTATTATTATGACCAAGTTGGTAGAGAAAAGTATGGTAGGGTTGGCAACTCCTGTTTCAGACAAGATTCATAGGAATTTTCTACACATTTAAAAAGGGAAGTCTCCCTTAAGAATAGAAGGACCATTCTAGGTGTTGTGGGGATGGATCGATACTCACTTCAGAACTTATATTGTACAAAGTGGAGTACATGTTTTTGGATGTTATTTCTGACCATTTGTTTAGGATTTTTCTAGTACTTCACCCTTGTCTTTGAATTCTTATGGAATCAAGAAAAGATTGAACATTCATAAAGAGTTCCATTTCTTTCCTTATGGGAATCCACCTATGGGGAAATTCGTTGATGATGGGGTGTCCAGTTTAGAATTGAGGGCATATATTCTAGCTTGTAGATATGGCGTGTTAGACACCATAATCGACGGATAAATCATATGTGAGACCAATTCTCCTTATATATTTGTGCATCAATTCAAATTACTGTAAGAAAATATTGTATCCCCTCTTGTGCATGTTAGATTAGAGCAACATCTGATGGTTTCTCAGCAACTATTGTTGTTGATGTCTTTGGAGAAGACTGGGGCAGTTTTTAATTTACCCATCACTGATGCAGTAAACAGATTGACTATCTTGTTTTCCAAAAACTGGGTTGCATCTTACCTTTAAGGGTTATTAAATCATGTTGTCCCTTGAGTGGGGGTGAAGAGAAGTAGTGTGAGGGAACCCCCTCATTTGGAATATAATTCTTCATCATTAGGGGCCAACTTTTAAGAATCAAAGGGTGGAGGTGATGATGCTCCAAATTCACTGAAGATACATCATGCTAGATATAACCCTCCTGTCGGAATTAAGAGAGACACTTCATTAATCCCTACCAAAGTTGTATTGAGGTGATATGGCCTACATCATTCTGAAGAGTGATGAGTTCCATTTTCTCATCCCTCATTCGTGACTGTGGGTGTTGGGAAGAAACTCAAATACAAGATTGGAGGATCTTCTTCACAACCCTCTGACATACATTCTGAATATATATGACCAGAGGATGTTCAAACATGGAAAAGTCTATAGTATAATGATGAAACCATGTGGATAGATATGCATGAAGGACTACATATTCTAGGAGTAGGGGATTTTTGGGATTCTTATGACATTCTTTTTAAGGATAATCCTAATGAGTTGAGGACCTACATTTGAGATCTGGAAATTCTCATATATGCCATTGATGAATCAATTACTACCAAAAAGAGGGTGAAGGAAATGATAGATCATGGTACCACCAAAGGGATTAGTCCTTTATTAGAAAAAGAATGGTGTGACTTTGTAGATTCTGAGGATGTAAGTTTCTTTTCTCTCGTATTATCTTCTGCTTTGAAATTTGAATTTTAGTCAAACCATTGTTACTTAGGAGAAATAACATCTTAACTTACATCTAGTTAAAGGAAATAAAACTAAAGTTCCTTCACCACAGTATAACCCTGGAGTCACTTTTCTTGGAGCTACTGGATCATCCCAAGAATCGAGATAAATATCTCCGAGACAACAGGCCATAAAGAAGGAAATAGAGAGGGTATTGGAATATCCAATACCTATCTTTGGAAATGATGATGCAATCCCTCCTAAGAAGGTGAAGAAGAAAAAGCATCGAAAAAAGAGATCCATGTTTAAGCACCTTTTTAGTAGTGGTAAGCTTCCCTGATAATCATGCATTTTAGTCCTTATTCACGAAAAGGTGTTTAAACTTATTACGATTATAGGGGTTTCCTATGTTTATTCTTTGAAAGAAACTATTGATCAGGTTCAAGGAACCATAGAGGGTGTTGCTAAACAGACACAAATTCCAACAAATCTAGTGGTTCTTGAAGAGGCATTGAAGATAAAGGTACCAATATCTATTTCCAGCACTTCTCTTGTTCCTGTTATCAAAGAAGAGGAGGCTTCTGGTAAATCCACAATACTTCATAAGGCATAACAAGTAACAAAAACTAACTTCCATTCTGTGATACTTTTAGGTTCATCACATGCACCAGAACATTTGAAAACAACTAACGTTGACCCAATAACTGTTACTAAGGAAGCTACTCGGGGTCAAAGGTTTCTAGAGGAATATTGCGAAGTAAAAATGCCAAGTGCTACAATGGGTGAGACTAACCTAGGATTTGATATATCACTAGATTAAATGATGAACCTTGGCATGTCTTTTATAGAAATATTAGAACATGTTAATATATCAAATTATTTAGAAGATTTTGGAGTTATTTTTATAGAATCAACTGGATTTGAGTTCTCATTATTCATCATATTAATCTTCGTATGATTAACCTTCTAACCATGGTTGGTTGAAATATGTAGTTCCATCTAAAGAAACAGTTTCTGCAACAATACTTTAAGGAACTGTTGATATTAACATCAACCCCACCATTGCGGAGACATTTTCTCAGGTGGATCTTGAGATATAATATCTTCCAAAGATTCATTTTTAAGATCCTAACAACATTAAATATAGCACTCCTCATCCAGAGACATCAAACAAAATTGCTGAAACTGAGAATATTGGTGAGGAGTCTTCTCAAGATGTTGACCTACTATTAGGTAAGAGATACTGATATTGTGATTTCATTCACTTTTGTTATCTCTTGAATCTTACCATAACCATAATTATTGATTTACCATATAGGGTTATCAACTTCAATGGCTAGGTCTATAGGTGAAGCCTCTACATCATCCCAAACAATATTGGAAGGTGGAGCAGCCATTGTTTAGGAAGGAATAGAACAGGGCACTTCTTTAAGTGCATTAGTCCCAGAATATATCCCTCCTTATGACAGTGATTCTAAATCGGACCCAGAACTACAGAAGGATCTTCATCTTACATGCTGCAAGGCATGGAAAAACATCTGGAAGATAATATCTGAAATGCCTCTTGAGGAACTGCCTTCAAGAATTCCATGACTCTCATCTCTATTTATCACACTAGGATTTGGAAATTTTTAATACCATGAAATTTTTATTGTGATTAAAGAGATTATCTAGAGGATAGAGAAAGAGAAAAAGGTTCAACAATACTTGATAAAAAAGCCAAATTGTCGATCAAAATTGAAGAGTTTCAAGCACTGTTGTCCCAAGATGAGGCTAATCAAACATAAAAGTTGAAGGGACTAAAGAAAACAATTAATGAAAATACTGTTCAGCAGTTTAGCCTTCAATAGGAGTTAGATATCATTACATGGGAGCTTTACCAGCTTCATAGCTCATTAGGAGAAGTCCAGAAGGATGGTGAAAAAGCCATTGTGGATGCAAGAGAATCACTTCATCATGCTGAAGAGAGTGAGACTGGTCAAATAAACGAGCTTCAATAGGCATATGATGGGGCTCAAAAGGCTATCAATCATATGAGGAGTTATGTATAAAGACTTTTTTAACTTCTTATTTCTTACAAGAGAGAGACTCTAATTTGTGGATCCTCCTCTGTGAAACTTTTTATAAACAAAAATTATTTTGTCTTCAATCATTTTTGTTTTCACTCTCGCTAACTGCTTTTGTTTTACTTAAGCCATTGGGCCTAGTAAGCATAGTTTGATTTTTTCTAGGGTTATATGGACAACCCCAAAAATGTATATCCCTTGACTTTTTATTTCTCAATATTACCTAAACCAAAAAAAAATGTGCATTTAGTGAGCTAGGAATCGGCTTTTGTTTAGAGTGCCCTCTGCGGGTTCTCAATCTGGTGAGTACCACGTCTCTTAGCAGTTTAGAGTCATGCATGTTGGACTATATTGTTCTAGTATTTAAGGTGGAATAGATTTGACCATAAATTTTAAATTAGATTCCCAACATAACTCGCTAAGAATTTTTTTAATATTATTTAGATATTTCCAAGGGGAATCTTGAGCCATGATTTTTATGGTCACCAAATTTAAAAATTATATCAACATAAGGGGAGTCTCTTCCAAGAACAAAGTTACCATTATTTGAAAAACCCGTTATGGTGGCTGTATTATGCAGGGCCAACTGGGGCATATGCTTCATAGCCAAATAGTGGAATCTTTTGGCTGGAATTCCTATTTTGTAAGCAACTTATGCAAGGCCACCTAAGGACATGTACTGCATAGTCAACCAAAATATCTCTTTAGGAAGTTAACATTTTTCTGCTAATAGATAAGGGAAAATAAGATTTGGGTGACTCAAGACCACAGTGGGTGGTTTTTCCAAGGAAAGGAATTTTAAGAATGAAAGGGATATTTTATGTCGACATATGTCATGAATAAGAAAACCATTTCTATACAAAGTTTTTGTATGAGGAATGGTTAAAATTTATCAGAACGGTGAATTTCTGATATCATATTGTGTAGTTTTAAGTCATGCAGTGAGGACATTATGTGGCTTTAATTTAAGGTATTTATCTTTGACCAAAGGTATGAGACTCTCTTAATTTCTTGATAATTTTTTTAGAAATATACTACCATATCCAGGTATGGAATAGAAAATTTTGAACTGTGATTTAAGAATTTATGAATCCAAAGGATGGTATGGGAAAATGGATAAAATCATTATAGGATGTCTTATCCAAGAACAAAGTTACCATTATTTGAAAACCCCATTTATAGGGGTTGTATTATATAAGTACAACTAGGGCATATGCAGCATATCCAAATATTGGAATCTTTTGACTGACAGGCCTGTTATTTAGGAAAATTTTATGCATGGCCACTTAGGGGAACTTACTGTATAGTCAGGAAAAAAAGATCTCCAAAATTTGATGTTTTTTTATAAAATATGAAGAAAGTTTATGGAGATTCATATTTTCCGAAGCACAGAGTTTGTTTTATGGATAAAGGTACCTAAATATGGAGAGGTTATTTCCAACCAAGATTTCCAATGAATCGAAGGAATGGTACTTCTATAAAGGTCTGACCCAAACATATGAGGTATGGTGTCTATAGTTTTAGGTCATTAAACTATGATTGAAATGGAAATAGTAAATGATATGTGGTCAGGTGATCCAAGGTTACTTCATACTACTTTGAACACATGGAGAGAGAGATGTGTAAAACATGGTCTTGAAGACTTTCAGATTGATAGAAAGATAATGTGACAAATATACTTGAATGACTATTTGAAAATATGGATTCTTGTATATTTCCATCAAATTTTGAAGGGGACAAAGTCACTATAACCAAGAATGAAATTACCATCATTTGAAAAACCTGTTATGGGGACTCTATTATATAGGTCCAACTAGGGAATATGCTGCTAGCCAAATAGCGGTGTCTGTTTACTAACAGGACCATTATGTAGGCAACTTATTCAAGGCCACCTAAGGGCACATACTGCATAATCAGGAAAAATAGTTCTCAAGTATTAGAAACATTGTCACCAGAAACCGTAAGAAAGATTATGATGATCTGAAAATATTCAATATTAAGAGTGAAAAATATGGAAGGTGTTTATGATCAATGAAAATAAGAAATATTTGAATCAATATTATCCATGAGTTTGACATCCTTTACATATATTTGACTCATATGTAAAATGGATACTTTCTTTATTTCCTCGGAATTGGCATTGTGATGTGCAGTTTTAAGTCATGCAGCAAGGACATTATATTGTGTAGTTTTAAGTCATGTATTAAGGACATTGTTAGCCCCATAAGAAATTTAGACACCTTATTTATATAGATAATCCTTTTACCTAATTCCAAAGGAAACATGAGCTATGCTCAATGTGAGAAACAAGGAGCAGTAAGGGTTTATTCTATAACACAAAGGTGATATAAGTGAAGAATATGGGTGTTATATTTCCATGTAGTTTAACGTCAAGTGGTAAGGATAAAAATGAACTAATGTGAAAAGAAATACATATTTTAACTAGATTAAGGGATAAAACTCAAGTGTCACTATGTGTCTTGCTAGGGGAAAGAATCAAGTCATACATAGTTCTTAAAACATTCCCTATACATGTTTGATTCTTATATAAGGAATAAAGGGTTTTTTTTGTTATGGTCGGGCCAAAGATTGGCGATCTAGGAATCTCTATGTATCTAAAATATATGAGAATCAATCTGTACACAGTTCTTTAAATAGTCGTTCCTCACTCCAATTGACTTTGACATGAAGAATGGGGTATTTTAACATGTTCGGATAGAACAGTTAATATTAAGACATAAAATAGTATAAGGACCAAACCATATATCTTAAGGAAACACTCTGTATAGATATGATTCATATACATGAGGATAAAAGAAAATAAGAATATTTTTTGATTGCGTTTGGGCCCAAAATTGGATATTTAGGCGTCTCTATGTATCTCATTGAAAATGAGAATCAATCCATACATATTTCTTCAAATAAAGTCCCTATGAAGATCTAACTCAGTACTAGGGAAGAGAGGGACTTATGTTCCACTGAAGAGTTTCAATGATGTCCATGATGCTTTCTTATGGAAGCTCCTAACGTCAAGTATAGAAGATATTGACTGTATAGTTAAATGTCATGTAATAAGGACAAATGATGCTACACATTTTATCATCATGTATCATGGACGCTTATGGTTTTTATGCAGTTTAATGTCTTTAAACTAGGACATTGTATTGTATAGTTTTCAATCTTGTAGTAAGGACGTGGGGGCTGTGTAGTTTTTAGTCTTGCAGCAAGGATAAATTGTGCAACCACACAAAGTATTTCTTCAAGAATATCGCATTGGTTGGAGTTGTAATAAGATCTCCATACATTGAGATTAAGTCATAAGCTCCATTTGAGTAGACCTTATGTATGGAATAAGGTCTTCCCACTTTGGCTCAAGATTTATAGGTTTCTTTCCTGGTATCATTGGATTCCTAAGGACCAATACCAATTCTCCTTGAATAAATTAAAGGAGGTGGGATTTCATGTTAAAATATCCTGATATTTTGTTCTGATAGACTTCTAAATGATGAAAAGTATGTAATACTTTCTCATCTAATCATTCCAGCTCATTGAACCATTTATGAGACCTCTCATCTATAGACAATTGATTACATATTTCAACTCTTAGTGAAGGAAATTTCATTTAAATTGGAAAAACTACTTTAGTTCCATATACCAATGAATAAGGAGTTTCTTGGGTGGCAATATGGGTAGAAGTCCAATAAGCTCATACAACATTAAAAATTTTATCAAGCAATGATTTCTTATCTTTATCCACCATATTTTGAAGTATATTTGATTGGGTCTTATTGAAGGCCTCTATTTATCCATTGGCCACTGCATGGTAGCGAGATGAATGGTTGGATTTGATATTATGTTCTTGATATAACTTTTTTACCTCAGCAGAACAAAAATTGGTGCCATTGTCTGTCAAAATAGAATGAGGGACACCAAATTTGGTGAGGATGTTAGTTTTGAAAAAACTAACAATGCTTTTGGCTCCGAATTATTTGATAGGTATTGTCTCATCCCATTTGGAGAAGAAGTCAGCAGCAGAACTGCTTAGCTATAGTTAGATGATAAGGCCATACTATATCCATTCCCCAAGTGGAAAATGGCCAGGAGTATTTAACTGTATGTAGAAAATTTGAGGGTTGATGAATGAAGTTGGCATGCACTTGTAAAGGATGACATTTCTTAGTGAAATTTGTGCAATCCTACATCATTGAAGGCCAATGGTATCCAAGCCTTTGGATTTGATCAGAAATCCTATGCCCATATTGGTGAGCACCACAAGCTCCTAAATGTACTTATTTCATGATAGCTATAGTTTATTCTCCATCAATACATCTGAAGAGGATTCCATCAAATCCTATCTTATAGAGTATTTTCTAATGATCTGGACTATCATAAAGAGTAAAATTGGCCGCTCATCGTCGGATCTGTACTTTTTCAACCCTATCTGGTGGAAGTATTCCATTTTGAAGATATTCCATGATGGGTGTTATACATCCCATGGTATGACCATATGGCTCAGAAATAGGGATAATTTCATTAATTTCCTCTATTATGGTTTGAACAAAAGGTAAGACCACATGAAGATGGGCTATGTTGATGACTATCTCATCCTGATTTGGATCTGCCAAGGTTGTAGCTGCATTAGCAACTGCATCATCTTAGGTATTTTGTGATCATGGGACATAAGACAATGTTGGCTCTAAGGGAAATTCATCCATTAACCCTCTGATGTAATCACACAAAAATATTAACTCTTATTTTTTGATAGAATATTCCTCATTGATTTGTTTGATTACCAATTCTGAATCACCTTTTACTTTCAAGTGATTCACTTGCACCTGAACGGCCAATTCCAAACCTATGATGAGTGCTTGATATTATGCTTCATTGTTGGTTACATTTTCATATAATAGGAAGGAATAAGGAAATACTTCCTTTTCTGGGGAAATAAGGACAATTCCTAACCTAACTTTGTTTAGTTTAGGGTTTTCCATTATCTTTCCTGTTGGACTTCTGGAAGCACCATCAAAGTACATCTCTCATATTTGGGGATTATCTTGAATAAAGAAGACATCTTTGTAATGAAGTTCATTATTTAATAATGTATCTTCTGTGGATGGATGTTCAGCAAGGAATTCAGCTAGATCCTGGTATTTTTTTACTTTCTGAGGTACAAACTGGATATCAAACTGTTGCAAAATAACTTCCCATCGTGCCAGATGCCCTGTAAGCATAGAAAAACTGCGGATAAATTTGAACGGGTTACTACGAGATACCAATTAGACCTCATGATGTTGCTGGTAGTGTCTCAATTTATGAACTGCAAAGATTAATGCCAGGAAGCACTTTTCAATACTTGAATACCAAGTTTCCACATCAAGCATAGTTCGACTGAGATAGTAAAGGTTGTTTTCATTCCCAATATCATTCTTTTTTGAAAGGAAGGAACCCATTGATCTCTCTAAAGCTCTCACATAGAGAATAAGTGGTATTCCTTCAATAGGTGGCATTAATACCAGTAGACTCAAGAGATATTTCTTTGGGGTATCAAATACTTCTTGAAAGTCTTTAGTCCATTGATAGGTGACTCCCTTCTTCATTAATCTGATGAAGGGAAAACACTTTCCTACCAAATTGGCGATAAAGTGCTGAATATAGGCCAAGTTTCCTTGGAGTCCTCTTAATTCTTTCAAATTTTGAGGAGGTTACATGCCAAGGATTGATTTTGTTTTCTCATGATCAACTTTGATACCATGATGGTGTACAACGAAGCCAAGAAACTTTCCTAAGGTTACCCCGAAAGCACATTTCAAGGGGTTCATCTTCAAAATCTGTTTCCAAAGTTTATTGAATATGGTCTCTATATTAGCCAAGTGATTGGAACATTGTTTGGATTTGACCACCAAATCATCCACATAACATTCAAAAAATTTCCCTAAGAAGGGTTTGAATATATGATGCATGGCACATTGATATGTTGCACCTCCATTCTTTAAGCCAGAGGGAATTACCTGATAGAAAAAAAACACCTTGAGGGGCTCTAAAGGTTATATATTCTTCATCATATGGGGCCATATGGATTTTATTATACTCAGAGTATCCATCTATGAAGGAAATAGCTTCATAGCCAGCTATTTCATCAATTAAAAGTTCTGTAATCGGAACAGGAAAGTCATCTTTATGACAATGCTGGTTAAGATATCTAAAATCAATGAAAACTCTAATTTGACCATTATTATTTTTCACTAGGACAATGTTGGCCATCCATTTGTGATTTTGAACTTCCCTGAAAAAGTTAGCCTTTATAATCTTATCAACTTCAGCTTCAATTTTAGAGGCTTGAGTTGGGTGTGTTATTGCTACCTGCTTGAATCTGCGATGTTCTTTGGGAAAACCCAAATGAAGGGAGGCTACATCAGGATTAATTCCTAGAATTTCTATATAATTACAAGAAAATATATCTTTATGTTTCTTTAGAAATGAAGTATACACTTCTTTCTCTTCATAATCCATGGCCACACTAATTAGAGTGGGTGGTGGATCTTCTTCTGTACCCAAATTTATTTCTCTGAGCTCATCCATGGTGGTAGAGACACCTTCCTCAAATTTTGGAGGAGCATCCCTGAGATATTATTCATTATGTATTACCTCTTCTATTTCTACTTTCACAGTAGGTGACAAGTCAAAACTTCCAGAGTTAAGGGAGTAATCAATATTTGAACATCCTGAAAAAGAGGCCACCATATCTGACCCCACTAATGATGAAGGGTCTTTCTAGGGTAATAAAGAAGAGATGATGGATTTTGAATCAACATTTTTTTCTTCCTCTATCATTGATACAACTTATTATTCTATGATTGATTAAGTAGAGGCTTGTTGTAGTTCAAAAGATGAAATAAAAACGTCTCCATTTAATCTTCCATCACTGCTTGGCGAATCAATAGTTTCTGCCATGTTTTCAGGCTTAGTCGCTACAATTGATATTATGGAAGTTATTAGATAAGTGCTTAGATTTGGTTTTACCATTTCAATTTTATTGATGGGTAGCATATAATCTGTACTCAAATGTATGAATGGGTATTATGGGATATTTTCCAGTCCATTCAGAGCATTAATTCTAGTTATTTCCTTTTTCATGAAATTCATTCATTTTGTGTGATAAAACTCTGCCTCAATTTATTGTGATTCACATGTTTTGAATATATCCTTGTCACCATACAACTTCCTGATTTGAGCATTGAAACAATACTTAAGGCGTTGATGGTATGATGAAGGTATGGCCATATTTTGATGTAGCCAAGGCCTTCCAATTAGAATGTTGAAGGTTGTGTCCTAACGAACAACCATAAAATCTGAATTAGACACAAGATCTTCAAATTGTGTTCTGAGTGTAATCTTGCCCAGAGTTTAATACTCATTCTTTTCATATCATTGTAACATTAAAGTGGAAGGAGATAAATCAAATCCAGTTAGGCCTAATCGATTAATTATACGAACGGGAATGAGGTTGAATCCAGAACCATTATCAATGAAGGCTCGTCGGATGTCTATTTCATTGACCTTATCAAATAAATACAAAGTTATGATAAGTCCATGTAAAAAATCATCTTCATCTTCATTCGTAAAAGATATGACTGCATGACATTCTGTAGGATCATTCTTATATGGTAAACCTCAGCAGCAGCAACTTCATTTCCAAACTCTTGAGGACTTAACAAATCCTCTATTAATGCTTCTCAAAGATCTTTTGGAAGATTCAAACCATCCAAAATTGATAACTTGGATGATACTTGGGCCAATTGTTTCAAGACATCATACTTCTAATCCAATGGTCTTTGTTTACCAGCATGTATATGTGGTTTTGCAGGTGCCTTGGAAGTTGATTCTTCTGATGTAGATGTACCTTGTGTCTAATCAGAAGCTGGAAATACTCCTGGATTTAGTAGATTAGACTGTCTAGGTCTATCTACTTACTGAGAGGAAGATGGTGTGACTTCTAATTGGTCTTCCAAAATAATCATGTTTGGACCAAACCTGTCTTGTGTGGAAGAATCTCTTTATTCTTGTTGAGCCCACTCAAGGGCTCTTCCATGAGTTTCTGTCGCATATATGGTTCAAGAAGGGGTAGAGTTGAAATGGTGGTTTCTATAATTCCAACCTCTTCCCCTAGATCCTAGACATTGGCCTCTTCCTCTGGTTCCCCAATTAGTTACAAGGAACTCTGAAAAATTATAATTAGAATCACCATCGAAAAAATGATATGTTAAGTGGATAAAATTGACAGAACCAAAGATCAACTCTTTATCTAATGAAGATTATGCTTGATAGGTTAGTTCTGGTTGTGCCATTTGGTGGGTGGTGCTCATGCTTTTGAAATAGATAGCATGAAATCTTCCAGGTTTAAGGACAACTTTGGCCTTAACATGACCTCTTCTTCTTCTGACTACTCTTTGTCCTTATGATCACCTCATTTCTTTGAGGATAGACCTTTTTATGAAGTTGTTTTTACTGTGGAAGAAGTGGTGAAAGACACAATTGGTTGTTTCAACTGTGTTCATAAAATGGAATGTGTTCATTTAATCATTTTCCTGATCATCTAATCATCATATTCTTTCACATTTTTACTTTTGACTTCCTTCCATTCGCCTTCTTCCTATGGATTAGTAGTAGTAACACATGATACTTGAGCTGACGAAATTTTCAATTTCACTTTTCCAAATTCTACCATCTTTTATAGGAGGTCCTTGAAAATAAAACACTCCTAGATGGGATTCCCTAACATCTTGTGAAAGGGAAAATAATATGAAATATCTTTATCTCCTTATTTATTTGTTTCCATCCGCCTTAGAAACTGAACCAAATTGTTCTCTAGAGATGATATAAAGTAACCGGGAACTTGTTCATTCCAGAAATAATAAACATTGTTCTTTAATTCTTAAAATTGTTTTCGCCTTTGATCTATTTGATCATCTTGATGAGGTATTCGTTGCTGATGATGCTCTGGAGGCAGAGCCCTTTGATATGATGAAGATTTTGAATTTGAAGCAGGTACAGGTGCTTTATTGAGTGTAACTATAGCAGCCTATGCTTTCCCTGTTCTCCTCCCTAGAGCTGATGGAATTACATGAGTTTTAGCCTTAGTTTCTATAATAGAATCTTTTATCTGTTGAGAAATTTAATTGAGGTCTCTAAACACTTCTATGTATTTAAAAGGGATCAGTGGTGTGCGTAACTCATCACACAGATTTTCCACACAAATTGGAATAAACTCTTCTTGAGGGAGCGCCAGACTTAATGAATATGTTAATCATTTCTATCGTGAAATGAAATCTGAAACTCTTTAATTATCTCTTTTTTTAAAATTGGGTAAATCCAAAACTATCGTCTTTGGTAGCATTGAGATGAATTGAAGAAGGAATTTCTGATGGAGATCTTCCCATCTAGTAATTGATCGAGATTGTAAAATTGTATACCAGACAAAAGTTGGTCCCTATAATGACTACACAAAACACCTAAGCACTACTAATTTTTGTGGTTGAGGAGTTCCCATCATGTGATCACAATGAGGAACAAAATGTGTTAACTATTGTTTTGGATTTCCCAAACCATTAAATATTAGTAATGTGATTTTCACAAAATTTGGTGGGGGAGGAATCAGATCCACCCATTCAGGGTAAGCTTTCTTTTCTGATTGAACTGGAGCGCCTCATTCCTCAATTGCTTTCAATCAAGTCATTAATTACTCAATTATCTTCATAAGAATTTAAGGAATATCCAGATGATCTGGAACCTATGTAGTTACAGAAACTGAAGCTTGAGATGGTGAAATGACTGGCAAAACCACTGATGGTGGTGCTGGTATTTGCCTTGGATAACGCATAGGAACAGGCCTATCAGGATGTGTTTTATCCTACCTTGGTTGTGTACCCAATGAATGGAATTCATTATCTGCATCTTTAGTAACTGAAAATCCTCTTTACTGAGAAGCTTCTATAGGATGTGCAAGTTGAGGACCTTCCTAGGATGTACGTTTAGCAGAAATGTTTCTTCGAAGTAACTCTATATTGAGTCTTCTCAACTCTTTCATTTTCTCTTCTTACTGTGAAAATCTCTTTTAAAATTAAAGAGATTGACCTTCTCTAGTGGAAAAGTGAGATGTAATCTAACTTTTACCTTTCCCCATGTTATATTTCTTTTTGGAGAGGGGGAGTTAGTTATTTAAAGGTATACCTAGATTCTAGGTAAGCCTCTAATTTTTGGTATGTACACCTTCTTCATTTGCCTTAGTGTGTACTGTACTATGGATAATAATTTCATCCTCTGATTCCCCAAAACTAAAATAATTTTCTAGATGATCTTCTACAGTGGTGTTAATGACATTTACTAACACATAATGCATTTATAGAATTTTGTTAGTATATTTGTGAGATCATTTCCCTCTGTATATTCCATGATACTTTGTTCCCTGGTATGATTAATCCTTAGAAACTGTTTGGCGGACAATAACTCAAAGGGAATTCTTGGATAGTTCAGTTGTGCGCTCTCTTTATGGCTTCTTCCCCAATCGGGAGAAAACTGACTTCCATTGAGGAGGGGATTGTAGATGTGAAAAAAAATCCCCCAGCCTTGCAGGATGGGGCTATTCCTGTTCTTATTCTTCAAACTTATGAACATTGTTTAATAAATTTAAGTTTGAATTAAATGAGCCCAAATCCTTGCAAGATGGGGTGATTCTTGAACTGATATGGCTAAAATTCATGCAATTGTTTTTCTAATTTTTAGAATTTTTGTTCAGAAATTAGTTGGGTGCATTATCCGACAACCACTCAAATCACCTATTTTGGAATATCCCTATACTATTCTAGACATTTTTATTCTCTGATGGCTGGCATCCTCTATGTGGGAAGTCTGCTCAAGATTCTCATATGGTTGTTGTAAAAGTAACTCAACAACTTCTTTTCTTTGGTCTTGACTATAATGAGAGCTGGTTGAGGCATGTTCTTGAGCGTACATTCGATTACATACAAAATCTATTGATTGTGGCTGATCGTGGGAAATAACATTTCATGATACCGATTTTGGAATACTTTGCTAATTCTGGAGTGTAGTGAAATGCAATGCTCCATGTGCACCCCATCCTCTGATATGAATACCATATGGGATGTCAGAACTTAACTGGCGTAGCCTCTTTGGAGAATTGAGGCATGCACGCTGAAGGGTTCTCTTCTATTTTTCAACCTTTGGATGTTGGGAAACTGAGAGAGATTCCAAGTCAATTTGGCGTTACAGCCCTTCTATTACCTTTACATGATTTTGATATTCATCATACGGTAATACTTTGGTTTTCAAATGATGATGAGTCCGCTATAAGTTGAGGTGGATGTCATGAATACAATCTTCTACCATCAATTCTAGAATGTTAGACTGAGAATTTTCCAAAGGCCAAAACATGACTCGTATTTCTCTTTTAGACAATTGTTTTCTCATGTTTAACATATCTTCATTGTCTTTTACTAGAGATTTCTCCACTTGTTCTGACCAAAGTGGATGCTCTGTATTAGAAAAAAAATGACCCAAGGGAGGTTCAGAGAAAGAATGTTCCCTTAAGATGTCTTCTGGTTGAGAAAGTGTTTCACCCATCAATGACAAGGCATTATACATGATTGGCCTTGTGTTTACACATGCCTTGAGATAGGAGGGCTTTCTCATCTCTACATTGTCTACTATAGAAATATATTGACAATGCGAAATAATACTGCAGAGAGGAATTTCCCAGTGAATGCCATCATGGTGAGAATCACTATGGTGGATTATATAAAGGGATAAATCCTCTTAATCCTTGGTCTTCTAGCCACACAGAGGGTTGTCGTGGCTCTCATCTAGAGAAAGGTGCTTTAGATTGACCAAATTTTCATAAAGCAAGCCTTTATGATGAAGTGTTTGATGAGGAACTTCATAATTACTACCACCACTCCCATTATTTGGTAATGAGAGGATAGTATCTTGAGTTGCAATAGATAAATGTCGGAGGTCTTCAAGAACTCCATCATTAAGAAGATCCCAATCATAGATTGACTCTTGATTTTCCAACAATTCTTGGCAAGACTTCTTATTGGATGTTCTATAATACTTAGTTGGGGACACTTGCTGGGAAAAGTGTTTATCATGGGCAGGTGTATGTGTCTACCTTGGATTGGTTACTAGAATGGACTGATTACCTCTACTTGGAAAAGGTGTATGTTCCTGATCTTGTTGTCTATATGATATGGGGAAGTATGCCCCATGGCCCTCCTAGACTAGAAAATAGGAGTTTATCTACTCCGGGATGTCATGCCGATGTGTCATCCCATGTGTGGGGACATATTTGTGTGTCTTTTTTCTTGGTACTACTAAAGTGTTTATTATAACATCTTATCATTCTTCCAGAATATGGGCAGGGATTTGTGTGTGCCCTTTCACAATTGATAAGATATGTTTGGTGACTTCAGCGACTGGAACGGGAATATACATACATTCTATGTCTGGAGTCCTTTTCCTATCAATAGGTATTGACAGTACTCATGCATGGGGGAAGAGAGTTGGTTCTTCCCTAGATTTGTCATTGGAGCTTACCGACTGACTTCTTTGGGTGCTTCCAAAAGAGACAGTTGGCAGGCTTGATAAACATTGGAAGGTGTATGTGCTTGATGGATATTCCCCATAAGGTATGGTTGAAGGACTTCCTTTAATACTGGAAGAAGAGAATTCTGGCATAATTTAATGATTATAAGCAGGTGTATGTTCCTGTTTACCAGTTGCCACCACATTAGAATGGTGGACTTCTTTAAATGCAATCAAACGAGCCTGTGGACTAGCTGATAACTTGTAAAAAGGTGTATGTGCATGTTCACTATACTCCAAAAGGTTTTTCTGGTAGTATTGGTGGGTTGTTTCCAGATGAGTCAGTTGGGCAGAAAAATTAGGACGGACGGGTGTATGTGCTCACTCGTTGTTTTCCATGAAGTTAGTTTGATGGGATTCTCTAGAAGGGGTAGAGGTAAGAACCTGCTCCCTCTTGACTGGACGTTTTCCCTAGAGATTCTTCTTTCATGATCAAGTCTAAGATACCTGGGCCAAATGTCCAGAGGAAACACCCCCATCATGTTGGAGGGTCACTACTGTATGATTTTGCTGGTGCCAATTGTCGGTGGAAGTCCTCAAGAAGGACCCATGCATCTTTAAATTAAGGCCCTGAGTGGTCTCTTGATCCACCTATCTGTAGTATAGGAAGGAATTTTTGTTGCGTTCTAGGGATAAGTACCTGAAATAATTGAAGACGGTTGTTGGAACCGTCTTCTTCTTGATCATCGGTTGTCATTGTCCAGACAATCAAGGATTTTTATTAACCTGTAGGTCCTGTCAGGTAGCCTCCAAAGTCAGGATTGTACCATACTGACGATACTCTTTTATCAGCACATTGGAGATCCAAAATAGAAGATGATAGGTGGGTGATGACATCCTTCCCGTGCTTGAGGATCTATCTTGATCAGTAGTTGGGAAGTTCATAGATGTCATCTTGAAGAAATCCATTTTGGAGTTAATAGAGTTCTGAGAAAAAGCTTGAAACAAAAATAAACTCCATTAAAGTAACATATTTTAGATGGATACATGCGTGATTTATTCCTTTGTCTGAACTTCTTTTATCAATTTATAGGGTCCTAAAAAGTGGGTAATAGTATTAACTTGGTTAAGGATTCAGGTTGGGTTCACCATTTTTGTTTCATAGTTCCTTAAAACGTGTGTTCTAGTTTTAAGAATCACTACTTCTAGGTGGTTTCCATTGGATTTATTCATGGAACCAGAAACATCCAATAGTTCATTATCCAAAGGGGGCCTACTTTATAAAGGCAGTAATTCATTAAGTTTTAACTTTACTATACTTAGGAACATGCATTGGTCGAGATGATGGGAGTTCAGACTCATCACACCCTTTTGTGGGGAATTGTTGTCTACTCTAGGACTCTCTTTATAAATTTAAAATATTTTCATGAATCATTATTAATTCACAAAGTATAACATAATTTTATCTTGGAATTTGCAATAACTTATTAACATGTGTAAAATTTATAATCATAAGTATGTATTCAAGGTTCGTCATTAATGGAGATATCTGTATGTATTTGAGGTTCCCCATAAATGGTATCCTTTAATATACTATTAAGGATTCTTTTAATCATCGTTATGATGATACTAGTTTTTAATTCACTCAGTGGGGAACTCTGGAATTTACTATCATCCAGGGAGACAAATGTTCGTTTTGATCTTGGGATCATGCCCATAAAATTGGCTACCTACGTATCCTTGTGAAAGGAATAAGAACCCTCATTGGTCGGTGCCGCTTAATGGGACACATCATACCTTTTAAGGTCATTTGATAAGGACCTAACCATACAGTTTAATTTCATTTGTTAAGGAAATCTAAGTGGAAGGTTCTTAGTCAAGGCTTGGTGTGGGACTTATACTGAAAATAGCCCAATAAACTTGGAAATGATATGGGTTTCCAAGTTATATTAGACCCTATTGGGAATAAGGCCCAAGGAGGAGAGGGATTATTTGAAGAGTTGGGTTTGAATCTCAAGGAGGCTTCCTATGTATCCCATGTAGATGAGAATCAAATCCCATGTAGTTCAACAAGTCTCGTAGGAGAGTATGGTCCTTTGAGAGAGTTGAGTTTGGACTTACTTCCTAAAAAGAATGCCTTAATGATTTGGGGTTTTAACTTGGGGCTTATTCCTGAGGAGGATGCCCAGATTAAGGGAATTAGAGTTGGATTCCTAAAGAGGATATCCGGTCAACTTGGGCCCTAGAAAGGCTTCCAACGTATCTTGGTTTGAACTGGAATCAGAGTTTTGGTTGTTTATTCTATCATGATTATTTTTTCATATGTTGTAATCATCACAAATATCTAAGACCATGTGATCCATGCTCGGTGTGAGAAACAAGAGGATGTGAAATATTCAACAATGACACAAGCACTTTTCCTCCTCTGCTAGTGGGAGAGGGCGCACCTATGGCGGCAGGAGTGGATGAGGCCTGATTTGACCTAATAAGAGGGTGAGGCAATGAGACCTCCCTATATTCACTTTATATTGGGAAAGGGTCCAATAAAAGGAAGAAGAGATGAAAGTTAGGGGCTTACACTGGGATGGATTCCCATGGTGACAAATCTCAACCGGAGAGGGAAAGGGTAACAAAAGTCCATGTTCCCATCTCTCCTCTAGTATTTGGCACTGAAGAAGAGAGGAGGAGAAATTATTCTACCTCCTCCAAGAAAAGCTAGTGGCATACACTAGGATAGTTTCCCTAAAATTGATCCTGGTGGGGGAGGGAGACTTCTCCTTTGTATTAAAAGGAAGGAAATTAGGTGTGAACCATACCTTCCATACCACAGACCTGAGGTTTTGGGTCGTCTCTTTGAGAAGGGAGAGGTTAGTACCCAAACCCTCCTCCAAACTTGGAATTTCCCAACACTATTCTTGGAAGAAAGGTCCATGTGACTATGGATATACAAACCCAAAAACGTTCCATGTATCCTAACTCCCTTATAAAAAAAATGTAAGAAACCTCTGACTATGTAAATACAAACCAAAATAGAAGACATGATAATTTGCCTTTCCCAAAGGTTTGATAAGTCAGGAGGTTTTGGTGGAGGTCTCAATAGAATCCCTTTCAGACAAGGGATCCAAGGAAAAAGAAGCCTTTCCATGAATGGATTTGAGGAAGGCTTGATGGCTTGTAAACTGAATAGAGTAAGTGAACCAAAGATAGGTTCTCAAGTAGATAATGGTGCACAAGTATGGGCATGCAAGTAGGCTTGGGAGACCTGATATTCACTTAAGCGACGAACATCCTGTGTGGTAATACTTGGGTGAGACCTGGATCAAGCCTTCAGGAGTATTCACAAGTAGTCCTAGAAGTGGGGCGCTCAAGTTCTTATGAAAGGAATAGGTGGCGTGTAAGTGTTTCTGATTTATGGAGGTTGGGCACTTTAGACGCGCAAGTCTTATGGTTTTAAAACACTAAAAGGAATTAAGTCCAATGATCCTCATTTAAATCCTCCACTCAAGGTGTTGAAGAACTACCTTGAAAGTTTTAGAAGACTTGGGTGAAGCACTAGGGTGACCAGAGCAGTAATTGGGATTCAAGGAAATTAGTTGATACAAATGAGGTCCCTAAGGGTCTATTTATAGGGAAAAAAGGACCTAGGGTTAAAGAAGTTTGGGCGCAAAAGTAGGATGCACTACAAATTGGGGCGCGCAAGTAGGATATGTGACGACGCTCTTTTGGCCTCACTAAGGTGACCCAAAACTCATGCCTTTACAAATATTGATTTTCTTTATGGATTTTCCCCTTTTCTTTATAAAGTAATTCTCTTTATTATTTTTTAGACTCTTTAATGGAACGGATTGTCAACAACATCACTGAGGGGAGGACCTTCTCGATGACTGCTATGATGAAGAGAACTAATATCACAGCTTAATACCTGGCCGCATGGAGAATTTCTACAGTGTACATCTTGGGGAGGGCCTTCAAGATTTACTGAAATGAAGGGAGGACCTTCTCCTTTCTTGATGTTACTATGTGGAGGGCCTTCAAAGAAAATTCCATTGTAGGAAGGTCCTTCTAAATGACTATCGTCATTGAGAGGACTACCATCATGAATCGACATCCAGCTATAGGGAGAAGCATATATGCAGTGTATACCATCGGGAGGACCATCAGGGTGGACAACAGTAAGGGGAGGACTTTCTTATTGTCCGGTCTTTGATTCAAAGGGAGGGATACCCTAAGGCGCATCAGGCTCTCATGATCAATCATCCCTAGCCCATTGAGTGATCCCCTGTTGGTGCTCTGGGGAGGACCTTCAGTGCTTCCGGTAGCGATATAGTGTGGAGGGGATTCGCACTGCTACTGCCACTTTTGTTATTTGGTAATGCACTGACAGGGTCTTGAACCTTTATTGATATATGTTTGAGGGTGTCAAGAAACCTAGCTTCCAGCATAGCAGGATCATGTTTGTGCTCTTCATTTTTTGGTTTCCTTTGGCGCGTTTTATTTTTCAGTGCTTTTTTGTGGGTAACCAGGGGCGCCTGCTATTAGTAGCGGCCTTCATATAAGGGTCCATGTATTTTTAGGTCCCGTGATGCCTCCAGGATACACTGACAGACATATCGAGTTTTGGAAGAAATATGTTCCTACTCTAGAGTGGCCACCATGTCGGACCAACATCCCCCAGTTGGAATAGGTATTTGTTCTCAATATGGTTGTCTGTGTATCGCAGTATCTTGTCATAGACCCTCCTAGAATGGAGCAGGGATGCATAACTGCTTTTAAGTGATTGAACCATTTTGTAAGTAAGTCATTCCATTCAAGGAAACTGGGTCATGGGCCTGGTTTCTCACCTTTACTGCTGATGAAATAATATCTTGGCATGTTTGGATGATATGGTGTGGGATCAACGTCTGATATTCCATTATTTCCAGCATGTGTTGAGATACATCTTTGGTCAAAACGGGTATGAAGGCCCATTTTGATATTAGATCATGAGTTTTTGTCTTCTATGGTCCACCATGGTTTTCCAGTAGATACTGGAATTTCTTCTGTGCTGAGATAGAATAAAGAGTCCTTATTTGGTTGTCTTATCTGGTTTCCACCATATTTGACTAGTGGGCTTCATATTCACGAGCGGGGATTTTCATCTTCCCGCTTTCCACTAAATTTATCTCACGGGATTTTAATGCATTAGAAGGAATTTTAATATGATCATATTTTCTTGACTTCACATTTATATGATGACCTTGATATGCATCAGTAGGTATTTGTGCCTGCATATAGGTGGTTGCTTCCCTATTTGGATGACGGGCTTGATATGCATCAGTGGGTGTTTGTGCATGCGTATAGCTGGTTGCAGCCCTATTTGGATGATGGGATTGATATGCATCAGTAGGTATTTGTGCCTGCATATAGCTGTTTTTCTCACTATTTAGTTGATAGGCTTGATATAAATCAGCAGGTATTTGTGCATGCGTATAGTTTGTTTCCACCCTATTTGGTTTACAGGATTCTTGGGCATCGGTAAATAGCTGCATATGCCTATAGTTTTCCGCTCTGTCAGCATGACAAAACCGGTGATCACTAGCAGGAACATGCGTGCGCTCATATTGTGCCACCCTATTTCTATGGTGGGCTTGAGTGGAGGGGGAAGAGTTGTATGTATGCCCGTTGAATACCGCTGCATTAGTACGGCGGAGTTCCTCCTTAGGAACTTGGATGATAGCATGTTCCTGATTATATATTTTCTTCCCTCACTGAGAATCCTGAGGGGATCGAATCTCCTTGACTTCAGTAGGTTCCCTCAACATAAGGTCCTCTTCAGCATGTGGAAACCTGGTCATTCAGTGTCAAGAGAGAGGCTCTCTAGTAGGGGCCTGTGAGTAAGACCCCTGTGCAGTTGGGATGAATCTGTCAGCATTGACATCATCTTCCTCCCTAAGATAAGGGAGGTACTCATTGTCATGTTCTTGGTACAGGCTCTCAAAATGGTTTGAGATGGCCATCAGGGCTACTATATGTTGGGTCACTCACCGCGGCTGAAGTGGTGACTGGTGAACCTTCACAGACAGTAGGGCTTGTCTTGTGGCCTCGACTATGGGGAGAGTACCGTTTTGGTGGTACTCTTTGATCAGCGTGTTTGATACCCAATGATGAAGACATTGGGTAGGTGAGGGGGTCTTACTCTTATTCAGGTCCCCAGCCACATGCGGGGTCACTAAGGTGCATGTATGAATCAATCATTGGGATTTCATTTGGATCGAATTTTTCTATGTGGGAACTTGAAATACACATATATGACATACATACCACAAAACCCTATCAAAGTAGCATTATTTTGAACATATGCATATTTGACGATTCATATTGGCCTCATTCCCCCGTTTTTTATTATTGTGAGGCGAAGGTGATTTGTGGGGTAATACCACCACCTTGTTTAAGGATTCAAGTCGGGTTCACTGTTTTTATTTCGACCTAAGGTGGTGCATTTGGGGATGAAGGCCAAATGGTTCGACGAGAATCATCACCCGTATCTTTTTATAGAGACGGTTTCACATCAAAATTACCATTTCTTTTGTTATGGCCCATTATGTGTCATTATCCTTTAAAGTAGGGTCAGATTAACCTTGCGAGGACTGGGTAGTTTATCTCTTCTGTATTGCAAGGTAGATTCTACTGTCAGATGGTCCCAGCGGGTGATTTCATGGGATCAAGAACAAGTGAAATCAGTCCTCCTAGTATATAACTTCCTCAGATGGTCTCCAATGGGTTTATTCATGGATCTAGAAACACCCAAAGGCCCTGATATCCATGATTCATGCACTTTCTTTCCAAAGGTACGTGCTCTTTGGGAAAGGATTTGGCCAACGAAACTTAAGGACTCCATTGGTTGAGAGGATGGGAAGTTGGGCTCACCACACCACTTTGTGAGGGATTATTTCCTATTCTAGGACTCTCGTATAGATTTAAGTCATGTTCATATATTCGTGAATCCTTGGTTCATTCCCGAAGAGTGTGTCCACAGGCAACCCCTAGTTTGTAGGATCATCGTAGGAATACATGGATTTTATGCTACGTAGGTAATGCTAACTTGATCTATACAATAAGGAACTCTAGATTTTAATGTCATCTAGGGAGGATGGAAGGTGAATTGATGTTGGGGTTAGACCCATAAGATGGGATTCCTATATATCCTCGTGAGAGGAATCACATCCCACAAAGTTCTAAATAGCTGGGGCTTATGCATGGAAGCTGTCCATTTTGGGAGATATTGTTTGGGTGAACCCTTTTGGAAGGGCACCCTTTTGATCTTGGGCCTTCGAGTAGGTGTCCTACGTATCCTTCTTTGATCAGGAATCATAGTTATCATAGTTTGGAATAACTAGGTCTTATGCATGGAAGTTTCCCATTTGAGAGGTCATGTTTGGGCGAACCCTTTTGGAAGGGAACCCTTTTTGAGCTTGGGCCTTCAAGCAGGCGTCCTACGTATCCTGGTTTGACCAAAAATCAGAGTTCTCATAGTTCGGAATTGTGTGGATGTTTTAATCATCACAAATCTCTAATCCCATGTGAGTCAGGATCAGTGTGAGAAATAAGAGGATATGAGAGATCTAACCAACCACACACCTCCTTTTCTGATGATGGGAGAGCGCGGGCCTACGACAGAATAGGTCGAGGCGAAGGTGGGAGAGGGCGTAGAGCAATGAACCTTTTAATCTAGGATAGCATTAAAGGTCATGTGGCTCAGAATTTGGCATATTGGGGACATACCTCAGTGGGAGCACCCCTGAATGTGTTTTGGGAAAGGGGAGGAGTGTCGTCCTTATCACAAGGGGAAGCAAACAAAACCCCTTCGACTTATCACCATTCCCCATTGAATGGAAAAGAAAGTGATCACCCTTAATCTCTAGAATGGGGAGATTCACATCGGTATTCCATGGTTGGACTCCAGGTTACCATAGAAATATAGACTTACAGACATCCCTGGTTTCTGAACTGTTATGGGGAGAGCCTTCGTGACTCCGCTTACCATGGGTATGTATACTCAAAGGGGCATGCCGATGCACCCAATGGTCTGATCATATGGGTATGGTGTCTTTGGGGGAGGCTTTAGTTTGATTCTGGGGGACTGGTTCATGGAGGGACTATGGAGGACTGGAAGGTAACAGAGGGTCAAGATTGGAACTAGAGGGAAGAATACCCAAAAACACCCCATTCTCCGTACTATTTTCTTATATGGGATGGGGGAAGCTTTGCAGACCATAGTGGTGTGCGAGAAAAGGGTTCATCCACATACCGAAGTAGTTCACATTCTAGGACAAGGACCACCATGCACCGCAGTGGTACACGGTCCTAAGTATGGTCCATCAAACTACTTGGGGTTTCATCTGCATACTGATGCAGTACACGGAGCTGGGTTAAATCTGTGTAGTGATTCACTATGTGGGGCACCATATTGAAGGAGGGTCCTGGGGACTATCATTTGTGGGGAGTTCATTTAAGAGAGATATTTGGTTCATGATTTCACCAATTAGGTTTTCATTCATCTTATTATTATCAAGTTCCCTCGTTTTATGGTTCACGGTTGGTTGTACCTGCATAAAATGTGGTTCGCAATTCGGGTTTCATTGATGATTCAAGACTAAAGAAAGAATCTTCTCTGAATTTCTTCTTCCAAACTTTGGGGTCCCCTTCGATCTTTATTCATCTATCTTTTCTCAATTCCTTATTTGCTCCTTTTATAGAGCATTGGGGTAATCGTATCTAAAGGCATGTGGCACCATTTGTGGAGGCACATGAAGAGATATCTCGACCCACAGAAGAGTCAGTCAACTGATCTTTGTGAAGGATATGGTTCACGATTAATGGTTCATGAAACCCTACCATTTTGCTTCATCCGTGAACTACTGATTTCGTGAGATGGCATGTGAATGGCCTTTGCGCACATGATTCCAACGGGGTTTGTGATCTACTAGATTTGCTGGCCATCACTCCATAGGCCAGCACCTCACGGGTCGTTCCATGTATCGGTGGTTCTCGGTTTGTGCTGTCTACGAACTCTTCCCAGTGATGGTACGCAGGTCACTTAGAATATTTTGAAAACTTTAATTCCTTCAAGTTTCTTCTGAAGTTTGTAACTCAATTTGAGTCCATTCGCTTTGCTCGGATTGTAGGAATACATTATTCCTTATGAAAAGTGATCATGGGAGGAATTTCTTCCCTTGGAATAATTTTCAAGACCCTACAATGTCATAGGAAAATATATATGCCACACAAAATAAATGAGTCATGAATATGGAATTTATCTCACAGAAATAAAAATTGATATGAAATTCTCTTACCTTAAGTCTTGATTTCCTTCGCAAATGTTAAAACCTCTTATATAATAAATATAAGTTTATTACACATAAAAAATAAAAATATTCATATATTTAAAACCTTATATGATTTACTTATGACTTTTTATTACATGTTTATCAACAATTCCCATGTTAAAGTAACATTTCAAGTAATAACAACTTTGTTTGTTGTATGTGTTTTGACTTGTAATTCTTGATCCAGTTACTTAAATCATGATTTAATTATTTTAATAATGTAAAAAATGAATTATATATCATATATATTCATTATATAAACATTTATAACAATCTATAAAATATAGATATATGAAATGGAATACATCGTTCATTGAGACGGTAGGTCGTACGTATGCATGAATGTTGTTTCCATTTCCTTTTCAGGTTAAAATAAAGGAAATTATATGATATATTATCATTATAGAATAATTTTTATGGTATATATAACATATATATTCATAAAAAGTTATCCTTTTTATCATCCATGAAATATAGGTGCAAAACGAATCACATCATGTCATGGAGATGGTAAGTCATACGTACGCACGAGCAACGTCAACATTTTCCCATAATATTATATGGTAAAAATGTAGAAATGATATTATCATTAAAAAGGTATAATTATATCATAAATAATATATATATATATATATAATATAAAAATATATTTTCCATCATAATTTACAACCATAATGGGTGGTAAAGAAAAAAATGAACAACATCATTTTGTGAGGTGGTAGTTCGTTGTACACAAGAACAGTAAGTTTGTTACTCATTAGATGGAAGTGTGTATGAGTTTAGGCCAAAACCATAATATAAATACATCCCATTATATTGAGGATAATTATTTTATTATATAAACATGAAATAAAAATAATTTAAGGAGTTCAATGAATAAATAAAATAAGAACATTCATTGATGAATGTTACCTCGTCATTGGGTATCTCATTTTTGATTTTCACAAAAGGAATCCTTTGGTTGGATTTATAACCAAAGTAAGGATTATTGGATTAATTTAATTAATTATAGGGGAGACTTGGGAAGATTTTTTTTGAGAAAAAGGGCTTTATAGGTATGAATAAAAGAGAAGGATAGGTACCCTTTTATAAGAGAGGGGAGGGGTACTCTTACAATCTCATAAAATATTAAATTAATATAAATTAATTTTCAGTTACAAATGGATCCAAAGTAATTTATGTCAAATATAATATGATAAAATATATAAATCCTATAAACCAATAATTTTAACACATGTTTAGTTTATATTATTACCCTTTTCTTTTGGATTAATCCCTTTAACTCTTACCGTGACACAATGTGTTTTTACTACTTATCAGTTAATATAGTTACTATGAAATGCCAAAAAATAATAAATGAGTCTTTTATAAAATTATATGAATTATAAGATTTATTTTTTTGAATGTAATATTTTTTATAAATTTTATATCATTTAATAAAATATTATTTATTTTAAAATATCAATAATGTCAATTTTGACACAATTCATTACTTGACTTTTTAAAATATCATAAAATCATGATATATTAAATAAATCATTTAACTTATCTCTAAGATGTAAAATATATCCATAAAATTCTTGGATGAAATTAATTATATCAAATTATATTTATTTATTTTTAATATCATTTATTTGATTTTACCATTAATTAAACAATTCCAGCATTATCATTGTTTCATAATGTTAGGTAATTATATTATCACTAAAAATTATAAATAAATTTCCATGATGTAGAAAAATATTTTTTCTTTAAAATGACTATTTATAGTCTAATTTATCTTTTGTATAACCCTTTATTAAAAATGATATAGTTATTGAAAATATGTGTATGACATCTTTGACTTTTCTTTGAATAACATATAATAAATGTCTTAATCTAATCCAAGTGGCCAAAAAAGTTTATAATTTCAGCCCAAGGATTCATTTGTTCTAAACCAACTCATCCAATAAAATTAGGACAAGTGTTAGGGTAATTTTATAATATTGATAATATTATTTTTACCTTTAATTATATGATTTATCATTAACTGTGGTAAATAAAAAATTACTAAATTTATTATTCATAATGTCAAAAAATTAAGTTGATATTATTAGAAAATAAATATCATACTGATTAATACCATGTATGTTTGCTTTTCAACATTCAAATCAAATAAGTGGGAAAATTATGTTTAATGTTAATCCCACATACGTGGTGAGAAAGCGGTGTTTTTTAAGTAAAAATATTCAAAAGTTCAAACAGTTTTTATATCCAATTTCAATGTGAAATTAACTCCAATGTCCTACATTGGATTAAATGATAAAACCTTAATATAATTATACTTTAAAACCAATCAAGTATATAATTTAACACTATAAATTATATTGATGAAAAAGCTGCTTTCAATTAAAAATTGTAATTTTTTTACTATTCATCAAAAAATGAATCTTGGTAGAAAAATAACAAAAAATCAACCAAATTTAATTTCGAAACTCCAATTTTAAATAAGAAGTTTATTTTTTCATATAAAAATTCTAAAAGTTTCAAAAAATTATATTTAAAATGGGTTCTCAATTAAAATACAGTAAAATTTTCCTTTTTAAAAATATAGGGGTTTATGCATAAAATTGGGTTTGTTCTTATCTTATGACTATAAAATCTATTGGATGAATATAAAAATATTTGATATAATATATAACACATATATTTCTATAATATCATTCACTAATTGTAATTAATTTAATTTATTAATACAAAACAACATTGGGAGCATAAAAATAAAACTATTTTATTTAAAATTAATTGGTATATATTTTCATTTCTAATAAATTTGTAACTAATGAATTCATATTGTAAACCTTATATTTTAAAAATATAGTTAATAATATTCATAACCACTAATTTAACAACTATATTATATCTTGTTATATTAAATAATAATATTTTAACAATATACTATTGTTCAGTAAAACACGGTCTTGGATGTAACGCAAGTTATCGAAAGATACTAACATTGTGTGTAAAACAAGCCAATAATAGTGTTGCATACACCCCAAGATAAACTAGTGTAGTGAATGATTATCATGGGGTTGCGTACAATGTAGGCTAAATATAGATTTTTACATATAACAAATTTTATATTCAATATTTTGTGAAATGAAAAATATCAAAAATATTAAATTAATTCGAAAACAAATACTTCTCAAAATATCAGGTTGTTACAGGTGGGCCATGAGCAGAATCATCGGAGAGATGAGAAGATATTGGAGTATATGAAATGTCTTGCACGTGGTGTTGGTATGGAGTTTCCTCCGTTTGATCCTTCGAGTGATCCTAATCCACCTGACATCAAAAGATGATTTATGAAGTTTTTTGAATGTTTTATAATTTGGGGTGAAAAATATATTATGTTTGAAATGATGTATTACTTTTTTATTTGTTTTCATTGTTTTAATTGTATTTTTTATTTTTTTATTTTTATTTATTTTATATTTTAAAATTTAAAAAAAAAATAATTATTTGAAAATTTTTAATTATTTGTAATTTTTTAATTATTTGTAATTTTTAAAATGGTTTTAATTATTTTTATTTTTATAACTTTTTTTATTTTTTTTTAAAAAATTAATTATATTTAAATATTTTAAATTATATTTAAGTATTTTTAATTATATTTAAATATTATTAATTATTTTAGTTATTTTTTATTATTTAAATTTTTTTTTAATTTTTTTAATTTTTTAATTTTGTTTTTAAAAAAATATAAATATTTGTGACAGATAAACTATTTATCGCAAATAATATGAATTGTGACAGACCATAGCAATTGATCTTATTTATAAAAAAGTGTGAAATCATTTATGATATATGTTTTATCCATTGAAAATAATTTGTATTTGCAAGGGACCATCGTAAATAACTATATTTGTGATGTCATTTTCTCCACGGTACATTAGTGATGGACTGTCGTCACTAATGAACTATCACAAATAACCAAGTATCTAGTAGTGTATACCTCAACCTGTCACAGCCCATACACCAAGGAACATCAATCCATCACAGCCTATACACGTCATACCTATAATAATCCTTTAGATACTGTATCTGGATATACATATGTGTGAAATAACCATAATAAATTACAACCATCCACACTCATATATGAGAAAACAAACCATCATGTATACCATCACATAATTCTACAAAGAGAATTGTGAGTGGCTAGAGCAGGTAGGCAGTCATCCATCCTCCAACCAGAATGTAGGGGAAAACACCCTCCCATAGTCTACTAGGTGTCATTTACCCTAACTGACATGGGTGGGGCAGCGTATGAAATCATAGAATATATAGGATATAATATACCTCCCAACCACTCTATAGAAATAACCTAGTCCTAAACTCTACTATATCTAATGTCACTCAGACTCCCAGTTTCCACTGCTTGGACTAGATATCCTATAAGCACATGAGCATTTTAAAGAGATATAATAAATTAATTTCTTTCCATTAAACAATTCACCTTACATTAATTAATTCCTTTGACATTAATTAAACATCAACATCAGTATACATTAAAAAATATTATCCATCTATCCAAGTCCATCCCCTCCATGTATAATCCAAACAAAGTCCATAGTTTCTCAAGAGTAACCACTTATTTGAATTCCAGAAACACCAAATCCATGGGTTAAGTCATTTGTTAAACATTATTAAACTTTCCATAATTCTAGTTACTCTAGGAAAATACCCTAATCTACTCGCAAGAGATGTAAACATGCACATCCAATTTCTTCAAGTAGTGAGGAAAGTAATATAGATAAACAAAAACCTATCCATCATCCATTAAAAATATTTATAATAAGAAAATCCATCTTTAATCACATCATCATGTAAGCCCAGATTCAACCCATTCCATCATCTCTGGTTCCATCCCTGACACCCATGTTCATATCTTGATGCATCTTTTCATCAAAACCATCAACTGATTCCACAACATCTGGGCCTCCCCGCCCCATATCATATCATCCATTCCAAGATGATCCACCCCTGACTCATATCACATCACATGGAAAAGATAGCATCCAGATAACATCATAGGATAATAAGAATAAAAATAGTCAATAGAAAAATGTAGGCCCTAAAACTTGGCATTTAGCCTTCACATGAAAATGGTCTCTGAGAGACCCCAACAGAAGGCATCCAGCCTTTATAATAAAATGGTCACTCTTAACCCCAATGATTTATCTTTACAAAAAACATTTTTTATTCCATATTGAATTAAATGATTGATTATTAATAGGTTCCAACTATAGGAAATCTAATGCATTAGCTTCAAAAATATATCAAATTGTTTAAACATAACCCTTATCATAAAACTAGTTTCATCAAACTATGGTAAGAACAATTCTCAATTAACATGACTTTTTATTATTATCATAAATGGGAATTAACTCTCTCCACATTATTTATAAAATTCAATTCACAAATGGAATAACATAATTAGTTAAACATGCACAATGTATCAATTTTAATTACATCAAATTAGAAGAAACACTGAATTCAATTAAACATGCCTCTTTAAATTTCTTAAGGCAATTAATCAATTAATTCCATATTTTGGTTATTTACCATTTTATATAAATTAAAACATGTAAATCTATTATATAACCAAATATAATAATAAGGATGACATAGATAGAACACTATTTAGAAAAAAAAGTTTCATACCATTACCACAGTATAAAACATCGGCAACACACGATCACTATCCAATTTCTTTATTAATCAAGTTCAATCTTGTTAGGTTAATTTCACTACCGTTCAAAGGGTTAAATCATACTAACTTTATGATTTAATGTAAATAAAAGTGAAGTAATGAATCCCTAACCTAAAAGGAATCAATCTCTTTCACAATATAATGGAAAAACAACTCAAATTGATGTCACCTCTTCTATAAAAAGATTTAATCCCTCCAAGGATATCACGCCACAACTGCACCATCAACAACACACAAAAATTCATAAGAATCATGGAGAGAAAATACTATCACATTTTAAGAAAGTGGTGGGAGGAACCAGACTGAAAAACAACAAAAAAATAGGTATAACATACATTGGTTTGTCATGGATCAAATATGGAAGGCTAGGATAGATCCCCTTTGAAGGAATCCTGAAATGCCTTAAAAATATTCCACTAGTTTCCTAGATCTTTGGGTGAGAATACACGGGGTTTGAGAAAACCTAAGGCACTATAGGTCATAAATCATGCTTCATATGGGATATTTATGGTGTAAACCCCATATTTATATCATAAACATATCAAAAATTATGTGCCATTGAACAACATGTTTCCATAAACCGCACATCCTAGATTTAATTCACATCATAAATTTTAGGTTTACAATATAGATTCAATGGGCTTATCGACAAAATCCATAAAATCATTTTCGGTCATAAAAGTTTCTTGAACTCTAAAACTCAACATTACATCCTAAAACAGACTAAAGAAATAAAACACCTTTTATAATTTAAATTATCCCTAATTTTATATTTTAGTATCCATACAGCACTAAACCTCAATTAAGCCTCTTCTGAGCACCACGAGCTTCAGAAATATAAATATTTTTGGACTATATGGATTTGGTCCCTTAGAATTTTGGATAAAATCTTCCTCTCAACCAATGTTATTCTTTTATTATAATATTAGCATGAAAATATTTCTCAAGACTTCTCTTTGTATTAGGAGTTCGCTTCACTCCCTCGAAGGGTATTGGGTAATGAAGCGATTACGGTTGCAGACTTGGATCGTGCACCCAAGGCCAAAGGTGTCTCCTTCTCAGAAGCGCTGAAGGGCGTACCCTGCAATGTGGATGCTTCTCAAATACATTCGAGTCCGGTCCCTAGGCAAGTTGATGGTGTCTTCTCAGTTTTTGTTGATCAAGATGCTGTTAATCAGTGGCTCGAAGCCTGTAAGTTTTCTGCATTAGGTCGAATTTCTCTTATTAAGGGTGATAAGCCCTGGACAAACTCAGACCTTAAACTGAGGCTTTGTCAATCTTGGGGGGTTATACCTCGTTTGGCAGGCACGATATGAGAGGAAAAGAAACGATTTGAGGGTAAGGAAACGTATTTCTGTTGTTTGGTGAGAAAGAGCAAGGGATTGAGGGGGAGAAACGGGGAGAAACGGGGAGAAATATTTCTCTCCATCCAGCCCTTTTAAATCATCCCAATATTGGGATGATTTGGACGGAAATGATGCGCCTGTTGGATGTTTTTTGAAATTTATCATTTTTCCCCTATATATGTATATAAATAATAGTCCCCTTTATGTCTAATAATACCAACAAATAATTGTTTTTCTAATTTCAACCTAACCTATAAATAATTTTGATGGTTATTGAAATTTAAAATAATATAAAATTATATTTATTTTAATTATTCATAAATTATAACATTATATTTAGTATTTATTCATAAATAATAAAAATATAAAAATATATTTATTCATAAATTATATTTATTTTAAAATTAAATCTATTAGTAAATTGTATTTATAAAATTATATATCAATAAATTATATTTATTCATAAATAATAAAACTATATTTATTTTAATAATAATTCTTAAATTATAAGATTATATTTATTCAGAAATTTATATTTTTATAAAATTATATCTATTCGTAAATTATAAAATTATATTTATTTTAATATGAATTCATAAATGATAAAATTATATTTATTTTAATATTCATTAGTAAATTATATAAAATCATATTTATTCATAAATGCTATTTAATATTTAAAATTATATTTATTTTGATTTATATGTAAATCATATTTTTTTCAAATTTTGTATGTTTGTATATTAATATTTTTTTATAATTATTGAAATTAAAAGTTCAAAAATAATGTATCTGTAATGAAAATAAGGTATCAAGGTAAAATATAATTAATTTAAAATAATTGTGTCTCGTGATTATGTAATTTTTTTAATGTATAGTTCCTTGTAACTAAACAATTTTTTTCAAAAAATTAATTAATTATATTATTGAAGTAAAATGTATATATGATTGTTGCGATATAAAAACAGTGAAGATAATACCAATTATCATATGTATACACATCTAACATAAATAATTATAAAATTGAAAAGAAAATATCATTGAAAATATATTTTTCAAAATTAAATGTATATTTAATTAACATGATATAAAAACCAAAGATACAATTTGAAATTATAATATTTTTTATTTGGAATAATTAAGTATTGTAAAACTATATTTTTTAATAAGGGGTATTTTTTCATATTTTCAGAACATTTCTTTTCTTTTCTTTTAAAAATTATCACCAAACTGGATGGAGAGAAATTACAATCTTTTCTTTTCTTTTACTAAATTTTGCATCCAAACAAGAAGGTGAGAAATCAAAATCATTTCATTTCTTTTCTTTTCTTTTATGAAATAGTAAATCATTTCTTTTCTTTTACTAAAAGATAACCAAACACAGGCTTAGGGATTTCAAACTAATCCCGATTGGAAGGGGTTTTTTTCACATAGTCTTTAACAACAGGGATGATCTTATGATGGCTTGGAATAAGGGGTGACCTCTCTTAAACCAGGTAGTTTTAAATTGGCTAAGTGGGATAGGCACTTCAATCCATTCACTCAACACCAAACGATGGCCCAAATTTGGATTCGTTTAAATAGTTTAAACTGGTTTTATTGGCATCCCTAAATCCTGAGTGATATCTATTCTTGTGTGGGGATCCCCCTAAAGATGGACCAGCACACTATTGATGGTGAATTGGGGTTCTTTGCTCGAGTTCTTTTGGAAGTAAACATTGATTCCAAATTTCCAGACATGGTCAATTTCTTAGATAATGATCGGAAGTTCTAAATTAGAATCGAGTATGAGCCGAAAACCCCATTTTGTGACTACTATAAAATAGTAGGTTAGGCTGTCTCCACTTGCAGGAATATTCAGAAGCAACAATGGTCTGTTAGAGACTCTGCTGATGACAAGGTGAATCAATGGAAGATGGTTGGAAGGAAGAACAAGGCCAGGGCACCTGCAACTGAAAAGGGGGAGCACTCTGGTAAGGATTAGCAGGTGCAAATGGAGGTCCCCCTGCCTGCTTCTCCTACTGGTGGTTCCCACTCCAGCCCACATCTTATTAGAGTTGATGATGAAGAACCTGAGATAGATATGGATGTCATTAATTTAGTTTATAGTTCTCTTGCTGCCGCCATTATCTCTGTGGAGGATGAATTGAAAGACCGTGGAAATGATACACCTATCGATGTGGATGTCCCTTTGATGTCCAGCTTACCTGAGGAAAAGATTGGAAATTCTTTTAACTCTTTAGAGGATGCAGTTCTGTGAAAATCTTCAAGTTCTGCTTGGAAAAGTTGGAGTGACTTGGTTGAGAAGGATGAAGCTTTACAGGCCAGAAGTGCACCCCCGTGCTCCACGAAAGTGAATGAACACTCTCCGAAGCCTTTGCATACAGTAATGAGTATTTCTAAGGGTTCGGTCCATAGAATTCAAACAAGGAGTCTCACCAAGATCTCTACTGGTTCCAAAAACTCTTCAGGTAAGAAGAAGGCAAAGAAGAAAAATAGGAAGGGCAACTTCAACTATAAATCTGGTTCAAAATGAATATCCTGTTCTGGAATTGTCAGGGTCTTGCGAACTCCTCTATAGTCAATGCACTGCATAGGCACATTCTGATTCATAAGCCGAAGATTCTAGGAATTTTTGAACCCAAATCCTCATTCTCTTTGGGTTTTGCAGGTCTTAACAAATATGGTTTCTTTCTGGTCGCCATAAATGGTTCAAATGAGCAGGAGGAAAGTTTATGGGTCTTTGCACATTCTTCTGTTGGCTCAGTTGATATCATTTTGATTAATGACCAGGTGATATCTTGTTCTCTGCAATGGGAGTCTGTACAACTGGTGGGATCTTTTTTTTATGCGAAAAGAAGATACCAGGACTATAGAAGGTTGTGGCAGGAGTTGGGCAATTTGGGAGGCATCTCTTCCCCTTGGTTTGTTATTGGTGATTTTAATACGATACTTTGTTCTAGAGAAAAAACTAGCCTGGTTCATTCTCAAATTTCCCTTAGGGGATTTAAGGAGTGTGTTGACAGCAATGATTTGACTGAGGTCAGCTTGGTTGGTGCTAAGTTCACTTGGTACAGACGATGTCTCAACCGCATGACTACTAGCATGCTTGATAGAGCTTTTTTAAACAATTCTGCTTTGGATAAATGGAATTCTATTTATACCATCACCCTTCCCAACTTTTCCTCTGACCACCATCTGATCCTGATCAGTTTTAAGGGAAGAGAGTTTAGCATACCCCTCCCCTTTCGTTTCAACAATTCCTGGGCATCTCAAAGCGGTTGTAGTAAGCTGATTGAAAGCTTCTGGACCTGCATGTAGGGTACTGATTTTCAGTTTAAATGGAAAATCCTGAAGTGAAAGATAAAATCTTGGGTAAAAGTTACTTACAGTGGCCTGGAAAAATAGATTCTCATGATTGAATCCTCTCTACAAAAGCTTCAAGATGAGGCATCCAATGTTGACTTCAATCTGGATTTTTTCGAGGAAGCCCTGCTTGCTTCTAAACTGAACTCTCTTCTTGATATTAAGGAGAAATCACTAAAGGAGACCTTCAAAATTAAATGGCTTCAAGAGGGTGATAGGAATACGAAGTTCTTTAATTCTCTCCACAGAATTAGAAAGGCCAATTGTCCCTTCTCCTTCTTGAAGGTCGAGGATTGGATCATAGACAATAGGGAAAATATTACTGATTACATTGTTGAATATTTCTCTAAGATCTTCAATGGACCTCCTCTGGGGGGGAATCTGATGGATGGATTCATTCACACTATGGTTACTACTTCTGATAATGCCTTCCTCACTTCCACTCCCTTGGAATTTGAAGTCAAAGATGTTGTTTTTAGCCTCAATGCCTCTAGTACTCCGGGCCCGGATGGATTCAATAACTTCTTTTACCAGAAATATTGGGATTTCATCAAGGGGGTGTTTTCAAATTAGTCTCCTCTTTCTTTTCCTTAGGGGATCTCCCTCAAGACCTCAATTCTCAGTTTATCACTCTTATTCCTAAAGTTGAGAACGCTTGTGAGATCCATCTTTTTTGGCCAATTGCCTTGGTGAACACAAGCTATAAGGTCATAAGCAAGATTCATTCCAACATGCTCTCTATTATTGCTTCTAGGATTGTTTCATGGAACCAATTCATCTTTATCAAAGGAAGATCTATACAGAAGTGTATCTATTCTACCATAGAGTGTCTTAATCTGCTCAGAATCCCTACAAGAGAAGGTAGAATGGCTCTCAGGCTTGATATTAAAAATGCTTTTGACACTCTAGATTGGACTTTTATATATAAGGTCCTTGAGAAATTTGGTTTCAAATGCACTTTTATTAAATGGATTTCCTCCCTCCTCGGTTCAGCCCATGTCTCGGTTCTTCTCAATGGCTCACCTAAGGGCTACTTTGCTTGTTCTAGGGGAGTCAGGCAGGGGGGACCCCCTCTCAGCCCTTCTCTTCTCCATTTCTGAGGACTATCTCAGCAGACTCATTACTCATATGGTCTCTCAAGGACACATCAGGACAAATCAAGTATCAAGGTCCCTTGTTATTCCCTCTCACCTTTTTATGCTGATGATATCATATTATTCATGAAGGGGGGAAAGAATAATTTACATGTTTTGAAACAAATTTTTCATCATTATGAAAGTGTCTCTGGTCAGTGTATCAGCTGGGAAAAATCTTCTATTCATTTTGGAAAGAGGTTCTCTATTCCCAGGAAACACTGGACTCTTTTAGAGTTGGGAATCAAGGAAGGATCTCTGCCTTTTCATTATCTGGGTGTCCCACTCTTCGGGGGGCGCCCTAGGGCCTCTTATTTCTCTGAAATTATGGACAGAGTCATTGGTCAGCTCTCAACCTAGAAAGGGAAAAGCCTTTCTATGGCTGGGAGAATTTGTTTGGTAAAGTCGGTCATCATTTCTAAATTTCTCTACTCCTTTATGATCTATAAATGGCCAAGGGTCCTTCTCAAACATTTGAACACATCAATCAGGAATTTTATCTGGAGTGGTAGAATCCTGGAGAGGAAGTTAGTCACTATCCCTTGGAGGGTCTGTTGTAAACCACTCCACTCTGGTGGTATGGGCATCAAAAATATTGCTCTCATTAATGAATCTCTTCAAGCATGCTTAGCCTGGAATATCATACATAGTAATTCTGAATCTATGGTTTTCCTCAAATCTCATTTTTCTAATAACTTGAATCTTGGTAGCAATGCTTACATTGTTTCCTCCCTATGGCCAGCAGTTAAATCTTCCTTCCAGAATATTATGACTAGCTCTAGATTGATTGTCAACAGAAACTCCAACCTTAAGTTTTGGCTTGATAATTAGACAAGTAACATTATTTTTGATGAGTTTCAGCAGGCTGCTCTTAGCTCAAGGGTGCAGATCTCCATCAAGGATTTTCTGGATAATCCTTCAGAAAACCTTCTAGAGGACCTTCATGATTTAATTGGTAGTTACAATTTTGTCTCCTGCCCTGATTTCATATCTTGGGAGCCACCTATAAATGGGATTCTGACCAGTAGTCTGTATTACTCTCATGCAATTTGGGATATAAATGCTGATTTTAAATGGTTGTCTATCTTCAATAAAGTTTGGATTAGGCATTCTCTACTGACACTTATCTGGAGGCTGGTTTATAATAGATTACCCACTGATGAGGTTCTCCAATTGTTTGGTATGTAGTGATGCTCAAGGTGTGTAATGTGTCATATCCATTGGGAGGATGCAGCGCACCTATTCCTCTCTTGTGCAATAGTCGCGGCCATCTGGAAGCAGGTTTTAGGTGCATTTGAACTGGATGGCCTCAGATTTTCAGGACTGCAGGCTCCTCTATGTTGTTGTTCGGTTATTCAGGTTTCACCCCAGATTCGTGATCTCCTCTCCGTGGATATTTTGGAAGTGTTGCACACTATTTGGTGGCTCCTAAACGCTGCAATTCACAATGGGATAGGATGCTTCTTGAAGATCTCTTTGATACAGATTTTTGCGGTTATTAGGGACGCATCAGCTGTCTGTTTGGGGGAATGCTACAACACTATTCAGGACTTCAAAGTTCTGAAAAATCTAGGTGTTAAAGGGATTTTCAGACCTACTTTGGGCACCATGGAGATTTTTTGGATCCCTCCTTTCCCCCATTGGGTTAAAGTCAATACGGATGGTGCCTCAAAAGGGAATCCTGGCCCTTCGGGTTGTGGTACGATCTTTAGGGATCATGATGACTCTGTCAAAGGATGATTATACGGTTCTTGTGGTGTGACAATATCTCTTGAGCCTGAAATTTTAGGGATAATACATGCTGTTTCTTTTGTGAAAATGAAGGACTGGCCTAATATCTGTCTTGAGAGTGACTCTTCTACCATTGTGCAGGCCATCAGGAATGGTGAAATGCTTATCTCTTGGTGGCTCGCTGCAAAGTTGATGCAATGCATGGAGATCCTTTCGAATCTCAATTTCATCATCACGCATGTCTTTCAGGAGGCTAACCGGGTTGCGGATGGTCTTGAAAATCTTGGAGTTGGGAAACTTATTACCTGGTCAGATTCTCTTCATGAGGCTTTACTTCCTTTATATAGGGATGATTGTAATAAGATTCCGCACTTTAGTCTCTTATAAAATTTCTATTTTTATGAATTAATTCCTCGGCCATTTGGAGGAGGGACCCTTCTCTACATTCTCAGTCATCGTAGAATATTTAAATAACCTACTAATGAGTTTATTTTAAAATATATTCCCTTCATAACATAGGTATCCTCTCCTTAAATCCTTTTCATTTATACTTTATCCTTGTAAACTTCCAAACTACATCTTCTAAAAAAATCTAGAATCTAAAATTTGTTTTTTGTAGATATATGTGGCGTAGATCTTATCATAGGTTATTTATTATCATATTTTTTCCAAATATAATATTTTAAAATCCCCCTTGGTTCTTTCCTATTTCTTAGAAAATACATATTGAACCATTAATAATAGGATTTGTTCCCACGCTTACCATAGCACCAATAAAACCCTTGAAGCTTTGTTCTTTCAGGTTGGTTCCATATTTGTGCATATTTTTATTATTATTGTTCTATTGAAGAAAACCATACTTTTCTTGTGGTGACTTAGCCTCCATGGATCATTAATCCCTTAATTTAATGTGGAATATTTTGTCTCAGATTTATTGGGCCACATACTCTCTGATTAGGTTTTATCATCTCTATTGTTAAATAAAACAAGAATATTTTGAAACTAATTATTTATCGATTTACCTTTTTCATGTAATCTCCTATTTTAATTATCCTAAAAATATTCTCTATTTACCTCAGAAACCATATTGAACTCTTCTCTGTACTTTTTAAAATCATGTTCAATAGTGAAAAATATGGCTTCTTTTTCAAACAACTCTTCATATTTTTCATCCATATTTCCTTCAAGATTATTCAATGTCTTTATAAGCTTAGTTTACTTTGATTTAAACTACAGTATCTCATGAAAATAGGTTTTTTCCTTCTTTATTAGCTATTTCTTATCCTTATAAATCATTTGATTTTCTTTCTCAAGCTTTTTGTTTTCCTTCTTGAGGTATTGTATCTGGACTATGAAAATTTTAATTTATCTTTTATCTCCCACTCAAGTTATTTATTATCTATCATCACTACTATTTGATGAATCAATTCCTTTCTTTACATGATAAAATAAACCAAATTTATTATCCAAAGAACATCTTGATGATAAATCATTCTTATACTTGTTTCTAATATTTCTCTTCATTCTGTTGAAGTTTTTATTCTTCTTATTACCCCATTTATGTTTTTTTGGTCTCTCATCATCTGATTCTAATTCTTATTCTAATTATTTAACATTTTTCTGTGGAAATTTTTTTGAAAAATGGCTAGATTCACCCCAGTTGAAACATTTTAGTGGTCACTTACTCTTGCCTTTCCACTATCCCCTTCTGAATCCTTTTGATATAAGGGAAAAAATTTGATTGAATACTCCATCATCCTCATCATCCAAGTATCTATATTATTCATTCTATACATTTATGATTCTTTCTTTTCCCATGTATTCAAAATCCATTTCAACTTTTTCCTTATGTTTGAAAATATAAGCCTTTATCATCTTATAAGTTATGATTATTTTTATTAGCTCATAAATTGTTAAGTATTATCTTTCTTTAAAGGATGATATTTTTTAATCAAACCAATCTATAAAGTTCATGGTCAGTTTTTTGACAATGATAGAATCCTTTTTCTACTCAAAAAATCTCGGAATATTGATCAAAAACACATTTACCCAGGTAAATTAATCATCAATAGTATAATCATCACCTATATTTATGTATTAAAATTGACTCCTATAAAATTGATTTCTGGCTTCCTTGACATTGATACTTCCTTCATAGAATCTTATTAATTTTTTCCTGATTTCTTTGGCAGTTTAAAGACCTAGTATTGTGGTATATACCTACCCTAATAAGGATATAAGGATAGAATTTTGTTCTCTAACATCCACCTCCAAATCCCTCTTATCATTAGGATTCATTATTGATCCTTCAGTAATGGGTGTAAAACCCATAGAAGCATCATCTATCACTTCTAAGTAGAGTGATAGGAGATATGGTATCATACTATTCTTATATCTATGATAATTACTCCGATCAAATGTTGTAAAAACTCATATATTGACTGAATTATGATTCTACATCTCTTATAATTTTTCTATTATATTTAGAGGTCACATTTTATCTGATACAACTTATAGGGCCTTGGAATGGATGAAATACTTAGAGGGGGTGAATCGGTGGTTCCCTTTTAAAAATTATATTTATTTAAAATTCAAATGCTAAAACTTTTTAAGGTTATCAATCCACTCAATATTATCTCTCACACTCACCTAAAGTGTATTTATAATAATAGAGAAATAAGAACATGATGTTTACAAGATTTGACATAAAATCATAATACTTTCTTTGTTGGTTAGACCCTCTAACATATATTCTTCACTAACAAACAAGTACATCATCCATAGACTATCCCACTATGATCAACATAGAGTACCACTATGTTCCTCAACTTTCAACACCAACTAGTAGATAAAATTCATCAATTTAACTATCTAACATAGAAAGGTATTCTTTCTCTCCTTGGTTTGTTCTACCCCACTTGGAAATAGAATCTTCCTCCATGAATATATAGGTCAATATTCATACATATGTACCACTTCAATAACTTCAAAATGCTGGGTATTGAAACACTTCTCCAGATCTAGTGTGATCTAAATTCTCCTCGGTTTCTTTGAATACATAGTTTTTTCACCTTTAGGGGTTGCTGGATTTGACTCTTCTCTTTCTTTAATAATGGAAATTATCAAACTATCAAAAAATCTTAGTATATTCTCAAGTCTCAAACACAACTATTCTTTTACACCTTTATAAATATATAGATCTACTATATACTTAGTTATCCTAATATTTAAAAAAAAATGCAATACCATTATAATTCAATTTTTTATTAAAGCCTAGAAGATTCAGATCAAGCCTCCCGTGATTTCTTCATCATAACAGCATATAAATTCACACATTTATTTCACATTTAAATCAATTAAATGTAAAAAAAATTATTTCCTCATTAGTTATGGACTTTAATTGATGTTTAATATCCCATAATTATTCGTCCTGAATGCAATAAGAAATATTTTTCATGAATCGTGACATTTATCACTGAAATCATGGAATAATTGCATCATAAAAATTTTAATTAAATCATTATTATAGATATTATTTAATTATTAGTGACCCAAAATAATCCCTTATTAATTTCATGAGAATTTATTTTCAATTCCTTCCATAATTGTTCAAATTAAATGACCACAAAATTCAAGTATCCTCCTTTCTTCTTAACATGGTTAATGAATAATTGTGTTCTCATTATTTATTCATGCACTCAATCATGAATCAAATGAATTCATATAATTCATATTTATTAAAAAATGCAACTCATCTAGGAATAATTATCTAATGAAAGCCATGAAATCTCATCTTCACTCAATTTACATTCATGAAAGAGCATCTACATGCATGCCTTGATAATTTTAAATCCCTCATCCATTCTCTCATGAAATATTAGATGCTCTTTTTTTACACCACATGATCACATACCATGGTAGAAACTCAATGGTAGCATACCTAATGGTATCATCTCATTGTAGAACACATGATTATAGCACCTTGAAGTGGTACCCTAGGTGGTAGTGTTAGAGTTTGTTCTTTATAACCAACTGTTGTGTACTTTATGATAACATGGATTCATTTTTTTGAATATTAATAAATTACTTGTCACAATATGATTTTTCTTCAGAATAACATAGCATTAATAATATCTTAATATTAGTTGTCACACTAAAAGTTTATTGTAGTTCCCCACTATGATAAGAACCCAGAAGTTCCATAACAGTTGCAACACCCTGAGTTGTTATGAGTTATTGTTTAAAATAAATTAAATTTATTTGATATCTTTCATTAAATACTACACTAAGTTATGATTTCACTACATGAAACATTGTCTTAGCTTATGTTACTAAAACATATAGATAATAAAAAAATAGTAAATTTGTTATATGTTTTGAAAATATTATTTTCTCAACAAAATACTTTTTATGTATTTTTATGAACAATAATAAAATTAATTTTCTAACACTTTTATAAAATGAACCTGATAAAATAAATATAATTTTTTATTTCAGAATCTAAAAAATATCTTAGGGTGAATTTATATTATTTTTCTAAAATATTTCATTTTCTGATGAATAGTGAAAAATACTGAATTTTAATTGAAAATTGCTTTTTTTAATTTATTTATAAAGTAATAATAAATTTAAAATGAGTTTTAAAGTATAATTAGTTTATTTATACATAAATTAATCCAATTTATGTCATTGCAATCAATTTCATATTAAAATTGGATATAAAAACTTTGTAAACTTTTTATCATTTTATCTTTAAAACACGCTTTCTCATCACATCTACAGGATTAATTTTAAATTAATTTTTCAAATTATATGAATGGAATTTTAAAAATGGATTCCATATTTTGAAAAATAATAATTTATAATTTCAAATAATATCATATTTTTTACCATAATGAATAGTTAATGTAGTAAAAATTTATTATCACAGTTAAGGTAAAATTTGCTTCACTGATGTTTAAAATAAAAAGATATGGGTGAAAATAACCTATAGATATGTCTAGAGACTATTTTAGGGAAATATTTAGACCATTACACCTCTAAGGTTCAATAATGGTTCATTTTTTACCCTTTTGACACATGAAAAATGTGGGAACACTCAATTCTTTTCAAAAATAACAAGTGTGTGCTCTCCAATACTTATAAAAGGCCACCCCCTTTCCTCTCTTCTTCACACCAAGAAACCCCTTTGTATCAGCCAATACCTAACTAAATCACCTCCCACCTTTGATACCCTCATCCTATAATCCTTATTTTGGGCATAAAACTTTCCTAGGATGGATTTTAGTGTAAACCAATGGAGGATGCTCCAAAAAAAGGTAACATTCATCAACTAGCACATTAATTTTATTTCTTCATACAACCACTTAAATTATTATTATACCATGCTTATATAAAAAACTTATTATCTTAAATATATTTATGTGTTTTTATATTAACTTCATAACCAAAAACTATCTCCACTTCCATCAAATGGGTTACAAACTCATCATTCGTGTGTATAGAGAACTATCGTCTCACAAATCGATGTCATTCCTTTTTTCCATTACCACTTCTCAATACTGGTAAAAATGTTGTATTTATTGTTTATATATGAAATATATATGATATTTATGATGTTATTATGATTTTGTAATTTTAATATCACATACCTTCATGCTTTTTATTTTGTGAGAATATGATAACATCGCTCATGTGTACGGTAGACTACCACCTCGTGAAAAGATGTGATTCATTCATGAGTTACCTGAAATATTTTAAGGATGGTTTAAATAAACATATATGATATATATAACATAAAAATTATTTTTTAATGATAATATATCATTTACTTTTATTTCCTTCAACCCAACAAGAAAATGAAAAATTGTGTTCATGTGTACTTATGACCAACTGTTTCCATAAACGATGTATTTCATTTCCTATAAGTAAATTTTATATATTATTACAAATAAATATATACTGAATATATTTTATATTTATATCATGGTTACCATTCATTAGATTATAGAACCATGATCAAATTAAGAGGATAAAAAACAAATCAAAACATATATGAAAAATAAAGCGATTATTTCCTGAAACATACCATTAACATGGAATATTTAATAAAAATGTAATAAATGGTCATAATAAAATCATATATGGTATAATATATATGAATATGGTTATGTAATAGATTTATTTTTGGGACCATATACCTCAAGGTAACATTGCAGTGTTTTTGGGTTGATTGTAATTGGTGAGAAAGTAGGTTTCCATGGTCAGTGGTGGAGTTCCAGAGAGATTATTGAAATACTATGTTGAAAAAGATACATGATAATGTAATGAATTATCTGATGGTGGTAAAGAATTATCTATGTATAAGGTGTATTTGTTTCTTAGTTTTTTCTAAATTTGTGGGGTCCAAAATCTGGAGGATGGAAAAGGGTGTTTTTGGAAAAGAATTATTTTAATGTAAAGGGAAAAGGTTGAATACAAGAGTGATAGTGTTTTTCAATGTTGCACACAAGTAAAGATTTGGGATCATGTTATAAAATTATGGATAAGGTATTAAGTGTGAATTTTGTATGAATTTTTTTGAAATATGAGTTTGCGTGACAAAGGAAGAGTTGCGTGCATCTGCGAAATAGAGATGGAGCATGTGCAGGAAATACTTTTACGTTCCAAATTTGATGTCAAATAATTTTATTACATTCCAAAGTAAATAATAAAAACACAAGGTAAGGAATGTAAGGATTTTTTATTCAAGGTTTGGATGGGTCTAAAAATTTATGGCTACCCCCACTTCAGTATCTCAACCCTTAGATAAAATCAGGGCTTTGAATCATGTAAAAGTTACATGCAAGGGAATATTTGTGTAAAGAGAGTTGAATTGTAACACCCCAAGCTTCCACGGTACGCTTCTCATTCAATAATGCAATAGCTTGCATTGTACGCAACTTCGAGTTCTAAAACACCGCGACTAATCAAAGTAGCCGTTATGAATAGTAATAACCAATTTTTAAAATTATAGAAATTTTATATTTCAAAATGGACTTCATTTTTGTATTCGTAATATCGAAATTATCCAAAGTTTAATTTTTTGTAATTTTCTGAGAACTTCCAATTTTTTATGAATAGTGAAAATTACTTAAAAACAACTTTTTTCATCAAAATAATTTATAGTGATAAATTATACTATTTATTGGTTTTAAAGTATAATTAGAATATATTTTTACCATTTTATCCAATGGTGGTCATTAGAATTAATTTAACATTGAAATTGGACATAAACAATTGCCAATCTTTTGATATAAATTGTTTCTTAAAAACACGCTATTGTTGTGACAGTGGGAATTAATTATAAAATTAATTAATGCAACTTATATGTTTGTAATTTTTTAAAATAGACATCATTTTTGAATTTGTAATATCAATTATAGCTTAGGGTGAAATTTTGGCCTTATTCTGAAAAACTTCAATTTTTGATGAATAGTGAAACCACTAAGTGGTTGTTAAAAACTGATTTTTCGTTAAAATGAAATATTACCACTTCTGTGATTTGATTTTCAAAAATCCGACATACATGGTTGTCATTAAGAAGAAAAATGTGGTTTAATGAGATTAAAATAATTTTTTGGTGAATAGTAACTTTTAAGTTCTTAATCGCGATTAGAGGTAATTAGTGTAGTTTAAGGTAAAAATAATGTTTTAATAATATGAGATGAGATTGACACTTGTCCTACTCCTATTGGATGAGTCATTGCCGACCAAGAAAGCCCATGGGTCAACTTGGGGACCCCATGGAGCCACTTTGGTTGGAAAATGACATTAATATATATTTATTTAATGTTAAAATTAAATTGACACAAACATGAGTTGTTTTACTAAAACAGTTTTTAAGTGGGGTTACACAAGTCCAAATTTTGACTATAAATATTCATTAGAAATATAAAAATATTTCCTACATCATAGTATTTTTTTTATAATTTTTAGACATTAAATAAATCAAATTATTTATAACATCATTATGATGCAGCGATGACCTCATTATTTAACGATTTAAATAAAATGAGAAGATAATGCAAACTCCAAGGCTTACACTTGTCCAAAGACTATTGGATGAGGAGATTTCGAACCCTTATCACCTTATCCACGAATTATATAAGTGTGGGACCTTTAGAATCCGAAAATCATTGTATAATAATGTAACATTTCAATCTTTCCAAAAGAGCCCCTCCTCTCCACTTATAAAAGGCCCCCACCTCTCCCACCTTATTCACACCTTCAAGCCATTTGGCTCGGCCAAACTCTGCCCAAATACTCTCACAACTTCTCCCTCTTACTCCTAGAAGCCTCAATTTGGGCAGAACTCTTCTCAAGGAAGCCTTTGGCTCAAATCAAAAAAGAGTTACCCGATTTTGAGGTAATGTCTTCTCTAATGTTGTTTTGTTTTATTTTTCTTCTCAAACCCCCTAAACTCTTTTTATTCATTTCTTTTGTAACAACACCAGTATCATAAATATACTAGGATGTTGTTATAAGAAGTATTCGAGCTACACTTACACACACCTACATCTAATGGTTAAAGAACATACGGTTTCTGTGGATGGAGAATTTCTGCCTCACGAAACGATGATTGTTCGACACTCATATAACACCTTAAAAGGTGGCCATTAAGATGTCACTATTTTTATATATGATATATAATATGTTTATGTTTTACTTATGCTTCTGTATTTCTCATTTATTTCATACTTTATGATTTCCATTATGGGTAAAACACGATAATTTCATTTTAGGAAGTGCGGACTACCGCCCCCTCAAAGTGATTTGAATCATTAATGTCATATGTGGGATGTATAAAGGATGGAGTAAATGGTATTATACACTATATTATACTGGAATTATATTATACATTTATATCATTATGATTTCGTTCCATTAAATATGAAATTGAAATGTAAGTAGCGTTCATGCGTACGTACGGCTTACCGTCTCCATGAACGGTGCATTTCATTTCTTACCTCTAAATGTTACATAATATTATAAATGAATGTATATACTGGATATATAAGATATATATGACATATAAATCATGAATATAATTCTGGAGATAATGGATATTCTACCACATAAACAACTTGTAATTATAAGAAGTTTATTGTTGACTCAAGTACCAAAGATCGACAAAACGACCGTTATTAACTTAAATAATTACATAATGTTCATATCATTGTAATAAGTGATGTAATAAGGATAATAAAATTGAAAATGGTTCTTAATAAGGTATATATTAACTCTAGTTTATTATTCAGGAGGTTAAACAACGGTTGAGTCAAGTCAGACACGAGGTAAGGGAACTTCTTAACCCAACTTCCATTATTTGGGTTAATCTCCTACTTTCCAATTATGTCATGATATTATTATGTCCTATTTTGTATTTTTACTTTCTTTATGTGTACCTATAGTGAATACACATAATATATCTATTTTAGTTTAAAAATGATCTTTTTAAGGACTTCGTCTCAATCTCCTTTCATTGAGGCATATTTGGTTTTATACGCAAATTTCTTTTATACGGTGTATAAACCCCTTTGACTTTTACGTTTATTCAAAAGGAGTATTTTTTATACGAAGAGTTTTACTAAAAGACAAAAAGGGAATGTTTTTCTTTCCGTACATATGCGGCGACAACTACTTCTCTGCCACCGTGACCATTATTTGAGTTTCGGCTTCCTCTACAAGCCATCATTTTTGTTAATGAAAAATAAATACAAAGTTTTAACTTTCTTTTATTTTGGTACTGAAAATGGTTTTGAAAGTGTTTTTATTATATCAATGTGTTGTATTGATATCTTGTGATTGAAATGTGGAAATGTTATGTTTCCTTTATGCATGTTTTATGTGATACGATTATGTTATGGTTTATGATATGTCTAAACCTATTCATATGAGGAATGCATTGGACTTAATAAGTGACGGGTGGAGCCCGCTATAGCTCCTCGATGCATCGGCAGGTCTCATGAGACAAACTAGTGTCTTGGCACGAGGCCTTGACAAAATCTTATTTTTGGTCTTGGCACGAGGCTTTGACTACGTGGTTATGATAGTCTGGCATTATGCATTCCATCATTATGAAAGTGGTTATTGATATTGCATGTGATTATTCAACCAGTAGAATATCCATGTGAAGAAGTGAATGGAATTATCTCATTTTACTTTTGCCATATTATGTTGATGTTCAAGTTTAAAAGGCTTTTGTTTTAGTTATACATTGCCTTAAATTTTTATGTTTATTTATGAAAGCTTCCGCATTATTGTTATCCTTACTGAGCATCTGAGCTCACCCCTTTCAATGTTTTAATATTTTCCAGGACGTGAAGAAGTATTTTATGAATGACCTGCAGGGATAGTTAGAAGAGGATATGAGTGTGGACTATGAAGACTTTGTTATTAGTTTTTCACTTTATGATGTAATGTAAGACTTATGATTGTATCTAGTGTTTCCAAGGCTACTAAACTAATCGGTCTTTCGAGACTTGATCTTTTGTGATCATGCCATTGTTACGAAGTAATGCACCGACTCTGGGTAGTTGGGGTCGGGGCGTTACAGTTGGTATCAGAGGAAGTTTAGTACAAACCTTGGAAGCTAGATTTAGATAAACTCTGATTAGAGCACGTAGACCTAAGATGAACTTTGAGGATTAGTATAGAAGAACTTCCTAGAATTTTGGTATTGTAGAGATTTTGTGAGTTTTCCGAGCAATACATCCCCGTCTGGAGTCGAGCAGGTAGAGGCGGCTCTGGAACAGATGTACCTAGGCGTAAAACCCGAAAACACCGCTTTGAGCTAGACTCAAACGGGAACTGGTGCATGACAACGGGCCTTGCTGCACTCTTGGTTACAACACTCCCGGGGGATATGCTTAGGATAATTCTCATTTTCTTTACAAACCACTATGAACGGTTATGAGTATATACTTACTCAAATAAAACATTTTTATGATTATGGATTATATCCATAAATAGTTCAATTTATGTTAGGTATTTTACAAGTATGGAATTTTGTATTCTGATTCATAAACTAATCTAGTTTATGCCATTGTTTAGAAATGGCACCTAGTGGAAGGAATGGAAACCGTATCAATGCACGCACTCCGTGTAGGGATTTCCCTCCTGCTCAAGATAATTATTGTGGATCTGGAGATACAAATGGTGTTGATCAACTTACTACCATACTGGGACAACTCACTCAGGTTATGAATAATAACCTTACTCGTATGGAGCACCCTGATCCGCAACATGGAGGATCAATATTAGACCGCTTCATGAGGCAAAAACCACCAACATTTAATGGGGGTACAAATCCATTAGTAGCTGAGCAATGGATAAACTCCTTAGAGAAAATATTCCACGCCTTGGGGAGTAGCGAAAGGGATAAGGTTATCATGGCAGTTTACCGCCTCACTAGAGATGTCGATCAATGGTGGTCACTGATTCAAAAAACAAAGGAAGATGATGATGTATCAAATATGGAATGGAGGGAGTTCAAAGAGATTTTCTTAGAAAAATACTTTCCTCGTGACCATAGAGCAGATATGGAAAGGCAATTTCTGAGTCTGAGACAAAAGGAGGATGAGAATGTCGCAAAGTATGAGGCCAACTTTACAAGGTTAGCAAGGTATGCTGCAGATTATATACGTAACCCAAGGAGTAAGATTGATCGTTTCTTTGATGGGTTAAAACCATTTCTTCGTCGAGCATTAGTCTCACAATCCTTTTCATCGTACGAAGACATTGTCTCGTGTGCTATTAGGACAGAAAAGGAATTCTCTAAGTCTTATGACAACAAAGTAAAGCAAGAGAAGAAGAGAACGGTGGAATAGGAGACAGATAAAGGGAAAAGGGGAAAGAAGGATTTTCCATTATGTGATAATTGTGGGAAGAATCACCCTGGTACTTGCCTAAAAGGAATGGGAGTTTGTTATAAATGTGGAGAAAAGGGTCACCAGGCTCGTGATTGCGAGGGAAAGAAAGAGGCTATCAATGTTGAATGCTACAATTGTAGAGAAATGGGTCATTATGCAAATGAATGTCCTAAGCGTCAAGGAAACTTACCTCAGAAAAGGCCAAGGGATCAAGGCCAATCTTATGCTGTGACTATAGTTGAAGCGGAATAATTAATGTATTGGTGCTTTTGGACTCAAGGATTATATTCTGGTTATAAGAATAATGTGATATATATAAAGATTGTACTGCAGTACTTTTTGATTTCAGTAAGGTGTTAATATGATGAAGGTAATTATATTTTTAGTATGTGACAATAAGAGAAACTTTACTTTGTTTGGGGAATCTGATAAATTGATTTTGGAATTAAGAGACCTTTTAAAGAAAGTCTGGACAGAGGTATTTTGGATAACTATAAAGGTTGGAGTGGATTAAGTTGATCTTTGGATAGTATTGTTTAAGGTTAAAAAATTTATGAAGATTATTTTTGGAATATTAGGATACTATAGTTTTAGGAAAAGGACAACCTGCAGGGTGGGGCATAACCCGTCGCGTCGGACAAAGCTGCAGGAATCGAACCTACAATCATAGTGCGACGGGCCTTTATTTCCTACCACTAGCCTACAGGAAGTCCCTGGTTATTACAAAATAATTTTACTAATCTAAATGGTATGTGTTAACATTTGGAAACTTATACAATTATTTTAAGTATAATATTTTTGGGTTCTATTATCTTTTTGAGTGAAAGATGAGTTGAAGGTTGAAACTCTAATTGTCAAGCATAAATATATATATACCTATCTCTTATTCAATGAATAAATTAATTCTTAAACTTTAGTAAAGAGATATTAAAACAAAAAAATGTGTTATCCTAATACCTTATGTCTTGTTGAACTGATGATATTTTAAATCAACATAGATTGAAGGCTTTGAGGCCCTCAATTTGACAGTTGATTGTGATTGATGACCTCAATCACTCCCTACAAATATTTACGTTTTTCCTCCAATTATATGTCTCTAATTTCCACCAATGTTCTTCTAATCAAGATCATAATTGGTTGGTGAATTTTTCATTTCCCCTTCCCTCTTATTAAGGCTAAATTTTATTAATCTTATTTCTGATGTGGGTTTTCCTCAAAGGTATTTTCTCTTTTCAACCTTTTATTTTCAAAGAAAAATTTCAAAATGCGAGGACGCAATTTATTGAAGGAGGGGAGAATGTAACACCCCAAGCTTCCACGGTACGCTTCTCATTCAATAATGCAATAGCTTGCATTGTACGCAACTTCGAGTTCTAAAACACCGCGGCTAATCAAAGTAGCCGTTATGAATAGTAATAACCAATTTTTAAAATTATAGAAATTTTATATTTCAAAATGGACTTCATTTTTGTATTCGTAATATCGAAATTATCCAAAGTTTAATTTTTTGTAATTTTCTGAGAACTTCCAATTTTTTATGAATAGTGAAAATTACTTAAAAACAACTTTTTTAATCAAAATAATTTATAGTGATAAATTATACTATTTAGTGGTTTTAAAGTATAATTATAATATATTTTTACCATTTTATCCAATGGTGGTAATTAGAATTAATTTAACATTGAAATTGGACATAAACAATTGCCAATCTTTTGATATAAATTGTTTCTTAAAAACACGTTATTGTTGTGATAGCGGGAATTAATTATAAAATTAATTAATGCAACTTATATGTTTGGAATTTTTTAAAATAGACATCATTTTTGAATTCGGAATATCAATTATAGCTTAGGGTGAAATTTTGGCCTTATTCTGAAAAACTTCAATTTTTGATGAATAGTGAAACCACTAAGTGGTTGTTAAAAACCGATTTTTCGTTAAAATGAAATATTATCACTTCTGTGATTTGATTTTCAAAAATCCGACATACATGGTTGTCATTAAGAAGAAAAATGTGGTTCAATGAGATTAAAATAATTTTTTGGTGAATAGTAACTTTTAAGTTCTTAATCGCGATTAGAGGTAATTAGTGTAGTTTAAGGTAAAAATAATGTTTTAATAATATGAGATGAGATTGACACTTGTCCTACTCCTATTGGATGAGTCATGGCCGACCAAGAAAACCCATGGGTCAACTTGGGGACCCCATGGAGCCACTTTGGTTGGAAAATGACATTAATATATATTTATTTAATGTTAAAATTAAATTGACACAAACATGAGTTGTTTTACTAAAACAGTTTTTAAGTGGGGTTACACAAGTCCAAATTTTGACTATAAATATTCATTAGAAATCTAAAAAGATTTCCTACATCATAGTATTTTTTTTATAATTTTTAGACATTAAATAAATTAAATTATTTATAACATCATTATGATGCAGTGATGACCTCATTATTTAACGATTTAAATAAAATGAGACGATAATGAAAAATCCAAGGCTTACACTTGTCCAAAGACTATTGTATGAGGAGATTTCGAACCCTTATCACCTTAGACACGAATTATATAAGTTTGGGACCTTTAGAATCCGAAAAGCATTGTATAATAATGTAACATTTTAATCTTTCCAAAAGAGCCCCTCCTCTCCACTTATAAAAGGCCCCCACCTCTCCCACCTTATTCACACCTTCAAGCCATTTGGTTCGGCCAACCTCTGCCCAAATACTCTCCCAACTTCCCCCTATTACTCCTAGAAGCCTCACTTTGGGAAGAACTCTTCCCAAGGAAGCATTTGGCTCAAATCAAAAAAGAGTTACCCGATTTTGAGGTAATGTCTTCTCTAATGTTGTTTTGTTTTATTTTTCTTCTCAAACCCCCTAAACTCTTTTTATTCATTTCTTTTGTAACAACACCAGTATCCTCAATATACTAGGATGTTTTTATAAGAAGTATTCGAGCTACACTTACACACACCTACATCTAATGGTTAAAGAACATACGGTTTCTATGGATGGCGAATTTCTGCCTCACGAAACGATGATTGTTCAACACTCATATAACACCTTCAAAGGTGGACATTAAGATGTCACTATTTTTATATATGATATATAATATGTTTATGTTTTACTTATGCTTCTGTATTTCTCATTTATTTCATACTTTATGATTTCCATTATGGGTAAAACGCGATAATTTCATTTTAGGAAGTGCGGACTACCGCCCCCTCAAAGTGATTTGAATCGTTAATGCCATATGTGGGATGTATAAAGGATGGAGTAAATGGTATTATACACTATATTATACTGGAATTATATTATACATTTATATCATTATGATTTCGTTCCATTAAATATGAAATTGAAATGAAAGTAGCGTTCATGAGTACGTACGGCTTACCGTCTCCATGAACGGTGCATTTCATTTCTTACCTCTAAATGTTACTTAATATTATAAATGAATATATATACTGGATATATAAGATATATATGACATATAAATCATGAATATAATTCTGGAGATAATGGATATTCTACCACATAAACAACTTGTAATTATAATAAGTTTATTGTTGACTCAAGTACCAAAGATCGACAAAACGACCGTTATTAACTTAAATAATTACATAATGTTCATATCATTGTAATAAGTGATATAATAAGGATAATGAAATTGAAAATGGTTCTTAATAAGGTATATATTAACTCTAGTTTATTATTCAGGAGGTTAAAGAACGGTTGAGTAAAGTCAGACACGAGGTAAGGGAACTTCTTAACCCAACTTCCATTCTTTGGGTTAATCTCCTACTTTCAAATTATGTCATGATATTATTATGTCCTATTTTGTATTTTTACTTTATTTATGTGTAACTATAGTGAATACACATAATATATCTATTTTATTTTAAAAATGATCTTTTTAAGGACTTCGTCTCAATCTCCTTTCATTGAGGCATATTTGGTTTTATACGCAAATTTCTTTTATACGGTGTATAAACCCCTTTGACTTTTACGTTTATTCAAAAGGAGTATTTTTTATACGAAGCGTTTTACTAAAAGAAAAAAAGGGAATGTTTTTCTTTCCATAAATATGCGGCGACAACAACTTCTCCGCCTCCGTGACAATTATTTGAGTTTCGGCTTCCTCTACATGCCATCATTTTTGTTAATGAAAAATAAATACAAAGTTTTAACTTTCTTTTATTTTGGTACTGAAAATGGTTTTGAAAGTGTTTTTATTATATCAATGTGTTGTATTGATATCTTGTGATTGAAATGTGGAAATGTTATGTTTCCTTTATGCATGTTTTATGTGATACGATTATGTTATGGTTTATGATATGTCTAAACCTATTCATATGAGGAATGCATTGGACTTAATAAGTGATGGGTGGAGCCCGCTATAGCTCCTCGATGCATCGGCAGGTCTCATGAGACAAACTAGTGTCTTGGAACGAGGCCTTGACAAAATATTATTTGTGGTCTTGGCACGAGGCTTTGAATACATGGTTCTGATAGTCTGGCATTATGCATTCCATCATTATGAAAGTGTTTATTGATATTGCATGTGATTATTCGACCAGTAGAATATCCATGTGAAGAAGTGAATGGCATTATCTCATTTTACTTTTTCCATATTATGTTGATGTTCATGTTTAAAAGGCTTTTGTTTTAGTTATACATTGCCTTAAATTTTTATGTTTATTTATGAAAGCTTCCGCATTATTGTTATCCTTACTGAGCATCTGAGATCACCCCTTTCAATGTTTTAATATTTTCCAGGATGTGAAGAAGTATTTTATGAATGACCTGCAGGGATAGTTAGAAGAGGATATGAGTGTGGACTATGAAGACTTTGTTATTAGTTTTTCACTTTATGATGTAATGTAAGACTTATGAATGTATCTAGTGTTTCCAAGGCTACTAAACTAATCGGTCTTTCGAGACTTGATCTTTTGTGATCATGCCATTGTTACGAATTAATGCACCGACTCTGGGTAGCTAGGGTCGGGGCGTTACATGAATGAAAAGAATAAAAGTTTCATGAAATATTTTGTTCAAAAATAGTGAATGTAGGCTGTGATTTTTACACCTAAACTGAAATGTTGCGTGCAAAATGTTAAATTTGCATGCAAGACAGACAAAGGTTGGATGGAAGATAGAAGTTTCCCCGGTAATTATGTGGTAAATGGGTATTAATAAAGTGGATGAATGTGGAACTTAATGGTGAACTAAATGATTTATAAAAAATATTGAATCATTTTATCAGAGAGGTTTCTTTCAAAGGATAAATAAGAACACTTTAGTTGAGAGAGTAGTGAGATTTCAATTTTTGATTGGTTGTAAAACTGGAGGGATAGTGATTTATCTTCAAAAAAAAATTACAGTAGTGCACTTTTAGTGGATTTGGTAGATCGGAATAATTCCATTGTATTATCCTTATATGTATCCTAGTGTGGTTAAACCATGTAAAACTAATCTATCTCATGCATTATTTCATTTTTGTTCATGCATTGCTATGAGAAAGAGATCAAAGAGGGTTTTATTTAACAACGAAACAATATTTTAAGGGGAGGTTGTCTTAATTTTTCATACACTAATTCACCCCCTCCCCCACCATCCTCTCAGGTTATTTAATCTATTTGGCCTAACATTTATAATAAATATATATTTATTATACATGAGGTTTTAATGAGTATGATGGAAGTTAAGGTAAGGGATTTTTGTCTCAATTTTCCTTCTTTGAGACGTACGTTATGTTATGCACCTATATTACTTCATGAAGTGTATATAAAGATCCTTTAATATATAATATCCTAAATTAATTCATTCTCATGATATTTTATATTTCATTTTATGTTATTACTTTATGGGGATTATGATTCAATGTTACCAAAGTGGTAAAAATTTATGTTACAACCTCATCATTTATCGAAAATCATTGTGATCATGTTTCTGATGGTAAAATTTAATGATTAATATCTCAATAATTCTCATGAATTTTATTCTTCTCTATTTATTAATGATATAATCAAGTAATGGTACCATTTTTCCACTCTTTGGTACTTAATATAATTAATAAAAAAAATTAATAAAATAAAACTTTATTTCTCTTTTCGGTCAAAAAATTATTTTCTTCCAAAACCATGTTTTCTAAAAATGTTTTCAAAAATTTTTTATTCATCAAATGATTTATTAAATACATTTTTACCGATGTTTTACTTTTTAAAATAATTTTTTGACAGGAATATTCATTTCATTTTCCAGAACAATTCCCATTTGGCTTTTATAGAAAATGTGAAAGAAGTATTCATTTTAAAGTGTATGGCTTGAATATAATTTTATGAAATCATTAACAATCATTACTCAGAAAATTCATTTATATGTTTTCATGGTTATTTTCAAATAAAATTTTTTTTTTAAAATTAATTTTTAAAAATAATTTTTCAAAGTGGAAAGTATATTTTCCTCAAGAAATGTTTTAAATGATCGATCAAAATAATTTTCCATCAATGATTTAATATTTTTATGTAACCATTGACTTATTGGGGATATGATCCAAGGATAAAAGTTTTATTTTTTCTCTGGATGTTTTTTTTATGATGAAACGTTTTTTTATGAAACCCTTTTCTATTCTATGGGTTATACCCTGAAGAGATGATAATAAAATCTACTTCTTTTCATGGGTTATTCTATAGTTAAATGATTATAAAACCTATCTATTTTACATAGGTTATGATATAATGAAATGTCTATAATTAACATTTCACTTCATGGGTAATTATATGATGAATTTTTATAATCTTCTGTCACTCATGTGAATGATTTTTGTTATTTGAGGACTGGGACCTATATCTCCCTCTAATGCATCAGGTAATGATTTATATCTCATGAGATATATAGGACTAGAATGGGGAGTGAAAATAGTTTAGTAAGATATAATGAAAGTGCAGAGTGAACTCAGTTTAGTAAGGTAGGACTAGAATAGGGAGTGAACTCAGTTTAGTAAGACTAGGATGGAATGGGGAGTGAACTAGGTTCTGTAAGAAAAATCTATACTAGGGAGTGATCTTGGTTTATTAAAGTACTTTATCCACTATGATTTTCATGGTATTGATCCTTGACTCATATGGAAATTATTTTATATTCTTATGTGTATACCAAAAATTCCATGTCTTATTTGAATGTTATGCTCTCATGGATCATGTTCTTTGATTGGATTATAATTCATATCTTATTAACTTCCAATAGTTATGAAATGAATCAAGATTATGATATTTGATATGCATGGTATGGTTTTCAAATGTTATTCTCATGTTCTCATACCCTTATATATCTTACTTTTTTATCCTTACTGGGTAATTAATATCACCCTTTCTTATGATTCCTTTCCCTAGGTTATGAATATATTTATTATGTATGATATATCTAATATGGGTTTTAGTTGTGAACAACATAGTGGGAGATGTTTTATCTCACTTATGGACCAAATTTTATTTTTCATAGTTTCCAGAGGCACTAAACTATTATATTCCTCAAGCATGTGTTTGTATAATGTAAAGAATATTCATCAAAAATTATTTAATATCTATTTTTGATAATATTGTGTTTCTATAGTTGGTAGCATAGCATAGGTTTAGTTAACATTTGGAAACTATGATAAGAAAACCTTAGTGATATCCCTAATGACATGTCTAAGTAGAAGTCTAAAGATGAGTCAAAGTATATTAAAATGTCCTAGAATTTTGGTAAAGGATATAGTGAGTGGTTTCCTACCAATACATCCCTATGTGGATACTACAATAAGATTTGGATCTATAACAGATGTACCTAGGGTTAACAACCCTGAAAACATCTCATTGAGCTAGACTAAAATGGGAACTTGTGCATAGTAATTGGTCTTGCTTCACACCAGGTTTGAAACTCCCATAGGATATGCTTTGGGAATTCCTATACTCTTTATGAACTATAATTAAGGATTTAAATAGAATATGACTATGAATGAACTAGTATAAACATAGTTTATCATTAATTAAATAAGAAGGTGTCATGATTTCGATATCCTATAAGTGATTTTTCATGATTATGTGGTTCCCCGATTTGATTATTGTTACTTACACAATGGTTTTTTATTTTAGTAAATGGATGGAACTCTAAGGAACCATGTTAATTCTGAGTGTGATGGAAAGTGTAACTATTTTCCACATAAATATCTAAATGTTATGGGAGTTATAATTAAAAATCTTAATCCTATACTCAAACAACATTCCAAACCTATGAATCATTCTGTACATCCAAATGAACTAAGGGAACAATATTTTGTTGAATCCTTCATGAGGTAATGTCCACCTTCTATCTATGGTATTTCTGATCTAATAGTTTCTAAATAATGGATTAGTACCACTAAAAATATATTTTCTATTCTTCGGTGTTGGGATCATGAAAAAGTCATTTTGGTTGTCTACCTTTTTGAAGGTGAAGCAGATCAATGGTGTACCTTTATCAAGAATATGAGGAAATGGGATGAAATTAACTCCATAGACTAGGATGAGTTCAAAAACCTATTTTTCAATAAGTACTTTCCTCATATTCTTCATAAAAATATGGAGAATGAGTTACTTGGGCTGAAGTAAAAAAATGGTGATTTTTTTAGTGTCAATGAGGAAAATTTTAAAAGACTTGCGAGGTATGTTTCTGGTATTATCATCCAACTTGAAAGTAAGGTTGATCGATTCTTTAGTGGCTTAAAACCAAGTCTATAAAGGGAGTTTTCCATAAGAGACTTCAGTAGCTATGAATAGATTCTTATATGTGCTTTCAAGGTGCGAATATAGGTTTTATTTATGTATCAATATCATGGTTCTGACAAGAAAAGGCAGATGGAGTTTAAAAAAAATCTAAGAACCATGGAGATAATAAAAAAATTATTTATGCTAAAAGTGTGGGAATAAGAATAGAGGAAATTTCCATAGGGGGACTAGTAAATGATTTAAGTGTAGAAGGAAAGTTCATTAGGAAATTGATTATCAAAGTGTTGGGAAGAAGTTCGATAACAATGCGAGTAGAGAGAAAGTTGTACAGAATGCACCTCTCACACTTTAGTTCTTAATGTGTAAGGAGAATGGTCATTTTTCTAATCAGTTCCAAAACCTGAGGGTTAATAATGATTATCGACATCAGAAACCTCGTAATCTGATGGAAAAGAGGAAATCTCATGCGATCACTATTTTCAATGAGGGTTAAAATAATGACACAATGAGAGGTACACTTACCATCCACTCTAGAACTACTAATGTCTTATTTCACTCTAGATCTACCTATTCTTTTATATCTAAATAATTTTATAAGGGAATAAACATTCCACCCAAATGATTAGATGTATAATTAGTAGTGAAAACCCCCTAATGGTAATATGTTCACATATTGAGTCTATGATTCATCTCAAGTTGATGTTGGTTATAATGTGCTTCCTACAAATATTTTCATTCTTCCTCTGTTTGAACATCATGTCATCCTAGGCATTGATTTTATTTCTCTATATAAATCCCACATCAATTGTCAAGTAAGGTAAGTCGCTTTTGATATAAAAAACCAACCTACAATCATCTATCAATGTGATGATAAGTATGAACTTCTGATGGATATTACATCCACTTTATGGGTCTTAATTCCTTTTCAGAATGGGTGTTTATCTCATATGGATGGGGAGAAACTAGATATTGATGAGATGCCTATTGTTTGAGAATTTTTCATGTATTTCTAGGATATTTTACTATTATTCCACCAAAACACAAAGTTGAGTTCTCAATAGAACTCATACCTGGTGCCATGATAATTTCAAAGACTTCCTATAGAACGGCCCCAATTGATTTTTAATAATTAGAGAAGTAACATTAGTAAAATCTCGATAATGGATTCATTCATACAAGTGTGTCATCTTGGGGTGCACCTATTATTTTTTTAAAATAAGGATGGATTGATGTGACTCTATATTTATTATTAGGAGCTGGAAAAGATCAAAATTAAGAACAAGTATCCTCTTCCTCATATTTATGGCTTGTCTAATCAACTGTGTATAGCTAAATACTTTTATAAGATTTATCTTCATTCCAGATATCATCAATTAAGGGTCAAGAAGGAGGATATAGCCAAGGAAGTATTCTATATAAGGTATGAACTCTATGAATATATAGTTATTCCTTTTGGTTTTATTGATTCTCTTATTATCTTCATTAATTTAATGAATAAATTCTTTAGAGATTACCTTTATAAGTTTGTGGTGGTCTTTATAGATGATATTATTATCTATCCAAAGAGAAAGGAAGATCATGGAGATCACTTGATAATTGTACTAAAGACCCAAAGGAAGGAGAAACTATATGAAAACTTTAAAAGTGTGAGTTTGTGTGGTAGAAGGTTTAACTATTGGGTCATATAATCTCAAGAGATGGTTTATAAGTAGATCCATAAAATATGGAGGTTGTTGGATGTTGGTTCAAACCAACCATGGTGACTAAGATCTATAGTTTTCTTTGTTTTTCTAGATATTTTCAATGGTTTGTGGAGAATTTCTCACAACTTTATAATCCTATGACTAAGTTAACTCATTAGAGAGGCAAGTTCATATGGATAGATGACTATGGGAAAAATTTCAAGGAACTAAAGGGAAGGTTAGTCAGAGAACCTATGCATACATTACTGTATAGTGGAGAAGTGTTTTTAATCTATAGTGATGAATCCAATAAGGTATTGGTATGTTCACTTATGCAGAATGACAAGGTTATAGATTATGTTTCATGAAAATTAAAGGTTCATGATAAAATCTACCCAACTCATTAATTAGAGTTATCTGTGGTATTTTTCAGTAAATATATAGAGGCCATATCTTTATAGATAAATATTTGATATATATACGGATCATAAAAGTTTTAAGTATATGCACCAAAGAATATGGTTAGATCTGATTAAATATTATGACTGCCCAACACATTACCAGCCTGGGAAAGTGGAAAAGGAAGTCGATACATTGAGTCAAAAATATCATGCTAGCTTATCCATGATGAGGATAAAAAAAGATCCAATATTTCTATATTTGAAAAGGATGGATCTGAAAATCCTGAAGGAAGGGAAAAATATTATCTTTATTAATTGAATGTTCAAACATCTATCCAAGTAAAAATTTCAATATTCATAGAAGGAAGATGTAGAGCTTCAAAAGAAGGTTAGAAATATTCCAGAGTTTAACCTTGTTCATGATGGAATAATATGGTTTGGGAACCATGTACGTGTTTCTCCCATGCTAGACAGGCAGAATGAGTTATTAGAGGAAGATCGTATTTATTCGTTCTCTATTCATCTTGAAAGTAAAAAGATGTATATAGATTTGAAACAATAATTATGGTGGGATGGCATGGATAGAGATATCATTGAGTTTGTCTCTCAATTCTTGGTATGTAAACAAGTTAAGGCTGAAAGAAAAAAGTCTAATGGGATGTTGCATCCATTACCCATACTAGAATGGAAACGGGAAAACATCAGCATGTATTTTTTCATTAGACTCCCCAAAATCTATAAAGTTAATAATACTATACAGGTTTTAGACATCACCTTAATAATTCATCACACTTCATAGCTATTAGAGAAGACTTATCTTTGGATCGTATTTCTAGGTTATACATTAAATAAGTGGTAAGGTTTTATAGAGTACCACATTCCATTTTATTTGATCAGTATTTGAGGTTTGCCTCAAAGTTCTGGTGAAGTCTTCAGCAAGCTCTTGATATGGAGTTTTCTTTCAGTATTATGTATCATCCTCAGATGTATAGTCAGTCTGAAAGAAAAATTCAAACCCTATAGGGTATGTTGAGATCATGTTATCAAGATTTAAAAGATGGTTGCGTTAAACACCTTCCTCTAGTTGAGTTTTATTATAACAATAGCTTTCACTCAAACATTTATATGGATTCTCATGACACCCTCAATGGAAATAAATGTAGATCTCCAATGTGCTGGAATGAAGTTGGAGAAATAAAGCTATTGGGACCTAAGATAGATGAATAAATTTAAGAGAATATAAGATTCATTCAACAACACATCAAGGTAGCTTAGAGTCGGCATAAAGTGTATGCTTAAAATTTCTCACACGATCTAGAATTTGAACTTGTTGACAAGGTTATTCTAATAATTTCTCCATAGAATAAGGTCACGAGATTTAGAACGAAAAGGAAACTAAGCCTGAGGTATGTCTGTCCCTTTAAAATTATTGATCATATAAATAATTTAGACTATCACTTGGTGCCTAAATCTAACCTCTATCAAGTTCATGACGTGTTCCATGTATCACTCTTGAGGAAGTACATACCTAACCCTTCACATGTTCTTAACTCAAAGGTCGTACCACTAGGGAAAGACCTTTTTATTAGAAATAACTAGTGAAGATTCAAGATCATACATAGAAGGTTCTAAGAAATAAGACCACTCACCTGGTCAATTTTTTTATGAAACCACCAGTTTGAGTAAGCTACATGGGAACTTGATGATATGATAAGGTGGAAATATCTTCATTTGTTTTTATCAGAATGACGAATTTCGACAGTGAAATTAATTTATGGAGGGTAAAATATAAAACCCTGAGGTTTTATGAGTTATGTTTTCAAATAAATTAAATTTATTTGATATATTTTGTTACAAAAAACACCAATTTAACCTTGTGCTACACAAAACACTTACTTTGCTTTCTTTACACACAGCTCTAAGAATTAACAAAACCATGGTATATTATTAATATTATTCAAGCATGGCTGTTATACCCTAGATTTTAAACTTAGATATATGAATAGTTTTTTACATTTTAAATACTATTTATAATAATTTTATATAATAAAACATATTCATAATAAAATACATAATTTTCAGAAAAGTCTTTATATTTTTTAAAAATACTATTTTCTGAAAAAAAAAGATTTTATGAATTTTTGTGAACAATATTAAAATTAATTTATTGAAACATTTAGAAAATTAATTTGATAAAATTAACATAATTTTTTATTTCACAATTTCAAAATTAACTTAGGTTAAATTTTGGGATTTTTCAGGAATATTTCGTTTTTTGATGAATAGTGAAAAATACTAAATTTTAATTGAAAACTTTCTTTTTTTTAATTTATTTATAAAGTTAAACTACATTTTAGATTTTCATTAAATTATAATTAGTTCATTTATACATCCATTAATCCTATTTTTCCCTTAGAATCAATTTCATATTGAAATTAGCTATAAAAATTTTGTAAACTTTTGATCATTTTATGTATAGAAACATGATTTCTCCTCGTGTCTGTGGGATTAAATTTGAAATAATTTTTTCCAATTATATGAATATAATTCTTAAAAAATTGTTTCAAAATTTGGAATCATAATAATTTATAATTTATAATAATACCAACTTAATTTTTTACCAAAATGAATAGTGAATGTAGTAAAAATTAATTAATTTGGTTAAGGTGAAAATGGGTTTACCAGGGGTTAAACTAAAAATATAAGGGTAAAAATAACCTATAAATTTTATATAAACTATTGTATGGCCATATATTAGACCATTATACCTATAATTTTTGATAATGGTCTATTTTGGACCCTTTTTACATATAAAAAACATGGTATAAGTCAATTCTTTTCAAAAATACCAAGCGTGCCCTCTCTCCCACTTATAAAAGGGCATCCCCTCTCCTCTATTCTTCACACCTTAAAAACTCTTTGTATTGACCATTAACTACCCAAATAACTTTAAAAATCCGTAACCTCATCTTATAATCCTTATTTTTGGCATAAATCCAACCTACTGAGGAGTTTAGTGAAAACCAGATAAGGATACCTGAAGAAGAGATAACGTTCATCAATGAGCACTTTTATTTTATTTCTTCCTCTACCAAAATAAATAATTATTATTCCATGATTATATAATATAAATAGTATATTCCATATACTGAGATATTTTTATGTTAATTTCATAACCTAAAACTGTCTCCTCTTCCCTCAAATGGGTTACAAAAATCATCGTTCGTGTGTATAGCGGACTACCGCATCGCAAACTGATGTCGTTCATTTTTCATTACAAACTATAAATAAAGGTAATAATTATTTATTTATTATTTATATATTATATTTATATGATATTTATTAAGTTATTATTTTTTTAGTTGTTATATCACACATACCATTATGATTTCAAATTTATGGGAATATGATAACGTCGTTCGTGTGTACAGCGGACTATCGCCTCATGAAGTGATGTGATTCATTCAAACTTTACATGGAATGTATTAATTATGGGTTTAATAAACATATTTTATATATATGACATATAAATTATTTTTTAATGATAATATATCATTAACTTTTATTTCTTTCAACCTAACAAGAAAATGAAAAATATTATTCATATGTACGTATGGATTACTGTCTCTATGAATGATGTATTTCATTTCCTATAAATAAATTTTAGGGATTACTATAAATATATATATATGGAATATATATGATATTTATATCATTTTTATCATTTTTTAGATGATGTAACCATGATCAAAGTAATAGGACCAAAAGAAATTAACAAATAAAAACATATATGAAAAACAAAGCGGTTATTACCTAAAACGTAACTTTTACATGGAATATTTAATTAAAGGGTAATAAAATGTCATAATAAAATCATATATGGTATGATATATATTATTATTTCTATGATATAGATTTATAATAAAGAAAATTTATTATACAGTAGGTTTTATTGAGTACGGCATAATTCAAGACTTAAGGTAAGGGATTTTTGTCTTAAGTTGTCTTCTCTTATATGTACAGTATGTTATGAACCTATATTCTCTAACTAGGTGTATATAAATCCCCTTTAACATTTAATATCATGAGATTATTCATACTTTTCATATTATAAGTTATATTTTATTTTATTCCTTCACGGGTCTTATGATTCAATGTTACCAAAGTGGTAAAAAAATCTGTTACAATCTCATCATTTATCAAGATTATTTATGATCATGTTTAATATGATAAAATATTATGATCTATCTCTCAATAATTCTCAAGATTTTTATTATCCTCTATTTATTCATGAATCTTCATGTAATGGTACTATTTTTTCACTCATTTTTTACTTTATATAATTAAGAAACTATTTTTAAAGAAATAAAACTTTATTTATCTTTTCAAGATCAAATATACTTTCCTCCAAAACCATCTTTTCTAAAAAAAACTTTATTCTCCAAATTATTTATTAAAAAAAATTTACCCATTCTTAACATTTTAAAAAAATTAAAGTGACATTCATTTTATTTTTAAAAATAATTCATATTTGGATTTAACCAAAAATATGAAATTAATCTTCATTTTAACATGTACGACATTAATGTAATTTTATGAAATCATGACCAATAATTTCTTTTAGGATTACATTATAATTTTAAATTTTATTTTTAAATAAAAAAATTTTCAAAATGTTTTATGTTTTAAAAATCATTTTTCAAGTACGAAAGGATATTTTCTAGAAGAAATGTTTTAAATGATCAATAAAAATCATTTTTCAGAAACTGTTTCAACCGTTGATGTTACCTAAGCCTTATTATAGATATGATCTAAGGATACTATTATTCTTCTTTCTCTGAATGGTTTATTTTTATGATGAAAAGTTTTTTATGAAACCTATTTCTCTACTAGGGGTTATACCTTTAATAAATGGTTATGAAACCCACTCCTTTTAAAATTTTATTATATTATGAAATTATTATGAAAAATATATATTTTCCATATGTTATGATATGACAAAATGTTTATGATACCCATTTCTTTTCATTGGTTATGATATGATGAATGTTTATGATCTTGTGTTACACATGTGTATGATTTACATTATGTGATGGGTGGGACATATATCTCCATCCAATGCATTATGTAAAGATTTATATCTCATGAGATATATGATAATATAATGGTTAGTGTACATGATTCTCTAGGATAGGTCTTTAACAGGGAGTGAACTCAGTTTGGTAAGACAGGGCTGGAATGGGTAGTGAACTCAATTTAGTAAGACATGGCTTGAACGGGGAGTGAACCTGGTTCAGTAATACAGGGATGGAATGAAGATTAAACCTGATTCAGTAAAGTAATTTGTCTTCTATTATGGTCTTTTCAATGATCCTTGACTCATATGGAAATTAAATTCAATTCATATTTTTATACCAAAAAATCCAGATCTTATTCCAATTTTATTCTCTCATGGATCATGTTCTTTGATTACCTTATGATTCATGTCTTATAAATTGCCTATATTTATTCTATTACTCAATATTATAATCTTTGATATATAGGGTGTTGTTTTAAAATTTTGTTCCCATGTTATCACACCCTTATGTTCATGTTATTCTTACATATCTCCTTTGTTTACCCTTACTGATCATTTGACCTTTCCCTTTCTTATGTTTCCTTTCCCTAGGTTATGAAGATATGTATCGTGTATAATTTTTCTAATAAGGGTTATGGTTGTGAAGAAAATAGTGGGAGATTATGTATCTCACTTATGGATTATTGTTTATGTTTTCATGTTTCCAAATGCACCAAACTATTATGGTCCAAGGCATGTGTTTATATAATGTAATAAATATTCATCCAAAATTATATAATATCTATGTATGATAAGATTATATCACTATAAAAGTATTACTAAATATATGTTCTATATCTGAATGAAATCATTTTATAGACACAAATGACACAACTTATTAGGGGTGCAAACCCATAAAACATTGAGTCACTTTCTCATGATATACTCCCTTGGTAATATCCAGTGTATGATATTATGATAATAGGATCATCCAGTAGGAAATCCATATTTAAATGTTTCACTGGATATTCTTATTATCAAACTAGTTAATTGATACTTTTACTTTAAGATTATTATTAATGAATATTATAAGTCATGTACTTTGATATATTGATGAAAATCTTGATCAGATATGTTCATGGTGAGGTAAGATACATTAGGTGAATCACAAGTAATATTTCATTAATGAATAATGTGAGAAAGGATTTTCACCTTATGTTCTTTAATGAAATTTGATATCTTAGTCCCTTTGATTGAAATGATATAGCCTAAATAAATCCATGTCCATGGTGTTCAGTAGGCAAGTTTAATTTTCTAAAATTCAAAGAAAGTGACCTCAAGCACATCAGTTAATGGAACTACCAAGAATAATTATTGATTAGAGAAATTTTGATAAATAGATTATATTACACAGTAAACATTAGTATTTGGTTTTACATTATTGTGACATTAAATTATTTCTCTATGGATGCCATAGAGTATTGCTAGATGCAAACCTTAGACTTTAGATTGCTCTGCCTAATGAGACTGAGAAAGAGGCCAAGAGGATCACACACTAAGTGTATCCAGAACCTCAGTTAAATAATAATATTATTTAATATTTAACTATTTGAATAAATATTACTCTCTCACATAGTTGTGTAATTATTTATGTTTACTTGGCCGCATATATTCTTTCACAATTTATTCAAGATAATATTGTGTGACAAAAATATTTAATAAATATTTATTTTCTATTTAGTGAACATAATATTTATTTATTAGTGAATAATGTTGTGGTATTTATTTATTAAATAAATATTCATTATTCAAGGTCTGATAAATATTTTCGAGGATGGGTATATCGATTTTAAAGGTTCGGTGAGAAATAATTTATATTGAATATTATTTCAATAAATGATATTTAATTTATTTTGTGAGTTTAGCACATATCATGAAATAATATTATTATTATTATTATAGACATGGGGTTTTGAAAGGATTAAGAAAAATAATATGAGTGCATATGAAATAATAATTTTCTAACCCCAGTGTTATATAAACCCAATTATATTATTTCTCTAGTAGATCTAATTCATTTTTGTTTTGCAAGATGAAATCTGGTGATAATACTATAAAATACCAAGATATATCCCTATCTAAGAACACTCTCAAGAACATAAATAAATCATCCTCCACCACCACTATCAAGTGTAGATATATCAAAGACAACCCCTCCTTGAATATATTCTCAAGGTGATCAAAGGAGAATGTTGCAACCATTATGATATACCATGCTAACACCTAGATATTCCTTTGGGGATGTTTTTAGATTCACAAAGTGTGTTTATATCACTGTTAGAGGGAATCTATACTTGATTTATACAACGTAAAAATAGTATTACGTAGATATATTTTCTAATCTATGAATGAAGAAATCATTAATCACAAAGTAATTCTTAATTTCTTAAATTATTTATAAATAATATACGATGATCATGCTCTTTGATTCTAGTGTTTTCTCACATCAATTTTCTTTGATTTAATTTTTTGGATCATGGTTTTTATCATCATGTAAATCTTAGATTAATCATAAATTATGAAACAAAATATGTATTGGGAATTCATGATCTAGCACTTGTGTTGCATCTAGAACCTATAAGTTGTGTTATAGGGATCACATAATTTTTTATAATTATTTAAAGACCAGTGATTGATTTACTCATTTTTATTTAGTTTTTTAATTCCAGTTTAATCATTCTTCAGTAAAAAATTGATAGATATTATTTATTACTATTTATTTCATGAAAATATAATAAAATCGATTAATTTTATGAATAAAATACATTGTAAGAACTCATCACAAGGTGTTAAGGAAGCTTGTTGGATAACACCAGAGTACACATCTTGTAGCCCATTGGTACACATCATGTTCTTGTGTTCAGTGCACCAAGAATTAATTCAGAATTAATTCAAACCATGTAAATTTATTACATGTAGATTATTTAATTACACACCATGTGTTGATAGGGTGAGCCTAGTATATGGTCATCTAGAGTACCCTCCATGAAACTTTTGTGAATAACATATAGTTCATTAATCATAGATGGTCCATATATTCTCTTACATGGCCTACATGACTAGTGACCATGTAACTTGGAGACCACACTCCATGTATCCCATGTACATGAGGTGTACTCTAATATTTTCCATATCAGGGTTACATGCCAAGTTCCGAAGAATATTTTGTGGATAGATGGTCAAAATAATACATGATATGCTATTATAATGTACACATCGTGTATTTTTACCAAATTCTATAGAATTAAAATTTAATTTATTATAATTATTGGACATTATAATTATGTATTAAATATTTTCATTAAGTTTATAGCATAAACCATGTGATTTATTTTATATATATTAAATTTCTAATTAATTTTCTACATAATTTCCAGAACAATATATTGATTATAAGTCGTAATACAGTCATTACTCAATGTGTATTTAAATATTAGATGCTACATATATACCAAGTGTTTTGTGTGTAAATTAAGTTGATAGTACACACTGTGAAATTACGTGATAAGTCTTTTATATTAAATGTTTCATAATTAAATAGTATACGAATATAATACACATTGGGTAGTTTGGATGGGTACTCACCATGCTTCCTCCAAGGTATATTTTTGTACATAGTTAATTTTAAATAAATTTATTTAATTTGTTTAAAATTTTGATCGATGATAATGTCAAGAAAAATTATATGATAATTAAGATAAAAAATTGATTATGTAAAGAATATAATTAATTTATTTGAGCATGATTTATCTTAAATAAAAATGATTAGAATTGAATGTTATTTTATTAAATTAATAATTTGTTTCATGAATATGGATGATCATGAGAAGAGACCAAAATTTTGTATATGATTGGTTTATTTTAATTTATTATTAAATTAAATTATTTTTTTGTGCACCGCCCAGTCTCTTATTATGTAAGGGTCTGCACGTACGCAGTTTATTTTATGTAAACCCCTAAACTGATCATTTGGTTTCCCTCACATGTGAGTAAACAAAATTATATGTAATGGATGGATATATCAATATATATGAGGTTGTTCAAGTTTTTAGTTTAGGAGAAACCGATATAAGGGAGATACATAGGTGGATAGGTGGAAAACTACAACACGAACCATAATTGGTTCAATGTGTATTTCATCTAGGTCAACGGTTAGTTTATTATCAGTTAGATAAGCTAATCATTAGTAAATTATCATGATCATACCACTTTATTAATTTATTTCTATCAAATTTCATTGTTATTTTATTATAGATGGATTTTATTGATCATGTTAATTAATGATATAATAAGTCTACAAGATAGAACAAAAAAAATTGGCTTATGCATAAAAATTATATAATACATGGTTAATCACTTAAGTAAATCCACTTAATATTAACAAGCATGTTATAAAGATAATAATTAGAAATTTTTTCATAAATATAAAATCACTAAATTATATATATATATATATTGTATATCCTTCCATTACTTAAGTTAAAATTGAACCATAGTTCAAAGTTCTTGAACATCCAAAGTTGGAGTGGATTCAATTATTAGAGAATTAGAACTTGAAGTTTTGGGTTGAATTAGATTATTTCACATAAAGGGTTGACTTCCAAAGTAATAATTAGTGTAACTAAGAGGTAAGTTTCTAGGAAATCCAATTTAAGGATTTATGGATTGGTGAGTCCACTCAACAGATAAAGTAATGGTGAGTTAATACAGTTGGAATTTGGAATTCCTGCCTAAAGCCTTAAAATTTATTGAATTTCCAATATAGTATTGATGAGAAGGGTAATATGGATCCTTGATACTTGAATTTCCAAGAAACAATATATTATGAAACTAACGGTGAGGGATATTGTATTTTGATAAAATAGTGGGTTATTGATAAATATAATATTTATTTATTTATCTACCCTTTGTCAGATAAAGTACTAAAAATATATTTTTCTTCTCTGTAGAAATGAAAATAATTATGAATTAAAACATATCAATATAACCCACACTTGATAAGGATAAAATTCTCACCAACACTAATTCCAAAATGGAAAAGTCACTTACATGTCATCTTGCTCTATGGAAGGAAATTGTATATGCTGGAAGAACATGTTCCTAAAGTGCTTTTCCAAGAGGCTAGTGAGGAAGAGTTGTATATCTATGAAAAAAATTGGAATGATTCCCAAAAAGTTTAATGTTTCGTGCTATCATCCATGACCAATGAGCTTTTTAAGTTACACAAATACAAAGATGTGTATAGAATTAGGTTTCACCTTCAGGGTCTTTGTCAAGAGAAGGAAAAAAAAGAGAGATATGAGGTCTCTAATTCCTTGTTTACAACTAAGGTATGAGATTCAGTACCATATGGGCCTCATGTAGTCAACATTATTGGCTATATTTAGGGCTTACAATTCATAGGGATTAAATTCCTATATGGGTTACATACAGATCTCATACTTTCCTTGCTACCCATGTTCTTCTTTTGTTTTATTGTTAATTATAACATGATCAATAATGAGAAGAGTCTTTCATAAATTCTTACATTTATTCTCCAAGAGAACAAAGAAATGGGGAGTTAAAAAACATGTATTCCTTATAGTTAATAAGAAAATGTAGAATAAGGAAAAGTGTATCAAGACTCATAACAAGTCTAAATCTCTCGAGAATCATCCTTCTAACCAGAGGAAGATATAGATGTAGGTAAAGGTAAAGAAATCATTATGTTTTTCATGTGGAAAGTAAGGCCACTATAAGATAAACTGAACCTAGAAGTTAGGGGAATTTAAAGGTGAATTTATTATAGAGTGTAATCTTTTAATATCTATGCATTGGTAAATTGATATTGCTTTTGATGGTCACATCTATATCCAAATGTTGGAAGCAAGAATATTATAAAATATTCCCATAGGAGAGGTGTATTTGAGTGTTTTCAATGGTGAGAGGATAGATTCTCTATCCATTGGAGACTACCAAATTCTGCTTCCAATAGGAATGATATTGGTTTTAAAGTATTGTTATTATGTACCAATTATTACCAAGAATATAATTTCTGTATCCTACCAAGATACATATGGTTTTGTTTTCAAATTTGTAAATGAAAGTTGAGTGCTTAATAAAGATAGATTAAGTTATGGTATGAAACAATTAAATAAGGGTATTTATGTATTAATGTATGAAAACTAAGTATTATATATTGATAAAAAATCATGTTCAAATGAATCATATAACACCCAAATGTGGTATCAATGTATTGGTTATGTAAATGAGAAGCATTTGAAAAATTTCTATCGAGATAGTCATTTAGAATCTTTTGATCTTAAACCACTAGAAGGTTGTAATTATTTTTTAAAAATAAAAACTGACCAAACTATCATTTAGTGAACATGGTGAAAGGGCCACGGGGATTGTAATATTGGTACATATTAAAGTTTGTGGACTATTCCCGATAGAATCTAGATGTGTGTATTCTTACTCAGTAACATTTACTGGTGAATTGAGTAGGTATAGTTATGTAAACTTGATGAGGTATAAATCTTAGTCCTTTGATATATTTAAATAATTCAATAATGAAGTATAGAATCAACTTTGAAGGAAGATAAAAAATCTTCAATTGGATCAAGGTGGTGAATATCTTAACCAATAGTTTATCAACTTTATATATGATTTTCGGATTATTTATTAACTCACTCCACCTTAGACATCATATTGGAATTGTGTTAGGGATAGGAGGAACCATACCTTTTTATAAATGGTAATATTGATTGTGATTTATGGAGATATTTTGTTATCCTTTTGGGGATACGAATTACAAATTGCAGCATATACTTAAATAAAGTACCAACTAAAGTGGTAAATGGATATAACTTTTATTTATGGAGTATAAATAAACCTTTTTGTCACATAAATGTGCATGGGGTTGTAATATGTTTTTTAATTCCTTATGAGTCAAAAAAACTAGTACCTTAGGGCACAAAGTGTATCATTATAGGGTATCCTAAGGGGGAAAATGGATACTACCTATACAACTCCTTATAAAATAAAGTGACTATCACCAAAAAATCATCTTTATTGAGTGGGATCATATCCTAAAAAAGGATAGTGGAACAATATTGACCTTTATGTATTTAATGCTAAAGATACACAAGATTTTGTATAGGAATAGATTCCACAATTCTCTATGGAAGAAGTACTTCCTAAAAAATGTATTGTGTAGGAGAACTAGAGAGGTAAAAAAAGTGAGATATGATTTTATATTCACAAAATATGGTGAACCCTTAAATGTTGACAATGATAAACCTCTCTCCAACAAAGATGCAATACAGATCTCAAAAGTTTCAAGATGGAAAGAATCCATGAATTCTAAATTGGATTCCTTATATAAGAACCAAGTTTTGGTTTTGGTCAATTATCTAGTTGATGAAAATATTAGTGGGTGAAAATGGTTATTAATGAGAAAATTAGAGATGGAATGTAAATTAAATACATATAAATCAGGGTTAGTGGATAAAGGGTTTAAATACCATCAAGTCATTGACTACTATGAAACCATTTCACCAGTTTCCATGTTTAAATCAATCAAAATTATACTTACTATAGAAGCTTTCCATGACAATGAAATTTCTAAAATGGATATCAAAATAGATTTCCTTAATGAGAACCATCAAGAATATGTCTATATGAAACAACCAGAAGGTTTTGTGACTCCAGGTGATGCCAGAAGGATATGCAAGTTGCATAGGTCTATTTATAGATTAAAGCAAGTATCGAGGTTATGAAGCATTTGATTTGATGAAGCTATAAAATATTTTGGATTAATTAAGAATGAATGTGATCCATGTGTTTATAAAATGTTTATTAGGAATTTGGTTGTTACCCTAGTAGTATATGTTGATGATAGATTACTTATTGGAAATGAAATGCCAGTCTTATAGTCTATTAAGGAAAAATTAAACAAATTTTTCTCTATGAAAGACTTAGGTAAAGTATCATACATTATAGGTATTAATATTATTCATGATAGATCTAAGATTCTTCTTGGACTAATTCAAGATATGTACATTTACCAGATACTAAAGATATTTAGTATAGAGAAATCCAAGAGGGGATTAGTTCTAGTGTCACTTGGTATACATCTTTCTAAGAAAATGTGTCCTCATAAACAATAGGATAAGGAGATAATGAGTAATATCCCATATGATTTAGTTGTTTGATCAATCATGTATGTCATGTTATGTTATATACTTGATCTTTCCTATGAATTGATAATTATAGAATGATATCAAGATGATCTATGATAACACCATTGTTCTACTATTAAGGATATCCTTAAGTATATGAGAAAAACTAACGATATGTTCCTAGTGTATGGAGGAGATGAGGATCTAGTCATTAGGGGATATAATGATGCTATTTTTACACAAATCATAATTATCTAGTCATAGTTATGATATGTTATATTTATCAACAGAGGAGTTGTGAGCTGTAAGAGTTTAAATTAGCGAGTTGTCATCGGTTCTAGAGAGTATTATTGGTATATAATAGGTTATGATGAATCCAAAGAATCCATTTGGATACAAAACATTTTCCAAATTATTAATGTGTTACCTAGAAGTAAATATCATATCACATTGTATTATGATTATACTGTAGCATTGGATCTTTCAAAATATTCAAGGTTAAACCAATGGACATGGAACATACTCCAAAATTATCACCTATTGATAGATTTTTATTAGAGGGGTGAGGTTATATTAAGTATAATTTCCATGAAATAAAATTTTGAAAACCCCTTTACTAAAGCCTTATCTAAATAGAAGTGTGCGTATTTTATGAAATCTAGTGGACTGAATTTTATTAGCAGTTGGGTCAATTGAAATTGGTAGTGTGTTGGATTTGGTTCCCTATAACTAACCTAATTGTAAATTATGGTAACTGATGTTCATTTTTGAGAATATTAATAAACTCATTATCACATCATGATTATTATTCTATGTAACATTGCATGTGATAATGTCCTATGAGTAGTTATCACACTGAATGTTCTTAGTAGTTCCCTGCTATGATAAGAACCTAGAAGGGTCATGATGGTATTATTAAATATATGTTATATATACAGATGAAAACATTTGAGAGACATGAATTGTATAGGCTCTTGGGGTTGTAGACTCATAAGACTTTGAGGCACCTTCTCATGGTGTGCGTCTTTAATAATATCCAGTATAGGATATTATGAGAACAAGACCCGCCAGTATGAAATCCACATTTATATGTGTCTTTAGATATTCCTATATGCGGACATGTTTATTTATCCCTAAACTTTGATATTATAGTTAATGAGTATTATAAGTCACATACATTGATGTATTGATGAAAATTGTTATGACATATGTTCATAGTGAGGTTGGATACATTGGTTGCGTCATAAGTAATAGTTCATTAATATATCCTAAATAATATAGCCTAAATAAATAATGAGAGAAAGTATTTGTCCCTTCTATTCTGCAGTAGAAGTTGATATATCACTCCCTTTTGTTGTAATAATATAGCCTAAATAAATCCAGGGACATGGTGTTCTATAGGAAAGTATGATTTTTGGAAATTCAATGAAAGAGACATCAAGAACATAGGTTGATGGAACTATCATGTGGCCTACTTTATTAGAGATATCATGATAAAGGGATTATATTACACAATCAGTGTTTGTATGTGGTTTTATGTCATTATGACATTATCTTCTTTCTCTATGGGAGCCTTAGAATGTTTTTAGACACTAATTGTGGACTTTGGACTTATTCACCTAATTCCACTTAGAAAGTGGCCTAGAGGGTCACATACTAAGTGTATCCAAAACCTTAGTTAAATAATAATATTATTTAATATTTAACAAGTTGAACAAATATTATTCTTGCACATGGTTTAATAATTATTCATGTTTTCTTGATCGCATATATTCTGTTATCATTTATTTAAAAGAATATTTTTTGGGATGAACATTTAATGAATATTTATTTCCAATTAAGTGAATATAATATTTATTTATTTATTAGAGAATAATATAGTGGTATTTATTTATTAAATCAATAATCATTATTCATGGTCTGAAAAATATTTTGGCGGAATGGTGGACTGATTTTAAAGGTCCGGTAAGAAATAATATATATTGAATATTATTTGAATAAACAATATTTAATTTAATTATTGAGTTTAGATCATGATAAGAAATAATAATATTATTTTTATTATTATGGAAATGGGGTTTCAAGGTGATTATGAAAAATAATATGGGTACATATGTAAATTTTATTTTTTTACCCTAACGATATATAAACCCAATTATATTTTTACACTATCAGAGGCAACACATTGTGTTGTGCATAATGAAATCTACATAATATCCTCTTGAATCCCTAGATATCTCCCTCTCTAATAACGCTCTAAAGAACAGAGAGTGACCCTCCTCCACTACCACTGTCATGTCTAGAGAGATCAAAGGGAACCCTTCCTTGAAGAGATTCTTAAGGTGATCATAGGCAACCAATGAAAGTACTAGGATCTACTATTATAACACATAGAGATTCCTAGGGTGATGTTTGGAGATTTTTGGAGGATATTTTGATCATCATTGGAGGGAATCTATACTTTATTCCCATAACACAAAAATAGTACGACATAGAGTCATTTTTATATTCATCAGTGAAGAAATAATTAATCACAAGGCAATTCTTTATTTCTTTAATTAATTATAAAAAATATGTGATGATCTAGAATGTATCATCCCCAACCTGATTATCCACCCTAACATTGCTTTAGGATCAGGTGCCAATGGACTTTGGAGGACCTCCCTAAATACCAAAGCCTGGTGACTAGAAACGAGGGTGTGAAGAGGGAAAAGTGTGGAGGATATACCCTCAAGGTATGATATAATAATGGTCTGAGTATATATAAATAATATGTAGTGGAAATAATAATCATCATACTTGAACCAGACTTTGCAATGGTGGAAGCATGCATAATATCAAAATATAGTGGAAGCATAACAACAAAATAGTGGAAAGGAATAAAGAAACCAAACATACCATTTGTATCAATTTAAAACAAAGAATTCATACATATCAGGTAATTCATATCAATATCCATAAGGGTCTCAATTGGTTGACTATAGTACACATACACATATATCAAAATCATGCTAAAACTGAAAATTAAAAATAAATAGACAACTCAAACTAAGGCAAGACCTCAAGGTCATGTGCCAACATCCCATGCCAACTCAACTAGGATTCATTTCCTGATCCATACCATTACCTATACACAAAATCATAAAGTATAAACACTTCCTGAAGGGCCCATGTAGGGTGTGAGAATGTGTCTCAGTAAGATACCACCCACATGTGTATACCCAATATAACTATTTATGTGGTTTTGTATAAAATTAAATAAAGGAGACAACTCATGTAATTTAACTAACGACAAAAAACCTTTTTGGTTCTCAAAAGCTACTAGGAAGTTGTCACCTCCTTTGGATAATGCCAAAATCACTAAAGATGTGAGGATCCTTGACCCATGGCCCAAGGTATCCCATAATGTCAAATAGACTAAGTGACACCTCAGGTTCCACCTCTAAATAAGTTACTCATAACCTCATTCCAAATGATAGATTGTGTCCCAAATCAAGTCACCAACATCCCAAAGGCACACCAAAGTAATAGAAACCCGGCCCCTTGGACCCCTGCTCGAAAACACTTGTTGGCTCAAAGTCCAACATTTGTGGGCATAGCAATGACTATCCTAAAATAAAAATCATTGTTGGCTCATATAATGATGTCCCAAGGAATGAAAATCGCCATCCTCCAAAAATAGTCCATGCCCAACGGCCTCAATATGGTGAGCCTCATCCCACAACTAATAGCCTCAAAGATATCATCTGAAGTCTCCTCACCTTCCTCGTGAATTTCTATGGAAATCACCCCCAAACCAAATTACTTAAGCTGCACTATCGGGGGCCTCTACCCACACAAGTGGTCAAAACCACCTCATCACTGAGTCAACCTTTGTGAACATGACTCCAATAGTGCTTTATCCAAACATGGGTGAGTGGTAATCACCAAATGGTACCTAATCCACACCAAGTCTAACACCTCATTCCCCTGTGATAAAGTCTCTAAAATATGATGGTCGCGCCATCTAATATCTCACGATCCTTGCTCGTGACCTGATGGACTCACCGCCTCAAAACAAAATCCACGATGCCCAATCTTGTGATCAAAATCACTCAAATATATTCAGGCCAATCCCAAATAGATTACAATGTTTTCTCAATATCGATGACCATGCCATCCCGATTCCTTGAGCTGAGACCATCCTGATCCCATGGATCATTGTACATAATAATCATTTCAATTATATATATAATTTGATTCCAGTTAAATATAAAATAATTAAATTCAAGAAGAAAACCCTAGACTAACTATACAGGTGGTCAATGGCCTTTAACCCAACCTCACATGAGAAAATAAGTTTTGGGGATGCCCAATGGCATCCCATAAGGTCATACCATCAATTTTACATCAAGCATTCAATTTAAAAAGGTTCTCTCTCAACTACCCAATGGTGAGATAAAGGCCACACCCCAAATTGATCATAAAAACACAAATAAAGGTTTATAAAACTTACCTTAGACTCATAAAGATAGGAAAATATGGTATTAACTTCTAACTCGAAGCAGTTTAGAATAAATTTGTGTTTTCCTCGAATGCATTGAAAATAGGGGAAAACTCAAATTTATTTAGTACTCTATGAGGTGATAAAAATGAGGAAAGAGGATTTGGATAGGGGAGACTCACCAACATGTTTCCAATGTACCTGTAGGCTTGGAGAATGGATCATCAATGAAGGAGTTTGATCAAATCCAAAAAGAGGAGGAAAAAGGAGGGTTCCTCCATTGTTGGTTGCAGAGCACAAATGAAGAAAAAAGAAAAAGAATAAGAAAATGGAAAAGAAGAGATGGGGGGTAATGACTTTTCACACCTTTTTAAGGCCACACGGTGAGCTCACAGGGTTTTTCAAACCGTGTGAAAACCGTAAAGGCTACAGCATTGAGGTACTACCTAAGTGGCACGAACCGTGCAGCTTGCACATGGTTTTCCCTAACCATATGCAAGAAATGAAAAATACCTATGAAAAACTATAGACCTTAATGAATGGCCTTTTTCCCACATGAACAATTTCCCCAAACCATTCTAAGTGTAAAAATGGGTCGTATGATTAGCTAAGAGAGGCCACACAGTTTTACCCAAAACCGTGCGCCTTGGCCTATAACTCCAAAACTTGGCCTTCGGGACTTCGATGCTTCCAAATCCCCTCTAAAAACAACCATGACTAACCCGGTCTCAAGGGTACAGGTCAACAGTCTCAATATGGTGAGCCTCATCCCACAACTAATAGTGGTATCGAAAATTCCCATCTCATCAAAAACAACCAGGACTACCCTGATCTCAAGGGTACAGGTCAACTCCCTCAAGGGGTCCCCACCTTAAGAGTTACCTACCTCGGTCATATACTAACCAAAACTCAACAAAAAAATTGGTCCATTAACCACATTCTGGACTCAAAAGTCATCCCAGGATGCATCATCACTCTTATACCTCATCAGGTTCTCCTCTGTTGTATCTGATGCCCATCAAGATCCTACATCACATCGATGCCCACCTCATGCCCATGGATCACATGGCACTCGTGAGGCCCTACATTTCAATAGATGCTCAAATTAAACCCAAGTGCCTCTCACCACAATCAAGTAATGCATCATAATGATTCCCAGATAACAACACACCTCAAGTGACTTACATCTCCTTGATGCCTAGATTCTAACTCACCTCTATAAACATTTATCCATCAATGCTCACATATAAGTCCCAGTGCCAAGCACCTCTTATACATATATATCACAACACACCAAAGCTGGTAACAACATACTAATCATTGTCTAGTTAGTCTATACATATATCTAGTGCATCTGGTGTACCCAAAATAGACATGCCAAAAATTCCATTCCAAAATAAAACAAAAGAAAAAGGTTATTCCCATGGAGTACCTAAAACCGTCATCATCTCACTAGCCTACTCAGCACCTGGAAGCTCCATGGAATGCACCTGGACTGATGCTCGACTACCTAAAGCATAACCTCCCTATAGTTTTGCACCATCCACCAACCATTGACCCCACTATGGGGTCCCTATATCTCTGCCATAGACACCATGTATAGCTAAACCTTGAATATAGTCACTTAGTACAGCTCCTAAACCAATATCATAACCTTGAGTTTGCCCCCGTCCCTGATTATAGGCTATCCGATAAGAATTCTTGCATAACCTATCAAGATTCCCAACCATCCCACATATCGAATAGTCCTTTGTAGGCTACTCACACTAAGTCTGAAAAAGTCCTGGATACCCACACTAAAAGAAAACCATTGATGATCCACTCTGAGGTGGTTTGCTTGAGTCCTTAGCTCGACTGCCCTGCCAGAACTCATCCCAGTAATGCTTCTTACTATCCAAAGCATCGATACTAAAATAACCTAGAGCCATAAAACAACTCGAATGTGACTAGTCTATCAAGTTTCCCTTAGCTATAAGATCCTGGTTCATCACATTTTGGAATGAGGCCAACATAAAGGTGTTTACCTACTCCAAAATGGTATGTCTTAAACCATCCTCAAATATCCTCACCCTCGAGGTGTCATTACTCACTATACATAGTGAAAAGTGAGACAGCTTAGTGAATATCACTACATAGTCCATGATGGACATGTCACCCTACTGAAGGCTCACACAATCCAAATCTCTCTCCACCCTCAGTGTCTCCAGGAAGAAATTATTGAAGAACCAGGCCTCAAAGTCCTTCCAATTCAGTCCCTCATGTCTATCTGCCTGATCCTACATGTCACACCAGTGCTTTTTTGGTCCTCTGAGCATATAAATATTCATCTTTACCCTCCTCCCTAGAGGAATCTCTAACTTCTTTAAAATAATCTGCATCAATTAAATGCAGTTCTCAACCACCTACGGACCACCCTCACCTTAGAAAAGTTTTGGGTGTTGCGACTGGAACTCATGAGTAAGGTATTCCATCAAAGACTCTACTCCCTGATCACCCATGTAGATACCCTGGATCACATGAACCAGGCTCACTCTGATATTATCATCAAGCTATGTCCCAAACACTATTAAATTTGGGGGTTTCCCCACCTACACTGGGACCTATACCTGTGCCTTAGCATATACCTGATCTTCTTAAACCTCAAGGGTCTCAACCATCTCGTGCTCTAGAATAATCCTATCCTCACCTTCCTGACACTCCATAAAATTCATCTAGGTGGAAACCCACTGAATATCATTACATGGTCATAAATCCCTTATAACATATATATATATATATATATATATCGTAGATAGAGAAAGAAGTAATAGATAGTGAAAACTCACTACCCTTACCCTTCCCTACCACAACCATGTCACATGACATCCCGACTACATGGCCTCCTTAACCACCTGTATTAGAGAAAAGTATCAACTATAACTTGGGCCATGCCCATCCTGACAACCAACATTTCCTCAAATAGATGTACCCATCGCCCAACCTGGTGATTAATATCACCCCATTTAATCATACATGTCTTCTCCTATAATATCCAAGACCATATCACATCACAATATATATATATATATCATAGCACAAAAAGTTCATGTTTCAAGAACATCACATTTCACATGGAATTTTTATCACAGTCACACATCCATATATAATTTAAACATACTAATATGCACCTAAGAAAATCAATAATAAGTATAAAAAACACCCCCTTGTCATATCGAGCCAAGGGTCCCACATCTCATCATTTTCCATACTAGGACAGAGTCACATATCATAATAGGTAATAACCACATCCAAGAATACCACTCAAGGTGGAAATCATATAAATTGTAAAAAAATAAAAATAGAACAGAAATTCCAACTCATTGTTACTTGGATTGTCCCTCATACATGGGGATGAAGGCACCCCAAGCATTAGTTCTAAGCCCAATTCTGACCACATCATAATCTACAATCTACCATAACCCAAAAATTATAACCAATAGTAAAGAAAATGAAATATCATTTTCATTAGTATCCATTGGAAAACTGATACTAAATCCCAGTAAAAACATCTATGATACCATTTGTAGTTTCCCCAACCCAATTAGGCACCTGAACAATGCTTTCAGGTATGTTTCCACTGGCCTTAGGAATACCTCCCCAAATAGAAAAGGAAGGAAACTACCAGCAAGGGTGTAATGAGGGAAAGGGGGGAGGATAAACCCTCAAGGGTTAATATAAAAATGGTATTGGTATATATAGATTACATGTAGAAAAAATAAGACTCAGTAAACTTAAACTAGACCTGTCAATCGAAGAAGCATGGAATATATCAAAAAATAGCGGAATCATAACAACAAAATAGCATAAAGGAATAAGGAAACCAAACTTCCTAGATGTATAAATTTAAAAGAAAAAAAGCATACATATCAGGTCATACATATTAATCTCCAAAAGGGCCTCCATTGGTTGACCTCAGTACACATACACATATATCAAAAGCATTCCAAAACTAAAAATAACTAAATAGAAAACTACAAATAAGGCATGAACTCAGGGTCCTATGAAAACATCCCATTCCAACTCAACTAGAATCTAACTCTTGAGCTCGAAACCTTACCTCTACGCAAAATAATAAAGTCTACACACATCCCAAAGGGCCCGTATAGGGTTTGATAATTAGTCTTAGTAGAATATGTCCCACATGTGCATACCCAATATAACTATTTAATTTTTCATTTATAAAATTAAATAAAGGAAAAATCTCATGAAATTTTACTAAAGATAAAAAAATCACTAGTTCTCAACACCTGCTAGGAAATTTTCACTTTATTAGATTAATGTTAGAATAACTAACTAGGAGATGATCCTTAGCTCATGGCACAAGGTATCCCTTGATTTCAAATAGCTGAGGTGAACCCTCAAGCTCCACCTTCAAAAAAGTAACTCAGAACCTCATGCCAACCAACATCTCATGTCCCAAATCAAGTCACTAACATCCCAAAGTCACACCCAAGTAATAGAACCCTAGTCCCTCGAACCCCTGCTCAAAATCACATGTCGGCTCGAATATTGATGTATGGAGGCACAACGATGTTTGTACTCAAATAAAAATTACTATTGTCTTATAGCATAACATCCCAAGGGATGAAAATATCAATCCTCTAAAAATATTCCAATCCCAATGACATCAATACAATGAGCCTCAGCCCCCAATCGATTACCTCTTCACTGTCATATGAAGGTTCCTCACCTTCTACATATATTTATATAGAAAGAACCCCCAAACAAAATTACCTTAGGCACACAACAGGGGGCCTCTACCCACACAAGTCATCAAAATCACCTCATCACTGATTCAACCTATGTCAAAACGACTCCGACAGCACTTTGGCCAATCACAGGTGAGCGTCAATCACCAAATAGGTCCAATGACATTCCAAGTATAGCACCTCATGCCCCTATGACTATGTATCTCAAATATTATGGTCGTGCCATCCAATATCTCATGATCCTCACTCATGAACTGATGGTCTAGTGGCATCAAACTGATGTCCACAACACCCAATCCTACAATCAACATCACTCAAATATATCTGTTCCAAGCCCAAACAGAAGACCAGGTTCCCTCAATCCCGATGACCATGCCATCCCAATTCCTCGAGTCAATACCATTCCTATCCTAGGGATCACAATACATCATAATCATTTCAATTATATATAAAATTCACTTCAAATTAAATAAATTAAATAATTAAATTAAATAATTGAACCATGACCTAACTACCTATGTGGTCAAATTCCTCTAACCCAGCGTCAAATGAGAAAATAAGGTTTTCTCATTCCTAACAGCATCCCATTAGGTCATACCGTCAATTAATATCTGTCATTCAATTTTATAAGTGTCTCTCTCAACTACCCAACATCGCACTACAATATGTACCCCCAATTTGACCACAAAAAACTCAAATAAAGGTATAAAATACCTACCTTGGACTCATAGATATAGGAACATATGGTATTAGCCTCTAACTCTAAGTAGTTAATAAGAAATCAGAGTTTTCTTTGAACACTCTGAAAATAGGGAAAAAACTCAAACAGATTAAGCACTCTATGTGGAAATAGAAAATGATGAATTAGGCATAGTATATGTGATACTCTCTAACATGTTTCAAACACATCTGATGTCTTTAATAATGGATAATCGGTGAAGGAGTCAGATCAAATCCAAGAGAAGGAGGAAATAGAGGGTTCCTCCACTATTGTGCATGACCCAAAAGGAAGAAAGGGAAAAGGAGAAAGAGGAAAAATAAGAGAGGGGAACATTTACTTTTCATAGTTTTTTATGTCTATATATTTATCTCACATGGTTTTCCAAATCGTGCACAAACCTTGCAGGATATAGTGTTGAGGTACTGCCTAAGTAGAACTACCTATACGGCATGCACATGGTTTTCCTTAACCATGCACAAACTATGAGAAATCCCTATGAAAAAACTACAGATCTTCCCACATGGTTTTTTCTCCACATGAATGGTTTCTCTAAACCATTCTCATGGAAAAAAGGGTTTGTACAGTTAGCTGGTAGAGGCCTCATGGTTTTACCCAAACTGTGTGCCTCAGCCTACAACTCCAAAACTTAGCCTTTGGTCATCTGATGCTCTCAAAACCACTATAAACACCAGAGGCACTATCCAAGCCTCTAAAACCATCCAGAAACAAGATATTGTGTTAAATTAAGACTTGTAATTAGGTTCCAAGGATTGAAAAGGAAATTGGCATACCCACCAAATTCCAAAAATTCAAAGAATAGAGGTTTTTGACTCGCTCTGAATACCTGGGACGTTACACAACACTTTGGTTCTAGAATTTTCCATCATCAATATTTTTTTATTTAATTCTATTTATCATTTAATTTATCATTGTGTAAATTTTATATTAATCATTTATTATGAAAAAAAATCCATGTTGGTAATTCCCAATTTGGTGCTTCTATTATGCTCAGAACCTACATATAGAACCTAGAGGTACAACTCCTAGTGGTAACACCTAGTGGTATCACTCTTTGTGGAAGAACCTAGAAGTTTCATCTCAACAATGACACTTGGAATGCGATCTTTTGAAAACTTCAACCATGTGGTAGCTCATCACCCTTATGTAACTAATATTTGGTCTGACCCTTACGAAAACTCATGAAATATGGAATAACCTCTACAGAGCTGGGGAAACTCATAGATACCCTTATGTGACCTTTATAACTTGTAGTTTACCCTTAATCAATGTATCTCAACTTACCTTTAAACATCATGAAAGGATCTCTCTCTTAATACTACACAGTGATGGCTACAATTACGTGAACTTTAGAACTCACAGTTTACCCTTACATAGCATCATAACCTTACCTCGGTATCATTATGTAGCCTCATTGTACCCTTTAATTGGTATTTTATACCCTTAATATCCCTAAATTTACCATTTTTCAAGAATCTTTACCCTTAAAAAATTATCAACCTAAATTTATGCAGGGATACCTTGCCCATACGCAAGTCACTAAATACCCTTACGTAGCCTTGTATCATGATCTGTGTAAATTTATGCAGTTACATGTGTAACTTTATGTATATATTTGATTTCCTTTATGTAGTGACCAAAGTACATTTACACAATTCTCAATGTACCCTTAAGTTGGTAGTGTAAATCTTAATGTACCCTTACACATCCTAAGTTACCCTTACGTATGTAATGACTTAACATTATGCGGATTGAGTTACTAATAGAAATAATAATTTCATTATTTTTCATATGTGTTTCAATGATTTAACCCCTTCCAATTAATCAATTTGATCTAATTTGTATCATTTTAAGTTTTTTGGTAAATTGTGGGATTAATTGTAGAAATTGGTTAATTCTGGAAATTTAATAGTTTTGTGGAGATTCTGTATTTCGGGAATATCTTTTACATTTGTAATCCAAAATGATTTATTCCTTTTTTAGTATCTTTATGCTAATGGGAGTCAACTTTTTATTTTTGACCAATGTTCAATTTGACACATAATGACCCATACAAATCAATCAAGAGAATAAAGTTTTATGGACAACGGAATGGACCCCACCATAATTAATGAGGCATATTTAGGCCTACACATGTCCCAATGATTTGATTCAAGATGGAGGAGGAAGAATACTACTCTATTATCTTTCAAATTAAATTTAATGAAGAAATTTGATCATTAAGGAACCCATTGAATGCAACCAAAAAGAGGAATTTGAAGAGTCACCTCGGGAAGAAAAAGTTGTCATTAGTAATTCGAGGATATATTTTTGTACACTTGTACAAATTAGATGATATTTTGAGGAAGAATGAAAAATAAATAGGGGAACAAAATTTATGAATACTAATTCCGAAGATTAGGTCATTTAATATTCCAACTGGACTCAAACTTTCAGTGGAGTAATTTTGGAGGTAAATTTTCTACTTCCCAAGACTATAAATAAGAGTGTTCAATTCCATTAAAAGGGGTTGAAGAAGGAAAAATGGGGGATGTTCTGGAGGATTTAGTTCTTGAAATTATTTTTATTTTCTATTTTATTTTCACTTAGTTTCATCATGCTCTCTTCTTCCCCTTTCAACTCTAATACCCTTCACATGGAGGGGTAAAACCTTTGAGTGATCGGCGAAGGGGAGTTTCAATTTTGTAATGTTGGAGTTTTGTGATTAAATGTAAAAACCTATTTTTCTTTTGAATGACTTCTATTCTTATTGTTTCCCAATTCTATTAATTCGATTGTGTTTTGGGTTTGGTTTATTCATCATTAATAGCTTTGGTGGAAGACTTTTAATCTCCCCCCACCTAGTGCAATTTGTCTCGATCGAGCAGATTTTGTTAGGTGGTGAGTGTCCAATGATCGTTGGCATGTGTGTGGAACTAATGAACCTTTTCTAGAGTTATAAGGAGCATAAATTCTTGATCGGTACTTGCCTTAGTTGTTTAGGAATTGTTTATGAACTTCCATACACATAGGAGTGAGTTCCATTTCTTTTTCAACCAAAGGTGATTGGTAACTCGATCGAGGAGTATTTCATTTTTCATTCAATAGGAAGAGGGGGAAAATGATGTTTATGACTATGATGACATTTCAAAAGGTGATCCTACCCTGACCCCATCACTCTCTTCATCCATTAGTGTTTAACCTTTCTTTTTTATTGCTTGCTTTATTTTTCAACTTAAACATTTTCAAAAACAATATCTTATTATTTCTTTAATTTAACTGAAAAATGTAATTGTTGTGCACTCCTCTCTAGAGAAAACCCAGGTTACCCACTTTACTACATTTTAACTTAGGTTATATTTGTTTTTTTCACACCCCATGACAGGCATGTTTCGTTTACCCATACATATTTAATGTTCTACCTTTATGAAACCTATAGAAAAGTCATCTTACCATTACACAACTATTCGCTTTGTCTCAAAATCATCTAATTACCTATCAAACACTATTGGCTTAATACCAAGGTCGTCCAACTTTGGTCAAATTAAAAATACAAGGTTCCTTTATCCACCAAAATTTGTCACATATTTCATTGAAGATTATCACAACAATTATAATATATAAAAGGATAATTGTATAAGTATGAATCCAATACTATTAAATGAATCCATAAAAATTCTCCAAGAAACACCACTTAATCTTGACTCACCAACAAATATTGATTGACTCCTTGAAAAAAAATGCAACACTTTGGATTAATAGACTTAATATTTTAATTTTAAGTACTTTTTATTTATGATTAAATTTCCCATTTTAACTTATTACATATCTATTAATATTAAGAGCATTTTATTAAATTTATTAACCATGACTTAGATAAAATTCATACTATTTTATTTTATTCAATTTTATCTTGTATACTTGTTAATTCATTAATTTATGAGATCATTACAAAGAATCCACAAATAAAATAACCATTCAACTTGATAAGAATAAAATAATAAAATTGTTAAAATCTTGATTTTTTCTAATGGTTAGTTTTTATAGAAGAGGATAAACTAACCCCTAACCTGAGAGGAAAACCCACCTTGAATGATAAATTGGTTTGTGCTAAAACATTCCATTTGTGCTCCTATAAACTTCTTGTATTGATTTTTCCTTATCTCCGAACTTGAATTGCCTCCCCTCACCTGAGAGATCTATCCATTACATAATATTCACTCACACATAGGTGAGGGAAACCAAAGGATTATTTTAGGGGTTTTACATAAAAATAAATGTGGGTACACATACCCTTACATAATGAGATTATGGGTTTATGCACTAGCCATTAATTTAATTTAATAATAATAATAAATTAAAAGGAAACCAACTAGATACACAGGTCAAGTCTAAGATCATGATTTCCCACACATATGAAATGAATATACATTTTCAATATAGCTATAATTCACTTCAATGTGTTATTTAATTAAGATAAAACAACTAAAATGAATCAAGTTAATTATCTAACTAATAAATTAATACAATTCAACTAATCTGATCCAAAACAACATGGAAATTTCCGTCATCGATAATTTGTATCAAATTAAATTAATTTTATTTAAAATTTGTAAAGTATGAATGTGTACTTAGAGGCAATGGGATTTACCCATATAAAATAACTATCATATTCCTTGTACTATGTATTCATAAGGAATCTAGTATACATATCAGGATATGTAATTACAAGTTGTGTACTATCAATAAATAATAGATGGACACTTATAAATTACATGGCATGGAATTTTATTAAAGATCATAGATTGCACTACAAGTAAAGAACATACACAACTTGAAGTTCGTAATTTAACACAAAAATAAATTTTATATATAATTAATAATCCAATAACATCCCTTATATTATTAATAAATCAAAAATAGACACATGTTGATTAGGTTTAATTAAATAATTAATTTTATCTCCATGTTAAATTGATTACACAAGGTATAGTAGGTTGCATGATTTGTACTAAGGATACACATAATGTTATCTCTTCTATTGTTGTCTACAACACACACCAAGAGACTCAGTGTGCTTTTCAGTCATAGACATATACAAGGTAAACTCAGTGTATGATAACTTTACATTGGGTTACCTCGATGTTGAATGGTTTTTTAATCACTGTATCATGTAATAAATTCATGGCATGGCTTTGACCCATTTTTTTCCATTCCAAAACCATGTTTACTATAAAATGTGTACACGGGTAATACACTGTGTTTTCTGTTGGACGGAGAAAAGGAAAGGAGAGTGATGGCAAGAGGGGGGGTGAATTGCCTTTTAAAAATTAATTAACAATTTAAAACAATTATCAAAGTGCAGCGGAAATAAAAGAGGCAAGACACACAATTGTTAACGGAGTTCGGCTTAAACCCAAGCCTACGTCTCCACTCCCAACTCAACCATTGAGAGATTTACTACCGCTTGCTTTTTAATGGTTTTAGCAAGAAACCCACTAGACTTTAAGGTTAGTCTAGAACCTATTACAGCTTGCTTTTAATGGTTATGAAAGAACCCACTTGCTTTCAATGGTTGAGTAAGAACCCAATAGCCTTCTTACAGGTGAAGGCTAGCTCACCTATGACTCAAGCCTTTTAAAAGGGAAGGCTTGACTAACCTCTTCACACCTTGAAGGTGGTGTGAGAACCCAAAAGAGAGGATGAGAGAAAGAGATGGGGTTTGTAGGCACAAACCCAAATTGATGCTCAAAATGATAAATAATGAAAACCGTAATGAGGAGAAGCCTTGGGCGCCAAAGGATTGATGGAGTTGATGAAGAGCGCTCCCAAGCTTCTTTGATGGTGCTCCTTGGATGTGTAAATGAATTGGAGCAATTTGAGGTTCCTTGGAGGAATCCGCCGGAGGTTCACCAAATGATCAAAATGTGTCCCGTTGGCTTCCTTGAGCTTGGTTGGTGTTCCGGGGGGTCCTAGTCCTTTATTTATAGAGGGGGAACCCTCATATGGCCTTTGGAGGTCTTTGGAGCCGTTGGGAGTCAAGTGGACAAGCCTGGTCAAAGCCCAACGGCTAGTTTGACTGGCTCCACCGGCTGACCGGTGCAGAGCCACCGGTTGGCCGGTGCTTGAAAAATGGAGAGGCCTTCGGGCTCAGGCACCACCGGCTGGCCGGTGAGGAGGCCACCGGTTGGCCGGTGCTGAGACAGTAGCTGACACTATTCTTCAGGGTGCCACCGGCTGGCCGGTGGTGGGACACCGGTTGGCCGATGGTCTGGAATCAGTCCACTTTGCCTTCTTTCTTTCTTGGACCAATTCCTTGGAAACCTGAAATTATGCCTATCATCCAAAAACACTTAAAACAAGATTAGATAAATAATAGAGTGATTGTGATCATGAAAATTAAACCACGAGGGGTACGAGAGGTACAACAATCTCCCCCTATTTTGATGATCACAGTCACCAAAACAAGCAATGTAAAAGATTGAAATTAGAGGCATGCTTTAAAGGATAAATTGAAAAGTAATGCAAAGCATGAGAGAAAGATTTCTCCCCCAATCAACCAAGAAATTCTCCCCCTTTGTGATTATCAAAATAGCACGGGGCATAAAACTTGATTGAGGGAAAGGATGAAAAACAAGATAGAGTTTTTTAAACCAATTGAAATTTTTGAAATTTGAATTGAAAGTTTTGAATTGAAAGTTTTGAATTGAAAATTTGAAAATGAAAGTTTTGAAAATGAAGGTTTTGAAAATGAAGGTTTTGAAAATGAAGCAAAAAGGTTAAAACGATCCTAACTCCCCCTAAATAAAAACAACAAATCATCGGGGAGAGGGTTTTGAAACCGAGACAAATTTTGGCCCGGAGAGACTCGCTAAAAGGTATTTTTCAATCCATACTTGTCTAGTAGCGGGTATTCTCCTATTAAATTCATTGTTAAAGAAAAAATTTTTGGGCCTTCCATACCGGGCATTTTTGCAATCGCACTCATAAATTAAGTGCCCGGGTTTTTTGCAATAATTACAAAATTTAAATTGGGAGCTCCCCCTTACAAAAATAGTTGGAGCATGGGAAGAGGAAGCTTGCTTGGAATAGCCAAGCCCTTGGGTGGTTCTAGATACGCATTGGGAACCTAGCAATTTGGTCAAATTTTGTTCACCTTGGGTGAACTTGGCAAGGGATTCCCTTAAATCCTTGATTTTCGATTCCATAGAATCAACATCGGGAAGGTTTTGGACCTTGAGGGACAACTCTTCCTTCTCTTTGAGAAGTTGTTCCTTTTCGGAAGAAAGTTTTTTGAAATTCTTTTTTAAAGCAACAAATTTGGAAGAAAGTTCGTGAAAACCTTCCTCCAATTGATCTCTAGCATGTTGGAGATCCTCATAAGATAAATGATTGAAAGAATTTGAAGAACTAGAGGATGAGGAGTTGGAAGAGGATACCTCATGAAATGCCATTAGGCATTTTTTACCGTTGTCACTTGAGGAGGAGGAGGAGGATGAGGATGAGGAGCTATCACTCCATGTGGCCTTGAATGCCTTCTTCTTTTCCTTTTGCTTGGGCTTTTTCTTGTTGAGTGGACAATCTGGCTTGTAATGGCCTTTCTTGCCACACCCGTAACATGTTACCTCGGGCTCGGATTTTTCGTTGGGTTGAGCCTTGCGGGATTTCTTCTTCTTGTGCTTCTTCATGAATTTGTGCATTTTGCGGGCAAGATTCTCCATTTCTGAATCGCCGCTTGAAGAGGAAGAGGATGAGGAGGAGGAGATTTCTTCTTGTTGAACTTTGAAGGCGATGTTTTTTGGAGTTTTGATCGGTTTTCCTTCCTTTTCATCTTGCCTCCTCATGGTGATCTCGTAGGTCATGAGGGATCCGATGAGCTCTTCGACCGGCATGTTCTTGACATCTTTTTCTTCTTGGATTTCCGTTACCTTTGGAGCCCATGTGCTTGGTAAGATCCAAAGGATCTTCTTGACCATCATTTCTGCAGACACATCATCACCAAGGGACTTTCTCCCATTGAAAACGTCAGTAAAATGAGTAAAAATTTCAGAAATAGATTCGGATGGATGCATGGTAAAAGACTCAAAATCTTGAAAAAACATATCCAATCGAGTATCCTTGACTTTGTTGGTCCCCTCATGGGTAACCTACAAAAGTTTCCAGATTTCATGAGATGTAGTGCATGTGGAAACTCGATTGAATTCATTACGATCAAGGCCGCAATGTAGAGCGTTCATGGCTTTGCCATCAAGCTCGAAATTTTTAATATCGGCTTGGGTCCATTTGGATTCATCGGGAGAAGAAAGAGAATAACCATGCATGACAATTTTATAAATAGGATATCCAATTCTTATAAGAAAAGTAGTCATGCGGGTTTTCCAATAAGTATAGTCAGTTTCATCAAAGAATGGAGCACGAACCAAAGAATAGCCTTCAGGGGCGAAAGAAGTTGAAGCCATCACAAAGGATCTTGAATTTGAAACCGGTTAGGGTATTACTCAAATTTTGCCTCTGATACCAATTGTTGGACGGAGAAAAGGAAAGGAGATTGATGGCAAGAGGGGGGTGAATTGCCTTTTAAAAATTAATTAACAATCTAAAACAATTATCAAAGTGCAGCGGAAATAAAAGAGGCAAGACACACAATTGATAACGGAGTTCGGCATAAACCCAAGCCTACGTCTCCGCTCCCAACTCAACCGTTGAGAGATTTACTACCGATTGCTTTTTAATGGTTTTAGCAAGAAACCCAATAGACTTTAAGGTTAGTCTAGAACCTATTACAGCTTTCTTTTAATGGTTATGCAAGAACCCACTTGCTTTCAATGGTTGAGCAAGAACCCACTAGCCTTCTTACAGGTGAAGGCTAGCTCACCTATGACTCAAGCCTTTTAAAAGGGAAGGCTTGACTAACCTCTTCACACCTTGAAGGTGGTGTGAGAACCCAAAAGAGAGGATGAGAGAAAGAGATGGGGTTTGTAGGCACAAACCCAAATTGATGCTCAAAATGATAAATAATGAAAACCGTAATGAGGAGAATCCTTGGGCGCCAAAGGATTGATGGAGTTGATGAAGAGCGCTCCCAAGCTTCTTTGATGGTGCTCCTTGGATGTGGAAATGAATTGGAGCAATTTGAGGTTCCTTGGAGGAATCTGCCGGAGGTTCGCCAAATGATCAAAATGTGTCCCGTTGGCTTCCTTGAGATTAGTTGGTGTTCCGGGGGGTCCTAGTCCTTTATTTATAGAGGGGGAACCCTCATATGGCCTTTGGAGGTCTTCGGAGCCATTGGAGAGGCCTTCGGAGCCATTGGGAGTCAACTGGACAAGCCTGGTCAAATCCCAACGGCTAGCTTGACTGGCTCCACCGGCTGAACGGTGCAGAGCCACCGGTTGGCCGGTGCTTGCAAAATGGAGAGGCCTTCGGGCTCAGGCACCACCGGCTGCTCGGTGAGGAGGCCACCGGTTGGCCGGTGCTGAGACAGTAGCTGACACTATTCTTCTGGGTGCCACCGGCTGGCCGGTGGTGGGACACCGGTTGGCCGGTGGTCTGGAATCAGTCCACTTTGCCTTCTTTCTTTCTTGGCCCAATTCCTTGGCAACCTGAAATTATGCCTATCATCCAAAAACACTTAAAACAAGATTAGATAAATAATAGAGTGATTGTGATCATGAAAATTAAGCCACGAGGGGTACGAGAGGTACAACATTTTCTAGAATACTGTGTGCTAGCTTGGATTGGTAAACACGTGATGTTCATTTAATACATGTTGTGCATACTTAGATTACAATGACCCAGTTTTAACATGTTTCGACCTGGTTCAATTAACATGGGTACATGGTGTGTACTGATAATCTATACACCATGTAGTCTTGTGTTATCTAGAATAACCCTTCGCACCTTCTGATGGAGTCTTCAAATATTCTTCATGTAAATTTGATATGTTATTGATTGTGTGAGTGAGAATAAAGAATAATGGATTTTGATGTTTTTATTTAAAGAAAAAATGATCTAGAAATAAAAACCTATAAAAATTGTATATCATAAATCAAAAATATTTAAATAATTATAAATTATTATGCAACCACACTAATACCACTTAAAGTTTTTTGGTGCAATGGAAGAACCTATTCGGAATGGAAACATGTCTTTTATTGGAAGAGATGAATAATCTTGGATATACATAATGAAGTAATTCATGAATAGTGGATATTAATTGAATATTAATTGATCATTATGGCATAACCACGAAGGTAGGATAATCACATAAAGTTTTCAATAAATCTATTTTGAAAAATAATTATCTTTTATTGAAATTATTTCTTTATTGATAAATATGATAACGTATTTTCATCGTACTATTGTTGTGTTATAGGAATAAAGTGTAAATTTCCTCTAGTTGTGATCAACACATGAACCGCAAACCTTTTATCGTTATTTTAGAAATATCTATGTTCTAGTATAAAATATCCTAAAATTTGTGTCATTAGTTATTGATCACCATGAGAACCACTTTGGGAGAAGGGATAATTTTATTCTATATATACTTGAGAGTATAGTGGAGGAGGATCACTCTCTATTTTTTGGAGATAATTCTAGGAGAGGATATATTTAGGGACTTGAATGGATTCTCTACAGTTTTTTGTGCACAATGATTAGAATGGCTAGGTTTTCAGATAATTTCATAATTTGGTTTAAAAAGATCTATATTTTGAAAATAATAAAAGAAAATGGGACCTAATTATTTTTTAAATACCTAAAGAACCCCATGTCTAAATAATAATAGTATTATTATTATTTAATTACCATACAATAAATTATGGGAGGTGATGTCTATTTTAGTTCATCATAATATCATCCATCATAATTATGTTCACCAGAATTTTATGCACCAGATGATGGGATGGAGGAGTGGGGAAAATATTAGCAGTAGGATATCCCTAATGGTTGGAGGTCCATAATAAGTTCATATCTACATATGTTTCTATAATGATCATTGTATGTATAGAAGTTTAGAAACGTTTAAGGGTCATGAGGTTGGTAATCATTCTTAGGTGGTCATTTTTACTTATCCATGTTTTTAGTGGTGTAATTATTATAGGTGGATTCGATGGAACTTAGTACATAACTGTATGCTGCCTTCAGTGATAAATAAGAATAAACACATAGAGTTTTTCAACTGAGAATTTATTAGAGATTTTTGAAGTTAGTGAGGATTACTTTTCTTTTACAATCTATTGTTTTCATATGTAATCCTTGAGTTATAATTAAGGAAATCATTAGTGAGTTTCCCCCATGCACATAGTACATAACATCTATAGCATGTTAGAATTTCTTTTTCTTTAATTATTTTTATTTTTATATTGAATATATTACCATTTAATGTATTTCTAGTATATTGTACATTTTTGAGTTTTTTGGTGTGAGCATATATGACTTTGTTCAATAGGTAGGGTGTCTTGACTTCCTACTTTTAGTGAACTCGGACATGGGGGAATAAACTTCCAGAGATCTATTTTTATACTATGCATAGTTTTCTACAAGTGATGTTTTAGTTTTTTGAAAAGTGGAATTCTAGTAGTTTTATCATAATCACAAATCTTACTTTTATTGAGTTCAATGGTTTATCCCCAATAAGTGGTATCAAATATAAGTTGTTCGGTGCTTGTTCTATACATCAGTAGTAGGTCAAGAATGGAATAAGATGAAGGAAAGATTCAGATTGATAAATTTTATGGAATGGATTTTGGCTTCTAAGGAATGAATATTGTAGATTATTTTATTCAAAATGACTTTGATGATACATTTTCCATAGTGAATCTAGTGCTAACAGAGAAAGAATAATTGGAGCACTTAGATATAAATACACTACTTATAGTAAAAATAAATTTGGGGAAAAAAATTACATTAAACATTCAAAAGAAGAAAACAATTGTCTATGTTATGAAGTACTTAGTGTATATGTATGAAGAACAAACTTACCTTGACAAATATTTTATATTGCGATAATTATTGATCTTAAGGTTTTCATAATTAAAAAAAGTATAAAATCATGTGAATGACTACAATTTGATCCATATACAGCTCTAATTAGTGAGGTTTTCATTTTCTAATGATGAATGGGTGTTTATACTATTATATTCACTTCCAGATAGTTGAGATACAATAGTGACCAAGGTCAAGTATTTCTATTAGAAAAATAGATTTGGTGTTTGGGGATATCTAGAACCTAAAACTGAATTAGGAGCTTAGGTGGAGTGAAGTTCATGTAACTCTTGGAAATGTGATTAATATTTATATAAGTGGAACATAACCTCAGTGGAAGTAAGTATATAAAAATAATTCATCAGAATAAAAGTCTAATCAAAAGATTCAAAGTAATTCAGTTGGTCTTGGTCCTACCTACTGAACTGTGGGAAAAAGTGAAACATTAAGAATTATTTAAAATATTACAAGGAGAACACTATAAAGGAATCAATTATTAATAATATTTAATTAATTAAATGGAATATATATAAAACTATCTTATCAATATTAATTAATTTGGAAAACTCATGGGTGATTGACTCTGGAGACTCATATCATTCCACTAGTGAACAAAGATGTATGGTAAATTAATATCTAGGAAGTTTTGAAAATATCATTTGGTGGATGGAGAAGCCTTAAAGTTATAATAAAAGGGGATTTCAACATTTGGATGAGGAATGGAGGATTATTGAAACAATAAAAAGTTCACCACATCCCTGGTCTATAAAACATATTATATCCATTAGACATCTTGATGAATAAGGTTATAGAGCTACCACTGAAAATGGGGTATGGGAAGTTCAAATTTTCACACTCAAATGTCTTAGGACCTTACCATATTCAATATTATGTTATTTCTATTAAATTCCTACTTTAATTGATGTGTCCAAAAGTTATGTATGGATTTACTTATTAAAATATATGTATTATATATTTTATGTGTTTATTCAGTGGAAATATTTGGAAGAAAGGGGATACGAATAGAAGTTGAAGTCCATCCAGACAAACAGTTTTGGTGAGTACACCTAACAATTCATCCAAAACATATATAAAAATATGGGAATAAGGCATATGAATATGGTTCCCATAACTCCATAGAAGAATGGTGTATCTGAAAGGATGAATCAGTCCCTGATAAAGAGGGCATGAAGTATGAGGTTTCATTTAAGAATACCTAAGTCAATTTGACCAAATAAACTCAACACATTGGAATATATCATAAATATAATTCCATCATCAGTAATAGGGTAGGAACTTCCAGAGGTGATTTGGTTTTCAAAAAAATTATAAGTTCAACATCTTAAAATATTTGGTAGTTTGGAACATGCGTATGTAAACTCTAAGAATAGAGATAAACTTGAATTAAAATTCAAAATGTGTTTTTTTTATTTGGTTATGGAGATAAAATTGTTAGATATAGAGTATGGGATGGTAAATCAAAAAAAATAATCAGGACTAGAGATGTCCTTTTAATGATAATTTTCCATGGAAGAACCAAAACTTTTTGTAGTAAGATTTTGAAGAAAAATTAATTTTAGAAGTCCAGGTTAATCAGAGTAACGGTAGCTCACAAAAACCAAAAAAACTAATCTGAGAGTTTTATAAGAACCAAGATTCCATGATAAATTCAAGTATAAAATAATAAATGAATCTTAAAGGTGTATAAATATCAACTGGGAACACTAAAATTGAGAGATCTGGTAGTTCAGGTGCCAGAAATTTAAGCATCAGTAGGAAGAGCTGAACTAAGTAGTTTAGAGTAATCGATTCAAATGAGGAGATCAACTAGAATTAAGAGACCAGTAAAATTTTTTGGGTTCATGTTAACATTATACATATAAAAGATATAGGAGGAACATAAAATAAAGAGGAGGAAGCTTCACTTAGTGGCACAAAATAGTGGGAGTTGGCTATAAATAAAGAGATGGATTCATTGAAATTCAATAAAACTTAGAAGATGGATTAAATTATAGAAGGGAAAATTTCCCTAGAAAAAAATGGGTTTCATTTATTGAATAATAGGCATATAAAAATTAAAGATAAAAATAAATCCTAGTAGTGAAGGGTTTCTAAAAAAATAAGGAGCTTATTTCTCATAAATATTCTCCATGAAAGTAAAACATTCTACCATCCATATAATGGTAAGTATGGTGGTCTATGAAAATATATATTTGGAGTGGATTCATGTAATGAATATTTTCCTTCATAGGTATTTGGAGTAGAAAATATATATGAAACAACTAATAGGTGTATTGAAATTTGAGAATCAGGATTTGGTATATAGATTGAAGAAAATATTGTATGGATTGAAGCAATAACCATGATAGTGGAATCATAAATTTAATGGATTTATGTTAGAGGAAGGTTTTAAGAGATGTAACGTCGATTAATTGTTTTAATAGAAGTAATGGGATGAAGTAAATTTTATCGTTTTTTATTATATATCAATGACATGTTTCTAGGTGCATACAGTAATAGAAGGACTTCTGCGATGGTAGTAGGTCCATCAGAATTTTGTATCTACTAATGGTTATATAGGGAGTATTGGATGTCTAGAATTTCATCATGTTTAAAGGGTTGTCAGGTTGGTAATCAACATTAAATGGTCATGTTTAGTGATACTTGTTTTCAAGGGAGTAGCTATTATAGGTTTATCATATCTCAAATAATATATAAGAGTGTGGGACCTTAAGTAAATAAATAAGAAGTGACACATAGAGTGTTTCAGCTGAGTATTTATTGGAGATATGTGATGTTTGTGAGGATAAGTTTTCTTTTGTAATTTTTTTTCACGTATAATATTCTAGTTATAATAAAATTAAGTATCAGTGTGGCTCCCTCGTGCATGTAGGACATGTCATTTTAAGCACATTAAAAGTATGTGTTCTTTATTTATTTTTATTTTTTGTTTCATGTATTACCATTGAATTTATTTTTGGTAATATGTATGTTTTTGAGTTTGTTGGTGCGTGAAATGATGAATTTTTATAGTGGGTTGGGAGCCTTAATTTTATATTTCTAGTAAACTCAATTTTTGGGGAGATAACTTTTGAAGAATATTTTTTTCTCTAGGCATATTTTTCTTCATTTGATCATTCAGTAGCTTGATGTGTGGAATTTTAGTTGTTCGTTTAGAAGAATGGATTGAACTTTCCTTGAGTTCGTAGGGTCATCCCAAACACTAAACTCATGGATTAAGTAAATATTATTTACTTTAATAAATAAATTAATATTTATCCAAATAGTATTTAATATTTCATTTATCACTATACCAATAAAATCGATCTATCAAACTCCTCAATATTTATCAGGACATGAATAATGACTATTTATTTATTAAATAAATATCACTGTAATTTCACTAATAAATAAATAAATATTATATTATCTAAATAAAAACTAAATATTTATTAAATATTTAACTCACAAATACTCTCTTAAATAAATAGTTACTGAATGTATGTGATCAAACTAACATGAATAATTATTAAACCATTTATGGGAATGATATTTATCCAGAATGTTAAATTTACATATTATTTAAATGATTTTTTGAATACCCTTAGTATTTGAACATCTAGGACCCTTTCTTAGTAGAATTATATAGAACCACCTAAATTCCAAGGTTATTGTCTATCAACACACAAATCCACCCATAAGGAAATAAGTTAATGTCACTTGGACATAAAATCTCATACGAATTTTCACTTTGTTATATAATCACTTTATCTTGGTATCTCTAATAAATTAGGTTGCATTCCAGTGTCATAAACCTATGTGTTTGATGTCTATTTCTTTGATGTTTTATAAATGAACTTTCCAATATAACTCTATGGAAATAAACTTATTTAATTAGTTCCATTTCCATAAAATGGCATGAGATATCAACTTCTATTATAAAACTGATGGGAGAAATCCTTTCTCACATTATTCATTAATGAAATATTAGTCCAGATTCGACCAATGTATCCTACCTTGATATAAGAATATTACATCATATTTTTCATCAATACTTCAAAGAATATAACTCATGACATGAATTAATAATATTATTAATTTATAAATATCCTTACAAACATATATAGTTATAAATAATGAATGACACATTTAAATGTGGACTTCCTACTCGTGGATCAAGTTCTCATAATCTTCTACTCTATAAATTATGAAGATAATACACCATGATAAAGTGTGTCAAAGTCATATTATTATCTAACCCTAATAGAATGTTTCATTTCTATTCTATTAAATGATGTTATTATGATATATAACATATTTTTAAAATGCTATCATGGCACATCTAGGATCTCATTATAGCATGGAACTATTAAAACCTTTCAGTGTGATAGTTACCCTTCAGACATCATCACATTCTATATCATGAAAAATAACAATAATAATGTGATAATAAATTTATTGATATTTAAATAAATGAACACAATTAATCATAAATTACACATAATTTGGTTTTAGGGCACCAACTCTAACATTTCCAATGGTTCGTCACTATGTAAGATTTGACCTAGGGAGACCCAAATTATGAAGGATTGTTTTTATAGGTGTTTAAGCCTAATTTTATATAAAACCATAATTTAAAATGAATAATATATTTCATGGGACTCTAGAATCTTGTATCATATATTCCCCCTTTTCAAGATCCCACCACCACAACATATTAGGTGTAGGTAAACTCCTTCAGTGAAATATTACTCATCTAGTCAGATAACATATAAGCACCATATAAAAGCCTTGATTTGAGATACTATTATTAGTTTCTTAATATTCCTTGAGTAAATATACTTCTTTGGGTTTACTAATATTCCTTGAGTTAAGATAATCCTCATGGTTCCTAAAAATATCTTCACCTGACTTATATTCCAAGTAAAACCTAAAAGTGAAACTCATGAATAAACCCCAACAAACCACCATAAGTCAAGATACTTCTCTCTGTATACTCATATGTCTTGAGTAAATATACTCATATTTGTTTCTTCATATTTATTTATTCAAGATTCTCCTATTGGTTACTTTAAGGACCTTATATAATAATACTCATCTTAGTTCCTTAAATTCATTTAACCTAACTCATATGTTTGGTTAAAATAGAAAGGGATACTCATTTGTAAGTCCCACACCAACCCATTTGATGGTATCTTTCACATAGTATCCTACTATTAATAAATTTAAACTAATTAAAAGCATTCAGAGACACATAATCTTAAAAGGCAATACTATGGCCCTTTATGGATTCATCAGAACTCAAAAACACCTCCCACATCCTTTTATGGGAGTTCAATGTCTCCCTAGGTGGTGATAAATTCTATAGTGCCTACCAATATGAATTTAAATCAAAGTGTGGACAAATATTTGGATCAAATGAGGGATAGTATGACTCTGATATGATATAACATCCCATGATTTTACTACTTATTTTTTTTAAATAAAAACTATGTTGAGTTGATTGTTTCACAAGCAACACTATACTAAAATGAACTGTGAAACATTTTATTGAGATAAAATATTAAAATAAAAGATGAACAGTAATAAATTATGAAAATGTAATATAAAACATCATTGGGAATATTAAAATAAAATTAAAAAAATGGACATAAAATCTTTATCCTGGTTGTTTTCCATGAATATCGTCACCCTAATTGTAACTATAGAAACAAGATAGTGAATTAGAGATATAATGCACATGTTAAAAGAGGAGTAAATAGGAAGATGAATTTTAAGAATTCATGTAAGACAATATAAAGGAATGAAGTATAAATATTATTATTATTATTATTATAGGTAGAGGGGATTACAAGAATCTAAACACACACACACATAATCACCCCAATGGTTCAATCCTCATCCCTACCCATGAGAAATTAAAAGAACCAACTATACCTATTTTATTACAAAACATGTTCCAAAGGCCCAAAGGTACAAAATCCATTTTTTAGAACCTGGGTGGCTCGAAGGCCTAGTGTCCCGATTTCTAAATATACAGTGACTCCTTTCATGATAAGCCTACACCCTATCATTCCACAAGTCATTAGCCATGCCACCCCCTACTAGATTCATTGCACCTATGGTACCAGTCATGAGTATTATGTAGTCTCCCTACCAAATCCACTACATCATGTTGGACTGATACACCATGATAGGGACCCCATCTATCCCCCAATGATGTGTAGAAGGAAGGTTGGATTATAGGTTCCAACAAACATATCTCTCTTTGTGAGTCTCCCACCTGATGATGCTTGTGTGGCACCCCACTGCATCGCCAACCTATTTCTTTGCACCATTGGACTAGTCCCACTATACTAAGAGTCTCTTAGTAGGGATCCCATCCATAAAACTCTAGATGATGAATGGATGGTTGATAGGTTTCAACACACCAATCCATATTTTGAGGTCGACTTCCCAACAATGCATGCATGTCACCATGTTTTTGTTTCCTCACTGATGTATCGAGTTAAAACTTTTTCCATTCATTTTCCTGCTTAACCAGCTATTGATGGCTCAAAGTCCCTATATGAGTGGCACATAATCCTAAGAGTCCTGAAGGATCAAGAGATGGCATGAAATTCCACTCATTAATAGTGACTTGGTTGTTATAGTATTTCTATAGTACATCTATAGAATCCTTATAATAACCACATCTGTTAGCGGTTGAACCCTTAACTTCGTGATACCTATCTGAACATTATTTATATGGTCTTCAGAAATACATTTATTGAAAATATAGATGATTGAAATACAGTTGCTGAAAATATGGTCTATAGAAATATGTTCAATGGATATACAAGTATCACATTGTTATATTGGATATCTATAACAAATTGAAAATAATAATATTCAAAAATAAATAATGAAACAAAAAAAGATAATATTTAATTAAAATATTTTATTTTACATGTTTTTATTATTATTAAAAAATGATTTTATAAATTTTTAAAATTTAAGGAAAGATTTTATTTCTTATAAATTAATAATATTAAATGTTCATAAGATGAATAATTAATTTTAATATTATGTGGTTAAAATTATTAAATATTAAAAAATGATATTTTTCAATGAACTGTTTTTCTTAAATATTACACTTTTATATTAATAAATAAAATATAGCTATTTTAAATGATAAATATAATGATATATATATATATATAAAGCTCTATGGGTATAGCCTAGTGGTTGCGTCGTGTTGTGGTGTTCATGGGGGTCTCGGTTTCAAGCCTCCCAACATGCAATTATATAGCTTTCATTTGTTTATCCATCTCCCTTAACTAATATAATATCTATATATATATATATATAATTATATTAACACTGATTTAATTTTTAATTTATATGAAATAATATTAATAACACATAAAGTTAAAAATATTATTTTTCTATAACAAACATTTTTTATATATTTTATATTATCAATTAAAATATGATTTACCCATATTTAAAAATTTAATTAGATGAAATGGATTTATTTTTGGGGAATCATAACATTGTATTTGAATAAGTAGGTCTATTTAATTTTTTAGCATAAAAATATGTTATCAAGGTAAAATATAAGTTACAACAGTAAATGTAAAGCAAGGTAAAAAGGTTTAAAACTAACCGATAAAACTCAAAATATCACAAAATATTATCTAAAAATTCTTTTTTGAGTAATTTTTCAATCAAAACATAACTCACCTATATTATTATAAATTTTAGAGCCACTTTTATTTTAATAATGCATCTCTTATTATAAATATGCCACTCTTCTAGCATATAAAAGGACCCCTTCAACCCCCACTTCTCCTCACACCTTAAGCCTCTTTGTTCAACCAGATTCTACCCAAATATATTCCAAACACTCCTACCCTTGTCATAGAGTTTATTTTATAATTAAAATATTTTCATTCAAAATCTTAATCCAATTTTCAAAGGTGTCATCCCCAGGAGTAAGGTAAGAATTCCCAAATCACTCGTTTTCTTTTATATTATTTTAAGTCTTATTATTCTACCTTAAATTTTTTTATACCCATACAAGTATAATGAAATTGATATCATAAATATAATTAAATTTTATTATTTTGATGGAAAAAACCATCATATTTTTCCCCTATCTATTCATTAGAAAATAAAAATTTCACTCGTGTTATGCGCAGACTATCACCTCTATGTATGACATATTTTATTTTTCTTCATCACCATACATGGATGGTTCAAAAATTTATTTTTTGAATATATATGATATTAATTTTTAACTTATGGCATAAATATTATTCTTTATTAATGATACAAAAATTAATTATCAATATAAATTATAATTTTTATCATTAAATTACCCAAAAAACATTTGTCATGGATTCAATTCTCACAAACCATACACATAATTTTGAGAAACAAATATGGAGATATATAAATAATTGAAAAATAATTATTTCAATAATTTTATAATGTATTAATGATGAATTTGGTATAAAATCATGGTGATTGACATTTTTTTGTGAGACATGTATGAAATAATCAAAATTAATAGCATCTGATGATGAAAATAAACTTTAACTTACAAAGTTATGTGTAGTGAATGATTACAATTAAAGAATATAAAAGGTAGTATATATTTATAAGGTTTAGAAATAATTTATTAAAGAATATAAAAGGTAATATACATGTGTAAATGGTAAGGGTTTCTTTACCACTCTCATTTCATATTTGATATTGTTTATGATTGAACTTCCATTTGGGTAAATTATATGTTCCTATATTTAAAACCCATCCATTTTATTCTCCTATAGTTACTATTAGGAATTATATATATTTATACCATTTTACTATTTCTTGGTTCAATATTCACTTAAAGTGATACTTGTAAGAGAAACTGACCATAACTCTTTTTTGGTAGGGAATCTTTATTCTCAATTTTCATCCTTTTTAATGTAAGTATTTATATCTACTCTTATAATTCCTTAAATTATTTTTCAATATAATTGAATTTATTTAAAAATTTATTCTTCTTTTAACTTTTCAGTATGTTCATCTTCTGCCAAATTTTATCTCTTTATAAAGTGTGAAAAATATCCTTTTAATTATTTTTTGTACTAACGCATGTTCCTACCGCCTTTGTTGATTTTCTTTAAAAAAAATCCTATCCAAATTTTTTTGTATTTATAATGAATTTATATTCCCTCTTTTTAATAAAATAGGTTCTTAAAAATCATCAAATATGAAAAGGGTATTTCTTATTCTTTATCTAAGTAAATTTTTATGCTCTAATAAAAAAATTATTGATGCCAAAATTTTTAAATATTTCTTATGCTTTAGTAGAAATATACTCTAATGAAACCATCCACCTTCTTTACTTGGATGTCTTATAAAGATGTCATATATTCTTTTTATGAAAATCATTTCTTTTTAAAGGTTTAATTATTCTATGTTGTAATTATTAATTTTTACATGTTCTTATGGAACACATATGTTTAGTTTATAATTATAATATGGGTGGGCCCTATATAGTTATCTATTGTATTGAGTAATGCTTTATATCAAATGAGATTACATATTTTTGAGAATGGGAGCGATCAAAATCCCCTCTGGGGATCTATCTAATAAATTTTTGGGAATGTGATTAAACCCAATTATTTATGGGACTAACACTATCATGTCATGGGTGTGGAAAATTAAATTTATTTCCTTGGTTAAATTTAGTTATAGTAGTAATCTAAGGTCGTATCTAAGAGAGAAGTGCTCAAAAATTTATTTTCACTTATTGATTAAAGAAAATGATTTTTGTTTGAGTTTATTATTTTTGAAAAAAATGCTAAATATAGAAACAAAATAGTTTCAAGAAGAATGGTGAAAATGGTAATTGGTTCATGGTTATATGTTCTTTGGTAATTCTATCATAGTCTTTATAACAGATTTTACTTCTCTTATTATTAATTTATAAATAAATGACTCCTAGATAGATTCATAAATCATCCTTGGTTGAGAGGTTTTGGTGGACATTGAACTAATAGTATTACTATTTGGTAAGTCCCCCTTCCTATTTGAGTGAAAATTTGATAAATCACTCCCAACCTACCAAGGAAATACCTAATCACACAGTGGTGCTCCTGGGAAATTTAGAAGTAATTCATTACTTCCAAAAACATTCCAAAAAATTAAACACTAACAACCTAACATATCTTATTCCTTAGATAAAATATACACTAGGTAGAGGGTGGTTACATATTTTCTACCAAAGCAGTAAATAATTAATATGTTCAACACTTCAAATAAAATTTCATTAAAATTACTGATCACTCACTGAAAACTATTTTCATTCAACATAAGAGATTATCTATTCAATAAAATATGGATTCAAGCATTAAAAAAATATCTCATTTAATTTAACAATCACTCATAAGAACGCCCCTTTATTTGAAGGGAAATTGAGAATAAAATGGAAATATATGTAATTAAAAAACTAAAAGAAAATAAAAGTTAGAAAAATTAAAAATAGTAGCTATATCAGTTCTCAAGAAATCCTCCTGATCCCACTATCCATATTTAACCCCTTACTCCATTTATAGAGTCTTGAATTTATCCTCATTCATCATAGTCAATCCTATAGTATTTTTTATTCTTTTAATTTTTTAGAAAGTTTCCATATTCTTTATTTATTCAAATCTCCATCATGATGGGGTGTTACTAAAAATTCACATATTCCTTTATTAATTTAAATCAAAATATTATTCATATAATTATCTATGTATAATACATTAAACAGTTACATGAAGTATAATGTGATAGCCCAAAGCCTTTGACCAAAGTCCAGATGAATCTCCTAAAGCAATGTGATGACCCTTACATGAATACCTTTCTATGAAGATGACCCTTACAAAGATCCTAGAATTTTATAGTATCCTTCACCTTTACATGGGTGTAAATATCTTATGGATGGTGAAAATATCTTATGATCTATTTGAAATGACTTATGAAATATTAAAAGGATATGATGTGTAGTTAAACTCTCCTACATGAAAGAAACATTTATGCTATGTGTGAATTTTTCCTTTAAAAAATATCAGTTGACATCAAAATATCTTATAGGCTTCACAAATGTCTTCCGTTTCTATAAAATCTCTTACACTAGCATCGATTGTCCTACACATTGGCTCCATTGTATTTTTTCTTTATCCAATTTCACACACTTTAACAATATCTTATGCATTGGTCCAAATGTATTACCTAGGATCCATGTAAAAATGTTATCTAATGAACTTCACAAATTATCTTCTGAGGGCTCCATGTGACAATTTCATTTTTCAAATTTTGGACTTTTTTATAGTATTTATAGAATCACTTAAAATTATTTTTGAATAATTTAGTCAATTTTGGACCCTCAAAATAAACTTTGAACATTCTATAATATCATCAAGACACCTCGAATTAAATTTAGGAATTATTATAAGGATTATAAAGATAAAATTAAAAATTAAAATAATGAAAACATTTTAATTACTCAATATGAATTACTCCTTTAATCTAAATTTTTGAAAATTACCATAAAATTATAAATTGGTGGGAATTAAATTATTAAAATATCAAGACATGATGTATGGAAATATTTTCTTTTCAATTCCTCCATGCTTAAACATTGGGCTCCTGAACAAGTGATCTTTAATAACATTACCCAAAAAAATCAAACACAGACCAATGTGAGTTTCTTTCTAATAATATGTTCATCGTGTTATCATGCGGCATTAATGATTTTGGTCCCATTTTCCTAATTAAGTAAATTCAATTAATTTTTACTTCCTACATCATCTCATGAACACTTATACCTACCTTTTTTAAATGTGTCACTCAATACTCAATCATGAAATTTTAAGAAAAGCATTTCTCATTCCAAGTTCATGAAAGTTTCAATAGAGTCTTGATGAATTTATTCATCTTAAACTAATCATTCAATAATTTTCAAATATCATTAGGGGTTTTTTTTCATCATTCTTAAGGTTAGTGGGTCTTATTGTGTAAAACTTCATAGGAATATTTGAAATTTTGGATCTATGTCAAAGTATAATGCATGATTATTATTTTATTCATAGAATTTATTTATACCTAAATTATTTTTCCATTTATTTTCATTAAAACTTATAATTTTTTATAAGACCAAACACATCATTTTTTATTTTACTAGAATTAAAAATCCTCTTTATTTGTTTTATTAAGTAGGTTGAAGTTTTGTTTTCTTGTCTTGAATATTTAGAGGGGTTTTTTATTCTCTTCATATGGATGTGAGTTTTTCTATACCCAATATTATGGATTGTTTCCCATCTATTATAATGTTTCACAAGTCCTTCCTTCCAAAAAATTTCAACACTTCTTCAAACATAGCTCCTGAAAAAACACTTGTACAAAAAATTTCATAGAAGATTTAACTTGGAACACCTCTCCATATATCCCCCTAATACCAATTATGCTTTATATATAGTCCAAACTTGAAGATATTCTGTTCATTTATATATTCTTCCCTCTTTTACCCCTTTGTGGAAATTTTTAAACTTGAATTTTGTTCTAGTTTTAGCATTTATGTTCCGGAATTCTTGTGAAGATTTGGGTATTTTGAGGGAAAGATAGGTACTTTTTACTTTAAATAGTGGCAGACTACAATAAAAATAATTGGGTGATATGTATTCCATTTTTTAATCCTTAATAGGTTTATTTTATTCAAAAATCAGTAGAAAAAAAAGTTCCAAAACCTAATTATTTTAGCTCAAGAAGAATATGAAAACAGTTTTACTAACTCACTTTCTCCCTCTACCCACACTTTATTTCAACCTAAATCATGCATCATATTTTAAATAAAGGTATATAGGTATATTTTTCTTATAACTTGGCTACCTATTAAGGATATTAAAATCCACTGGGGCTTATAAGGTTCAAATGTTAATTTTTAGAATAAATATAAGTTTAATAAAAATTGTGATTTAAAATCAAATGAATTTTTCAATAAATTATAAAAACAGTTCTTGAATTATATAATGCTTTAACAATATTACTCATCATTTAATGGTTATTAAAATATGTCTTATTTCCCTAAATAAAAAATTAATTATAAATAAGATATCATAAATAGTTATAAAGCCTATTAGGTAAGTGATTAAAAAATTATAGGATAGTATTTCATGGAATGAGATTCAAAAATCAATGGTCCTCACATGAATTTACCTTCATTATAATTTGAAAACAATTTCATTTCAGTATTCATATAAGGTAAGTAAATGGGTTAAATAATTTTCTCAACAATTTCTTAGATTTAAAAAAAATCGAATGCATTCAGTTTAAGATTAAAAAGGTTTAAAAATAAACTAGTAATGGAAAATAAAACGCACACAAAAATTTGAGAAAATATAATAATATAAAAAACAAAAAATTTGAAAAGTCCCAAACTAAAAAGGTTCCCTCCTATATTCTTAAATGATGAAGTTTCTTCAATGAATTCAAATAAATTTAGTATATAAGTATATTTTAAATGTAATCCCATTAATATTTAAACGATAAAGAGAGGTAAAACATAATGATTTTTATTGATAAATAGGTTATAGGATTTTGATAAACTCTACTATATCTTGGGGAAAATTTACATCAAATTTCTTTAGAGGGTTCCCATTAATATTGAAGGGATTATTTTTTCGATCCGGAATAACCTCCACACCCCCAAAAGAGTATACATGAGTAACTAAAAAAGGGCCTTACCATATGGAATAAAATTTACCCAGTATTAGTATGAGTTTTAAGTTGTACAATAACCCCTGATCCCCAAGATATAAGTCTATTTGCTAAATCATTTTATTATGTTCCACTATGACCCTTTACTTATAAATTTTTAAGTTTTCAAAAGTTTCTTTACAAATTTCATCTAGTTCTCTCCTCTATTTTCATCTTTATCCTAGTCCAAATTCAATTCTCACACTTTCTAATATGCATTATGTTCCAAATCTATAGGTAAGTGAAAAATACGTACATAAATAAATAGTATGGGATTATTCATATGGGTGTCTTGTAGGTGGTCTTATAATCCCATAAGGTATCTTCCAAGCTTTTTCTCTAGTCTTTTCTGTTTGGTTTTAAAATATTTTTCTTAATTCCCTTGATTTATCTATTTGAAATTTTAACTTTACCATTATTTTATGGATGGAAATGTGTGAATATCATGTTATAGAATCCATATTTTCTCAGAAAATCCACACTCCTATTGAAAAATTGTGTCTCTTGGTCACTCATGATGGCTATTTGTACTTAAAACCTATAAAAGATGTCATATTTGATAAAATCACACACAACCCATTTTGAAACATAATCAATTTCAATAAATATGTAAGAATTACAAAAATACATAGGTAAAGGTCCTATAAATTCTACACCACAAGCATTAAAATTTTCACAAAAGATAATGGTTTTTGAGGAATTTCTTATTTCTTAGAAATGTTTCAAGAAAATTGACATTTTTAACAGTTCATACTAAAATCATATACACCTTCAAACATGGTGGTCTAATAAATTCTTGAATCTGAGACTTTTCTTACAGTTATTTTAGGTCTAAAATGGCCTCTATAAGTTAGTGTGTGATAAAATTCAAAAGAAATCCATGAAGGAAAACATATTCTTATTATTTTTTCATTAAAAATATTCCACATATATGGATATTCCCAAATATAAAATATATATTCATATTTAATTCTATAATTTGGGTGGAAATTTAGATGATATGGTACCTATAAATTTGAAAAATAATTTACTATGTTTGTATACTAGGGAACATCTCCTTCAACCAAATACAACTACTCTCATAGAAGGTGTTCATTAAATGGGTCAAGGTTATCAGTTTCCACTTAAACAGTGTTGGGTAATCTTCTCAGGTGATAAGACACTATATTTTCAATTATTTTATTATCCTTAATATCCAAGTATAAATCTTATAATAGTATCATCCATCTGACTAGCGATGGATTCATCCTTCTTCATCAAGTACCTATGTGTTACATAATCAGAAAATATAAGGATTTAGTTCCAATAAAGTAGGATATAAACTTATCTAAAACAAAAATAACTACAATAAACTCTTTTTAGTGTTTTTATAGTTCATTTGGGTGTAATATAAGGTTATTGAGTCATACTAAATGACTTTATGATTTCATTTAATCTTTTGGGATAGTCCCATATCATAGTTGGAAGCATCCAAAAGCAACTCAAATGGGTTCTCCCAATTTTTTCCGTCCATTATGGGTGGGGTGATTAATATAATATTCAATTCATCAAAATATCACTTACTCTCATCATTAAAATAAATATCATTATCCATTAAAAGTAAGTTAGATAGTGGAAGATCAATCTTGATAAATTCCTTGATGAGAATCCTATAAAACCCTTCTTATCTAAGGAAGGATCGAACATGTTTCACACAATTGGGATAGGTAAAGAATTTATCTATTCAATTTTTAATTTATCCACCATTATGACCTTTTTAAAATAAAATTCCATAAGAATATTATTTTTTTACCATGAAATTATACTTTTTAAAAACTATAATAATATATTTTTTCAATGGAGTTTTTCAAAAACCTTTTATAGATTTATTAAGAAATTATTAAAAATATTTTAAAAAATAGTAAACTCATTCAAAAATACCTCCAGGTAGTCCTAAATGTGATATAAAAATATACTTACCATGTACCTATGAAATTTTCCTAGAGAACTGCACATTTTGAATGAAATTCCCTTATAAGAAAAGGTTTCAAAGAGACTTGTAAAACTGGTCTATTTTTAGTCCTCCAGAGAAATGGGGGGTTGAAATTATTTTTCTATTCCAATCTCCCACATATCTATTTAATAAAAGTGGTGGGGAAATTTTATTTCCTAGTAACCTATTTTATTTTCCTGTAACCTATACACACACTCCTACTATTCTGAATTATCATAGGAATTAACTCATTTTGGTCATTTATCACAACGGTTAGACTGGTTTTCTTTGGAATAATGTAAATGGGTTCATCCCATTGGGAGTTTGTAATGGTGTAGATATTTCTATCCTATAGTATCCTATCTATATATTTTTTTAATTCCTCTGTCATAGTGGGATTCATTATCATTTGAGGCTACCAAACAGGTTTAAAATTCTCCTCAAGTAAAATTTTGTGTGAGAAAATTTTAAAACTAATTCCTATAATATCACCTAAAACCAACTTAATTTATTTCATGTTATCCATTCAAAGATTAATAAATTTATATTCTTGTTTAAGGGTAATTTTTATGTCAATTATCACTGGTATTTTGTTTCCTTCCAAGAGGTACACATATTTCAATTCAGTGGGTAAAGGTTAAAGTTCACGATTTGGTGGTTCCAAAGAGGAAATCAAATTTGGGTTTCTTACTTATACTCCTTAGACTTCCTACACATAAGATGACATGTAAGATAATTCATAATTAATTATACAGTAAGATCCATCATAAAACTAAAAAGTTACCTTACCCTACAAAATAAAAAACATATTTTTCATAATGGCGTACAAATTCATCCTCAATTGAGTTTTCAATCATTCAATGTTTACCTAAGGATAAAAATTCATGGAATATACTTGGGTATTAAATGGTACCAACCTCTTAAAATTTGGGAAAGTGTGAGGAGTTAATTGTCCTCTAATGTGTGATTCATGGAGTCAAAGTGTAGGAAAGGTGTAGCCTGATCCATTGGATTAAGTTAGACCAAATTCTAATGGCTTATTCTATACACCATGCCATAATTCTCATGGGTTTTTCCTATAGAAATGATGAAACTGTATCATATTTGACCAGTAACACAAACACCAATACTATAGTGGTGAAAACTTCTACATTTTTATTGTTTCATAACTAAATGGAAATAATAATAGGGTATTATAGCTCCACAGACTTCCATCCAACTATTACTGTACCATAGCAGGATAAATGTGCAAATTGGAATTGTAGAAAAATGATTTACTTTAGTAGTGTGTTTCTTTATAATCTCATTTTGAGTAAGGGTTTCACAATTATATGATTGTATCCTATATATTTCTATATAAATTATTGAATTTTTCTTCCACTCTTCAAACATAAGTATTATTCATGAATCATTTAAATCTTTGTGTTTGTGAACTTCTTATTGTTCTTTTGTTTTTCTCATTTTTACTCTTCTATAGGAATTGACTGTCATTAGATCTTCTCACATTTTCACAATTCAATGATTTTGAAATGTATTGTGTTTTATCCCAACTCCATAGTGAGTTTTCCTTCATGTACATTGATAATTTTCTTGGTTTTATTAAAGAATGGTCTTCCTAAAAGGATCTCTGAGTAGGATGGTGTTATACCTACAACTATCTTGACCACATAAAAGTATGATCAAAAAATCAGTTCTTTTAGTCTCACCAAAACATCTTCCTGGACTCCTATTGAAAAAATAATAGATTTTTTTTTCAAGTTTCACAACCACTTTTATGGGAATCAAGTCTCCCATATTTAAATATGTAAATACATAGTGAGGTATAACATTTATAGAAGAACTTAAATCACACAAATTGTCTAAAAAAATTATAGAACCAATGGTTTAATGGATAGATAATATCCCCAGATCTTGAAATTTTTTTAGGTAATTATTTTGTGATTAAAACTATGGAACTACTTCCCCAATTAATTATTTCAATCCCTTAAAGGATCCTCTTTTTGGTGAAAAGTTATTTAAAATTTTATCATACTTGGGAATCTAATTGAGTTCTTCAATATGGGGTATATTGATATCAACCTTATTGAATTTTTCTAGAATACATCTTTGGAGTTCTCTCTTTGTATTCTTTCCTATGGTGTCTCTTGTATTTTCATTCTCCACAACCCATTTTCTCATCTCCACTTATTTTTCTTATTATGATGGATTTTTTCAGAAAACTACCCATAATATCTAACTTGGGTTTGTTTAGTTTCTCCCATGGAATTTTTTTCAATGTAAATTTGTTCATGTTCAGGTTCAGGTCTTCTATATCATTCTTCTTAACTACTTGGTTGGTTTTTTTCTAGCTCTTATGTGGTCATGCAGTGAATTTCCTTGCTGATTTTTGTGGTTACCATGATCAAATTCCCCATTATACTAAGGATTTATTGGGAAGGAAATTTACCTAGATTTTTGGATAAAACCTCCACTAGACTACTGATATGATTTCTCAATTATCCCACCACACTCTAAAGCCTCTCATCCTCAGGCTCTTGTTATTTCTATGAAGGTGGTGGGATACTTGTTGAAGGTTGTTCAAAGGGAATCTTTTATTAGAAATGAAAGGGTTTTAGTAATAAATCTGGGTATAAGGTTACTTTTATGATTGTTCAAATCATGATGGGTTTTGGAAATAATGATGGACAGGTGGTTGTTGTTATTGAAATGGGATATATTATTGGTATTGGTTTTTAAAAGGTTTCTTGGACTTGTTCAACTAATTTCTATATCCATATTGTACTTATTTATTTGCTCTCCATCCTTAATTTAGTTATAATTTCCTTGTCTAAAAGGTTATTACACAACTCTCCATTCCCTATAATTCATTACATTTATCAATAGAATGATGAACGGAAGAACATAGACCACAAACCATGGATATAGATTATTGTTCACTTGTTTTATTTAAATAAATCCACCTCACCAAAAAACATTAGTTCTTAAAGTATATATTCTATTAATGGGGGTGAATCAAAAGTTATTACCTCATATATTCCTCTTATACAAGTACCTATTATGGAAAATTATTGTGATTTGTGTTCAATATTATCAATTATGAATTTGGGTTCTATCAGTGATTTACCTATGAGAGACCCTTCAGATGAGGCATCAAGAAAGTTCTTATCATTATCCAGAAATACCTAGTAAAAGGACACAGGGGATTAGTTGTCCTCAATTTGTTGATGTGGGAAACTAACATAGTGTTTTTTAAACTCCTTCCAATACTCATAAAGGGTCTCTATAGATACATATTTGGTGGCATATAACTCTTTCATAATGGTTGTGCTACTAGAATTTGGAAAAAATATTTATAAAGATATCCTTTATAGATCATATCATTCATGAACTTATCCTAGTTATGGGATATATAATCATTCTTTTGTCTCCTTCTAGTGAAAATGGGAATGCCCTCCACTTTACTTATTCCCCATCTAACCCTCTAGGTTTCAAAGTAGGGCCCACCAATGTGAGTTTATTGATATTCTGGTTTGGATATTTACCTTATAAACCATGAAAATATGGGAATATTTTAATTAAAACAATTCAATTCAAATACATTTTAGAAAAAAGCATAGTAATTCAGTTGTTTTTATTAACAAATTATGGTTCACAAAGATCTCTCAGGATATGGTTGGGATTATCTACCATGATGTAAGGATCAAAGAGACCACGAGGAGTCTCACTTTAGTTTATCCAAGAAACTTATTCAAATTTAGAATGCAAGTTTAAATTTTTAATACTTATTAAAAAGTTTTTCTCTATATCAAGGTCAAGAAAATTAATTTGGTTGGTTAATAATTTGTTCATGAAAATTAAAGGATAGATTTTATTTCATTTCATTTCCTCCCCAGAAACAATGTTAAGTTTTGACATTTTACTATAATGGGGTGTCGAAAAAGAAATTTATTTCCTTGGTAAAATGTATTTATAATGTTAAACTAAGGTTATATTAAACAGAGGAGTGTTAAAAAATAATTTTCAATTTTTAATTAAAATGGGTTTTTATTTTAAGTTATTTATTTTTAAAAGTAAAAGTAAATCCTATAAAAATAGTTTAAAGAAAAATGATGACAAACATAATTGAAATAAGGGTTTTCATTTCTTTGGTAATGTTATCATAGTCATTAAAACTGGTTTTACTTCTTATCTTATTAATTGATAAATGAATGACTCCTCAATAGATTCATCAATCAACCATGGTTAAAATTTTATAATAGAGACTATCCTAATAGTATTACTACTTGGTTAGTCCCAATTTTTGTTAGTGAAAAATCAGTAAATCACACCCAATCTACCAAGGAAATATCTGATTAAGCAATAGAAATACTAGGAAATTTAAAAGTAACTCACTAATTCCAAAAAATGTTCTAAAAGTTTCTATACACCCTCCACCAACACAGTATACTCCTTTGAGACATGTTGCATAAAGTGGAGGGAGATGATAGATTTTAAACATTGTAAGTAAATAATGAATACATTCAGTACCTAAAATAAAATTCCATTAAAAGTATATAATTTTCATAAGATATTTAATTTATTCAAAATAAGAGAATATTTACTCAATAAAATCTAGAATCAATAATTAAAAAAGAATCTTATTCCATTCAACGATCACTCAAAAGATTACTCCTCTATTAGCGGGTCAATAGAGAATAAATGGGAAATATAAGGTGTTAGAAAACTAAAAGTAAACATAAATTAAAATTAAAACATAAAATAGTAGTAGTAGCATTTCTCTAGTGATTCTTCTGATGTCCCTCATTCTATCTTTGGCCTCATCTTACTTTTATATATTCAAGGCATCCTATTGATACCACTTTGTGTGTGTTATATTATTTTCAACGGTTATTAATGAATATGAATTTTCATTGATAATTAATGTTAATATGTTAAATTATCGGTGAATAATAAGTTCTTGGAATACGATAAACCCAAGCTTATTAAAGAAAAAAAATATTCATAAGTATTTTTTTACTTATATTATGTGAATAATATTGGTAAGCACATCTTGTATAATTTTTTTTGATGTTTTTATCATATTTTATAAAAAAAATATGGAAGAAGTCCTTACCTTGGAAGACTTGGAGATATATTTTTTATCAAATGAAAATGTATTTGAATATTTGAGAAATTATACCCTATTAAAAAGTTGTATATGATTTTTTTGTGAAATGAAGAATAAAATAAGAGGGTAAAATTTTTTTATATTGTGTTTTGAATTTATAGAATGGAAATTTATATAAAAAATGATCAGGTGAGTTAGCTAAAAAATGAAAAACACAAAGCCAACCAGACACTCAATTAGCCAGGATATCCTAGAGGGACTACCTAACTAATCTCAAAGGTGAGCTAGCAAGACAAGAGAATCCAAGTGAATATATAGATCCCCATTTTGGGTCGATATAGAAGTGATATTTTAGAGAAACATGTGGTGCTTAGCCTATATAATACTAGTTATAATGACACACAGCTAGAGATCACTAGAACTATATAAATTTCATTGATCCACTGATGAGGCAATATGAGTTATTAAGAAGTGTCATTCCCATCTAAGAAACAATGTAGGACATGGTTTTAAGTTATATTAGTTATCAATTAAAATATTCATGTTATTATGGGATAATTGAAATCATGTGATTCATCATATTTACCAAGATATTGAACACATTCCATTATCACTTTTCACCAGCCTTGTTTTCCATTCATGAAGCTAAATATCTCAATATACCACACTTCATTTCGTGTGAGAGTTCATAAAAGACCAATGAAACTCCATTCATGCATAATAATGAGATATTTTGAGTTCATTGGAAGAAGTAAAATTATAATGGAGTGTATGAATCTTGATTCTAATATTTCAAAGTGATCCAAACTTTAATGAAACATATATCACAATATTTTTATCTTGATTCTTGTGAACGGAGAATGAAGATAAGTTTTGAGGAGTTTGAAAGAAATCGGAATTTTGTGTAACTTTTTTATTGATTTAATGTTACTTTATAAATATTTATTATGACTTCCAAACAATTTTTTTATGACTTGTTATATTTCATAGGAATTCAAGACAGATTTTTTACAACTTCTACACTTAGAAAAATTCTAAGTTTGTTAAGTCATATGAAAATGATAAAATACATGTTTCAAAATTTAAGTATTCTACGGAGGAAGAGATTTTAATTAATTATATTCTAGTTAAAGTGGTATTTATTGAGAAAAATAATTATAATCGGTTCAATATTATTTGGGTAGAATGAAGTATAAAAAATAAAGAAGAATTTTTAGTTTTCTTTATGACACAAATAGAGATGAAATTAATGTAACAAATTCATACATATATTTATATATTATTCACAATGAATGTATATTTCATGGATAGAGGGATAATATGAAGATTTTAATATATAATAATGTGGTTTCTGGTTGTTTTCATGTATCTATAGGATGAACTTACAATGAATTTTAAATACCATGAATTATGAGATTACTAATTCATGGGGTTCCTCAAAAAAATGAGATTTGACACTATTACATATTATTCTGTAGATATATATATATATATATATTTCTAGTTTATGAATGGTAATATAAAAAAAAGAAATATGGCTTCATAGAGATAGAATAAAATCATTGTGTCTAAAAGAGCCCCAGCTCTAGTATTATTTTCATACATCCTATGATTCTAAGTCAAGAAAGAAAAAATAGTAAATATTATATAAACAAAATACAAGAATAAAATATGAGGGAAGAAGAAGGAGAATAAAGGACCAATTCATTCTATTTTTTACATAGACAAATAATATTTATTCACTCATTCAAGAAAAGAATAAGTTACAGAATTATAGTTTTCTACTATGAATAAGAATTTGTTTGTGTACACTGTTATGTCTATAGAATAAGAAGAATTGTTCGCTAAAATCTAATATAAATAAGAAGTGTTTTTATATTATTTTTCATGTAATACAAGAGGAAAAGTTTCAGAAAGCACATAAATAGTTTGTGGAGTTCAAATTTGTGATAGAATTTTAGGTTTTTACCCTTATATTATCATTATAAAGGTGCATAATTCACCTAAATATAAGATACACTAAATAATAGTTAGGGTACTATATTGAAAGCATGATTTTAAATGATAATACCTACTCTTTATAGCTTATATGTTGATACTAATGGATAGTTTTCTCCAAGGTTTTACTGGTTCACACCAAGTACTAGCATTTTTTTGGAAATGTGAACTTTATACATCATTATGCCTATTTTGTGTGTGTGTGTGTTCAGGTGTGTCACATACAAGAGTGTAATTAATAGGAGATAACCAGGGATCCATTTGATTTAACTAATGATAGAGGTAAAATAAATAATATGGATAAAATGTATAAATTCTTTTAAGTCACTAACACTAGTTCACCCCCCCCCCCAATGTTTAGTTCATCCCTAATGAGTCCCATAAATTGGTATCAGAGTATGGTTCACCAATGATTTTATTCTCGTATTGGCAGTTTTTTTATTCAAATATTTGATGTTATCTTTGTTTATTTATAATTAAGTGCAACTTTGGATAAGATTTATTTTTTTTATAATAAGTAAATTTATTACGATACTATTTTTAATGGTAAAAATAAAGAGAATAAGATAATGAAGAAGATAGAAATATTGTCTAGTGAATAAGTTGTTTTAGTTCCTCCATGAAATTAAAAAGATATATCAATTCAAAATTAATAATAAAAGGATATGGGTTATCCTTCTTCCTCAAAGGATGAAGGATTTGAAGTGTTCTTGAGGTATGTAAAAATTTTTTGCAAAAAATATCCTCAAGAAGATCCAATAATTAGTGGAAGTGATCACATGTTTATAAATTCACATGTAATATTAATTAATAGATTAAAATATATTCCATATTGATTCCCCAAAGAAACACTTTTTATTTATGAAATTTTTTGAAAAATGGAAGGAAAGGATCACTAATCATGAAGGAAAATTTTCCAGTTTTGGAAAGTATTGGTTTAAATTAATAATAGATAATGATGAATCAATCAAGTGTATTGTGTATAAGATATATGTGTTAGAGTGAAATATGAAAAATAGCATTAATTTCAATAATAAACAATTAGATATTAAATCAAATAGGATCCAGTATCATGAAATATTGTTATAAGAGAACATAAAAACGCATGATAAATAAGTTTAAAAGATAATAAAGGATATTAAAGATAATATGATGTTGATTCAAGATCATAATAACATTCTCAATATGAGTTGTCTTGAATTTGAAATAAATATGGCCAATATGGAAATGACACATATTGAGATCTCATAATCAGCAGTGAAAGGATTTACTACCACAAGATTTTATAGAGAGGATTCTTTTATCAAAAGACCACTGTTATGTGTAAATAATATGATTACATCATATGATGATATTTCTTAATACGATTCAAAGAAATATTCATTGTCCATATCTAAATCTAAATTTTGTTCAAAAAATATTTACTCAAATTATGAACTATTAAATTAAAAATTCTTACATGTATAGAAGATAAAATATGTGAATAATTATACCACCATTTATATAGTGAATAAAATTACTATTAAAACTCATTCACTAATAAGTTCCTAACTAGTGATGAATAAATCCCAAAAACAATCTTCTTAGAAATCTAAAATTTTTGGAAAGTAATCATTTTTAATAAAAGATCAATGTTTTTGGGAATTTTTTGGAACTTTAATAGATTTTAGAAGTATAATATGTTATATTAGTGTAATAATTTAAATTATGAAGTAAAAATAATGTTTATCTCGAGGTAGATAAATATATCATAGAAGAAACATATATATATTAAAATTAGTCTATCTACCTCAGATGGATTTGGGAAACTAGAATAAATCTATGATGATAGCAATTGGTGTAGTTATATAAATGGTGAATGTATATCTTGACATGTATCAATGTCAAATGAAGTAATCAGTCCACAAAATATTAAAAATAAAGAGGACTAGTCTTGGTACATAAACAAAAGGATGATTCAAACCATAATACTCCCAATATGTTTGTAAAGTAGATAGGTGATATATCCTTGGGTAATAGACCTAATAATCCATGTGAAAGAACCAAATAGGTTGTGTATATTCCCAAATATCTTTTAGTAATTCATCCAGAAGATTTGGAGAAGGAAAGTATGATAGAAGTGTAATGAAAAAAATAGAGTAATAAAGGATAAGAATATGGTCCATGAGAAGAAATTTAATTTCATGAAACATTTTCAACAAATGATAACACAAGTGAATTAGAATAACTTTGTGGGATATGTAAAAAATGCTTGACATTATTTAAAAACATGTCTAACTGTAGTGGTAGTATAATAAGAATTCTTAAGGATTAAAAAGAGTACACTTGGCCTTAAGTATGATAAAGAGATAAGTAACCCACATAATAGAGATGAAGATGTTAAGAGTTCCATGATATTCAAAGAAACTTTAGTTTCAAAAAAATAAATTTGGAGGCACAAAGAATAGAGAAAATTGGTTGATAAATTCCTCTAAAAATAAGAATATCCACCTTATTAACATAATCTTTATGTGTTTTATTTATCTTTACAATTCTAATAATTGAAGTTGAAGCATGTTATCAGTGGGAGAACCTTAGAATAAGAAATGGATGTCAAATTTGGATAGCTATATAGAAGAAGTAATCATCTTGGAAGGTATTCTTAGTTGGTATTCTATAATAAATATGATAAATGAATTATACTTGATGAATATGGATAGGATACAAACTGGACGGCCAAGATGAAGAGGTATCCATCGAATATTTATTCCTCAATTGGTATTGTATAAAATCTAATGAAATGTTCATCTTTGAAGAAGTTGAACTATGTATTATCACATCAGGGATAGCAAAGATGAATAAGTTTCCATCATAGTATAATATTATAGTTGATATTCTAAAGCGTATACATTGATTTACATAAGTCTTGATGAAGATATTGAAGTTTTAAAATTTGGAAAACCACATAAATAAATCCATTTTGGTGAATTCTTGATATGGAATATCTTGAAATCCATCTATTGAACAGATTTACTATGATAAATATTAATTATAGTGTCTCTATAAGGGGGAGACAAGTGAAAAATATGTGGATGAAACTACCATAATTATTACTCCATGAAATCTGAATAATTTGGAATGTTCTTGAATAATTTTCATTAACAAGGTATGTTTTCTAATTATCTCAATATTGGTAATTAAAATTAGATCCTAATATCAAGGGGGAATTGAGTTAATAAATGACATAAAAGGAAAATATTCAAGAAGTTATAAGGTTGTTATAATTCATACCATGTTTGAATCTTATAATTTTCATATTCAAGTTGATGTGAGAAATTTGGGTTAAAATTAATTTTTTATTTAAATTGGTAATGCTTTTCATAGCGTGATAAAATTTGAACATATCTTAAATATAGTTTGTGAGTTTTTTCATTTCATTTTGTAAAATTTTATTTTATAAGGGATAAATTTGACAAACCCCCTTGTTTTCTACACCAGGCAAGGATCAAGTAGACTTAGAGTGGAATGGTTTATGGAACCTTGATTTAGTATGCATTGATACCACTTTCCAAAGAAAATTTTATTTCTTTTCAGAATATGATAAACCAATAAATAAAATGAGGTTACTAAGTACTATTCTATTTATATTATATTAATGAGATTGGTGGGAACATCTTATATGATTACTGTTTGAAGTTTTTGGTCATATTTTATAAATATAACAGTAAATAAGAAGTCTCTTCCTAATAATAATTAGAGATATATTTATTATTAAAGGCATATATTTTTAAATATTTGAGAATTTTTATCATATTAAAAAGATGAAGATGAATTTTCTATGAAATAAAGAAGAAAAATAATAGGTTGGAATTTTTTTGCCTATGTTTGGAATTATTGGACTGGTTATTTTAAAAAAATAAGTGATAAGGGGAGTTATCCAAAAAATTGGTTAACTCAATTATAATTAGATACCCAATTAGTTGGGATATCATATTGGGACTTCTTGACTAAGCACAAAGGTGATCCAGCCAACTATGAGTAGTAGGGTAAAGATGTAGAGCCCCTTCCAAGGTTGACATAGGAGAAATGGGTTAGAAAAAAATGTGGTGCTTATCTTCCATTATTCAAGTTAGCATGACATGCCATTAAAGAGCACCAAATCCAAAAGGATTTAAATGATCCACTGATGAGGTGCGTAAAATTATTAATAAGTGGCATCCTCAATGAATAATCAATGTCGAACATAGTTTTAAGTTATTTTGTTTATCGCTTAAAATGCACACATTATTAGCATAGAAGTGAATTTGTGTGATTTTTAGTCTTAAAAAAGATACAAAACACACTCTATACACACATTTCACAAGATATGTTTTTCCATTTATGAATCTTGAGAACTTGAAATGCTACACTTCAGTTTATGTTTGATTTCTCAAAAAACCACAAAAACATTGTGCATATACAATAATGAGTAGTTGTAAACTCATAAAACGAAGTTTGGTTAAAGTGGGGTGTAAGAATGTTTATTTTTATGTTAAAAGGTGAACCAAACTTCAATGAAACATATATCATGATATTTTATCATGATTCATGAAAAAAAATAAGAATGAAAATTTTTGAGGATTTCAGAAGCAAAGTTTATTTTGCATGACTTTGTTCTTAATTTCATATGAATTAAAAAATATTTCATATAACTTCCAAACTATTTTTATATGACTTAAAATATTGTTGAATACTTCTAGATGGATTTCATATGACTTTACCACTTAGAAAAATTATGATTTTTCTTAGTCATATAAAATAAAAAACACATGTTTTGGAATTTATATATTCTAAAGTAATAGAGATTTTAATTTAGTCAATTCTAGGTAAAGTTTTCTTCATTGAAAAAAATAATCATGATTAATACATCATGATTTATGAAGATTTAAAAATGGATAATACAAAAGAATTTGTGGGTTTCCCTATACTGAAAATGGAGATTCCATGAATGTAATATATTCTTGCATATATTTATATCCAATATAAAATTCATATGGATTTCAGGGATAAAAGGTTAAGATGATGATTAAAGTGAATAATACAACATTTTTTTATTATTTTCATGAAGTTATAGAATATAGTTATAATGAATTTTAAATACCATGAATTATGGAATATCAATTCATTTAGTTCCTAGGGAAGTAAGAGATTTTAAACTACTATATATTATTTTACAGATACATATATTTTAGGTTATCGAATGGTATTGTAAAAAAATTAGTGTGCATATATATATAGAAGAAAATTATTGTGTTGATAAGATCTTGAATCAACTATTATTTTCATACATCTTATGAGTAGAATTAAAAAAGGAAGAACTAGTTTGATTTCATATACACTGAATAATAAGAAAAAAATAGGGAATAAGAAGAAGAAGAAGAAGAATAATAATAATAATAATAATAATAATAATAATAATAATAATAATAATAAGATATAACCTATACACTCTAGGTTTTACACTGACAAATAAGTGTCTTTTAATTGTGCAAGAAAACAAGAATTAGTATTATTCTGGTTCACTATAATAAAGAAGAATAAGTTAGTTGTGTACATTATTGTGTCTACAAAAGAAGAAGAATTAATCACCAACTATTATTAAGAATAATTTCTTACATGTTGTTGTGCACTTAAGACAAGAGGAACAAGATCTAGGAAGCACATCAATATATTGTAGAGTTCTAATTGGTGATAGACTCTTCGATTGTTACACCTAAACTATCGTTTTAAATGTGTGGGATAAACATATGTTCTGGGTGTACTAAATAATTTTCAGGATATGAAAGTGAAAAAATGAGTTTTAAAGATAATCCCCACTCATTATAGCTCAGAGTTGGACTCTATTGGGTAGTTTGATCCATAAATTTATCAGTTCATACCAAGGACTATCCTTTCATTTTGAAAGTTGAACCATGTACATCATTGTTCCTCTTTTGTGTGTGTGTTCAGGTGTAATTTAATCCAGATTTAAAGTAAAAGGAGATAACTAAAGACTCATTTTCATTAACTAGTGACATAAGTAAAAGAAATAAAAGGGATAAGAAGTATAAATTGTTTTTAAAGAAAATGAAACTAATTCACTCCCCCTCCCTCTTAGTGTTATATTCATCCAAAACTAATACCCTCACTTTATCCTCTTTTAACTTGGTCAAACCTATGGTATTTTTTCTTCATTTAATATTTTTGAATATTTTAATCTTCTTTGGGGCTTAAAATCACCATCAGGATATAGTCTTCTAAAAATTCTATAGATTCATTCATGGATTTTTTTCAAAATATTATAAATATAAGGATTATGGTGGAATTATATGAATATTTTAATAAAAAGTGGTTTCCCAAAGCCTCGGCTTGAATTCCAAATAAATACCTTAGAGTAAGGCGATAACCCTCACATGCATACCTTTCCATCAATATAACCCTTACATAGGTCCAATAATGTTACAATTCCATTCACCTTTACATAGGTGGAAATCTCTTATGATATGTGAAAAGATCTTATGGGATGGTTGAAATTTCCTATAGGCATTGGAAAATTCATATGATGTAGGTGAATTATCTTATGCTTTGGTGAGCTTTCTTCCTTGTATAAATTTGTCCTTTTAAAAATTTCTAAGAACATCAAAATATCATATGATATTTACAAATTTCATCCATGTATATGAAATATTCTATGTGGGAACAAATTATCCTACGCATTTCCATCGTAGGATGCTTTCCTTATCCAATTTCTTGAATTTCATAAATCATCTATGTATAGGCCTAAATGTCTTGTGTGGAAAATGCGTAGGTTAATGATCCTATAATCCTCAAAAAAAATCTCCTATGAGGGCATCATAAGAAATTTTCCTTTTCCAAATTTCTAACTTCTACAAAATGTTTCCAAAATCACTTTAAAAAAGTTCTAAACTCATTAAAATAAATTTTAGACCTTTAAAATTACCTTTAAAAATCTTGTAATGACATTAAAACATACTAAATTAAGTGTAGTTATTATTCTAATAATTCCAATGATGAAATAAAAAAATAAAATTCATAAAATAAAATATTTTCAAAATTGAATCTGAATTACTCATTTGATCCAAATATCTGATAATTACTCATAAAATGATAAATTATTGGGACTTAAATCGTTAAAATATCAAGAAAAAATGTATGAAAATATTTTTTTTCAGGGACTCTATGCACTAGGTTTCAAGGAATAGGGGTCAACCCAATACTCTATAGAATTATGTCCATTATGTGATGATGGTCCTGGTAGTAAGCCTTGATATAAAAAAATATTTATCTATGATTTTATTTTCTCAACACTTTAATGACACATTATTATACATATTTTATGTTTTTAAAGCTAATGATTATTGAATCATGTCTTATGTTATACCAATAACCTTATTCATTGACTCATGTTTTATTATATATTATTTATTGGGTTTTCTTATCAAATTTTTTGAATATATACCTTGATTATTCTCTCATATCCATATACAAATCTTATTCCCATTTATGATCTTTTATTTATTACTTTTATGATTACCCTTATAAAGTATCTAAGATCACACATTCTTATGATTCCATTCCCTAGGATATAAAGGATAGTATTATATTTGATGTGTCTAATAGGGTATCATGTTATAAGACTATTTGTGGGATATATTTTTGATAATGTAAAACTATCATTTTATGTTTCTAGTTTCCAAATACACTATGAATTTATGTTCTATGGAGTGTTTTGTTGTGAAATTAAATGAATATTCTTATAAAATGATGTAATGTTTATCTTTGAAATTCTTGGGTCACCTTAGTTGGTATTTGAGAGAGGTTGAATTATTTTTTGGGGATTAAAACTTGAAAAAATTAGTGACAATCCTTATTGGTAAACCTAAATATTGGAAAACATACTAAAATTTGGTAAATTATATACTATGTGATTATTTTAAATAACATCCCTAAATTGGTAAAAAAAATTGGATACAAGATCTTGCATAGATTTTCCTAGGGGTAATAACCCTGAAAAAGGTTGGCTGGGTATTAACATGATCTTTAATTGGTTTAAAACTAATGATTCTAACTGCAAACCTAGTTTCACACTCCTAGTGGATATGATTTTGTTTATTCAAATTCTCTTAAAGAACCATTATTAAGGAATTTAATACTTTTATGTCATGGTTATAAGACCTAATATTAAATATACCATGAATAACCTATATTGAAACTTATAAAATTCTTCTGTTATGGTATATATCTCATTCCTTCTAAGTTAATATTTTTTCATTTGTATTATTATTTAATCAAGAGTTCTCATCTCTAAATTTATTTTATTTTATTAAAAGGATTGAAATATGAGAAACCAATTAAATAATGGGTGTCAAGGATAATATGATGATTGTCCTAATAAAAAACCAAATGGGATGCATTATAGAGTAAAAATATCATATCTATTCTCACCCAACTATCTCAAGAAATAAATAATGAATCAAACAATATTTAGCTCTTGAATTCACTAATAAGGGGTAAAATCCTATTGATCCTTCCATATGGAAACATCTACCCTCTTTTAGTGGGTCTTCCAATCCACTAATTATTGAGCAATGGATTAGTGTAAGAGAGAATTATTTTCTATTCTCCAGTGCTTGGACCATGAGAAGGTTATTTTATCCAATTATCATCTTAAGGGTGAGGCTGACCAATGGGGGAGCCTCATTAATAATACAAAGAAAAAATAAAAATTTAACTCTATGGAATAGTTTTAGTTCAATAAAATATACTTCACTAAATATTTTCCCTGAAATCTTTACAGAAAATGGAGTGATAATTCCTAAATCTAAAACAAAAGGAGGATGAATCAATGGGTACATATAAGGATAACCTTATGAGGATCATTATTTAAGCCTCTTGTTTTATTATGGATACTAAAATCAAGATTGATTGATTAATTGGAGGCCTAAATCCATGTCTTCAAAAGATATTATCCATAAGACACTTTGGTAGCTATGATGAAATTGTTCGATGTGCACTTAAGGTGGAAATATGAACTAGAGACTATCATAATTTATATGGATTTGGAGACAAGAAAATGAAAATAAATTTTTTGGGAAACTCAAATGATAAATCACATATAAAAAAAGAAAAACCAATGGCCTACGTGATAAAATGTGGGAGGAGAACTGAAAATTTTCTTCAAATGTGGAAAAGCTTGGCCATCAAGCTCATGATTTTTGAAGGGGATGAAGGTTCCAATTAATATAACTAAGGATAATAATGTTCAAACTAATTCACCACCCAAAATGTAGTTCTTTAAATGAAAATATTTTCAGAATTATGAAAATAAATTCCCTAATCTAAGGTATAATGAGGAAAATAATCAACATCAACCTCGTAGATAAAGGGAATAAGTAAAAAACCTATTCAATCGCCACCACTGAATTATAAAATGAAAATTTTGTGGTTAAAGGTAAACTTATTCTCCAATCCATGTCTCTAAATATATTATTTTATTTTGGTTCTTCTCATTATTTCATATCATTCACGTTTCCTAAGAATATTGATTTACCACCTCAAACCATGGATATAGTGGTGTATTGATTGTATCCAAGGTATATAACTCTTCTAAAATTTATATTAATGGGATGATACTTCCTTTTGATCTAGTTATTATTCCCTTTGTATAATTTAATGTGATATTGGGCATGTATTGGCTCTCCCAACATAGATCTCGAATCAATTATCATGATAAGGAAATCTCATTTTTATATCCCTAATTGTATCATTATAAAATATCGATGAAAGTGTGATTATAAACTCCCTTCAGGATTGAAATCAATAATATAGGTCTTGATACACAATAATGGGGGAATCTTGGATCAAATGGTTGGGGAGTAATTCAGTGTCAATGATATGCAGGTTTTATCAGAGTATATTGACATATTTCTTGAATAGATGCCTGGAATTTCTATTTAACATGAGATTTATTTTTCAATTGAATTCATTCCTAGTTCTATACCCATAAAAAATAATCCTTATAGAATGGCACCCATTTAATTAGAATAAGTAAAGAAGAAACTTAATGATAATATCAACATGGCTATTGTATTCCCAAGTGCTTCAATATGTGATGCACCTGTTCTTTTTGTCAATAATTTGGATAGATCAATGAGTATTTTCAATGATTATCATGAACTTAAAAAATCACAATCAATAAAAATTATCATTTAACCTATATCGATTATATTTTTGATATATTTAGAGTGTATTATTGCTTCTCAAAAGTGTATATTTGATTTGGATATCATCAATTAAGGTTGAAGATAGAATATATGACCAATACATATTTATGTATAAGATATAAGAACTATGAATTCAATATAATTCTTTTCAAACATAAAAATTATCTTGCGATCTTCATGGATATGATGACTAGAGTCTTTAGATATTACCTTTACAAGTTTTTAGTAGTCTTTATTGATGACATTCTTATATATTCAAAGAGAATGGAAGAATATAAATAGAATTTAAGGATTGTGATGAAGGAATTATGAAAGGAGAAATGGTATTCCAAGATCATCAATTGTGAATTTTGGCTATAAAAAATATCATTCTCAGATCATATAATCACAAGATAGGCTATATTAGTGGACCCTTCAAAGAAAACGGTGATAGGAGAATGTCCTAGACTAACCATTGTGATAGAGATCCATATTTTTCTTAGTTTACTTAGATACTACTAATTACCTATGATAAGTTTTATATGATTTCCAAATCCACTAACTAAGTAAACATGGAAAGGATTTAAGTTCCTCTAGATAGATGAATCTGAGGAAATATTTAAGGATATTAATAAGAGTTTGGTCACTTCACATGTACTGACATTACCCTATAATAGATAAAGGTTTTTAATATATAATGATATTCATTAAAAGCCTTGGGATAGCTCCTTATACAAAGTGACATGGTAATAAATTATTTTTCATCTCAATTAAGTAATCATGTGAAAAATTACCATATATATGATCTTGATCTAGTGAAAATTATCTTTCTATTAAATAATTGGTGGAAATATTTTTATGGTGAAAAGTTTGATATCATTACTAACCACAAGATCCTAAAGTATATATTCACATATAAATTATTGATCATTCACCAAAGGTTATTGTTATATTTAATAAAATAATATGATTTTTCAATAAACTACTATCTAGTGGAGTAAAACAAGGTTGAAGATGATCTAAGTATAAAGGATCATACTACCCTATCATTGATGAGGATTGAAAAGGATCTAATATTCCTAGATATTCAAATTTTGTATATAGAAATCATAAGGATGGATGAAATACAACCTTTCCAAAATTATTACTCAACCATATATCTATATGAAGACCAAGGAGGCCCATAATGATGATATGAAGATACAAAAGAAGGTTGGGAATATTCAAGATTTCAACTTTGACTATGATGGAATTATATGATTCGGGAAACATATTTGGGTACCATAAATACTAGAATTAAAGGAGTTGTTGGATGAATCAAATAACTCATTATTCTTTATCCATACTAGAAGAAACAATATTTATAGAGATCTTAAGAAATAGGTATGGTGGGATAATATAAAGAGGGAGATTTGAAAAGTACGTATCTTGATTCCTTGTATGCTAGTAAGTTATGGTGGAGGAATATAAGTCTATGGATATGATGAAACCATTACCTATACCAGTATGGAAATGGAAAAACGTCATCATAGATTACATCATCAGTCTTCTGAATACTTATAAAGGTGATATTTTCATATAGGTAGTGGTGGATTAACTTATAAAGTCATCACACTTTATTGATAATTTATAGGATTTCTCACTTGATCAAATTGTTAAATTATATATAATGGAAGTGATAAGGCTTCATGGATTTCCACTCTCAATTTTATTGGATTGAGATTCAAGGTTTACCTTAAAGTTCTAGATAATTATTTAACAATAATTTGATACAGATATGATCTTTATCATAGCTTATCATCCTCAAAAGGATGGTATATTTGAAAGAAAAATTTAAAAATTATAAGATATTCTAACAACCTTATCAATGAATTTTAAAGAAAGTTGGTATAAAAAACTTCCTCTAGTTGAGTTATCATATAAAAACATTTTCCACTATAGCATCTAAATAGAACTATATGATGCTCTATATGGGAAGGGATGAAAAACTCCAACATTCTAGGATGAAGTTAGAGAGGGTGTGTTTTTTGGACCTAGTCTTGTCTAAGAAATGATTTAAAATGTTCAAACCATTCAGCAACATATGAATGTGTCATAAACTCAACAATAGAGATATGTTGATAATTGTTGATGAGATTTGGAATTTTAAGTTAGCAATAAAGTATTTCTACTAATATCTCCTTGGAAGATTGTAATGAAATTTGGGAATAAAGGAAATTTTATCCCTAGATAAATTTTTCCCTTTGATATTCTTAAACATTTAGGTACTATATATTATCACTTATCACTCCCACAAAACCTCTCTCAAGTACTTGATGTGTTCCATATATCACTTCTGAGGAAGAACAAACCAAATCCATCACATGTTTTGAACTCATAAGTTATACAATTGAAACATGATATCTCTTATAAATAACAACCTATAGAGATCTTGTATTGAAGAGATAAAGTAATTAAGAACAAGACTACCAACCTAGTAAAAGTTATGTGGTGAAATCATAAGTTTGAGAGTTACTTGGAAACTTAATGATATGATGAGACAAAATTACCCTCATTTTTTATCATATGAGTCATAAAATTTCAAGGGTGAAATTATTTTAAGATAGGGATTCTAATAGTTCATGTAAAACTATATATAAGAATTAAATATGAGATTTATTTATATAGTTATTGGAAATATAGTCATTAGAAATATGGTCATTGTTAATATGGTCATTAGAAATATGGTCAATGAAAATATGGTCATTAGAAATATGGCCATTGGATATGCATGTATCCCATAGGTATACTAGAGATCTATAAGAAATTGAAAATAATATAATTCAAAAATAATAAATAATTAAACAAAAAAAATATAATATTTTATTAAAATATTATATTTTATGCATTAATTTTATTATTAAAGAATGATTTGATATATTTATAAAATTAAAAAAGAAGGATTTTAATTCCAAATTATTGATAAAATTAAATGTTTTGAATATGGATAATTAATTTTAATAGGATGTGGTTAAAATCATTTAATGTTAAAATAATTTATTTTTCAAAGAGTAGTTTTTCTTAAATATTAGACTTTTATTAAAATAAATTAAATTGATATATTTTAAATGAAACTCTAATGAAATATATATCAAAAATATATATTAACACTCATTTAATTAGTAATTTATATGAAATATGTTTAAGAACACCAAAAAAATCTAAAAAGTTGTTTTTCAATAAAAAATAGTTTTTATATGTTTTACATTTTCATTTAATAGAGAATTTTATCATATTTAAAAATTGAATTAGATTAAATGTATGTAATTTTGGGAATCAATACTTCAAATTTGGGTAATTATGCTAATTTTATTTCTAGGCAATAAAATATGTTACCAAGGTAAAATTTGAGTTTCCACGATAAAGGTAAAATAAGGTAAATAAGGTTAAAACTAAGTGATAAAAACTCTAAATAACCCAAAAAACTATCTCAAAATGTGTGGTTAAGGTATTTATAAAATAATAATTATTCCACCACCATCATTATCAGTTTTAGATCCACTTTCCTTGAATAATTCATCTCTTATTATAAAAATTTCACTCTTCTCACCTATAAAAGGACCCCTTCAATAGCCCACTTATACTTACACATTAAGCCTTTTAGTTTAACTAAAATATACTAAAATACCTCCCCAAAAAACTTATGCACATCCTAGAGGTTCTAATAACAAAAAAATCAACCCTAAAAAAGCTTAATCCAATTATCAAAGTGTTTTTATTAAGGAGTAAGGTAAGAGTTCCTAAATCACTCCTTTTCATTTTTATGATTATAATACTCATAAATGTCTATTGTACTAATACTAATATAATTAAATCATTATCATAAACATACTAAAGTTTTATTATGTTTATGTAATATTCATGATGTATCATCCATTTAATGACCCTAGTTTTAGAAAAAATTTCTTCTTTAAATAGATATTATGCTTTATAGCTTTCTCCACACATAACACCAAACCATAATGGACCATGATAATTTTTATTAAAATATATATTGACCAATGTACGTTATACATTGAATAATTGGTTACAAAAATTTATAACCAACTTATGAAATAAAGGTCCCATTTAATACTATTCCCAAATCTCTCCTAAACACTTCTATACACCTTCAATATGTTATTGTCTTACTAAAAAACCATCCCTCAAAGGTTTCACCCCTTTGTAAAGGAGATAATCCAATAAGTGAGGTATAAATTTCTATCCACTCATTTCTCATATATATTTCTTTATGTGAAATTATTATTAATCAAATTATATTAAACCATATTAAAATGAATAACATTAGTATAATTAGTATACTAGTATTTTATTATAATGATGGTTCAATCATTAATCGTCTTTCCCTCTTTCTTTAAGAAAAATGAAAATTTGAATCGTGTTTACATGTGGACTACCACCTCCATGAAGAAACATGTTTCATTTTACTTCAATTACTTAGTTGTATGGTAAAAAATGTAAATTAACTAATATTGATGATGTATCATATTTTTGTTCCTAAAAAAGACAAACTATGTTACTTATTTCTTCCTCGCTTTGAAAAATGAAGCCATTATAAATGTGTACGTGCAGACTACCACCTCCATGGAATGATGCATTCCACTTTTCACTAAATCTTTAATGGATTCTTTTAGTTTATATTTTATGGTTATATTTGATAAATATAAGTAATATATATAATTAATATGTCTATCTATGTAAAAAACAAAAAATAGTGATCATTATAAGGTAATCCATCAATATCAGTGAATAACCCTAAACTATATCATAACTATTTTTGTCTTCATGAAATACAACTAAAACTCCCATGTAATAGATTTATAACATTATAGGTTTTATGAAAAATAAATTCTATTACCTTTTATGGTTTTTAAATAGTGAAATTTTAGAGAATAATGACGATTGAAATAGCTTTTACAGACCTATTTCAAAATAGTCGAGATTATTAACACTCGATATTGAAAATTTCTTATAACAATATAATACATAAAGATAATTTTTATTAATGAAGATTATAAATTTAAATTTATATTAATAAGGTTCTAAAATAGTCAATTGAGATGTTTATCATAATGATACAAGAGGTTAAAACACTTTCATGGAAATTAAGGGTATTGGTAAGGGACTTAGTGACTCACACTCCATTCATTGAGTTATATAATTTATTATTGAACTTAGTTCATAAAATAAATTATATTTTGAATTATTATTTATCTTTTATTTATGGAGGAAAAGAGTTTTTTATCCAAATACAATTCCATAAAAGGCTTTTTTTCTACTTTTTTTAATAAAAAAAAGATACTTTTTGATAAGAGACTCATAACTATGAATTTTACAATGATGAAAATAAAAAAAAATCACTAAAAATGAATCTCATATCATTATTTTGTGTTAATTTTATTAAAATGATCTATATTCAATGTATTTATGTTTCATTTTTCACCCTACATTTTTATTTTATTATGTGATTATTTTTGGTGATCAATTTTTTGGTATCAATCGATTAAATTCATAAGGTTATTTTATACCATTTGGATGTTTTATGAAACCAATTTTTATTTCCAAGGATTCTTTTTTGAAAAATGAATTGTTTTTATTACGAAGTTTTATGAAACCCATTTTATTTCTATGGGTTATTTATGATTTGAAAATGATTTATTTTTAAGTAGAACACGTGTATATGGATGATTATGGGTGGCGTCCTATATCTCACTCCAAGGCATTGGTTAAGAGTTTATATATCATGTGATAGGTATTCAGGAGTACATTTTATTTTCACATATGAAAAGGAACTAATAGTTTGTATCATTAAAGTAATTTTTCACTATGATAAAGTTTGTGCCATAGTTAAAGGATGTTATTCATTATGATCTTATATACTCATGATTTAAGGGTAATGTTAAAATTTTAATCTACGTTATGGATATTATGTTTCTTTATTTATATTTGTGGATTTGAGTTCTTATTCCATATCCATTAAAGATCACTTATGTATTATGATTATCACTCATGATGTTATGATATTTCTCTTATGCTCATGTTTTTACTTATTTTTATGAACTCATCACTGATGAAATGTGTATTCATCCCTTACTGAGTGTTTGAGATCATTACTTTATTATGTGTTTATTCCCATATTTTGTTAGGATAAGTATTACTAATGAGATGTCTAGAAGATAGTCTATTATAGTGTTTTTAAGGTGAAATTATCATGAGTTTTGTAAAATAATCTTATTACATAGCTAGTCTCTAAATACACTGAAACTACCAGTCTTTGGGATATTATTATTTATGAAATGTAAAGGTTTGAATCATGTAAAAGATATAAAATAAAGGCATGTTTATCTTGGGTTTCTATATTTTGTATTAGAGAAAAAGGTTTATTTATTTTGGATATTAGGTTATATAACATTAGAAAAAATCCTAGGGATAATTCTATGTATAGTATAACATCCTGAAGTTTTGGTAAAGTAAATATTTTGTGGTTATCCTAAAAATTACATCCCTATATGAATACTATAAGTTAATATAGTATCTATCATAGATGTACCTAGGGATAATAACCTATAAAAAGGTGGATTGGGTATTAACTCGTTCATCACCCAGTGCATAATAAATAGGCCTAATTCCACACCTAGTTCGACACTTTTAGGAGATATTATATAGTTGATAGTATGAAATTTATGAACCACTATAAAGGATTTATTTCCTAGTTATTTTGAGGTATTAGGTTAATAAGTATGATAAAACCCAACCTAAATCTTAAATAAGAATGATATAGGTTAAACTCAAAGAAATATAGACTAACATGATTGTGTCAAATAGTAATACATTTTAAGGTTGGATCCATTTTATGTTATTTATTATGATAATCCCCCTATGATTTTAAATTTTATTCACTCATGTTAACCCATTTTGGTTTTAGATATGGTGTATATTAAATTGTAAGAAATAAGAAAGAAGTTAAAGAAAAATTGGGATGAGGGTTTTATCCTCCCTAATTATTCCCTATAGGGTGAACCAATATTTTTTTATTAAAAAGAAATATGGAACAATATTAATTTTAATTGAATATCGTTAGATAAAAAAGTTAATGATTAATAAAAAATTTCTTCTACCTTGTATCGATTACTTATTCAATTATCTTGGAGGAGATTAATACTTTTCAAAAATTGACCAATGATCTTCATATCATTGGTTAAGGGTTATAAGGGAGGATATTTCAAAGATAGCTTTATGAATGGGGTATGAAAAATATGAGTTTATAATTATTATATTAGTATTTACTAATTCCCCTTTCATATTCATAGCTCTAAGGAATGTAGTATTTGGAGACTACCTGGATCTTTTTCTGGTTATATTTATAGATGATATTCTTATTTATATTAAAAAGAAAGTAAGTGTATGAATAGTATTTGTGGATTTTTTTGAACAGGTTAATAAATGAGAAATTGTACTCCATGTTTATAAACTATGAATTTTGGTTACATAAAGTATCATTATTTTTTCATGTAATCACTGGAAAGGATATATCTGTAGATCCTTCAGAGATAAAAGTTATCAAGCAATGGCCTACACTGACTATAGTAATGAAGATCTATAGTTTTCACTGGTTAGTTGGATACTATCAATTCTTTGTGATTAATGTTTCATAGAAATATAATTCAATAACCAAGTTAACATGGAAGGGAGAAGAGTTACTTTGGATGGAGGAATACGAATAATGTTTGAATGAATTGAAGAAGAGATTCAGCAAAAAATCAATACTTACAATACCCTATAGTGGATAAGGGATTTTAATACACAATGATGCCTCAAATAAGGTATTGGGATGAATCCTCATAAAAATGAAAATTTAATTTCTTATTCCTTGTGAAAATTAAAAAACTCAAGAGAGAAAATACCTGATTCATGATTTGAAGCTAGAAGTGGTGATCTTAACATTAAAAATTGAGTAGCATTATCTCTATAGTGAAAAGTTTGATATTTATATTTTCCAAAATATTTTGAAATATATATTCACATATGAGGAGTTAAGTAACAACCATCACTCCATTAGACTAGTGTCAGTGTATAATTTATTACATAGGAATATATACAAGGGGTCAAATCCCAAAGTACCAATCAGTTTAGTATTCTTTTAGAACCAGATATATACATGATTCCCATTTTACATTGGGAATAGAATATAAAACATAACAAAATAAAATGCTCAAAATCATTTGAAACTCATTCAAAGAATTCAACTTCATATCCTGGGTACGGGAAAAAATAAGGGGTAGATTAAATAATCATTAAGGGTTAAGTAAATTGGAATCTATCATGAGTAAATAAAGAATAATTAATATGGAAAAGTAAATAACTTAAAACAAATTCAATTCTATCAATAACTTTCCCACAATATAAATCCATGGATAATATCAATAAAAAAATTTCATGTATAATAATAACTAAATTCAAAATTAAGGAAATGTTTAATATTTGATTTCATTATATCAGATATCATGATATATATTATGTTAATACCTTACACCAAGATAATTTATAACTATTAGTAAAACGTCATTTAATTTGGCCAACTGATTTTCCTCATGAGACCTATCAATGCATCGAGGGGCTATATAATTATAAGTTCCACTAGTCACTGCATGTACAACCCATTCCTCATATATTGAATAAAAAATTCAATTCATAAACAATATTAATTATCAATAAATATATATATTTAATAAATTATACAACATATCGATATTTCCTGAGATAATCAAATAACTTTCAAAGTAAAACACCGTATATAGAAATGATATACGGTTTAATAAATAATAATATACATAATAAATAATATGGATATATATGGGAAATTTAATATACATTTATCAATAGAAATTGAATTTTTTAAGAGAAACTTAATGAAAAAAAATTAATAAGAAACATGAGATGAACATCGGTTCATCAAGAATATAGGTTTATAATAAAATCATATCCTTTTGAAGAATAAAGGTAATGGAAGTGAAATATTAAAATAATATTTAATAGAATACTTTTCTTTGAAAAACAATTTAAAATGTGTAGAATAAGTTGAATTTCATAAAATGGTTATGGTAGTGGGGAAGTTTGTTATTTTCATATACGTAAAAACATTTATTTTGACTTTTTGTAAAGAAATTTAAAAATGTACCATTTAGAAAACATTATAAAGACTAATTTAAAACATTTTTTTAAAATTAAAGGATAACATAAAATGTTATAAATAAATAATTTGATTAAATAAATGTACTTCTGTAAAAAATGAAAAACATGGACACATAATAAAAATATATATCTGATTGAAAGATAAATAAAATTAGTTTTCCTATTAAACATTTATTTTCTTGATTAAAGTACCAAAGAGATAAAAGTTGGATGAAAATATATAAATCCATAAATATATAGTGTATAAGAAAATTATTATATCTTATGAAGTATAATTTATAGTATTCTCTCAATTAAAATAAAAGCAATCCCAAAAGAAAATGAGAGTCTAAAATATATTCTTACCTCTTTGGTAACTTTTAAATTGTAACCCCTTGAAAGAATAGACTTGAATTTAAACATTAATAATCATTAATAAATATGTATTCATGTAAAATATATCAAAGTTTCATTATATACACCACATAAAAGTGAATAGGTTCATAATAACAAATATGTCTCGATGGAGTGTAAATTGAGACGAAATCCCTTACCTCACTCTTCACTTTAGTTGAATAAGATTTTAACTCATGTATAATGGTTTAATCATGTTATTAATTTATTATAAACCAATATTCATATTTATAATATCATATATGATCCTATTATAACTTCTTACCACCCATTCATTAATAATATTTCATTATTACCATCGTTTTGGGTGTTAACTACTCTTTCTCATACATGTTTTATCATATAAGTACTAGTTATTGTGAATAGTTTATATATTCATAATATACAGAATTATATGATTGTTATAGATATTAAATTTATTCATTATATAAATTTTTTTAACCATTGTTGAAATTTTTACATGTAAAATCAATCCCATCACCTTATGGGGATGGTAGGTCGCACGTATTCACGAGAAACGATATCATTTCCTTAATGGGTGTAAGGGTAAGGAAGTGAATTATAAATTAATTTTATAAGAATTTATATAATTTCATATATATTCATTATTTACAATATTTCCATCATTATTACTATCCATGTGATTTGGTGATGGAAAACAATTACATCGGTTCGTAATGCGGTAGTCTGTCAGACACACGAGCGATGACTTTATTTCTCATTTGAAGGCGAAGGAGATGTATAAATATTATGCCATAAAAATAATAATATATAATTTTATGGGAAATACTATTGTTATTATATTTTAATTATTAAGATTTAATTTAATGTGATCAAATAATAAGTAAAAAAATATCTCGGTGAAGACAGTTACCTTCACTTAGAGAAACCTCCCTTTGGATATCTTATTAAGGACCCTAGGATAAGATTTTTGGGAATAATGAAACCTATATAATGTGGATAAGGATGATGGGGAGATATTTTTTCAGAGTTTTATCTAGATAAATTTCTTCATATGTGTAAATAATTGAGGGGAGGAGGTTCCCTTTTATAATAGGGGGACTTGGAAACCACTTGGAAATTTCCCAAAAGAATACAAAATGATAATTCACTACCAAGAAAATGCTTAAAATAATATTATATTTGAATATGGGATATTATAAGGTTTGAATATGGATATAAAACATGATTTTTATAGGTTTAATTGGAAAATATACCCTTATCTTTTTCTTTAATCCCCCTTCTAAACCCATTTTAACCTTAACCATGGTAATTAATTTTTACTATTTTTACTATTCATTATGAAAAAAAATAAGTTAAAATAATTAAATAATATTAATTATTATCATTAAAAATATTTAATCCATTTTATCAAATTAAATTAATATAATTCGAAGGAATTAATTTAAAAATAAACCGATAAATCATGTCAAATTACGGTTTTTCAATAAATGCATTTTTCAAACATACGATGATCTTATAATAACTATATGACTATTAATAATCATTAGATGGATTTGAATTAATATATTTATATATATAATATAGAAATTTTATTTAAATCATTCATCATTACATATTATTTTAACTAATTAAAATAGATAGACATTATGCAACTTTTGGAAAAACAGTTTTCTGAAAAATATCCATTTTTACCTCCAAATGTTCTTATATTTATTTATATAAAATTGATGGTAAATAAATTGTTAATTACACATATTATAATATATTATTATAAATAAAATTATTAATAGTTAAATACTATATTTTCAATTATTTATAAAAGGTTATTTTTAAGGGAAAATTTTAAAAACTCATTCTAGGATAATTTTGACCAAGTAAGTTCAAAATCTACATTCATAATATAAAATTAGATTTTTTGTGTCATGAAATATTAAAATGTGAATTTTACTATATATTTATTAAAACATTATTCTATATAACTATAATTGAGTCTTGGGAGTTACATTTTTCCTTCCTATAAAAATTTCATCCTCAAATTTTTCATGGATATTACTTTCTACACAAATGAGGGTGGTTCTTATTTATAACATCCTTTAGTTCCCACATTTCTTCCTCAATTTTATGATTTCTCCAAAGTACATTTACCAGTCAAGTCATTTAATTCCCCAATAATTTCTCTCTAGTATCAATAATATAGATGGTCTCTACAGAGTAAGATATATCAGGTTCCAACTCTATTTCTTTAGAGGTGAGCACATGTGTTGGGTTTGACATGTAATTCATTAACAATGATATAAGGAACACATCATGTACTTTAGAGGGAATTTTTTGAATTTCCAAACTATAATCCATAAATTTAATTATTTTAAAATTTTCAAAGGTTTTGATGTACCAAGGGATCAGTTTTTCCTTCTTACCAAACCTTGTTATGCCCTTCCATGGAGATACTTTCAAGAAAACACGATCTCCCAATTAAAATTCTAAATATTTCCTCTATTTATCGGCATAACTCTTTTTTATGATTTTAACTTATTTATTATGATTATGAATATTCTTTACCATGTTCATTGTATCCTCAACATGATTTTCTCCCACAATTTTCCTTTTCCAACTTCATTCCAACAAGTTGGAGTACGACATCTCTTTCTATATAATTCTTCATACGGTGTCATTTGGAAACTATTGTTATAGTAAAACTATACCAAAGGTAAATAATAACCACAATACCTTGAAACTAATGTGATAATGACCTCAATACTTCTTATAATGTTTTAATAGTCCTTCCACATTGTCCATTAGTTTACAGATGGTAGGGGTGCTCAAATGAAACTCGGTATCAAGATCCTTCTAAAGACTATTTTAGAATTTTAAGGTAAAATGGAGAACATGATCAGACATAATTGATATAGGTTCACTATGAAGTCATATAAATTCATTAATATAGATCCTTATGAAGTAATCAGAAGTTAAATATTCTCTTATATCAAGGAAAAGTGTATATTTGGTTAGGTAATCAATAATCACCCATATTGAATCATAATTTCTAGGAGTCTTTGGTAGTCCTATCATAAATACCATAGTAATGTCATCTAATTTAAAAAAAGGAATAGGTTTAGGTTTCATGACTCCTCTAGGATTTTTTCTCTCCACCTTCACCTATTGAAAAACCAAGCATCTTGATACATAATCCTAAATTTCAAGCTTCATGTTATCCCACCAAAAATATTCCCTCAAATTATAATACATCTTAGTGCTACCAGGGTGTGTTGAGAATTTCAAGATATAAGAATCATATAATAATTATATTTTTAGATCATCTATAGATTTAACAAATATTCTCTTTCTAAATTTCATAATTTCATCTTCATATATGATGTTTTCCAATTTCCCATCATTCATGACTTTGATTTTCTTTTAATAAATCTCATCATCATATTAAGAAATTTTTATATTTTCCAATAGATATAGTTTCTCAATAATTTGAAAAATTAGTTATGTATCCTCTTCCTCAATAATTCCCATATCCATCTTTACTAGATCCATGAACATAGAATCTCTATCAATACACTTTTGGGATATAATTCCATGATATTTTATGCTCAATGCATATATTACCTTATTTTTCTTCCCTTAGTGGTAGTTTATTGAGAAATCATAATCACCAAGTTGCTCAAGCCATAAACATTTCCTCATATTGATATATTTTTATGAAGATATGTAATTTAGGCTCTTATATTATGTGTATATCTCATATATTTCACCATAGAGATAACGTCTGCATATTTTCAAATAAAATATTATGAATACCAACTCAATATCATGGGTTGGATAGTTATGTTCATGAGTCATTAATTTCCTTGATTCATATGAAATAAATTTATCATTTTTCATAAGTAAAAAACCAATTCCCTTCTTTTATGCATCACTATATATCACAAATCCATCATTTCGTGATGGTTGAGTAAAAATGGGGGAATTTACCAATCTCCTCTTCAATTATTCAAAACATTCTTCATATTTCTTTGTCTATATGAACTAAACACCTTTATTTGTAATCATGGATAGAATGTTAGCTAATTGGGAAAAATTATGAATGAATTATCGATAGTGACCTTCCAAACCAATGAAACTACATACCTTGGCTATGTTTAATGGTGTAGTTCATTCTTTGACTGTCATTTTATTTGTAGGATCAATTTAGATTCCATACTTTGAGACAATATGGTCATGAAAAGAAAACTTTTGAACCTTGATTCACACTTTATAGATTTAAAATATAAAAATTTTATTATAAGAGTATCTAGAATGATCTAAAAGTGATTCTTAGGGTCCCCAAAGCTCTTCGAATCCACTAAGATATCATCACTGAACAACACAATGAAATTTTCAATATATTCCTTTAATACTTTACTCATTATATCCATAAAAATAGAGGGTGTATTAGTCAATACAAATGGAATTATATTAAACTTTTAAGGTCCATAATTCATATGAAATATTTTCTTTGGAATATCTTCCTTCTTTACTCACAGTAGATAATACCTTGAATGAAGAAAATATTTCGAAAATATTCTGCTCAGTGAAGTTGATCAGATAAGTCATCAATGTGAGGAAAAGGATACTATTCATTTATCATAATATAATTGATTTCCCTGTAATTAGTTTATAACCTCATTGATTTATCTTTCTTCTTAATAAATAGAATAGGGGATCCCCATGGTGAAACACTAGGGAAAATAAATACCTTATAACATAACTCCTCTATTTTTTATTCAACTCCACTAATTCTATAGTGGATATTCTATAGGGATTCTTTTATATAGGTATTTCTTCAGGCATTAAACCAATGGAGAACTTTACTTCATGCTCTCGTGGATGTCCATGTAATTCCTTGGGAAATACATCAATGAATTCTTGTAAAATAGATGCATTCTCAATTTAAAGATTAACTTTTATATCCATGTTTTTTCTATTATTCTCCAATAATATCATTTATCAGAGCTATTATGGTTGGATTTATACATGAATTATATGATGAGGACTCCTCTATAAAGATAAGTAACTCCACATATTTATCATTAATTGTAATTTCCTTCTCCTTACAATAAATTTTTGTATAATATTTTGAAATTCAGTCCATACCAAGGATTATATTGAATTCAACCATAGGAATGATAATAAATTCATCAAATATAACACATTTATGTGTCATAATGGAATATTCCTGACACATCCTTGACGTAGTGATATTTCTACTAGGATTTTTGACTGACAACTCACTTCTTAAGGTTCTAGGAAAATATCTATTTTTTGTAAAACATGGAAGATATAAAAGAGTGTGAAAATACATAAACAAATAAATCATTGGATAAATTTGAGTATATTATTAAAGTAACACCCACCACATCATTGGGTACTTCTAAATGATCATATGAGCTTGTCCTTCTCCCCTTAACCACTTTTATGGTATGTTCCATTAATGCTTTGGGAATTCGTGTGAATAATTCCTTAGTTCTCTATAGTTGAATCACTATAAATAATTGATTTATTTCTTCCCCTTGAATTCATTATCTAGATGACCCTTATCACCATACTTGTAAAAAACTCTTGATGTGTTAGTGTTTTTATACTCTTTACCACATTCTTTTTGTATTTTTTATTGACTTTTTTATATTAAAATGTTGTTTTTATTAAATAATTGATAATTGTTGTGTTTTTATACTTTGTTGTGTAAAATAATCAATTTTAGTTTAAAACATGTGTTTTAATGTGCATTAGTGTCATTTGAAATAATTCTTAAATTAGTTTAGTCTCACGGATTAGACTTTTATTTATTTATTCTTTTATTTGTATAATTTTTCATTCCAGTTAGTTTATTAATTTATTTATTAAATTAATTAATGCTTTATTCTTTAAATTGTAAATAAATAACTTAGTTTAGTTTTTGATTTTTGATAATTTAACTAGTTTTAACAATTTAATTTTATTCAATTAATAATTTTATTCTTTAAGTTAATGAATTCTTTAGTTTATTGGTTACTAAATTGGTTGATTAATTTAAGCAAGTATCTTTAGTTTGTTTTAAATTAAGTTTGTTTATAATTTTTAATAAATTCATTCTTTTAAATAAAACACAATTAATTTTATGATTTAATTTTGTCATATTTATTAAGTTTTTAATTCAATCGATTTTTAGTTTTATTTAAATTATTAATTTATTTAATTTGTTATTTTTATTTTATTTTTCAGGTACTCACGGTGGCACTGTTTCCACTCTTCACAATCTCACCGTGAGCATCACTCATGGTGCCACTGTTTCACACCTTCTGTCTCACCAGTTCCCCATACACTGGAACCCGCTACTGTCTCACTATGAGCCTCACCCACGGTGTCTCTTTCACCCCCACACACAGTTTCATGGAGCCTATGTCACCGGTTTACACACGGTTCCACAGAAAATCTCTCCCACCCTCCTGCTTCACACGGCACTCCATCATCCACACTACTCCTCTGCCTCCTCATTCACGCAGCAACCCAGTAGCATCACAACAACAATTCACACAGCAGTATCAAAGTAACAAAACATCGCCAATTCTCAGCAGATTAAAATCAATCCCACAGCAGATGAATTTATCAAACATCAGCGATTCAACATCAAAATTCCAAATCTTAAAACAATGAAACCCACCTCAAGAACATAGGTTTGCAGATCTGGAATTTCAACCCCAAACCACCTGGTGCCCTCGAAAGGTCTCGACGCGCTGTTGCCGAGCCGCTGAGGATCCGGCCTCCCTCCCCCAGGCTTCACTGCCTCCTCAAAACCTCGACTCCACCGCTCCGCCACTGAACCCCAACCTCACCTGATGAAGAACCTCCTCCATGCCTCAAACCCCGAAGACTCCTCCTCGACCACTGCAACAGCACCAAGAAACCCCTTCTACATCATCTGCGCCCCAATACCCACACACCGCAACCCCTACTCCGATCTTGCATCCACTCTCACCGTGACACCTTCCACCCCGCACGCACCCCTCGCCGCGCATCCCCTACCCTAAGCCTCATCGCCCAGCTCTTTTTACCCTTCACTCCACACAAACAGAACCACGCCCCCCCCCCCCTTTTCTTATTTATTTTTCATTATTTTATTTTATTTTTATTTCATTATCTTTATATTATATTTTAACTTATAATAAAACATATATATATATAATAGATAATAATGATAGTAACATATATAACAAATATAATTAGTATAACATTAATAATATACAATTATGTACATTTTTATTCATAAATATAATATATATATTATGTGTTATTTATCATATACAATATAATAATAATAATAGGTATATTAATAAAAGTATATAAGTCTATATATATAATATTAATTTCTTATTAATAGTTATTAGTTTAATAATAATATTAGATATTGGTATTCTTATTTTATTGTTATAAATGTATAGAATATTTTTATATAGTTTCATTTCATTTGAATCTCACTGGCATGCATTTTTAACACTTGGAGGTGGTTCGCCGCGAGCGCATAATTTTATTCTATTAGGAGAAATTGCTCCGATGACCAGCGCGGGAGGAGCAGTACAGTGAAAGCTCCACGTAGAAGCCAGGGAACTCCTCAGGGGAGATTCTAGAGGCTTCGGTTGGGTGATGAATGCATGAGAGGCGGGAGAGACATGGATGACAGAGGCAGAAGGAGCATTTTAGAAGATCAAAGGAGATAGAGGGAACATCCATCGGGAGAGACAGACATCATGTTTTTGGATCCAGACCGGGGGGAGCAGAGTAAAACAAACTTACACCATATTCCTGGGAGTAGATTGGAGTACCGAGAGCAGCAGACCAGTGCATTTTAGACCTCGATTCCCAGGGCGCAACATCGAGCGGATTCCAGCATTGCATCCACCATCAAGCAGCAAGAGTTAAAACTTCTGGGAGCTCGAGCAGGGAGACGAACATCCTTATTTTTCTTGTGCTCTATTTTTCTGTAACTCAATTAAATATGAACTCCATTATTCCGTACCCTATTTTTTCATTAAAACCAACCACTATGTTTGGCTAATTTCCTTCTGGGGGAATAAGCTGGTTGATTAGGGTTGTTTAGTCTTATTCATGCGCTGCATCCTTTTGCTTTGGATTGTCTCTCTCATTGTTTACAGACGAGTTTATTTTCAAAACAAAAAGAGTGTGTGAAAACTGATCTTGTTTGTACCACAATTAAAACTATTTCAAATTGAGTAATTCACTGACAAGTGAATTATACTTGAATGAGAGAGACACACCAAACTCAACTGACAAGTTGAGCTCAGTGAATTCTGACCTATCTTCACCATTGGTTGGAATGAATCTTACAGTCGAAGGACTGTAAGATCTATTTCATCACAAACTAATTAGACGACAAATCTGACCATCTTTTTTTAGTCAGATCCAAAATTTCCTAAATCGCAGTGCATGAATAAGGCTAAGCAACATCAAATCGGTCAGTGGACTTTTCCCCCTATTCATCTACTAGTTGTTTGCACCCCAGTTTCTCTTGCTGCTCTGTCTACTCTCTTTGCACTCACCATCTTACTCTCACTTCTACACACACTAAGTCTCACTCAATCCACTTCACTGCCACCAATTTCCTTTGCTCGATTTTTTCATGTGTTTTTTTGTTTAGTTTATTTTTTTAAAACACCAAACACAACAATAGGCCTCCCTGTGGTTCGACCGTGTCTTTCCACTGTCCTAAGTAGTAAGTAGGTTATAAATTTTAGTTTTTCGCCCGTGCCCAATGATGCGCAAGCATGAAAATTTTGGCGTCGTTGCCGGGGAGGCTAGGTGCATTTAAAAAAATCAAACAAAAAAATTCATATAAAAAAAGCACAAAAAATCACATAAAAAATCACTAAAAAAATTTGTAAAAGAAAATTGAAATTCAAAAAAAAAATTGTGAACCTGATGCATGGAAACCAGGTCTAAGTCTAAAAACTTAGTACCAGGTAACCCTGAGATTGATAAGCACCTCAAAGAAGTGAAAAAGAACAAAGACAAAGTCAAAATGGAAGAAAATAGAAATTAAAACTTGAATAATACACTTCCTAAGAATGTAAACCAACATGGAATGATGAACCCACCTGGGAATGAGATAGCTGAGAGGTATAGTTTGAGAGAGTTCTTGTTACCTTCAGTGTCTAGCAACCCTTCATGCATTAGACTCTCTCCTAGGTCCAGGAATTATGAGATCAAGCAATCCATGCTTAGTCAGCTACCCACCTTCAATGGAATGCCTAGTGAAGACTCTCTTGACTTCATTAGAGCCCTGTATTGTAGTGTCCAGCAGCTACCACTTAGGGGTCTCACTAAGGAAGAGCTTAAAATGAGAGTTTTCCCCTTCTGCCTCAAGGTCAATGCTAGGTCTTAGTTTCAACAGTTAGAGGAAGAAATATTTGTCACCTGGGATCAAGTTTACAATGTCTTCACAATGAAATTCTATCCTAGGAGATTGACATCTGAGATTAGGCACAAAATCACTGGATTCCTTCAGGATGAAGGAGAACTATTTCATGAATCCTGGGATAGGTTTAGAGGTTTTCTTAGGCAGTGTACAAACCATAAATGTACACCTGAATTCCTTATGGACAATTTCTACAATAGTCTCACCCCTTACCACCAAACCTTGGTGGATCAGTCTTCTGAAGGATACTTTAGTGATAGGACTGTTGAGGATCTCAAACAGATCTTTAACAAATTAGCTCAAAATTCCAAGCACAAATTCTCTAGGAGGAGAACCATTGTGAGAAAAGAAACCGCTCCTTCTCCTCAAGCTGAAGCCTAGGCTACTAGGTTCTTCAATGAGAACCCACATCAAATCCTTAAGGAGCAGTGTCGCCACTGTGGCATGTATAGCCATTCTCAAACCTATTGTCCAAACTTTGACATGCCTGTCCAGCCTCATGAGAGTGTCAGCTTTGCTGGATATGGACCTAGGATGCAGCCTAGGGATGATCCTTTTTCCAACACCAACAATCAGGGGTATAGGAACCATCTGAACCTATCATGGAGAGAGTAGGGAGTCCTCCAAACTTCTGCCCCTCCTGGATTCCAGCCACCTCCTAGGTAGCAATTCCAACCCCAATCCCAACCAAAATCTGAGTCATCCAACTCAAAATATGAGGTGAGAGATATGTTCCATCAGTTGATAGGGAGGTTTGATGAATAGAAGACAAAAAATTATTTTGATAAAGTTCAAATGGATTCTATAATGAAGAACTTGGAAATTCAAATGGGGCGGTTGGCTAGGGATGCTAGTAATAGAGAAAAGGGTAGGCTTCCTAGCACCACTAAAGCCAATCCTAGGGAGAATGCCATGGATGTGACCACCAAAAGTGGTCTCAAAACTCACCAAGAGCCTAGGAAAGAACCCCAAAATACTGAAAATGAGAAACTGGATGAAACTGAAAACTCAAATTAGAAAGAACTTGAATCTGGAAAACTGGACAGCACCACTAGAATTCCTCCAGTGGCTGTTGTTCCAGCTCAAAAAACTAAGGAAAATGGATTGAAAAACAAATACAATAAAGGGAAGAAAATTGTTTAAGAATAAGCTGTAGAGATGCCCCCAGTTGTGAGGAATTTTTCCCCTGTAATCCCCTTCCCACAAAGAATTAAGAAACCAATTCATGATTCTAAACTGTTGAAATTTTTGAAAGTGGTTAAAAAACTGAACATTGATATCCTATTCCTGGAAGCATTGATACAAAGCCCATTATATTTGAAATCACTCAAGAAAATCTGTTCAAACAAAAAGACTTTGGAAGAATTTTCCACCTATAGCCTAACAGAGGAGTGTAGTGCAGTCTTGTAGAATAGGATACCTCCTAAACTTTAGGACCCTGGAAGCTTTATCATCCCTTTCACATTTGGGGATAGAGGTGGTAAGTTCAATCGTTTGTGTGATCTGGGTTCTAGTATTAATCTGATTCCACTGTCCCTTTTTCAGCACCAAAGATTAGGATTCCCCCAACCCACCACTGTTGTGTTACAGCTTACTGATAGGTCCATTACTCATCCAGTGGGTAGGGTCGATGATCTGTTAGTGGGAGTAGGCAAACTCTTTTTGCCTGCTGACTTTCTTATCCTTGATATAGAGTGTGACCAGGAGGTTCCTATCATTCTTGGTAGGCCCTTCTTGGCCATAGGGGGAGCTGTGATAGATGTGTCTAAGGGGAAACTGATTTTCAATTTGGGTGAACATAAAGAAGAATTCAATGTGTTTAATAAAATCCAAGAACCCACCCACCTAATTTTCCTAAAATATGAGATGTTAGTTGTTGATAGTAGTATTGGTCAGGAGGAAGAAGAGTTTCTAAGAATGACAGCTAAAATCAATAGTGAACCTGAATTCCTTGTTTCCTCTTGCATGGGTATTATCTCAAGTAAGGAGAGAGAATTTGTTGATGATTATGAGGGATAATTCTTGGAGAACATAGATGAGTTTGTTTTAGAGCACATTCTTACTCCAAGAGAGGATTCTGAGTCTAAGGAGATATTTTTTGGAAGCTCTTTCACTGAGGAAAATGCCTTGTCTACTGCCTTCTTCAAGAGGCAGCATGAAGACCTTGGGCCACCCAGGCCCAAGTTTCTTCCCTTAATCCAGTCACCACCCACCCATGAACTTAAGCCCCTCCCTAGCCATCTCAAATATTCCTTTTTAGGAGACAATTCTACCCTACCTGTGATCATTTCATCCAACCTGGAACTGGGTCAAGAGAAAAATCTGCTTACTGTTTTGAAGAAGTACAAGACTGTCATAGGCTGGTCAATTGCTGATATCAAAGGGATAAGTCCAGCATTCTGTATGCATAAAATTCCAATGGAACCTGAGTGTAAGCCCAGAGTAGAAGCCCAAAGAAGACTCAAACCCAACATGAAATAAGTTGTGATAGAAGAAGTGATTAAATTGCTGGATGCTGGAATACTTTTTCCAATTTCTGATAGCCCCTGGGTCTGTCCTGCCCAGGTGGTTCTCAAAAAGAGTGGAGTGACAGTGGTCACTAATGAAAGGAATGAGCAAATCCAGACAAGAGCAGTGAACAAATGGAGAGTTTGTATAGACTACAGGAAGTTGAATGCTACCATAAGAAAGGATCACTTTCCTATGCCATTTTTGGATCAAATATTAGAGAGATTGGCAGGCAATGAATTTTTCTGCTTTCTTGATGGTTATTCTTGTTACAACCAGATTTCTATTGCACTTGAGGACCAAGAGAAAACCACCTTCACCTATCCATTTGGGACATTTGCCTACCGGCGGATTCCCTTTGGCTTGTGTGGTGATCCTGCCACTTTTCAGAGATGTATGATGGAAATTTTTTCAGACATGATAGAGAGGATTATTGAAGTGTTCATGGATGATTTTTCTGTTGTGGGAGATAACTTTGAGAACTGTCTGAAAAACCTGGAACTAGTGTTAGAAAGGTTCTAAGAGACCAAATTAGTCTTAAACTGGGAAAAGTGCCAATTCATGGCCACTGAAGTCATAGTTTTGGGACATAAGGTTTCTAAGAAGGGGCTGGAGGTCGATAATACTAAAATTTAGGTTATACAAAAGTTTTCCCCACCTGAAAATGTCAAAAGAATTAGAAGTTTTTTGGGTCATGCTGGGTTCTACAAGAGGTTCATTAAGGACTTTTCTAAGATAACTAGACCCATGTGCTCCCTGCTGGTTAAGGAAACACCCTTTGTCTTTGATGAGACTTGTCCAGAGGCCTTTAATTTTCTCAAGGAGAAGATGATTACTTCACCTGTAATCATTGTTCCTGACTGGCAGCTTCCTTTTGAGGTTATGTGTGATGCTAGTGACTTTGCAATAGGAGCTGTGTTAGGACAGAGGAAGGACAGGAAGCTACATGTTATTTACTATGCAAGAAAGCTCCTAGATGATGCCCAAAAGAATTATTCTACCACTGCAAAGGAGTTGGCTACTATCATGTTTGCTTTGGAAAAGTTCAGGCAGTACTTAATAGGATCAAGGATCATAGTTTTCACTGATCATTCAGCCCTTAAGTATTTGCTGGCTAAAAAGGACTCAAATCCTAGACTCATGAGGTGGACCTTGAAACTACATGAGTTTGATTTAGTGATTAAGGATAAGAAAGGGGTTGAGAATGTAGTTGCATATCACTTGTCCAGATTGCCTAATTCCCCTAGTAAGGAACCAAAAGAGATGAACACTTCCTTCCCTGATGAACAACTGATTGCTGCTTTTGTGTAGTAATATGCTTGGTTTGCAGACTATGCCAACTTTCTGGCAGCTGGAGTCATGCCCAAGGATCTCTCACACAACCAAAGGAAGCGGTTTATATCTGAACTGAAATACTATTTTTGGGATGACCCTCTTCTCTTTATAGTAGGTGTGCCGATGGGATTCTGAGAAGATGTGTGGTTGAGGGTGAGATTTTACCCATACTTGAGAGCTTCCACTCATCACCTTGGGGTGGTCACCATGGAGGAGAAAGGACTACTCAGAAGGTCCTCCAGGCTGGTTTCTACTGGACAACACTGTTTAAATATGCTGGGGGTTTGGTTATTGGCTGTGAGAAATTTCAAATGTTGGGAAATGTTGGAAGAAGGTAGGAACTACCCCAAAAAGGTATCCTGGAGGTTGAAATCTTTGATGTGTGGGGCTAGGACTTCATGGGACCATTTCCATCCTTTTATGGGAATGAGTACATTTTGGTTGTTGTGGACTACGTGTCTAAGTGGGTTGAGGCAGTAGCTCTGCCTGACAATTCAGATGCTAGTGTGGTGAAATTCATTAAGAAAAACATCTTTTCCAGATTTGGTGTGCCTCGAGCATTTATCACAGATAATGGGACTCACTTCAAGAATTATAAGTTCAAAGGTTTGATGGAGAAGTATGGGTGCTCACATAGGACAGGAACTACTTACCACCCACAGTTCAGTGGGAAAGCTTAAGTTTCAAACAGAGAGCTCAAACAGATTTTAGAGAAAACAATGTCTAGCTCTAGGAAAGACTGGTCAAGGAAGTTGGATGAGGCCCTTTGGGCCTACAGAACTGCTTATAAGACTCCTATAGGGATTTCACCATATAGGCTACTCTTTGGTAAATCTTTCCATCTACCTATTGAGTTACAGTAGAGATCTTATTGGTTACTGAAGGCACTTAACTTTGATTTTAAATCTGCTGGAGAGAGGAGACTGCTAGAGCTGAGTGAGCTGGATGATATCCGAAGAGAGTCCTATGAGAATCCTGAAATTTACAAAGAAAGAACAAAGGATTTTCATGACTCAATCATTCAAAATATAAATTTTAAGGTTGGTGAGAGGGTTCTGCTTTTCAATTCAAGATTCAAGCTGTTTCCAGGGAAGTTGAATTCCAAGTGGTCAGGACCCTTTACCATTGTTAGAGTCTTGGTTAATGGAGCTTTTGAGTTGGTTGGAGATGAGAATAGACCCTTCTTAGTCAATTTCCAAAGAATAAAGCACTTCTATGAAGGGCAGCCAAAGGGCTTGGCTGCCATATCTCTTTTGGAAGAATGAGTTGATCCAAGTCTAACTGAGGACTATAAACTCAGTGTTTCATGGGAACTAACCCATGGTTGCTTAGTAGTTTCACATTTATTTTATGTTTTTCAATAAATTTAATCCCTGCTTCTTGTTGTCTGGTTCAATTGCTTAACTGCTGATGGTGCCTTATGATCTTTTGTTGTGTTAGAGAGAGTTGCTGCTGCCAGAAACATGGCTAGAAAACCCAAGGGAGCAATCCACTGCATCATATGGATAATATTTCTCTCTACTCACTCTCTTGGGTCACTTTTCTTGAACTTTAAACTCTAAGATCTTACTTTACTTATTTGAACTTTCAGGTTAATGAAGAGGATCTGTTGATGAAGTCCTTGCTTCAGTTCCAATAATTCATGGAAGTGTTGTTCTACCTTTTTCATTTTCAATTAATTGCTTACTCTATGTTGTGAACTAAGTGTGGGGGAATTCCTCCCAATCTGTGAGTAATGATTGTGTTTTCTTGCTTGGGTGTTAGCTGCTAATATCTACTTAGTTGAGAATGTACTTGAGTTGATTTGATGAAACATGCTTGCACCCACTATTATTATTTTCATTATGCTGCTGCTGCACATCATTTCTAAACAAGCTACTTTTTGAAGTAAATTATTAAAATCTCTTGTCTGCTCAAAATGATTCAAAGCATGAAATTTTTAGGAATAGAATTGTACATGGTTTCTAGTGAGGCTAGTGGGGTTGGTCTTTTCTGTTTTTCTTTTGTTTTTGTTTTTATTTTCTTTCACTTTTTGTGTGGCGAAGAAATTTTTTTAACTTCATTGATACCCCTCCATAACCTCTTTCAGCTGAATTTTCCATCTGTTTTGAACTTCAACTATCTCCCACCCTGAGATTCAACATTGGGGACAATGTTGGGTTTTAAGTGTGGGGGAGAGGGGTCATTCTGTTTTCATGTAGAATTCCCCCTTCTTGAACTTGAGTTTGTTTAAAAAAATGGTCAAAATGGTCAAATTTTTTCATAAAAAAAGGTTCAAAATTCCATCAAATTTTTTTCAAATTATTTCATCACATGATGGTAATTGGAGGTTCAATGGTACTTAATTTTTGTCCTGATTAGTGGATAAATGTTTGTTGGATGTTGAGAGTGGCACTCAGTCAGAAACTATTAAGTATGAATGATTGCTGAGTGTAATTGTTCACTGTCTCTATGAACCTTTATTTTTAGGAACTGAGGATGAGAGTGTGACAGAATAGGTCTTGTGGAATGAGGGTCATGACTTAGAGTAACAAGGAGTTCTCACTGGAACCCAGGGAACTCGCATTTTTATTAAATAATATTTAATCACTTTAGGAAGTCAATCCGAATGATTATTAATTTAGTCCTTTGTAACTGGAGTAAAATGGGAAAATGGGATCTCACGGTAAGTATCTGAGATAAGATGCATTGGGTGCATTTCTGTGAATAAATAAAGCCAATTTCAATCTTAATAAGTGCTATGCACAGTGGTATGCACATGAAATATGGCTGGGAAAAAGTAAAATAAAGTGCCCTTGTCAAAAATGAACTCATTAAGGTGAGGGGAATTTTGAACCCAGATGAAGAAGGGAGCAATTAACTTGGTTAATATTCATTTGAGTTGGATTAATAAAGTGATGAAATTAATCGACCTTAATTCTTGGAACCCAGGGGAAGGTGAGAATGGAAGGTGCCCTTGGTTAAGTTTTGAGTTCCACTTCTTCTAAACTGTCAACACTCCTTGCATTAGAACTTGAACTGGAAGGTGAAGTAGGAAAATTAATAAATACACATAGGAGGCATGACATACTTGACAGTATATGAGTTTGTGAAGCTCTTGACTTCCAGTGAGTATTTGAAGCTAGGCAGGACATCATTTTTGAACACCTTTGAAAAGCTTGACCTACTGTTGCTTTTGATCCTCTGGGTATTAAAGTTTAGTCATGCACTTTGTTTTGAACTGAACTTCACAAATCATCTTTCTGTTTTAATGTCAAGTGCATGTACTTGTTTGAGGACAAACAAGGTTTTAAGTGTGGGGGAGTTTGATGTGGCAGTGTTTTCATACTCTTTGCCACATTCTTTTTGTATTTTTTATTGACTTTTTTATATTAAAATGTTGTTTTTATTAAATAATTGATAATTGTTGTGTTTTTATAATTTGATGTGTAAAATAATAAATTTTAGTTTAAAACATGTGTTTTAATGTGCATTAGTGTCATTTTAAATAATTCTTAAATTAGTTTAGTCTCATGGATTAGACTTTTATTTATTTATTCTTTTATTTGTATAATTTTTCATTCGAGTTAGTTTATTAATTCATTTATTAAATTAATTAATGCTTTATTCTTTAAATTGTAAATAAATAACTCAGTTTAGTTTTTGGTTTTTGATAATTTAACTAGTTTTAACAATTTAATTTTATTCAATTAATAAGTTTATTCTTTAAGTTAATGAATTCTTTAGTTTATTGGTTACTTAATTAGTTGATTAATTTAAGCAAATATAATTAGTTTGTTTTAAATTAAGTTTGTTTATAATTTTTCATAAATTCATTATTTTAAATAAAACATAATTAATTTTATGATTTAATTTTGTCATATTTATTAAGTTTTTAATTCAATCGATTTTTAGTTTTATTTAAATTATTAATTTATTTAATTTGTTCTTTTTATTTTATTTTTCAGGTACTCACGATAGCACTTTTTCCGCTCTTCATGGTCTCACCATGAGCATCACTCACGGTGTCACCGTTTCACACCTCCTGCCTCACCAGCTCCCCATACACTGGAACCTACTACTGTCTCACTGTGAGTGTCTCACCAGTTCCCCATACACCTGCTACTGTCTCACTTTGAGCCTCACTCACGGTGTCTCTTTCACCCACACACGCCGTGTGCCTGTGTCACCATTTTACACATGGTTCCACAGCAAATCTCTCCCACCCTCCTCATTCGCACGGAACTCCATCATCCACACTACTCCTCTGCCTCCTCATTCACGCAGCAACCCAACAGCATCACAACAACAATTCACACAGTAGTATCAAAGTAACAAAACATCTCCAATTCTCAGCAGATTAAAATCAAACCCAGGGCAGATGAATTTATCAAACATCAGCGATTCAACATCAAAATTCCAAATCTTAAAAAAATGAAACCCACCTCAAGAACTTAGGTTCGTAGATCTGGAATTTTAACCCCAAACCACCCGGCGCCCTCGAACGGCCTCGACGCGCTGTTGCCGAGCCGCTGAGGATCCGGCCTCCTTCCCCTAGGCTTCACCACCTCCTCAAAACCTTGACTCCACCGCTCTTCCGCTGAACCCCAACCTCACCTGATGAAGAACCTCCGCCATGCCTCGAACCCCGAAGACTCCGCCTCGACCGCTGCGGCAGCACCAAGAAACCCATTCCGCCTCATCCGTGCTGTGAGACCCACACACCGCAACCCCAGCTCCGGTCTTGCATCCACTCTCGCCGCGACACCTTCCACCCTGCACGCACCCCTTGCCGCGCATCCCCTGCCCTAAGCCTCGTTTCCCAACTCGGGTTTTTTTGCCCGGATGGGTTTTTTTTTTTTTTTATTAAAATGGGTCTAGGTTAGAATTAATTAGGTAAAGGGGTTTGTTGAGCGCCACTTCAAGTGGCGCTCAACAATTCGGGTGGCTAGCGCCACTTCAAGTGGCGCTTTGCCACCCCTTTTTTTTTCTGGTTTTGTTTTTTTTTTCTGGTTTTGTTTTTTTTCTGGTTTTGTTTTATTTCTTTTTTTTTAATTGTTTTTCACCTCATCTCTTTTTAATAAATAATTTCAAAATAAATAAATAAAATTTTAAAAATAATCTTATAAATATGTATTTAAAAATGCTAAATTAATTATTATTATATTTATAATTATATAATTATGAAATTATATTTATGTATATATATAATTATATGTGTGTGTATAAATATAATTATGTATATATATAATTAAAAATAAATATTTATAAATATAAATCTATTTATATATATTTTTTAAATAAAAAATATATTTGTAATTATATAATTATAAACTAATCTTTAAATATAAATATTTATAATTATATGAATATGAATATATTTAAAATATATAATTATGAAAATATTGTTACATATATATCTAAAATTTATTTATAAATATATTTAATATTCATATATAAATATATATATATATGTGTGTCTGTATGTGTGTGTGTAGAATTATATTTATAATTATATTTAGAATTATATTGTAATTATAGTTATACTTGTATATATATAATTATATATTTATACATGTATATATTTACATAGTTATAAGTAACTATTTATAAAAAAAATTGAAATATTGTTAAACATATAGTCTTTCAATACCACCTACTTGAAACTTAAAAATGTTTCAAGTATGTGACTTTGAAAGCCTATAAAATATAATCTAAATGACCAATATGAATGAAACTTAAAACATGTATTAAAAATATACTAAATAGATAAAAATAAAAAAATTACGTAAAAAATGTCGATAGAAAATATTTTATAGGCTTTTAAAACCACCTAGTTGTAACTTAAAAATGTTTCAACTATGTGACTTTGAACGTCTATAAAACATAATTCATATGACCAATATGAATGAAACTTAAAACTTGGATTAAACATATACTGAATAGATGAAAATAAAAAAATTACGTAAAAAATGTCGATAGAAAATATTTTATAGGCTTTCAAAACCACCAAGTTGTAACTTAAAAATGTTTCAACTATGTGACTTTGAACATCTATAAAACATAATCCATATGACTAATATGAATGAAACTTGAAACTTGGATTAAACATATACTAAATAGATGAAAATAAAAAAAATACGTAAAAAATGTCGATAGAAAATATTTTATAGGCTTTCAAAACCACCTAGTTGTAACTTAAAAATGTTTCAACTATGTGACTTTAAACGTCTATAAAACATAATTCATATGACCAATATGAATGAAACTTGAAACTTGGATTAAACATATGCTGAATAGATGAAAATAAAAAAATTACGTAAAAAATGTCGATAGAAAATATTTTATAGGCTTTCAAAACCACCTAGTTGTAACTTAAAAATGTTTCAACTATGTGACTTTGAACGTCTATAAAATATTATTATTTTATATACAATAATTAATTAGTTAGTAATATAATTATTAATTATTATTTGTCATTATAATTATTAATTATTAATGGTTAACTCGCTGTGACAAATTTTGTTTATATTGTACCTGTACTTTATAATTTAATAGTTAATTGAAATAAGTTTGTATTTAATAGATTTTTGATTTTCTTGTTTGACTTAAACAACAATTACTTATCATAGTGAATAAGTTTTTTAATATATACAACATCACATCCAAAAACATCAACGACGATGCCCTCCGGTACCACAACGCGGTGTCTGAATGTCACGTCCTCTCCGTGTCCGACGTCCATGTCGCTCCGGTGTCCTCTCTGCAGGTTCCTCCTCTTCCGGTGCTTCTGGTGCCTCCTCATGATGCTGTGTAGAGGACTGACCAAAATCATGTGAGGACGCCCCAAAATCATGTGAGGATGCCCCAAAACCATATGGGGTGACATATGGCTCTGAAGCCCCAATAAATGGTAGAAATGGGGTACTGAAGAAGGCCTCGTCGGGAGGAGAGGGGGCCGCCATAAGCTGTGTGACTGCACCCAGATCGAAGTCCATAGTAGTCTGCGGTGACGCCATATGCGGTATATAAATGTCTCCCTGCTGTGCAAAATCATCAGTCGGCTGGGCGTGATCGTCTGTCTGTGGTGCGACGACATCTGCAGGAGCCGCTCTCGGATGTCGATGTGGTCGCCTCTGCCCCCCCGGATGTGCTCGTCTCTGTCGTCCAGCTGGCGGCGGCGGTGGCGGTGCATCCTCCTCAGCAGGCATAGCAGGGACATCGTCATCCTCAGGTGCTTCTGCCTGAAGATATGGATCAGGATATATCTGTGGCTCCTCATCAAAAAAACTGTCACGTATCAACCGGAGATGATCCAATAGAGCCACCACATCCCGATGAACTACCTCCCGCAGAATATATGCATGCTCCTGAGGCTGCGTGGAATGTGCAAGCTGACCAATGGCGTCTGCCTGCAAATGAAATGACAATCAAATTAATATCAAAAATGAGTTAAACAAAATTAATAAATCTTAGTAAACATACCAATCGCTGAATGCCAATCCCCTGACGTGTAAGGTACATGATGGTATGTCGTCGATACCAGTGTGCATAATCCCCCTGATCAGATAAATCAGAGTGTGATGTGATATATCCCTGTGGAAAGATACTGAATCGTGCACGCCTGTCCCAAAGCTGGATATAAGATGCATGATGTCGTCGCCAGTCTGTCGTCTGTCTACCTATAAGCACAATCGAATGTAGCTCGGTAGTCTGTCGTGGTGCCAAGGGGATATGCTGTATAAAACCGAACTGGCGCATGACCCGGTCTGGCTGGTGCCACTCAACGATGTGGAAGTGAATGAGTGGTACTACTGCAGCACGATCTCCAGCCAAAGATGTGCAGTATAGTGGAAGTGATGCGTAGACATAACCTGTATAAGGAGTCCATGAAACCTGAAATGTAAACTCAAAAAATAAGTCATATAGTAGCATGATAATTTTACTGAGATTATATTGAAATAACTTAAAATAGTGATAACAAAACAAATTTTCCTACAAAAAAGTACTGTTTAACTTACATCAGTCGGCACTAGAGCATCGAATATCTGTCTGAAGCTGTGCACACTATGTCTCGGAGTATGTGCAAACTTCTGAGACTGACTCCACCTGGTGAAAAAAGATTAACCTATGGTAAGTTTATAAAAAACAATAACAAAAGTACTAAATAACCGAAAGTAATGACGTAGACATACCATCGTCCCCGAGGACAGTCTTGAAGTAGCTCCGGTGCAAGCGGTGCGACAACTCGAGGAGCGATGCGTGGAAAATGCTCCCAGGCCCACATCTGTACTAACACCATGCAACCTGCAATCTGATGTGAATCAGCCTGACAACTGGTGCAGAGAGATCTGTACAGATGTGCTAATACAGCGGATCCCCAACTGTATGTAGCAGTCTGATCCAGATCCTCAAGTAATGGGAGGTACATCATGTGTACCAAAGCGGTGGAGTAGTCGATGCACAACATGCCTCCGAGAAGCCGCAAAATATATGCACGTGTGTGCTGAAGAAGCGTCTCCTCGTCTGCATCATCTGGAATGACGTCGAAATGCTGATCGAGCCACCTCATTCGCAAGCGCGAACCCTGGAGGACACCTCGTGCGCCGATGATGTCAATGCCTAGCAGCCTCTGTATGACTGCAACCCAATCGCCGGTACTAGCCCCCGTAACTGCATCTCCATGGATAGGTAACCCCAGCATGTAGGCGACGTCCTCTAATGTAATAGTCATCTCCCCCTCTGGGAGATGAAATGTGTGTGTCTCTGGCCGCCATCTCTCAACCAATGCAGCTATCAAATGATGGTCGATGGTCTTGAAGTCACACATAGCGACTCCATAAAAGCCTGCACGTCTAAGGTATGGAAAAATAGCTGCCGGCGGTGCCTCATGATGGAAACGGTGCGCTCTCCGAACATGAAGATGTCTAACAGGTCGTCGCGCCAACACATCGCGTGACACGTGCGTCTCCTGGCAAGATAAAAGTGGCTGCTCCATCTGAATGTGCAAACAATAAAACATTAATTTCATGTAAGTTATGACTTTTATCATGTAAGATATGTAATTTAGCATATAAATTTGAAAGAAGCATAAACACATTGGTTTAGTTGTTGTCTCCCGTGTTGGGGTGTTGGGGTGAAGACGTTCAGAGTTTCCTCGTTTTTGTTTTGTAGTCACTATAAGTTCATCTTTCATTATAAAAAACTGATGACATTTTCATTTAATAGTTCAAATGGTTTTGGTTTCTTATACAGGTACATTCCTTTTTTTGAGTTGGTGTTGTTTGTTTAAAGCTACTCATGTAATGTTGATCGTTCGACAAAAAATGTCACGTGAAATCGTGGTACATTTTCCAAAAATTACCCTATTTACAAGTACAACAAATATGATTAAAAATGGTGAAATGATAAAAATAATTACATGTACAAAGTTTTACAGTAACTGATAGAGTACGTGATTCATTTTAACCATTAGATGATTGCCCTATGTGTCTAGTAACAATAGAAACATCTTTGCAATTTTGTCATGCCCCTGAGTATAAATCAACCTCAAAAGCTCTAGATAATTTTTCTTGGTAAGGTGAGATGAGAAGGGAGGTATTATACCATCAGGAAGAGAGATTCTAGAAATGTGCAATGTTATGACAAACCTTTAGATGAAATGTGTCAGTTCCCCACTAGATGTGCATGTTTCTTCAAAATTTTCAGGCTGGAGATAATCCACCATAAGTTTCACATAGCCTTATGTCTTCCATGGATTAATGTCAAACACTTCAACCAATTTGTTTACTTTATGGGGAAGTAAAACCTCATTCCTTTGAATATGCACATTACCATGAACATATAAAATCATAATTTTGCAAGGAAAACTACTAATCTCATGTTCACTGAAATACCCCTTAACGTAAGAATGATACAAATAGTGTAAGTACCCAATAGCAAGATTCCAATCCATTTTGAAGGATAATGGGGATGACAAGGAAACATCAACCCCCAGGCCCACCCCTTCCACCCATTCAACCAACTTCGGTAACTCCTATAGAAGTAGTTTTTCAAAAAAATGAAATGTCACCCCACCACAGCTTCCTACATCCATATTAACCCCCCAATTCAGTTTCATTAAATGTGGACAGCCCTCATTTTTACCAAAGTTAATGATGCACTATTAAACCACCACTTTTAACCCCCCCCCCCTCAAATATACAAAATGCTTTGAGGGATGAGAAATGATTCGACACATTTCAATGTTCTAAAATGCACCGAATCATTTCTCATCCCTCAAAGCATTTTGTATTTTTGAGGCGGGGGTTGAAAAGTGATGGTTTAATAGTGCATCATTGACTTTGGTAAAAATGGGGACTGTCCACATTTAATGAAACTGAATTGGGGGGTTAATATGGATGTAGAAAGCTGTGGTGGTGTGACATTTCATTTTTTTGAAAAACTACTTCTATAGGAGTTACCGAAGTTGGTTGAATGGGTGGAAGGGGTGGGCCTGGGGGTTGATGTTTCCTTGTCATCCCCATTATCCTTCAAAATGGATTGGAATCTTGCTATTGGGTACTTACACTATTTGTATCATTCTTACGTTAAGGGGTATTTCAGTGAACATGAGATTAGTAGTTTTCCTTGCAAAATTATGATTTTATATGTTCATGGTAATGTGCATATTCAAAGGAATGAGGTTTTACTTCCCCATAAAGTAAACAAATTGGTTGAAGTGTTTGACATTAATCCATGGAAGACATAAGGCTATGTGAAACTTATGGTGGATTATCTCCAGCCTGAAAATTTTGAAGAAACATGCACATCTAGTGGGGAACTGACACATTTCATCTAAAGGTTTGTCATAACATTGCACATTTCTAGAATCTCTCTTCCTGATGGTATAATACCTCCCTTCAAATGGTTTTGTTTTCTTATACAGGTACATTCCTTTTTTTGAGTTGGTGTTGTTTGTTTAAAGCTACTCATGTAATGTTGATCGTTCGACAAAAAATGTCACGTGAAATCGTGGTACATTTTTAAAAAATTACCCTATTTACAAGTAATACAAATATGATTAAAAATGGTGAAATGATAAAAATAATTACATGTACAAAGTTTTACAGTAACTGATAGAATACATGATTCATTTTAACCATTAGATGATTGCCCTATGTGTCTAGGGCAACGTGTCTTCGTATGACCTTCCTGGCGGCATATGCTGCACCGCCGTCCAGCTGGATGTTCACTAGGCCAATCCATCTCATTCCGAATACGAGTCGACTTTGGCCTCCCTTTAGGTCGAAGTCTGTTGCTGTTTGGTAGAAGCGTGGGTGCGCCATCAGGCAGCTGAAAATTCTGATATTCCCCGATTGGCATCCACGGAGTATTGTAGCAGGAGTTGATGCTCTCGAGCCGATAAGCTGGATCAACGAACTGCTCCCAAGATACGTGTACGTAAGCACATGCAGCAATCACATGGCCGCAGGGATATCTCAGTGCCTGAAAGTTGCCACAATCACAGTAACGCTTCTCCAATAAAACAACTCGCACACGACCATTGCTACATGCCATAGCATCACCGGGCTCAGCGACCTCAAATCGTTGCTCTGGACGATTAAATGCAGTTACACGGTAAGTTGCGGCCTCCTGAAGAACTGTATCTAGCTCGCGTTGGAAATGGTGTCCATAGCGCATCCCTCTGTTCAAGCCCTCTTCAGCTTGCTTTCCTCGTTCCAGAAAGTACTTTACACTACGATAGAAGGTCTCTTGTACCAACCCTGAAATTTAGATTTACGACATTATACAAATATTATATTATAATAGTAACTCTTCTGAGTAACATATATTGAAATATTCGTATTTACCTGTGATAGGTAGTTTTCGAACACCCTTGAAAACTCCATTTATACATTCTACGATGTTGGTCGTCATATGACCATATCTCCTCCCATCATCATATGCCAACGACCATTTCTGCTTTGGAATTTGCATCATGTAATCATACACTTCTGGATTCACTCTGTGGATATCTTGAAGACGCTCCTCCATCCTTTGTTGTTGAGGCTCATATGCTATCATACAAGCAGTCATCTGAACAGTTATGAAAATAACTACGACAAAAACATTTTAAACAGAAAAGGATGTTCATACCAATTTTTAAGATTGCCTTTTTCATCGACTCATTCTTGAACTTCTTTCGCAAATTGCTGGCAATGTGTCGAATACAGTATCGATGATGGGCATATGGTGGTCTCCACGAAAGACCCTCAGACTGTATCGCCTCCTTGATTGCACGGTGGCGATCAGAAATAAGACAAATCCCTTCTGCATCCGTAACAAACTCTCGGAGACATGCCAGAAACCAGCTCCATGATGAGAAGTTCTCTTTCTCCACAATTGCAAATGCTATAGGCAGAGGGGCTCGATTTCCATCTTGTGTGGCGGCAATCAATAAAGTTCCGGTATACTTTCCATACAGAAATGTGCCATCAATTTGTATGAACTGCTTGCAATGTCTAAAAGCCGCCACACTTGGTAAAAATGTCCAAAATAATCTATCAAACACAACCATTGAGCGGTCAAGTTGGTTCTGTTGGTTAACATATTCAACTGTATGTAACCGATAGACTATTTGATTATTGTGGCGTAGAAGCTCCAACAGTTGTGGTAGAACTCGATAAGAGTCATCCCAATCACCATACACTTTCACAATAGCCTTTTGTCGTGCTGCCCATGCCTTCCAGTAAGAGATTCGATACCCAAAAAGCTGTTTGATTCGCTCAATGACCAGAACCACGGGGATATCTTGACATGCTCTAATCATTTCAACAATAATAGTTGAAACAAACTCAACATCTAATGAAGAGTGTTCCTGTGCCAAGCTTGGGTTCACACATGTGTGTGGAGTAAATCTAGTGATGCGCCAGCTGTGAAAAGTGTTATCAATAATAGCTCGCAGACGCATTTGACAGTTCGATTCAAATTTGTCACAACGGATCAAATAATAAGATCTCTTTGCCTCTTCTACAACATATGAGTAATGTCTTTCAATGTGATATTGTTTTATCACATTTTTTATTGCTTCTTTTCTCTCAAACTCTCTGCCAATATACAGAACATCGTTATCTGACACTCGATTTATGCCACCAATGATTCCTGGAAATTCTGAACTGGGAGTGATAACTGAATAATCAAATTCTGGCAAGCGATTCATGCCTTCAGTCGACCAGGAAGCCAATAGTGGAGGATGGTTCAACGGTCGGTTGAACCTCGCATGAGTTGGTACAGACTGATCTTCCGCATGCTCTTCTTCTTCTTCAACTTCCTCTTCATCTTGTTCAAAATTGTCATCATCCTCAAATTCATCAACCAATGCATCTAAAGTATGTGGAGGACTATCCATTGAAACTGTGGCTGATGGAAATGATGGAATAACTACTGATGCTGATGGAACATCTTGATGTGAAGGAGCATATGACATAGTTTCATGAATTTGAGATGGGTCAACTTCCAATGTCGATGGAACCTCCATTGTAGCTATAGTGACATACAACTCCATCATTTGATTCTCAGGTATATACTTAACCAATGAAAGTATATATTCCCAATCATCATCATCATTTACCGGATATGGCACATGCCAAAACCTATCTATAAATTGAAGATGTCTGAATGTAATGGACTCTATTACTTGATTCCTCGCGAGTTTTAACCTCCGATGGATTTTCCTTTGCACAGCTTCCAAAGTAGTACATCCTCCAAGCATCACAACAGCTTCTGGATGTATACTATAACTGCATCCATGTTTTGTCTCAATTATTTGACCGTTGCAATAAATATAAGCGGCGACCATCTTTTTTATCTAAAAGAAACCACTGTTATTAATTAAATCTGATTAAAGAATCAATTTATGTATGCATGCTTCTAGTAATTTATGTTGGAATCCTAATCCCTCCACCAAATCAATATGTTCAAACCATATTGATGTGTAACTATTTACACAACCCACAAGTTTGTGTTACTTACCCAAAAATAGAAGTCAAATATATTTATACATATCCACATGCATTATATGCATGAGGTACACGAACATGTCATGTAAAAGCATAGAGTTATATGAAATTGAAAGTCTCCACATGAGTAAGCCCGGAGCGACAGATAGCCAACCCCATTCACTTTCCTAGACAAGGCAAGCCTCCAGGAAAGTAGGTGGTCCGACCCAAAGCCCCTCTACCCGGGGATACTTTACTCAAGAGAGCAATCATTTCATGATAACTCTAACACTTAATATGCAAAAAATATATTGAACTACTAAATTCAAGTTCATAACTTCAATTACAAACCGAGGTCAAGGTAGATTGAAAACTAAATTCATTATCATTCCTAGAATGTAATGAAAAGGTATATTCCATAGGCAATTTACTACTACTTGGCTAATTAATATAACTACTTCGCTAATTAATATAACTACTTCGTTGATTAATATAACTACTTCGCTATGGTTAACTAATTATCTAATTATGGTTAACTAATTACCTAATTATGGTTAACTAATTACCTAATTATGGTTAACTAATTACCTAATTATGGTTAACTAATTACCTAATTATGATTACTTAATTAACTAATTATGATTAATTAAATAACTAATTATGATTAATTAATTAACTAATTATGCTTAATTAATTAACTAATTATGATTACTTAATTAGCTAATTATGATTACTTAATTAGCTAATTATGATTACTTAATTAACTAATTATGATTGATTAATTAACTAATTATGATTAATTAATTAGCAAGTGATGATTGATTAATTAGCAAGTAATGATTGATTAATAACCTAATTACAATTATTTAATTACCTAATTATGATTCATTAATTACCTAATTATGATTAATTAACTAACTAATTATGTTTCATTAATTACCTAATTATGATTAATTAACTAACTAATTATGTTTCATTAATTACCTAATTATGATTAATTAATTAGCTAATTATGATTAATTAATAACCTATTATGTTTCATTAATAACCTAATTATGATTAATTAATTACCTAATTAGGATTAATTAATAACCTAATTATGATTAATTAATAACCTAATTATGATTAATTAATAACCTAATTATGATTAATTAATAACCTAATTATGATTAATTAATAACCTAATTATGATTAATTAATAACCTAAATAGGATTAATTAATATCCTAATTATGATTAATTAATTAACTACTAATGATTAATTAATTAACTAATTATGATTAATTAATTAACTAATTATGATTACTTAATTACCTAATTATGATTACTTAATTAACTAATTATGCTTAATTAATTACCTAATTACGATTATTTAATTACCTAATTATGATTAATTAATTACCTAATTATGATTGATTAATTAACTAATTATGTTTAATTAATTACCTAATGATGATTAATTAATTAGCGAATTATGATTAATTAATAACCTATTATGTTTCATTAATTACCTAATTAGGATTAATTAATTACCTAATTATGATTAATTAATAACCTAATTATGATTAATTAATAACCTAATTAGGATTAATTAATTACCTAATTATGACTAATTAATAACCTAATTATGATTAATTAATAACCTAATTACGATTAATTAATAGCCTAATTAGGATTAATTAATTACCTAATTATGATTAATTAATTACCTAATTATGATTAATTAATTAACTAATTAGGATTAATTAATAACCTAATTAAGGTTAATTAATAACCTAATTATGATTAATTAATTAACTACTAATGATTAATTAATTAACTACTAATGATTAATTAATTAACTAATTATGATTGATTAATAACCTAATTATGATTTATTAATAACCTAATTATGATTTATTAATAACCTAATTATGATTAATTACTTAACTAATTATGATTAATTACTTAACTAATTATGATTAATTAATTTACTAATAATGATTAATTACTTAACTAATTATGATTAATTAATTAACTAATTACGATGATTAATTAATTAACTAATTACGATTAATTACTTCACTAATTATGATTAATTAATTAACTAATTATGATTAATTAATTAACTAGTTATGATTAATTAATTAATTAGTTATGATATTAACTAATTATGATTATTTAATTAACTAATTATGATTATTTATTACCTACTTACCATTAATTAATAACCTAATTATAATGAATTAATTAACTAATTATGATTCATTAATTAAATAATTATGATTAACTAATTTGCTAATTATGATTAATTAATTAGCTAATAATCATTAATTAATAATCTAATTACATTTAACTATTTACCTAATTATGATTAATTAATAACTTAATTATCATTGATTAATCAACTAATTATGATTAATTATTTAACTAACTAATCATTTCATTATCTAATTACATTTAAAAAAACCATACTATTTATAAAATACAAACATTATATACTAATTCTATAAATTAAACAACTAAATTATTAAATAAAACTATTAAATAAAACTATTAAATAAATTTAAAGAAAGATTTACCTCAAATTTGTGACGTCGTAGGTACACCGGCAGAGCAACCGAAGAGGCAAGGCTTCACCGCAACCGAAGAACGCAAGGAAAAATTTTGAGAGAGAGAGAGGAAGGGAGGGAGGGAGGAATGGGGGTGGGTGAGGTAGGAAGTGAGGAAATGGGGTGGGGGGAGGGTCCTATTTATAGGATGGGGGTGTGTTTCGGCGCCACTTCAAGTGGCGCCGAATTTATTGGGAAGAAGGGTGCAGCGCCACTTCAAGTGGCGCTGCACCCTTTGTATTTATGTTTTCAGCGCCACTTCAAGTGGCGCTGAAGGCTTCTTCCGCCAAATTGGTGGAGCGCCACTTGAAGTGGCGCTCCAATTCGAAAACCCTTGAGCGCCACATGGTCTGGCGCTCAAGGGACCCATTTAACTAAATATTTCAATGTTTGACCCATTAAAATAAATAAAAAATAAAAAAAACCCATCCCGCAAAAAACTCCTCCCAACTCCCTTTCCCCTTCACTCCGCACAAACAGAACCACGCCCCCCCCCCCCCCTTTTCATCTTTATTTTTCATTATTTTATTTTATTTTTATTTCATTATATTTATATTATATTATAACCTATAATAACACATATATATATATATATAATAGATAATAATGATAGTAACATATATAACAAATATAATTAGTATAACATTAATAATATACAATTATGTACATTTTTTTTATTCATAAATATAATATATATATTATGTGCTATATATCATATACAATATAATAATAATAATAGGTATATTAATAAAAGTATATAAGTCTATATATATTATATTAATTTCTTATTAATAGTTATTAGTTTAACAATAATATTAGATATTTCTATTCTTATTTTAGTGTTATAAATGTATAGAATATTTTTAGATAGTTTCATTTCATTTGAATCTGACTCACATGCATTTTTAACACTTGGAGTTGGTTCGCCACGCACGCATCATTTTATTATGTTAGGAGCAGTTGCTTCGGTGACCAACACGGGAGGAACAACACAGTAAAAGCTCCACGTGGAAGCCAGGGAACTCCTCAGGGGAGATTCCAGAGGCTTCGGTTGGGTGATGAATTCACGAGAGGCAGGAGAGACATGGACGACGGAGGCAGCAGGAGCATTTTAGAAGATCACAGGAGATATAGGGAACATCCATCAGGAGAGACAGACATTAAGTTTTTGTATCCAAACCAGGGGGAGTAGAGTAAGAGAAACTTACACCATCTTCCTGGGAGCAGATTGGAGTACAGAGAGCAGCAGACCAGTGCATTTCAGACCTCGATTCCCAGGGCGGGACATCGAGCGGATTCCAGAATTGCATCCACCATCAAGCATCTAGAGTTAAAACTTCCGGGAGCTCGAGAAGGGAGACAAACATCCTTATTTGTCTTGTGCTCTGTTTTCCTGCAACTCAATTAAATATGAACTCCATTATTTCGTACCCTATTGTTGCATTAAAACCAACCACTATGTCCGGCTAATTTCCTTCGGGGGGGAATAAGCTCGTTGATTACGGTTGTTTAGTCTTATTCATGCGCTGCATCCTTTTGCTTTGGGTCATCTCTCTCATTGTTTACAGACGAGTTTATTTTCAAAACAACAAGATTGTGTGAAAACCGATCTTGTTTGTACCACAATTAAAACTGTTTCAAATTGAGTAATTCACTGACAAGTGAATTATACTCGAATGAGAGAGACACACCAAACTCAACTGACAAGTTGAGATCAGTGACTTCTGACCTATCTTCACCATTAGTTTGAATGACTCTTACAGTCGAAGGACTGTAAGATCTATTTCATCAAAAAATGATCAGACGACAAATCTGGCCAGCTTCTTTTAGTCAGATCCAAAATTTCCTAAATCGCAGTGCATGAATAAGGCTAAGAAACATCAAATCGGTCAGTGGACTTTTCCCCTATTCATCTACTGGTTGTTTGCACCCCAGTTTCTCTTACTGCTTTGTCTACTCTCTTTGCACTCACCATCTCACTCTCACTTCTGCACACACTAAGTCTCACTCACTCCACTTCACCACTACCAATTGTCTTTGCTCTATTTTTTCATGTGTGTTTTTGTTTAGTTTATTTTTTTTGAACACCAAACACAACAATATTCCTCCCTATGGTTCGACCCTATCTTTCCACTGTCCTAAGTAGTAATTAGGTTATAAATTTTAGTTTGTCGCTCGTGCCCAACGACGCGTGAGCGTGCAACTCTCATTCCCTTCAAACATTTTCAAGGATTTTTCTTCCAAAAAAATCACATGATGGAAATTGATTCATTTTCTTCTTCTTCTTAATTCTCCTTGAATATATAGGATATATAAAATTCCTTCTCTATATTGATGGTGCATAAAAACATTTCCTCATATAAAGAAAAAATTTGAGAAACTAATTCCCTTCGGAGACTTGTCTTAATACTTTCAAAGAAATGGTCAATCTTGCATTCCATATTGTTTATGTAATCTGTAGCATGCATGGATAGTCTTGTAAAGGTGTCCTCATACTCCACAAAACATTCTTCCTCCTTTTGATTTAAACCAAGGATCCTTCTCTTTATTTTAATATGTTTCTCATTAAGGAAATGTTTGTTTAAGAATGTTTCATTAAATGATCTCCATTCCATGTGTTCTATTTCCTCTTCCTCCATATTATACTGTATTAATGACCACCATTGATCAAAATATCCCTTTAAATAGTATATTAAAAGTATAATATTTTCCTTTTCATCATATCCCAACATTATAAATATATTTTCAAGGGACTTAATCAATTTCTTAGCTACCATAGGATTAGTAGTCCCATTAATTTATGGGGGATTATGTATCATAAAGTAATCCAACATAAGATAATAATGTTGTGGAACAGTAGGTTGCTCCATTCAGGCAAGGTTAATTTTTATTACCTGATTAATATACCCTAATATATCCATGATCTACTCATTTACGATACCAATTATATTGGCTTTCTTGACAAGAAAATTTCACTATTAACCATGAGTGTTTATACCATTCTTTCTTCCAGTATCCAATTCTAAAAAATAGAATATACTCGATTATCTCATGAAATTTTGAATTTTAAATCATGGAATATAGTTATACATTTGGTGTAACACTTAACATAAATCGAATATTTGTGCATTGTTAATCTCATAATCATAAACTTGTGTTCTTTGGTAATATCTTTAAATAATAAAAATATTTTCAAATCCTTCATAATAAAATGTGAATTATCCTAATAATATCTCCTTGGAGTGTTAAACCAAGTATGCAGTAAGGCATGTTGTCGTGAACCAAGTGACAGTTGAGTCAAATACCAATATGAAATTTTAGAGTTATTACCCGTAGGTATAATTGTGTTAAAACCACATTCACTTAGAGTATCCAGATAGGGATGTATTACTAGGAAAACCAACAAAATACCATCCTTTGAAGCTCACTTATGTATAATGATTATCACTCATGATGTTATTATATTTATCTTATTCCCATGTTTTACTTATTTTTATAAACTCGTCCTTGATAAAATGTTTATTCATACATTACTGAGAATTTGAGCTCACTCATTTCTTATTTTTTTAATTCCTTGGGTTTTTAAGGTTGAGTCTTACTAATGAGTTGTCTAGAAAAAAAATTATAGTATGGAACCTTTAAGGATAAATGATCATGAGTTTTGTAAAATAATTTTATTATGTATCTTTACTCTAAATACACAAAACCTATCAGTCCTTGGGATATTATTATTTATGAAAATTAATGTTTTAAATCATGTAAAAGACTTAAAATAAAGGAATGTTTATCTTGGGTCTCTATAGACCACATATCCATTCATTATAAAATGAGAACATAACATGTGTTACATGAGGATTAAAGCCTCAATAGATGAAATATTTCATTTTTATTCACCACTTTTCATGGATGGTTTCAAAAATATATTTGATGAATATATATGATAATAAATATTAATTTTATTTCATGAATATGATTCTAAAAGGATGAAAAATAAATTAATAATCATTATAATTTAATTTTTTGTTATTTATAAACTACCCAAAAAATATTCATCATGGATTCCATTCTCGAAAAACAAACCCATAATTTATATCAAATAAACATCGGGATGCACCATTGAAAAAAAAATTGAAATACCTTTTTTAATATGGGAATGATAAACTTAGTATCAAATAATGGGGTTTTACATCATCATTGTGAAACATGTATGACACAATTGAAATTAATAACATTCGATGATGAAAATAAACCTTAACTAAGATATGTGAAGTGAATGATTGTAATTGAATAATATAAAATTTAATGGACATAAATAAGTCTATGAAATAAGTTATTAAGATGGTTATGTTTATTATATCAGAAGTTAAAATTCTTTTGTGGAATTTTGGATTAAAAGGTAAGGTTTTATTCACCAAAATCATTTTGGACTAAATATTTTTTATCATTGAACCTTAATATGAGTAAATTATATGTTCTTACTGATAAAACATACCCATTTTTTCTCCACTAGTTATTCAGTGTGATTTCATGTATTTAAAAATTTTTACCATTATTTAGTTCAAAATTCACTTTAAGTTATTCTTGTAAGAGAAACTAACCATATATATTATTTCATATAGAAACATGATCCTTTTACACAAATTATTACATGATTTTTATTATAAATATCCAATAAACACAACCCTAAAACTGTGATAGATAGTGTCTTGGAATACTAGGTTCATAATAAAAAAAATAAACTAAAACACAACATCTGTATTTCATTCTCCTTAACGAACTCCTAAATCCTTTTGATCTCCTAAAACTGGATAGGAAAACCAATGGAATACATAAAATAAAGGGGTGAGCTAAAAAGCCCGGTAAGGTAATAAACATTATACTAAAGCATATCATATGATTCAAAAGGCATAACATGATATCATAAATAGAAAATATTTTGGATAATTATATGGGGAATAACATAAATATAATGGATTCATAATATCATGGTAACAAAGGAAAGTGGTAGAAATATATAACATGACATAAACATAAATCAAGGATAACTGGCAAGACAACATCATGGGGTGGATAGAGTCCCATCATAGATTAGGTTTACTCCTCAATCCCATACATAATTTCTCATGAGACAAAAACATTACCCAATGAATTGCATAAATATTTGTGCATTTCCATCATAACATGTACATAGTTATGTGTTCCACAAAAGGAAATCAACCAATAGGAATAAACATAATAATTACACATGGAAAGAAATGGGTTGCATAATATTACCTCATATCATAATCAAAGGATATTTCATGGAGATTCCACATAGAAAAAGGGATTAAATATTTTGTAAGTGCATATATGTTGTCATAATAATAGGTATCGAAATATTTTTTTCATTTGGAAGAAAAATTCATGAGAAAGGGTAGATAATTTTGTATAGAAATGAACTTTCAAAACAATGTTTTAAGGAATCAGTTAAAGGATTTTGGAGAAATAATTAGTATGGAATTTTCTTTGAAAACCAGAGTTAAATTAGAATAGTTATTACTAAAATATTAAATTGTATAATGAAATCATGAATGGTAATAAATAATTTAAATGATTATTATATAAAAGGATTAAGGGATATAAAAGTTCCCCTTAATCAGGTTTGATATTAAAGAATTCATTTGAGAAATAAACTTATGGAATGTATTACCCCATAAAAGGAAGGGATAATAATATAGGTATATATGTAAGAGACATATATACATAATATAGAATCATTTTATAACATAATAGAGAAATATAAAGTTATTTAGAGAGATAAAGTTCATAACTCAATGAAAAGGAATTGTTCAAAGAGATCCCTCACCTTATTTTACAGAATCGTTCTGCACATTTACTTAATGTCCTGAATAATCCAACTAAACTCATTAATTAATTACTTCAGAACCTTTTTAATATATATTCTATTTATTATAATTATATTATGTTCATTTACAACCATTTAATTGATATATAAATACTAATTTTTTTGTTCTGAGAGCGTTCGTTTCATGGTCCCAAGGACGGGTCACTTATAGATAATTATTGATGTTCTTTTAAAATGAGACAAAAACTCTATAAGTTAAATGAAATGAAATTAATTTAATTTTATATATTTTATTGGTCCCAAATATCCTTTTTTTGTTTCAATATAGAGACTATTAATTTAGTAAAAACTTTAACATTATGCGGTTAGTTTATTTAGGTGGTTTGACCAACCGTCACAAACTAGTTCTGTTTTATTTAATAATATGTATTTATATTAATTACATAACATGAAATATGTTGTAATATACTTTTATAATCTTATTTAACTATAATAATGTGTTTATGAGCATCCTTGAAGGTAGCAATAGAAAATTAATACTCATCATCCCAGGAGGCGGTGAACCGACATAATTTGGACAATGGTTTAATTTTTAGAATAAGAGGATAATAGAAGAGGATGTTTGGTATATATTACATAATAACTATAAAATTATAATATATATATATATATGATATTGGAATTATTATCCTATATTTTATGACTGAGGTGAGTAGAAGTTAGAAGAAGAAAAGAATTTAAAAGAGGTGGTTTGAGAATATTACCTCTTGAATTCATTCTCCTTGAAAAACTCCTTAAGGAACATGAAATTAGTCATTTGGTGAGACAAGAAGAACTAGGAAATGGTGTATAGTATTTGAAATATAATTGGGTATAAATTTTACAAGATACAAGGCTTAGAAGTTGTGATAAGAAGGGGTTGTGAGGTGTGGTATTTATAAGGGCAGGAGAGGAGTGTTTTTGAATATTATATTAATTAGTTTGTTATTTTGCCTCAAGAATTCCAATATTATAGATTCTTGTGAAAATATACATGAAATTGTTCATGTTATTTTGAAATAATCTTTTATTACACCATCCATGTCTCAAAAATTCATGTATTTAGATTATAATGTTAAATAACATATTTTACCCTATTTCACTATTCACCAAAAAATCAACTATTTTAGACAAATATAAAAAATCACCCTGACCATTTTTTGATGTGTGGATTCCAAAAATAAATTCCATTTTATGAAAATAATTTTATAAATATGAGAAATTTTATTTTAAAATAAAATCCTCATTATTTGAAAAATACCAATTTTAATATTATAATCAATTTTTTGACCCTTTGAATAAACAACTAAAGTCACATAAAAATATATTATCATTGTAATACTATATTTTATTAATTTATAAACCCATTTTACAAAAAATAAAATTTCTTTTAAATCATTATATTTGTTATAAAAATGAAAATTATATATATATATATATATATATTACAAAAATAGAAACACTTATTTTATCATTTTTAATACATTTATTTACTTGTATTATTGTATTGATATTCTATATTTTAATTTTAAAAGATAACTAAATATTATTTGAGACTTACATAGGTGAGGATTCTAATTTAATGTTCAGGTTACCATTCTTAATGATCATATTACTATTCCAACGGTCAGGTTACTCTTCCAATGGTTATATTAATACTCCAATGATCAAATTTTTAATGGTCATATAGGATCCCCACTTTCTATAAATACCTCATATTTAATTCATTAAAAATTTATTTCTATTTTCTATCTAGGCTATATATTTTAATTTTCAAATTTCATATTTCATTACTAATATTCTTCTTTATTTATATAGTGTTGTTCATGAGTTAGATTATTCTAGAGGATATATTATATCCAGATTTTACAATTTGTGTTATCTTATTTTTTATTTTTTCCCCATTGTAATATTTTAAATTATTATGTTCATATTTATTCTTTAAATTTAATTTTAAAATTTATATAATAAACTTTTGTTTGTTTCACCATGTGGTGCATGTTCTTTATACTACATTACTAAATATGCACAATTATGAAAAGGGAAATTCCATTGATAAAATTATTAGGTGTTACATTCTTCCTCCCTTAAGAAATTTTACCCTCAAAATTTCATTTTACATGGTAAGGTGAAAGCATGTGATAGTACTTCTTATTCATGGATTCTTCCAGTTCCCATGTCATCTCCTCTTAATTTTGTTTTTTCCATATTGATTTGACTAGGTGAGTTGTCTTGTTGTGTATAACATTATCTGTATGGTCCAAGATCATAAGAGAGATCATTTTCCAATTTTTCCACATCTGAATTCAGCACATGTTCTAGATCTGTTATGTACTTCCTCAAGAGGGATATGCGGAATATGTCATGTACTTAAGGTAATGTTGGTGAGATTACTAATCTATAGGCCACAACTCGGATGTGATCAAGAATCTTAAAGCAATTAATGTGCATGAGACTTAGCTTTCCCTTCTTCCCAAATCTCATGACTCTCTTTCATGGAGATATATAAAGGAATGCCTTTTCTCTAACCACAAACTCTAGGTCTCTTAGAATATTTTCATCATATCTCTTCTGTCAACTTTGAGAGGCCTCAGTATGTTGCTAAATGGTCTGGATATTTTCTACCTTTTCCTTGACCATTTCAGGACCCAATAACTTATTTTCTCCGACTTCATCCCCGCACGTAGGTGTTCTTATATCTTCCCATAAAGATATTTATATTGATCAATTTGGAGGCTTGATTAGAAACTATTATTGTATGAGAACTTGACCAGAGGAATATGCTAATACCATCCTCATTTAAAGTCCATAAATCTTTCTCTCAACATGTATTCAAGCATTTGGATAGTCCACTAAAATTTACATCATTTTGGGGGTGATAAGTCATACTGAAGTTCAACTTATTGTTTAGATCATGTTAGAGACTCTTCTAATACTTGGAGGTAAATCTTAGATCTAGATTGGATACAGTCAGTAATGGTATTCCATACAACCTCAACACTTCTCTAATGTATATACTTTTTAGTTGATCATGTAATATGTCCTCTCAAATGGTGATGAAATGAGAAATTTTTTTAATATGGTCCACCACAATCCATATAGAATTATTTCATATTTATTTCTTTGGAATACTGGTGATAAAGTCCATGGTAATGTTTTCCCATTTCCATGTAGGTATGGTTAATTGTTATGTCATACCCTTGGAATTGTTTCTTTTAGCCTTCACATGCTGATATACCAGGCACATTGATGTATATTATACAACATCATTATTCATATTTTCTATAAAAAAAATCTCTCAAAAATCTTTTTCTCCTTAGGTAGATAGATAAGGTTGAGATATGTGAATCATTCAATAACTCCTTCTTCTCATGCCCCAAATATTATATTAGTTCAATTACATATGCCACCACAGAACACGAGTCAATGAAGAAAATTTCATTAAATCTCAAGCCCGGGGACTTGAACCCACGACCTTCCCCTCACCCCCCCCAAACCCTTACCACCCCACCACCAACAGTGGGACAGTCATGACCCAAATATTAAAACTCCTTATTCTTTAATTTTAAACTATGAATATTTTCATTTTCTTTTATCTTCCACCTTCTTCTGTATTTACACATTATCTATTTGGGAAAATTTTATCTTCTCCAAAAGGGATGGTTGAGAAATAATTTGAGAAAGGAATGATAATATTCTTTCCTTCATGATCATCATGTTCATCATTTTTAAGTCTAAGAAGATTATATCCTTCTCAATTCTCAACATTGATTAGGTTTTTAGATCCTTTTGAGTTAGGTAATCTTCCACTTAGTTTTCTTTCCTATGATAGTAGTGGATTAGGTAGTCATGGTACTTGATATTTTCTAATTATATTTCCTAGAATATATTAAGACCATTTAGTGTGAATATATATTTTATACACTTATAATACATATATATTTCACACATCTCCTGATAAAGATAGTGTTTCCAAATATGTAATGTGAAGATCACTAAAACCAACTCTAGATCATGTATTGGGTGGTTCTACTCATGAACTTTCAAATTTATTGAGGCGTAGGCTATCAATTTTTATTCTGCATTAGTATGAAGCCCAAGACCTTATTTTAAGCAAAATTTTATACTAAGAAAAGTTACCCACTTGAGGGTAGTGTGAGGACTAGTGAAGTGACAATTCTCTTTTTCAATTCCTTGAATCTCTCAATCCAAAAAAAAACTTTACCCCCTTCCAAGTCATCTAGTTTATTTGGTTTTACAATTGTGAGAAATTTCTCACAAATCATCAGTAATACCAAACTAGTCCAAGGAAACTATGGATCTATTTTATAAATGATGGTATGGGATACTCCTCGATTTTATTTAACTTAAAAGGGACCACATATATCCCTTTTCAATTGATAACATGCCCCAAGAATGATACTTACTCCGTCCATAACTCACATTTACTATACTTTTCATATAGAATATCCTTTCAAAAAACATTTACTATAGTATTCAAATACTCCTCATGCTCCTCCTTGATTTTGGATTATATCATAATATCATATATAAATACTACCACAAATTTTTCAAGTTAATCTCTAAAGTCTCTATTCATTAAGTCCATAAATATTATTGGAGCATTAGTGAGTCCAAAAAAATCACTATGAACTCATAATATCCATACTATATTTTAAATTTTGGTCTTGGGAATATCTTTCTTATTAGCCTTTAATTAGTGATATCATAACCAAAGTCCCACTATAAAGAAATCTCGGGGTCCATGTAGTTGATTAAATAATTAATCTCTCTTTGGTATGAGATAATTTTTATTTATCATTATTTTATTGAGTTCACAATAATCAATTCATAGGCTCATTGGACTATTCTTATTCTTGATGAAGAGGACCGGAACACCCCATGGTGAAGCACTCAATCATATGAAACCCTTTTCCATATTCTCTTGTAATTGCTTCTTCGGTTCTTCCAATTAAATGGTGGAAATTTTTTATGGAGTTTGGATATGCGAAATGATCTTGTTTTAAGTTCGATTGAGAACTCAACCTCTAATTCAGGAGGAAGACTAGGAAAGTCTTTGAGAAATACATTGATATAATTCCTCAAAATGGCCATGTCTAAAATCATGATTCTCTCCTTTATCTCAATCATTTTATCTAGATATAATTTATCATAAGTTAGTAATATCCACACTTGAGATGAATATTCCAAAGAATATTCATCCTCCTCCTTACACCTATACAGAATCAGAAGATGACTCAGGATGTGAAGAGTGATCTCCCTTTCCTAAAATATGATGTTGTCTTTATATAAGGATAATCAATCCATTCACAATATAGTATCAAACACCACTAAAGGAAGTATAAAAATATTTTTTAAGAGTTTTAGTATACAAAAATTGATCATGTAGGATTTATATACTTGGGAGGTGAGAATAGATTAATTTTTTATTCTCACGGATAGCTTAACCCCCATGTTTTGAGGCAGTGTTTGAATAATTTGACTAAACTTGAAAGATATGAAAGAATTTGTAGAACCAAAATCAAAAATTATGTTTCTTATTCTTGAATGAATAACCATTATACCTATCACCACATTGTTACATGGATCCACCTTAGTAATAGTGGTATAATATTCCCTTATTTTCTCTCTAGGACTTGGAGTTTGTTGTTGTTGATCATCTTTGACAACCCATTACTTAGGCACATGAGCCTTAGCTCGGTTGGGAAGGCCTCTGTAAGTGCATCCAAGTGACTAGGGATCAAAACCAAGCGGAGGCAAAATTTCCGGGTACTTGGTCCCTGAGTCCTTTAAGGCCTTCGGGCCACCCAGGCCTTCAGGTCATTAAGGCCTTAGGGCCACCTCAAGGCATTCGGGCCACCTTAAGTGTAGATGAAAACCAGACAACCTACAAGAAACAAGCTCTACAAGCAGGACAAGTAAGGATATTTCACCATATCAAAAGATAAACGAATTGAAAGAATGAGAGGGTATGGTACCTGCCATCGGGACAAGCCTGTGCATTCATGGGAATGCCTAGCCAAACAGCCATGCGAAGGTGGAGATCTGATTTCACGATCAAGATGCTGGGGAGGAGCAGTTCCAAGTAGTTAGTCTAGGTTATATGTAATGTTTGAAGCCTACGGGCAATGAATTCCTCTAAGGCCAATGGGCCATGTAATACTTATGCCTATGGGCCTTGTAAGGGTTCCACCTCACCCCTTCAAAGGTGGATTATCAAAATCAATAAAAAATGAAGGCCTTCGGGCCATTGGAGGACAACCCATTGCTTAGTGAATTGGTTTTATAATGCATGTGTTCTTTATTGTTAAAAAATTTACTACATCCTGAGTGTTGATCTAGACCATTTTTCCTTCCATCGCATTAGTGGTTTTCTTCATCCCTCTTCAAAATTAATTAGTCGGGTACCATTTTTCCATATTTGAAGCATGTCTCGGTTCCCTTGAGACAGTTTCTAGTATTCTTCTTCCCACATTTTTTTATTTGTGTGATGTTTTTTTTATTTCTCCCATGGTATTTATCCATTTATCCTACCAAATTAAACTCTATTTTACATTTTTTATCTCCCACACCAGGTGACCACTGAGAGTCTCCAATATTCATCTCAACCTTGAGGGAATAATGATAACCAATTCACTTTTATCAAAGTAATGAATCGTAAAATATTTTTTTAGACTTTGTTTTAACCCACTAAAGAAATAATCCACCTTACTTTCGGTGTTGATGACAAAGCTAGAGGATTACTGCACAATCCTTGTGAAGTTTTTCTCATACAACCCAATAGACTCATATTAATTTTTCTTTAGTCCAATGAACTCTCTCCCAATTTTAATATGGAGATTTTAGGGAAAATATTTACGGAAAAATATTTTATTGAATCCTTAGTTTTCTCTTTGGACTTCATGTTTTTTTCAGTGTCTACCACTGATCGGATTCCCCTTTAAGCTGATAGACACCCAACATGAATTTATATTATTTATATCATTGGAGGATAGAAAATATCTTCTAAATGGAGTCAATCCATTGTTCTATTATGAGGGTATTATAAGATCCACTCAATATAGGAGGAATTTATTTGTATAAAGGACTCGATCACAACCTTCTCTTTCTCAGGAGAAGGTGGTTGTTCCACATGATTCAAGTTATTATTCATAGCCTGATTCAGATGAGATGATACTTCTAGTAATTTACCAACTCAAAATCCTATATAGTTGGTCATATTATTAGGTAATTCTTCACATTTCCAATCATATTGGTTATTTTCACAATTTCCTTATTTCCTGTCATTAACTAAAATAAAAAAAGGATGAAAATACTCAAACTAAAAAAATATGTAAAAAGGGAAACTGTGAAAATAGAATGAATAAAATATAAATGATACATATATCCTAATATAAGTGTCTCTCTGTTTTTATATAGGTTATCCATGGTAATTTTTTTGTTAGGTTTTATAACCTAATAATATATTCATGTCCTTTATAATGGTTCCTAAAGAGATTTTGAATTTTCCAAAGCATATCCCCTGGGAGTTTCAAACCAAGTACGCAGAAATAATTATTTGTTGTGAACCGGGTGAAAATTAATTTAATGCCCAATGTTACTTTTTCAAGGGTATTACCCCAAGTTACAACTATTTTAGATCCAATCCTCTTGTAGTATCCACACAGGGATGTAATTTCTTAGAAATCAGTCACTCTATACTTCACTAAAATTTCAAGATATTTTCCTATACATAGACTTGTACCTATAGTTCTCACTATAGTATTATTGTCCTAATCCTAAAAAATAACAACATCTTAATCTAATACCGATTATAGAAACCATATACTTTTATAAAAATTATTACATTATTTTTAGTATAAATATCCAATAAACACAACCCTAATATTGTGAGGCCTCGTAAAATAGCAGAAGAGGTTTTTAATACATCAAAATTAAAATAAAACACATCATATGTATTTGATTATCCTTAATGAGATCATAAATACCTTTGATATCTTAGAACTTTATAGGATAACCTAGGGAATAAAAAAAGGAAAGGGGTGAAATAAAAATCATTATAATGGAATAAACAATATAATGAAGCATATAATATGATTCAAAAGGAATAACATGATATCATAAATGAAAGGGCTCATTGATAATCATATAATAGTATAACATAACAAACATGGATTAATAAGATCATGGAAACATAGGAAAGTGGAAAAACGTATAATATGACATAAACATAAGCTAAGGATAACTACCAAGATAACATCACATGGTGGGAAGATTACCATCATAGATTAGGTGTACTTTCTAATATCATTCATAATATATCATGAGAAAAAAACATTACCCAATGCATTGGAGAGCTATATAGTTTCACCCATCATAACATGTATATGCTAATGTATTACACATAAGTAAATAAATCATAAGTCATAAATATAATAATTACTCAAGGAAAGAAATGGGTTGCATAATCTTTCCTCATATAATAATAAAATGATATTTCATAGAGATTCCAAATAGAATAAGGAATTAAATATTTTAGACATTCATATCTGAGTATATAAGAATAGGTCTCAAAAATATTCTATTCATTTTTATAAAAATCATCATAAAGTGTAGAGAATTGGGTATATAAATGAACTTTCAAAACAATGTTTTAGAGAATTGGTTAATGACTTTTGGAGAAAGAATTAGTCTGTTATTTTCTTTGAAAACCAATGGTAAACTAGAATGGTTATACCTAAAATATTTTTTTTAATGAAATCATTAATTAGGATAAATAATTTAAATAATTGTTACATAAAAGGATTAATTTATAGAAAAGTTTCCCGTAATCAGGTTTGATTTTAAATAATTCATTTGAGAAATGAACTTAAGGAATGTATTACCGCATAAAAGGAAGGGATAATTAGATAGTTATATATGTAAGAGACATATATATATATATATATATATATATTGAATTTATAATCACTTAATGACACGAAAGAGATATATAAAGTGATTTAGAGAGATAAAGTTCATGACCCAAAGAAAAAGGGTGGTTCAGAGATATCCCTTACCTTATGTTCCAAAATCATTATGCGCTTTCACTTAATGTCCTGAATAATCAAAATAAATTCATTAATTTCGTAATTAAAAACCTTTTACATATATATTTCATTTATTATAATTATTTTATATTCATTTTAAACTATTTAATTGAGATATAGAGACTAAATTCATTGTTCTGAGAGTGTTTGTTTCATGGTTCCAAGGCCGAATCACTTGTCGATAATTATTGATATTCTTGTCAAATGGAACTAAAGCTATAGAATTAAATTTAAATGGTATTAATTTCCTTAACTGAACTTAAATGGTCCCAAATATCCTTTTTTAATCCATATAGAGATGATTCGTTTAGTAAAAACATTAGCAATATGCGGTTTGTTCATTTAGGCAGTTTTACTGACCATCGCGAACTAGTTTTTTTATTTAATATTATGTATTTATATTCATTGTAGAATACAAAATAAGATATAATAGACTTATTATAATATTATTTAACCATAAAAATATTTTTATGATCATCCTTGAATGCGGTAATAGAAAATGAAAAATCGTTACCCATGGAGGTAGTGAATCAACATAATATGGACAGTGGTTTTGTTTTTAGAACAAGAGGAGAAAAGAAGATGATAGATGATAGATATTACATTATCAATATAACATTATAGTATATATATGATACTAGAGTTATTATTTAAGTTTGTATGAGGTATTTGAGGATTGATTCAAAGAATAAAATAATATAAGAGGTAGTTTGAGAATATTACCTCTTGAATGTTATCTCCTTGAAAAAAATACTTAAGGAACTTAGAATTGGTTTTTTAGTGATATAGAAAGAAATAATAATTTTATAAGAATATTGGGAAGATATTTGGGTATAAATTTAGAAAGATATAAGTTTTATAAGGTTTTAGGAGAATGGGTTGTGAGGGGTTGTATTTATAAGGGAATGATAGGGGTGTTTCTGAATATTATATTCATTAGTTTATTATTTTAGATCAAGAATACCAATATTATTCATTCATGTGAAATTATATAGTAAATGGTGCATGTGAGTTTGAAATAATTGGTTCTTACATCATCCATGACTCAGAAAATCATGTATTTTTTTATAATGTTAAATATCATATTTTACCATATTTCACTAGTCACTAAAAATTCAACCATTTTGGAAAAATACCGAAAATTTACCCTAATTTTTTTTTAAATTTTTATATTCCAAAAAATAATTCCATTTTATGTAAATAATTTTCTAAATATCAAAAAAAATTACTTTTAAATAAAATACTCATTTATTTGAAAAATATCAATTTTAATATTATTATGAATTTTATGACCCTTTGAAAATTTACTTAAGGTCTCATAAAATTATATTATCATTATTATAAAACATAATGTTAATTTATAAAGACATTTTATGAAAATAAACATTTTTTCAAACATTATATTTGATATAAAAATGAAAAATATATATATTTGTTATAAAAATACAAACACTGATTTTGTTATTTTTAAAACATTTATTTACTTATATCATGATATAAATATGGAATATTTTAGTTTTATAAGATACCTAAATATTATTTTACACTTCCATAGGTGAGGATTCTATTAAAATAGGTTAGTTATTATTCTTAATGGTCATATTACTATTCTAATTGTCAGATTACTATTCCAATGGTCAGATTGCTATTCCAATGGTAAGATTTGTAACAGGCATTTTGGATTCCAACTCTCTATAAATATAAATTCCACATATTTAATTATTTACTTATATTTTATACCAAAGTTATAAATTTTATTTTTCAATATGATTTTTTCATTTTTAATATTATGCTTCATTTCTACACTGTTGTTCATGAGTGCGATTATTTTGGGGGATTGAGCATATCCAAATTTTCCTATTATTATTATCTTATTTTCTATTTTTTTATCTCATTGTAATACTTTCAATTATTATGGAAATTTTTATTCTCTAAATGTAATGTTTAAATTATTATAATAAAATGTCATTGGTTTCATCACGTGGTGCATGTGATTTATACTACATTACTAAATATGAAATAATTATAAGAAGGGAAATTCTAAAGATAAAATTTCAGGTTGTTACATTTACATTTAGGAATTTTTCTCATTCATGTCCATGTTCTTTAATGGATGTCATTATCTCTACTTATATAATTTTTAAGGGGTTTTCAATGGACTTGACTTCATTTACAAAGGGAATATTTGTCTAACATTTTCAGTATGGTCATTTTTAGTCAACATTGACCTTCATTACAAAGTGTGAAAAGAATGTCCTTTTAAACATTTTATGTACTAACACATTTTTTCACTTCCTTCATCAGTTTTCTTTAAGAAACTTCCACTCTAAGTTTTCATGGTTTTCTAATGAAATTTTTGTTCCATTTTTTATAAAATATTTTCTTAAAAGTATCAAATATGAAAAGAGAATTTCTTCTTCTTCCTCCAAATTTTTTTATGCACTTATACAAGTGTTTTTTAATCTATTCCAAAATTCTTAAATTTTTATTATTCTTCAATAGGAATATCCTCATATAATATCATAAACCTTATTTCCATAGATGGATTGTGATAGTGTCTTATTTTTTTCATGAAACTCATCTCTTTTTCATGGGTTAATTAAGTTATGATTGAATTATAGATGTTTAAAAGTTCTTGTGGCACACATATGTATAGTTTATCATTATGAGATGAGTGGGGACTATATATCCCTCCAATGCATTGGGTAAAACTTTATATCTCATGATATTACATGTTTCTGGGAATGGGAGTGAATTCAATCCTCTATGGGACTATGTCCACTATGTTTCTGTAAATATGAGAGAGCTCGATACTCTATTGGACTTTTTCCACTATGTTTTTAGGAATAGAGAGTGAACCAAATACTCTATGAGACTCTATCCACTATGCAATGATGGTATTTCTATTAAGTATCTACATAAGAAAATATTTTTCTATTCTTATGTATGTTCCATACTTATATGTCACATTCTTATGTCAATGTTATGTTTTCATAGATCATGATGATGACTTAAGTTATGCTAAAATAATTATACTTTGACTCATGTTTTTATTATTTATTCTTTATTTGGAATGATTATATTATGTTATGAATATGTACCTTGATTATTATCTCATGCACATAAACACATCTTATGCTCACTTATGATCTTCCATTGATGACTCTTATGTTTACCTTTACTGGGCATATGAGATCTCCCTTTCTTATGTTTTCATTCCCCATGTTATAAATAAGATTACTATGTTTGATGTGTTGAATAGGGTATCATGTGAGAAGACTATTTGTGGAATATGTTGAGGATGTTGTAAAACAGGTTGTTTATGCATATAGTCTCCAATGACACTAAACATCTAGGTTCTTGGGTGTGTTTTATTATGAGATGAAATAAATATTCATGTCAAATTATGTAATATGTATGTATAAAATTTTTGGGTCACCTAACATGTAGTTGCCTCAAAAATTCATTTTGTTAAATAATCAATTTCACTTGAGTGTATCTGATATTTTTATTGAGAAGGATTTTACAAACATGTATTAAATATTTAAGAGAGTCTATAAATATTCAATAAGACCCCTTAAGGGATGATCTAACTTCTCATCCTCTCGTTATAAAAAAAAGTTTCATCATTATCACCCCAGGTGATTGAGAGATCGCCTTTATTTTGAAAGTGGGAGAGCTGTGTGAGACCTGAAATGACCAAAATATGTCAGAAAAGAATAGAAATACATTAGAAACATATACTATAGGACATATATTTAAGAAAATTATTATAATTTCTATATTTTCTTGTTATGTTAGTCAACTATTATAACATTTAAATGTAATAAATACTCTATAGACATTAACACATTAATGTTATGTAGAATAAAAATCACTATAAGATAAGATATTATTAATATTCTGGAAATAAAAATTACAATATCAATTGGTTCTAAAGAACCAACTCTAACATCATCATCAATTTTAATTGATTTATCTTTATTTGAATTTCCAATATGAACTTGTCTATAAACATTCATTTCCATAAATTTTAGTCAAACACTTATACCTCAATAAAAGGACAAGAGATAAATTCTTCCATAACATGGAAGGTATAAATTTTATCTTGAACATTAAATTAATATCATACCATTTATGACACACCTGACACAAGATGACTTACCATGAGTAAAAACATCATAGTTTTTATCATACATATAAGTATGTGAATCATTATACACATTAATAATGATATCAAGTTAAAGTAAAAAAAATGCATGCTCATAGATAGGAACGTCCAATAATATATTAATTATTTGGCATTCCCATTAATAGTCTTGTCCCCATAAAATCTTTTTTTGAAGATCATCATGTGAGAACTTCATTAGAATAAGTCTCAATGTTTATGATCCCCTAGAACTAGATAGTCAAAAATAATTTTTATCCTATAAAATTGATGTTTCTATACAGTGGGACATTGTTTTAAGAATATTATAATGATATCTTTAGGTTCTCATTATAGAAAAAATAGTTATAACTCATTGATTTATTGAATACTCTAAATACACTATCATATAATGCTATTATAAGTAAGGTCAATATGTGATTATAAAATACACGATTTGGTAATAAAAATAAAATTATAAAGTTAGTTATATAACACAAACTATAATAAAATTTTTTTAATAGTGGGTAGAATCACCCAATGATTTGGGCCAAAAATATTCTAGGCTTAGATTAGATTTATAATTATATATTTAATATCAAATTTCTATAATCGGTTCAGGCCACTTATGTGGAATGGAATTTGAATAGTATGAAATGTAAATGTATTACAAGGATATGAATTTATTATATAACTATAAGAACCTCAATTTAAAGTCAACAACATAATCATATTTTTGATTTGAAAACATTTACTATGTCAACATGATCATTTTTGTTCAAATCATAAAATGGTCAAAATAACCATGTAATTTTACATAATCTGAAAAAATGAATGCATAAGATCACCATAAGGTTCTTACCATTACATGATCCATGTATAGTTCATAATGAGTCATTATATATCTTTAATTTTATGGTATCAAATCTAACAATCACCAAGACATGATGATTCCCTATGTTGAGAAGTCATCAAAGGATATGTTCATATAAAATCCCTTCAAGATGTCATGTTCCAAGCATTAGGGAGATTATGTATACTTCATCAAGTACTATGTAATCTTTGATCATAATGTAAAATCAATAAATAAATAAATAAAATAAAATAAAATGAGAGCGTTAATTTATATGGAAAAACTTTCAAAAAAATGAGCGATAGTCTCATCATGTGAAAATATGAGTTCGTGTGAACTTTTTACTATAAGAAGATTAGTCATAAAATATATTTATAAAATAGATGATCATATTCCATACAATTTAAAGAGGATGGGAGGGATGATGAGGGAGTCTTATATATGGGTTTTTTGAAAAAGAAATTGAAATCAGTATAGGTTTTAAATTATTTTAAAACTGGGTTGCAAAGGCATTACGGCCCCTAACACTTTTTCCCAAGGTAAAGGCATTATGGTCCCTAACACCTTTTCCCATAATATTGATCAAAGGCATTAGAGGCCCTAATGCCTTTTTCTCATTGTAAAAATACTTTTTTTATTTTTTAAAATTTATATTTGAATATTTTTTATTTTTTATTTTTATTCTGTTATGTTTTGTTTATATACATAGATATAACAAAACTTTAAGTAGAATTTTATTGTTATTTTATCCATCATTACTTCTATTAAGGTAATCTAAAAATGTAATTAAAACTCGCACACAGGACTCTCATTTATAAGGGAGGGTTCCTTGGAAATCCTTATAGATTTCTAATGTGGGATTCAGCTTATTCTTTTCCAATACTATATTAATAATGTAATATTATTAATAACACGTTATTAATAATTAGTAATTAATTCATAATTAGTAATTAATTATTAGTAATTACTTAATAATTAGTAACTAATTAATATTTAGCTATTACTTAATAATAATTAATATTTAGTACTTAATTAATAATAAATATTAATTAGTCATTAATTCAAAATAATTATTTATTATTAATAATGAATAAGAAATTAGTAATTAATTAACATTAATTAGTAATTGGTGATTAATTAATAATAATTCATAATTGGTAATTAATTAATAATTTTTAATTAATTGATATTTTTTATAATTATTAATTAATAAATAAAAATTATTAATTATTAATTAATTTACAATAATTTTTAATTAATTAATAAAAATTCATAATTAGTAAGTAATAAATAATAATTAATTGATAATTAATTATTATTAAGTAATTAGTAATAATTAATAATTATTAACTAATTAATAATTATTATTAATTAGTTATTAATTAATAATAATTAGTAAGTAATTGATAATAATTAATAATCAATTATTAATAATTATTAATTAGTTATTAATTATTAATAATTAGTAATTAATTAAAAATTGATAATAATTGATAATTGATAATAATAGATAATAATTAGTAATTAATTTATAAAAATTTGTAAATAATTAATAATAATCAGTTTATAAATAGTAATTAATTAATAATATTTAGTAATTAATTAATAGTAATTTGCTATCAGTAACTAGGTAAATATTATTATTAATTAGTAGTTAATTAATTATAATTATTAATTAGTAATCAATTAATAATAATTAGTAATCATTGATTAATTAATGATAATTAATAATTAGTTTTTGATAATAATCATTAATCATTAATCATTAATCATTAATCATCAATAATGGGCTCGGGTCAAAGCCCCTTTATTAAGAAAAACAAAATAGAGAACAGGAGAAGGATGGGGTTAGACAAAGCATTTCTTCCCTCAATCCAAAATAGACAATAAGGAACACATGGGTGGCATCAAGCCTTCCAAAAGTAACAACAATAATGCACAAAAGCCAAATACCTTTAATAGGGTAAAAAAGGGTAAAAGGATTCATAAATCTAAGTCTGAGATCAAAGGATCACGTTGTGATAGGCCCTACAGTCTCCCCAACCACGATGGTTTCGACCTCTCCTCCAAGATTTAGTTGGTTGCCACTAATTTCCTTGATCGTCTAAGTCTTCCTCTACGGAGACATCATTAATGTTTGAATCCACTACCAATGGCTTGGAAGTCTTAACACATTTATTAGAAACCAAATTCTTACATCGAACAGCTGAATATGGATCGAGTAAGTCAAATGAGTTACTCATGGAGACCTAGCATCCCCCCCCCCTCAATAGGTTTATCAAGATCATTAATCCCCTTAGAAGAGGCTCTAGTTAAGGAAGAAATTCATCTTGGATCTCTCCTCTTATTAGCACTAGAGCAGCCCATTTTAGAAGTACTTGATTTGGAAGGACCGTGACTAGATTTAGGTGGTAGCTATGTTCTATTAATCAACAATAATAGGATTAACCAGAGGAGAACGCCCAACCTATTGAATTCTATCATCCTTAACTAATGTAGGAACCCCTTCCATGAAAGTAGTTATGCCTTGGATACTTTTTTCATATTTATTGGGGTTGTATGTGGCCTTCTCATAAGAAGAAGAAGATGTAAACCCGTGACTTTCAAACCCATCAACCCTGGTAGAACCACCTATTGAGATGGTTATTTTAACTTGATTATTTCCAACATAGTCATTTTACAATCCCACAACCCTATCAATGGGCATGTTATTACCCTCAATCCATATGGAAGGAGGTATCCCAAAAGAATTGATAGAAATAGGATCATGTGAAAGAGAACCATCAATATCACCACTCTTGATCTTCTCCAAGGCATTAGGTTTAGAGAAAGTAAATTTTATATTCTTTTTCATTGAAGAGGAAACAATAACTTTAACCTCCCCATTACCTTTAGAATATGCCAACTTGTGATCCTGCCATAGTGAATTGTCTACAGCATCTTGTGCAATAAGTTCACTACCAATTTCTCCATCATCAGAGATAGCATCAGTTTTAACCATCTCAATACCCTTATTTAGATCATCCTTGGAAGATAATCCTATAAGTAACATCTTTTTTTCATCTTCCATGTCTACCAAAGTCCCAAAAGTCTTATTGAGTGGCATCCAATTTTCATAAGGAAGTTGTCACGACTCGTCCCCTGGGTCTTGTGTCGTGACATACCCTAAGCCCTCCTCCCAAAGGCCAGGGGTTGACGACTAGCGGTGAAGGCATCAACCTACAAGTGGGAGTAATTTTATTGAGTATATTTACGCACACACACATAACCATGTACCAAAGCTGGAAAAGTAACAAAACCATGCCACTATAAATAACCACTGGGTACAAGTACAACAAAAAGTCAAATGTTATAGAATACAAACCCAACAAATGACTAGCTGGAAAACAGGAAAGTACAAAAGAAAATCTGGATAGACATCTACTGAAAACCCCACCTGATGGGTAAGTGTAGAGTAGTTGTTGGAAGCCGTAGAAGTAAGTCATGTCTACCTGGTCTCACTGTCCACCACCAGGTCCTAGATCACCAAGTCCTCTATCAAGGTGGCGGTCGTCTTTACCATACACAACACGTGCGGGTGAAGCCCGTGTAGGGGTGAGTAATAAAATAATCAGTAAGGACCCCAAAACACAAAGGAAATACCACAAATCAATCCACAACAAACCACAATCATGATCAATAAGCATTATCACGAAGTAAGATAGCTCACACTAGTTATATTCTAGAGTAGGAAAGTAGGACCATTAGTCACATCATCAAACACCATGGGTTGCTGGAGAACTCCTCCTCAATGAGAACAGTGGGCCTGCCAGGTCACACAGAAGCCACTTTATACTAACCTAGGACTATTTTGGTACTCATCCTTGATGAGTACCATGGGTATGTTGGGTTACATAGAAGACACTCCCCACTGTGGGCATGTCGGGTCACACAGAAGTCGCTTCCCACCTATGTCCATACTAAGGTACTCCTCCTGTCGAGTACTTTGGGTATGTCAGGTCACACAAAATATGTTCCCCACCATGGTCCTTCTGAGTCACATATAATCCACTTCTCACAAGGCCATAGTATCTGATCCACATAGGGTCGCTCATCAGCGGTCTTTAGGTATCACCCAACCATAGAGTTTTCACATATAGCATGCTTGATCTTGGGAGAACCACTCCTCAATCCATTCATTGAATTTCAACTTCCCTTAACTCCTTTATAGATTATTCCAAAATATCTTACTCGTCATGATGGTTCCAATTCCACAAACAGCTCGTCAATTGGACACCTGGTTTGAAAGATATTAGTGTTTTTCCAAAAAGGGGTTGGTTGGGTCCGGGTCCGGTCCGACCCAGTCGGGCCGACCCGACTTGACCCGGGTCTACTGACCTAACCTGACCCAGACCTGGACCGTCTGGGGTCCATTCTGGTGGGTTGTGGGTCCAGCCCGGCCCGATGGGGTGAGTTCGGCCCGACGGGGCAGGTCCGGCCCGTCGGGGCAGGTCCGGCCCATCGGGGTAGGTCTGGCCCACTAGGGTGGGTCCATCCCACATAGCCCACACCATGCACAAACATGTGGTTCATCTGGGTGTGTAACCCCATAGCCGGCAAAGCTGGATTACTATTCTCCTCGCACACAGTTAGTGATCGCGTGCCACCTAGATCCATAGCTCGGGGTTGCGGGTCGCGTCTCTGCTGCAAGTTGGTGTCTCTTCCCACAACGTTACTACCCGATCTATCCACAGAATTAGACTCTATCATGTCGTCATGTTGTGACATTGTGGGCCACCACTAGTTTCAACGCACCGACAAGATCTTCTATAGACCATCGGGTCTGCTCCGATGGTCCGTTCTTCACACCTCTTTCGCATATGGCCTCTGGGGGATCCCCTCTACCCTGAAAAGGACTCAGATACTCCTTGTCTCCAATTTGAAAAATCATACATGAAGAATGCACAAGCGAAGGGGCTAGGGCCTTGTTCTATTTTACCCACACCCTCCACATTATAATTTCAAAATAGGGGGATGTTTTGGGATGATTTTCTATCAACAAAACTTTAATCCCAAATAAAAGTCCCAATAAACATCACCCTCCCACAAGAATGGATGATTTTTGGATCATCATGTTCATGGGTTGATCCACATTCATCATTTTTAGTAATAATAGGGAAAATGTAAAACAAATAAACCCCTACCTCTATTGACGTTCATTATTGAAATGCTCCACCCTCAAGGCTTCAAGCTCTATTGGCATTCATTACTTCCCGATCTCATTCTTTGTAAAGTGTCAAAGTTTCTAGTGATCCTTCCGGCGTTCATTGTTCATAATAGGAGAGTAATTTCACCATAGGTTGGTCAGAGGAAATTACACCAATTTATTTCCCCAGTGTATTATTAAAAGAAAACATGTCGCAACATTTCTGTTATGTTGCGACATCGCGTCATTACGCTGTGTCATTAATTAAACAGCATATCTATTACAATCCATTTATGATCCACTAAGGATCTTCCATTAATGAGCCTCATTTACGCACCTCAATGCCACCGTCTTCCACTCAATGGTGAGAAAAGAAAAATAAAATAACTTTTTAAGTTGTTTTCTTATTTTATAAAAATTCCAAAAAATAACTTTTTCATCTGAACCTTGTCGGTCGAAGTTAAGTCCATTCTAGGTGAATGCGTTCTGATTTCAACGGTGCCCTCATATTTTTGATCCAAGCACTAGTTCAAATGTTAGAAAAACCTTCTCGTACAATTACTTAAACGAACTAATAAAAGTTCAAAATTCCATTCCAGGCCTTGAAATCACGTGCCGCCAAAGCGTGTTGTCTCAAAATAATTTCATAAAATTTTAAAAAAAATATATGAAAATTACGGGACATTAAATTATCCCCACCTTAGGGATTTATGTCCCCAAAATCCAAAACAAGGGCTAAACAAACAAATGGGGGTACTTAGTACGAATCTGAGCCTCCCGCTCCGATGTGCCCTCTTAGAGGTTCCCATGCTTCCACCGAACGTGGACCAAAGTAATCGACCATACATGAAGGACTCGATCCTGTCGATCCTATATCTCCACCAAGAACTCTGTAAACATCACCCCATCATCAATGTCTAGCTTACCCTAGTCGATGACATGCGATGGATCATGCACATACCTCCTCAACTGTGACACGTGGAAAACATCATGCACCTGGTGCATCTATAGGGGAATATCTAGGAGGTACGCAACCTCGCCAACTTTGATAATAATTTTAAAAGGTCCAATGAAACTCAAAGATAACTTTCCTCCCCATCCAAATCTCTATAAACCCCATCGGGGTGAGACCTGAAGGAACACATGGTCTCCCTCCTCAAACTCCAAAGGTCTCCGACTCTGGTCAGCATATGATTTTTTCTTACTATGTGCAGTCCTCATCCGCTCCTAATGATCTGCACCTTCTTAGTGGTAGTCCATACCAACTCTAGACCCATGAGTATTGACTCCCCTAGGTCTATCCAGCATAGATTTGATCTTCATGGTTACATGTACAAGGCCTCAAGCGGTTACATACTGATGTTGTAGTGATAGGTGTTATTTTATACAAACTCCCCCAGTGGAAGGTGGTCCTCCCAACTATGACCAAAATCAAGGACATAGGCACAAAGCATATCCTCTAGGTTCTGTATGGTTTGCTCTGTCTGACCATCTGTCTGAGGTTGAAAGGTCATGCTCAAGCACAGCTGAGTCTTGAACACCTCCTACAACCCCTTCCACAACCGGGATGTAAAGAAAACATCATGATCTGAGACGATATTCAAAGGCACCCCGTGAAGCCACACTATCTCCTGGATGTAGAGGCGTCCTAATCCCTCTACCAATCCCTACTCCTGAATGGATAATAATTGAGCCAACTTGGTGAGTCGATCAATGATCACCCATATAGAATCGTGGCCCCTGAACATGCATGGTAACCTTGTCATAAAGTCTATGTAGATACCATCCCACTTCCATTCTGGTACCTCAAGTGGTTGTGCCAAGCCTGCTGGGACCAAATGCTTGGCCTTCACTTGCTGACAAGTGAGGCATCGTAAAACGAACTCTACCACCAATTTCTTCATCCCTAACCACCAGTATTGACGTCATAGGTACTGGTACATCTTTTACCAGGATGTACCACCAAATGGGATGTATGAAACTCTCTCAACACCTCCTCTCGCAATGTCACTAGTACTACAGTGTGTCCTCTGAAAAGGATGGTGTGCTCCCCACCTATCAAAAATCCATCAGGTGTATGTCCTGAGGATAAATGAGCACGCCGGGCCTCGCAGTCAACATCCACAAGTTGTGCCTCCATAACTCGCTTTAAGAGTGGGGGAGTGACAATAATTAACTAAAGGTAAGTTGCTCCATCATCATCCACGAAGTATATCTGCATCATAGCTAGCTGCTTCGTCGCCTCACTCAGCAGTTGTAAACCAGTCCTCCTGCTAAGTGCATCTACCACCATGTTCCCCTTCCTAGGAGTATAGACTATCTCAAAGTCATAGAACTGAAGGATATCTATCCATAATTATTGTCTAAAGTTTAGTTCCTTCTGTGAAAAGATATACCTAAGGCTCTTGTGGTCATATTATACGTTAAACTATTCACCCATCGAGTAGTGCTGCCATATCTTCAAGGAAAAGACTGTTGCTGCTAACTCCATGTCATGGGTCGCATAGTTCTGATCATGCTGCCTCAAATTTTGTGAGCCATAGAAAATCACTGCTCACTCCTACATCTGGAAACAATCTGGTTTATTCCCTGATGCATCGCAGAAGACTACATACCCAACACCATATTTTGGTAGTCTCAAGATAGAGGGGCACTCTTCAGTCTCTGACTCAGCTCCTAGAAACTCTGTTGGCACTTCTTAGTCCATATGAAGGTGTATCCATTCCATATCAAGACTGATAAAGGTTTTGTTACTCTGTAATAGTTGTGCATGAACCTCGGGTAGTATCCAACGAACCCTAAGAAACTTCTCACCTCAATCACGCTCCTGGGTGGATCCCAAGCAAACATTGCCTCTATCTTCACCGGATCCACTGCAACTCCAGCCTCTGAGATGTCGTGTCCCAGAAAGTGGACCTCCTGAATCCAAAACTGGCACTTCAAGAGATTACTGTAAATATGGTTATCTTGGAGTGTATCTGGGATTATTCATAGGTGTGTAGTGTGCTCCTCCTCCAATGTTGAGTACACCAAGATGTCATCAATTAATACTATCACAAAACAATTGAGGTAAGGCTTGAAGATCCTATTCATGAGTCCCATAAACACTGCTGGGGCATTATTCATGACAAAGGGCATCACCAAGAACTTATAGTGGCCATACCAGTATTTAAAGGCTGTCTTCGGTATGTCTTCATCCCGTACCTGAAGCTGATGATAGCCTCATCTGAGGTCTATCTTCGAGAACCACCTCGCTTCCTTTAGTTGGTCGAAGAGGTCATCAATCCTTAGCAGTGGATACTTGTTCTTCACAGTCACCTAGTTCTGGCACCAAAATTCCACGCACAACCTCAAACTCTCATCTGCCTTCTTGTAAAACAATATTGCGGCTTCCCATGGTGAAACGCTGGGTTTCACGAAGCCCTTCTCCTATAATTCATCCAATTGTACCCTCAATTCACAAATCTATAAGGGAGACATCTATTATGCTGGTGTGGATATCAGTGTCATCCCTGAGTATATATTGATCCCTACGAGGAGGTAGTCTCCAAACATCCTCATAAATTACATCCTCATACTCATCCACCACTACAGGAAAGCTCACACTCCTCTCATCCACCGCATCGAGGGTGAGGCTAGCCAACTGGTGAGTGATCGGCTAAACCCTCCTCCGAGAAAGTCCATACTATAATTCAAAGGTTCTCTTCTCACTGGTGAAGGAAAACTTGGTCATATCCTCACATACAAACTGCACTTTGCACCTAAAATAGTCGATCTGAGCATGGACTGTAGATAGTCATTCCATACCCAATATGACATCATAAATCCTTGACGTCATTACTAAGATATCTGAGCCGAATATTTTTCCTCCTAGAGTGATCTCACACTTCCGGAACCAATTTTTAATCATCGAATCCCCTCCCATAGGAGTATATAATCATAAGGATCGATCCAATGGCTCCACCAAAATCTATGATCCTCGAATGAGGTTCGTGGTAAGGAAAGAGTGACTGGAACCTGTGTCTATAAGAACTGCTGCTAAGGTGTAGAAGAAACAAATCATACCTCTAATCATCTCTGGAGCACCATGGTTGTATGCCTCTATTGTCTGAATCTTGTCTCACCCCTATCCTCCAGCTCCCTAAGCCCGTGGTGGACCACCTGGGGGTGGTGGTGGAAGCACATCGAACTATTGTCCACCGCATGTCACTCGTCTTTCTCCCTTACCACATACTCTTCCCTGAAGACCTCCTCTCTCAAGCCTATACCTCTGCCTTGGCGGTCCCTCAACAATATTTTGATTATCTGTGCGGGGTTTTGGGTATTCATGAGCCATGTGTCCATGTCCTCCTCACATGAAGCACATCCTAGTTCCCTACTGACTCCCTCTGCTCTAATAGCCTTGTACTACCAACCCCAATTCTTGGGGTCATCCCCTAAAAAACCTGGCCCGTTTGGGCCCCCCGTGTCTGCTGCCTGCTGCTCACCACTGAATAATCTTCCACATGAGGTCTGCTGGTGGCTCTAGTTGTCGGTTCTTACTCAGTTAGGAAGCTCCCCACAATAAGGTCTTGCTCCAACACTCCAATATGAGTGGGGATGCTAAGAGACACCATGGGCGCCCTGATTTCCCATCTGAGTCCCTAATCAAATGTTAGGTCCCTAAAGAAAGGGTCATGCACTATGTCTATGGAGTAGAGAGAGAGGTCTGTAAACCTCACAGAGTACTCATCCATTGGCAGGCTACCCTACTATAGGCGAAGAAGATCCTATATATGCACCGAGCGCAAGGTTGCGGGGGAAAATTCCTCCTGGAAAAGCTGCTCTAAGTCTATCCAGGTGAGGGTATACTCATCATGTGTCTATATGGTCAAGCTCCACCATCTCCCTTCTGAGTCCTGTAGAAGGCTCATGGCCAAGATCACCATCCGGTCAAGCGGTGTCCTCACTAAGCAGAAGACCTGCGTCATAACCTCCATCTAGTCCTCAACATCCAGAGGATCTGTCTCTCCCCGAAACATGGGGGGTATTTATCTCTTAAACTCGTGCAAGGTATTGAGACTATGTGCATACTCTACCGGTAATGACAGTAGTAACTGCTAATCAATGGGTGTCGGTAACATCGGTGCACCACCCAGTAGGGCCATCTCTAGGACCGGTCCCAGAACCGATGCCTCATCACTAGGCGGGATGTCCACATGATCATATATCAGGAGCCTAGATGGCTGTCTACATGGAGACATCCTAATATAGATCAATATGTACCACAATCAAAATATTATACCTAGTGAGCTAACTCTTTTTTAAGAATATCATAAGGAGACACTTATACAACCAATGTTTTCATGTATAGAGCCGAAAAGCAGAATTCAGGGTCCTGATGTATGGTACGTCATCCTCCATACCAACACTGGACTCCCCAAATCTGAAAGTCAAACTCAAAACATTCAACACTGTTTCCCCAAACCAAAACAACATAATCTTGGTCTTTGAGGTAGAATCGACCACCTGTGATGCCACTTTATCAGGACCCATCCCCCGGGGCATGTATTGTGACATACCCCAAGCCCACCTCCTGAAGGCCATGGGTTGGTGACTAGCACCGAAGGTGTCAACTTTCAAGTGGGATACATTTTCCTGAGTACCTATATGCACACACACATAACCACACCCCAAATCTAGAAAATTAAAATAGGAAAGCCACTATAAATAACCATTGAGTATAAGTACAACTGAAAGTCAAATGGGACAGGATAAAAACCTAACAAAAGACTAGATAGAAAACAGGAAAGTGTAAAAGAAACTCTGGATAGACATCTACTGAAAACCCCACCTTATGGGTAAGTGTAGAGTTTCTTATGGAATACATATAAGTACGTCCTTCTGCCTGGTCTCACTATGGACCACTAGGTCATGGGACACCAAGTCCTTCATTAAGGCGGCGGTCATCTGCACCAGACACAACATGTGTGACTGAATCCCATGCAGGGGTGAGTAACAAAATACTCAGTAGAGACCCCAAAACACAAAAAAAGACCATAATGCAATCCAAAAAAACCAAAAGCATGATCACCAAGCATGATCACATAGCAAGACATCTCACACCATGTATATTCTAGAGTGGGAAAGTAGGACCACTAGTTACATCATAGAACACCATGGGTTGCTGAATAAATCCTCCTCAATGAGCACAATGGGACTGTCAGGTCACAGAATCCACTTCCCACTAACCTAGGATTGTTTTGGTACTCATCCCTGATGAGTACCGTGGGTATTCTAGGTCACACAGAAGACGCTCCCCACTGTGGTCATGTCGGGTCACACAGAAGCCGCTTCCCACCTATAGCCATATTGAGGTACTCCTCCTGTCGAGTACCATGGGTTTATTGGGTCACACAGAAGTCGCTCCCCACCATGGGCCTATTAGGTCACACATATGACGCTTCCCAATCGGCCATAGTATTTGATCCACACAGGTTCGCTCGTCAGCAGTCTTTAGGTCTTAGCCAATAGTAGGGTTTCCGCATGTAGCATGCTTGATCTTGGGAGAATCACTCCTCAAGCCATTCATCGAATTTCAACTTCCATTAAATCCTCCATATATTATGCCAAAATATCTGACTCATCACAAGGGTTCCAACATGGAAAATGGCCCATCAATCATACGCCTAGTTTAAAAGATGTTGGTGTTTTTTCAAAAAGGGGCCGGTTGGATCTAGGTTCGGTCTGACCTGGTCGGACCGACTTGACCCGACCCGGGTCCTCCAAACTGACCCAAACCCAAACCGACCTAGGTCCAGTCTATTGGTCCATAGGTCTAGCCCAACAGGGCGGGTCTGACCTACTAGGGCATCCCACACCCTAACAGAACGGGTAGTGCATCCGAGTGTGTCACCCAGGGGCTGGGAAAGCCAGACGCAAGCTCTCTTTACATGCGGTCGGAGACCACATGCCACCTGAAGTCGGGACCCATAGTTGTGGGCCAATCCACCAACGCGTTCGAGGGGCCACGTCTCTGCTGCCAGCCACCAGATCTTCCCATTGCACCATGGCCCAAGTCATCCATGACAGCCGATTATGGAATTTCGTCATGGCGTGCCAGCACTGGGCTCTTCTGCGGACCATTGGGTTCACTCTGGTGGTCTGTTCTTCACACCTTTTGTGCCTATGGCCTCTAAGGGATCCCCTATTCAAAGAAAAGGCCTTGGATCCTCCTTGTCACCAATTTGAAAACTCTGCCACAAAGAACGCACAAGCGGAGGGGCTCGAGTCTTGTTCATGTCGGCCCATGCCCTCTGCGTTAGAATTTCAAAATAGGGGGAAGTTCAGGGATGTTATTCTATCAACAAAAAATTAATCCAGAATAAGAATCCCAAGAAACCTCACCCTCACATAAGAATGGATGATCCATGTATCAACCTGTTCGTGGGTTGATTTGAGTTCATCGTTTAGAATATGAACAGTGAAAATGTGAAACAAATAAACCCCTACCTCGATCGACGTTCATCGTTGAAGCACTCCGCCCTCAAGGATTCAAGATCTGTTGGCATTCGTTACTTACCGGTCCTGTTCTTCGTAAACTATCAACTTTTCTAGAAATCCTTCTAGCGTTCATCATTCGTCATAGGAGAGGAATTTCTCCATAGGTTCATCAGAGGAAATTCCACCAATTGATTTCCCCAATGTGTTATTAAAAGAAAACATGTCGTAGAATTTTTGTTACGTTGCAACTTCACATCATTACACTATTCCATTTATGAAACAATGTATCTGTTACACTCCATTTACGATCCAATAAGGATATTCCATTAATTTTCCTCATCACTGCACCACAACGCCACCATCATCCGCTCAATGGTGAGAAAATAAAAATAAAATAAGTTTTTAAGTTATTTTATTATTTTCTGAAAAGTCTAAAATTTAACTTTTCTTTCTGACCCTTTCCAGTCAAAGTTAAGTTCTTTTTAGGAAAGTCCTGGTGTTCTGAGTTCAACGGTGCCCTTAGATTTTTGATTTGAGGACCAGTTCAAAAGTTATAAAAATCTGATCGCACATTTACTTAAACGAACTAAAAAAAGTTCAAAATTCCATTTCGGGATCACTGGGCCTCGGAATCACATGTCGTTAAAGCGTGCTATCTCAAAATAATTCCATACAATTTAGAAAAAATTATACATAAATTCCAGGACATGACAGAAGTGTTATATCCCAATATCAAACCAAGGATACAAGAACTAAAACAGATACCAGCCTACCATCAAAGACCAAGACAATATTATCTTGATCTTTATTCATGGGGTTAGAATATTCAATGACAGCAGCCACCTTTGAGCATTGATTGTGTTATTTATCTCTTGGACCATGTCCAGGCCTCTTTTCCTTCACCTTGGTTCCAGTTGTTATCTCCTTTCTATTTAGGTCGTCAGCTTGTAGGTCGGAGTAAGATGGAAAGAGGGGAGTGAATTTCCTTTTATAAATTAAGACCACTAAAGTTCAATGGCAATAAAAAATTTAAAACAAGTAAGTATAGTATAAATTAAAATATGAAATATGGATTAATGAAATTTTAATTAATCGAGTTAGGTGATATCTTGACTTGATCGAGTAAGCACAAAAAATAATATTATGTGTATCACAATTTGGTTAATTAATTTTATCAAATATAAAAGTGACTTAATCAAATTAATCAATAAAATTGGTTGCATATGTTTGAGGATATAATAAATTTGAATTGATGTAATTTTATTGAAACTTTGTGAATATAAAAATCAGTGTGGAAATAAAAGAGGGGGCAATTTTTGATAAAGGATTTCAGTAATATCTCGATGTGTGCCCATATGTCTCTACCCCTTAGGTTGAGAGGTTTTTCTATTTATCCATTGATTTTAAAGGCGGTCAAGTAACCATATCCTCCCTTGCTTTATGGTTGTTTTAGAAAGAAACTAATCATCCATTGATTTAATGCTAGTAAACATCCATTAATGAAGATCCCTCACTTTTTGGTTATGAGAACCCACCCCCTTACTCTTAAATAGATGTAACAAGAAACTCATTATAGAAGAAAATGAGAAGAAGAGATATTTTATTGGTGAACATTTGTTACAAGGTTACTCTCTTATCTCACAAAAGATATATCAATATAGAGGAGAGATAGAGATGAAAGGATATGAGATCCTTAAGATAATGAGATTTGAAATTGGATTGTGATGGGATACTTTAATATCACTATAGATTCAGCATGAGAGCATTGTTTATATGATCATAATCATTTTTTAATCCACCACTATTGACAGAGCCTTTAAGGCCCTCTATTTATAGTCTCCAATTCATCAAGTATGTTTTGAATTCTTTGAACGTCGTTAAGAATTATCAATGGGAGAGTAAAAGTTGAGTGTTCCGCCAAAGAGTTATTTTTTGAATTGCTACTCAATACATATCATTTCATGACCCCTCCCAATAAGGTGTACCCCTTCTGGGCCAGCAATGTGAGAAGAGAGATAATGAACCCTGAGTCCTGCCTCTAGTAGACCCCGGGTTGGCAACTAGAACAGAGGGTATAACAACACACAGATGGAAGGAATTAACCTCTAAGATAAACATGAGGAAGAGAGAGATAATATAGATACCAATAAACTCCTTATCATACTACAATATGAAAGAAACCCAAGTACATATATGTAATGTCATGAAAAATATACTAAAATTGAAAGGGGAAAACTACAAGTACTAAAAGAAACTAAAATGACAGCAACCACGAAGCCTAAATATCTCATGAAAAATCCCCAAGCTAGTAGTAACCAGCCTAATCTTCAACCAACTCCAAATAACCTCAAAAATTATATAATGTAGGGTGAGTATAATAGTATATTCAGTAGGATCCTCCTTGGAGCCTCTTGTGAAAAAGTAAAGAAATCATGCTAAAGAACAGTGAACAACAAGTGAAACTAACTCATAACCTAAAAAGGTATTCTAAGTTCCCATACTCCCCATGGATACTCTCACCAAGTATCTCATACAATAGTATATAATATAATAAATAATTTCAAGGGTACCCCACTACCAATTCCCCACTAGTTTTCCTCTTTTCCCCAACGTCGCATGTCTGGAGCATCTCTCTCCAAAAAGGATAGCCTAAAGACACCTGGGCGTAGCACCACGACATTCACCTCATGCGACTGACCACCACAACCATACAACCAAAAGTAACCAGGTAGTTTATGAGAGCCACCACAGCTCACATAACATGTATCATACATCGAGTATTATACCTCAAGCCATTACAACCCATACACAGAGTAAGGATTCTAATGTCGTCACACCCTATATATGTTACACCTATAATAGTCCATAGGAAACTATATCCATAATATGTGTGTGTGAAATAACCACAATCTATTACAACCCTCTACACACATATATGGTTAAAACTAACTGTTATGCATACCAGCACAAGTAACTACCAAGAGAAGAGAGTGGGGACAAATGGTGTAATCAGTCATCCATCCTCCCACCAGGATGTTGGGGAAAACACCCCCCCCAGGGCTTATAATCCCCAGGGTGTCAGTTTCCCTAACTGATAGGGTGTAGTATCATATAGAAACACAAAATTTATATAATATAATATATCTCACAACCACACTGTGGGAAAAACCTAGTATTATACTCAACTGCAGCTAACGTCTCTCGGACTCCCAGCTACCACTGCTAAGACTATATATCCTGTAAGCACACAACCATTTAATGATATACATTAAATTACTTTATCCCTTTTTATAAGTTAAAATTTATGTTAATTATTTATTTATAAATTAATTAACCATTATTATTTCCCACATTTCATTAAATTAGCATCACGATAAAGTTTCATGACCTCTAGTCATAACCCAACTGAGTCCATGGATCCTCAAAAATAATAAACTCATCACTGCAACCCATAAAGCTCCAACCCCACAGGTTAAACATAATTTATTCATTTATTTAACAAATTACCATTTTCTATATTCCCATGCATTCTAGAAAAGCATTCTAAGACACCAAATGTAGGGGGGTCAACATGGTGAGTAGATGAGTTAATCGTCGAGTCTTTTCCACCTATAGAAGGAGCGTATACCCATCCATACTCTAGAATCTAAACATGAAAATCATGAGGAATATCCCATGTTTATTCACCTATTTTGGAAGGAGGGTAAGAAAAAACATTTTTTGGAAATTAAAGTAGATAAACAAACAACAGATTCAATAGTAACCACTTTCACATCAACGGGTAAGCCCAAATTTAACCCACTCCATCAACCCTAGTGTCCTCCCCGACACCCACATGCATAAACTGATGCATATCTCCACTCTAGGTGTCAACTGCTACCAAAACCATTGGTCCTCCCTACCCCCACATACTACAATATCCCTCTAGGCTCATCCATCCTAGGTTCACGACACATTTGGGCCTCCCTACCCCTATAACTATAAGACTCATATCCAGAGCACATCACAAGCAACATGAACAATCATAGAAATGAGCTCTCATCAATAAAACAAGGCATCCATCCTTCACACACAATGAGATCTCATAGATCCTAATCATAGGTACTCAGCCTTTATAAGCAAGAAGGAAACTCAGGAACTACAAGTCATCAACTTTATTGAACAATAGTTCTTATTCCATCTTAAATTAACTGATTCATTATTGACAGGTTCCAACTATGGGAAAACTAAGCAACAATCTTAACAAGCTATCCCAAATTAATTAAAAAAATTAATTTATCATACCTTTAAATCTTTTGTCAACAAGCATCAACATGGTTCAAGTTCATCAACCAATTCCATTAAACATGCTTACTTACATCAATTTGATTATTATTAAATTATAATAACAATAACAAATATATTCATTAGACATGTCTCTTTATCTTTAATCCAATTAATTATCAATTAATTATGGCTTTACGTTCCTTACCAATTTCCATCAAGAACAATATGCCAAAAAATAAAGTCCAAGATAACAAACTATCTAGAAAATAGAGGCAAACCATTATCACGGTATAAAACAAAAACATCTCTATGATATTGATACCAATTTCATTAATTTGGTTTATATAATTATTAGTTCAATTTTATTATGATCCAAAGGGATAAATCATGATATCTATAAAATTGAATGTAAGTAAATAGAGAAGAATTGAATCCCCTGCCTCAAAAGGTCATTGAAGTTCTTCACATGAGAATGGATCAAAGAAATGGGTCATGATCACCTCTCCCACAACAATTGCATCCACCCAAGGACACCACGACACAATCATACCAACCAACCACCAAGAAGACTCCATTAGAAACATGGCGATCATGTGTCATCACATAGAAAGGATAAAAAGAAGGAAATGGATATAATAAATCTCAATAATAGAGGTAGATCAGACCTCATATCGAAGACGGATTGCTACAGATCGAATAAGGGAGCTAAGGATTGTTCCTTGATGAAGGAATCCACAAAACGCTAAAGAGGGGGTCGTCGGGTCGCCTGGGGTCAAGGGAGATCCATTGTAGTTGTATGTTTTGGAAAAACTGAGTGGCTATAAAACACTTAAAACATACAATGTCAGGGAATTATATGACGTGTAATACCCTGTCACATTGTGTAATGCCTCGAGGTCAAGTTCCGTCGAAAAACACATCACCTCTCGATTTTATTTTTCAAACCTCAAAGTATTTCAGGTCGTGAATCCCTCTTTCATACCATGTAAAAGTTTTCACATCGTGAATAATTCCAGGAAAACCCATGAAATAGGATTTCATGTCGTGTAATGTTGTTACATGATGTGCAATCCCCTTCTTCCAGATTTTACTTAATTGAACTCCTCCAAACTTCCTCCGATCCACCTCCGAGCACTTAGATCTTCGAAAACATGTAAAGGGTTAATCTACATGGATCTGGACCCTTACATATCAGCTACTCGGTAAGCTCATTAAGTTGTCCAATGGGATGCTCGAAGCTCAATCCTTATTCCCAAATGCCATCAATTACTTAGTGGGAAGCATTGGCTTCCTAGTAGTGATGTTTTAGGACTAGCGATTCCATATGCTTTCCATCAGCTAGAAGGTATCTATTCACTGGCTAGCTAGTGGAATTTCTACAACTTTATCATTCTATCTATATTGCTCTGGATACCTGGTTCCCAACACTGACTAACTGGTGCAGCCTACAACTCATTAAACACCACTTTGACCCTTCTGAACATTATCCAATAAGATAAATTTTCATCCACTCAAATGAAATTATTATACACATAAATGAGTGTTTGTAATCACGAAAACACTATAAGGGAGAGAGGTACAACAATCTACCCCTTTTTTATGATCACAAATACTTGACACAAAAATATATATCAAGTGTAAATCAAGATAAAATCATATATAAAATATTTAATATATTTCAAACATGATATTTAATATGCTCAAGAAATAAACAAAAACCATAAATAAATCCCCCGTTGTGAAACAATGAAACATTTTTCTCTCACAAAGATGACATAAGACAAACTTCTCCCAATTTTTAAGATATATTCAATATTTTCTTCTCTTTTGAATATTGACAAACTTCTCCCCCTTTGTGATTATCAAAAAGAAAATATGTGAAGGTAAAAAAAAGTGTATTTAAAGATATTAAAGATAACATAAAAATAAATAAATAAATTGAAAGAAAAAGATAAGATTTAAAGTAAGGATTTAAAAGAAAATTAAAAAGATATTTAAAAAGATAAATAAACAAATATTTTAAAATTAAGCTCAACATCATATTTAAAAAAGTTTGAAATCAAAATTGAAAATCAAAAGATTTGAAAAACAAGAAACTTGAAAAACCAATATATCCCCTTTAAAATAATAATAAAAAATAGATGAGAGAGGGTAGAGGGACTAGGAAATGAAGTTCAATAATGGAATATAATTTTCAAAATAAAAAAATAAAAACCTGACCCCCATGTTGAAAGTAGATCCATCTAAACTTCATCGAATGACAACAAGAAAGTAATCCCCTAAAATGGGGAATTTAAAGAGTAAATGAAAACTTCACCACAAGTGAGGGTATGAGTAAAAATAATATCAATGATTTCAAGAGAAAAAAATTAACAATATATCAATGATTTCAAGAAAACATTTAAAGATATATTAATGATTTCAAGAGAAATGAATAGATCTATAATCTCAAAATAGTTGGAGCAAAAAAGTAAATATTGAAATGAAACTCTTTCATGATTGATGGATTATCACATAAAAGTTGGATAGTACATTTTTATTGATAATCCACCGAATGATATGTCATTAAAGGTCCAGTGGCATAACCCTACAAGATCTCAAATGTGAGTTCCTTTTGGTACCCAAATTTTAGGTCTGGAATTGTTATCCAAAAGTGACTTGGATACCCAAACTTGTTTAGTATAATATTTTGTATTAGAAATGTGGGAATAAATATAAATAGATTTATATCACTTATATCTTTCATTTTTTTAATCATGGTCATAAATAATATTTCAAATTTTCCTACAATAATAACAAAATTTGTTTTGGGAACATCCCATTAAAAAAGTTGTTTTTTAGAAAGATTATTCTAATTTGAAAAACCAATTTTGGAATTACCTTTAGAATAACTTTAAGAACACAAAATAATTTGTAGATATTGATCACCATGGGTGAATTGTGCAATAGTATTTTCAGGATCTTTTATTGTGGATTCTAAATTTTCAACATTATGATGATATTTTAATTTCAAAACAAATTATTCATTTCATTTTAAAAGTGTTTCCTTCTCTTTAATGAATTTTTCCTTTTCATTGATAACAAGACTAAATTTATTTTTAAGTTTATTGTAAAAAAGAAATTATTTTGCAACAATATTTTTAAAGATAATATTTATAATGTTTTAGTTCTTTATAATTTAGTTTTATTAAGGATAAATATGTAGAGGAATAATAAGAACATGAGGAAAAGGTGATAGGAGAAGTTGGTAAATTAACCTCATAATCCACCTCAAGATATGTGACACGTGTCTGTCATGGGGTGTGAAAAAAACAAATATTACCTAAGTTAAAATGCAGTAGAGTGGATTACCTAGGTTGTCTCCAGAGAGGAGTGCACAACAATTAAGCTGTCACCTTAAAATAGAAAGAAGTGAGGTTGTTTTTAGAAATTGTTTGATTTAGAAAATACAAGAAAGAAACTAAATAAAGTAAATTAATTAAGTGAAAGTTTTGAAAAAAATTGACAAATTATGTGATCTAAATCAGTGATATGAAATGGTGATCAGGTTAGGGTCAGTTCTCCAATTGTAATTCTATCATTGTTCATTTTACCCAATTCTCCTCTGCTAAATCGTTAAGAGTGAGAATCCACAATCGTTTCTTATCACTCCCTTGGTCAATTAAAAATGTGAGAATAAACCTTAATAAAATCGTAGGTTGGTCTACTCTCCTTCCAATGTGTAATATAGTTGTATAAAATACCCCCAATTATCTTAGGCAATTCCCAATCGGGTCTTGTTTATCCCAAGTAATCAAGAACATTCACTACTCCTCACACACGTACCGGTGATCACCGAGTACTACACCACTAAATCCTGGTCTATTCCATTGTTTATAAACCAGAACCTAGTGGAGGGAGATATTGATCATTGACCAAATATAAATGAACAACAGAATCTAAAATCAGATACAATCGTACATGATAATAAAAACTATTATAAGAAATTGAAACAAATTCGCAGAAGAGAAAAGAGGATTTTAAAACATTAATAGAAGGAACTCATGAAATACAATATGGAAAACCTCTCCTTCCCCAATCACATAGAAGTTTACCCCACCATGGTAAGGGTAATTGTGACTAAGGGGAAGGAATAATTCATTACAAAACTAAGAATAACAAAAGAGAGAAAACAAAGAACAGAAAATTTGATGCTCCAGAATCTTTACTCCAGCATTTTTCCTCTGTTATGCCCACCATCCGGCCGAAAATCACTGAGGTCCCTTCTTATAGAATGTTGTAAATGAAGTTTTATATCGACCCTCAATATTTGAGAGTCATTGGACTGGTTTAAAGAATTATATGGCTGAATAAATGACCATTACTTTTCTGTCCGCCAAACACTGTTTCACCCACTCCACTTTGACGCGCCAAAAGGATGCATTAATGAGATAAATAATTTATGAAATTTAATGTGAGACGTCCTTTTGAAGTCCTATGTCGACACCATCTGGAATAACCTTATTCTAAGGTCGGATGAAGGAGATATTGCATATTTAATGAAGTGGGGTCCATTCTGCCTTCCAAACTGATTTCTCCACTTGATTGAATTTTCTGCACCATTGGGTTTAGAATTGGGTCTTGGTCCAGAAGGAACAGTTTAATCCCACAATTATAGGAATCCTAAAAAAATATTCACTTCAATTGGACCCATATTATAAAAGTTATGCCCGAAAAACAGAAGCTTTATAAAACTGAAAATTTTACAGAATTACCCCATTTTCACATTTAAGCCCAAAATACACTAAAAACACATAAATGATGCAAATACACTCACATTGAATAATTGGGAGGGATTAAATCATTGAAAAACATATAAATAATAATGAAAATATTAACTCTATCAATATTCCACGAGGCATTTAGGACTTGAATCGCTTAACAAGGTTGTGGAGCTTGAGTCTATGGAGTATCGCTAGCACTCCAAGTTGAGGCTTTAAGGGATTTCTTTAATTTATTCTTCTATTTAGTATTCCTTTTATAAATAGGTAAATCCAACTTTATGTGACCCTCTTTATTGAATTTTTATCATGCTAATTCCAATATATGAATTTATTTTTCCTTTTTTCAGGGCGAGTTGACTTCTTCTTCAAGAGTTTTTCCATCTTCATTCCCATATTCTCAACTTCAGTCTCACTTTCGGATGAGACATCATCGCTAATGGTTTTCAAAGAAAAACTTATTTTCACTTATTTGGAATTATTCACATCTTTTGGTTCTTTTTTGTTTGATGTTTTATAGTAATTTTATATATCATGAGGGAGTCAATTAGTTCCTCAAAAAGTATATTTTTTATATATTCCGCTTCTTGTATAGTCATCACCTTTGGTTCCCAAGATCTTGGTAAGACCCATATAATTTTATTTACTAAATTTTATATAGAAAAATCATCACCAAGATACTTTAGACCATTGAAAATGTTACAAAATAAAGTAAAAAATATTGTAAATAGATTCATTTTCAGGCATAGTAAAACTTTAAATGTCTTGTTTATAAAAATTAAGCTTAGTATCTTTGACTTTGTTTTCTACCTTCGTGAGTAATTTCTAAATATTTCTAAATTTCATGGGTAGTTTTCCAAATAGATATTCTATTGAATTTATTTTGGTCAAGATCATAATAAAGTTCATTCAGGGATTTTTCATATAATTAAAAAGAATATATATCATGGGGTGTCCATTTATCTTCCAGTTCTATTGTAGGGGTATACCCATGCATAACCAATTTCCAAATATGATATTCAATGCTTCTAAGTAAAATTGACATGTGGTTTTTCCAATAAAAGTTATTTGTTTCATCAAATAAATGGGAATGATTATTAGGGATAGAAGCCATACAATAAACATACTTTGAAACTAGTTATAGTTTAAAACAAACTATAAATATTTTTTGAATGCTAATATATTTTAAGAAAAACACAAATATCCACCTTGATACCAAATGTAGTTCATGGTAGGATGATAAGGGGGTGAATTTCCTTTTAAAAAATAAAAAAACTTTTCGTGAAAGTGAAAAAATAAAATAAGAAATCATAGTATAAATTAAATGATGAATGATTTATTAAATAAATATTAATTAATCGAATTAGGTGATATCATGTTTTGATCAAGTAAGCATAGTAGAATAAGATTATGGGTATCACAATTCAATTAATTAAGTGTATCAAATATAAAAGTGACTTAATCAAATTAATTGATGCCTTTGATTGTGTAAGCATTATGATATAATAAATGTGTATTAACGTAATTTGATTGAAGTATTTCAGATATAAAAATTGATGTGAAAATAAAATAGGAGAAAAGATTTGAAAAAGGAGTTTGGAAATAGATCAGTGTGATCCCCTACATCTCCTCCACTTAGGTTGAGTGGTTTTTGTAATCATCCCTTGATTTATGATGGTTGTAGCAAGAAATCATCCTACCTTACTTTAAGGGTGGTAAGCACCTATTATTAAATATCTCTCACTTGGTGATTGTTAGCACCCACCCCCCTTGGTCTTCAACAGTTGTAGAAAGAAACCTATTATAGAATAATATGATTAGAAGAGATATTTTATTGGTGAAAATCCATTAAAAAGTCCCTCCCTTATCACTCAAACGATAAAACAATATAAATGAGAGTTATGGAGGAAATTAGATGAGAGCCTTAAGAGAATGAGATTTGAAATTGGATATTGATGAGACACTTTGAGATCATTATAGATTCGATATGAGAGCATCGTTGATTCAATCATAAGCGTTGTTCAATCCATATTTATTGAGAGATACTCAAAGGTCCTCTATTTATAGGCTCCAATTCATCAAGGAATGTTATGGAGTATTTAAACCTCATTAACCATTGTCAATGGGAGATTAAAAGTTATGAGGCCCAGTAAATAGTGATTTTTTGGATTGATTCTCAAGGTCTTCCGGCTACCCGGTAAGCTCCACCCGCTAGTCAGTGGGATTCATGGAGCTCAATGCTTCTGCCCAGATGCCAATGATTACCTAGTGGGAAGCACCGACTACCCGATTGTGCTACTGTAGGAATATAGATTTTGTTTGCTTTCCATTTCTGCTCAGTGGACTTTCTGAAACTTTAACATTCTATCTATATGGCACTACCTACCCTGTGCCTTGCACCAATTAGCCGATGCAGCCTACAACAGTCCAAACACCACTTTGAATCTTCTAAACTTCATCAAATAAGTTTAAGCATCATCCACTCAAATGATACTATTAGACACATAAATGAGTGTTTGTGACCATGAAAAGACTATAAGAGGGGGGAGGTACAACACAAGCAACCTAGGTGATGACACAATAAGTGATTTCTACTTCCTCTTATTATCGTAAGCATGTTTCGTCTTGCAAACAAATTCATGTCTAGTAGCCTTGAGGAAGAGACCAGACTGGACCTTTTTCAATTATCACTAACATACCTATTATTTAATAGTTAGAGAAATACCTCAACTTTTTTTCATACACAGCCTTCAAGTTAATGTTTTCATCATACACTAATACAGATATCACTTTTATCAACACTAGAAAATGATTTTAACAGCGCTATAAAGCGATGTGAATCTGAGTGAAGATAAAGGGGGGTCACCTTTAACAGTTCTAAAAAAAGCACTCATAAAGGGTGTCCTTTATCCACACTAAAAAAAGAGATGATAAAGGCCCCCCTTTATCTGTGCTATTTTAGTGCGGATAAAAGACATTTTTATCAGCGCTATTTGTAGCACTGATTAAAGAACACTTTATCAATGCTGATAAATGGTTCCTTTATCAGCACTCAAAATAGCACTAATAAAGGGTGCGTTTATCAGTTCTCAAAATAGCATTGATAAAGGCCTAGATTCATGTGATGTATTGTTTATATAATAGCATACCCACCAACAGCACCTGCATAGCACACACACACCACCTATACAAAACAGCACCTACACAACACACATAAGAACAAAGCAGCACACACCACAGTGCACACAGGAACAAATCAACACACACAAGGGTTTGAAAAACAATTCTATATACATTTCAAACAATGTTTTATATAATTACATTTACAATTATCCAACAAATAGTTAAAAACATTAATGTTTCATCCTTTTAAATCTATGATCCCCTCTCAAAAATTTCCACCCATGGTATTAGTTGCCAACAAAATCATCCCAACTATAGAAAAAGGCTCCACATATATAAGAAAACAAATATTAGGTTCTTAATACTATAAAGAAATAAATTAAATATTAATATTACATTAATAAAATGAAAATTTTTAATAAAAAATACATGTTTGGAGTTATACAGGCCACACCATGCATTGTATTGAGGTGGGGTTGATTCATAAACATAAAAAGTGAGTTATGGATCATTGTCCTAAAATATCAAAACAACTTGAATGGGTTTTCTTGGTTTTGAGTATGTCCCTTGTTTTTTTAATAAAATTAATATCAAATTTAAATGGCATAATTGGATTTATACCGATCACATCGTTCATCAGATTGAGTTGTGGTTGATTCCTACACATCAAAAATGACTCATGGATCATTTTTCTAAATTATAAAAACAATCTGAATGGGTTTTCTTAGTTTTTAGTATGACAGTTTTGTTTTTTTACTAAAATATCATTTCAAACTGGAAACATCCATTTTGAGTCATACTAGTCACATCGTGCATCGGTTTGAGGTGAGACTACTTTATAAACTTTACAAAGGAAGCTAAAATGTAAATTTTAAAATGATAATGGTCACTTTTAATCATACTGGTCACACCATACCTTGGATTGAGGTGAGGTTAATTCCTACACATCAAAAATGACTCATGGATCATTGTCTTAAAGTATAAAAACAATATGAATGTTTTTGCTCAGTTTTTAGTATGCCACTTGTTCTTTTTACTTAAATTAATGTCAATTTTAAATAAAAATACATTTCGATTTATACCAGTCACATCATTCATAGTATTGTGGTGTGGTTGATTCCTACACATCACAAATGAATCATGGATTGTTTTTATAAGGTATAAAAACAATCCAAATGTGTTTTCTCAGTTCTCTGTTTGCCAGTTGTGTTTTTTACTAAAATATCATTTCAAATAAGAAACATGCTTTTTGAGTCATACTGATCACATCATTATTTAATTAGATGTGAGCTACTTCATACATATCAGAAAGGACTTAATAATCACTATCCTAAATTATGAATTCAATTGGAAAGTGTTTTTTTTAGTGAGTGCCACGTTTTTTAGCTAAAATATAAATTTTAAACTGATAACAGACACTTTTAGTCATACCAGTCACATCGTGCATCAGATTGAGGTTCGGTTGATTCATACACATTACAAATGACTCGTGTATCATTTTCCTAAAGTATTAAAACAACCTAAATGCATTTTCTTGGTTTTCAGTATGTCAGTTTTTCTTTTTACTTAAATTAATGTCAATTTTAAATAAAAAGACACATTTAGATTTATACCGGTCATCGTGAATTATATTGAGGTGGGGTTGATTCCTACACATCACAAATGACTCATGGATCATTTTCCTAAATTATAAAAACAATCTGAATGCATTTTATTGGTTTTCAGTATGCCAGTTGTATTTTTTTACTAAAATTAATGTCAATTTTTAATAAAAAGAGACACTTTGAGTCATACCGGTCACACCGTGCATCAGATTGAGATTTGGTTGATTCCTACATGTCACAAATGACTTATAGATCGTTTTACTTAAGTATAAAAACAATAAAAATGTGTTTTCTCAATTTTTAGTATTCCAGTTGTTTTTTACTAAAATATCATTTCAAACTGGAAACACACATTTTGAGTCATATCAGTCGCATCGTGTGTCATTTTGACATGAGACTACTTCATACACATCACAAAGAACTTATGAATTGTAGTCCTAAATTATAAAGACAATTAGAGTGAGGTTTCTTGGTTTTCATTGAGTGATGCATTTTGATCTAAAATGTCAATTTTAAAATGATAATGGACACTTTTAGTCATATCGGTCACACTATTCATCGAATTGAGGTGTGGTTGATTCCTACATGTCACAAATGACTGATGGATCATTTTACTAAATTATAAAAACAATCTGAATGTGTTTTCTTGGTTTTTAGTATGTCACTTGTTCTTTTTGCTCAATTTATTGTTAATTTATTATAAAAATACACACTTAAAGTCATAATGGTCACACCATGCATCGGATTTAGGCATGGTCAATTCCTACATGTCAAAAATGACATATGGATCATTATCTTAAAGTATCAAAACAATACTAATGTTTTTTCTCACTTTTTAGTATGGCACTTGTTCTTTTTACTAAAAATACTAACAATTTTAAATAAAAATAGACACTTCGAGTCATAATGGTCACATATTCATGCTATTTATGTGCATTCTTCCATCGGTTATGCTACCCATTCATTTCTAAAAAAATCTATCCCATCTTGTGAATAAGAGTCTTTTCGAAAATCATGGTAGTACTAAAAAATATAAATACACAAAGGATTAATAAATATTTTAAATTAAATAGTAAGTATCTTCAAAAGTACCTCTTCAGGGATACTGGTTTATTCATGGAATATGATCTCTTTTATAAATTTATAAACATAATAACCACAGTCTTTATCATTTGTTTGTTTTGGACACTGTAGAAACACTTAGAAAAATATTTAATTTTTTTATATGTGTTTTCATAGTGAAATATTATTATATATACCATAATTTTTATCCAATCATAGTACTTGTGATGTTCCTTGTCCTTTTCCCCTAGCCTCATTTCATAATGTAGATGATATTCACACACCACCCTGTCATAACAAAATACTCATTAAAAGATAATATAAATTATATAACTTGATGTTTAGTTCTAAAATGTTGGATGTAGTGTATTAAAAATTGACAAACACCATCATGTGTGGTCGTTTTTTTAGATATCCATGCATTTAATCTAGGAAATAAATATTTGGAGTATCCAAATTGACCGCAATGAGTATCCAATGGTGCCTAAGAACACAAAAAACAATAAGTAATGAAAGAAATTAAAATATATTTGATATGATTAAATTATATAGTTCTACCCTTTAATTGTTGGTATTAATAAGAGGCTTTCATCCGTAATTTTGTTGTTAAACGATTTGAGCAGGCCTACCACTATTTCACCCTCTTTCATGGATTTTATTTATTTTTGTTCTGTATAGGTGATGTGAGGGCTAACGAGTCCAAATTTTTGTTCATGGCAAAATCCCTTTAATTTTTTTTCATATATATGCCTGCAAAAAATATGAAATGTATTTAGTCATAATAATCATAGTATATTAGCTTTTGGAAAATCAAATCATGAAAACATACCTCATGTATACATTTACAACTAATCCACCTAGCCAATCATACTCCAGGATTTCACTTACATTATCAACACTAATGAAATCTGGATCTTTCCCACTGTACATATTTTCATCAAAAATAATTGTGTGAACCCCACTGTCTTTCAACCTCATATTCACATGAGCATGTAATGATAATAATATGAATATAGAATGGGTGGGTTTAAGGTGATTTTGGTAGATCGTTTTGATCAGTTGGTTGATCCTTGAGATGGTTTGAGTTGTTATTTCTTTTCACCCTCTTCCATGTGTCCATATATATTAAAATTCATCGGTTTAGAACTTTTTCATTAAATGTTAAAGGTTTATCTTGAAAAAATGGAAATTAATACCTCCTTGTTGAAAAGATTTTTTACAAGTTGTGATGGTCCTACGATGAATATTCCAAGAGCTTGTTCGACCTTATAAATATTTTTATCATTAATTGGAATAGGTAGCTTGGCACTCAACTCATGGGATACATTAATCAACACTTTGACATGACCTATTGGAAGTGGTTTGTTGTTTAGCATGACGTTCTAGATATTGAATAACATAGCCCTCACTACAAGGTGATGGGTGGGTATTGATAGATATAAATCATAGTAATTTTCACCCTATAAAATATCATTATAGGCAAGGTATCAGTGTCTATCTGATTCACAATTCATAGAAACAATTATTAGGGTATTTATTACCTCAGTTAAGATAGGTTTTTTAGGTGAATGGATCTCGTCAAAGCTAGTGGGGTGCGGAGGGATCTTCACATGCTGGTTGTTCTTGAGTTGTTTCTTCTCTTTACCCCCTGTCATCATATTTTCCATGAGATCTCTCTACAATTTCATATGTTCTTCAAGGATAGCTATTATTTCTCTCATCATTTTTATTTCTGCACTTTGATCCTCATCTTGTTTTTTTCTCAAAAAATGTTTGGGGTGTCACCCCAAAACCAGCACCTCTAATGCAGCCATACTTTTCTAGCTTCTTCAAGGCCACCGAAAGTATGTACTCATTAGTTTTGGGTGTTGCTGATTCCTGTGACTCTCAGATTGAAAATATAGAAAAATAAGTAATCATTGTTATGTAATATCAATTTATAAAGAAAAACAAATATTTAGTATGTCATACTTACACATGTTCCCCACACTTTTTGTGTGTTTTCATATATTAGTGTCACATATTTATTTACACTCACCTCCTTCCATAACACATGGCGTGGGATGTAAGTGACATTGGATTTCGATTCATCAATATTCATATAAATAGAGGAACATAGTTATGGTGTTTTTTATGTCACATAAAAGTATTATGGTAGATTTAAAATACATACTAATTTTTTTTCAAGTGAAGTGTACCCCATTCTTGCTTTACGGTATGGGTATGCTAGTTTTACTACTTTTTCCTTATTTTCAGCACTCATTTGTTGTTTTATAAATAAAAAATTGTCAATCAAAGTGATGAATACACATATCGTCAAACAACATATTACCAAACACAATGTACCTGAAAATACTACTCCTCACGATGTCTAGTAAATGTATCATGTGCTCCTTAGGTTATCAGGTGTTCATAAATAGGAGGTGGGTGTGGGTTTATTTTCCCTTCAGCATCTTTAAGATAAAATTTTGTTAATATTGTGTTGAATCCTCTCTGAATCCTTCCAGAAACCCTTAATACATAGTACTTTTGTGATTCATCCACTATAAATGCACTCTACAAGGGATGATGAAGAGTAATTAAATGTTTCATTATTTTATTTTTTAGTAAACTAAAGAAATTATATCATAATGTTATTATAATATATCCCCACATCAGTTTCTTAAGCCTGGTGACAACATGTTTCCATGACTGTACATCAATCGGAACGCATTTCCGAGTGATGATTCTAATGTAACTACTGAACATGGCCTTGTTTGGGTTAACATTTTGGCCCCACTTATTCCATATAACCTTGTATTTTATGCCTTTCTCTTTTGCCTTAAGGATTTTTTCTAACACCATCAAACTACAGTGCTCTTGTTTTTTCAACGCCGCCAGTGTTTCGATGCTTACCATTTACTCAATTTCAAAATCATCAATATTTTACTTTAGAGTGCTAGCATCAGCATGTGAATATGGTGGTTGTACATATTCACTGGGATAAGCAGTAGAAAAAGGTTGATAAACTTGTTGGTCCTCTGCACTACGCGCAAAAGCAGGTTAAGAGACCTGTTGTGCCTCAGGATTGGGAGCATCATCATGTGTATAATTAATTATTTGTAGAAGTGGTTCAAAATTTAATTGTGATTATATTAAATCAGAAGAAAACAGATAATATAAGGTAACACGATGTATATTACAAAAAAATATAACCTGATTATTAAACTCTCTCTTTTTAAAGGCTAAAGAGATTTAACCCCTCTATCGACTATCCAAATCCCTTCATTGTGGTCTCCTATGACATGCAAAATGTTGTCTACATTGGGACCACTGCGAAATGATTGTGATTTCCCAATGTAAAGGTTATCCTCCATTGAATTTTCATCTGACCCTTCAGTGTTTTTGGTGGATAATAGAACAATTGAACAGTTTCAGTTTATGGGAATTGGAATATAAAATACTTGTACTATCAATGATGCCATTATAAATGGTTCATTTGTGTACCCTTCCTTACTGAAATCAACTTTCACAAATCCCAACCCATTTATTTTAATAGTACTCCTAATATCAACCCACTTTCATTGAAAATCGGTACTTGGAAGTTCATATATCCAACTCCCATATTTGTTTGATGATGCCAAAGTATGAAAAATTCGCATAAATTGGATTTATGACCTTATCACTGGAAACATGCATCAAGTTAGACACAAGTGAAACTCCACTATACTTCATGGTACTATCGTCATCATGTTCATTAGTATAGATCGTATAACTGTTAATTACATAAGCATTATAAGATAATACATACACACATAGTCCTTCGGCTAGCCATTGAAGTCGTTCTGAAATTCAATCTGGATTTTAATTTGACTCCTTAAATATATGGTCCTAAAACCATCCTATAAACTGTCGATTATGTTCATTTGATATCCATTTTTCATCCCTTGAAGGATTCAAATGCCTAAGAATTTCTTTTTGGGTTTTTATATATGGGTCAACTTCCAAAATGTTATGAAAAATATAAATGTGGGTCTACTCCCGATTTGAAATATTGATTGTGACAACCTCTCTTCCATAAATTTCTTCACCCACAAGCTACTCAATGTGATGAGATTTCAGTATACCAATGCTTTACACACCAGACAGGTATTTGGTACAGAATTCAATAGCTTCCTTAATAATATATTTCTCCGCAATACAACCCTCTGGCCGACTTCGATTTTTGACATACCCTTTTAAAATATTCATATATCATTCAATGGGTTACATCTATCTATAGTGTACAGGACCACATATTCAAATCTCTCTCACCAAGTGAACCATCAAATGAAATATCATATCAAATAATGTTGGCATGAAGAACATTTTCAATTCACATAATATGATAGCAATTTATCTTTCCAGACTCAGAAATTTCTCTGGGTTTATAAATTTTTTTCATATAGCTTTGAAGAACAAACAGAGCTTCGTTAACGTATAATGGACATTGTTGTGAAAAAATCAATGTAAAGTTATAAAAATTAGATATTTCATCAAAATGTGGAATTCATATGATTTCAGACCCTTTAACTTTAAATCGATCATTGACATGATGTTCTTTATATTTTATGAATACCACTTTGGAACCTTTACGTCATTCAAGAAGTTGAAAAACTAATATCTCGACTTCCTGGAAAGAGTGTAAGAAGTTGGAGGAAGAAAAGTCTGTATTTCACCCTTCACTAGCACCAACTCTTCTTGTATTCCCATGTCAACCATGTCCAACCTAGCCTTAATTCCATATTTTTTTTTTTTAGGTACATTTAGAAATGTGTTGATGACATTGTCAGATACATTTTTTTCAACATGAATTACATCAAGAAAGTGTTTGAAATATAGAAAATTCCAGTATGGTAATTCAAAAAAAATTAATCTCTTATTCCAACTAGTTTTTGTAAGGTTTTTCAAAAATGGTTTACCAAAAGAAGTGTCTAAATCTTTTAATTTCTCAAATATTTGATCACTATTTATTGGATACAGTGTTTTATGTTCTTCTAAACTTCCATCAAATGATGTCGTCCAAGATCGGTACTTATGTCACTGGGGTAGAAATATGTGATGTCCTAGAAACACGGTTTTTGATGAATGTTTCAACCTAATTGACTATGTGCCTTGTTCATAGATGGGACACCCATGACTTCCATTAATGCTATATCCTAAAAAATTCCCATAAGTAGAAAAGTCATTTATCATTCTATACAGCATGTCTCTCAACGTGAAATCTTCATTTCTATAAGCATCATACAACGTAACACATGAATCCCACAATAATTTCAAATCCTCGATCAATGGATCCAAATAAACATCAATATCATTACCTGGTTATTTCGGTCCTGATATAAGAATAGATAGTGTGATGTTTTTTCGTTTCATGCATAACCATGGTGGAAAGTTATAATTTACCAACACAATCAACCATGTACTATGAGTGCTTCTTTGAAAACCAAAATCAGGATACTCATGATAGATTCTCTTCCACTGAGGAGAGTATGTAGGGTGATTTAGTTTCCCATCTTTATTTCTTCTATCTTTATGCCACGTCAATTTCCATATAGTCTCCTCACTTTTATATAGGTGCCTAAACCTTGGAATGATTGTAAAGTACCATAAAACTTTCGTATGAATGGATTCATCTTTCTTGTATCGATAATTACCACACTTTGGGAATTCTCTAAGTGATTTGTGGTCCTTGATAAATAGTATACAGACATTTAGGTAGGCATGTATTCATTTATAGATCATACCCATTGAATGTAGCATTCCTTTGGCATTGTGTGTTCATCCCGGGAGCTCATTATCTTTTGGGAGCATGTCATTCAAGAGAGAAAATAATTCTATAAACCTTTCACCACGCCATATATTGTCTAATTTCAAATTATACATCTTTAGTATAGCTAAAAAGGTTGTATATTTAGTGAAACCACTATACAAAGGTGTCTTTGCACAACTCTTTAACTACTCAAACAATTTTGGGCAATCATGTAGTTCATCTTCAACTATCCTTTTCATTTCCTAAATATGATCTTCAACATAATTCCCATTTGTAATCATGTCCTCAATATGGTCTTTTTTATTGTCCACACTTGTAATAATATCAGATGATCCATAAAATGTATTATTATCCCAGAAACTAGCTAAATTCATTTTTCCCCATGTTTATTCCAACATTTATAACTTTGATCTAATCTGTGACAGATCAAGTGTTCTTCCAACTTCTTTGGACTAAATTTTCTTGAATAACAATAGTATAAACACGAACAAAGGATTTGAGAAGGGTCATATTCATGATCTTTTGCAAACTTTATGAACTCTTTCACTCTATCTTTATACTCTCTTATCAAATGATTGACATCCATCCAGTCTTTATTCATATCCATCCTATTTGATTCGGTGATATTAATATTTCACAAAATAAATAGACAAAAAATTAATATTAAAATTAACTAAGGCTAAAAATAGTTATAGACTTTAAGTCTCCTTTGAAAACTATTTATAAAATCACAGTTTAAATCCCATTAAAAAACCAACCATTTACATAAATTCCTCTTTAAAATAACATGCCCTTTTTAAAATAAACAAATCAGTTTCAAACACTCTTTCTCAAAACCAAAATTCTTTTTTTATAAATAATTCAAGGAAACTTCATGACCCAATAATGTTAATCGTTTAAAATGATCTAAAACCCTCTATATTTTACAAATTTTCATTCAAAACATCACACAACACTTGTTAAAATTAAACCATCATTACATACTCTTTCAAAACATTCACATCCCTTTATGAAATCCAATCAGGTGAGTTGAGAAACACTTCTCATGCAACCTAAGTCCATAAAAAGTGTTTAAATCATTTTAAAGTTATTTAAAACCAAACAAAATGTATGTTGAACACATTTTTCAAACACTTTTTTTAGTGTATTCCAATAAAACCTCATGGAACGCACCACTATTTCCAAATTTAGGAAAGGATTTGGGAAGTTTCTTTTATGTGTTAACTATATAGACCCATAAGCAATCACATGACCATCATGGACTGAAACTATTCAAATCCTGACTCCTGATACATTATAATATAATCCATACTCATTACCCAACTCATTTATGGTTAATATTGGTGTTTTCATCAATATCCCATTAAGATCTTAGAAGGATCACTCATGAACATCTAAATACTCATATTGAGCTAAAAAACTTAGGTCGGGTCTCGTATAATGACATACCTATTTCAATGGTATTATCATACATGGAAATTTGAAGTTAGTAGTTCATCCCTATCTCATATAATTCAAATCTCATCTTAGAATCCTCAACCATATCACATAGAGTCTTATCTACTACCATGCCTTATCCAGACCATCAATGTAGGGAGTATAACTAGCCTATAGAAACTTAAGCATCATTACAAAGGGTAGTGATTAAGAACCCACTCCATACCAATCACCTGATTCCTAAAAAAATCATAACTCATTCTTACGAAAACATCCTAAAAGGAAAGTTAGAAGGGAATAAAAACCCAAATAACTCAAACATCAACACTAGTGACCCCTGGTAACTCACCACATCCCATCATCCAACTATGGACCAATCTGACCATCAAGAACAAAACAAAATAGGGCACTAAAAAGGAAGATATAATAGCATCATACACTCTCTTCCACCAGTTCATATGTAGGGTGTGAGATAAAAATTCTTTGTATGATCTCATAAATAATTCTATTTGAATCCCTTCATAATATAGTTCATAAAGTGCTAGTTTGAACATAAGGTATAAAATATATTTTCACATGAATTATAAAACAAGTGTAAAAACAATAAACTTATATATTTTCGAACAACCACCCTTTTTATAATATAAAAATAAGGATGACTAAAAAATTGAGATAAAAATATCAAAAAATGGAAAGAGGGCCTTTAAAACCATATAAAACATGTCAAATCACAGTTTATCCCTCTTTTAGAATATTTTATGAAAAAATCTTTTTCATAAATAACCAAAATGAAAAGACATTTTCTTAAAACTCATTTAACAAATAACTAATTTTTTTATTTTTAAATAAAACTTTTTAACCATTTAAATCAACCTATTTGAAAGTAATAAAATACACACTCGAAGTAAAACAATGATCATACATAGTCACTAAGGAAACAAGGAATCATAATCCAAAAAACAACCAAATTATGGTGCCATATAATAAAAAAAACTATGGGAATACAGTCTATCCAAGAAAATAAATCCTATAAAGTGGCCTAAGAATGATGTAACCATCATGTGAAACTTCCTAAGACTCATGTATTTGGATCCTGAACTCGAGATGAGGAACCTAGATCCCTACCAGTCTCCTAGGACACCCATGACATTTAAATAGTGGAAGTGAGCAACCAATGAAATAACATATCGTCACATAAATATAATTTCAATAATTTGAAATTTAACCTCACCCCACCTCCTACACCCTCACAAGAAACAACCCATTTCACATCCTTTTATAAGCTTCACAATAAGAATAAGAATATAAAGAATCCCCCATGGGGTCACGATTCACAATAGGAATAATAAATTCATGGAGCTCAATTGAGGGTCTCACATATTTATAAAATAACTTCCTTTAAATTACCAACTAGGATTTTACAAATGTACTTGAGAAACCAATCCATTTTCACCCCATTTGGGAACAACATTTAAAATTTCATCCAAAAACCATTTATCAAAATGCACTAGAAAGACCATTTAGAAACCCAACCATTTTCTATAAATAATTTTTTAAAATAATAAACCCTTTTATTTTTTAAGGAAATATGTGCTAAGAACCATTTTATTAAGCTTCAATATCTTTTTGAAAACATCTTAATCCACCGTGAGAGTTAAGGGTCTCAAAACCATTTAAATAGGTTGAAGGTTAATTCCATTCCTTTTGAAAAACATGACTTTAAAATATCACATATTCATTTTAAAGAAAAAAAAATATGACCAAACTTTTAAAATATTTAAATTCCTTTAAAAAATACAATCGGTCCTTTTACAAAACCCTTGGCATGTGACATAAGTCTATTCCAAGTATTTAAACCATTTTTAAGCCAATTGAAACCCAAAAAAATCATAATATAGGATTATAATTTCATAATAAATCATTTAAAAACATCCAAGAAATTTATAACATGTATTACAAAGGAGTTCTAAAGAAACACCTACCTCACTCAAGAAAAATCGTAACTAAAACTTGTCAACATTAATGGAGAACACATAAATATGCCAAGTGATATACTGCTCAACCCCTAATGACAAAAATCCTCATCATTAAAAAGCCATTACACTATGATCTAGTGGTATCACACTTCAAATCCATAACTGAGTCGCACAAAATCAAATAAAAAAATATGAAGAGGAACACCAACCAATACGTAATTCATTTAGTGCACAAACAAAGACTATCAATGGACATGATTTTTAATGGGGAGTTTATCTCATACAATTCACAACATACCATCAATATCAAACTATAATTATATGAGAACAAGATGAAATAGATGAAAAAGAGGAGAAAAATCACCATGGAGGTGTGGTTCAGCTCGTGGCGGAGGTTCGTTCGCAGCGGAGGAGTCCTCCGGTCGAGGAGAGGCGCGCGGTGGAGGTGTAGTTCACGGTAGAGGAGAGGCAACAGGAGATGAGGAGGAGGAGGAGGCACAACGGCGGTGGAAATCGGCTTCCGCGAGAGCTTGAGGGGTGCAAGGAAGGAGGAGAAAGTTGAGGTTTTTTTATAAAACCCGGTGAACCTTTTATCAGCGTTAGCTAAATAGCACTGATAAAGATATGTTTTATCAACACTAAAATATAAAGCACTGATAAAACATGTCTTTATCAGTGCTAAAAAAGAGATAGAAAAAATGACTTTATCAGTGCTAAAAATATAGCACTGACAAAGACTCATTTTATAAGTGTTTTTTTAGCGCTGATAAACATAGGCCTTTATCAGTGCTAAAAAAGTACTGATAAAGATACAATGTTAATAATTTATTTTTATTATTATATATATTTATAATATTTTATATATGATAAATATATATTTATTTATTTATTATTGTAACTATATATATATATTTATAAAATTATAATTTAAATAATTATAAATTTATAAGAAATATACTTATTATATTTATAATCTTAGAAATATATATAATAAATACATTAATTATATATATTTATAAGATTATAGATATATATAATTATATTTCTTCTAATTTTATAATTATTTATATGAATATTTATTTATTTTTAATTATAATTATAAATGAACATGTATTCATTTATTTAAATAATTATAAAATTATAACAAATTTATATTTATAATATTTATTATTTTATTAATATATTTATTATAAATTTATAATTATTTAAATATATATATATATTTATTTATAATTATAACTGCTAAATAAATATATATTTATTTGTAATTTAAAATTTTAATAAATATTTATTTATTTAGAGTTGTAAGTATAAATATATATATATATAATTATAAAATATATATTTATAATTTTATAAATCTATATAATTAATATATTTATTATAATTTTTTAATTATTTAAATATATCTACATTTATTTAGAATTATATTTATAAATATTTATATTAATTTATAAATATATTTATTTAATTATATATTTGTAACTTTATAAGTAGTATAATAAAAATATTTATTATAATTTTATAATTATTTACATATATATTTATTTATAGTTAAAATTATAACTATAAATAAATATTTTTATAAATATTTTTATATAATTATAAATATATATATATATATATAATTATAATATATGTATTTATTATAATTTTATAATTATTTAAATATATATATTATTATAATTATAATTAAAAATAAATATATTTAAAAATTATTTATATATAAGTAAATTTTAATAATTATAAATATAATAAAAATAATTATTATTTAAATATATTTAATGTAATTTTATAAGTGTTTTTTAGAACATAATAGTATATATGGGTAACATGTATTAATCATATATACCATGTAATAAAACATACATAATAAAAAAAAGGTTCATCAATGGACATCATGAATAATAAGAAGGGTTTAATGTATAAATGAACTTTCATGGTGATACATAACATATATGCACGTATGATTGATCAATATATTTATTAACCAAATTCATTGGAAACACATATATATTTAATAATTATAATATAAATATATATATTATAAAAGTATATATATATATTAATTATAAATATAATAAATATAATAAATATAATGAATATAATGAATCTAATGAATCTAATGAATCTAATAAATCTAATAAATCTAATTAATCTAATTAATCTAATTAATATATTAATTATTAATAAAATAAATATAATAAATATAACAAATATAATGAATATAATGAATATAATGAATATAATCAATCTAATCAATCTAATAAATCTAATAAATATATTCATTATTTAATGAAATTTATTATAATCTTATAATTATTTAAATATATATATATATTAAATTATAATCTTAAAAACAATATTTTTAAAACATTATATATAAATTTGAATTATTAAAAAATATATATCCATTATCTATATCCAGTATCTATACTATAGCTTGTAATTCTCCCTTCCACATGCCATCTCCACGTTCATTTGGAAGATGTGTCCTCGTATCTACACTCTCTGCATACTCCACCTCCATGGACTCTATGTTCCATCCTCATCTGCCTCGGTCTCCGCCTCCATTTCTACCGCCATCTCCACCTTTCCGCTTCTATCCCTCTTCCAAACCCTTCTCGTCGCATGTAGTAAGGATTCCTCTGCTTCCCAACATCCCCGCCTCCACCTCCCCATCGTCGCCTCTGCCTGACCATCTCCACCTCATCTGCCACTTCTATCTACCCATTCGACTGCTCCCCATTCGGCTACTCTGCCTCCTGGTGGGATCCTTCTTCAGCTTCATACATTCTTTATTACTCAGCACCCCTTCCCCATATGAACCCTAGATCTTGGTCCCGTCATTGGCCAGACACTTAGTTCAGGGAAAACTCACGATCGCATTCCTAGTTCTGTAGAGCTGGAAGGGACTCATGATTTCATCAATGAATCTCCATTTCAACAGTGTCCAAATTCAATAACTCAAGAAGCACCATCAATGGTCGTGAAAACCTAGTAAAATCAAATTAGGGATCTGCTTTGAAGATCAGAACCGGTTTGAATTGAACACCATTCATCAATTTCTTTCCTGGGGTTTGGATTTAGTCGACTCTCATCCTGTTGCCTACACATCCTGTATAAGGTGTTTTTTTTTGTTCATATCTACTTTGTAAAAAAGTTCTCTACTTTCAATTTCGAGGATAATGATGTTGTGTCAAAAAACATAGAGGTTCTATGGGATGATGGTTATGGTAAAAATAGCATGAATAACTACCTTGATGAAACTAGGGAAATAATTAAGCCTGATGGAGGACCACCCTGGTGGTTTTTCCCTGTTGAATGCGGGTGGCCGCAGGAAGGATCTCCCGTCCTCCTATTTTTTCCTCATAAGCAATGCAGGTGGGTTCATCTTCATATACTTTCCAAATTGAAGGGGTTTCTAAATAGTACCTATCAGGTTTTGATGATTTCTAGGCTATTTAGGAGTTGAATGTTTTGTGTTGTACTTTTGTAGGAATGGGTGGTGTTGGATTATGCCTACTATTGTTTCACAAATCTCTTAGCACGTAAGATTTCTATATTTTCTTTCACTACTCCATTTTTTGTAAGATGGGTGGGTTAAGAAGTATCTTATCTTTACACCTTTATTATCAGCATCCCTATATTTTGTAGGTATAATTTTTCTTTCTTTTTAATGGAGCTTTTGTGGTATAATAATTGATCTGATGATGCAAAAAATTATGCATTTTTTATCTATCTTTTGTAGCCATGCATCAAAGCCTACACTTGCGACTGAACATTTTATACACCTCGATTGTTTCCCCCCCCCTCCCCATGAATTATAATTTGGGGCTATTTTAAATGATCTGTGGTGATCAAATATTCATGATATATGATTTGTTTGAATGTAGTTCTTTTGTGTTTTGGTTCATGCATATTCCAATTTATGATCAGACACCATTTGAAGGTATTATCTTTTTACTGCACTGTATGTTCTTGAATGATTTTCATTATTCCATTTTATGTTTATGTGCTGGTGGTGGAGTTTTTTGTCTATGAAAATAGAAGAAATATTTCTCTCTATATCTCAAATCCATCATATTTTGAATATGTAGGATAGTTATTATGACTGAATCCAATGAATATCTTTGAATTTTATTAGAGAAGTAAGTTGATAGAGTTACGACGAAGCTAAAAAATACAATCAGGAAGAATAATTTTGTTTTCATTCATGCTTAAATATATTTTTTAGGGCCCTATCTTTAGCTTCCACATCCCTTGAGCTCAAAAGAAAACGTGAATTTTCAGCTGTGTATTTTTTAGGAATCAAAACATGCCAATGAAACCTATTATTCTCTTTTATTTTTTTTCAATCATTTAGATATTCTTAAAGGTGTCTAATTCCAAGCATTAAAGGAGTAAGTTTGTTAAACATTAAGTTTGGATTCTTGTAAAGTACAGGTGATAATTTAGTAGCTCAAGCACACTTGGAAATATGGTTTTCTAAGGTTCATGCACCATTCTAAGGCACTAGGGGCTCATGGTCTTCAATTAATGATATGACCTTTAGATCATGTTTTTGGAAATACTCTTGATCATTTTGTTTCACTTAGACTATAAAATGTTTTCATACAACCTCAGTTCTATGATCAACAAGATGATCAAACTAATTTGAAGATGATTGAACACTTTTCAACTTCTTGGTGATCTCTGTCAAATATTTTTTTGAATATAAATGATCTGGAAACAATCATTGCAAGTTAAATATGTTTATCAATTTCTATCACTTGTGTGATTCCAACTTATTCATTTATTTTTCATTAGGTTATTTTTAAATCTCAATTGAGCTGTTAATGTTGTATTATTCTTGATGTAATGTCATATATTTATTTCAATGTATTGATGTGATTTGTGTAATGCAACCAAATTCCATTTGTTATTTATTATTGGTGGAATTATAACCATGTTTATCTGTGATAAATTAGTGGGGTGTAATTATATATTTGAATCCTAAAGTTCAAACCGGTTCGAATCAGATGGACTTGATCAATTTCTTTCCCAAGGTTCGGATTTAATCAACACTCATCCTGGTGCCAACTAATCCTACATAAGGTGTTTTTTAATTCATATCTACTTTGTGAAATTTTTATCCATTTTCAATGTTGAGGATAATGTCATTGTGTCAAAAAACATGGAGGTTCTTTGAGATTATGGTTTTGGTACAAATAGCATGATGAACTACCTTGATGATACTAGGGAGATAATTAATCCCAATGGAGGACCACCCCAGTGGTTTTTCCCAATTGAATGTGGGTGGTTGTAGGAAGGATCTCATATCCTCCTATTTTTTCCTGGTAAGCAATGCAGGTGGGTTCAGCTTAATATACTTCCCAAATTAAATGGTATGTTAAATAGAACCTATCAGGTTTTTTTGATTTCTATGTAGTTTAGGCGCTGAATGTTTTGTGTTGTACTTGTGTAGGAATGGATGGTGTTGGATTAGGCCTGTTATTGCATCATAAATCTCTCAGTAAGTAAGATTTATATATTTTATTTCATTTATCCCTTTTCTATAAGCTGTATGGGTAAAAAAGTATCTTATTGGTACACCTTTATTATCAGCATACACGTATTTTGGTGGTCTAATGTTTCTTTATTTTGAATGGAGCTTTGGTAGTATAATAATTGGTCTGATAATGCAAAAAAAAATATGCTTCTTTTCATCTATTTTCTATAGCCATGAATCAAAGCCTACACTTGAGACTGAACATTTTATACACCTCTATTGTTTCCCCCCTCCCCCTAAATAATAATTTTGGGCTATTTGAAATGATATTTGGTGATTAAATATTCATGATATATGGTTTTTTTAATTTAGAGCTTTTGTGCTTCGGTGCATGCATATTCTGATTTATGATCGGATTCCATTTAAAGGTATTCTCTTTTTACTACACTATATGTTCTTGAATGATTTTCATTGTGGCATTTTATGTTTATGTGAAGGTGATGGAGTTTTTTTTCTATGAAAATAGAAGAAATATTTCTCTCTAGATCTCAAAGACCTCATATTTTGAATATGTAGGATAGTTATTATGTCTGAATCTAATAAAGATCTTTAAATTTTATTGGTGAAGTAAGTCGATAGAGTTACAACGAAGCTAAAAAGACAATCATGAAGAATAATTTTATTTTCATTCATGATTAAAGATATTTTTAGGTCCCTATATTTCGCTTCCACATCAATTGAGCTCAAAATAAAAAATGAATTTCCAGTTGTGCATTTTCTAGGAATCAAAACATGCCAGTGAAACCTGTTATTCTATTTGAATTTTTTTCAAGCATTTAGATATTCCTAAAGGTGTCTAAGTCCAAGAAGTAAAGGAGTAAGGTTGGTAAACATTGATTTTAGCTTCCTGTAAATTATAGGTTCTAATTTAAGGGCTCAAGCACACTAGGAAATATGGTTTTCTAAGGTTCATTCACCATTCTAAGGAACTAGGGGATAATGGTCTTCAATCAATGATATAATCTTTAGATCATGTTTCTATGAATACTATTGATCAATTTTCTTCACTTAGACTGTCAATTTTGTTCATAAAACCTCAGTTCCATGATCATCGAGATGATCAAACTGATTTGAATATGATCATACACTTTTCAACTTCTTGGTGATCTCTATCAAATATTTATTTGAATATAAATTATTTGGAAACAATCAGTACAAGTTACACATGTTTATTAATTTCCAGTAGTGATATGATGCCAACTTAGTCATTTATTTTATATTAGGTTCTTTTTAAATATCAATTGATCTATTAATGTTTTATTATGCTGGATTTAATGTCATATATTTATTTCAATGGATTTATGTGTTTTGTGTAATGAAACCAAATTCCATTTGTTATTTATTATTGGTGGAATTCTAACCATGTTTATTTGTTATAAATTAGTTGGGTTTAATTCCATATTCAAATCCTATTTTTTTAAAATGTATGGGTGTATATCCAATTATTTTATATAACTCTGTGTTGTATGAATTAAAGTAATTTCATTATTCAGTACCTTTAATGAAATTACTCTAATGACCTTCCGTGAACTGGAAATTATGAATACAATATTTGAACACTGACATGTGGAGAGGAATTAAACTGGATAATGTGATTAGAAAATAAGTGACATGACTACTGTATGTTGTATGTTTGGGAGTTTTTCTGTTGTTTTTTATTACCTTTGTTAAAAATCATATAAATTTTAATCAATGTAAAGATAATTATTTTATTCCAACTATTTATACTTTTCAAATTTTAAATATTCCCAACACAGAGCATGCCACATCTGGCATACATTGGAATTTTTCTTTATTCCTCATACCTGATCTTGAGAAAAACTGTTAAAAACTATTTTTTAATATGGAAAAATGGTACATCTTCGATAATATATTATCCTATAAACATCAATAAAACCATTGATTTCCTTTCTTTTAATTGGTTCTTCTTTATCTGAAGATTATAACATTGAAATGATTCTTAAAGTATTATCAGATGATCACACCAATTTTGTAGTTTCTATCACTTTAAATTTGGATGCCTATAATATTACATAAATTGAAGCACTTTCCATTATCATAATGATAGACTTGAGGAATAGTGGAAGAAGACTCCTAATATTGACATCGCATCAAGTATGGATCAACTATTTGTTGCTTTTTCACATTATCAAACATCACCTCAAATGAAAATATGTTTTTTATCATGAGTTATAGGTATTCATAGCATATATAGCCTTGGGCGTTTTAATCAAAGTTGTGGTCAATTTATAGGATATTTTTATAGGAACATACCACAATGACATGTTTTTTATATATTAGGTTATATGGAGTGGCAGTGCTACCATAGGTTTGATCACAATTTTGAAAAAACTTTTTCTTCAAGTTCCGGCACAAGAAAATCTCCACCTACTTTGACTACAACACCCATATTAGTTCATAATCCTACCCGGTATCCTTAATTGGTGCTTCAGCACATATTGTGAATGCAGCAGGAAATTATTATCAAAATATGGGATTTTATTTTGGGTCTAACAAAATTCTGCATTCAAGATGGATCAGGTATTCAAATTGCACATATTGGAAATACTGGGGTATATTCTACTTTCTCTGTTATGTTTTCTCTTCACTTACTGATTCCAATTTCCCATGTTTGGATTGTCTTTGCTCTAGTATCTACTCATCATTTCTATTTTTTTCCTAGTTCTATGTTCAAAGATATTCACTGGTGATAATCTATTATAGGAGTTGCTTTAGACTTGTCAATAAAAGGGAAAGACAATAATTATTAATTGAAAATTAATGAATCTTGATATGCTACTGGATATTTTAAGGTAAGAAGTTGATTATCTATCTTCTATGAACCTAGAAACATATAATAAATAGGGAGGACATTTATCTTATCTCATTAATTATTTGAATTCAGATGGAAATGGAGAGTTTTTTGGAGAAAATCTGTGGATTCAGTGGAAGCTCAAATCTAATGGGATTTTCTACAAAATATTCTAGGAACCTGGATGGAAATTGACCGGTGGAGATTGGTGGATTATCTGTTGATCCCAAAGGTAATGGTAGTCTTAATTATTCATGATTAATTATTATATTATGGATTCAATGGAAAGTTGGTGGTACTACTAGATGTTCCTAAGCTTTATTGTTTTATTGAAATGTATGACTCTACATTTTCACATTCATTTTCTTTCTCATGTACCCTTAATTTTTTAGGATGTTGAGTGATACACAGAGTATTTACTAGGATCCATACCAGTCTTAAATTCATAGGAGGGTGAGACCACATTCACCTACCCTTCACTATTCTTCTCCCTTAGCACCTGACCCATATTAGATACTGAAATAGCCTCATTGGGGATACAATGAGTACCAAATATTTCATGTTGTGAACTAACATAGGAGTATACGCCCTCACCACCCGCTCGGGTGGCTTGGGAATTTTTAAAAATCCCCTTACCATCAGTGATGTTGTGACTCTAGACATTTATCTTACCGAGGTTTGGGAAACATCAAATGAAATAATAAGATTATCATGATCATCAATAGGGTTAGATTGGGTATTACTCTCATCACCCTTTGATTTCTTGAGATATTGATGCTCTTTTGTTTTAAGATTAGAGAGTTGTATACCATCATTAATCTTCATAGGAATGTTGAAACCATTAGGGTGTTCCTTGTGGTCACCATGTAATAATTCCATAAATCCATAATATATATATAGTGCCAAAATTTTTATCTAAGGTATTTTAAACTTTTGAAATTTCATATCCTTTTAGTTTGTGAACTTGGTCTGACATTTTACTTAATATATTATTTGCAGAGACCCTCTTGGAATGAATGGATTTGATATTGGTATCCTTGAAGAGACCTACCAGGTACACCTCGAAGGCCTCCTAAAGTACGATGAAAAAACTACTCCAAAACCTCAGATCGGTTTTGATTTCCTAAGCCATCTCCCTCAACAGCCTCTGGAATTAAATATTTCATAGTAGTAGCTCCAAACACTTTTGGTACATCCTGATCTCTCTTGCAAGTTGGAATTACAGCTAGATGTTCAACTCCTGTATATTCATTATATTGACCCATATTCTCTATCACATTTTATCATGAATTAAGACTCTATGGGACTTTATATAATCTTCTATGACTCATCTATTGTTCTATTTGATTTTTTATTCAGATACACCTAGTGGTATCTTTCAAGGTTTTATCAGATGCTATTTTTGAGTGCCTCTTCAAGGGAATCGATCATTCCTTCGTGTGGATTGACGAAGTAGTTTCTCCATATGTCATCTTCTTTAAAATTGTAAATTCATAACCTATATGCTTCTATAAATTAACGTTCTAGATTTGTTATATTTTCTTCATTGTCAATTTAAAATAACCAATCATACTTCTCTCATTCCTCTTCTTAGATCAATCAGTTTTTCAAGATCTATTTATTTACTCTATTTATGGGATTCTGTTATCAAATCATTATAGTCTACTCATCCTATAGTGTATTTATCAAAAGTTGAACACCTCTATTAATATTTCATCCTCTTTGTTTAGTTTCACTATGAACTATTATCTTCCTCTTTTTCTCTAAATTTTATTTCATTGGTCTATTTTAATTTAATTTCATACATGTATCTTTATTTTATTTCATTTTTTACTTGAATTTTATTTCATATATCCCTTTTTCTTTAGATCGAAATTGACTTTTTTGATTTTATAGATCAAAACAATAAGTATTGACCCTATCAAATTCTAGGTCTGCCACTACATCCTAGGTTATAGCATTCAAATAGGTAAGGTAAATTTTTTTAGTTTTATTTTTATAATTAAAGAAATCATTTTATCAATGTTCTATATACTATAAAAAATGAATTTCTATTGAAAAATGAAGGGTTTTTTAAAACCTTCAAGTAATTTTTTTCCTAATATTTATGTATAATTTTCATTGAATAAGAGGTATTGATTTATTTTATTTGTTCAAAATTCCTATGATTCATGTCTAACCTGATCATTTTTTCCTCATGTTCATCCTGGTAGTCAGTTTCCCAATTGAAGGTACACCATTTCTGCTACTGCTCAAGCGAGGTGCTGGTTCAAATCCCTAAATTCTGGTGGTTGGTTAAATCCATAATTTATCTTTGTTCATCCATTTTTTCCCATGATAGGGGTTTATACTATAAGAGAGCACATGGTTCACTAAATAAAAGATACCCAGGCTATTCTATGAAAAAGTGGTTTGAAATTGATGGTGGTTCCAGTCTTTTGTTTCCCCCACAAGGGGGTTGTTAGGCTACCTCGAGTCTGCTATAATTATGCACAAAAAGGTCTAACACTGGGTCTCACTAGTTTGATCTGGTGGGAGCTTGAGTAGGATGGAGAGCCTAGATCTAGCTGGTTGATTTTGTGTTGTTTTAATAGGGATATTTTACCACAAATTCATCTTTTTTATGTATTATTGAAGAAAAAATTTGTTGGTCGGAGTAGATTACTCAAGAGGGGGTGAAATACGTATCTATAAAAATTTCTGTTAAAATTGGTTCTTAAAAAATTTCCCCCAATTAAAAAATATAATTAAAGTCAGTTTGTAGTGAATTTATAAAATTATTGAATGTTCAATTAATTTCTTAGAATATTGATTAGTTCTTAGTTATACTAATCTGAAGATTAGTATAACTTTTGAAACTAACCTACTGGTTCAAAACAGTTATAAACACTTGCTAAACTAACTATCAAAGTTAAATTTAGTTTTATGTAAAATGTAATAAACACATATTAAAACTAAAATTTAAAATAAAAAGCAGATATAAACAAGAGTTTCAGTATCAAGGTGATACTTAGTCCTCCCCACTTGGTGATCACATACCAACAAGCAGTTTAACTTAATAAACGATTTGATCCACACCCTGGATCAGGGTTCACAATAGCACACAAGGCTATCCAGGTCATACCTGACCTCTACCACAGTTATTCATGGTAAAAAAAATAGGTCCCACTTGACCTCTTCCACTATTCTACGTGGAATACAAGAGATAATAATGAGATTGAGTTTGAGTATATTAGGTATCCTCCAGTTTTGCACAGGAGTCAGTGTGTGTGTAACAGACAGATACACATACTACTCAAAAAGGTAAAAAAAGAACAAAATAGAGCTAAAAATATAGAATAAGTTTTAGAAGTCTTTGTGTGATATGCAGTGAAGTTATGGACTCGTTTGATATGGAGAAAAAGAATTTTGAGTCCTCTTCTGAAAGTCATCTTCAAAACAGATTATCGCAATCTCTGTGATCTGGTTTCAAAGAGTGAAGAATGTTCAGCTCCTTGTTGGAAGGATGTTCAATGCAGATCATCATATTTTTCTCATCTTATTTATGTCCATGTATGTTCTTGCTTTTATTTCTTGGTACTTTGAATAAATCTTGATTGTTGCGGGAGTTTTCAATTCTTCTATTACTTCTTTTTCTTTTCATCATATTCCTCATCATATGTTAAAAGATTCAGTGTGTAATTCTTTTATACTTCGAGGTCCAATAGGAATGAAGATCTTCCCATGTGAATTTACCTCGTAGTGTCTACTTATAGTCTTATAGACAACATTAAATAAGGTCAAAAACATTAATTTGTCTAAATATGACTATTATATATAAATTTTAATTAATAATATAAAAATAGTTTTTATGACTATCAGTGAGTCATAAGTATCGATGACTCATTGGCATCGGTCTATCATCATTGGTGTCTCTCTTCATCGGTGATTCATTTCCATCGGTATCAGTGACTCTGGGTGTCAGTGTCTCCTTTCATCAGTGAGATATATGAACTAACAGTGACTCATACCAATGGTGAATCATTCCTTCTATTGGTGAGACAGTTGTGCCAACGGTGACTCATTTTAACTATCAGTGATCCCTTGCATCGGTAGCATCATGAAATGGTAGGTCACTTGAACTAATGTTAGGTTGTTTTTTTCAGTAGCATGGGCAACAGTGAGTCCTCTATTCGTCGGTTTCATGTCCAACAGTGAGTCTTTTTTCTGTTGGTGTCACGTCCAACAACGAGTCTTTTCTAACGGTGTCAACTTCACATACTTAGAAAATATGCCTATTAGTTATATCTTTCAGTAATACATATGTATGATGGTGATTCATCTACCTATTTCTATCAATGACTTATACTTAGATAATTTTAGATGATCTGTCTTGTAATTCAACAAAGTTAGAAACTGTTAATGATCATAATTACACATATATAATCAATTAAAATCTTGTTTATACTTAAACACACATAAATAGTTTTATGAATGAAATTATCTGATATTCAAGAGAATTTTTTGTCATAAGATAAGATCTAACATAATATAAGATGTATGTTAATATATGACATGAATTTTGATAATTAAAACCTTTAGTTAGAGATAGTGGCCAACAACATCTATGGACCAACAATCTCCCCCTTTTTTATAATCACAAATCATGGCATCAAATCATAAGTTCTCTAAAATTTCTCCCCCTTGTGGGATTAGGAAAAAGTGATAGGAGAAAAGAACAGGAAAAGCAGTAAATTATAAATAATGAAATAGCATTGATAAACTGAATACACCAAAAAGAAATACAAGAACACAACCCTATCAAATGAAAAATAGTCCACACTACAGGATTAATAGGTTGGATCAAGGGGTGCCTTCCTATTATTATAAGGATCAATATAAGGTTGATTATGAGGGTTAGGCTGAGGAGCAGGAGGGTTCGAATGGATTTTGAGAGGAGGTTGAGGCACTCCTTAAAAATTGTAGAAGCAATGGTAGGTCTTTGTTGAGAAAGAACCCAAGATGGAACAATTTTTGTGATGACTGGTTGGATGTGAGATAAAGCCTGAGAAAATAACATTTGAGGTTGAGAAGCCATAGAACTAGTAGGGCCAAGCATTGCAGCAGGAGGTACCACAATGGCTTCACTTTGGACATGAAAATACGATTTCAATATCTTGATGAATTCTTCAATGATCTCTACACCTTATCTCATAGATTTCTCAAAATCATCCTTATTTTCTATAAACTTATCCAAAAAAGGAGTAAACTCTCTGATTTTCTAAATCTAATCCTTAAAGGCTTTTATCACTAGAGGAAGAGTAAAATTTGTGGCCAAGTACTTGAACAGACTTTTCATTTGGTGCTTTGTGATGAGTTTGGAGAAAAACTCATTAATAATCTTGGTCAACTCTTACTGAGTCTGTGGAGAAATCCTTGTAAAATACTTCACATGATCATGCATTTTATCTTAAGTAACCTCACATTTGGCTATACTGGTTGTCAAAACTTGTAGCTCTTCTTTCAACACAGAATTAATAGTAGAAATATCTGCAAGATCTGTATATTGAGAGGACTAAGTAGGTGGATCAGAACATGAATCGAGAGCAGAAGAGGTGAGATCATGAACTTATTTTCTCAGATTTGCAAACTCAAGATCTTTAAAATGATCAGCAATGTTATCAAGACCTTTCATGATAATTTACATTGCATTCCTATACTCTGTGGCCAAAGCATTGATCCCAATTGTTAACTTATTTATATTATTTCCCAGCTTGGTATTTCTTGTCACAATTTTCTCTGTAGTTGTGATTAAATTTGGATGAATCTCTTTTATCGCTAAATTTTAAACAGAAGCAGTGTCAGCTTGAGACAGACTAGTTGAAGTAGGAGAAGAACTAGAAGCACCAGCATGCTTTACACTATCAACCATAGATCTGATTGCTTTCAAATTATCAATCAGATCAGTATTATGTGTCCTAGCTTCATCAATATCATATCTCATTTGATATTGCACTGATTGTCTTATAGAGGCACAAATGTCTTCCTTGAAATGTACAAAATTGGATTTAGTGACAAAGTCACTAGAAGTGGTCACATCCACAGGTTACTTTATAGCAAGGGAAAAAATCTCATCATCAGAATCTTTATAATCCAAACCCAAGGCTACATAACTAGGATTACTTATCCATTCAGCAAGAATATCAGAATCCAATGTAGAAATAGTATCAAGCCTTACTCTTCCTATTTGATACTCTTCATCAGCTTGAGCAACTTGTACTTGAGGCTCCCCATCGATGTTAGCTCTTTTGGTATATTTCTCCCCCATAATCAAGGTTTCTTAGATAGGTTGAATTTTCTTAAGAAGAGTTCTTTTCCTAGTGTACACAACTTTAGAAACATGTTAATTTGGAGCAACATGTTATTCTTGATAAGAACCCTCAATAGAGACACCAGTATTATCTTTAATAGCCTCTATACTCACAACATCTTAATTTTCATCATGGTGATTAGAGTCACTATCACATTCACTTTCACTTTCACTAATTTCTTCATTATTACTATCTTCATTCTACTCATCTTCGACTTGTCTATCTCCTTCTTACCTTCCTGATTCTGAACCATTTTCACCACTACCAGCTTCTTCCTCTTCATGTTCTTCTTCATCTTCTTCATTAGATTCACTAACATACTCTATACTACCTTCAAATTAAGTTTCTTCACTACCTGAGTATTTGAGAATAGGTTCACGAGATGGTAGATCCAGAGGTGGACTTGTAGGTCCAATAGTGACTCTTTTTTATGGTCCAGTAGTGTCTCGGTCACTTTGATCATCAACTGGTGATCCCACATCTCTAATAGGGGTAGAAAGTTCCTCTTCCTCATCTAAATAATAGGTTACTTGTTTATATGGACTGAGACCAGTATCCACTAGATCCCTTGGTCTAACTAGATGGTCTATGGGATTGAACTTCTCATACAATCTGTCTTCATCACCAACTCATTCTTTCCTCTAAGGGTTACAATTTATTTTCATTCTTTTACAGATGTCAGAACTTAAGCAGATTCTACTACATTCACTAACTACCACATCCTCAGCTTCATTTACACAACCCTTCTCCTTTAGCATAGGTGAAATCATTCTTGAATAGAAGAGAGAATTTGACTTACACCCAGGTTTTATCATCTCATTGATGTTCGCCGTTAAATATCTAAAAATATTCCATTTAACATCTTTCTAAAGAAAATAAACCAAGTATACATCTTGATACTTTAGAGTAGTCTCATAACATAAAAAATCACTATCAAGAGGAGAAGTACCTTGGTAATCATCAAACCTTCCTTCTGAGGTAACTTAAGACATTCATCCCAATGCCTTGAAGAGAATGAGATTCTATTCCCTTTCACAATCGACTTCATCCATGCAACATCACTTCCTTCCAGAAAAAGTTACAAATTTATATAAAATTCATACACCAGCTTCAAATAAAAGACTCTATCATTATTTGCGAACCATTTAAGCCATCCTTGATCTTTCATCACTTTCAACAGCAAAGATTTTCTCTCCAAGATCCATTCCACTAAAACTTCCTTCTCTGAAGTTACAACACGGTTTACCATACTAGGATTCATATGACCTGATGATTTTCTTGATTCCCCTTTTTGTTTCTTGGAAGTACGATACTCACCCTCTTCTAGATCTCACTTTACTCGCTCCATTCTGATAAGTTTAGTCAAAAGGTTAGAATTTGAAAGGACGAGAGTAGAGAAAGAGAAATGCGGCAAAGATTGAGAGAGATTAGTGGTAATGGGAGTAGAATGGATCGATTCAAATTTATATCATTTAGGGATTTTACAATTTTATAATCACAAAATCATGAACTTGGTTCACTGGAATTAATAAAATGGTTTCCTTTTAATAAAAACATACAACGTATAAAATTGATGAGTCATTGGTGTTGGCATGAAAGATTTTGAAAAACATCAACAATGTCGGCATGACAACGGTTTCGGCATGACAACGATGTTGGAATGATAATGTTGTTAGCATGAAAATGGTGTCGGCATGACAACGGTGTCGGCATGACAATGGTTTCAGCATGAAAACTTCATAGAAAAATATTAATGGATAGATAAACATAGGGTCTTACTGGTTGATCATTCATAACTCATGTATGATGTAATTTATCCTTTCAAAGTTCAATGGATTAGTGAATATATCAGCAAGATAATATTCAGTGCTAATTAATTCTAAAGTAATATCACCCTTTTGATAAAGATATCTCAAAAATTGATGTCTTACATCAATATGGTTTGTTCTAGAGTGAGATACTGGGTTCTTAGAGATGTTAATAGCACTTATTTTGTCACATTTTATAGGTACATGTCTAAATCGATATCTATAGTCTAGAAGAGTATGTTTTATCCATAAAATTTGTTTACAATAGCTACCAGCAGCTATGTATTCAGCTTTGGTAGTAGATAATGCAATATAACTTTGTTTCTTACTACACCATGAAACCAAAGATTTCCCAAAAAGTGACATTTCCCAGAGGTTCTCTTTCTATCTAACTTACATCCACCAAAATCAGCATCATAATAACTCACTATATCAAATTATTGTCCTTTAGGGTAAAAAAATCCTAAATTGATAGTATGTTTGAGGTATTTGAGAATTATTTTAGTAGCATTCAAGTGAGATTATTTGGGATTAGCTTGAAAATGAGCACACATACACACACTAAACATTATATTTAGCCTACTAATAGTTAAGTAGAGCATGCTTCCAATCATTCCTCTATAAGTGGTTTGATCAACAGATTTACCATCTTCATCAAGATCCAACTTACAAGTAGTACTCATGGGAGTGTCAAAAAATTTAATGCAATCAAACCCAAAAAAAATATCTTTTGTATACATAATTTTATTTAAAGTGATACCTTCTTTATTTTGAAAATTTTTAAATCCAAGAAATAATTTGAATTCACCCATTAAACTCATTTCAAATTCATTTTTCATCATTTTAGAAAATTCAATACATAAATAATTTCTTAAAGATCCAAAAATAATATCATCAACATAGATTTGGACTACTAAAACATCTTTAAACATTATCTTTATAAAAATATTAGGATCATCAATTCCTTTTGTAAAACCTTTTGAAATAAGAGAATTACTTAATCTATCATACCAAGATCTTGGAGCTTATTTTAAACCATATAAATCTTTTTTCATTTTGAAAACATGATTTTGAAAATGAGAGTTTTTAAAACCAGGGGTTGTTCAACAAAAACATCCTCAACTATATATCCATTTAGGAATGCACTCTTAACATCCATTTGATACAGTTAGAAATTAATATGGGCAGCATAAACAAGAAGGATTCTGATGGCTTCAAGTCTAGCAACAGGTGCAAAGGTTTCTACATAGTCAATGCCTTCCGCTTGACTATAACCTTGTACAACTAATCTATCTTTGTTTTTAACAATATTACCAGCTTCATCTACTTTATTTATAAACACCCACTTAGTTCCAATGATCAAGGTGTCTTTGGGTCTATCCACAAGTTTCCAAACTTTATTTCTTTCAAATTGATTGAGTTCTTCTTGCATATCCATCACCCAAAACTCATCTTTGATTGAATCATTGATATTTTTAGGTTCAGGTTGTGACAAGAAGGATTGATGTTCAACCTGATTTCTAAGAGAATCTCTAGTTTTTGTTCCTTTATCTAAGTCTCCAACAACAGCATCTAGGGGATGGTTTTTCAGAGTTTTAGTTGGTCTGGAAAAGGTAGGACTGGTTATTTCATGTTCATCATTTTGATCCGGTTCATTATGGCTAGATTTTGGATAATTTCTAGAATTGTTTGATTTCACATATTCCTTTATAGGATGATTTGAGGTTTTTTCATTAATGTCCAGATTGTACATATCCTCTTCAAGATCTTCTAAAGAGGTCTTGGGTTCATGTGGATCTGTTTCATAAAATTTGATATGCACAGATTCTTCCACACACTTAGTTATTTTATTAAAGACTCTATAGGATTTACTAGAGGTTTAATAACCTAGATATATTCCTTTATCACTTTTAGATGCAAATTTGTCAAGATTGTCCTTTTTATTAATAATATATACTTTGCAAAAAAAACTTTGAAATAACTAGCCTTGGGTTTTCTATTGTTCCATAACTCATAAAGAGTATTCTTAAGGATAGGTCTGATTAAGACTCTATTTATTATATAACAAGTTATGTTAATAGATTCATCCCAGAAGTAAATTGGTAGGTCATATTCATTAAGCATTGTTCTAGAAATTTTTTGCAAGGTCTTATTTCTTCTTTCTACAGCTCTATTTTATTGAGGAGTCCTAGGGGCAGAGAATTTATGACTATAGCCATTGTGTGAGGAAAAGGATTCAAAGTCTTGATTTTCAAAATCATGCCCATGATCACTTCTTAGATATTTAATTCTAAGTCCACTAAGATTTTCTACAGTTTTATCATACTTGGTGAAGTAAGTACATGCTTCACTTTTGTGAGCTAATAAATAAGTCCAAGTATACCTAGAATAGTCATCTACAAGAACATAGACATAGTGATTCCCATTTAAACTAGAAACTCAAAAAGGTCTAAACAAATCTATGTGAACCAACTCTAAAGGTTGAGAAGTTAAAACTTATTTCTTTGATTTGAAAGATATATTGTGTTGTTTTACCTTTTGAAAGTGATTACATATTTGGTCATTTGGAAACTCTAGTTTGGGTCTTGAGTGGATAATTTGAGTTGGTTGGTTTGTGGATTATGGGAGGGAGGCTGAGATCAACCCTAGACAGCCAGAATAATGTCTAGGAAATGCATGGGAACATGTGTATGCTTAAGTGAGGCATATTAGTGGTGGAGTGCCACCATATGGGGTGGCACTACGGTAGAGGTGGGTGAAATAGAACATGGTGAAGCACCACCATATGAGGTGGCATGATAGTAGAGGTGGGTGCAAGAGCACATGGTGAGGGGGCACCATATGAGGTGGCATGACAGTAGAGGTGGGTGTAAGAGCACACCCAAACTCTAGTTTGGGTAGATCCTTGACTAGTCCTTTTCTCGTAAGTTTTATAAGAGAGTGTACATTGCAATTTCCTAGTCTTCTATGCCAGATCCAAGACTCTTTGTGAAAGGAACTTAGACAAGAAACATTCTGAGAGGCTAGAGTGTCTAAATTTATAGCATACACATTATCATTTATAAGAGTAGTAAATACTAAGTTATTATTGGCATCAAAAACATGACATGAATCATTTTTAAATTTTACATTAAATCCATCATCACATAGTTGAGATATTATAAGCATATTATACTTCAATCCATCAACATAAAGTACTTTAGAAATTGAAATAGAGTTAGGGTTACCAATCTGGCCTAGTTCGATGATTTTTCCTTTACCATTATCATCAAATGTGACATGTCCTCCATCAATTTTGATAAGACTTTTGAATATTGAGTAGTGCCCTGTCATGTGTCTTGAACACCCATTGTCCAAGTACCACATATTTCTATATGAGCTCTTTAGATTGTTTACCTACAAAACAATTTATCTAAGAAATGATTTTGGTACCCATATTTTTCTGGGTCCACAAACATTAGTAATAAAAGATTTAGGAACCCACACTTGTCTTATGGGTTTCCTATATATAGAATATAGAGTATTTGTAAAATAAACTCTATTTGGCCCAAAAGAACTAGATGCAGTAAAATAATTCTTAGAACTGGAGCTTGTAGTAAACTTCTAGTTTTTGAATAAAAAAGAATATTTTCTAGTTTTGGACATAAAATGTGTTTTCTATAAGTTCCTTTTTCCTGGTTGATATCCTATTCCAAAAATGTACTTATGAGCTATCTTTTTAACAAGAATTTGAGTAAGGGTATTTTTTCCATTGGTAAAATTTTCAATATCCTTATTTAATTGCTTATTAGACATTTTTAACTCATTATTTTCCTTGAGTAGTTGAGCATCTTTCTCTTTTTCAGTTGTAAGTTCAGATTTAATAGTTACAGTAAGAGCAAGTTGTTTCTTTAAAGATTTATACTTATCATTTAGTTCATTACATGTCTCTTATAGCATGTTGAAATATTCAAATAATTCTTCACTTGTCATATTCTCATACTCACTTTCATTTTCATAATAGTAAGAATGTTGAATAGGAGAGTCTAAGATTACCTCAGATGTGTTTGTCATAAAACACATATTTTCTATATCTTCTTTCTCATCATAAGAAGAATCAGATTCACTGGAGCTATCCTCATAGGTACTCCAGGTGGTACTCATGGATTTCTTATATTTTTTATCCTTGTTATCATACTACCTTTTATATTTGAGCTTTGGACAGTCATCTTTGACATGTCCTTTCCTTTTTCATTCATAGCAGACAATATATTCTAATTTATCATTTCTCTTCCAATCCTTTTTCCAATTTCCCTTTTTATCATACTTTCCTTTGTAATTTGGATTTCTAAAGAATTTATTTTTCCTATAAAATTTCTTGAATCTCATGGCTAGCTGGGCCATTTCTTCATCATTGTTTGAAGTTGATTCTTCACTACTGTAGCTTTCAACAGCAACTTTAATTTTCTCTTTGTCTTTAATTTTTGAGGTAGTGGTCTTGAAATATATAGACTTCCTATTAGGTTCATCATCCTTATCTTGATTTAATTTGAGTTCCTCTTCATACATCATCAGCTTTCCAATGAGTTCTTTGACAGGTAACTTTTTGATGTCACGTGATTCTCTAATTGAGACAGAGGTTCCTCTCTTTCTATTAGGTGGGCATATAAGAATCCTCATGATTTTTTATTTGGCAGTGACATCTCTTCCAAGAGAAATAATTATATTAACAATTTCATTGAACCTAAAATACATATCATAAATAGACTCATCAAGCTTCATTTTAAAGTTATTATATTTAATAGTATAAGTATTTAATCTCATCTTCTACACATTAGATTTTCCTTAATGAGAAACAGACAAGGTGGACCAAATATCATGGGTAGTTTTACAAGAAGAAATATGATTAAACTCTTCATTTCCTAGTGAACAATATAGATCATTCATTGCTTTATAGTTATTGTTATAGGCAGTCTTGGAAGGTTCATCCCAAGTGTTTCTAACAGTTTCAGGAATTGTATATTTACTTTCAATAGTTGTCCAGATTTTAAATCCCATGCTTTCTAGATGTATTTTCATTTTAAGTTTCCACTAAGCATAGTTTTTTCCATTAAATAAAGGTGTTCTATTAGTATCATCTCCTTCTAGTATATTATACATGATATAAATTATAAAAGGATTTAAAATAGATAAAAATTTAGAAATAATAGAAATTTTGAGACCTTTGAAATACAACTAAAATCATAGTGATTTAAAAATATTTGAAGACTGAAAAATATCAACAGCCTTTGATACCAAATGTTTGTTAGAGTAGATTACTCAAGATGGGGTGAATTGAGTATCTATAAAAATTTCTGTTAAAATAGATTCTTAGAAATTTTCCCCCAATTAAAAAATATAATTAAAGTCAGTTTATAGTGAATTTATAAAAGCCTTGAATATTAAATTAATTTCTCATAATATTGATTAGTTCTAAATTATACTAATCTAAAGATTAGTATAACTTTTGAAACTAACTTACTGGTTCAAAAAAAAATTAAACACTTGCTAAAATAACTATCAAACTTCAATTTAGTGTTATGTAAAATGTAATAAACATAGATTAAGACTAAAATGTAAAAGACACGGTGGATATAAACAAGAGGTTCATTCTCAAGGTGATACTTTTTCCTCTCCACTTTGTGATCACCTGCCACCAAGCAGTTTAACTTAATAAACAATTTGATCCACACCCTAGATCGGGGTTCTCAACAACACACAAGGCTTTCTAGGTCACACATGACCTCTACCACAGTTATTCGTGGGAAAAAAAACAAAAAGGTCACACTTGACCTCTTCCATTGTTCTATGTGGGATACAAGAGATAATAATGAGAGTGAGTTTGATGATATCATGTATCCTCAAGTTATGCATAGAATTTAGTGTGTGTGTAACAGATAGATACACACACTGCTCAAAAAGGAAAACAAAAGAACACAATAGATCTAAAAATATAGAATAAGGTTTAAAAGTCTCTGTGTGATATGCAGTGAAGCTCTGGACTCTTTTGATGTAGATAAAATGAAGTTTGAGTCCACTTTTGAAAGTCAGATTCAAAAAAGGGTATCGCAATCTCTGTGATCTGGTTTCAAAGATTGACGAATGTTCAACTCCTTGTTGGAAGGATGTATAGTGTAGCTCAGTAGATTTTGATCGTCTTATTGATATCCTCGTATGTTCTTGCTTTGAGTTCTTGGGACTTTGAAGAAAGCTTGAGTGTTTCAAAAATTTGCAGTTCTTCTATTCCTTCTTTTTATTTTTAGTATATTCCTCATCAAATGTTAAAAGATTCAGTGTGTAATTCTTTTATACTTTGAGTTCCAACAGGCATGAAGATCTCCCCACATGCATGTACCCCGTACTGTCTACTGATAGTCCTAAAGACAACATTATACAATTTCATAAACATTAATTTGTCTAAATATTATTGTTAGATATAAATTTGAATTAATAATATAAAAACATTTTTTATGATTATCGGTGAGTCATAAGTATCGGTGACTCATTGGCATCGGTCTGTCATCATCGATGACTCTCTGCATTGGTGAGTCCTTTCCAATGGTATCAGTGACTCTGGGTGTTAGTGTCTCCTTTCATCGGTGAGACATATGAACTAACGGTGTGTAACACCCTGACCCCAGAAGCCCATATCCGGTGCATTATTTTAATACATTGGATTGATTTCAAGGAATCAAGTCATGAAGGACTGATCAATTTAGCATTTTTGGAAAATAGATTACATACATGAACTTAACATTACAATTTCTAACATAAAACACAACATAAATAATACTTTGAGAATGCAATTATTCCCTTAGCTTAAACTTTCATATAAATCATAATATGCTTCTTGGCATCCTGGGATAATAAAATATAAGAAAGGGGTGAGCTCAGATGCTCGGTAAGGATAAACAATATAGCGGAAGCTATCATAAATAATCATAAACTTTTATGGAAATGTATAAAATTAAAACACAAGCCCTTTAAATGTAAACTTTATCATAATATGGCAAAGATAAATCAAATAATTCCATTTACTTATTCGCATGGATATTCTACTAGTCTAATAATCACATGTAATATCAATAGCTAATTTCATAATGATAGAATTCATAATGTTGGACATCATAACCACATAGTCAAGGCCTCATGCCAAGACTATAAATAATATTTTGTCAATGCCTTGTTCTAAGTCACTAGTTTTTCTTATGAGACCTACCGATGCATCGAGGAGCTATAGCGGGCTTCACCCGTCACTTACTATGTCCAATGCATTCCTCATATGAAAATGTTGAAACATAACATAAAAATTTTAATTAAAAATAGCATATGAAATGTCAATACTTTAACCATAAACCATGAATGGTATAAAAATATCACATCCATAGTCAAACATATCATAACTCATTCAATACAATTGGAATATTTTATTATAACAAATCAACCTCATTCAAGAATAATATCCAGTAAAGGATGTTGACATAGTTGAAAATGATCAGTAAAACTCTCTGAGAGAAATATCCTTTTTTCATGAAATCATTTAAAATTCAAACAATTTATAAATGAAGTCATTTAAAAGATATTTTTTAATCAATGTGCCTCATACCACTTTGAAACTTTTGAAAGTAATTAACATTTTAAAACATTCATATCCATATAAATAAATCCTTAAAACTATTTTGAAAACATGGACATTAATGAGAAAGGTTTAGAAGACTAAATATTTAAAACATTTAAAATGATGTTTTAGTTAAAGAGTCCCTTAAGAATAATCCTTTTGAAAACTCATTTATGAAACATATACATGGATGATAAATATGTCCCAGTAAATACTTACACATAAACAATCTCGGATAATAATGAGATTGAGGAATTAACCCTTACCTTGTACTTTCTTTTGGTTGAGGGTATGTTTAACCTCAAGTATAATGACCATAGTATGTTATTAAATTATAAAATAACCATATTCATATTTATGATATCATACTTGATTCATTTATGGATTTATAATACCAATTTAATAATAATTTCTATGTTAAAATAACATTTCGGGTAATAATCACTTTCTTTATGGTATGTGTTTTAACTTGTTATTATTGATCGTATCACTTATATCATGATTTAATTTCTTCCAGAATATAAAAAATTATTTATGTATCATATATATTCAGAATATAATTATGTATATTAGATAGATATATGAAATTCAAAACACCGTTTATGGAGATGGTAGGTCGTACGTACGCATAAACGTCGTTTCCGTTTTCATATCGTATTGAATGGGAATAAGTGAATGAGATATATGTAAATGCATACATACATATAAATATATATATCCAGTATCATTATTATGTCATATATTACATACTTATTAATAATATATTTTTTTATAATCATCATTGAATGGTGAATGTGGAAATGAATCTCATCGCGTCGTGGAGACGGTAAGCCATACGTACGCATGAGCAACGATATCATTCTATTGATGGTGAAATCGTATGTAATTGGATGATATATTATATATACAGAATAATTAACATGTTATATTTATTATTTACATCAATTATACTCATTATTATACCCATCCAAATAATGAAGTGTTGAATAACAAATTACACCATGATATGGAGACGGTAAGCCATACGTACGTACGTATGGTGAATTTGTCATTCATAGGATGGGTATAATAATGAATATGGTTATACCATATTTATAATAAAATATAATTATGTATAAGGTACTGGAGTTATTATTTTGGTATGGAAACAACAATGAAATAGGAAGTGGAAGAAGAAAGAGCTTTTAATGAGGTGATGAAATGATTACCACTTCTTCAGGTTCTTCCTTTTGATTTGAACAAAAGTGATCCTTAGGTTAGTTTTATGATCAAATTATGTCCTCTAGGTTGAATTGAGAGTATTTGGGAGGATATTTGAGCAGGTTTTGGCTGAACCAAAAGGCTTTGGAGGTATGCAATTAAGAGAAGGAGAAGTACCCTTTTATAAGAGAGGTGAGGGTCACTTTAGGAAAAGCTTGAAATATTATTTTATTATAAAATAATTTTTGGTTTTTAATGGCTCCAAAAGAATTTATTTCAAGGATAAGGTGGTTATGGGTTGAAAAACTCTCAACCAATATGTTTTAGACAAGTTTAGATCACCATATTAACCTTATCTTTTAGATTTAACTCTTAGTTAAATAGTTTAACTTTTACCATGTCTTCTTGTATTTTTATATTACATGGTTAATAAACTTACTATAAAAATCCAAGAGAACCTCAAGTGGTTAATTAATGACATATATATCATTATATAAGTCCTTTTTCTGAGCCTTATATTTTTAGGAATATTATATCATTTAATAAAATAGTATTTTCTTTAAAAACTCATTTATGTCAATTTTGACACTATTTAGTATTTTTTGTAAAAGTCATAACAACTTGATTACTTATAAAAAAATATATTGAATCAAACCTAACATGTCATATTCACCTATAAAATTTGTGGATGGAATCAAAACTTTCAAATTATATTTATTTTAATATTTATAATGTCATTTATTTGATTCTTTCATTAATAAGGTAATTATTGCATCATCATTGTGTCATAAATAAATTTAATTATTTAATGTCTAAAAATTATAAATAAAATATCATGATTTAGTAAATATTTTTATATTTATAATGAATATTTATAGTTTAATAACCCTATATTAAAAATGTTTTAGTTATTAAAATTTGAATTTAACACTTTTAACTATTCTTTAAATAAAATATAATAAATGTCCTAATCTAATCTAAGTGGATAAAAAAGGGTCATATTTTATTCCAAAGGTTTATTTTGGTCAAAATACACCTAACCAATAGAATTAGGATATTTTTGGGGGTAATTATAATATCATTTTTACCTTTAATTACCCTATTTACTTTTAACCGTGGTAAATAAAAATCAAAAGTTATTATTCAACAAAAATTATTTTCATCCTATTGAACCAAAGTTTACTTACTGAAGTCAATAATTTCTGTCATATTTTTTAAATTCAATTCACGGAAACGCAAAAATTACATTTTATGCAAATTTGCAAATGTGCCTAGAGGGTGGGTAAAAGACGATAAAAAGTTCAATAAAATTTTATACATCTAATATTATTATAAAATAACTCAATTGACTTATATTGGACTAATATATGTATTATGCATCTCTTTTTACTTTAAGATAAATTTTAATTAAAAATAATTATTTAAATGAAAAATTCGGTTTTTATGTATTATGTAGTATTTTTCATTATTCATCAAAAATTGAAAGTTTTCAAAAAAATACCAAAAATTTACCCCAAGATAATTTTTATATTCTGAATCCAAAAATGAAGTCTATTTTACCAAATTCAAAACATATAAGTTTCATTAATTAATTTAAAATTAATTCTCTTTGTCAAAACAAGAAAGCGGGTTTTTGAGAAGTAAAAGCTATCAAAAGATTGATATGTGTTTATGTCCAATTTAAATGTAAAATTACTTCCAATGAATGACATTATATTAAATGATAAAAATATAATCTAATTATACTTCAAAACCATTCAAATTTATAATTTAACACTATAAATTATTTTGATTAAAAAAATTGTTTTCAATTAAAATTTAGTATTTTTCACTATTCATCAAAATATGAAAGTTATCAGAAAAACACAAAAAATTTATCCAATTTTTTGTATGTTCTGATTCTAAAGAATAAGTTTATTTTTTCAAATTTAATATATAAAAGTGTCAAATATTGTATTTAAAAAGGGTTCTCCATTAAAAGACAGTAAAATTCCATTTTTTTTAAAAATACTTCTTTTATCTGAAAAATTAAATTTTTTCTTATATTATGTATAATAAACACATAATATGGATGTTAAAATTATATGGAGTATATAAAATTCAAAATTCAGTTAATACTATTCATAACCACTTTTTGAACGGCTAGTTTGGTAAGTCGTGGTGCGCTCGAACTCGGTGTTGCGTGTAACGCAAACTATTGATTTACTTTAAAGAGATAACATACTATCAAATCCTGGGGTGTTACATTCTCTCCTACTTCAATAAATTGTGTCCTTGCAATTTGAAATTTTTCTTCAAAAATAAAAGGTCGAAAATAGAAAATACTTTTGTGGAAAACTCACATCGAAAATAGGGTTACTAAAATTTAGTCTTAATAAGAGGGAAAGGGAATAATAAAGTCACCACCAAATTAGGATTTCAAATAGGATAACATTGGTGTCAATTTGAGACACATAATTAAAGGTAAAACATAAATATTTATAGGGAGTGATTGAGTTCATCGATCACAAACAAGTGAATAATAAATAGAAAATTGAGGTCCTCAAAGCCATAAATCTATGATGACTTAAAATATCATTGGTTCATCAAAACATAAGGTATTAAGATAACACATTTTTTATTTTAAGATCCTTTCCCTAAATTTTAAGAATTAATTTCCTCGTAGAATAAGAAAAAAATACTTGACAAGTAAAGTTTTATCCTTTAACTAATTTCTACCACAAACTCATCTTTCACTCCAAAAGATAATAGAACTCAAAAATATTATATTTATCGTAATCATATAGGGTTTCAAAAAAAATGAATTTATAATTTATCTATTAGATCATTTAAAAACTACATTATACAAACTAGGACATCACGTAGGCCAGTGGTAAATGATGCACCTTTTTCGCCCTTCGGTTGCGGGTTCAAGTCTCACGACCTTGCCGGACGCGACAGGTTATCGCCCGACCTCCGTGTTGTCCTTTTTTTAACAATCCAAATATAATCTTAAGAAAAGTTTTAACCTTAAATAATAGTATCCAATATCCAACTTAATCTATTCAAACCTTTAGACTTATCTAAAATACTTGTGTCCAGACTCATAGTCCAAAAATTTATAAGGAATGTCAACATAACATAATGAAGATCTCTTTTTTCCGCATAATAACATGTGAATACCTTCATCATGTAGTCTCTTAAAACATGGTAACACCCTTAGTTACCATAAAACCTTATTTGTTACATTCATGCTCCCTTATTCCTTATAGAATACTAGATATATTCCTTATATCCAAACAATTTGAATACTCCAACAATGATGGAATAATCAAACTATTAATCAGTTCCAAGGTAGTCAAGAATATCCAATATAATTTATCCAAATCAACCATCTCTTATTCCAAAATCACTACCTTAGTATCATGACTATATGAAGGTTTATCTTTCCTTCAAACATGTATTTTCCAAAAAGTTTAACTTTCTATTGAGTCACTTTTATTAGTACCATATAATCTCAAATCCTTAATGAAATAGCACTGTAGTAGAATCCTTATTTATTTCGATAATTAATATAACCAGTACATCATTGATACATCACTCAAATGAAATAATTCATTAATAAAAATATAAGAAAGCTTATTATTCATCTTCATGTGCGGTAGTATCATAACTTGATTATTATCCAATAGCATCATTTGGGGTATACTCTGATGATTAGGACATTGATTCGTGTAGTTTCCCAACTCCTTACAGATGAAGCATTGTACATTTGAAACCTTTTCTTACCCTTGAAATCACGTACTCGGTGTCCTTTTTCTCCACTCTTATAACAAACTCTCATTCCCTTCAAGTATTTACCAAGGTGATTCTTTCCACAATTATCACATATGGGAAAATTCTTCTTTCCCTTCTTCCCTTTATCCATTTTTCTCTCTACCATCCTTTTCTTCTCTTGCTTCCCTTCAAATCCATAGGACTCAGAGAATTATTTACTTATCTTATTAACACATGATACTATTTCTTCATATGATGAGAATATGTGGGAGACTATTTCCATTCTAAATTTTGGCTTAATACCATGAAAGATATAATCCTTCTTACTCTTTGGATCATGTGTATTGCTGGAGTTCTCATTCCTTCTACCGGGCGTCATTTCTAAACAATGGCATACACTAGGTTAGTTTATGAATCACAATTCATAATTCCAAACTGGTAAAATACCTTAACATAAATTGAAAAGTTTATGTATATAATCCATAATCATTAAAATGTTTTCTTTGAGGAGGTATTTACTCATAAATCCTTCATAATGTATTGTAAAGAAAATTTGAATTATCCTAAGAATATCACCTGGGAGTGAAAAACTAGGTGCGTAGTAAGGTCTGTTGTCGTGTACCAGGATACCTCAAGTCAAGCCTGAAAATCCTTGTCGGAGTTTTCACTCCTAGGTACATCTGTGCTAGAACCATGTCCGCTTGTAATATCCATACAGGGATGTATTTCTTAGAAAACCCACATAATATCTACATTACCAAAAAATTTGGATGTTCTTATATACTAATCCTCAAAGTCTATCTTAGGGTAATGCTTCTTAATCAAAGTTTATCTAAATCTAGTTTCCAAGGTTTGTACTAAACTTCCTCTGATACCAACCGTAATGCCCTAACCCTAGAATCCCGGAGCCAGTGAATTATTTAAATAGATTGTCATTATTACAAACAATCAAGTCCTGAAGGACCGATTAGTTTAGTAGTCTTGGAAAATAGATTACATACATGAACATTACATTACAATTTCTAACATAAAACACAGTATAAATAATAATTTGAGAATGCCATTATTCCCTTAGCTTAAACCTGTATATAAATCATAATATACTTCTTGGAATCCTAGGAAAATAAAACATATGAAAGGGGTGAGCTCATATGATCAGTAAGGATAAACAATATAGCGGAAGCTATCATAAATAATCATAAACTTTTATGGCAAGGTATAAAATTAAAACACAGTCCCTTTAAATATAAAATTCATCATAATATGTCAAAGATAAATCAAATAATTCCATTTAATTATTCACATGGATATTCTACTAGTCTAATAATCACATGTAATATTAATATCTAATTTCATAATGATGGAATGCATAATGTTGGACATCATAACCACATAGTCAAGGCCTCATGCCAAGACTACAAATAAAGATTTTTTCAAGGCCTTATGCCAAGACACTAGTTTGTCTCATGAGACCTATCAATGCATCGAGGAGCTATAGCGGGCTCCGCCTGTCACTTACTAAATCCAATGCATTCCTCATATGAAAATGTTGAAACATAACATAAACATTCGTATTAAAACTAGCATACGAAATGTCAATACTTTAACCATAAACCATGAATGATATAAAAATAGCACATCCATTTTCAAACATATCATAACTCATTCAATACAATATGGAATATTTTATTATAACAAATCAACCTCAATCAATAATAATATCCAGTAAAGGATGTTGACATAATTGAAAATGATTAGTAAAAATCTTTGAGAGAAGTATCCCTTTTTCATTAAATCATTTAAAAGTCACACAATTTATAAATGAAGATATTTAAAAGATATTTTTCAATCAATGTGTCTCAAACCACTTTTAAACTTTTAAAAGGAATTAACATTTTAAAACATTCATGTCTATATAAATAAATCCTTAAACCTATTTTGAAAACATGGACATTAATGAGAAAGGTTTAGAAGAATGAATATTTAAAAAATTTAAAATGATGTTTTAGTTAAAGAGTCCCTTAAAAATAATCCTTTTGAAAACTCGTTTATGAAACATAGACATGGATGATAAATATGTCCCAGTAAATACTTACACATAAACAATCTCATATAATAATGAGATTGAGGAATTAACCATTACATTGTACTTTCCTTTGGTCAAGGGTATGTTTAACCTCCTGTATAATGACCATAGTATGTTATTAAATTATAACATAACCATATTCATATTGATGATATCTCACTTGATTCATTTATGGATTTTTACTACCTATTTAATAATAATTTCTATGTTAAAATAACATTTCAGGTAATAATCGCTTTCTTTATCGTACGTGTTTTAACTTGTTATTTTTGATCGTATCACTTATATCATGATTTAATTTATTCCAAAATATAAAACATTATTTATGTATCATATATATTCAGAATATAAATATGTATATTATATAGATATATGAAATGGAAAACACCGTTTATGGAGACGGTAGGTCGTACGTACGTATAAACGTCGTTTCTGTTTTCATATCGTATTGAACGGGAGTAAGTGAATGAGATATATGTAAATACATATATATATATATATATATATATATATATATTTCCAATAGCATTATTATATCATATATTATATACTTATTAATAATATATATTTTTATAATCATCATTGAACGGTGAATGTGGAAATGAATCTCTTCGCGTCTTGGAGACGGTAAGTCGTACGTATGCACGAGCGACGATAGAATTCTATTGATGGTGAAATCATATGTAATTGGATGGTATATTATATATACATAATCATTAAAATTTTATATTTATTATTTACATCAATTATACTCATTATTATACCCATCCAAATAATGAAGTGTTGAATAACAAATTATACCACGACATGGAGATGGTAAACTATACGTACGCACGTATGGTGACTTTGTCATTAATAGGATAGGTAGAATAATAAATATGGTTGTTCCATATTTATAAGAAAATATCATTATGTATAAGGTACTGGAGTTATTATTTTGGTATGGAAATAACAAAGAAAGAGGAAGTGGAAGAAGAAAAGAACTTTGAATGAGGTGATGAAATAATTACCTCTTCTTCGGGTTCTTCCTTTTGATTTGAACAAAAGTGCTCCTTAGGTTGGATTTATGATCAAAGTAAGGCCTATAGGTTGAATTGAGGGTAGTTGGGAGGATATTTGAGCAGTGGTTGGCCGATCCAAAATTCTTTGGAGGTGTGAAATTAAGAGAAGGGGGAGTACCCTTTTATAAGAGAGGTGAGAGTCACTTTAGGGAAAGCCTGAAATATTATTTTATTATAAAATCATTTTCGGTTTCTAATGGCTCCAAAAGGATTTATTTTTACGCTAAGGTGGGTATGGGTCAAAAAAATCTTAACCAATAGGTTTTAGACAATTTTAGGTCACCATATTAACCCTATCTTTTAGATTTAACTTTTAGTTAAATAGTTTAACTTTTACCATGTCTTCTTGTATTTTTATATTACATGTCTAATAAACTTACTATAAAAAGCCAAGAGAACCATAAGTGGTTCATTAATGAAATATTTATCATTATATAATTCTTTTGTCCGAATCTTAGATTTTAGGAATATTATATCATTTAATATAATCGTATTTTTTTAAAAACTCATTTATGTCAATTTTGACACTATTTAGTATTTGTTTTTTGTTAAAGTCATAAGAACTTGATTACTTCGAAAAAAATACATTGAATCAAACCTAACATGTCATATTCACCTAGAAATTTTTTGGATGGCATCAAAACTTTTAAATTATATTTATTTTAATATTTATAATGTCATTTATTTGATTCTTTCATTAATAAGGTAATTATTTCATCATCGTTTGTGTCATAAATAGATTTAATTATTTAATGTCTAAAAATTATAAATAAAATATCACGATATAGGAAATATTTTTATATTTCTAATGAATATTTATAGTCGAATTTATCTTATTTATAACCCTATATTAAAAATGTTTTAGTTATTAAAATTTGAATTTAACACTTTTAACTCTTCTTTAAATAAAATATAATAAATGTCATAATCTAATCCAAGTGGATAAAAAGAATCATATTCTATTCCTAAGGTTGATTTTGGTTGAAATAAACTTATCCAGTAGAATTAGGACATATGTTGGGGTAATTATAATATCATTTTTACCTTTAATTACCCTATTTACTTTTAACCGTGGTAAATAAAAATAAAAAATTATTATTCACAAAAAATTATTTTCATCCTATTGAACCACATTTTACTTACTAACGTCAACCATTTCTGTCGGATTTTTGAAATTCAATTCACAGAAATGATAAAATTACGTTTTATGCAAATTTGCAAATGTGCCTAGAAGGTGGGTAAAAGACGTTAATAAGTTGAATAAAATTTTATACATCTAATAAAATGACTCAATTGACTTATATTGGACTAATATATGTATTATGTATCTATTTTGACTTTAAGATAAATTTTAATTAAAAATAATTATTTAAATGAAAAAGTCGGTTTTTATGTACTATGCAGTATTTTTCACTATTCATCAAAAATTGAAAGTTTTCAGAAAAATACCAAAAATTTACCCTAAGCTAATTTTTGATATTCTGAATCCAAAAATGAAGTCTATTTTACCAAATTCAAAACATAGAAGTTTCATTAATTGATTTAAAATTAATTTCTGTTGTTAAAATCAGAAAGCAGGTTTTTGAGAAGTAAAAACTATCAAAAGATTGATATGTGTTTATGTCCAATTTAAATGTAAAATTACTTTCAATGACCAGCATTGGATTAAATGATAAAAATATAATCTAATTATACTTCAAAACTATTCAAATGTATAATTTAACACTATAAATTATTTTGATTAAAAAGTTGTTTTCAATTAAAATTTAGTATTTTTCACTATTTATCAAATTATGAAAGTTATTAGAAAAACACCAAAAAATTATCCAAACAAAATTTTTATGTCTCGCTTCTAAATAAGGAGTTTATTTTGTCAAATTGAATATATAAAAGTGTCAAATATTGGATCTAAAAAGGGTTCGCCATTAAAAGGCGATAAAATTGCATTTTTTGAAAAATACTTCTTTTTTCTGAAAAATTGAATTTGTTCTTATATTATGTCTAAGAAACACATAATATGGATGTTAAAGTTATATGGAGTATATAAAATTTAAAATGCAGTTAATATTATTCATAACCGCTTTTTGAACTGCTAGTTTGATTAGTCGTGGTGCGCTCGAACTTGGTGTTGCGTGTAGCACAAACTATTGATTTACTTTAAAGAGATAATGTACTATGAAATTCTGGGGTGTTACACGGTGAGTCCTTCCTTATGTCGGTGAGACAATTGAGCCAACAGTGACTCATTTTAACTTTTGGTGAGTCCTTGCATCAGTAGCATCATGCAACGGTAGGTTACATGAACTAACGATAGGTCATTTGTGTCGGTAGCATGTGCAACGGTGAGTCCTCTTTTGCCAGTGTCACGTCCAATGGTGAGTCTTTTGTCTATTGGTGTCACGTCCAATGGTGAGTCTTTTCTAACGGTGTCAGCTTCACATACTTAGAAAATATGCATGTTTGTTCTATCTGTTAGTAAGACATATATATGACGGTGAGTCATCTGCCTGTTGGTGTCAGTGACTTATACTTAGATAATTTTAGATGATCTGTCTTGTAATTCAACAAAGTTAGAAACTGGTAATCCTCATAATTACACATAGATAATCAATTAAAAGCTTGTTCAGACTTAAGCACACATAAATAGTTATATGAATGAAATGATCTGATATTCAAGATAATGTTTTGTCATAAGATATTATCTAACATAAGATAAGATGTATGTTAATATATGACATGATTTGTGATAATTAAAACCTTTAGTTAGAGATAGTGTCCAATAGCATCTATGGACCAACAAAATGTATGACAATGAAGCCATGAATACCAAAACTGGCTTATTTTCATTCTAATAAATGATTTTGATTTTATTGATAGTCCACATACATTATTCCATGCATCATGTTTTATTGTGTTTTGCTATTATAATCTTTTCCTTTCATGCCTGTTTGTTTAGAATTTTTTCTTCCCTAAAATTGTGTTGGATTTTATTTCACTTCATTCATTGATATAATTGAAAAAAAAAACTACAGAAGAATACCTGATAGGTGTATTCACATGTCCTATATATCTATTCAGTCACTAAAACTATCCTATTTCTCCCAAATTGACATATTTTCCCTAATCACTTGGATTGACCTACAATTATTCAATTTCCTCTTCTACCACCTTCAACATCACATCAAATCTAATGATCTATTTCTACTATCAATCCCTATCATGAACCAATTCAGAGCCTTATATTCTATTGAATATGACTTCACTCATTTATATAGTGACATAATTTATAATAATATAATTTATTGAAGGATAATGAAGGCCAGTAGAATGACCATGTCAAGCTATCCATTCCTCTTATAAGAGTCATCTCCCATGTTTTTTGGGTATCCCACTTCCTTTTATTGTGTATTACACATATCTATGATTTAGCTATCATACATGGATTTTTTTGGATACCCCACTTCCTTTTAACGTGCATATACCCTGAGATTAAACATGTTCTTTGAACAACCAGCTCAATTATTTAAATCAAGGTACATGAGGACTGGAAATAGAAATTATTAAGCGAATTATAAAATAGCTATTCCATATTGATTCCATTTGAAAATATTGATCCCTCACATCTGAAAACAGCAACATCTCAGATACATTTTACATGTGATTATCTATAGTATGCAGATGGTGTTTCATTTGGATGTTTTTAATGATTCCATTGTCCAGTGGCACATCTGTTGGTATATTTTTATTCCATTGTTGCAATTACAACTATGTACTCTCTGATTTTAATCTGTCAAATTTCTCTGACATTTTACTTTTATTTGTGGGCGCATTTAGAAGATGAATTCAATCCAAAATATTTGATACATGTGAGAAATTCAACAATGGATTCGGTAGAAACAGTTACAAGGAAGATCAATGAAGATCAATGCAAACTAAAAAGAAATATTGAATTGGCCAACCAAAAATTAATTACAATGTTCAACTGTTGATTTGTGATTAGGTTTTGTTTGATGCGTCAATAATTATTTACTCTTACGTTTATTTCTATTCTATATTTCATGTGTCTCAAGGTTTCAGTAACTCCAAATTATGAGTGTTAATTAATATCATGTGGTGCAAATGCACGGGTTATGTACTAGTTAATTATAAACATGCGTTTTTTATTTAATATATACAAATAAACATTATTTTTGAAAATAAATATATAAATTAATAATATATTTTATTAAAAACTTTCATCACCGCTAAATTTTACATTGGTAAATCTATTCTTTATCAGCGTTAAAGAAAGTGTTGATAAAAAAATCATTTATCAGCGTTTTTTTAGCGTTGATAAAGACATCCTGTTATCAGCGTTTTTTTGTTAGCGCTGATAAAACTTAGCGTTGTCCTCACCTCATTATGTGATAGGGATAATTGAAAGCACGACATGATCGATTAGAGGTTATGAGAGATCAACCTCCACCAAAATTTAAGTAAAATGCCCAAACCTACTATCTCCTTTGTCCATATGAGTTTGGAGAACCAATTTTCATAGCAGTATCCTTCAATATCTTAATATGTCAATATATCCAATCCATTCCAAGCTCCTTCATCCATACCTGTGCAAATGAATTCTTAAATTCAATGGAATTAAAATGGCATCTCACTCTTGTATTCAAAACACCCCATATTTGAGCGATACAGAATTGAATCCCCATGCCCGGGGCTTAAGGTGGCCAAACGGAAAATCGCATGGAAAAAATGCACCGCCAATCTAAGATAAGATTACAGTCAGAGAATCCCTAAATACATGAAATCCGTTTGAAGACTCCAGGGTTTATCCTTCCATAATTTAATCCTCTCTTGCCACCCCATTCAAATTCGGAGAGAGGTGAACTGTGTTAATTACCCTTCCTAATAATAAGCTTGTTACTGAACCACCCAGTTAAAAAAATATTTAAAACACATATATATATTAAAAAAACCATTAAAAAAAAGGAAGAAGAGCCTTGATTATTTTATAATCAACCTCCACCAGATAAAAATAATTCGAATATGGCGGTCACCGGGAACGAGGGCGGCGTCCGGAACGGTCAACGACGGTGGCACGCCATGGAGAGCGGGACGGGGGGATCGGAATGGGAGCCGTCGACAATGCGGCTGAAGATCCAACGGTTCGCGGCCTGAGTATAGTGGACGCCGTCCCAGCAGACGCGCACGCCAGGGTTCCGGCAGGGCTGGCCCACCATCACCTCCTTCCCCCGCACCTTCGCCGTCGCGCCGCACCCGATGTTCCTGTTGTAGTTGTACTTCCCCCCGTGCCCGCAGCACGCCCGCAGCGGCTCCTCAAACCCTGCGTATTCATGCTAGTTACGGTACCCACTCGTCTCCGCCAGGGGCAGAATTAAATTATATATATGAAAGCCTGCAAAAACCCGCCGGCGACCTACCGTGCTTCTTGGAGTCGGTGAAGAGGGAGTACTTGGCGGAGTAGACATCGACGTAGGTGATCACCGCCAGCGGGAGGTCCCGCCGGAGCCGGACCACCGCCTCCTTCAACCGGTGGTTGAAATACTTGGCCGCGTCGTTGACCTCGCCGGCGCACCCGGCGGCGTCCAGATACGCCGTGCCGTTTAGCCGGCGGTCCATCACGTACGGCAGACATCCGGCGGGGCCGGTGTTGTGCACCCAGAACGACCTCCCACCCTGCCCGTAGATCGACTGCAGCGTAAAACCACGAATCGCCGGAGTTCAGACTCTCAGAGGCGACGGATGGCGTGAATAGGTGACGCGTAATTACGAGGGAGTGGGGATTTGACCTTGACGACGGTGGAGAACTGGTCGAGTAGGTCGGGGACGGTCGCCGCCACCTCCTCCGACGTCATGTTCAGGAAATAGCCAGCCGTCAGATCGTTCTGCCCGATATCGAACGTGTACAGAGCCCGGGAAAAGGCTTCCGCCTTGGGGAGCCGCGTTGAATGGCCCTTGGAGAGGAAGACCAGGGAGCGGCGGCGGAAGTCATCGAACTGGACGGACTGAACGTTGAGGGAGAAGGGGCTGAAGCCGCTCTGCTGGAGCGTCGTGTTCTGTGTCCGGATCGTCGACCCCGCCGTCGCGAAATTTGCTCCGTGCGAGAAGTTGGCGCCCACCGCGTCGAGATAGGGGCTGAGGTACGGCAGCCCCAGCCGCTCGGCTGCCGGAATCATTCAGAAACCACCCAAACCCAGAGATCGGAAATGTAGGGGTGAGTGAGGGAGCGTACCGATGAAGTCGATGATGAGGCGGCCGTCGCAGTAGCGGCCGGCGGGGCCCCCGAAGAAGGACTCGCCGTGGGGAGGAGGCGCCTGGCCGAACGCCGCCGACAGGCCGCCGGTGTCGGAATTCGAGTCTCCGAAGTTGAATATCGCAGGGAAATGACAACGGGAGTCGCCTGCCAGAGTTGGGTTGGGGGCCCTGCCGGCGGAGATGGAAGCCAGGAAGGCGAGCAGTACGAACCACCGAAAAGCCATGGACGCCGCGGGTGACGGCACGCTGCACAGAGAGCTTCGAGAATGAAGACAAACGCACACGGGTCTGCTTTTATAGTAATAATTATATATTATTAATATTAGTATCGAATTAATTATTTGATCCCATAAAAAATGGCATTAATGGTGTTATTAATTTTAACCCCTTCTTAGTCGCCTCATCCAATTCAATCCGCCCCGCTCCGATTTCCTCGTCTTTCCTTCAAATGGAACGCTATCTTTGTTAAATTACAGTTATTTGGATAAGGTTGTATCTGAGGACACGTCAGCACAGTGTGACTTGTCAAGAAGAAATTCGCTATAGAAAAATTAGATTCATTTATTATAATTGAATCATGCGCAATAATGATGTTTCAGTTATCGAATGGGGCGTGGAGGTTATATTTAAAAGGAGTCTAAGGAAACCGGCCCAAATGCTCAACCCTGTATGTCCCAATGCGAGGCTCTAATAAAAGGTTGGCCTTCTAAGCTCCTCAAATGTGCAGTTCCTTCGGACCCTTTAAAAAAGGTTGAATTATATCTACATATAAATATCGAAAAGGGTACATACTATTTGTTCGGCTCTCAAGTTTGCAAGGACGCGACTGAAGAATTATTATTATCAAATCGGATTGTCAATAATTAATTTCTTTGATTGAAGAACAATTGTTAGCTCAGTTGGACTTTTGTTGGGTGAAGTTTGGGATGTTGGTGCCGATTTTAAGTGGAGTTGGTTTTATTTTATTTGGGGAGATGGGAATCAAAAGACTTATTTTTTGACACATTTTCAATCTTTAATCGATGAACGCATTTGGATGACTTGTGTTCCACTGTCTATTAGTTGTGTCGGAATGACTATGACAAAGGCAAAAATACAAAAGGAGGGTAAATTGTGTTTTTCAAAAACTTCGACAAATTCAAATCACCTCTTTTGTTATGCAACGAGCATTTCTTCTCTTAAACACAAGTGAACATCGGAAATAAATAAGGAAAAAACACAACAATGTATAGTGGTTGAGGGCACAAAAATCATCTCGTCCACTCCACCAACATTATACTCCACAAACTTGATTTTCACTAGTAGTTTCTCTTATATGGAGACCTATTAATCAAAACAACTGAGTGCAGACAGTTAACATCATACAAGGCTTTTATGGGGCCTTCTGGTTCTTTTACAGGAGACCGAAAATCTATAGCTTAGTACAAGAAGTTGACACTTTGTCACGACTGAGTCCGAGTAGCCGAAACTTCAATAAATCAATAAAGATTGATTTAATTGAGAAAACGGATTTTACTTCACAGTTGCAACAACAACTAGCAGATGTATTCAAATCTTCAATAATGCAAAACATCAAATGAATCTTCAACGTTGCACAAACTTTCTTCAAACAGTGATAGAGAAAATACCAGATATATGTGTAAATATGTATATCTTCAAAGTGTATCTCTGACAAAATGCTTCGTCGATCTCGCAGAAGAAGATGCAACAACAACGACAACAACAGTAGTGGGTCAATCAAATAGATCAAAACATGTATGTCTCCAAAGTATGGCTCTGAAGGTAACGACACACTTATTGTTTTCAAACACAACTTTTCCTTATGCATATTTCTGTTGTGTATCTCCTCTCTCTTTTTCCAATGAAGATTGTCTCGATATTTATACTATAGGTCGAACAGCTCCAGGTCAAACCAACTACAAAAATATCACACAATAAATCGTGAATATTTAAATTCAGAATCATTCAAGAGAATTATAACTTCCCGTAAGAATAGAAATGATTTATTCCATTGGATACGAGACTTTTAATAGATCATAAAATAGCTTTAAATAGATATTTACTTCTCGTGAAACTGTTGTAGAAATCATGGATAATATATTGAATTTAAAACTCCGTCGTTGAATAGTCATACGTAGAGTTCATTCACACAATGAAAAAAAATCAAACACAGGGTTGACAACGTACAATTCTTCACAAACTTAGGGTTGATAACGTACGATTGTTTACAAACGCAGGGTTGGTAAACAACACTCTCTGTTCGTCAAACATAGGGTTTCTTCCAAATGTATGGTACATGATTAGTGTGCTTCCTTCCAAACGTAGGGTTTCCAAACCTTATGTTTATGCTTACAAACGTAGGGTATGAACAACGTTTCCAGAATACTTCAACAAATATTTCCCATGAATCAATGACTTGAATATATTTCCAGAATAAATATTCTATCGAATATTATCGTCCTGAAATTCACTTAAAAACAACTTCATTAGTAACATAAATGTAAGCATTTGTGAGCATCAAAACCCAAAAGAAATTAACAAAATTACTGAATCAACACATGCTCAACAATCGCCCCCTTTTGATGATTACAAAACCCATAACATAATTCGTAAAATTTAAAAACAATTTTTAGAAGAATAAATTTCTATAACCAATAACCACAAATAAACACAATTTTTCCTATAAATATTTCATAAATTCATATCTATATAAATTTATCCCCCTTTACCCCCTTTATAAAATTTCTCATAAATATAAAATTTTCTCACATATCTCTCCTTTGATAAACAAATAAATTTATCCATATATAAACTTCTCCTCCTTTTTGTGACATCAAAAAGAAAAGAGTAAAAAGAAGTACAATAAACTCCCCCTAAATTCATTCTTCCTTAAAAAGGTATAAATATGAAATCAACAAGTATATAAACTATTATTTTTAATGAATAAAATGGATTTGAAACAAACATTTTAAACAACTTAGATTTCTCTTGGATATAAAAAGAAACTTGAAAACTTGCAAATAACCCCTAGGTCATAGCATATAGGATATTCAAGGAATTTTTTTTCCACATGTCATATTTGAACAAAATTATTTATTACTTAGACTAACTTACCATATGTAATGAGATAATCAAATATTAAGTACATGCTTACGCACAATAACTAATAAAAGTATACAACTTTAAAAAGAAATTACGAAACAACTTATAGCACATATTCTTACGAAATAATATATTAAAAATAGGTGCCGCTTCGGCAGTGGCGTAGTGGTGCAGGGTCGAGGGCCATAGCAACGGTGTTCGGTGAGGTACAAGGTTTGATTCCTGGGAGCCCACTTTTGGGGGAATTTTTACCTCCCATGCTCCGCTCGCTTTTTCGGGCCACCTAGTGTCTCATCGGGTGGGCAGAAGGGTGCAACCCACCTAGCTGACAGATTGCTGTGTCGAACCATCACTGATCAGGTTGTTACCCCATGGGGCACTCTGCCATCTCAGCGGACAATGGTTCCTTCCCGGCTGGGGATTTTGCGGATGACCTCTTCACGGGGAGGGGGGGTTTTTGGGTGTGGAAGGTTCAAAAAGGCCACTCCCGAAGATTCCTTAAAAAATAATATTAAAAATAGGATATATATAATATTGACTTTAAATAATCTACAGAAAATCAGGGTGTTAAGAAGGATTAGATGGTTCATATGAAATATCCAAACTTCAAAATATTTCACTTAAATTAGCTAAAACTCTTGATAGTTCCTCTATTCTACTTTGAAAATCTACTATTCTTTGATATATCGAGGAAGACGAACATTGTTAAACCAAGAACACTTTCAGCTTATCAAGATCCAACTTAGTAACAACTTATTTTCTGAGTAACTCCATCTGATTTAGCATTTCTACTTTAAATGATTCAAAGTCTTCTTTTGAAATAAAACATTCTTTCACATCCTGATACTCCCTTTGTAGTTCTTCATACGACTTTCTAGATATATTCAAATCAGCTTGTAACTTTACTTTTTCTTCATTCAAGGTACTGACTTTGAACAGAATCTTTTCATAAGATATTTGAAATAAAGAGACTTCTAGTTCTGTAGAACCATGAGCTTCCTTATTTCTTTCAGAAGATTTTCCAAAAGGATCCTTGATAAACAAAACTGGATTTTCTAAATCAAAAGGATTACCTTTTTCCATTTTATGAGAAATACTTTCTTCTAAACTTGAATTACTTGGTTGATTCATCTTGCTATATCTTGTTTTCAGAAGTCTTTGAATAAGTTATTTCTAAGAAGACATATACATAATTTAAAAGGTTTTAAGAAGAATATTCTAGGGTTTTAAAGAGAAAATGATACGATTTCTTCTAAAACATTGTACATGGTGCTTAACATTCTCAAGTAGAAAAATATAGAATAATCATTATAGATTTTTATTTTTTAAAAGTTGTTTTTATAAGAGAACACTTTTCTTAAAAATGTTACATAAATAAATGAATAAAAATTTAAACATAGAATGAACTTATTTGAATATTTTAACAACTTTTTTAAAAAAGAAATAACAGATCTCTTCCTTATATAAGCCAATTAATATAATAAAAATATATATGTGAAATACTTCCTGGATTTATAGATTCCATATTTAAGGATTTTTCTTTTGATAATGAACCACTTCAGAGTTGATCACAATTATTAGATTGAGATTTCCATATACTAAATAGAAAAACACTTCAAGATTTAACAACGTAGCTCAGTGGTGTATTCCTGGAAAACATAAAATACAAGTTCCTTTTGGTACCCATATGCTTTTGGGTCTAGTAGTGTTTACAAATAATTTTTAGGTCACTAAACTCATTTATTTTGAGTTGAGATTCTACTATTCAAGTTAAACAATTCTTTTGAACAATAAACATTTCTAGCACCAGAAATTTGAGTTTTTCTAAAGCAACAATCATTTGCATAATGTCCATTAATACTGCAATAAAAACACTTAACATTTGACATTCTTTTTCTATTTGAACTAAGAAAAAATTAATTCCTATATAATTTTGGTCTTTCACCATTACTTACTATTCCAAGTTTTTATTTCTAAATTTTATTTTTACCAAGGATTTGATTTAAATATTTTTATCCTTTTATCAACATACTAGAAGTTTATTTTAAAGTATAAACTTCAACTAATAATTCTTTAATCTTAGTTTCATGCAGATCAGAAGATATTTTAGAAGAATTAGATTTTAAACATGTAATCTGTTTTGATAAACTTTCTTTATCTAATAGAAAAACATCATAAAATTTTCTAAATTTTCTATGATCTTTATTTAACGATTCATATTTATTTTTTAGCATAAAAAAATAACTATTTAATTTATCATAATAATGTTTTTCATAATTAGTTTTTTGAGAGTAAGAAGATTATACCTCATCAGTATGAGCCATAAGGCATACCATTTTTTTATGCCCAGTCTCAGAATCTGTAGAAGATCTAGAAGAATTACTCCAAGTGGCCTTCATAATTTTCTTTTATTTTCTCTTATATTCAAATTTATTTTGATCTTTATGTAAAGGACAATTATCCTTTGTATATCCTCTTTCTTTGCATTCAAAAAATCTATTTTCTACAATCCCTTTATTTTTCTTTCTATATAGTTTTTCAAATATTTTGACAAGATATGATAAGTATTTATCTAAATATGGATGACTTGAATTAGATAATTCATCCATAGTAGTTTTTAGAGCATCTTCTTCATGTTTTATATACTTTTTAGATTCAGCTTGTATCTCAGTCTCATACATCATTAAAGTTCCAATCAATTATTCAATATCTAAATTTTTTACTGGTGTGGATTGACATATAGTTGCAGATATTCCATTCCATTTAGAAGGTAGTACTCTGAGTACTTTTAATGCTTGATCTGATTATGAAATTTGATCTCCTAAAGCAGCAACATTATTGAAAATTTTAGTCAATATCATATTCATTTGAGTGATAGTTTCATCCTCATGCATTTTGAAAGTATCAAACTTTATCTTTACAATAGTGTACCTTAACTATCTGATTTCCTTAACACTTTACTTCTATTTAAACTAAGTCAAGAGAAGGAGATCAAACACTACTACAAAACTAAGATTATTCAGCACTAGGGATTTGACAGTGCTAGCTAAACACATTGTTAAATACCCCCTTTGTTAGCACTAAAAAAGTTTTGTTAAAGGGGGTCTTTTACGATGCTAAAAAAGTGTTGTTAAAGGTGAACTATTATTAGTGCTGATAAAGTGGGGGTTTATCAACACTTTTTTAGAAGCACTGATAAAGAACCCCCTTTATCAACGCTTTTTTACAAGAACTTATAAAAGTATACTTCAAAAAAATTATATTTCATTAAAAATAATATATTAATATATAAATCTATTTATATTGATATAAATATAATAAATATATTTTAAAATATTTTTTAGATAAGGTAAATAGGCATTTACACTTAATATATAAGAAATTTAGTGAAAATGGATTATAAAATAATTTAAAAATATATTTTTAATTAACAAATTTCTTATTATTACCAAGTAATGGTCAATTAATATCAGTTTTAAGATAAAAAAAATCAAAAAATTAATAAAAGATCTAAAATAAGTTGAAAACGTAACTTGAACTTCAAACAACCAAAACTTTTGATCCCGGTGTCCGTTTGGGCTCTACCACATATCAAATTGAAACCTGCAACGAGGTCTACACCCTTAATGATAGAGGTAAACCCCTGTCACATTTTTAAGGCCATATAAGTCCCATAAGGTCTCAAAAAATGAGTTTTTAGTCAGGGTGCCCCAATATTTTAACATTCGATAGATTTTTAGTAGGGACTAAATTTATTCCTAGGTCTTACATTTATATTGATATTATGGTTTTTAAATTTTATTGTTTTTCAAAATGTAATTTTATTTATAATTAAATATATGCATATTTTCTTATATTTACTTATAATTAATCACTCATATAAATACATATATCAACATATTTACATAAAAATGTATATTCTAATATATATAAATAAATATATATTCTAAAAATGTATTTAAAATAATATTTAACAAATTTTTACATTATAAAAATATATTTATAATGTTTATATATACATATATATGTGTATTAATAAAAAAAATATATTTATATTATATTCTAGTATATATAAATGAATATAATATATAATATATAATATATTTAAATAAATATAAGTCTATATATCACACACACATATATTATATAAATGTATTTAAAAATAAATATATAAATATATTTATATATGTAAATATATATATAAATAAATAGAAATATCATTAAACAGATATCAAAACAATATGGTGTGGTTGTAAAGATGTTTCATCTTTGAAGAAGAGGTACATGGTTCGAATCCAGGTGGGTGGGCATGCGGCTGGAAAACCGAAAAGCGCTGATAAATGGGATAGTGGGGTGAAAAGCACTGATGGGGGGGGGGGGGGGTGGAGCACTGTTAAAGGGGTTGTGGAATCATTGATAAAGGGTTAGGGATCATAGGTGTCTGAAAAAAATATAATTTTACCCCCTTTAACAATGCTATCATTTTCAGTACAAAAAAGTGATGATAAAATTTTTAGGCTTTTAACCATGCTTTGATTATCAGCACTTTTTTAGTGTTGATAAAGGCATATTCTAGTGCTATTAAAGTTCTTTTTGTAGTAGTGAAACCTTGATACAAAATAAGTTATGTCAACCCCAAACCTTTATTAAAACTCCCCAATAATTGAAAGCATCCTAATGAAGGATAGAAAACTACTTTTAACTATGGTTTTAGTTTTACTCAAGTAATGAAAGGCTATACTAATTTTGTATTTTCCTTGAGGGATTTTTATCTTATGCATAAAATTTATTTATTTTATCATTTTACCTCCTTTTTAATATTATGTGGATTTTATATAATTGATTAGCCATGTATTCATAAAATGATTTATGTATACTCTATTTATTTTATTTCATCCGACATGCTTGTTAATTCATTTATTTTATATAATTGTAATAGAAAATAAAATAAACATAAATAATTATCCATTAACTGGATAAGAATAAAATAAATATGTGTGTCATGATAATGAGCCTTTCTAATTATCAGTTTATCATGTGGAAGAAAAACTAACACTTGACCTTAGGGGAATCATTCCTTGACTCAAATCTTGGTTCAAGTTATATCATTCCACCTATACTCCTATGTATATACTTGGTTGTTTTCACCTCAACTCCACCTTAAACCACTTATACACACCTCAGAGCTCATTCCTTTACATATATTTACTCACACAGAGGTGAGGGGAACCATGGGTATGGTGTTACATAAAAGAAACCATGGACACACATGCTCATATATAATAAAGAGGAATGGATAATATACATATCATAATTTTAATTTAATAATAATTATCACAAAACCTATGAAATAATAATTAAATTAAAATAAAGGAAACACATACATAGGTCAATCAACCTCATCATAATCCATGCATAAAATGTGTATGCATTTAAAACAAATTAGAATTCATTTCAATTCATATTTAATTAAGAAAAATTTATTGAATTAATAAATTAATTATCATATTAATTTATTAATTTATTTATCTTAATTTTACTTAGAAATATTCCTACAAATTCACACAATCTATAATTTTAAATAAATTAAATGAATTAGTTTCATTTAAAATTAATCAAGTACACAACGTGTATTGGATCCAACATGTCATGCAACCGCCTAAACTACCCAGCATCTTGTATGGACTTCATTGTGTATAGTGTACTTACATGGAATGTAGAATACACAACATGGTGTGTTATTGCATGGTGTGTAGTTTTTTGTGTCAATACAAGTAGTCATCTCATCATTTATGGAACATTAAATTCATTAATATATATGTCACTTATAATTTTTAATTCTCATGAAGTACACAATGTGTATGTAACAACCCTGACTATAGTAACCCAGAGATGGTTTCTAATTTATTATATTGGCATAGATACAAGTGGTTAAATCCCAAAGGGGTGATCAGTTTAATAGTATTAGATATCCATATATATACCTGATAACCATTTTACATTGGGGATAAAATATAACACATAATAATAGAAAACATTCAGAATCCTTGAACTCATTCAATGAATACTTATTCATATCCTTGGGAAAGGAAAAAAACTAAGGGTGATCTAAAATGACCAATAAGGGTTATATACAGTGAAATCTATCATGAGTAAATAAGGCAAAATCAATATAGAATTATAAATAACTAAAAACACATGCCATTTAATAAAAAACTTGAGCACAAAAATCATTCATGGATTATATCAATTCAATAATCTCATGGATAATAATAAATGAATTATAAATGAATTAAATTATTAATATTGGATAACACAATCTCAGACATCATGATATATGTATTTTCAAGACCTTACACCAAGATAGTTTAAAACTATGGGTAAAAATCCATTTAATTCAGCCCACTGATTTGTCTCATAAGACCTATCGATGCATCGGAGGGATATATAATTCCAGTACCTACCCGTTACTCCATGTACAAAGCATTTAACATATATCTAAAGACATATTTACTTCATGAACAATATTCCTTATCAATAAATATCTTTATTGAGTAATGAATACCGATTTATCAAGATTTTACCGATCTAATCAAATAACTTCTATATTAAAACACCATATGTAAAAATGGAAAATGGTTTAAGAAATGGTAATAATCATGATACGAAGAATATGTATATTTTATATGATTATAATATCAAATGAAAAATTATCATAAGAAAATTATAGTCTCAAAATAAATTCAATAATCAAAAAATTAATCAAGTGATGAGTGGTGACCATCGATTCCTCATGAATATAAGTTTTGTAAAAAAATAATTTCCTTTGGAAGAATAAAGAAAATGGTAGTGAAATATTAAAATAAGATTTCATAAAATATTTTTCTTTATAAAACCATTAAAAACATGTATACGAAGCTAAAATTCATAAAATGGTTATGGCGGCGTGGCAATTTGTTATCATCGTATATGTTAACAAATATTTCTTTTGACTTTTTTGTAAAGAAATTCAAAAACACCCCTTTCAGATAAAAATATAAAGAATATTTTAAATTAATTTTTAAAATTCAAGGATAAAATGAAATTTCCTTAATAAATCATTTGAGTAAATAAAAGGAATTTTATAAAATAATTTTGAAATACATGGACATGGAAGAAAAATATATATGATTTAAAGAGAAATAAAATTTGTTTTCTTTTAAACATTTATTTTATTGATTCAAGTACCAAAGAGAATAAATGTTGGAATAAAATATGAAAAATACTTAAATATATAGTGTATAATAAAATTATTATATCTTATTAAGAATAAATTATAATATTCCTTCAATGAAAATAAAAGAAATCCCAAAAGAAAGTGAGATTGCAAAATAGATTTGTACCTATTTAGTAACTTTTAAATTGTAACCCCTTAAAAGAATGGAGTTGAAATGAAACATTAATAATTATTACTAAATATGTATTATTGTTAAATATATCAAAAGGTCAGTATATACACCACATAAAATTGAATAGGTGCATAATAACAAATATGTCTCAATGGAGTGTAAATCGAGACAAAAACTCTTACCCCACACTTCCCTTTAGTTGAAAACTCCTTAAAATCATGTATAATTGTTTTAATAATGTTATTAATTTATAAAAAAACCATATTATTATTTATAATATAATATATGATCCTATTATAAAATATTTCCACCTATTTGTTAATAATATTTCATTATTACCATTGTTTTGGGTGTTAACCACTTCGTTTTCTCATGCATGTTTTATCACAAAAGTTCTGGTTCTTGTCCATCAGATATAGATCCATAATATATAGAATTATATTAATGTAATAAATATCACATTTATTAATTAGATACATTTTTATAAAAATTATTGAACAAAATACATGGAAAATGAATTGCTACGCTTCACGAAGATAGCATGTCATACGTACGCATGAGTGATGATATCATTCCCTTAATCAGTGAAGGAGTAACATAGTGTTTGATATATTAATTTTTAAGAATTAATATCATGTTATATTTATGATATAAATTAATTATTTCAATTATTATGACTATCTATGTGATTCAGTTATGGAAAAAGAATCACATCGGTTCACAAGGAAGTAGTCCACCATACACATGTGCGATGGTTTTGTTTACCATTTGATGGAGAAGGATATGGATAAATATTATTACATAAAACAAATAAAATCTTAGTATATTTTCATTGTCAATTTACAATAACCAATCACATTTCTCCCATTCCTCTTCTTAGATCAATCAGTTTTTCAAGATCTATTTCTTTACTATATTTATGGGAGTCTGTTATCAAATCATTATAGTCCGCTCATCCTATAGTGTATTCTCAAAATTCAAACACCTCTATTAATATTTCATCCTCTTTGTGTAGTTTAACTATGATCTAGCATCTTCCTTTTTTTTTCTCTACATTTGATTTCATTGGACTCTTTTCATTTAATTTCATACATGTATATGCATTTTATTTCATTTTTTACTTGAATTTGATTTTATTTGTCCCTTTTTATTTAGATTGAAATTGACTTTCATTTGTCTCTTTTTCGTCGATCTCACAGAAGAAGATGCAACAACAACGACAAAAATAGTAGTGAGTCAATCAGATATATCAAAACATGCATGTCTCCAAAGTATGGCTCTGAAGGCAACGCCACACTTATTGTTTTCAAACACAACTTTTCCTTATGTATATTTCTGTTGTGTATCTCCTCTCTCTTTTTCCAATGAATATTGTCTCGATATTTATACTATAGGTCGAACAGCTCTAGATCAAACCAACTACAGAAATATCACACAATAAATTGTGAATATTTGAATTCAAAATCATTCAAGAGAATTATAACTTCCTGTAATAATAGAAATGATTTATTCCATTGAATACGAGACTTTTAATAGATCATAAAATAGATTTAAATAGATATTTACTTCTCATGAAACTATTTTAGAAATCATGGATAATATCTTGAATTTAAAACTCTGTCGTTGAATAGTCATACGTAGAGTTCATTCACGCAATGAAAAAAAAAAATCCAAACATAGGGTTGACAACGCACAATTCTCCACAAACTTAGGGTTGATAACGTACGGTTGTTTACAAATGTAGGGTTGATAAACAACACTCTCTGTTCGTCAAACATATGGTTTCTTCCAAATATATGGTATATGATCAGTGTGCTTCCTTCCAAACGTAGGGTTTCCAAACCATATGTTTATGCTTACAAACGTAGGGTATGAACATCATTTCCAAAATACTTCAACAAATATTTCCCACGAATCAATGACTTGAATATATTTCCAGAATAAATATTTTATCGAATATTATCTTCCTGAAATTCACTTAAAAACAACTTCATTAGGAACATAAATTTGAGCATTTGTGAGCATCAAAACCCAAAAGAAATTAACAAAATTGTTGAATCAACACATACCCAACAATCACGCCCCTTTTTGATGATTACAAAACCCATAACACAATTCGTAAAATTTAAAAACAATTTTTAGAAGAATAAATTTCCATAACCAATAACCATAAATAAACACAATTTTTCCTATAAATATTTCATAAATTCATATCTATATAAATTTATCCCCCTTTATCCCCTTTATAAAATTTCTCATAAATATAATTTTTTCTCACATATCTCTCCTTTGATAAAAAATAAATTTATCCATATATAAACTTCTCCTCCTTTTTGTGACATCAAAAATAAAAGAGTAAAAAGAAGTAAAATAAACTCCCCTTAAATTCATTCTTCCTTAAAAAGGTATAAATATGTAATCAAAAAGTATATAAACTATTATTTTTAATGAATAAAATGGATTTGAAACAAACATTTTAAATAATTCTATTGGATATAAAAAGAAACTTAAAAACTTGCAAATAACCCCCTAGGTCATAACATATAAAACATTCAAGGTTTTTTTCCACATGTCATATTTGAAAAAAATTATTTATTACTTAGACTAAATTACCATATGTAATGAGATAATCAAATATTAAGTACATGCTTATTTACAATAACTAATAAAATTATAAAACTTTAAAAAGAAATTATGAAACAACTTACATCACATATTCTTACGAAACAATATATTAAAAATAGGCACCGCTTCGGCAGTGGTGTAGTGGTGCAGGGTCGAGCCCCGTAGTAATGGTGTTCAGTGAGGTACAATGTTTGATTTCCAGGAGCCCACTTTTGGGGGAATTTTTGCCTCCCATGCTCTGCTCGCTTTTCTGGGTCACTCAGTGTCTCATTGGGTGGGCAGAAGGGCGCAACCCACCTAGATGACAGATTGCTGTGTCAAACCATCACTGATCAGGTTGTTACTTCGTGGGGCACTCTGTCATCTCAACTAACAACAGTTCCTTCCTGGTTGAGGATTCTTCGAATGACCTCTTCATGGGGAGGGGGGTTTTTGGGTGTGGAAGGTTAAAAAAGGTCAATCCTGAAGATTCCTTTTTTAAAAAAAATATTAAAAATAGGATATATATATATATAATATTGAATTTAAATAATCTATAGAAAATCTGGGTGTTAGGAAGGATTAGATGGTTCATATGAACTATCCTAGCTTTGAAATATTTCACTTAAATTAGCTAAAACTCTTGATAGTTCCTCTATTCTTCTTTGAACATCTATTGTTCTTTGATATATCGAGGATGAAAAACATTTTTCAACCAAGAACACCTTTATCTTATCAAGATCTTGTTGGAGTTGGTTTCCTAGAACCAACTATTTTATACTTTATTCATTGATAAATACCTTATCACATCTTGATTGTTCTTCTGCGTGACAATGCATGTGATAATGTCCTAAGGATAGCTATTGCATTAAAGGGTCATAGCGGATCCCTACTATAATGAGAACCCAAAAATGTCATAACACTGTTCTTGAATATATGTTCTATGGCCGAATGATGTTATTTGAGGGATATAAATAATACAGACCATTAGGGGTGAGGACTCATAAAACTTTGAGACACCCTCTAATGGTGTGCGCCCTTGGTAATATTTAAGAGGATATTATGAGAATGAGACCCACCAGTAGGAAATCCACATTTCCCAGTGTCATTGGATGTTCCTATTTATAGACGTGTGTATTGGTCCTTAGACTTTAATATTATTATTAATGGATATTACAACTCATGCACTTAGATGTATTAACGAAAACTGTGATGACACACTGTTCTCAGCGAGGTAGGATATGTTGGGTGCATCATGAGTAATACAATATTAATAGATAATGTGATAAAGGATTTGTCCCTTCCGTTTTCATAACGAAAGTAGATATCTCAGGCTCTTTGATGGAATTGATGTAGCCTAAATAAATCCATGACCATGGTAAGGAATGGGCAAGTTCAATTTTAGAAAGTCAACAAAAGAATAATCGAGCATATGGGTTGATGGAACTAGCATTCAACCCGCTTGATTCGAGATATCGAGACAAAGAGATTACATTACATGGTAAGCATTCGCAGGAGGTGACATGTCATTGCGGAATTAACTTCTTTCTCTATGGGTACCTTGGTGTGTTGCTAGACGCTAACCTTGGACTTTAGACATGATCCACCTAATTCCACTAAGAAAGAGGCCTAGAGGGTCACACACTAAGTGTGTCCAATTATCTTAGTTAAATATTAATTTAACAAGTTGAATAAATATTATTCTTGATTGTGGTTTTATAATTATTCAAGGATGCCCGATCACATTTATTTCGACACTAGTTATTCGAGAAAATATATTGTAGGCGAAATAATATATTTATCAGCAAGTAATGTAGTGATATTTATTTAAGAAATACATAGTCATTATTCAAGGTCTAATAAATGTGGTGGAGGAAATAAAGAGAATGGAAAAACAAAAGTACATGTCATGTATATTAATATACATGCCGTGTAGTTTTTTCTGGGGATTTTTGAGAAATAATATTATTTATTTAATTAAATAATATTAGGTGTAATTCGTTGGGCACATGTCAAGTAATAATAATAGTCAACTTTTATTATTAGACATGAGGTCTTACTAAGAATTAAATGAAATGAATAAATGATTTTGGGAAATTAATTCATTTTATTATTCCATGTAATTTAAATCCCAATTATATAATTCTCATTATCCTAGCCATTTTTTTGTGGTTGTGCACAACAGATCTAGAGAAATCTCTCAATCTAAGAGAGATTTTTTTTCCAAGAATGCTCTCAAGCTACGAGAGAGATCCTCCTCCACCGGATCAAGGAGAGCACTTTGCAAGCGGCTCTCAAGGCGATTGAAGGTGGACATCGCAAGTGAATTCTCTTCTGTGCTAGCACCCAAAGATCCCTTCAGCAACATCTAGAGATACGTGGAACACATGTGGATCACCGCTATAGGAATACTACACTTAGATTCTACGACGCAACGACGGATCACATCAGATCGTGACCAGAAACATCAATAGAGAGAGAATCCCATCAAGGTAATTCTTGTCTTTTAATTAAATTAATTATAACCAACATATGATGATCCTATCTATGGTTCTGGGACTCCTATCTTTTCTTTCATTCTTCATTCTATTATGAATATCCAACGTTTTATTATCGTGACAGATCTCGGATTAAACGTCGTTAATGAAAAAAATTAAAGCTGGGCACACCCATCAACATTATTCTATTGTGAATGGAACCTACAAGTGGTATTAGAGGGGTCATATCATTGATTATAATTATTTAGTTTTTTGTTGATGATTTACACATTTAATAATTTCGTTGTTTCAATTCGAGTTAATCATTCTGCAAATCTAAATCTCAAGATCTGTTCCTACTATCTCGTTTCTCATTCACCTTACAGAAACAATTTTTTCTTTCAATTTTTGAATAAAATAAAATAGAGGATCTCATCCAGAGGTTCCAAACATTCTTGTCTATATAATACCAGAACACACGTCGTGTATTTGGCAGTACATGCCGTGTAGTCTAGGTCCAATGCATCGGGCTAGTTTGCTAAACTAGGCCATGTAAATGGATCCTATCTAAGTCTTTAAGACTCCGTGTGTTGACCAGGAATAGGTGGCACACAGTTTCTAGATTACACGCCGTGTGGTCCATTGAACACAGAGTGTAGTCCCTTCGGGTTTTGGTAGGACCATGTACCCCATACACGGCTTGCTCGGCTGGAAACCGTGTAACATGGATACTACATGGTGTGTGTCCCACTGAACACACCATGTACTCTAAAGATTTCGAAAGTACAACTACATGCCATGTCCTTGGGTGTGTACTTTAGATACACGGTGAACAAAAGTACACGCTGTGTAGTCAAAACTACACGCCGTGTACTCATCCAAATTACACAGATTTATTAAAATTTATTATTATATTATACAAACCCTTGAGAAGTGTACCATAGTGTAGGTGTAAAGTTGAGGCACAACATGTGATAGGTGTTATATATATGTGTGTTTAATTTAACATCTGCGTAATGTTCATTTCTACTCATTAGGTAGTTATGAATATGAATTCACTAGGTTTCCTCCAAGGTACATGTTACGTACAAAGATAATTTTAAATGAATTTATTTGTTTAAAATTATGATGGATGAAAATCTCAAGGAAATTCAGAAAAAGGGTTTAAGATAAAAGGATTGATTAATTAAAGATAATTAATTGATTCAAGCGTGATTTATCTTAAACAAGAACTATTAAAGAATCGAATTCTAGTTTTATTTATGCATAAATATCGTTGCATGTATGGATGATCATGAGCTAGACAAAGACCTTTTTATGTGAATGGTTTATTTTAATTTATTTATTTAAATTAAATTTGTTGGCCTGCAAGGCTTCTCCTCATTAATATGTAGGGCCTACATGCCCAAGGTTTTTTTATGTAAAACCCCATTTTACCCCTCACCTGCGAGTGAGATAAAAGCATATGTAATGGATGGAGCTCCCAAGGTAGTGGAGCCAGCTCAAGTTAGGAGCCAAGGTGAAACCAATCCAAGGATATACAAAAGTGAACACGTGGAAAGCTGTAAACACTAACCCAAAAGGTTCAAGGTGTTTCTCCCCTAGGTCTTAGGTTAGTTTATCAACCGCTAGATAAACTAACCAATAGAACAATCTCATGATCATACCATTTATTTTATTTCTATTAGTTGCATGGTTTAGTTATTATGGGTGTGTTTTCACGATCACACAATTAATGAATTAAACAAGCATGCAAGATGAAACTAAAATAAGACTGGCTTATGTGTAAATATTATCTTAGACATAGTTAATCACTTAAGTATATCCCAATTAATATTAACAATCATGTATGAAATATAATAAAATGGAAATTTATGGATATGGATAAAATCAATCAAAGAAATATTAAGACGGTATAGCCTTCCATAATCTTGGTTAGAATCGAACCATAGTTCAAAGTGCTTGACCAACCCTAGTTGGGGTGCTTTCAATTATCAGGGAATTATAATTCAAGGTTTTGGGTTGAATTGACTTGGTTCACATCAAGGGTTGGCTGCTATAGTAGGACTTGGTGTGACCAAGAGGCAAAGGTTGAGGAAATCCAAAATAAAAGGATTTCAGGATTGGGGAGTCCACTCATCAGATCAAGGAGCTGCAAGTTAAATACAGTTGGCATTTGGAATGCCTACCTAGAACCCTTCAAGTTTCTTGACCAACCCTAGTTGTGGTAATGTGAATGGAAATATAGATCATTGCCACTAGAATATTCAGGAAACAAAATATTCTAAAGTCAATGGTGAGGGCTATTGGATTTCGATAAAATAGTGGGAGACTAATAAGTATTAATTTATTTATTTGTCTCAGTTTTATCATGATAAAGTAATAAAACATTGCTCATCGTAATTTGTAGAATCATAAAGAAAAATTACTTCAAACATATCATTGAAAACCATACCCGATAAGGAAAACCTTCTCACCAGTACCAATTTCCAATAGCGGCAGAGGTGTTTATGCGCCGTCCTTCACCACGAGAGAAAATTATATGTGTTGGAAGAGCCTACTCCAATTGTGCCTGGAAAAGAAGCCAGTGATGAGGAACTATCTCTATATATGAAACATATGGATGATGCAACAGATTTTCAACATTTCATGCTATCTTCCATGTCTAATGATCTCTTAAAGCAACATGAAAACATGGATGCGTATAGCATGGTGTCTCACCTTAAGAATATCTATCAAGATAAGGCGAGACAAGAGAGATATGAGATATCCAACACTTTGTTTACAACTAAGATTGGAGAGTCTATGCCAGTTGGGCCTCATGTAGTCAAGCTTATCGGCTACATTGAATGCCTAGACATCTTAGGAATTAAGTTCTCGGATGAGTTGCGCACAGATCTCACCCTATCATCATTACACAAGACCTTCTCTAGCTTTATTGTCAACTAAAACATGAGAAACAATGAGAAGAGTCTATTATAACTTCTGAACATAATTCTCCAGGTAGATAAGGACATGGGGTGTGACAAACCCATTGTCCTTATGGTGAATAAGAAAAGGAAGGACAAGGAAAAGGGGCCAAAGACTTATAAATGGTTTGAATCCCCCGAGAATCATCCCTCAGAAGAAGGTGAAGATCCAGAGGCAGGGAAAGGAATAGGAGGCAGTATGTTTTTCATGCAGAAAGCCAGGCCACTGGAAGAGGAACTACACCCTGAAGAATGGGGATGCTAAAGGTGCATTTGTTATCGAGTGCAATCTTTCTATTTCTACACATTGGGTATTAGATACAGCTTATGGGGCTCACACCTATATTCAAATATAAGAGCAAGGTATATTTATAAATATTTACAAAGGAGAGGTGGATCTTCGAGCTTCCAATGGCACAAGGCTGGATACGTTGGCCATTGACGATTACCATATCTCATTTCCAACTGGAATTATTTTGGTTTTACGTAACTGTTATTATGTGCCCAGTGTTACCAAGAACATAATTTTTGTATCTTTTTTGGATATGGATGGATTTATTTTAAAATTTTGAAATAAGGGTTGTTTCTTTTGTAAGTACAACTTATGTTATGGCATGGCACATTTAAATAACGGTTTGTATGTATTAAATTACAAAAACCAAGATTTGAAAAACGATAATGAAACAAACTCACATGACTCAAACATCACCCAGTTGTGGCATCACCGTCTCGGTCATGTAAATGAGAAGAGCTTGACAAAGCTCTTCCAAGATGGTTATTTAGACTCTACCAAGATAAAATTACTTGATAGATGTCACTCTTGTTTACAAGGTAAAATGACCAAGCTGCCTTTCGGTGGACAGGGTGAAAGGGCCACAAATATTCTAGGATTGGTGCACACAGATGTGTGTGGACCATTTATAGTAGAAACTAGAGGTGGATATTCTTACTTAATTACTTTTACTAACGATTTGAGTAGATATAGATATGTCTACTTAATGAGGTATAAGTCAGAGTCCTTATAGAAATTTAAGAAATTCAAGAATGAAGTAGAGAATCAGATTGGTAAGAAGATAAATAAGCTTTGATTGGATTGAGGTGAAGAATATTTGAAACAAGAGTTCATCGATCTTCAATGGGAGTCTGTGATTCTATCTCAACTCACTCCTCCTTATACACCACAGTGGAATGGTGTTAGCAAAAGGAGGAACCACACCTTGTTGGACATAGTGAGGTCGATGATGAGTCATGCAGATCTTCCATTATCCTTTTGGGGATATGCATTACAAACTACAACATACACATTAAACCGAGTACCAAATAAGGTGGAAAATGGAATTCCCTTCGAGTTATGGAATGGAAAGAAACCCATTTTTTTGAACACACGTGTATGGGGATGCGAGGTGTTTATTAAGGCCTTATTATAAAACAAAATAGAACCCTAGGGCACAAGGTGTATCTTTATAGGATATCCCAAGGAAACGAAAGGATATTACGTATATAAACCTTCATAAAAGAAAGTGACAGTTTCCAGACAAGCTATCTTTATTGAGAGGGATCATATCCTCAAAAAGGATAGTGGGAGAAAGATTGACTTCACTGAAGTTGATGCTCAAGATACATAGGAATTGGTACAGGAACAAGTTCCACAGGTCCCTATGGAAGAGGTTTCAGAAACATAAGTACTGTGTAGGAGATCAAGAGAGGTAAGGGAACCAGAGAGATTTGGTTTCCTAGTCACTGAGGATGGTGGACCATTATTGTTGGAAAATGATGAACCTCTCTCCTACAAGGAAGTGGTAGAAAGCTCATAAGATACAAGATGGATAGAAGCTATGAATTATGAGATGGATTCCATGTATCAGAACCAAGTTTGGGTCCTGGTCGATGAGCCAGTTGATGTAAATCCTGTTGGATGAAAATGGGTATTCAAGATAAAAATGGACATGGAAGGTCAAGTTAGCACCTATAAAGCAAGGCTAGTGGATAAAGGATTCAGACAACATTAAGGAATTGACTATGATGAAACCTTCTCACCAGTTTCCATGTTTAAATCCATAAGAATCATACTTTCCATAACAGCTTACCATGACTATGAGATTTGGAAGATGGATGTCAAAACAATGTTCCTTAATGGGAACCTTCAGGAAGATGTCTATATGACACAACCTAAAGGTTTTGTGACACCAGGTGAAGCCAAACGGATTTTCAAGTTGCATAAATCCATTTATGGATTAAAGAAAGCATCCATGTCACAGAACATTTGATTTGATGAAGCCATAAATAAATTTGGTTTCATTAAGAACAAATATGAGCCATGTGTTTATAAGCGGTTTAATAGGAATGTGTTCTTTATCCTAGTAGTATATGATGATGACATATTACTTATTGGAAATGATGTACCAGTCTTACAAACAGTTGAGGATAGGTTTAACAAGTGTTTCTCCATGAAAGACTTAGGTGAATCAACCTACATTCTAGGGATCAAGATCATTCATGATAGATCCAAGAGGCTTCTTGGACTAAGTCAGGGTACATACATTGAGCAGATACTAAAGATATTTAGTATGGAACAATCAAAGAGGGGATTGGTTCCAGTGTCACATGACCTACATATTTCTAAGAAAATGTTTCCTCAAACACAACATGAGAAAGATAGAATGAGTAAGACCCCATACGCTTTGGCTATAGGATCCATCATTTATTCCATGTTATTTACCAGGCTTGATGTTGCCTATGCACTGAGCATGGTAGGCATATCAAGCAGATCCAAGAGAACAACATTGGACTACTGTTAATACTATACTTAAGTATCTAAGAAGAACTAAGGATATGTTCCTAGTGTATGGAGGAGATGAAGAGCTTGTCATTAGAGGGCATGCTGATGATGGTTTTTAGAAAAATCAGAATGATCTAAAGTTGCAATATGGATATGTTTTCTGTCTCAATGGAGGAGCTGTGAGCTGGAAGAGTTCAAAGAAACCAGTTGTTGCCAATTATAAAGTGGATTCTGAATATATAGTGGCTTCAGATGCATCCAAGGAAGCCATCTAGATTCAGAACTTTATTCAGGAGTTTGATGTGGTTCCTAGCAGTAAAGACCCTATCACATTGTATTGTGATAATACTACAGAGGTGACTCTTGTAAAATAACCAAGGTCACATCAACGAACAAAGTACATACTCTGGAAGTATCACCTATTGAGGGATTTATATCAAAGGGGCGAAGTTGCAATGAGTATAGTTTACACATAAGAGAACATGGAAGACCCCATGACTAAAGGCTTATCTTAGCATAAGCATGAATATCATGTGAGAGCTAGCAATTTAAAGGTTGTTAGTAGTTGGATCTAGTCCAAGCGGGAGTCTGTTGGAGTTGGTGGCCTAGAACCAATTACTTTGTACTTCATTCATTAATAAATAACTTATCACATCTTGATTGTTCTTCCGTGTGATAATGCATGTGATAATATCCTAAGGATAGCTATTGCATTAAAGGGTAATAGTGGATCCCTACCCTGATAAAAACCTGGAAATGCTATAACATTGTTCTTGAATATATGTTTTATGGTCGAATAATGTTATTTGAGGGAAAAAAATAATACAGGCCATTAGGGGGAAGGACTCATAAAACTCTGAGGCACCCTCTCATGATGTGCGCCCTTGGTAATATCCAGGAGGATATTATGAGAATGAGACCTGCCAACAGAAAATCCACATTTCATAGTGTCATTGGATGTTCATATCTGTGGACGTGTGTATTGGTACTTAGACTTTAAGATTATTATTAATGGGTATTACAACTTGCGCACTTAGATATATTGATGAAAACTGTGATGACACACTGTTCGCAGCAAGGTATGATATGTTGGGTGCGTCACGAGTAATACAACATTAATAGATAATGAGATAAAGGATTTTTCCCTTCCATTTTCATAATGGAAGTAGATATCTAAGACCCTTTGATGGAATTAGTATAGTCTAAATAAATCCATGGCCATGGTAAGGAATAGGAAAGTTTAATTCCCGAAAGTCAAAGAAAGAATAATCGAGCACATGGGTTGATGGCACTATCATGCAAGCCGCTTGATTCTAAATATCAAGACAAAGGGATTACATTACATGGTAAGAATTCTTAGGAGGTGACACATCATTGCAGTGTTAACTTCTTTCTCTATGGGAACCTTGGCGTGTTGCTAGATGCTAACCTTGGATTTTAGATAGGTTTCATCTAATGCCACTGAGAAAGAGGCCTAGAGGGTCACACACTAAGTGTGTCCAAGTATCTTAGTTAAATATTAATTTGACAAGTTTAATAAAGATTATTCCTGATTGTGGTTTAATAATTATTCAAGGATGCCTGATCATATTTATTTCAACACTATTTATTCGAGAGAATATAGTGTAGGAGAAATAATATATTTATTAGCGAGTAATGCTGTGATATTTATTTAAGAAATAAATATTCATTATTCAAGGTCTAATAAACGTGGTAGAGGAAATAAAGAGAATAGAAAAACAAAAGTACATGTCGTGTATATTAATATATACGTTGTGTAGTTTTTTCTGGGGATTTTTGAGAAATAATATTATTTATTTAATTAAATAATATTAGGTATAATTCACTGGGCACTTGTCAAGTAATAATAATAGTCAACTGTTATTATTAGACACGAGGTCTTACTATGAATTAAATAAAATAAATAAATGCTTTTAGGTAATTAATTCATTTTATTATTCTATGTAATTAAAATCCCAATTATACAATTCTAATTATCCTAGCCATTTTTTTTCAGTTGTGTACAATGGATATAGAGAAATATCTCAAGCTAAGAGAGAATTTTTTTCTTCCAAGAACGATCTCAAGCTACGAGAGAGATCCTCTTCCACTGAATCATGGAGAGCACTTTGCAAGCGGCTCTCAAGGCGATCGAAGGCAGACATCGCAAGCGAAGGCTATTCCGTGCTAGCACCTAGATATCCCTTCGGTGACGTCCAGAGATATGTGGAATACATGTGGATCACCGCTAGAGGAATCCTACACTTGTATTAAATGATGAAATGGTGGATCACATCAGATCGTGACCGAAAACATCAATAGAGAGAGAATTACATCAAGGTAATTCTTGTCTTTTAATTAAATTAATTATAACCAACATATGACGATCCTCTCTATAGTTTCAGGACTCCCATCTTTTATTTTGTTCTTTGTTTTATTCTGAAGATCCTACATTTTATTATCATGACGAATCTTAGATTAAACATCGTTAACGAAAAAATTAAAGTTGGGTACACCCACCAATGCACTTCCGCTGCGCCCAGAACCTACAGATCAAACTTAGTAACAAATTCTTTTCTGAGTTACTCCATCTGATTTAGAATTTCTACTTTAAATGCTTCAAAGTATTATTTTGAAATAAAACATTATTTTACATCCTAATATTCCCTTTGTAGTTCTTCATACTACTTTCTAGATGTATTCAAATCAACTTGTAACTTTACTTTTTCTTCATTCAAGGTACTGACTTTGAATAGAATCTTTTCATAAGATATTTGAGATAAAGATACTTCTAGTTCTTTAGAACCATGAGATTCCTTATTTATTTCAAAATATTTTCCAAAAGGATCCTTGATATACAAAACTGAATTTTTTAAATTAGAAGGATTACTTTTTTCAATTTCATGAGAAAGACTTTATTCTAAACTTGAATTACTTGGTTGATTCATCTTGTTGTATTTGGTTTTTAGAAGTCTTTGAGTAAGTTATTTCTAAGAATATAGATACATAATTTAAAATGTTTTAAGAAGAATATTCTAGGGTTTTGAAAAGAAAATGATACATTTTTTTCTAAAACATTTTATATGTTGCTTAACATTCTCAAGTAGAAAAATATAAAATAATCATTATAGATTTTGATTTTTGAAAAGTTGTTTTTATAAGAGAACAATTTTCTTAAAAATGTTACGTAAATGAATGAATAAAACTTTAAACTTGGAATGAACTTATTTGAATATTTTAATAACTTGTTTCAAAAAGAAAGAATAGATATATTCCCTATATAAATGAATTAATATAATAAAAATATATATGTGAATTTTTTTTGGATTTATAGATTCCATCTTTATGATTTTTTATTTTGATAACGAACTAATTCAGATTTGATCACTCTTTTAAGATTCAGATTTCAATATAATAAATAGAAAAACACTTCAAGATTTAACAATGTAGCTCAGTGGTGTATTCTTAGAAAACATAAAATATAAGTTCCTTTTGGTACCCATATGATTTTGGGTCTAGTAGTGTTAACAACTAAATTTTTAGGTCATAAAACTCATTTATTTTGAGTTGAGATTCTAATATTCAAGTTAAACAATTCTTTTGAACAATAAAATTTTTTAGCACCATAAATTTGAGGTTTTATAAAGTAAAAATCATTTTCATAATGTCCATTAATACCGCAATAAAAACACTTAACATTTGACATTATTTTTCTATTTGAACCAGTAACAAATTAATTCCTATATAATTTTGGTCTTTCACCATTACTTACTATTTCAAGTTTTTATTTCTGAATTTTATTTTTACCAAGGATTTGATTTAAATAATTTTCTCCTTTTATCAACATACTAGAAGTTTATTTCAAAGTATAAAATTCAACTAATAATTATTTAATCTTAGTTTCATGCAGATCACAAGAGATTTTAGAAGAATTATATTTTAAATATGTAATCATTTTTGATAAAATTTCTTTATCTAATAGAAAAAAAACAAAAAAATTTCTATTTTTTATATGATATTTCTTTAATGATTCATATTTATTTTTTATCATAAAGAAATACCTATTTAATTCATCATAATAATGTTTTTCATAATTAGATTTTTGAGGGTAAGAAGATTGTAACTCATCAGTATGAGCCATAAGGTATACCATTTTTTATGCCTAGTATCAGAATCTATATAAGACCTAGAAGAATCACTCAATGTGGCCTTTATAATTTTATTTTATTTTCTCTTATAATCAAATTTATTTTTATCTTTACGTAAAGGACTATTATCCTTTGTATAACCTATTTTTTTGCATTCACAACATCTATTTTCTCCAATACCTTTCTTTTTCTTTCTATACAGTTTTTCAAATATTTTGACAAGATTTGATAAATATTTATCTAAATATGGATGACTTGAATCAGATAATTCATCCATAGTAGTTTTGAGATCATATTTTTCATGTTTTATATACTTTTTAGCTTCAGCCTGTATCTCAGTCTTATACATCATTAAAGTTCCAATAAATTCTTCAATATCTAAATTGTTTTACTGGTGTAGATTGATATATATTTTCACATATTTCATTCCATTTAGAAGGTAGTACTCTAAGTACTTTTAATTCTTGATATGATTATAAAATTTAATCTCCTAAAGCAGTAACATTATTGAAAATTTTAGTCAATATTACATTCATTTGAGTGATAGTTTCATCCTCATGCATTTTGAAAGTATCAAACTTTAAATTTACAATAGTGTACCTTAACTATTTGATATTTTTGGTCCCTTCATAGGCAAAAATAATAGTATGCCACATCTCATACACTACAACACATTGAGAAACTCGATTAAACTCATCAGTTCCAAAACCATAGACAATAGATTTCATTGTTTTTGAATCTAGATCATATTATTTTTCTTAATCATCATCCCATTTTTCCAAATCTTCCTTAGGAATATCATAAGGATTAACAACCTTTAAATAAACCCTTATTCCAAGATTTTTTAAATAAATAACCATAAAGGATTTTCAGCATCCATAATTATCACCATTAAAGTAAGGATCATGGATCATTGACATACCTTCCCCAAAATTAGTAATTTCAAGATTTTTTTGTTTTAATCTTTAACTCAGGCATATTAGAGCCAATAAATATTCTTGATTTTGTACAAGAGTACAAAATTTTGAAGCACTTTTCTAGAATCAAACAGAACTCTAAATAAATAGACCATAATTACTTGTTGATTTTAAATAAAATAAAAATATTTTTAAAGAAGATAATATACCAGTAGTGACCTAACTTTGATACCATTTTTTGTGTTGGAATTACTATGGAAAAGACAAAGACACAAGAGGGGGGTGAATTGTGTTTTTTAAAAACTTCAATAGATTCAGATCACCTCTCTTGTTATGCAGGAAAAATTTCATTCTCACTTAAAGATGAGTGAGTAATATAAATAAATAACCAAAAGAACGCAATGATGTATAGTGGTTCAGGGAACAAAGATCCCATAGTCCACTCTACCAATGATCTACTCCACGAGCTTGGGTATTTTCACTAGTTGGTCCTCTTATCCAGACACCTATTAATCAAAACAATATAGTGAAAGTAGTTGCACCTTACAATGATTTTACAGGGCCTTATGTTCTTTTATAGGGAATAAAAAATCCACAGATTACTACAGGAAGATGAAACTTTATCATGACTAAGTCCAATCATCCAAAACTCCAATAAATAAATAGATATTGATTTGATTGAGAAAATAGGTTTTAATTTATAGTTTCAATAGCAAATGATAGATGTATTCAGATATTCAATAATGCACAATAGTAAATAAATCTTCAACATTGCATATGATTTCTTCAAACAATGATAGATAAAACACTAGATAGGCATGTAAACATGTATGTATCCAAAGTATATCATTGAAAAATTATTTGTTGAACATGCATAAGAATATGTAACAATAAGATGAAGAAGAAAAAACAACAGTTTTAAGTCGACCAGATAGATCAAAACATGTATGTTTCCAAAGTGTAGCTCTGAAGGCAACGACACACTTTTTTTTTCAAACACAACTCTTCCTTATGTATATTTTTGTTGTGCATATCCTATATATTTTTTCTAATGAAGATTGTATCGATATTTATAATGTAGGTCAAATAGCTATAGATCAAACCATCTCCAGAAATATCACATAATAAATCACGAATATTTGAATTCAAAATCATTTAATAGAACCACAAATTCCCATAAGAATAGAAACAATTTATTCTGTTGAATGTGAGCATTTGAATTGATCATAAAAAAGCTTTAAAAATATATTTACTTCTAGAGAAACCATTACAGAAATCAAGGATAATATCTTGAATTTAAAACTCCATCATTGAATATTCAAACATAGGGTTCCTTCACATAATAACAAAATCCAAACATAGGGTTGACAATGTATGGTTGTTCACAACCGTAGGGTTGATAACATATAGTTTTGTATAAATTTAGGTTTGATAAACAAAACTCTCTATTCCTCAAACATGGGGTTTCTTATAAACATATGGTATATGATTGGTATGATTCCTTCCAAACATAGGGTTTCCAAACCTTACATTTATACTTACAAACGTAGGGTATGGACAATGTTTCTAGAACACTTTAACAAATATTTCCATCAAATCAATGACTTGAATATATTTATAGAATAAATATTCTACCAAATATTATCTTCCTGAAATTCACTTAAAAAAAACTTCATTAGAAATATAAATGTGGGCATTTGTGAGCATCAACACCAAAATAAATTATTGAAATTTTTGAATCAACACATGCTCAAAAATTAATTCCTTTATACACAAGGATATTGGATGTTAATTTATTCATATTTATATAACTTTAAAAAAATATCCTTGTAACTCTATCATTTGCACTCATACATGAGACATTATTACTTTTCAATGAAACATATATAGTATGTTGTGAGTAATATAAAATGAAATAGTTTTCATGGAGGTTGTATGTATGTATAACTATACAATTGATTTATATTTCTTATATGAATCATTTGTAATGTGAATGATTATATCATACCATTCACTTTCCTTATAAAAAATTATACTAAAAAACATCTATAATGCATATCTCATTTCATTTTGGAGTGAAGAAAAACAATGAGATCTCATATGTGTGGGAGGGTTCAAAGTATTTGTCAAATTTTATTTTGATCATAGTGATTCCAACGGTGTAATCACCAAAACTATATATTTATAAAATCATTAAAAATGTTTACTAATTTATGTAAAGTGAAATGAATACGAGTGAATATGTTTTAGAGCACACTTTTTTCTTTTTTTAAAAAACATTAAAAATCCTTATATAATTTTATTTCAACCCATTTATAATATTCATGATTTATAATTCTATTGGTAATTTGATCATTGAAAAAAATCATTTTTCTTTTTTTTAAAATATTTTTTAATATATAGAAGTAAAATTTCATTTTATATCAATATCATTAGATAATTTATGAAATTTAATATTACATGGTTGACATATACATATATAATGGTGTATAAAAGTAAAAAAAATCAATAAAAAATAATAAAATTTTGAAATTACTTGGGTGGAATATTCATATATAAATGAATCATTATTTATAATTTAATATAAATATGTGGACAAGAATTCCCATGAAATAGATCACTAGTTAGAAGAATATTTAACATATTTTAATTTTTTACAACAATTATAAATAAATATTATATTAATGAATGTAACAATTTTCTTAAATGGTTATTTCATGAATTCCATAATTAATTAGGAAACATGTATAATTATTATTCACCCAACCATATTAAAGTGTGTAATAGTCAACTGAATAACATGAAATTATTAGACTCAAAATCTTGGACTCTAAGATCCTATAAGAGAAGTTCCATGAGAATCATTAAACTATGGAAATTAGAAAGGAATAAAGTATTCCTTATGCATGTGAAGGGAAAATATGATTTTCCAAATTGAAATGTCTCTCTTTTACTTTTCATTTATCATGTTTTCTCCTTGTCTGATTCTATTATTTTTCTAGTTTAATTTTTTATTTTTATCACATGTTACCAACATAAAATTATTGAACTTTGTTTTGGGTATCCAAATAATTAAATTGAAGTTTTTTTTTCTAATTTTTGTTTATATTTAGTTCAAAATACCACTCCAATATGAACATATTCCAAGGTTACACTTCTTTGGGTTTTGTGAAATTAGGTGCTTTCATGTTGTTTTCATATTAAAATTACCTATGTTAGATTCTACCATTTTAATTCCATTAATCACATTCATGAAAAATTAGTTTTGATTATATTTATTATTATTATGTTCAATTTTTATATATTTTTGTTGGGACTCTCAATTTCTATATGGGCCTATGTACTGGTCCATTAGCTCAATCTTCTTGCAGCTTCCATCGGGCCGCACTTGTTGACTCATTGATCCTCTATGGTTTTATTTCTAGTCATTGATCCCTGTATGCCGCCAGTTTCATCTAATCCCTCTGTCTATCTCATTGCTTGAGAGTACTGTTTCGTTTCTATTTCGTCGAGACTCTGTGTTGTGTTTTTCTTGGTTGGTCCATTTTGAGTCATTGGTGTTGTTAGGAGAATTGATCATCCCTACCACCCACTCTTTTATCTCATTCACAACTTACTCACAGTTGTGGTTGTTCTCTCTATATAGTTCTGGAAACCTAGATTTAGTGTGTTTGTCTTCCTTAGAGATCCAACTATGTGCTTTGTATCCTCTGATGTACACTGTGGGTGTGTTGTTTTTGGTGGAGTTATGATGGAATCATTCTTTCAAAGATGTGTGGCTGAGTTGCAGATCCCCAAACACCTGACTCCAACTAGGTGATTCCTTCCTCATGGTGAGATTAAATAGATAAACTCCATCTTCTTGATAACAACCTCAAGAGAATAGGATGATTGGAATTTTACATCTGACATTGTAAGTATCACTTTTGTTCTGTTGTTCTTATCTTTATGTGTTTCAAAGATTTTGTTGGCTATTTCTTTCTTACTAAGCCAGTACCTTGTAAATCTTGTTTTTGAACTTAATAAACCATGTGTGTGGGTAGTGTTATTTCATGCATGAAGGCCCCAATGGGATCGAATCACATTAAATCCATGTGTTACCATTGACTGCTTTCTTACCTTCTTGTATCTTGAATGTTGTATTTCTAGTGAATTCTATTTTTTTGAAACAAGTTACCTAAATAGTCCTTGTAGGTTTGTGTGGACTACCCATGATAGCGCACCTTCACCCTAAAAAAGTGGTATCATATCCTTATAGGGTTTACATCTTGATTTTGACTATGCCTTTTATTTCAATTCAATTTCTGTTTTTAATTCTTCTTTTCAATATCAACTCAATTCACCCCTTTCTATTTTCTATTTACAGTTAAAATAATTGTAACCACAAAAACTATTCAAATTCAAACACCTAATTGTACAGTCATGAATATCCATTGGTATTGGCTGGTTCTTGGGGGTGTACGCTTATCATTTTCCATAACAACTTTGTATCTGATCTTTTGGATAAACATGAATACAACTTGGTTTGAAATTGAAAAGTTTAATTGTGACAACAATTTCAATTTATGGGGAATTAAGATAGGGGACCTACTTGTTTAGCGAGGGTTAATTGATGACTTATTTAGAACTGATAAACCTATTGTTATTGTGTCTAAAATTGGACATATCTCTATTGTATATTAAGATTTATCCCTTGATGTTCATGTTAAGGCCCACACTTCTCTGCTTCTTTCTTTTGGTGATAAAGAAGTTTCCATTGAAACTATTATAGTTGGTATATTGATTAAGTTAGAGAAATTTTATATGATAACTTTTCTTGACAATAGATTTTATAAGAAACATTGTATGTTTACATTTAAAATGAAATTTAGTGTTTCAATTAAATCCACCACTGCACATAAGACCTTTAACAACACTATAATAAGCCTTTTTCATAAAAAAATCACTGACAATTAGAGAGCCCTTAAAAGGAATAGGCCTTTATTAGTGTTTATTTAAGTATTAATAAAAGATCCCCTTTATTAGTGCTTTTATTTACCAATGATCAAGGGATCCTTTATTAACATTTACAAAAGCACCGACAAAGGGGGTCCTTAATCAGTGTAGTTTAGCACTGATAAAGGATCCCTTTATCAGTTATTTTTCTAACACTGATAAAGGGTCCCTTTATCAGTGTTATTAATAGCACAGATAAAGGGGCATATTGCTGTAGTGCGTTGTAAAAATTACATCACACTACAATAATAAAAATTAGATAAAATATAGGAGAAAATATAGAATTTAATTGAAATAAAATTTACAACACAAATACAATAAAAAAACTATATTATATACATTTTAAACACTGGTTTGTACAATTATATGAGTAAGTACAAATTATCACAAACATTCAAAGACATCAATGTTCTTTTGTCTTTGGCCCCGACCCCTGGTTATTCTATTAGTTTCCAAAGAAACCACCCCAACTCGAGCAAAGGAATGCACCAATATAAGAAAACAATTCTTATGTTAGTAATACTATAAAGAAATAAATTAAACACAAAGTGTCAATTTTAGACTAAAATCATATACTTTGAGTCATACTAGGAACACTATGCATTAGATTGAGTTACAGTTGATTCTTATACAATACACTATTTCTTGTTGTTCTTAAAAGCAAGTGATCTTAAATTGGATCACATCTATGGCGATAAAAAAACTCACTATGGATGTGATCTAATTCAAGATAACTTCCTTTTTGAGAACAACCCTTCAACTGTCACACCATTTCCTATCCGTATTCAAGCATTTTCTCTGTGAAAATAAACTAAACAAGTATAATATTAAAATGATAAGGAAATTAATTAAGTAATAACATATAAAATGATGAGAAATAAATATGATATTTTTATGCTTAGTTTTTCTTATATGATGCACATTTTAAACTAAAATGACACTTTTGTATTGAAAACATGAACCTCGAGTCATACTGACCACATCTTGTGTCAGATTGACATGCGGTCAATTTCTACACATTAAAAATGAATTATCAATCATTTTCATAATTTTTGAACACAATTTGATCTCGTTTGCTTAGTTTTGGCTATTTGATGTGTGTTTTAAACTAAAACGACTCTTTTATATTGAAAATATGCACTTTGAGTCATATCGATCACACAATGTGTCAGATTGATGTATAGTTAATTATTATACATCATAAATGAATTATGGACCATTGTTATAAATTTTAAAAATATTTTGACATCATTTTCTCGATTTTGGATTTTTGATATGTGTTTTAAACTAAAATGACTCTTTTATATTGAAAACACATACTTCGAGTCATACTGATCACATCGTGTATCAGATTGGCTTACGGTAAATTCATACACATGAAAAATGAATTATGGATCATTTTCCTAAAGTTTGAAAATAATACGAGCTTATTATGATAAGTTTTTTTTATGTGATATGTGTTTTAAACTAAAATGATATTTTTCTATTGAAAACACATGCTTAGAGTCATACCAACCACATCGAGTGTCAGATTGATGAGAAAAATATTCATACACATCAAAAATGAATTATCGACCATTTTCTTAAAGTTTTAAAACAATCCAATATCATTTTATCAATTTTGGGTATTTTATGCGTGTTTTAAATTAAAATGATACTTTTGTATTGAAAACACGCACTTCGAGTAATAATAACCACACCGGGTGTCATATTGACATGTGGTTGATTCCCATAAGTCACAAATGAATCATGGATTATCTTACTAAACTTTGAAAACAATAAAAGATCATTTTCTTGGTTTTTTCTATGTGATGCATTTTAAACTAAAATGACACTTTTATATTGAAAACATATAATTTGAGTCATAATGACTACATCATGTGTTGGATTAGTGTGCGGTCAATTCCTACACATGAAAAATAAATTATGGATCGTTTTACTAAAGTTTGAAGATAATATGAGCTCTTTTTTCTTGGTTTTGGTGTTGTGACATGCGCTTTAAACTAAAATGACACTTTTATATTGAAAACACACACTTCACGTCATAATGAACACATAGAGTGTTAGATTGATGTGCGGTCAATTCCTATACATCATAAATGAATTATGGATAATTTTTCTAAAGTTTGAAAATAATCCAAGATCGTTTTCTTGGTTTTGGATATTTGATGTGTGTTTTAAACTAAAATGACACTTGTGTATTGAAAACACACACTTCGAGTCATACCAACCACATCGAGTGTCATATTGATGTGTGATAAATTACTACATGTCAAAAATGAATTATCAATCATTTTCATAATGTTTGAAAACAATATGAGCTTGTTTGATCCGATTTGGTGATGTGACACACATTTTAAAATAAAGTGACACTTTTATATTAAAAACACATACTTCGAGTCGTACCGACCACATTGGGTGTTGGATTGACACGTGGTCGATTCCTATATGTCATAAATGGATTATTTAACATTTTAATAAAATTTGAAAACAATTCAATCTTGTTTTCTCAGTTTTGAAAATTCAATGTGTGTTTTAAACTAAAATGTCACTTTTGTGTTGAAAACACGCACTTTGAGTCATATTGACCACATCGGGTGTCATATTTAAATGTGGTCAATTCCTAAATGTCACAAATGAATTATGGACCATTGTTTTAATTATTTAAAATAATACAATCTAATTTTATTAGTTTTTTCTATGTGATGCATTTTAAACTAAAATGAAACTTTTATATTGAAACCCATATTTCGAGTCATACTAACCACATCATGTGTTGGATTGGCGCACGATCAATTCCTACACATGAAAAATGAATTGTGCATCATTTTCCTAAATTTTGAAAATAATATAAGCTTTTTTTCTTGGGTTTAGTGACCTGACACAAATTTTAAACTAAAATGACACTTTTATATTGAAAACATGCACTTCGAGTCACATCGACCACATAAGGTGTCATATTGAGGTGTGGTCATTCCCAACACTTAAAAAATGAATTATCATTCATTTTATTAATTTTTGAAAATATAAAATATCATTTTCTTTTGTTTTGGATAATTGATGCATGTTTTAAACTAAAATGACACTTTTCTTGAAAAGATGCACTTCGAGTCAAACCAACCATAACGAGTGTCAGATTGATGTGCGGATGATTACTACATTTCAAAAATGAATTATCAATTTTTTTCCTAATTATTGAAAATAACCAGAGCTTGTTTTATTGGTTTTGAAAAAGTGACAAACATTTTAAACTAAAATAAAACTTTTATATTGAAAACACACACTTTGAGTCATACCGATCATGAGTGTCATATTGAAGTAAAATATATTCCTACAAATCACAAATAAATTATAGATCTTTTTACTAATGTTTGAAAATAATTGAATATTGTTTTTTTAGTTTTTGATATGTGATACATGTTACAAACAAAAATGACACTTTTATATTGAAAACACGCACTTATAGTCGTACCGAACACATTGTATGTTATATTGATATATATTCAATTACTATATGTTAAAAATGACTTATGGATCTCTTTACTAAAGTATAAAAACAATAATGAAATTATTTTCCAAGTTTTGATAATGTTACACATGTTTTGAACTAATGTGTAAATTTAACAAAATAAGCATCAAATAAAAATGATAAGGAAATTAACTAAAAAATGTAGATAAAATCATAATAAAATTAACTAAATAAGTATTAGGAAGTCACCTATTCATGATGTCTGTATACATTCCAACACCATGTATTCTGCCAATTCATTTATAAAAAAATTGATTTCCTCTATTATACTTCTCTTTGAGAAACATATCAAAAATAATATATATTCATTCCAATAGTAATGATTCACATCTGAAATATATTTCTAAGGTCATAGCCCGTACTAGGTCAAAAAAATAAAAGGTAATCAGTAAAATTTGATGTCGACAAACATTCCAACACCATGTACTCTTCATACTCATCTCTAAACAAATTTACTTCATCTTTTGAGTAAGTAGATTGTCAGAAATTTTTGTAGTACTGAGAAAATATAGAAAAACAAACGATTAAGAAATATTTTTAATGAAATTATAATTACCTTCATAAATTACCTATTTAAGGATGCTAGTATTTTGATGGTGTATGACATCTTTCATAAATTTGCAAAGGTAATATCCACAATTGTTTCCATTATCTTACTTTTTTACATTGTAGAAACTTTAACCAAAATAATAAACTATTTTTAAATATGATTTGATAGTTAATATTTCTATATATACCTTAATATATTTCCATTTTAAGAAATACATAGGCTTTTTATGTTCATTGATTGACCTCATACCATGATTTAACCAATATTTATAGATTGCCTTATCATAAAAATAATTCCCATTAAAACAAAAAAACATATAATTCGAAGTTTATCTATAAAATATTGATTGTAGTGCATTAAAAATTCACAATGCACATAATTTGTGGTTGTTTTGATGGAAATCTATGCATTGTATAAAAAAATAAATATTTGGGGTATCCAAATTGATTATGACCAACATCTAGTGATTTTTAAAAAATAAAATAAGAAATGAAAAAATAAAAATATATTTTATATGATTAGACTGAATAGTCTTACCCCTATATTCTAGGAATTGAGAAGAGCCTATCGACTGGTTATTCTTATTCTCAAACATCTCGCTTAGTTCATCTTTTTTCTTTCAATTCCTTTAACTTCTAAATAAATTTCTTGCATAAAAAGGATACAAGGATTAATGAATCTAAATCATGATTCGTAGGGTTTTCCAATTATATAGTAGTAATATAAATTCTTGTAGAAAATATGAATAGTTATTAAATTTAATGAACATTGTAAATAATTTTTTGGATAGATGAATTATGAAAATGTACTTAATATATGTATTCACAATTTTGACTCCTAACCATTCAAAATTGAGAATCTAATTTATACTCTTGAGACCAACCGTGTATGTAATGAAATTTACAAATATTTCTTATTTATATTAAAAGTAGGAAATATCTCCATCTTTGAATGTGGTGTCTGCATGAACATATAATGTTAATATATGCTGTAGTAGAATTGGTGGGGAGAAGGTACTCCCAGAAGGGTTTTTTGTTTTATTGGTTGATTCCCTAGATTTTCTTGATCTAACCTTTTCTTTCCCCATAATTTATCTATATATAATACTATACCTCACTCCAGACCTATTTTCATCAATTGTTATAGGTTTTTCATTTGAGAAAAATTATTAAGGACTTACCTCATGCATATTTATAAGATTAGACAACCATACTATAAAATTTTCAATAGCATCATTGACCATTGTAATATCCAGATCATTAAGTGGAATGGGAAAATCGATGCTCAGATCTTGATCTACTTTAATCCCCACTCACATGTGATATTTTGTGAGTTATTTTTTATGTATCATGTCTCCTAGGGTATTATACATCATAACCCTCACAATAATGTAGTTCATGTGTGTGATAGAAAGAAATCACATACAACTTTACCCTATAGAATATTAGTAATATAAAGTTATCATAAGTTGTTTGATTCACATTTAAGAGAAAGATTAATGATAAAATTGGTCACCTCAGGTAAGTTATACGGTTGAGGGAAATTATTAGCCTCAAATATAGTGGGGTTCATTTGGTTGTTCATATCCTAATCTTTGCTCCACTATAGTTTTGATTTGATCCTTTCACATATATTGGTTTTCCAAACCAAACAGGAAAATAATATCTTGCAAAGCATCTATTTATGCCTGTAATCCTTTCATCATATGACATGTATCTTCTTTTGGTTTTGTATTCCTGAAATATGTTTGAGGTGAAACTCCAAAACCTACACCTCTAACATGACCATATTGTTCCAGTAACTTCAAAGCTACTAAAAGTAGTTTTTCTTCAGGCATGGTCGCTACCGATTCTTGTGTCTAAACCATATAAAAAATAGATGGACATAAATAGATATTTATATGTAATACTATTATAAAGAATAATGAATTAATATTATATTATATATACACATGTTTCCTATACTGATTTTTTTTTCATCAACTAGTTTACCCTCATTATTTATGTAGGCCACCTTCCATAGCACATGATGTGGGATGGAAGTGGATTCTGATTTTGATTCATCAATATGCATATAAATAAAAGAACATGTATTATTTTATATCACATAAAACAATTATTATAGATTTAAAATACATACCATTTTCTTCTCTAGTGAAGCATACCCCATCCTTGCTTTGTGATAAAGGTACATTGGTTTTAAAGCACATTTTTTTATTTTCAGAACTCATTTTTGTTTCATAAATCATCAATTTTGAATCAAATTGGATACAATAAATAATGTTAAATAATATATTATCGACTATAACTCATCTGAAATGATTTATCATCACAAAGACTAATGAAATCATTCAATGTTTCCTAATTTATAATGCGTGCATAAGTAATTGGTGAGTGGGGATTTACTTTCCCCTCGACATCCCTAAGATTAAACTTGACAAGAAGTGTCTGAAAGCCTCTATGGTATTTTATAGCGTCCATTAAGATATATTTCATTTGAAAATAATCTAAAATAAATTAACTCTGTAAGGGATAATGAAAAGTAAATCAGCATTTTATTATATATTTTTTTTTGGTAAAATAGAGAAATTATATCATAAAATTACCTTAATATCTTCCCAAAGGGTTTCCTTTATTTTAGGATGGACATAACACTACAAATCTATATCAATTGGAACATTAATTCTTATTGTGACTCTAACATAACTAATGAACATTGATTTTTTGGGGCCAACAAGTTTGTCATGTTGATTCCATCCAACCTCAAATTTTATACCCTTTCTTCTTACCTTGACAATTTTAGTCAATATAGTGATGCTATGTTGTTGTTGTTTTCATCAACATGTTGTTGATCATCTAATAATTCTGTAGTTTTAGCATCAATCATATATTCTTCCCTGAGATTGGTAACATCATTACATGAAGAATTAATTCTCTGCATGAGTAGTAAAAAATTTAATTTAGATTATGTTAATACACTATAGAACACATAATATTTTGAGGAAAATAATAGTATATTAAAAAACAATTTAACCTACTCATTGAACTCTTTATTTCCTTTAAAGGTTAAAGGGATTCAACTCTTGTATCAAGAATCCAAATCCCCCCTTTGTTTCCCCCTCCAACATACAATACATTTTATACATTGGGACCACTATAAAATGATTATGATCTCCCAATAAAAGGGTTATCCTTGATTAAATTTTCAACCGACCCTATAATTGTTTTAGTTTCTAGTAGGACAATTGACCAATTCTTGTTTTCTAGATATGAGACATAAAATATTTTCACTTCTTGTGATTCCATTATGAACAAATCATCCTTATAACCTTCCACACTAAAATTCACCTTCACGAATCCCATTAAATTAACTTTCATTGCACTCCTTTTTTCAACCCATTTTTAATAGAAAACTGACACTCAAAATGTTGTATAACCAAACTCATATATTTGTTCCATGATTCTGAAATATGACATATTCATATAAATTGTAATTATATCCTTGGAACTAGATATATGGATTGATTATTCTACAAGCATAACTCTAATATTTTTCATCGTATTGTGATTGTTTGGTTCCTTTTTATACAACTTATAACCATTAATTACAAAACTAGTGTAAGATATAATATTTGAATTTGGTCCCTTAGATAGTCATCAAAGTTTTTTGAAAATTGAATTCATATTTTTAGATATCTACTTATAAACATGATATCAGAACCATCCTAATAATTGATGATTATATGTATTTAATATCCATCCTCCAACCCTTGATGGATTCAAATGTCTAAGAATTTATTTATGGTATTTAACGTATGGATCAACATCTTCACTATTATATAAAATGTAAAGGTGAGATTTCTCCTGCTCTATGATGGTATTTGTAACAAAATCACTTCCATAAATCCCTTTTCTCATAAGGCATTCACTGTGATGAGACTTTGGGAGACTGATGCTATCAACATCTGATAGGTAATCTTTACATAATTTAACATATTCTTCAACAATATATCATTCTGCAATACAACCTTCAATACAACTTCAATTCTTAATGTACACTTTTAAAATCTTTATATACTGTAAAAATGGGGTACATCCATCTATAATAGACAGGAACACATATTCAAACCTTTATAACAAAGTAAAATATTAGGTGAACTATTATATCAAATAGTGATAGTGGGAAGAAAATCTCTAATTCATACTATATGATTAAAATTACCTTAATCATGATTAGAAACTTTTTCAGGTCTAAAAATTTACTAAATGTAGATTTAAAAAAGAAGTAGAGTTTGGTTAATGTATGTTGTACATTTTTAGGAAGAATTCAATGTAAAGCGAAATACATCAAATCTTGCATCAAAACATGATGGTCATTCGATTATAGTCCATGTAACATAAAATTTTTCATTGACATGACATTCTTGATATTTGATTAATATCTCTTTGGAACTTTTAAACCATTAAGGAACATATAGAATTATGATTTTTCTTGTCTGGATAGAGTATAAGATGTTGGAGGAAGAAAAGTCCACCTTTTACCCTTCATCGATTCCAACTCTTACCATATACCCATGTTAATCATTACCAACCTAGCCTTGATGTCATATTTTGTTTTGTTAAAAACATTTAGTAACGTGCAAATAACACTACCAAATACGTTTTTTCTACATGCATAACATTAAGAAAATTTCTTATATACAAACAATTATAGTATAGTAATTCAAAGAAAATTGATATCTTTTTACAACCTGATTTCATAAGGTTTTTACAAAAACGGTTTATTGAAAATTGTTTCAATATATTTTAATTTATCGAACATTTTATCACCTATTAGTGGAGATGATTTTATACCTTGTTCAGTATTCCCAACAAATGATGTTGTCTAGGATCAGTATTTATGTCATCAAGGTAATAGATTTTTATGACATAAAACATAGACTTAGAGGAATATTTCAACTGAACTAAGTGTGTGTAATATTCACAAATGGTATACCCTGATTTTCCTTTAATGCTATATCCTAAAAAGTTTCTATAAGCATGAAATTCATTTATCATCCCATACAACATGGCCCTCAATGTGAACTATTCACTTTTATGAGAATCATACATTGTAACACATGTATCCCACATCAATTTCAGATCTTCTATCAATAGATAAAAATAGACATCAATATCATGATTGGGTTGTTTTGGTCCATATATAAGCAGATATAACATAATGTATTTTCACTTCATGCATAAAAATGGTGACATGTTATAATTTACCAACATAACTGGACATGTACTATGAGTACTACTCTATACACAAAAAATATTTATTTCATATGAATATAACACAAGATAAAAGTTTCTCAGCTCATTTACAAGTTTAGGATACTCATAATCAATTTCCTTCCACTGAGGTGAGTCTGTTGGATGATGTAGTTTTCCATATTTAATTATTATATCAAATTCCATGCAAATTTTCTAATGGTTTCCTGAAATATATATAGTCTTATAAACTATGGAATCATTGGTATGTGTCACACAACTTTCAAATTATTTGATTCAGTATTCTTGTATTGATTTTTACCACACTTATAGTATTTTATGAGTGATTCACGGTGCTTGTGAAATAATATGCCATCATTTGGACAAGCATGTATTTTTTAGAATACCTATACTGATTTCATTCAGTTCTATCAATATGAGGGTATTAAAAGACACAAGACTATTCAGAAAACCCCCCAATATAATAAAATTTCTAAAATAATGAATGAGACTATTCTTGAGAGAGTTTAAAGCATGCTTGGGTCTCCCTACATATAACAACCCATCTCTTTATTATATATTAATTCATGATTTATTATATAAAATTAAACATAATAAAACATGAAATATGAAGAAGTCTAGTGTCTTTGGGAATTAGGTACATTACATAACAATTTAAAATTAAAAATACACCATCTTTATTGAAAACATCCTTAACATGCATGTACTTAAAACTGCATGGGATAAACCAAGGAAATACATAAGAAATGAGTGAGATATAAAGCCCAATAAGAGAATAAAAACAGAATAACATGGAGAAAGTAATACATGTTATAAAATAGGAATATCAATGGGGAATTAAATGAGTGAGAATCATAAACATGAACAATGATGCATAATATAACATGATAATCATAAAGGAAACATGTGAAATGTGGCAGCAACTTAAAACACTACATCATAAACATAGGTTAATGTTGGGCAAAAATCCCTCAAGGTAACATTGCAGCATTTTTGGGTTGATTGTGTTTGTTGACAAAGCAGGTTTCCATGGATATTTGTCGAGTTCCCAAGAAGTTGTTGACAATCCTTGTTGACAAAGAATGATGACAAAGGAAATGACGATTTGGAGGCGGTACAAAAGACAAGTACAAGGTGGCGCCGTTTCCCAGTGTTTGCCAAATTTTTGGGGTCCAAAATTTGGAGTTTGGTGAGCATCGTGAAAAGTGGATTTCCATGAAGAGCATATTTTAATATGGAAAAGGCATGAATTTCGTGAAGATAGGATTCATGGTTTGGAAATCGCGAAGACCAGAAGAATGGAGGCGGTGAGTCTTCGCGATTACATCAAGCTTCGCGAACGGCAGAGGCTGAAGCGCATCGCGGCGGTGAAGGGCTTTGCGAGGGAGCTTCGCGGCGAAGGCGCGAAGGAATGTTGGGCTTCGCGAGGGAGATTCGCGGCGAAGTCGTGAAGGTATGTTGATAGTGATTCTTCGTGACTACGTCAAGCTCCGCGAACAGAAAATTGCCGTGGAGCTTCGCGATTTGGACAGATTTCTGGCGGAAACTTTGGAGCTTCGCGATTTGAGGTGACGTGGCGTTGACTTCGCGCGGAAAGTTCGAGGGTCGGTGGAATCGCCTATAAATAGAGGCCGACCCCCTCGAGAGAAGTAGAGAGAATTTTCAGAGAAAATCCATTGCTCTCGGTTCGCGGAGGTGGTTCGCGAAGGCAGTGTGCTTCGCGAAAGAGGAGCTTCGCGGCGGCTATTGTAGCTCCGCGAAAGTTGTGTGCTTCGCGTTGGCTCAGTGAGCTTCGCGAGAGAAGTTGCTTTGCAACGAGTTGAGCTTCGCGAGAGAGCTTCGCGAAAAGGCAGGAGCTTCACGAAGGCTTGTTTGAGCTTCGCGAAATTGGGAGCATCGTGAAGTAGGGTGCTTCGCGAAGGTCTTTCCAAAGGTAGTTTGCCCAGTGGATAGTGGAAAAGGGGTATTCATCTACGGATGAAAGTTGAACTTCAACAGAGAATCTACATACAGAGAAAGATGCATTCCTTAATGGAAATGAAGAGACCTACAGGTCTATAAACTGTGAGTGAATCCCTTCACAGAGCAGTGAGCTTAGGAAGAGGAAGAAGGTGATCCTCTCCACCGGTAGTGAGCCAGAGAGAGAGAAACAGGGAGTGAACCTTGGGAAAGCAGTGAGATGACCCTAAACCTTGTATAGGCAGTGAGCCTGGGCATAGAAGTGATCTAGCCCGAACTTTGTAATCCACAGCTAGTGAAATTTAGTGGAATTGGTACGACCGGCAACTTGTCGGCGTATGCTCCTTGGACGTAGCCCTTTGCGGTGAACCAAGTAAAAATCTCTGCGTCTGCCTGCTAATTTTCCTGAATTGCATTTAAAGCATCATCATCAGATAAAGGAGAAAGTAAATGATCATAACATACACACAAGTGCAAACAAAGTGAACCTTGTAACAAAGAGGTCAAGATCCAGTGGGACAGGAAGAACTTTGAAAAAGAATATCCATACCCTGATTCACCCCCCCTCTCAGGGTATATAGGCCCCTATTGGTCCTAACAGTTAAGGAAAACTACCAAGAAATCATGATAGAAAAATCCCCATAAAGGAATTAGTTTTAATACCTATCCCAATATGACATCTCATGAGACTAAACATTACCCAATTCATTGGAGTGTTATATAATTCTAGGTGCACCGATCACTTTCATTTTATTCTCATGCTTAAGTGTGCCACATAGATCATAAAAAATGGAGTTATTCATCATTATAATTTGTTACAAAATAAATGAGTGTAGAATACATACATGTAAGTCCCAATTAAAATAAGTACAAGTGTATAAATTTGAATTCCCTTGATAGGAAATGGGTATGGTTTTCACTACACAATTGTTTTGTCATGGAAAATCATGGTGAAATTTCAACAACATAACAACGTCACTTAAAAATTCATAAAATTGGTTGATGAGAGATAAAGGGGTCTCTAATAATTTTTAAATAAAATGGTAAATAATAGGGACATGTAAATACATATACCAACATTAGGAATTGGAAATATAAGGTATACGATAATAAAGAAACTTTAATAAAGAGGAGAATGAGAGGATACCCTTACTTGAGTGTGTGACTCCAAATGCTTGGGAGGGGATTCTTGAGAGCTTAGGGGAAACTTGGGAGGACTCTAGAGAAGGGATGGAAGATTAAGTATGTGATAAAAGTATTTTGAGTGAATATAAATGGTATCTTGGGTGGGTTTATATATTAAATGAGTGGATAATTCTTTATCATTTCTCAAACTTAGGTTTTGGAATCTATATAATAAAATAACCAAAACCACAAATATTCCCATGGTTTTTCCCAGGGTTTCTACAAAATGGGATTTATTTTCATTAATTTATAATTCCAAGGTCTGAAATTAATAAAATAACACCCTTTTTTATGTGGTAGTGAGTCATACTCTTAAAGAAATGATTTTAAAACATTAAAATATATTAATTATTTTGGAGTATTCACAAAGGCTATATAAAATTAATCAAATAAACATGAAATCATATTATTTTAAAATGAAAACATATATTTGGTCATTTATTCCATTTATTTTATTTATTATGTCACTTTTGGGTCATTATGATGTCATAATACACATTGTATATTTATATAGTATTAAATTTTACTCGAAAAATCATCTGTCTCAAAAAATTATAAAAAATTGTCTATTGGATAATTTTGATGTTATGATTCCAAAAATAATATTTATTTTATCAAATTAACTTTCTAAATATGTTTATTTCACTTTTAAAATAATAATTGATATTTGTTGATAAATTATGGGTTTTTTATAATAACAGTTTTCGAAACCTTATAAAAATTACATTTGACTTCATAAAAATTATATGATCATTTATATTTAATAAAAATTATTTGATAAAAATATTTTATTAAAATATTATTTATTCAAAAAATCCATTAATTCAAGAAAATAAATGCCTTAATTGAATTTAAACATTACCCGAAAGTACAATTTCTGTTTTACTGAATAAAAATAAAAATATCAAAGTAACAATAATAAAATGAAAATATATTAAATATTATATATAATATACATATTAATATTAGGTTATTGATACATATCCCTTTAATACAACAGTTAATTCCCTAAGAGTAAGGTGTGTGACGTTGAGACTTTCATGGGGTGGTTCGACATACATGGTTTGGGCCATGATCTCGATGAGTTTGAAATTCTATTGTAAATAGTTTCTATCATGCTTAAGTTGTTGGATCGTAGCTTGGACTTGGTTGAGGTAAAATTATAGTGATACTATCTCCCTTGTAGGCTCTGATAAATGGGTTTTATAGGGTATGATCTTACTAGTTAAGTCCATCAATTCCTTTGTTCGTGTCAATTAGATTTATTGAAACCCAATATTTATACTAATCATGTGATCAGTATTCAACAACTATATTATCAACTATAATTATTCTTAATGGTATTTTAAATATGATAGGATATAAAACCAAATAAGTTCATGTGTTTTATATAACCATAATACATAATAATACATTTAAATAAATTAAAAAGGAAATTTTATTTATAACATTTCAAGTCGTTACAATATTACCCCCTTAAGATATTTCACCCTCAAAATTTTAATTTCCCACACTAAAATAGATGAGGAAAACACTATTTCATCACCTCCTTCGGTTCCCATGGCACTTCTTCAAATTTTGGTTTCTCCAAAACACTTTGACTAGGTGAATTTTCTTATTTCATAGAACATTGTCTCTATGATATAAGATTTTCACTGGCTGATCTTCATAGGAAAGATCATTGTACAATGGTACCACCTATATATTGAGTATATGTGATGGGTTTGGTATGTAATTCCTCAAGAGGGATACATGAAATACATCATGTATTTGAGATAGGTTAGGTGGGAGTTCTAGTTGATAGGCCACCCCTCTAATGCGATCAAGGATCTCAAAGGGGCCAATGTATCTTGGACTAGGCTTTCACTTCTTCCAAAATCTAATCACTTTATTCCATGGAGATATACATAGGAATACCATGTCTATAATATCAAACTTTAGGTCTCATCAATGATTATCTTCATAGATCTTCTGTTGACTTTGAGCAGCCTTGATGTGTTGATGAATGGTCTTAACCTTTTCCATAATTTCCTCACCATTTCCGGACCTAGCGGTTTTCATTCCCCAACTTCATCCCAACATGAAGGTGTTCTACACCTATTTACATAAAGGTCTTCATAGGGATCTATTTGGATGCTTGAATGGAAACTGTTATTATATGAGAACTCGACCATAGGAAGATGTTGGTCCCATACTCCTTTGAAGGAAATTGAGCATGCTCACAACATATCCTCAAGTGTTTGGATAGTTTGCTCAAATTGGATATCAATTTTTGGGTTATAAGACATTATGAAGTTCGACTCAGTATTTAGTTAATGTTGGTGACTTTTATAGAACTTGGAGGTGAATCTTAAATCTCAATCAGATATAATTGATAATAGTACTCCATATAGCCTTACCACTTCTATGATGTATATCCATACAAGTTGATCTAGTGAGAAATTATCTCAAATATCTATGAAGTGTGTAGTCTTCATAAGATGATACACCACAACCTAGATATAATTATTCCATGTAGATGTATTCAGAATACCAATGAAAAAGTCAATGGTGATGTTTTTTCATTTCTATATAGGTATGGGTAATGGTTTCATCATCCCTTTGGATTTTTTCCTTTCCTCTTTCAATTTATAACATACAAGACATCATTTTTCATTAACACATAGCCCTATACCTTCTTCAAAGCATCGCTAAATACCACAAATAGTTCTATACTTTTGGGTAGTGTGAGTATAGGTGTAGTGATAAGCCTATTTTTTAACACTACTACAAATAGGGATTTTAAAAGCGCTAAAAACCACCTTTAACAATGCTAGAAAAGTGCTATTAATCATGAAGAAGATAGGGGGGTCCCCTTAACAGTTATAAAAAAGAGTTGATAAAGGATTCCCTTTATTCGTACTAAAAAATAACTGATAAAGGTCCCCCTTTATCAGTTCTTTTTTAGCGTGAATAAAGGTCCCCCTTTATCAGCGCTATTTTGAGCACTGATAAAGTCCCAATTTATCAGCACTTAATTAGCACTGATAAAGTAGAAGTTTCTTGAGAAAGCCCAACACCTAAACAACACCTACACACCTGAGACAACACCTGTACACATAACACAAAACAACACCTGCACACAAAACAGCTGCACAAAACAACACCTACACACAAACAAAACATAGAAGAAAAAAACAGCACACACAAGAGTTTCGAAAACAATTCTATATACATTTACTTGAAATCATGAATAAAAAAACACACACTGCTATATAAATTTCAAAAAATGTTTTATATGGTTACAATTACAATTATCCAACAAAAATTTAAAAACAATCATGTTTCATCCTTTTTGCATCTGTGATCCCCTCTCAAAAATTGTCGTCCATGGTATTAGTTGCTGAACAAAGCATCCAAACTCAGAAAAAAAATTCCACCTATATAAGAAAACAAATATTATGTTAGTAATACAATAATGAAATAAATTAATCATTCATATGAAATAATACATTAATAAAATGTCAATTTTTAATAAAAAATACACATTTGGGTAGGTAGGTGGCCATAAGACTAGATGATACTTGATACCTGACCTTGATATGGGTAGGTAAGAGGCTATGATAAGATACTAGAGTAATGAAAAGGAAAAAAGTCCACAAAGTACAAAAATTAATGATTTTGAGAGGTTTCTTAGTGTATGGACTTGCCCACTTTCTCTTCTTAGTCCTCTTAGAGGAAGGAACTTCAAAAGATAACTTGAAGTTCCAAAGGTGGTGCTGATGGAGGCACAAATGGTGTTTCCTTTGGATTAGAAACAACCACATCCACGAGCTCCATATGACTTGGAAAACCCTAATAATAATCCTCTCAGTCACTTTTTGAACCAACTTTGGCCACCGTATCCCTGAGAAAGTAAACTAGAGAGGTGGGTGGTGACCAAATTTTACCAGCCTCTTGAAATATCCAATAGAAAAAAAGTTCACAATATTCCTAACAATATAAAATAATATATGAAAGTGATGATAAAACTTATCTTACCTCTTCAATAGAGCTATCATAGTATCCCTTATCTTCACTAGTTACCATTGTTATAGGAATTATCATTCTCTAAGCTAGGGGTGTGTAATGGACTTGGCATTTGACAGAATGAATCACCACACTAAGTTCTTGGAGAAGTGATTTTAATTCAATGGGCTGTTGTTCATAGAAGATTCCTTTGGGAGAGATCACACTCCCAAATCCCTCTAGCTCTATTTCCACTTGACACAACACTCTTTAGACCTCTATGGTCAATGTATTAATCCTCTAGTTGTCCCAGTATTGAAATGTGATGGGAAACACCACCATAATTAGAGTAGATCCCCCACAAACTGGAACTTCTTTCACGGTAACCCCATACATTGTTACCAAATCTGTTGGCACCCTCCTTGTTGATGGTGTTAGATCTAAGTGCCTAATTTTCTTCTAAGACATCTAGAGAGATTTGGGTCTTCTGGGAGATGCTTTTTGGCTAGAATCTAACCTTTTGATGATGTCAGAGCCCATGTGTCCTCATCCTCATCCACTATTAGAAGATCTATGTGCTTTATCACCAATGGAGCCAACTGACCATTCAGGTATGATTGGACCAAGGTATCAACATAATAATTAGAGAGGAAAAAACCCACACTATATAGAGGGAAGTTCACTCGAACCTAATTTTTCTATTAGGTGAACATTATCCGCAATTTGTGAGCCACCATGGGATGAATTTATGAACAGATGTGGGGAGGAGTGGGGAATTTCATCTGAATAGACTGAACTATCTCCCAAAGTGGTATGATACATACCACTCATAGAATATCTTTCAGTTAATTCAAGTGGATAAGACACCATCACATATGGATAAAAGATAGGCTTAGGCTACAAGATCACACTTTACATTTTTGGTAATTTCGCAGGTTGGTGCTCCGTATGGTATAAAAAACTGATCATACTGGTTCCCTTTTCTCTTAATCTCCTAGTTATTTAGTGTGATTAGCCAGACCCCACTGATACTTTATAGAAATTTCCTAAACTAGTAAATTGGAATGTTGTGAGTATTAAGTAACTCATATCCACCAATTTGGGCCACCATCCAACCCCACCGCAGTTGGAAGGGGTTGAATATTCTGAATGGGGCATACCCCTATAGATGTGGTGAAGTTGGAAATATAACTTATCCAACATGGGAACAAACAAGATGATAATCATACCACCTTTAACAACCTCTACCATCATTAAGATGGAGACCATAAATCCACCTTTTTCTGCATTGTGAATAATTACCCGCTTAGGTACATTGCTAATAAGTTTACTAGATGAAGAAGGTGATGGTCCTGGGAAGTGATTGACTATACCTAGTCATTGAATTGAAACTCTTAAACTATTTTAAAGTGATAAAAATCATCCCCATAAAATTCTCATGATGTCCAAGCCTTGGGATTCTTATTCAGACAATCATACCGAGTCTTCTTGAGGAACAAGTCGTCCCACTTCTTGAAGGGGATGTTAACCCCTGGATATGGGTCCTTCCCAAGGGATGTTTTGACCAGATTGATGAGATCCTTCATAATGGGAGGATTCTATTCCATGTCATCACGAGTATATGGGGGATGAATTTACTCATCATACTTGTCTCCTAAAACCATCACACCATAGATCATCTTAATGTCCCATATACTAATGTCAAACTCACTATACATAAAATAAAATGTGTTCATGTATTGACTCTATAAACTGAACAAGTATACCATCAATTTTTTTTTGCAATAAGTAAGGGTTTGGTAAGCCTAAATAGATTCATAAAATTATATCTTTTTCAGCTCAACCACAAACTCTGTGGTAGTACATTGAACCAAGAAGGGACAACCCCGGTTCATCCCAAAGCATCCACCTGATTGAATAAACCTGCCAAATAACCACCAAAAGTTATAATTTGATATATAATTCTACATTTGTGATCTGTAAATATGGGTTTTAATCCACATAGGCTTCAAAATTAACCATTAAAGATGTCTTCTTTGGAGATGAAATTACCCACATATGAGATGTTCTCCCTAAACATATTATTAGTCTTAAGGATGTAGGAGGGAGGCATGATCCCTTCATGAGGCGGATAGATCATTGTATCATTTAAAATAACAAACCCATATAAGGGAAACTAATTAGAAAATTTAAAATCCAAGATATTGGTTCCCATCAAGATTTTAAGATGCTCGTGAGTGGACTGAATGACTATGCACTGGTCAAATTCCACAGTATTGACCATTGTAGTCTAATGAACTATAGCCTCCTCAGCTTCAATTATTGAATTAATTTGTATCATAAGAAATAGAAAATTTAGATTAATTATGAAAATGGAAAATTTTGGGTTAAAAATGGACTTGAGTAAGAAAGGGGCACATGGATAATTAGAAATATCATATTAAGTGCCTGACTTTTTGAAAGTCATGTGATCACATGATCATAATAGGTTCACATGATCAAATAAACCTGGGAGATTTATACAATTACATGAACCTTGAGGCTTTATGCGATAATGTAAATAAGAAAAGAATACACAAATCATGGTTCACATGAATTACTTTGATTATGTGATTTGTTTATGTGATTTGATCATGTGATGAGATCACATGATCAATTCACATGAAGCATTAATACAAAGAAGCTTATGTGACACGATCACATGAAGAGGCTTATGTGAAGTAGAGAAAAAACCTAAGAGTTCTCGTAGAGATATGAAATATTGAGTCATTAGTGAAATAGACTTCCCATTACTCTCCTATCTATAGGAAATTTCACAGAATACCAAGAGTGTCTTAGAATACTAAAAGAAAAATAGAATCCCAAGGGAATCCATCAGATATTCACTTCCTTATAACAAAGTTCTTTTTTCTTCCTCTGAATTTGTATGTGAGGTGTGTATGTATCTGGGCAATGATGTAATGCAGGTTCTATATAAGGTGCGTAGGCACCCATATTTTTATGGGCATGCATGTGTATACATTATGCAGGTTTATTTGAGAAATTGTTGAGATGAAAGATCTATGGAAAATGATTTTACTGTGAAAACATCAAGATTACCTCTATGATTGAGCAGACAAAGTGTCATTGCTCTTTCTGCAAAGGCTTGTCACATGGATGAAAATTTTCTAAAATAAAAGAACCCTGCAAGGAATAATGAAAATCAAATAAATGTTTCATTATATAATTTTTCTTTAAAATAGACATAGTATATCGTAACAATACCTTTACATCCTTCCAAACGGTTTATTTGGTCCAAATACAAGCTAATTACAAAACTAATGATTATTTTTACACGTTACTACTGTAGGTTAACTACCACTTACCATAGAATCTGATCTAAACTTCCAATCTGGCATCCCCGTGATGCTCTCATATGACACCATCTCTATGATATCATAATTCATCATTTAGTGCTCACTTTTCCTTCTCTTCCTGCACCCATTTACAGTAAATGGGTGATGGAAGAGAAGGAAAAGTGAATGCTGAATGACGATTTCATAGATATGGTGTCAGATGAGATCATCACGAGGACGCCAGATCGGAAGTTCAGATAAGATGCTATGTTAAGCGGTAGTTAACCAACAGTAGTGAAGAATCCTTAGTTTTTTTTATTAAATTTGTCAGTGGTGCACAACCAATATTCTTCCAATACACTGAATTAGTATAAATAGCTGCATAAATGACCAAAATAAATAATATAAATGATCCATGCCATAATAGTTTAGGTCTAGTGCTTTTGGAAACATGGAAACATAAAGAACTAGTTCATAAGAGTATCTCATTAATTTATTCTTTACTAGAAAGATAAATCATTTCTAAAACCATTCTTCATAACCCAAGGATATAAAACATAATAAAGGGTGGTCATATATGCCCAATAATTGTAAATAAAGGAGATATCAATGATCATATAAGGATAACATAAGTAGTAGGAATTCACCTTCATCCTATTTGTGTACAATCTTCCATCAGGTATGCTGCCCATTCATTTCTAAACACATCTATATCATCTTGTGAATATGAGTTTTTGCGACAGTCATGGTAGTATTAAAAAAATATAAATACAAAAAGGATTAATAAATATTTTAAATGAACTCGTAATTATTTTTGAAAATACCTATTCAAGGATGCTAGTTTGTTGATGAAATATGATCTATTTCATAAATTTACAAACATAATAACCACAATACTTTCTGTTTGTTTGTTTTGGACACTATATAAACATCGATAAAAATAAGTAATTTGTTTTGATATGTGTTGGGATAGTGCAATCTTATTATATATACCAGGATATTTTTCCATTTTTAGATCTTGTAGGCGTTCTTGTCCTTAGACCCTGGATTCATTCCATGAAGTAGACGATATTGATGCACCACCCTATCATAACAGAATCCTCATTAAAAGATAATTTAAATTATATAACTAGATGTTTAGTTCTAAAATGTTAGATCTATTGTATTACAAATTAAAAAACTCCATCATGCGTGGTCGGTTTGCTGCATACCCATGCATTGAATTCAGAAAATAAATATTTGGAGTATCCAAATTGACTGCAATCCTCATCCAATGCTGCCTAAAAACACAAAAAGGAATAAGTAATGAAAGAAATAAAAATATAGTTTATATGATTAATTTATATAGTTTTACCCCTACATTATTGGTATTAAAAATATTCTATCATCTGTAATTTTGTTTTCAAATGATTTGAGTAGGGATGACATTATTTCATCCTCTTTATCAGAATCTATTTCTTCTTTTGAATAGGTGATGTGAGGACTAACGAGTCCAAATTTTTGTTCATGGGGAAATCCCTTCAATTTTTTTTCATATATATGCCTGAAAAAAATATGAATTTTTTTAGTAATAATTATCATAGTATATCAGATTTTGTATAATCAAATCATGAAAACATACCTCATGTATACATTTATAGCTGAGGAGACTAGACATTCCTATTTGAGGATTTCATTTACATTTTTAGCACTAATGAAATATAATTTTTCCTCTTAGTACATATTTTTTCAAAATAAACTGTGTGAGCATTGACTTCTATCAAATTTGTATCCACATGAGCCTGCAATGATATTAAATGTGGATATAGAATGGGCGGGGTGAAGGTGCTCTCAGTAGATCATTTCAATCGGTTGGTTGATCCTTGAGATAGTTTTGTGCTGATATTTCATTTCACCCCTTATCTTTTTCATTCTGTAATAACATTCATCAGTTCATAATTTTTTTCAATAAATGTTAAAGGTTTATCTTGAAATATAAATTGTAAATGGATACCTCCTTGTCGACATGTTTTTTTACAATAATTAATAGCCATGCGATGAATGTTCCAACAACTTTTTCGACTGTATGAATTTCTTCATCATCATTTGGAATAGGTATCTCAACACTCGGCTCATTAGCTACATTAATCAACACTCTGACATGATCTGTTGGAAGATGTCTGTTGTACATCATGTCGTTCTTCATATTGAACACCGCAACCCTCTATATAAGGAGATATGTGAAAGTTGATATATGTAAATCACAGTCATTTTCACCCTATATAATATTAGTACAGGAAAGGTATTAGTGTATATGTGATTCACATTTCACATAAACAATTATTATAACATTTATTTCCTTAGCTAAGTCAGGGTTATGAGGGGAATGGCTCGCCTCAAATCTATTGGTGTAACGACCCAAAATTTCATTAATGGAAATCCCTATTGATCTAATTAAATGTCTCTTTATGTAAAATGTTTATATAAAATGTCAAATTATTTGGTTTTAAGTTCTTGGATTTTAAAATACTATTAAGAATTGTGACAGTTGCTAATATATCTATTGAACAATGATCACATGATTAGTATAAATATATGGCTTTAAAAAATCCAATTTACTCAAACAAAGGAAATGATGACCTCATCCAGTAGACGTGCCCCATACGAATCCCATTTGTCAGAGCTCAGAAATAAGGTTGCATCTTTGGGATTTTCTCTTGACCAATCCCAAGCTAAGCTTGAATATGTTAAGCTTGAGTGGGACCACCTACGAGAGAAGTGGAAGTTGATAGAGATTACCACCTGAGAAATGTTATCGAAGCCACCCCAAGAGTCTGTCACCATTGCACAACTTACTATCCAGTCTTATGCAGGTGTTATAAGGGGTTATATAACAATACCCTAGTACAATGGTTATGTATACTATTTTTTTATATAATAATGAATATACTTTCATTTTATTATTATTACCTTGCAAATAGTTTTTAAATCACAAATAGCATTTTTAGTTAATGTTCAACTAAGAAATCTATTTTGTTGAATTAATGGATTTTTGAATTAAATAATATTTTAATAAATTATTATTATTATTATTAAATTAATTTTTATTAAATATAAATGATCGTATAATTTTATGAATGCAATTATAATTTTTATTAAGGTTTGAAACCATTTTTGTCAAAACCCATAAATTTTCGATAAATGTTAGTTTTTATTTTAAAAGTTAAAATTAACATATTTAGAAAGTTATTTAGATAAAATGAATATTATTTCTATAATTAGGATGTTGAAATTATCTAATGGTGAATTTTTCATAATTTTCCAAGAGAGTCAAATTTTTGGGTAAAAATTAAATACCGTTAAAATATATAATGTGTTTTATGACATCATAATGACACAATCGTGATGTAATAAAATACTATAAACTTTATGTTCGTCCAATATATGTTTTAACATTAAAATAATGTGATTTTGGTTTTGTTTTATTTATTTTACAAAGCTTTAGTGGACCCTTTAATACTTATTAAACATTTTGTCTTTTTAAATTGTTTTCCTTGGGAGTGTGACTCACCTCCACATAAGCAACCCCATTATTTTAATAAGTTAGGACTTTGGAATTATAAAATATTCTTTTCCACTTCACTTTTCCAAAAACCATGGGCAAAAATCATGGTATTTATTAGTTTAATGTGAGGTGTCCAAAACCTAAATAATAAAGAATTCCCCCACCTTTCCTATATAAACCCACCCAAGATCCCACTTCCTAGTCACTCAAAGCATTTAGAGTTCGTCAAACCTCTGAAATCCTCTCTCTAAAATCCTCCCAAGGTGCCCCAAGCTCCCAAAAAGCCTCTCTCATGCCTCTCTCAAGCCTTTGGAAGCACACTTCCAATTAAGGGTTTTTCTTCATTTCTCATTTTTGTCCAATATTCTTTAAATTGTTATGCCCTTTTAATTTAAATTATAAATGTTGGGGTATAGTTTTGAAACTCCCCCATACTTCCCTCTTTATGTTTTAATGATGGGAGACCCCTTTTCCTCTCATTAAATTCCTCCCATGTACACCTGTTACTATGTCGAAATTCCGAAAGGAATTTCTCTCTCCTCATTTACATTCAAGCAATTATTTTGTATCATGAATATAAATTCCAATAAATTTGTTGGGACATGTATCTATATGAACCCCTTATTGTCCATGTCATGTAAATATTATGATACACCCCTTTCTCTCTCATCAACCATTTTTATGAGTTTTATGTCACGCCATTATGCTATTGAAATTGCACCATGCTTTTCCAAGATAAAGTCATTGTGTAGTAAATACCATGCCCATTTCTCTATCAAGGGTATTCAACTTTATGCACATTTAATTATTATTTAAAGAGTTTCATTTATGTATTCCACTTTCGTTTATCATGGAATAAAATATTATGTTGAATGATTCAATGTTTTATAATCCATGTGGCACACTTATGCATGAAATGAAATGTTTAAGACGCGTGCACCTTGATTGCACTCCAATGCATTGGGTAAAGTATAGTATCATGATACATAATTTGAAATGGGTGTTTACTCATGCTCTATGTGCAATGAGCCTTGGCTCATGCTAATTCCATGTTAAGTGTTGTTGACACATTTCCATGTTATGATTATCATGCTTTATCATGCCTTTATATTTATGTTTATCTTGTTGTCTACTGATATTCCTATTGTCTAACATGTATGTATTCCTCATATTATTCCATGATTATTCCCTTATTGGGCTTTGTAGCTCACCCTTTTCTTATGCATGTCCTCAGGTTATCCCATGCAATGATAAGTACGAGGGAATGTAGTGGTCATTTAAAGGAAGTTTTCAATAAAGTTGTTATATTTCATGTTTTAAGTTGTTATGTAATGATCCTAAGCCCCAAAGACACTAGAAATCTGGATCTTATTTGTTGTATCAAGTGAAGTTTATGTAATAAATTATGTTTAATTGTGTAATAAAAAGCAGGGTTGTCATAGTTGGTATCAGAGGATATGTTTAGTTATTTTTGGGATTAGGATTAGAAAACCCTAGTAAAGCCTTATATAAAAGACTAAGTATAATAAAAACATCCCTATGTTTTGGTGAGTATTGAGTAAGTTTTTTATCAAGAAAATACATCCCCGTTTAGATATGAGTAGGTAGAGGCAGCTCTGGCACAGATGTATCCTAGGGGTAAAACCCGAAAACACCTCTTTGAGAAAGACTCGAACGGGAACTGGTGCATGAAAACAGGCCTTTATGCACTCTTGGTTATGACACTCTTGGGGGATATGCTTTGGTAAATTCACAAGCTTAGTATGAACCATTATTAAGGGACAAAAAAAATTCCTTAGGAATATATGTTAGAAAGTAGACCATGGATAACATAAACTTAAGCCAATAAATTCATATGTTAAGGAAATAAAAGTTATTTATAAGTAATAAGTTTTGTCCATGGATTAACCTTTATGTGTTACCCTCAACTTTCCTTTTATTCCATACAATAGCCGGTAATAGGATAACTCGAGCTAACAACTGATGTGAAGATCAATGTGATGACTGTACTAATGAGATGCCCAATCTAATGGGAGCAGAAATCACAAAATTTGTCAGACTTCTCTCTCAGATAACTCAATATTTGAATATAAACATGGTTCAAGAGGAACTTTCAACCCCCCTAATAAAGAACAAGTCGCTACTGAGAGCTTTATGAGACAAAGGCCTCCTACTTTTAATGGATCATCTGATCCCTCAATCGCTGAATAATGGATCAACTCCATTGAAAAGATCTTCTCCATCCTTCAATGTTATGAACAAGAGAAGGTTCTCATGGCTGCTTATTGTATGGATGGTAAAGCTGATCAATGGTGGATGTTGATAAAAAATACGAAGCCTGAGGAGGAGATCGAGGCATTGGTATGAAAGGATTTCCAGAAGATGTTTTTCGAAAAATATTTTCCGCGCACCCTCTAGCTTAAGATGGAAAGGGACTTCCTTTCCCTCAAGAAAAAAGACGATGAATCTGTTGGAGCGTATGAGGAAAAATTCACAAGGCTTGCATGATACGCCTTCGGCTTTGTCGTTACCCTCGAATTCAAGGTTGACCGCTTCTTTGGTGGGCTGAAACCTAGCCCAAGGAAAGTGCTGGCGATCCGTGACTTCAACAGTTATGAGGAAATTGTCTGATGTTCCCTCAAGGTTGAAATGGAGATCAGAGAATCTCAGGGGTATCATGGGGATAAGAAGTGTAAGGTGTAATTCAATGTTGTTGGTCCGATGGATAAATCCAACGGTGCTAAGAAGATCCAGCACCCCACTTGCTAAAGGTGCAGAAAGAAGCACCCCAGAAACTGCATGAAGGGGGTGAGGAAATGCTTTAGGTGGGGAAGAGAAGGGAACCTGGCTATTAACTGTTGGAAATAAAGAACCATGACTGCGACAGAGGAGAGGAAAATTCCGTTCAAACCTCAACGCGTGGTTTATTGCTACAACTGCAAAGAACTAGGGCATCTTTCAAATCAGTGCCCTAAGCCAAGGGTTTTCGGAGGCAACCAACAACCTCCACAGTAGCAAGGGTGATCTTTTGCCATAACTACTTCTAAATTGAACCCCGACAATGAAGTGGTGATAGGTACACTAGTTATTAATTCAAGAATAGCGAATGCACTTTTTTGATTCATGTTCTACGCATTCTTTTATATCTCAAAAGTTTAGTAGAACAATCCCAACACCACCACAAATCATAGAAGTGAAGATGTCGATGAGTACGACAAATGGGGAAATCATTGTATCCCATGAATATAACTCCTCCCCAGTCATAATCTATGGATTAAGCTTCCCGGAGAACCTTGTCATACTCCCTATGGTGGAATTTGATGCAATTCTTGGCATGGATTGACTTTCCTTATATAGATCCAACATAAATTTACATGAGAGGGAAATCACTCTCCATGTGGAGAATCGACCCCCAATTCCTTACAAGTGCAAAGAGGAATATGCACCTTCTTTAGCTCCATCATCTCAAGCGTGGATATTACTTCCCTATGAGCACGCGTATTTGGCTCAGATGATTGAGTCTAAGGAGGAAACCATCCTAGAAGACATGCCTATTGTGAGGGAATTTGCTGAAGTGTTTCCTGAGGAATTTCCTGGTCTTCCTCCTAGAAGAGATGTTGAATTATCAATTGATCTTATACCTGAGGTGTTTCCAATATCCAAGAATCCATAGAGAATGGTTGTTTTGGAGCTTGAGGAGCTGAAGAAACAACTACAGAAGAATTCGAATAAAGGTTTTATACGCCCAAGTGCTTCACCATGGGGTGAACCGGTCCTCTTCACCAAGAAGAAGGATGGGTCAATGTTCCTTTGCATTGATTATTGTGAGCTTAATAAAATCACGATAAAGAACAAGTATCCTCTCCCACAAATTGATGACTTGTTCGATCAGCTTCTTGGAGAAAAATACTTATCCAAGGTGGATTTGCGGTCAGGATATTATCAAGTAAGGGTGAAGAAGGAATATATCCCCAAGACTGCTTTTCGTACAAGATACGGGCACTATGAATTCATAGTAATTCCTTTAAGACTCACTAATGCTCTAGAAATATTCATGGACTTGATGAATAGAGTCTTTAGAGATTACATCGAAATTTTTTTAGTAGTATTTATATATGATATTATGATATACTCCAAAACCAAGGAGGATCATGAGGAGAATCTAAGAACTGTACTAGAGACCTTGCGAAAGGAGAAGCTCTATGAAAAGTACAGCAAGTGTGAGTTCTGGTTGAAAGAGGTATTATTCTTGGGCCATATCATCACAAACAATGGGATATCTATGGATCCCTCCAAAACAGATGCAATTGAGGGATGGTCGATGCCAAAATTGGTAATGGATATTCGTAGATTCTTGGGATTAGCTAAATATTATCGACGATTTGTGAGAAATTTATCACGACTGTCTAAACCTCTTACCAAGCTAACTCAGAAGGGAGTAAAGTTTTCTTAGAGCGATGAATGTGAAGAAAGCTTCAAGGAGTTGAAAATAAGGCTTATCACTGCGCCCATGCTCACTTTACCCACAAGCGGGGAACTTTTTGTGGTATTCAGTGATGCTTCGAAGAAGGTCTTAGGATGTGTATTGATGCAAAATGAAAAAGTCATTGCCTATAATTCAAGGAAATTGAAAGTTCATGAAGAGAACTATCCAACACATGACCTTGAGTTGGCTGTAGTGATCTTCACTTTGAAAATTTGGCGGCATTATCTCTTTGGGTAGAAGTGTGAAATATATACGGACCACAAAAGACTCAAGTATATATTCACACAGAATGAAATGAACATGCACCAATGAAGATGGTTAGAGTTGATCAAAGACTATGACTGCTCAATCCATTACCACCCTAGAAAAGCGAACAAGGTGGCAGATTCCCTAAGTAGAAAGGACCCAATGATTCTATCATTGATGAGAATTGAAAAGGATCCAATATTCTTAGATTTGATGAAGATGGACATGGGAATCATAAATAAGGGAACATCATCAATCCTTTCACAAATGATTGCTCAACCGTCACTTTTGGAAAGGTTAAAGGATGCTGAAAAAGATGATGTGAGAATTCAAGAAAAAGTGGAAGCTATCGGAAAAGGGAAATCCTCGTATTTTAATGTTAATGAATAAGGAATTGTGAGATTTGGGAAAAGACTATGTGTTCCATCAAGTCCAGATTTGAAGAAGGAACTTTTAGATGATGCACATAGTTCAAATTTCTCTATTCACCCAGGAAGAAAAAAGATGTATTGAGATCTATGAGAGAATTATTGGTGGGATAATGTGAAGAAGGAGATTGTTGAATATACATCAAAGTGTTTGGTGTGTCAAAAAGTGAAGGAATAGAGGCAGAAGTCTAAGGGGATGATGCAACCATTTCCTATACCGGAATGTAAATGGGATAATATCACCATGAACTTTGTCACCGAACTTCCAAAGACATCCAAAGGCAACAATGCAATATGGGTTGTTGTGGATTTTCTTACAAAGGCTGCACACTTCATTACTATTTGGGAGGATTTCTCATTGGACCAACTGGAACATATATATATTAGGGAAGTGGTAAGGCTTCATGGAGTACCACTATCTATTGTGTCCGATCGAGATCCAAGATTCACCTCTAAGTTTTGGAAGAGTCTTAAACATGCTCTAAATACTAAACTTAACTTCAGTATGGCCTATCATCCTCAAGATGATGGCCAATCCAAGTGGACTATCCAAACACTTGAGAACATGTTGAGAGCATGCTCAATGGACTTTAAAGGAGGATGGGATTAACATCTTCCTCTAGTTTAGTTCTCTTATAATAACAGTTTCCACTCAAGTATCAAAATGGCACCATATGAAGCCCTTTATGGGAAAAGGTGCAGAACACCGACGTGTTGGGATGAGGTCGGTGAGCGTAAGCTACTTGGACCAGAAATGGTCGAAGAAATAGTGGAGAAGGTGAAAACCATTCAGCAATATATCAAGGCATCCCAGAGTCAACATAAGAGTTATAAAGATAACCATCGACAAGACCTTGAGTTTAAAGTTGGAGACATGGTATTTCTACACATATCTACATGGAATAAGGTCATGAGGTTTGAAAAGAAAGGGATGTTAAGTCCAATGTACATCGACCCCTTCGAGATTCTCGATCGTGTCGGGGTTGTGGCCTATCGACTAGCACTTCCACCTACCATGGCGAAAGTACATGATGTCTTTCATGTATCCCTCTTAAGGAAGTAAATACCGGACCCTTCACATGTACTATCTTCAGAGGTGGTATAGTTAGAGGATGACCTTTCTTATGAGGAGAAACCAGTGAAGATCTTAGATCGTAGAGAAAAATTTCTACGAAATAAGACCATGCCCCTTGTCAAGGTGTTGTGCCGAAACCACAAGTTTGAAGAAACAATGTGGGAATTAGAGGAAATGATGAAGTAGAGTTACCCACATCTGTTTTAGTGTCGGAAAAGAAAATTTCGAGGGTGAAATTTCCTAAGGGGGGAAGATTTTAATGACCCAAACTTTCATTAATGGAAATCCCTCTTGATATAATTAAATGTGTCTTTATGTAAAATGTTTAAATAAAATGTTAACTTCTTTGGTTTTATGTTTTTTTTATTTTAAAATACTATTAAGAATTATGACTGTTTGTAATATAGCCATTGAACAGTGATCACATGATTAGTATAAATACAGGGCTTTAACAAATCCAATTTACGTAGATAAAGGAAGCGATGGCCTCATCTAGTAGACATGCCCCATATGAAGCCCATTTTTTAGAGCTCGGAAAGGAGGTTGTGTCTTTGGGATTCACTCTTGACCAAGACCAAGCTGAGCTGAAATATGTTAAGCTCTAGTGGGATCACCTATGAGAGAAGTGGAAGTTGATAGAGATTACCACCCGAGCAATGTTATGCAAGCCACCCCAAGAGTCTGTCACCATCGCACACCTTACTCTTCGGTCTTATGCGGGTGTTATAAGGGGTTATGTAACAAGACACTAGTACTATGGTTATGTACATTATTTTTTTATATAATAATGAATATACTTTCATTTTATTATTTTTACCTTGTAAATAGTTTTTAAAGCACAAATAGTATTTTTAGTTAATGTTCAACTAAGAAATCTATTTTGATGAATTAATGGATTTTTGAATTAAATAATATTTTAATAAATTATTATTATTATTATTAAATTAATTTTTATTAAATATAAATGATCACATAATTTTATGAATGAAATTGTAATTTTTATTAAGGTTTGAAAGCCATTTTTTTTTCAAAACCCATGAATTTTCGATAAATGTCGGTTTTTATTTTAAAAGTGAAAAATAACATATTTATAAAATTATTTATATAAAATGAATATTATTTCTGAAATCATGATGTCAAAATTATCTAATGGCGAATTTTTCATAATTTTCTGAGATAGTCAAATTTTTGGGTAAAAATTAAATACCGTTTAAATATATAATGTGTTTTATGACATCATAATGACCCAATAGTGATGTAATAAAATAATATAAACTTTATGTTCGGCCAGTATATGCTTTACCATTAAAATAATGCGATTTTTGGTTTTTTTGGTTTATTTTACAAATCTTAGTGGACCCTTCAAGACATATTAAACATTTTGTCTTTTTAAATTGTTTTCCTTGAGAGTGTGACTCACCTCCAAATAAGAAAACCAATTATTTTAAGAATTTAGGACTTTGGAATTATAAAATATTTTTTTCCACTTCCCTTTTCCAAAAACCATGGGCAAAAACCATGGTCTGGTTTGTGGTTTGGATTAGTTTAATGTGAGGTGTCCCAAACCTAAATAATAAAGAATTCACTCACCTTTCCTATATAAACCCACCCAAGATCCCACTTCCTCCTCACTCAAAGCCTTTGGAGTTCATAAAACCTCTTCCCTCCTCTCTCTAGAACCCTCCCAAGGTTCCCTGAGCTCCCAAGAATCCTCTCTCAAGCCTCTCTCAAGCCTTTGGAAGCACACTTCCAAGTAAGGGTTTTTCTTCCTTTCTCATTTTTGTCCAATATTCTTTAAATTGTTATGCCATTTTAATTTCAATTATAAATTTTGGGGTATGGTTTTTAACCTCTCCTATACTGACCTATTTATTTTTGAATGATGTGAGACCCCTTTCTCTCTCATTAAATGCCTCCCATGTACACCCGTTACTATACTGAAATTCTGAAAGGAATTTCTCTCTCCTCATTTACATTCAAGCAATTATTTTGTATCATGAATCTAAATTCCATTAATTTTTTTGGGACATGTATATATATGACCCCCTTACTATCCATGTCATGTAAATATGATGATACACCCATTTCTCTCTCATCAACCATTTTTATGAGTTCTTATGTCACGCTGTTATGCTGTCGAAATTGCACCGTGCTTTTCAAAGCCAAATTCATTATGTAGTGAATACCATGCCCATTTATCTATCAAGGGTATTCACCTTTATGCACATTTACATACTATTTAAATAGTTTCATGTATTTATTCCACATTATTTTATCATGGAATAAAATATTATGTTGAATGATTCAATGTTTTATGATCCATGTGGCACACTTATGCATGAAATGAAATGTTTAGGAAGGGTGCACCCTGATAGCGCTCCAATGCATTGGGTAAAGTACAGTATCATGATACTTCATGTGCAATGGGTGTTTACTCATGATAATTCAAGTTCAACGAGGTTTTAATCGTGCTTCATGTGCAATGAGGGTTTACTCATGCTCCATGTGCAATGAGCCTTGGCTCATGCTAATTCCATGTTAAGTGTTGTTGCCACATTTCCATGTTATGATTATCATGCTTTATCATACCTTTATGTTTATGCTTATATTATGATATATTGATATGCCTATTATCTAACATGTATTGTATTTCTCATGTTATTCCATGATTATTCCCTTACTGGGCTTTATAGCTCACCCTTTTCATATGCATGTCCTCAGGTTATCCCATGCAATGCTAAGTATGAGGGAATTTAGTGGTCATGTAAAGAAAGTTTTCAATAAATTTGTTGTATTTCATTTTTTATGTTGTTATTTAATGATCCTAAGCCCCAGAAACACTAGACCTCTCAATATTCTATGTTGTATCAAGTGAAGTTTATGTAATAAATTATGTTAAATTGTGTAATAAAAAGCAGGGTTGTCATAGTTGGGGGGTCGGGCGAGATCTTCACACATGGGTTGTTATTGAGTTGTTTCTTCTCTTTTTCTCTCCCCATCAAACTTTATATCATCTCTCTCTGGTAATGTAATTATTCTTGAAACATAGCTATTATTTATCTCATCTTTTTCATTTCCTCTGTTTGATCCTCTGCTTTTTTTTCTTTCTGAAAATATGTTTGGGGTGTCACCCTAAAACCCACTCCTCTGACGTGGCCATACTGTTCTGGTTTCTTCAAGGCTGTTGAAAGTAAGTCTACATCTAGTGCGGGTGTTTTTGATTCTTGTGACTATGTCAGATTGAAAATATAGGAAAATGAGTAGTCATTATTATGTAATAGCGATTTAAGGAAAATAAAATTTATATTATGTCATACTTATACATGTTTCCCACACTTTTTGTGTGTTTTCATCTATCAGTATCCCCTCTTTATTTACACAATCCTCCTTCTATAGCACATGGCATTGGATAGAATTGGCTTTCGATTTCGATTCATAAATATTTATATAAATAGAGGAACATGGTTATAGTGTTGTTTTATGTCACATAAAAGTATTATGGTAGATTTAAAATATGTACCATTTTTTTCTCAAGTGAAGTGTACCCTATCCTTGCTTTACGGTAGGGGTACACTGGTTTTGTTGCCCGTTCTTTATTTTCAGCACTCAGTTGCTGTTTCATAAATAATAAACTATCAATCAAAATGATGAATACAAGAAATGTCAAACAACATATTTCAGACACAATGTACCTAAAAATTCTTCTCTCCACGACGGTTGTTAAACACATCCCACACTCCTTGAGACATCAAGAGTGAATAAAGAGGAGGTGGGTGTGGCTTGATTTTCCCTTCCGCATCTTTATGATGATATTTTATTAACATTGTGTGGAAGCCTCTATGAATCCTTCCTACAACTCTTAATACATACTCCTTGTGCGGGGAATCTACTATAAATGCACTCAACAATGGATGATTAAGAGTAATTCAATGTTTTAGTATTTTATTTTATTTTAATAAATTAAATAAATGATATCATAATGTTACCATAATCTCTTCCCACATTAGTGTCTTAAGCCCGATGACAACATGGAACCATGACTGTACATCAATCAGAATGCGTTGCCGAGTGACGATTCCAATGTATCTATTAAAGATGGATTTGTTGGGGTTAACATGTTGGTCTCACTTATTCCATCCCACCTCAAATTTGATGCCTTTTTATTTTGCCTTAAGGATTTTGGATAACACTGTCAAACTATGATGCTCTTGTTTTTTTTATCATTAGGGTTTCATTTCCTACCATTTCATCAGAAGCATCATCATTATGTTCCTCTGGAGCACTTGTATCGACACTGGGACCAACAATAATAGGTTGAGAAACCTACTGTACCTCAACACTGGGACCAGCAACAATAGGTTGAGAAACCTATTGTTTCTCTCCACTGGGACCAGCAACAACAGGTTGAGAGACCTATTGTGCCTTGGGATTGGGCGCATCAGAAGGTACATAATTCATTATCTACAGAAGTGGTTCAACATTTAATTTAGATTACATAAAAGTAGTAGTGAACAGATAATAACATAACGTAACACAATGTATATTATAATAAAAAATAACCTGATTATTGAACTCTTTTTTAAAGGCTGAAGATATTTGACCCCTCTATCGACTATGTAAATCCATTCATTGTGGTCTCCTCTAAAATATAAAACAACATCTACATTGGGACCACTATTAAATGATTGAGAAGTCCCAATTAAAGGGTCATCCTATGTTGAAATTTCATCTAACCCTTCAGTTGTTTTGGTCGATAACAGAAAAATTAACCAGTTTCAGTTTGTGGGATCTGGAACATAAAATACTTGTACTGCCTGTGATGCCATTATAAATGGTTCATCTTTATCCCCTTCCTTACTGAAATAAACTTCCATGAATCCCAATTCATCTATTTTAATTACACTCCTATTATCAACCCACTTGCATTGAAAAATCGGCACTTGGAATTTCGTATAATCCAACTCCCATATTTCTTTGATGATGCCAAAGTGTGAAATATTTGCATAAATTGGATTTCTATCCTCAGCACCAGAAACATACATCACTTCAGCCACAAGTGTAAACCCACTATTTTTCATGGTATTATCTTCATCATGTTCATTAGTATATAATGTATAACCATTAACTATATAATCATTGTAAGATAATAAATACACACTTACTCCTCTGGATAGCCATCGAAGTTGTTCAGAAATTGAGTCTGTATTTTCATCTAACTTCTTAAAAATATGGTCCCGAAACCATCTTGTAAACTATCTATTATGTGTATATGATATCCATTTTTCATCCTTAGATGGATTCAAATGCCTAAGAATTTATTTGTGGGTTTGAACATATGGGTCAACGTCAAAACTGTTATGAAAAACGTAAAGGTGGGCCTTCTCCCAATCTGTAATATTGATTGTGACAACCTCTCTTCTAGAAATTCCTTTACCCTCAATCTACCCAGTGTGACGAGATTTAGGTAGGCCAATTATTTCCACACCAGACAGGTGTTCAATACATAATTCAACGGCTTCCTCAACAATATATTGCTATGTAATACAACCCTCTAGCTGACTTCAATTTTTTTCACACCCTTTTAAAATCTTCATATACTGTTCAATGGGGTATATCCATCTATAATGTACAGGACCACATAGTAGAATCTCTCTCACCAAATAAACCATCAAATGAAACATTATATCAAAGAATGTTGTCGAGAAGAATATTTCTAATTCACATAATATGATGGCAATTTATCTTTCTATAGTTGGAAATTTCGCCAGGTCTATAACTTTGCTGCATATATCTTTGAATAAGAAACATAACTTCATTAATGTATGGTGTACATTCTTGGGAAAAATTAAACGTAAAGCTATAGGAATTATATCTTGCATCAAAACATGTCAGTCATATGATTTCAGATCCTTTAACTTTAAATCTCTCATTGACAAGATGTTCTTGATATTTGATGAATACCCCTCTGGAACCTTTACATCATTCAAGAAGTTTAAAAATTGATATCTCTTCTACCCGGAAAGAGTGTAAGCATCAGGAGGAATAAATGTTCATTTTTCACCCTTCACAGGTTCCAACTCTTCTCATATTACCATCTTAACCATGTCCATTATAGCGTTAATTCCATCCTTTGTTTTTCCGGGTGCATTTAGAGACATTCTGATGACACTATCACATACATTTTTTTTCAACATGCATAACATCAAGAAAATGTCTAACATACAAACAATACTGTTATGGTAATTAAAAAAAAACTAATCTCTTTTTCCAACCGGTTTTCATAAGGTTTTTCAAAAATGGTTTACCAAAAGTAGTGTCCACATCTTTTACTTTCTCAAACAATTGATCACCTATTAGTGGAGACAGTGCTGTACGTTCTTCTAAACTTCTATCAAATGATGTCGTCCAAGATCAGTACTTATGCCATTGGGGTAGAAATCTATGATGTCTTAGAAACATGGTTTTCAATGAATGTTTCAACCTAATTGACTCTGTACCTTGTTTGTAAATGGGACACCCTTGAGTTCCTTTAATGTTATATCCCGACAAATTTACATAAGAAGGAAAGCCATTTATCGTCCCATACAACATGGATCTAAACGTGAAATCTTCATTTTTATAAGTATCATACAACATAACACCTGAATCCCACAATAATTTCAAATCCTCGATAAATGGATCCAAATAAACATCAATATAATTACCTAGATATTTTGGTCCTGATATAAGCATAAATAACATGATGTATTTTCGTTTCATGCATAACCACAGTGGTAAGTTATAATTTACCTACATAACCGACCATGTACTGTGACTGCTACTTTGAAAACCAAAAGGATTCACTCCATCTATAGATAATGCAAGATGAAGGTTTCTCGGATCGTTTCCTAATTCAGGATACTCATGATAAATTCTCTTACACTGAGGAGAGTTTTCCAGATGACATAGTTTCCCATCTTTAATTATTGTATCTACATTCCATGTCAATTGTCTTGCAGGCGCCTAAACCTTGGAATGATAGGAAAGTACCATACAACTTTCATAGGTCTGGATTCATCTTTCTTGTATCAAGAAGCACCACACTTTGGGAATTATTTAAGTGATTTTTGGTCCTTGAAACAAAATATACGGTCATTCAGGAAGGCATGTATTCTTTCAAAGATTAAACCCATCGAGTGTAGCATTCATTTGGCATCACATGTTTAGTTCAATAGCTCATTATCTTCTAGGAGCATGTCATTCAGAAGAGTAAGTAGTTCTGTAAAATTGGCATCACTCCACCCATTGTCTGATTTCAAATTATAAAACTTCAGTACGACTGACAATGCTGTATATTTAGTGCAACCAACATACAATGACATATTTTCACAACTCTTTAACTTCTCAAATGATTTTGGGCAATCACGAAGTTCATATTCAACTGTCCTTGTCATTTCCTCAATACGATCATCATCATCATTTACATCTATAATCGCATCCTCCATACGATCGTCTTCATTGTTCATGCCTGTGATCATATCTGATGATCCATAAAATGCAATGCTATCCCAGCCACTACCTGCATTCGTTTTTTCCCTGTGTTTATTCCAACATTTATAACTTCGATCTATTCTATGACAGATCAGGTGTTATTCCAACTCATCTAGACTAATTTGTCTTGAATAACAATATCATAAACATGGAAAAAGGATTTTAGAAGGGTCATATTGATGATCTTTTGCAAACTTGATAAACTCTTTCACGCCATCTTCATACTCTTTTTTCAAACTATTGGCATTTATCCATTATTTATTCATATTCATCCTATTTGATATAGTAATATTAATATTTAACAAAATAATTACACAAAACATGTTCAACTAGGGTCATCATCCAACTATAATCAATGGAACTAGTTATGGTAAGCAATACCCTTACCTCTCCAAGCATTACTCAGGACCAAAGTAGATCACACCCATCTTCCCAACCACCTGGTCAATGGAACTAGCTACGAGAATCCCTTTCACTAGAATGTTTTAGTATCTCGCATGTGATCTATATGAATTATTGTAAATTAGTTTTTTAGTGTTTCTCTAGAAATATAATGTCTCTAGTCAAGAAATATGGTACTAAACTAATAGATGGTATGATTTTTAATAGAGTTATTTTGGGTGGAAGGATTCATTACATGTGTTTTTATGGTTATTTGACCAGGGTGTCTATGAAGTGTCACATAGAGTCCTCTAGTGAAGTGGTTTTTTAAGATTCAGTGGAATTGAACTAGTAACAAAGTGGTGGTTCTATTGAAATGGGTAAAGTTTGGATTTATATTCAATGGTGGAAGAACTACAACATGTAAAAAATGGCATACCAATCATGCCAACAACTGCAACACCATACAAAAACACAATCATGATCACAATCGCAACACCATACAAACCAAATAATCATAATTTTATTTTTTACAAATCATACTTTATTCAATTCTGTTTATTAATTTAGGGGTTATCACATAATTTTTATCATCTTAGGGAATTCATTAATTATTCAGTATACATAAATTACCAATTTTTATATTCAAATGTTCAATAGGAACCAACCAAATTGAAATTCATTTAGTGCACAAACAAGGACCACCAACAACCATGATTTTCAGTGGGGCATTTAGCCTATACATTTCACAACATAACCATCAATATCAAATAGTAATAACATGAAAACAAGAGAAAACCAGTGTGTAAGAGGAGAAAACTCACCGAGAAGGTGTCGTTAAGCACGTAGCAGAGGTGCGTTCGCAGTAGAGGAGAGGCGCATGACAGAGGAGATTTCCAACTGAAAATAAAACATAAAATTATAACCCAAATTTTCATCAAATTTATTGTTCAATAGTGGGATTTTATTTTCCATATATGATATCTTCTTCCTGTTTATTTATTTTTTGTGTATCTACTATTTTTCTATATGTTCAACTTATGAATGGAACATGTCTGTTTTTAAAGAGAAAGATCATTTTTAATTTACTCTAATTTAGGGGTAAAATATTACACATTAATTGTATTTTTTTCCCAGGGGATCATTGCTATCCCATAGGGATCATGAATGCCTCTTAGGTTAGTGGAAAGTCAAGCTAGTTGTTGGTTATGATACCAGCCTGGGATGTATCATTACATTTCCAATTATAATTGAACCATACCTATTTAAATATAGGATTGGGGGGGGGGGGTCAGAAACTAATATATAGAAGGAATAAGAGAGGTAAAAATTATCCAAGGATCTCTAATACAAGTAATGAAAGATGAAACATACACCGGGTGAGGGAGAACCACCCAAGAGGAGAGGAGGGGGAGGTTGGTATAGCGTGGAGAGATTTTGGATGAGAAAAGGGGAAAAATCCAGAAAAACATAAAATGTTAAAAGGGGAAGGGGGTAGGCTATCCGGGGTGGGGGTGAGGGGATGTAGGGGTGTGGGCTGTCCAGGGAGGGGGGGATGTCCAGGTGGGGGGGGGGGGCTGCAGGGGTGTGGAGGAGGGGGGTGTGGGTTGTCTAGGGAGGGGGGGGGGGTGGGCTGTCCACTATGAAAATGACTATTAGGGACCCTAAAGAGTGAATTATGAGAGGGGAAAATTATATGGAAGAGGGGTTTGGGTGATGAGGTTGAATTACCACAAGGTATACACTGTAACACTCATCCCCTAGGCAGAACCATTAAATCTTGATCATGAATTGTGATGTGACTATATACCTCATGGAATAACATCCACCCCCCAAAAAACACTATGGAGGGAATAACATAGCTAACCTCCCACATGATCCAAACCATTGACATAAGACGGGTCCCATGGATAAACTCATATACATAAAGGAGGACCTAAAGAGGAATAAACAATCTAACCTCTAACATAATCTAAATCACTAATACAAGGTATTCCGCATGGCTAATAATATATACTAGAAGTGGATCGCGAGGAGGAGGAGGAGGAGGAGGTAGCGGTGGTAGCGAAGGAGAATCAGGGTCACAGTGGAGGAGGGATCGTGGCATAGGAGGAGGAGAAGGTAGCAGTGGAGGTGGAGGAGGAGGACGGTCGTAGAGGAGGAGGAGGAAAAGGCAGCAGCGACAGAGGAGGAGTGGGGATAATTTCCCAACACTAAGTTATAATTTACCTAGTAATGGGATCACCATAGAATGGTTATATCATCCCTCAAATGCATTCCTTTAAGATATCAATATTATTGGGCAGTGCATTTCAAACCATTTGAATATTTCATAATTGGTATAGCATCTCAGATCACATTATTATTTGGTAAGTGGGAAATGAAACTCATACAACACATCAAAGTATCACATCAAGTATATCATGCCATTCTTTAGTCATATCCAACATAAATTTTCATATCATCCTAGTCTATAGGCCATGTTGAAGTGATTAGGCAGGTCATCCCACACCCAAACGAAGATATTAATCAAGGGGCAACACTTCTACTACATAAAAATAGAATTACCAATGGGAATATTGTCCTATAGTATATAAACAACATAAAATGGCATAATAAACATCTTAGAAAATACTAAATAAACCATAACCAAGTTTTACTAACATATGAATCACTTAAAGTTTAAGATTAGTTGATCCACACATGCCGAACCCATATCCAAATCAAAAACTAGTATATAACCCACTCAGACATTACAATTCAAAAGGGGGAGGAATGCTCACCCCATAAGTTCATCAAATAAGTCAAAAATTCTACGAGGAAACACTAAGTTCCATTTAGGTCAAGGATCACACTGACCTCACATAATCCACACATCTCTTATTCAAGGGAGGCTAAGGGAACCTATTTTGTTCCCTCTATGGTATTTTCTACCAAGGAGGAATACCTATTGGTTATATAGAACATAATTACCATTAATTTAATTTTAAAACAAGGAACATATTGTCCATTGAATCACTCTACATCACATGTAATGATAGAAAATATCCCAAAAAGAACTTACCTACTCTTAGGTGGTGGATTAAAAACATCCTAGTAAAAAAATCAAAATTGAATCTCTCAATTATACACTTATCACACAATGCATGAAACAATACACAAAACATTGGTAATAGTTTTCAACCACCAAAATCAAAGTGGATTTGACCCCTTAATAATGCTCAACCACCATATCCTAAGCTCATCTAGTATTGATCAAGATCCATCATCCATTTTTGAAACACATGAGGAGGCGGCCGCAGCGAAGGAGGATGAGTCGGCAGCTGGATGAGGAGGAGGAGGAGGCAGCAGCAGTAGAGGAGGAGGAGAAGTAGGGTTGCAATGGAGAAGGGATCATGGTAGAGGAGGATAAGAAGGCATCGACGATGGTGGATGAGTAGGACGGTCGCAGTAGAGGAGGAGGAAAAGGTAGCGGTGGCGGAGGAGAAGGAGGAGGAGTGCTGTGGAGGAGGGGTCGCGACGCAAGGTTTATCTTTCGTGAAGGCTTGAACGAGTGCAACAGAGGAGGTTCCTATTAGGGTTATTTTATAAAAACCACTAGAACCTTTATCAGTGCTAGTTAAAATCACTAATAAAGTTATTTTTTATCAGTGCTAAAATAAAAGCGCTGATAAATAGGTATTTTATCAATGCTGTTTAGCGCTGATTAATGCATATCTTTATCAATGCTCAGAAAAAACTGATAAAACACATATTTATTAGCACTAAAATTATAGAATCGATAAATAATTATTTTATTAGTCCTTTTTACAGATGATAAATATAAATATAATAATTTTATATAAATTAATAATAAAAACTTTTATCAGTTCTAATAATAGCGCTGATAAATATACACTTTATCAGGGCTAAAAAAAGCGCTGATAAAGGTTACACCGTTATCAATGCTTATTTTAGCAATGATAAAGTGTACATTTATCAGGGATTTTAGCTAGAGTTTATAAAGGCCCACCCCTTTATCTGTGCTTTTACAATTAGCACTGATAAAGGGTAGCACTTCCCTTGACCTGTTTTGTGGTAGTGTAACTCCTCAAATCTCTCTTCACATTCATCATTCCAAGAAAACTTGACTCCATTCTGAGTTTTCATAGTTAGAGGGTTTTAAAATCATGATAAATTTATCAAAAATTAATGATAGTACCCAGATAATCCAAGGACTGACTGAATAAAAATTAAATTTTTATTATTTCAAAAACTTTTAAGGAAAAGGTGAGAAACCATGTGTTCAACCACTAAAGTAGATAATAGATCCATTAAAGGACAATTTAAGTCTACCATAATTAATCTCCCAAAAAAATATCTTGGATATAGTGGTTACCTAAGTTTTTGGTTCATCCATTATCACATATTCAAATTCAAAGGCTAGCTTGTTTCAGAACTGGATATACTCCTCTAGGGTTATCTTCCCATTGTTGAAGCCCCCAACAAGAAACAGGTCCTGCTTGTCGATCTAGGTGTATTTATCCTAATTGATACCCATCCTCAGTGACCTCCCAATCATTTTAGCAACTTCCTATTCAATATCATTGAGTAATAGGACCTATTAAATCACTTATTCCGAACTCAAAAGAAAGTCCAAGGATTGTTCACACACACCACCAGACTTCCGCTGGAAAAAAGAATTACTGTCTATCTTCTTGGAGTTTAGATTTTTTCTGATCAAGTCTCCATTATAGGTGGTAAAAATGAGTAATCCTTCTATCTACAGATACCCTTATGCCTCCTATTACTCTTCAGGCTCGAAGGATCACCTACATAAAAACTATTACCATCTTCACTAGAATCATTTTTGTAGACCCCATCATTGGCTTGGAAAAAGTTTGGTTGATCTATATTCAATCCTTCCACTAATAGGCCTTAAAAAATATTTCTCAGTTGAATCAGAGTCTAGGTCACTAGGATAGAACCCCTTGTATTTCCAAAAGTGGTTTGATTAGCCATGTCCTGTACAATTCCCTACAATACCTCCTTGGGAAAGGCACCGTTGCCTAATATTAAGACCTAAACAAACAAAGAAGCAATGGCTAATGAAGGGTGATGGAATGTTTATATTACCCCCTCTCTAGTAACATTATCATCACAGTATACCACCCATGTCACAGTAGTAACCTCCTCTGGTTTCCACACCACTTCTTCAAAATTGTAGTTTCTCCAAAACAATTTGATGAGGTGAATTTTCTTATTTCATAGAACTTTGTCACTACGATATAAGATTTTCACCAGCTACACTTCATAGGAAAGATCATTCTCTAATGGTACCACTTAATGATTGAGTATATGTGAGGGGTCTGGTATATACTTCCTCAATATGGATACATGAAATACATCATGTACTTTAGATAGGTTAGGTGGGAGTTCTAGTTGATAGGACACTGCTCTAATGCGATTGAGGCTCTCAAAGGGGCTGCTGTATCTTGGAATAAGCTTTCCCTTCTTCCAAAATATCATCAATTTCTTCCATATAGATATGAAGAGAAATTCCATGTCTCCAACATTAAAATTTAAGACTTATCAATGATTTTCAACATATATATTATGTCAACTCTGAGTAGCCTTGATGTGTTGATCAATGGTATTAACCTTTTCCACCATTTCCTCAACTATTTCAGGACCTAGCAGTTTTTGTTCCCCAACTTCATCCCATCATGCAGGTGTTCTTCACCTCTTTCCATAAAGGTCTTTATAGGGATCCATTTGGATGCTTTTGTGGAAACTATTATTATATGAGAACTCGACCAGAGGAAGATGTTGGTCCCATCCTCCTTTGAATTCTATTGAGCATGCTCTCAACATATTCTCTCATAATGGGCATATATTCAAGGATTATTATTTCCTTAGACTAAATCATTTGAGCTAGATATGCTTTCTCATAGGTTAATAACATCCATGATTGAGATTTTGGTGCTAAATAAGATTCATCCTCCTCTTTTCACTTATATAGAATCAAAGGATGATTCATGATATTAAGATTGATTTCCTTCTCATGGAAATTTATGTTGGATCTATATAAGGAAAGCCCATATATACCCTGAATTGCATAAAATTCCATTAAAGGGAGTATTTAAAGGTTTTATAGGAAGTTATTACCACAAATTATGGTAGGGGAAGATTTATATACTTGGGATGCAATAATTTTCCCATTTTCCATTTTCACCAACAACTCTACTTCCATGATTTGTGGTGGTGTTTAAATAGTTATAATAAACTTTCATGATATAAAGGAATGCGTAGAACCAAAATCAAAAAGAATTTTCTCTATTATTGAATAAATAACTATTATACCTATCACCACTTCATTTTCATGATCCACATAAGTGGTTGTGATGAAAAAATCTTACCATTGTTTCCTTGGAGGTTGTTGGTTGTTTATAAAAACTGTTGTATTAGTGCATTGGTTTGTAAAGTCCCTTAGTACCTTTCATTTGAAGTAATGAAAAATGCACTAAGGGTTGACAAACACATTCCTTTCCTCCATCGCATTAGCAGTTTTCTCCTATTAGAAATCATTAGCTAGGTGCCCTTTCTTCCCACACCTAAATCATTTCCTTGTTCCCCTTAACCAATTTCTAGGGCATTTCTTTCCACACCTTTGACAAGTGGGATGTTAAAATTTCTTAGCACAATCAGATTTCTCCATAGGATTGCTAGAATCAAACTCCACTTTCTACTTCTTATCCCTATTAGACCATTGAGATTCATCGATCTCCATTATGACTTTGAGAGAACATTATACAATTTCCTCATAGCTATCAAAGTCATAGATTGCTATGGATTCTAATAGACTAGGTTTTTTCCCACAAAAGAAGTGGTCAACCTTAAATTCAGGGGTAATGACAAAGTTGAAGGCATATCATGAAATTATTGTGATGTTTTCTTCATATGCTTCGATAGATTCATCATATTTTTTCTTGAGGTCAAGGAAATCCCTTTCTATTTTAAGTCGAATAGCGTGTGGAAAATATTTATTTATTTTTTTAGAATTCCTTTCACCCCATTACTTCAATATCTTCCTTAGGCTTCATATTTTTGATCAATTTCCACCACTGATCAGATTCTCCCTTCATAGGATATATAGCCAATATAACCTTCTCTTACTTATAACATTGAAGGATGGAGAATATATTCTCAACAAAGTTGATCCATTGTTCCTCGATTAAGGGATCAGATGATCCGATGAAATCCATAGGCGTTTGTTACATAAAGGTCTCAATAAAATATTGTTCTATCTTAGGTGGATTTGGAAACTCCTCCTAATCCAGGTTTCTATTAATAACCTAAGTCAACTGATAGAGTATCATCATAAATATCACAATTCTTGCTCCCATCGGGTTGGGAATCGTGTTGGGGCAGTCATCACATTTACCTTCGCATTAGTTTTTTTACCTAATTCCCACTATTTCCTGCCATTGGATAGAATAAAAGGAAAATTAGGGATGAGAAATTTTAAACTATTAAACACATAAATGGGGAATCTAATGACATTAAAGGGATAAATTATAAATTATATTTATTTCTTAACTTATGAATTTCTAGGCTTCAATCTATGTTATCCATGATATATTTACAAACATATATTATTATGGGAATTTTTCCCTTAATAATGGTTCATAATGAGCTTATAAATTTACCAAATTATATCCCTTGGGAGGGTCAAACTAGGTGTGCATAAGGTCCTGTTGTCATGAACTAGTTCCCAGTCAAGCCAAGATCAACACAGTGTTTTCAAGTTTTACCCCTATGTACATTTGTGCCAGAGCCACATCCAATTTTAGTATCTAGATAAGGATTTATTTTCTTGATAAAACACTTAATCTATACTTATCAAAATTTGGGGATGTTTTCTTATACTTAGTTTTATCCCTAAGGATTTTAATAGATTTTTTTTAATCCTAAACCCAAAAATAACTAAACTATTCCTTTGATACTGAATATAACAACACATTTCTTTATTACAAATTAATTAAGAATTTATTAAATAAAAGTGCACATAATGCAACCTGGAAGATCAATAAGTATAGTGTATTTGGGAATTAGGTAAATTACATAACAATTTAAAATTGAAAAAACATTATATTTATTAAAAAATCCCTTAACATGATTGTACTTAAAACTGTATGGGATAACTTGAGGACATACATAAGAAAGGTGTCATTAACCAACCTAGGTCGACCCTAAACTAGTCACCCAAGCTGATCCGCGGTAAGGCCCGAGAGGCATTTCTGATCCTCATGGGATGGTGACAAGTGCCAGGGCATCAACAGAGAACAAAAGAGGAATGATTTCACCCAATGAACATAAACTAAGTAGTAGGAATAAAATAGAATAATGCAAATTAGATAAATGACATGGAAAAGAAAGAATAACCAACATCAACACACAAACCTGATCTTGACCAAAAACTCCTCGTGATCTCGAGATTCACTCTCCAAACCACAACCAACACTCGCCCATAGTGAAAAAGCTCGAGTCGAACCTACAAAAGAAACTGAAAACAGGAAAACACTATTGGCATGAGTATTAAAACTCATTAGGTGTGCCCAAGAAACTATCCATAAAGTAATACCTTTAAATAAAGAATTTAATATTTCCAATTTTGAACTAAATTATATAAAATATGGGTTCCCACACACACTTTCATTTATAAAACAAATAATAGTCCATTTACCTTTTTAATTTAAATACAAGTTTAATGTTTGAAGAGAAAAGGTGCATTACATTTTAAAACATTTTAGAAAACAATTTAAAATCAAAAAATTTAGTTGTTAGTCAAGAGGAAAACAACACAAAACACACCACACACAATAAGGGTAATGGAAAATTAGTAAACAGAGACCAGTAACCAAACTAGGCCCCTTAATCATTCACCACACAAAAATAAGCACTAAAGAAAACATGGGTAGAACCTTGGAGCTCGTGAACAATAAAAAACATACTATATGTGTGACTCATCCTGAAGGCATGCCCTACTCAATGACGTCATAATTTCCTAATGCTCGGTGTTTCCCTACCTGGCCTAACTGAGGGGCCCAATCCCCTAGTAGAGCAAAGTCTGTACTAAGGGACACTAGCCAATGCATATTCTAAACTAGTGCAATAATCATTCTTAGAATATTCACCTACTATTACAGGTTCCCATGTCAACACATGTAATAAAAAGGGGGTGATTCAACAATGTCAAACAAGAAATCAATTCCAATGCACAAACATCACACACAACAACCCACAAAATCAACATGCACAGTAAGGTCACCCTCGAGTTACTCCAAAGAGGATTTTCAAAATAATTTATTTTTATTAAAGTGAAAAAATGGCCTTAACCAAATTTAAAGAAAAATATCATTTCTCAAGAGAAACCACAAGACTTTCTAATGCATCAGAAGAAAAAAATTTATCATCAAACAAGAACCACACTTGAAAATCCATGAATTATGTTTAAAGTCCAAACAGACATTTTTCACTATTTTGTGACAATTCATCAACAAAATAATTTTAGTGGGATGCATAAAAATAAATAGTCTCATTTACAACAAATCATTATTCTAAAAATAATTGTTTTATATTTTTCACATTTAACGAAAATCAATGAAACAATAAGAAATAAATAAATTCTAAATTCAAGGGAAAGTGTAGTGGGGGACCTACCTCGACTTGCAGTCCAAAAAAAATGACGCGACACGCCTTACAAAGGCGCACAATCACGCGCAAGCTGGTGACCACAGTATTGAGGGGTTACCTCGCCAACACACTATAACAAATGCACAATAACTAAAATACAAAAACACAGACTTAAAACAATCTAAACAAGAAAACAGTGCAAAAGAACCACCTCGACAAGTTTTCAAAACACAACTTGCACCATCTAATTAAACAAACTCAATTATTTAAAAAAAACTAAATTCGCACCGATTTAATTAAACACAACACTTGCTAAAGTAATTATCTAATACTCGATAAAGAACAGCGCAAACCTCACCTCGACGTAGAGACGTGCTCGACCAGTGGGGTCGCACGACCATCAGAAAGGGTTGGAGTGCACCAGCAAGGACTGTTACTGGCCAGAAAAGAGTGTGAGATACACTATTAGGGGATAGATGGAGTAGTGAAGTGGGGATGATGCCAGTGACTCAACAAGAGGGCACACAATGGTTGCTGGAAAGTGAAGCGAGGGGTTACGGGGAACTGCACAATGACCGGGAAATGACAAAGGGGGTTGCACAGAGACTGCGCAATTGGATAGAAAGTGCACGGGGCAACACACTTCCAAGCCAGAGGTGCGTCGGTCTGAAGATGCATGCGGTGGCTAGAAAGTGCTCCGGAAAAAGGCGAAGTCTCACTGTAGACTCGCCGGAGGTTGGAGAAGGGGCTGTCAGGGCATGGCCGATGCCAGAGGGGTGTGGGAGTCACACCGGGAGGTCGGCAGTGGGATGGATAGTGGGTTCCAGCTAGGTGTAGGGAAGCACCAAAGGACACGCAGATGGGGAAGCAATCGGGAGGCCTTTCAGATGGCGGTTGTAAGGGAGGGGGAAGGAGGGCAGCGGCCTGCTCAGTTGTTGGCCGGATGGAACAGGGAAGGGCCTGAGAGGTGCGGCAGGTGCAGGAGACCAACGTCGTGGCTAGTGTAAGGTAGGGAAGACAGAGGCGCAGAAGGTGCAGGAGCTGGCAGAAGGGTCGGGCGTACGGTGCAGTGAGGTGGGCCGAGGGCAGTGCGGGCATCCGGTGCAAGGCAGCTGGATGGAGGGAGGGGAGAGTGGCTGAGGGTGCCATCTAGGAGAGTGTTGCAAGGGAGGCTAGTGGGTGCAGGTGTCACATAGAAGAAGAAAGGGAACCAATGGGTGTGGCGCACAAGGGGCTACAGGGAAGAAGGGTAAAACCCTAGGGGAGACTAGGTTAGAGAGAAAAAAGAATAAACAAAAAAGAAAAAGAAAATAATAATAAATTCAATCTATATTAATAATATTAATATTAATATCAATAATAATAATAATAATAATACTACACATAATAATAAAAACAACTTTAATAATAAGCAAAAAATGATAAAAATAATAATTTTAATAATAAAAATTATTTAATAATATTATATTATTATTAATGATAGAATAATATTATTACTACAATAAGTTATTTATTTAACTAAATTTTAATTTTTTTCAACTTTTTAAATTTATTTTTATTTGACCGACTCAAAATCCGCAGTCGCACAGGTGCCCGGGCTAACCACACGACTTCCAATAGCCGTGCATTGCCTACACACCAGCCCAAATATCAATAGTGGTAATAATAATAATAATAATAATAATAATAAAGCCTAATTAATAATAATACTAATAAGAACATTAATAATCATACTGATAAAAATATAAATAATAAGAAAACCCAGTTCACTTTAATAATAATAATATAATCACCAACAAAAATAAAAAAATTTAAATAACACAATAAATTACAAAAGTTTCTCATTTTAATTTTCCAAAGACAGGCAGATCGTGTCGATGCCTGGGTGAAGCCGCATGGGGTTTCCGAAATGCGCTCCACCATGCGCCCAACGATGTCAACTAAAAAACACACACTTTTCTTTTGACAAAACTCAAAATTTTCATCTAGGAATTAACCCGAACCCCAAAAAAAAATTAAAAAGCAAAGGAAATAATAAAATAAATTAATTATATAGGTTGGGGAGTGACAATTCTCCTTACCATAATGCTTTCCGCCCCCAGTAATCCATAACAAGATCTATACCCAAAATAGAAACTCCCTAAGTGTCACTCACCCCCAAAAGTTTAAGCGCCTCCAGTTGATCAATCCAAACAGACACTGAACTCTCATGACTTACAAATTTTCCTCTGAATACGAACTCTTTAACCACCACCAAGAAAAACCCAAACCATCCCTTTCAACCAAGGAACAAACGAACTTAAACCATCTTCGACACTTATTCCTATAACCATAGTCCAATGGAACCATTGGGTATACTCTAATTCCAACGTTTACTCCAGAGGAAGAACTTAGGATTAGGTGGATCCACATGAGACCACCCACCACCAAAATGATACCTGAACCAAAACTCTAATACAGACATAGGGATGCCCGAATGGACTCCCCACCATAAGGATTGAGCTAACACTAAATTACTTCAGGTGTAACTTTGCGAGACCCATTGTGGGTCTCCCCACCATAAGAACTGATAAGATTAACCGAACTTGAAAAATTTCCATACGGACCAAAATCCCCCAACCATGAGGGGGGAGAAGAAAAGGGCCCAACTGATAGAGCATAAAAACTACCTTCATCACTATATCAACAACATCACACCCACATAAGAACAAAAACCATACTATACTAAGGAAAAATATTAAACCAAGTCCCTTTTTCACCGCTGGGATTCTCTTGACTACGCACCAACTTCACTCCAGAACCTATGGCTGGATCACCGATGATTGAAGCATCTCCTACCTCGCAGTCAGGCTTCATAAATTCCTAAACATAACACACGAACCATAATTTCACCAAACACATTTCCAATAAAATAAAAGTTTCAAAGAGGTTAAAAAATAACCATTATTACAATTGAAGGAAAAGAAACACCACTGAATGCTACAAAATACGACTACTAGATCCAAGAAACACTACAAAGAGAAAACCTCAATCTGATACCCCAAAAATCACCCTAATTTTGCTAACGGCTGAGGTGACCTTCGACGAGCTAGGTATGGATTCAATGCGTTTCTTGGAAACACCTTGGCAGAATTGCTGTAAGTGACCCAGACGTCCACAGGTGTGGCAGGGTCTCAGAGCACTCAGGCACATCAGCCTCTTATGACCATGCCTATGACATTGGTGACAGATCATGACATTGCATTGTGAAGAATATGAGTGAAGGAATGACGACCACTTGATTCTTCTATTAGAGCCACCAGCACTGGGTTGCTTCCCATTCTTCCAATTGCCATCCTCTGCACTGCTTCCCAAGGCTAGGGTAGGATTCTCTACCTCATGTCCTCCTGTTAATTCATCTTCATCCAGAAAGGATTGCCCCAAAACATTTGAGAAGGTGGTTAGGTTGAGATCTTCCACTTTCGATCGCAGTTCAGGTCGGAGCCGAAACTCAAATTGCTAAGCCTTTTTGGGATCGTTTGCAACAAACCATTGGTCATATGGAACTAGGTTTAAGAAGCTTCGATATAATCCTAATACTGAGTCAAAACCCTACGGAAAACAACAAAAATCCAACCTCTTCCTCAGCTTCATCAACTTAGAGAAATATTTTTCGACAAACAAAGACTTGAATAAATCCCACGTGAGATCTGATCAAGGCTTACTTCGAGACACGAAATTCCACCATTTCTATATTGGACCTTGAAGTATAAAGGTATCCAACTTCACCTTAAATGAATCAAGAAACCCAATGAAACCGAGGTTCATCTTAATCTTTTGCAAACACTCCTCCACCTCAAGTGGATCTTCTTGACCATAAAATAGGGGAGGGTTCAACTTCCAGAATTATAGAATATAGTCTGTAGGTTGATCAACTATAGAATTTTCTAAGGTCACACCACCTGAAGCTGCAGCTTGGGCATTCATCAAACTATCATGGGGGAAAACACTAAGGAACAAGGGAAAAAAGAACTCAATCAAAACATAGTCATCACTAATTTAAATTTAACTTTTCACAATCTTTAAAATAAAACTTTACAAAAAAATTCTTAGAAGTAAAGAGGACCCAAATGATCCACAAGGGGAAACTAGTACCAATGGATAACTCAGACATATGGTTGGAGGCCATACACCAGTCATGCCACTATTACAAAGATAAGTCTAGGGAAATTTCCTCATATCCACATGGATTTACAGGCCCTACGAGCTCATAGGGCTAATTTTCCAACTCCCTTTTCATTTCCCAACATAAAATAACTCAAAGGAACTAAAAAAGACACCAACAACTCAGACCTCACATGGTAACCCGAGGTTCGGAATGAGCAAGGGTTCATGACTTCCTTCCCATTCTTACAACCCGAGTCTCAAAAATTATACTCCTTCTACCATGACAACCCCAGATAGAAAAGGGAACTTTGAAAAGTAAGGTCTGCTAAGATTCGACCTACTCTGATAGCATTTTTTCATGAACCAACCCAGGTCGACCCTGAACTGGTCACCCAATACAATCTTCAACAAGGCCTGAGAGGCCTTACTGATCCTCCTGGGATGGCGACAAGAGCTAGAGAATCAATAGAGAACAATAGGGGAACAAATTTTCCCAATGAAAAGTAGGAATACAACATAACAATGCAAAGTAAATAAATGACACGGAAAAGAAAGAATGACCAACATCCACAAACTAACCTGATCTCAGCCAAAAACTCCTCATGACCTCAGGAGCCACTCTCCAAACCATAATCAATACTCACCCACGACGAACAAGCTTGAGTTGAACTTGCAATAGAAACTAAAAACAGGAAAAAACTAAAGGTGTGAGTATTAAAACTCAGTAGGCGTTCCTAAAAAACTATCTCCAAAGTATTACCTTTAAATAAAGAATTTACTAAATCTAGTTTTGAACTAAATTATATAAAATATAGGTTTCCACACACACTTTCATTTCTAAAACAAATAACAATCCATTTACCTTTTTAATTTAAAGACAGGTTTAATGTTTGAAGGGAAAAGTTGTATTACATTTTAAAACATTTTTGTGAACAATTTAAAATCTAAAAATTTAATTGTTAGTCAAGAGGAAAACCACACAAAACACACCACACACAATAAGGGCAATGGAAAAAGTAGAAAATGGATACCAAAAACCAAACTAGTCCCCTAAATCATTCACCACACACAAATAAGCACTAAAGAAAACATGGGTCGAACGTAGGAGCTCGTGAAAAATCCAGAAGGTACTATATGTGTGGCTCATCCTAAAGGTTTTCCCTACTCAATGACGTCATAATTCCCTAACCCTCCATGTTTCCCTACCTGGCCTAACTGAGGGCCCCAATACCCTAGAAGAGCAAAGCCCGTACTAAGGGCCACTAACTAGTGCGTATTCTAAACTAGTGCAATAATCGTTCTCATAAGATTCAATTACTATTCCAGGTTCCCATGTTAACACGTGTAATAAAAAGGGGGTGATTAAAAAATGTTAAACAAGAAACCAATTCCAATGCACAAACATCATGCACAACAACCCACAAAATCAATGTGCACAGTATGGTCACCCTCGAGTCACTCCAAAGAGGGTTTTCAAAATAATTTATTTTTATTAAAGTGCTAAACGAGCCTTAACCAACTTTAAAGAAAAACATCATTTCTCAAGAGAAACCAAAAAACATTCTCATGCGTTAGAAGAAAACATTTATCATCAAACCAAAACCACAGTTGAAAGTACATAAATTATATTCAAAGTCCAAATAGGAATTTTTCACCATTGTGAAACAATTCATCAACAAACCAATTTTAGTGGGATGCATAAAAATAAACAGTCTCATTTACATCAAATCATTATTCTAAAAATAATTGTTTTATATTTTCTCACATTTAACGAAAATCAATGAAACAATAAGAAATAAATAAATTCTAAATTCAAGGGAAAGTGTAGTGGGGGACCTAACTCGACTCGTAGTCTTCGCACCAATTTAATTAAATAAAACACTTGCTAAAGTAATTATCTAATAATCGATAAAGAACAACGTAAACCTCTCCTCGACGCGGAGACACGCTCGACCAGCGGGGTTGGACGATCATCAGAAAGGGGAGGCACACACCAGTAGGGACTATCGTTGGTTGGAAAAGAGTGCGTGGTACATTGGTGGGGGCTGGACAGAGCAGCGAAGGGGGGACAACGCCGGCGACTCGGCAAGGGGGTGTGCGACAGCTGTCAGAAAATGCAGTAAGGGGGTCATGGGGCACTGTGCAATGACTGGGAAATGGAAAAGGGGGTCACGCAGGGACTGCAAGGCTGGAAAATAGGTCCGCAGGGTGACGCACTGTCGAGCCGGAGGCGCGTCGGACTGGAGATGCATGCAGTGACCAAAAAATGCTCTAGCGAAAGGCTAAGTTGCACCGAAGACTCACCGAAGGTTGGAGGAGGGGATTTCAGGGCATAACTGGTGTAAGAGGGGTGTGGGAGGAGCATCGGGAGGCCGACAGTGGGTTAGACAGTGGGTGCCAGATTGGTGTGGGGTAGCGCCAGAGGGAGCACGGATGGGGAAGCAGTCGAGAGGCCCGTCAGATGGTGGATGTATGGCAAGGGGAATGAGGGCGGTGGCCTGGTAGGCTACTGACTGGACAGAATATGGAAGGGCACAAGATCCACGATAGGTGTAGAAGACCGACATCGCGACCGATGCATGGAAGGGAAGCCGGAGGTGCGGCGGGTGCAGGAGCCAGTAGGAGGGTCGGGCGCGCGGTGTAGAGAGGTGGGACGAGGGTGGTGCAGGCGTCTAGTGCAAGGTGGCTGGATGATGGGAGAGTAGAGTGGCCGAGGGTGTTGGTTGGGAGAGCAATGAAAGGGAGGCTACTAGGTGCAGGTGTCGCGTGGAAGAAGAAAGGGAACCTGGGGGTGCGGTGCGCAAGGGGGCTATAGGGAAGAAGGGGAAAACCCTAGGGGAGACAAGGTTAGAGAGAAAGAAAGAAAAAAAGAAAAAGAAAAATAAAAGTAAACAAAAATAATAATAATATTAGTAATAATAATAAATTCAATATATATTAATAATATTAATATTAATATCCATAGTAATAATAATAATAATAAACATAATAATAAAAACAACTTTAATAATAAACTAAAAATGATAAAAATAATAATTTTGATAATAACAATTCCTTTATAATAATATAATATTATTATTCATGATGGAATAATATTATAACTAAAGTAAGTTATTTATTTAACTAAATTTTAATTTTTTTTCTACTTTTTAAATTTATTTTTATTTGGGCGACTCAAACCCCGCAATCGCACAGATGCCTGGGCTAACTGCATGGCTTCCGCTTGCCGTGTGGTGCCTGCACACTAGCCCAAATATCAATAGTTGTAATAATAATAATAATAATAATAATAATTCAATAAATACAACAATAACAACAACAAAAATTATAATTATAATAAATCCTTATTAATAATAATATTGATAAGAACATTAATAATCATACCGATTAAAATATAATTTATAAGAATACCCAGTTAACTTTAATAATAATAAAAAAATCATTAAAAATAATAAAAAAATTTAAATAACACAATCAATTACAAAAGTTTCTCATTTTAGTTTTCTAAAGACAGACTTCAACTCAAAAGTGCACACTTTTTGAAAAAACTCAAAATTTTCATCTAGGACTCAACCCAAACCCCAAAAAAATTTTAAAAACAAAAGGAAATAATAAAATAAATTAATTAGATAGGTTGGGGTGTGACAAAAGGGGTCAGATATAAAGCCTATAAATAAAATAAATACGTAAAAAATGAAAAACATTAATACATGTTATACAATAGGAATATCAATGGGGAATAAAATGAGTGATAATCATAAACATAAACAGTGAGGCATGATATAACATGATAATCATAAAGGCAATATGGGAAATGTGGAAACGACTAAAAACACCACATCATAAACATAGGTTAAGAAAAAATGACAAGACATAATGATGGAAGAAGTACCATAAAAGAATCAGGTTTAATCCCTATCCCAACATGATGTATCACAAGACTAAACATTACCCAATGCATTGGAGCACTATAAAATTTTGGGCGCACCCGTCACTTTCATTTCATCCTCATGCTTATATGTGCCACATAGATCCTAAAAAATGGATTCATTCATCATCATATTTTATTCCAAAATAAATTCATGTGGAATATACACATGTAAGTCCCAATTAAAATAAGTATAAGTGTATAAAGGTGAACACCCTTGATATAAAATGAGTATGGTGTTCACTATACAATTGTTTTTGTATGGAAAATCACGGTGAAATTTCGGCAGCATAATGATGTCACTTAAAAATTTATAAAATGGGTTTATGAGTGAAAAATGGGTCTATCATAATTTGGAAATCAAATGGGAAGTAATAGGGACTTGTAAAGTCATATTACAACATTATTAATTTGAAATAAAAGGCATAATATAATAAAGAAACTTTAATAAAGAGAATAATGAGAGGATCAATTACTTGAGTGCGTGACTCCAAATGCTTGGGAGGGGCTTTTTGATAGCTTGGGGGAACCTTGGGAGGATTCGAGAGAGTGGAGGGTGGAGTAAATATTTTATCCAAGTATTTTGAGTTAATAGAAATTGGATCTTAGGTGGGTTTATATGGGAAATGAGTGCAAAATTCTTTATCATTTCTCAAACTTAGGTTTTGGACTCTATAAAATAAAATAACCAAAACTAAAAACCTTACAATATTTTATGCCTATGGTTTCTAAAAAATGGGGTTGGTTTTAATCAATTTATAATGCCAAGGTCTTAACTTAAAAAAATAACACCCTTGCTTATGTGGAAGTGAGTCATACTCATAATGAAATGATTTTAAAACCTTAAAATTTATTAATGGTTTTGGAGGATTCATAAAGGGTTTATAAAATTAATAAAATAAAAATAAAATCGCATTATTTAGAATTAAAATCATATATTTTGTATTTTATTAATTTTATAGTATTTATTATGCCACTTTTGGGTCATTATGATGTCATAATACACACCGTATATTTATACGGTATTAAATTTTTACCAAAACATTTGACTATCTCAGAAAATTATAAAATATTCACTGTTGGAAAAATTAAAGGCTATGATTCAAAAAATAATATTCATTTTATAAAAATAATTTTCTAAATATTTTTATTTTCAATTTTAAAATAAGAATCAACATTTATTGAGAAATTATGGGTTTTTTTGACAATAACAGTTTTCAAACCCTTATAAAAATTACATTTGATGTCATAAAAATTATATGATCATTTATATTTAATAAAAATTATTTAATAATAATATTTTATTAAAATATTATTTATTCAAAAAATCCATTAATTCATGAAAATAAATTCTTTAATTGAATTTGAATATTACCCAAAAATAATTTTTTTATTGAATAAAAATCAAAATAATAAAGTAAAAATAATAAAATAAAAACATATTCCTTATTATATATAATATAAATATTAATTTTATTAGTGTCTTGGTATATATCCCATTCATACACCAGAAAATTCCTTAAGAGGAAGGTGCATGATGGTGAGACTTCCATGTGATGGTTTGACATGCATGGTTTGGGCTGTGATCTTGATGAGTTTGAACTTATCTCGTAAAAGGTTTTGGTTATGCATAAATTGTTGGATATAAACTTGGAATTAGTCAAGAGTAAATCCCAATGATGCTATCTCCCTTGGAAACTACAATAAATGGGCTTCATAGGGTACGATCCTACTGGATGAGGCTATCATTTCCTTTTTCTGTGTCAACTGGATTTGTTAAAACCCTATATTTATTCTAATCATGTGATCAATATTCAATGACTATATTATCAATGAAAATGACGATTAACAATATTTTAAATAAAATAGGATATAAAACCAAATAAGTGAATGTGTTTTATATAACTATAATACATAATAATACATTTAATTAAATCAAAAGGGGAATTTTATTTATAACAATTCAAGTCATTACACTAAATCCTTATTTTCAGAGGCATCAACTATGATAGTGTATCTTATAAATTGATTTCCATACTCTTCCAATAACTTTAAATCCCTATAAGAATTATGAAATAATAAACCAAATTCATATAATCACCTAAGATTATTTGGATAAAATGAATATGCCCATGTCAAGACTGATAAGCTTAAACATCGTGCTCTTAAGTTTATTTTTGTTGGGTACCCTGAGGGTGTTAAAGTTTATAAAATTTGGGTTGATAAAGATGAAAAAAATGTATAATTAGCAGAGATGTGGTGTTCCATGAATCATGTCCTCCTAAATCTAAATCCTTCACACAAGATAGTGAATATGCAACCATTGATGTGGCCACTAAAACTAAACCATCAACCCAATTTAAAGCAGCTTTACAACTTCCTCCACCTGATCCTCAATCTGTGACCTAAACTATATCAAGATCTAATTATGATTCAGAATCAGTTAATGAACCTATTTTTAATAATACTGATTACTAGTTGACATGTGATAGAGTTAGGATGGTCCCTAGACCTTCTTCTCGATTTACTCAATATGGTATGGCTTATTTTTCCTTTCATGTTGGCATCGATCTTATTGATGATGATCCTCAAACATATAAACAATCCCTTAATAAAAAATATTATAAATAGTGGATCTCTTATATGAATGAATAAATTCAGTCCTTAAATAAAAATCACACTTGGACTATCCTTGCTAAACCACCCAATGCTAAAGTAATTGGATGTAAGTGGATTTAATAATGAATGGAGGACGATAATTCTAAAAATAAAATAAAATTTAAAGCTATAATAGTCTCTAAGGGTTCCTCCAAATAGAAGGAATGGACTATACTGATATATTTTCACTATTTGTAAAGCACTCATCAATTAGACTGTTGCTTTCTTTTTCTACCTATAATGACCTTCACATTGAAAAAATATATGTGAAAACTACCTTAATTAATGTTTACCTTAGTTATAAATTATATATGAAGCCTCCTAATAGTTATTCTAAAGAATTAAAATCTAACCAAATTTTCCTTTTAAATAAATCATTTTATGGTTTGAAACAAGACTCAAGGTAGTGGTATATAAAATTTAATTCTTTTATACCAAATAACCATTTTTCTAGGATCCAATATGATTATTGTATTTATTTCAATCCAATTAAAAAATCATCATTTACCTTCTATTATATATTGATGATATTCTTAATATATGCAATGATATGAAGATTATCACTACTATTAAATCTCAATTTAAATTTGTTTTTGAAATGAAGAATCTATGGACAACAAAACAAATTCTAGGTGTAAAAGTTATTAGGGATAGACCTAATAAATTTTTATATCTCTCAAAACATACTTATGTTATAAAAGTTCTTAAAAGGTACATGTTTGAATCTCTCAAACTTGTTAGTGTATCATTTAGACAACATTTTAAATATTCATTAACTCAATAAACCAATGTCACTGATGATATTGAGTATATGTCCAAAATAACTAATGCCAATATTTTTGGCATGTTATGTACTCCATGATATGTATCGAGACTAATGTAGCTTTTGAAATCTACACCCTTAGTAGATTTATGGATTGTCTAGGGAAGCCACGTCGACATGCCCTAAGTGGATGCTATGGTATTTTTCATATAATTTTTATTTATACTTATGTTATGGGAAAAATATGGATACTACTTTAATGATTATTGGATATGTATATAATATCTATATAGGTAACATTAACACTAGACAGTCATTAACTGGGCATGTTTTCATTGCTTGTGAAGGCCCTATATTCTATAAATGTAATATGAAATATCTGTTTTCTCTTTCAACCATAGAATCAGAATATAATGCACCTATTGCGGATATTAAAGAAGCCTTATGGATCAAGGGGTTTTTCTTTTGAAATCAAGATTTATGATCCTGCTATTAGTGTGTATTTTGAAAGTCAATCTTCTCTACATTTATTTGAAAATATTTCATTCCATATTAAATCCAAACTCATAGATATAAGACAATTTATTAGAGATGTTATTGAATATGGAATCATTTGTGTCAATAAAATACATATTGATGATAACCCAGCTGATAGTTTTATGAAATCCATTGTATTAACTAAATTCAAATGCTTCATAGATAAATTGAATTTGGTTCCCTTTCAAAAAAATTATGCTCCTGAATATATTAAATTTCAATTGAAAATAGTGGAGATTTTTGAAATTAGGTGCTTTCATTTTATCTTTATAATGAAATTACCTATGCTAGATTCTTCCATTTTAATTATGTTAATCATATTCATGAAAAATTAGTTTTGAATTTGTTTTGTTATTATTATACTCAATCTATTTATATGTTTTCTAGGATGCTAAATTTCTATGCAGGCCTATGTATTGAGCTGTTGGCCCATCCTACTTATGGATTCCATCAGGATATGCTTGCTAAGTCATTGAAACTACACACTTTTATTTATATCCATCAATCTCTATGTTCCAACTATTTCATATGATCCCTCAATTTGTTACATTGCTCAAGTGTTCCATTTCATTTATATTTCGGTGAGATTCCATGGTGTGTTTTGTTTGGTTGGGTCATTTCTAGGAACTGGAGTTGTCAGGGGAATTGATCACCTCTACTGCCCATCCTTTCATCTCATTCATATCTTACTCACCATTGTGGTTATTCTCTCTCTGGTTCTAGAAACCTAGATTCAGTGAGTTCATCTTCCTCAGTGATCTAACTCTATGCTTGCTATCCTATGAAGTACAGTACTGGTGTACTATTTCTAGTGGAGTTCTGATGATGTCATTCTTCTAAAGATGCTTGGTTCATTTTCATATCCTTGAACAGTTGAATTCAACCAGGGGAGTCATTCCTCACAATGAGATAAAATATATCTAATATAGCTTCTTGATGATAGCCTCAAGAGAACAGGATAACTTGAATTTTTTGTTCAATTTGGTAAGTATCATTTCTAATATGTTTTTATTAGCTTTATGTGTTTCAAATATTATATTGGATATTTATTTATTGCTAATCTATTACCATGTAAATATTGTTTTTATCTAAATAAATCATGTGTGTGGTTGGTTTTATTTTTATTCACTTAGGCCCCAATGAGACCAAATCAATCTAAATAATTGCATTCCCATTTACTTATTTCTTACCTTCTTTCATGTTTAATGTTGTATTTCTGGTGAATTCTATTTTTGTGAAACAAGTTACCAAAATGGTCCTTGAAGGTTTTTGTGGACTGCCCCTGGTAGTGTACCTCCACCTTAACATGTATCGATACCTATTTAGTGGGAATTGATCAATTAATTAATATGTAACACTTTGTTATATTGTATGTATCATATTTACTATTGATATATTTATTTTATTTAATATTTGTTAGATTGTTTATAGTTAATGGATTTATATTAATAAATTATGGGATTAAATTTCATCCCCCATGAACCCCCATCCCAAAGTAGAAATAAAGAGATATAGAAAGAAAAAACAAATTGAACATTGTCCACTCATGATATTTTTATTCTTATAATTTTTTATTTATTATTAATGTACATTTTATAAAAAAATAATTAATTTCTATATCCATTGTTACATTTATTGGTAATCAGGGGATTAAAATGATACAAATTTATTGATAGTAAATATTATATTTCACTTAAATGACAAAGATCTAATAATATAAATGCTAATTTCTAAATTCCAATTTTCTAAATTAGTTGGTAGTCATTATAATATTTATTGGAAGTGTCTAGAGAAAATTATTTATCACATATTCTCTATTGGAGTTGGTGCCCTAGAACTGACTTTTTTAGTACTTTATTATGTGTTTTCATTATCAATGAATTTTATTATCACATCATGATTGTTACTATGCATGAAATTTTAATAGGATGATGTATTAATAATATATGTCACACTAAATGGTCATGGTTGTTTTACTCTATGACGAGAACGAGGAGGTTCCATGACATCATTCTTGAATATTATTCTATGGCTGCATGATGTTGTCTGATAGAACACAGAATATATAGTCCATCAGAGGTAGGAGGCCCATAAGACATTTAAATACCTTCTCATGGTGTTCAAACTTGGTAATATCCAATATATGATGTTATGAGAATAGAGATGTCAATAAGAAATCCACATTTCCTTGTGTCATTTCATGTTCCTATTAGAGAATGTATATATTGATCCTTAGACTTTAAGGTTATCATTAATAGATATCACAACTTGAATAATTTTATGTATTCATGAAAATTATAATGACATATGCTCATGATGGGGTAGAATACATTGGGTACGTCATGAGTGATATTGTATTAATGGATAATGTGAGTAAGGATTTTTCCCTTCTATCCCTTGAAGGAAGTTGATATCTCATGCCCTTTTATAGGAAAGAAACCTTTTGGATAAAACATGTACATGGTGTTCATTGGGAGAGTTTGTTTCTAAAAATTCAAATAAAGAGACATCAATCATATAGGTTGATGACACCGACATGAAACTTTCTTGATTTGAGATATCGAGATAAAGGTATTATATTACATTATAATAATTAGTTGAAAGATGGATGAAAATGAGACATTAAATTTTTTCTATATGCGTTCCTTGCCATGTTTCTAGATTCTAACCATGGATTTTAGGTAGTTGTGCCTAATTTAACTAAGAAAGAGGCCTAGAGGGTCACACACTAAGTTTATCCATAATCTCAGATAATGGTCGAATTGGAAATGATATGAATGATATTTATTTATATTATTAAAGTTATACACATGTTAGACAATTAATAATAATAATATTATTATTATTGTAGATGGGTCCAGTTAAAAATAATAAAGTTGTTAAAGGTCTTGTGTGCAATTTTCCAACCCTAAACCCACCATAATAAATATATAATTACAACCCTTTCCATAACCACTATTATTGTAAAAAAGAGATAGAGAGAGACTCTCTCAAGAACTAGAGAGAGATATAGAGATCTAGAACATGAAATATCTTCCTCCTCTCTTGATTCATTAAGAGAACATCAAGATTTATTACTCTTAAAGAAGATTTATACAGAGGTCAACCATGAACAACACAAGTGATTGGGATCATTCATGCCAGCACTTAATGATTCTATGAAGATGTTTAGAGATTTTGGTGTATATTTGGATCACCACTAGAGGGATTCTGTACTTGGATACTATAGTGAAATGACCGTTTAATGAGATCTAGTCAACCAAATCATCAACGAAGATAGAATTATCAGTTTAGTTAATTCTATATCTATTTATAAATTTCTTAGGAATTACATGTAAAGATTCTCCACTTCCGATTTTGACATTTTTCCCTAGACAAGTAATCCATGGGTTTTATTGGACATGCCATTTTAATCACCTACAAAAATTATTACTTGTAAATTAATAATGAAAGACGAGTTGTCCATGACACCAAGGTGCTTTCGCTACGCCTAGAACCAACAAGTGGTATTAGATTAGTCACATGTTTAATTTATAATTTTTTAATATTCATTGGTTGTATGCATGAGTTTGTGTTTCTTTTACTCATATAAATTCATTTTAATATCTGAAATCATTGGATCTTCCCTTATTCATTATCTTTAATATAACTTGTAAACTGTTAAGATTGAAAAACAAAGAAACATAAAAAAACACCATCTAGAGGTTCCAAATGTTTTTTCTATACAAAACCATAGTACACAACATGTACTGCCAGCAAAAAAATTCCATGTATTAATATTTTTTCATTTTTATCTCATGATAAAGTTAGATAGATCTGATGAAATGGGATCTATGATCCAAAAAAGAAGATTGGCATGTAGATTTGAATAGACTGACACATGATTTGAAGAACTCAACGCCATGTTACCAATGTACCCGATGTGTTGTACCCATTTTCTTATGGATGAGAACATGAGGTGTTCTAGAATTTTGTGTATTGGGTACATGATATTAGGAATATTGATCCATGTAACTTTGAGGCTACACACCATGTATGCTGGACTAAATGCTGTGTACTTTGAACTCATCCACGATGGGAAACATGACTAGTCCATAGGTGTGTGATGCAAACACGGGAAGAAGACAATATACAACATTTAATAAAGTACATGATGTGTAGTATGCTATAGATAATGTGACCATTTTTTAATAGAGAAAAAATAAATATATAATCAAACATATTCACACGTGTTCCATGTGTCATTTATTTAATAGTACATTCCATGTCATAGGATTGAAAATTATATGTTAAATCTATTTCCATGTTAAAATTTTGGATAAGCACAAAAAATTTTCTCCAAGTACACTTGTGTACTTTGTTAATTTTAAATGAAATTAATTTTGATTAAAATTATATATGACAATGAGTTAAGGATACTTATATGGAATTAATATAAATTGAATTAATTAGATTAATTCAAGGTACATTATCTTAATTAAAGGATGAATCAAAGTAATTAATAACTAGATTGAAAATGTGTGATTGTTGCTTGATTTATGGATGATCATGATATTAAACCATCCCTATATATGTGATTGATTTATTTTAATATATTATGGTTAAATTAAAATTGATAGTCTTCATGTCATCTCCTCCCCCTAATTATGTAAGGGAATGTGTGCCCATGGTTTCTTTTATTTAAACCCCCTTTACCCAATCTATTGATCCCATCACCTATACATGAGTAAAATATTATGTAAGGATGAAGCTCATTGGTGAGTGGAGGTGTTCTGAGGCCAAGAGTTGATGAGAAACCAATCAAGGTGATACATAGGAGCCAAAGGTGGTTTGCTACAACATGAATCAAGCTAGAGTTCAAGGTGTTTCCCCCTATGTTTGAGTGTTGGTTTATCATATTCTAGATAAATTATTCATTATATAATCTCATAATTATTCTATTTATGTTTTATTTTAGTTAGTTGTATGGTTAACTATTTATGTTTGTGGGTGATGCATGATCAATTAATAAATGAATTAACAAACATGTCAGATTGAATAAAATGTAACCATATTATGTGTGAATGTTTTATCAGACATGGTTAATTACTTAAGTAAAATACAATTAATATTAACAATACAAGTGATATGATAAAATAATATTTTACACATAAAAATAAAAATCCATCCAAATAAAATATTAAGTCAGCATAGCCTTCAACTAATTAAGTTGTAATCAACCTCATAGTTCAAAGCACTTGACCAACCCAAGTTTTGGTACTTTCAATTATCATGTAACTTTTAACTTGAAGTTTTGGGTTGACTTAACTTGGTTCACATCAAGTGTTTACTTCTTAAGACGGAATGGTTGTAATTAAGAGGAAAGGGTTCATTTTTTTTTATTTTGGATTTTAGGATTGGGGAATTCACTCAAGAAATCAAGGAACTATAAGTTATTATTGTTCACAAGTTACACCTGTCTAAAACACTTATATAACTTTTCAAGCCCATGTATGGGATATGAGAAGGGAAATATGGATCCTTGACACTAGAATATCTAAGCATAAAGATGTTATGAGACTACTAGTGAGGGATATTTGGTTTTGAAAAATAGCAGGAGATTAATAACATTTAATTAAATTTAAATTTTTAAATATATTTTTGATAATAAAATAAAGCACTAATGATCTGCTCTTAATACGTAGAAATGGAAATTCACATGACTTCAACAATATCATTTTGATACATAATAGAGAAGGATAGCAATATCATTATCATGAATTTCTAGAAATGGTATAGGTTCTTTCATGTTATACTACACCATGAATGGTAATTATACATGCTGGAGACCCCACTTCCAGAGCCACATGCCAAAGAAGAATTATGTCTCTATTTGAGGCATGTGGACAATGCAATGAATGTCCAATGTCTCATGCTATCATCCACATACAATAATATTCTAAATAAATATGAGGATATGGATGCACATAGAATTATTTCTCACCTTCAGGATCTCTATCAAGAGAAGGCATGATAAGATAGATATGATATCTCTAATTCACCATTCACATGAAATATTAGAGAGTTGATTCCACCTAGGACACTTGTATTCAATATGTTTGGATACATTATGCACCTATAATTCTTGGGGATTAATATTCCAGATGAGTTTCACAAAGATCTAATTCTTTCCTCACTACCCAATGTGCGGGAGCTCACGACATGAAAATGAAAGCTCAGACAACCATTTTTTCAACAGTGTGCTAGACTCTTTGGGAGGCTCAGAATAAGCCAAGAGAAGGAAAGAAACTGGTGCATAATCTCTTATAGGTATAGGCTAGGCTTCTAGTTGTGGATCTGGGAAATCTATTGCATAGAGGGTTATCTACTCCTTCCTTTAGGAGTCTTCTTCCATGTCTTTACAGATATTTAGAGAATGAAAGAGGTAACCAGGGTAGGTGGATTCAATGGAAGGATCCTCTTACAGAGCTCAAGATGAATGTTGATGGATCATGAATCTCAGAGAAGATGAGAGGTTATGGTCTGGTGAGGGATTATAGAGGCTCAGTTATGTTGGTTTTTAGTTGTTTTCATGGATTAAAAAATTCCATGGAGGTGGAGGTAAGAGCCTTGCTGACTGGTCTTTTGTTATGTAAACTATATAATTTACAAATCACTGAAGTTGATTCAGATTCTTCACTGCTAGTGGGATTTATCCAGGAGAAGGGTAGGTGACCGTGGAAGATGACTTATCTTGTTATAAGATGCATAATGCTTGTCAATCAATGAATACAAGCGAGTCAAATTTGGAGAGAAGGTAACTTCAGGGAGGATTCACTTGCTAGAAAAGTAAATCCAGCTGAGAATTTAACTTTTTACATTTTGGATGGTTTTCTATCTAAGGATTGTAAGATTATTGTTGAGGGTGATTTTCTCGGACTTCATCATTTCCAGTCTCCGTGATAGGTGGGGTTTTCTTTACACCTTTGAATAATAAAAATTTAATTTTCAGTCAGTCATAATATGGGAAATAGTGAGAAGGAACTTTCAGAAATTCTTACTCTTATTCACCAAGTATATAAAAACATGTGGTGTAAAAAACACATGATCCTAATGGTAAATAAGAAGAGTAGGAACAAATAAAGGGGCCAAAGACTTATTCCAAGTCTAAGAATCTATAACACCATCATTCGAAGAAGAAAAAGATCTAGAGGCAATGAAATGGAAAATGTCACACCTCGACCACGATTTTTTTTAATTATTTTCAATGCTGAATATTTGGTTGAAGTTTGGGTTAGGGTGCCGGTTTACAAAAATTTGAAGTTTGTTAATTTTTATAGGTTTCAGGCCAGTACACAGGACTGCACAGTTAGCGACAACCATACCGTTGGCCCAAGTGACCGTGCGACTTCCTAATTTTTTTTTAAAATGAATAAAATTTTATGGAAAATAAAATTTAAATAATGTTATAATAATGATATTATTATTTTTATTAAAAATTAAATTAAAATTATTGTGATTATAATAATAATAAGAATGTTTTATTGATGATTTATTATTATTAAAAACAAGAATGATTTATTAATAAGAATGTTTTATAAATGTTTTATTAATAAGAATGTTTTATTAATAATGAATGTTTTATTATAATAAGAATGTATTAATAATTTATTATTATTATTATCATCATTAGGTTATTATTATTATTACTATTATTATGAGTATTAAATCTATTATTATTATTAGTATTATTGATATTTTATTTTTTTAATTGATTTTAGTTTCTTTATCTCCCTAAACCTAGGTCTCCCCCCTCACATTCCCTTTGTGCAGCATGACCCAACCCCCCAACCTGTGCATCCTCCTATGCCACTCTCTCCTTACCTGGAACACTCTCCTCCTTCCAACAGTGACCTACTCCGGTGTGACCCCCCTCATGTTCAACGACCTACTCCAGCGCAACCCCCTTTTATCCAGTGGCCTACTCCAGCGTAACCCCCTTCTACCTGGAAGACTACTCTAGCATGACCCACCCTTTGTCCTATGTGTTTCTCCCTCACTGGAAGTTCCATCCCCAGCTACGTCTCCCTCTCTAGTGATCCACATCACTCTGGCAGTCGCACCTCCTCTCTTCATTGCATTTTTCTTCCTATTTATGGGGGTTTCCTTCACATTAGCCAATCCCTAATTGTTGGGGATATATTGGTGCATTTTTCTCGATGTTTATGGTGTGTAGATTATTTCTCAGAGTGTATTCATCATTCTGTTGAAGTTTCTTTATGTTCTCATGTGTTTGAGGTAGGTTAATCTGTGTTTTCCATTCTGATTAAATATATATAATTCCTGAGTTTTTTAATTAATCTTTATACTTGTTTCACACCTTTATAACATACTTGGTTAACTTTTTGTTGTGTTTCCATAGTAGTTTATTCTATTAAAAATAGTCCTTGAAGTGAATTTTTGTTTATGCCTATGTGTTTATGCTCTTGGTTTGAAAAAATGGGATGTGAGCTTTTAAAGTAAAATCACATGATTTTGGGGATGTTTCCATCAATTTAATTTTATTAAAATGGTGAAAATGTGGTTTGGGATTTACATGTGAACATGGTGATTTTTATGGTGTGGATTGAAACTTGTTTTGGGAAGACTCTCTTATTTCATAAATTTTGTTTTCAATTTGGTAATTAGGTGGAGTTGTTGGGTTTGATCAAAAGTAAATGTTGAATTTCTAGAAATGGTTTTGATCACTTTAATGGTTAGTCTAGGTGTGCCGTTGGATGTTGGCACATCCATAGTTCAGAAGGTGCATGCATGGGTGCACCCACAAATAAATATAACATTTTAAATAGTATTTTTTTTCTCAAATCTTGGTTTCTGAAATGGTTCTTTGATTTTTAAATAATATTGGTTCCCTTATATAATTTCAAAATGATGGTTTTAAAATGTTATGTTTGGAATTATGGTCATTTGGTATCTTGTAGAATATGTTTGGTTTTTAAATGATAGGGGAGCCCATTTGGAATCTTTACCTAACTTGTGAATTTATATCTTGGTTTTGGAACTAGTTTTGAGGATTCAAGGGCTAGTTTGGAAAATGTTTAGTGAAAGTGGGATTTTACCTTGTTTGTAAATGACTTATGAATAGACTTTGGAAAAAATTCATCTGCAAGTGTGAATTCAAATATTCTTTTGGAAATTTTCATTCTTTTAATGAAATGGTTGAATGATCCTCCTGGTTGGTACCTTTGATAATTTTATTTATATATATATACATATATAGGTCACCTCTATAGGAGGGATATACCTTTATGAGTTATTGTATAAGGTTTTCGTGTTTGGGGTAGGCAAGTGCGATGATGACAGGAAATGTTATTCATGTATGCATGGGCCCCCACCTACAGAGTATATTATTATTTAGCATGGGTTCTCGGGCATCTTTTTTGGGATCAAGTGGCGGTTTCTGACCAACTTCAATTATATAGGTTGGTACCCCTAGATCGTAGATAGGTCAGGTGGGATGTTTCCACTGGATTGGCTAGTTGAGGGTTTATAGTTGGTTATAGACTTAGGGGCTTCACTATATGTTGATAGGTGGTTCCAAATCGATTACATCTATGGGTCTTTTAGGGATGTATAGGATCACCCATGGTTTCTCTATTTATCATCTTGTTTTTATCTCTCTTATTTTGGTTTTCTGATCACACTACTAGTCTGTTTTTCAGCTTTGGTTTGTTTAATTTCAATTTTACCTGTTTGTTTGTTTCTTTCTTGGACAATATTTACTTATTTTGGGGTTTTAGTTTTGAAACAAATTTTTTTATTGGAAATGTAAACTATGCATAAAATGTTTTTATAATGGAAGGAAAAAAATGTTTATTTCTCTAAAATTTGGAAACCATATTTTTATAATTGTATTTTCAAACTAGTATTAATTGAATGTTTTTAGGAAAGGAAAATACATGTATTTCATGGTTTATCTTTGGAATTCCTACTGAGAATTTCAGTTCTCAAACCTACTTTAACTTTTTAGTTTCAGGTTTCTATAGTTTTTGATTAATCTTAAAGTGAGAATGGTTCTGTGTCAGGTGGTGACCCCCATGGTCTCTTGGAGGTATGTTTGGCTACACAACTTTAATTTATTTTTGTTGTTAATGTCATCTGTTTGTTAGGTTATTTTTATTCTTTTGTCTTTTCTTTACAGTCCAAAATCATTCCCAACTATTTTACTTTGATTCCCGACACTAGTTTCTGGCCTGTGGGGATCAATAATTCCCTTATTTCCATGCCTTAAACTGACTAGGGTGACCGATCTAGGGTCGACCCAAGCTGGTTTGTGACAAAATTGTATCAGAGGAATCCCTTGATATTTGAGGTGTCTGGTATATGAAGATTAGGACTGTCGGTGCTTGGGAGGTAGGTGTAAGAAGAGCATCATGAAATATTGCTCACACTAATCCGGGAGTTACTAGGGATAATCCATGATTCAAGTATTCTAATTTTGTTTTGGATTGAAGGATGACAATAGAGGTCAGCTAATTTCATGCTGAGATTTCACACAGAATAGCGACCCATGTGATATCCAAGTGCTCGATTCAAGTTTCTCTTAGTGTTCTTGTCTAACCGGTCATGACTCACTACCATGTCACTGAGTTGTAAATATAAACTAGTCCCCTTCCTGGAAGTTTAGTGTAAGTTATTATTTTCTTGGTTTTGGTTGGTGTGAGTATATGACAAAAATGAAAATGGTTTTGAAATGAAAACATTTTCCTTTATATGGTTTTAAATTGGTAAAGTGGGTTTTAAAATTGAAGGCGTTTTGGATTGAAATTTTTGTGCTTGTTTGGAATTGCTAATAGGATTTCTTGGGTGCTCCTTACGTGCATTTTTATGTTTGTGGGTATGTTTGGGAAGTTCATATTGTCACACATGATTGGAAATAGAGGAACACACATATTATGGTTCATGGGATTCCATGGGTGTTTATTTAAAGACAAATTCTTGTCCTTGTTTCTCTAAAGGTTATTTTGGAAAGGGGAAATGATTTTGTAAATTGAAATCTGGTTTTAAAATTGTTTTTTTGGAATTTGGAAAAGTGTCCTTAGAAGAAGGATATTTTGAAACTTGAATGAAAATGGTCATTTTTGAAAGGGATTTTTTGGATGTGTTTATGTTTGTTTGGCTTCTGAGCCAATTTTTTTGGTTCAAGGCGTTGCTTTATATTGTACTTCAATTTGATGTCGGCTTTGGTTTGTTTTTTTATGATATTTAGAAAATGCTGCCTAGAAAGGTTTTCAAGACTTTTAAGAAGTCACGCCTAGTTTTTGATTCTTATCAAATGTTGCCTTTCCTTCATGGTGATCGAGGCCTGTTAGAGGCAGTGGAGTGACTTGAAGAGGTTGAGTGTGTCTTCAGGATTTTGGGAACTCTCGAGGTTGTTAGAGTTTGATCTATCTTAGGGGTTGTTTGAAGGCACATATTTGGGAGAATGGGAGTTGTTTTCCTAGAAATAATTGTGAGTTGGGATGATATGGGATGTGTTAAAGTCTATATTCTTCTGATGGTTCAAACCTAAAGAGGTAAAGACAAAGAAAACAGAAGAGCTCATGTGTGTTCAACAAGGCCAGCGGATGGTGAAACCATATGTTGACCATTTCAAGCAACTGGTTTCCTTTTCTCTAGAGGTATCATTGCAAGATTTCATAAAGATTTCTCTATTCATTGGTGGTCTTCATTCAAAGATCCAGGAGGGGGTCCTCTATTCTAAGGACCGTCATTTCAAGAAGCTGGTAGATGAATCTTTCCTAGCCGAATTGGTTTCCATATCATGTGGAAGTGGTGATTCAGTGACTCTTTTTATCTTGAAGGTTCTTCATCTGGAAATAAGTATATGCTGAAGGAACCTACTTATAAGGAGCCTCGTTAAATGGTTTTAGCTTTCGGTTCATCGGACCATCCTTGTGTGTGACACCAGTGTGGCTGGTTCAGGTACTCGAATACATCATGTTGCATCTATCTAAAGATGTGCCATCATTGCGGTTGTTTGGGTCATTTGGAAAAGTTTGGTAGAAAGGGTCCCATGAAGAAGGAATTATGATCGGAGGACTCTAGTACCCAATAGTGAGGCAGGATATGATTTATCCATCAGATCCCCAAACACAGGTCTCGAGGTGAAGGTCGTGCATAGTCAGAAGTTGACCAGAGTGTGTGATACCTTGACCCAGTTTTTGTTTTCAGTTTTGGGATGGAAATATTTAAAGTTTTCTTGTTCTTGTTTTTCCTGCTGTCATGGATGATTCATTATGAAAGTGTGATGTACTTGATCCATTCAAATTCAATCAGTTGTACCTGTTTAAAAGTGTCCCTTTTGAACCATTCATTTTTATTAACATGTGCATACCCCTTGCGTGGGTTGGTTCCAGTTTTGGTTTTAGTTGTGCTCACTTAGATACATTTGGGTTTTTTGAAATGGGTGGAAAGTGAATCTAGTTCATTGTTGGGTTTTAGTCAAAGTTTATTTTCATGAGTTTTCTGATAATACTAGGGGTTAGGTTTTTTTGAGAAAATATCTTAGTTCTAATGGTGGGTTGCATCTCTCATTCTATGGAAGTCAATTTGGATTGATTGGGAATTCCTGCATTAGACCCCCCAGGGCGGTATGTTTGGGTTTTTATCTCTGTGCTAGTATAATCCTTATGGAGGGGAGAACCCTCTCATATTCTCCACTTGTTTTGGATTTTGATTTCATCTAGATCATCCAGGTGTGACTTGGAGAAATAAATAGTCACCCTAAAATTCATTATTTCTTTTGGTTGTGTTCGGTCATGGACTCAATTTTTGATTAACTTTTGGTCTGGTGACTTTCTGGGGGCAAGAAGTTTTTGTGGTGGGAAGAATTGTCACACCCTTACAATAGGTTTATTTTATTTTTAATTATTTTCAATGTTGAATATTTGGTTGAAGTTCGGGTTTGGGTTCTAGGATTAATTGTTTTTGATGTTTGTTAATTTTGGTGGGTTTTGGGCCGGTGCACAGGCACCACATGATTAGCGGAAACCGTGTGATCAGCCCATGCGAAAGTGTGACTACCAATTTTTTTTAAAATGAATAATTTTTTTGGAAAATAAAATTTAAATAATTTTCTAATAATGATAATAATAATGATATTATTATTGTTATTTAAAATGAAATGCATATTATTATGATAATAGTAATAAGAATGTTTTGTTAATGTTTTATTAATATTTAGAACAAGAATGATTTATCAATAAGAATGTTTTATTAATGTTTTATTAATAATAATGTTTTATTAATAATGAATATTTTATTATAATAATAATGTTTTAATAATTTATTATTATTATTATTATTATTATTATTATTATCATTAGGTTATTATTATTACTACTATTATTATGAGTATTAAAACTATTATTATTATTAGTATTATTGATATTTTATTAATTTTTAATTAATTTTAGTTTTTATTTTTTTTCCTCCCTAAACCCAGGTCTCTCCCCCCTCCCCTTACCTTTGTGCGGCACGACCCAACCCCCCCAAGCTGCGCATCCTCCTCTGCCACTCCCAACCCACCCGATGCACCCTCCTCCTTCCACCAGCATCCTGCTCCAGTGCAACCCCCTCCTGTCCAGCATCCTGCTCCGACGCGACCTCCCTCTTGTCCGGAGGCCTTCTCCGGCATGACCCCATCTTGCCTGGTGGCCTTCTCTGGCATGAACCCCTTTTTCTGGCATGCGTCTCCCTCACTAACAGCGCCATCTCTGGCCATGTCTCCATCTTCGGTGATCTGTATCTCTCCAGTGGTCTCACTTCCTCTCTTTGGTGCGTTTTTATTCTTATTTTTGGGGGTTTCCTTCACCTTATGAAAACCCTAATCTTCGGGGTATGTTGGTGCGTTTTTATCAATGTTTAGGGTGTGTGGATTATTTCTTGGGTTGTATTCATCATTCTTTTAAAGTTTCATCCTATTCTCCCGTTTTTGAGGTAGGTGAATCTATGTTTTTCCATTATGATTAAATCCATATAATGATTTAGTGTTTTAATTAATCTTTAGACTTGATTTACACCTTTATAACACACTTGGTTAACTTTTTGTGGTGTTTCTATAATAGTTTAATCTGTTAAAAATTGAATTTGAAGTGAATTTTTGTTTATGCCTATGTTTTTGTGCTCTTGATGTGAAAAAATGTGATGTGAGATTTTAAAGTAAAAACATATGATTTTGAGGATGTTTCCCTTAATTTTATTTTATTAAAATAGTGAAAATGTGATTTGGGATCTACATGTGAACCTTGTGATTTTTATGGTGTGGATTGAAACTTGTTTTGGGAAGACTCTCTTATTTCAAAAATGTTGTTTTCAATTTGGTAATTAGGTGGAGTTGTTGGGTTTTCTCAAATGTAAATGGTAAATTTTTGGAAATAGTTTTAAGCACTTTCATTGTTGGTCTAGGAGTTCCATTGGATATTGACACATCAAAGGTGCCGACATGCGCATGACCTCAAATGAAGATGGTACATTAAATAGTTTGTTTCCCCAAATCTTGGTTTCTGAAATGGTCATTTTATTTTTAAATAATATTGGTTCCCTTATGTGATTTCAAAAATAATGGTTTTAAAATATTATGTTTGGAATTATAGTCAGTTTTTATCTTGTAGAAGATGTATGGTTTTTAAATGACAGGGTAGCCCGTTTGGAATCTTTCCCTAACTTGTGAATTTCTATCTTGTTTTTGGAACTGGTTTTGAAGATACAAGGGCTGGTTTGGAAAATGTTTAGTGAAAGTTGGATTTTACCTTGTTTGAAAATGACTTTTAAGGGCCTTTGAAAAAATGAATCTAAAAGTGTGAATTCAAAGATTTTTTTTTGGAAATTTGCATGCTTTCAATGAAATAGTTAAATGTTCCTCATGGTTTTAGAAATGATTTGGAAATGTTTTGGAAAATGTATTTACATGTGTAAACTTAAGGGCCCAGTTGGAATTGCAAGTGTAAAAGTAGTATTGATATTTTTTTAGAAGTTGTTTTTGAATGTTTTTCGTTAAGGCATTTGGTTATGTAAAACTAAAGGCCCATCTGGAAACTTTTGTGTTTTCAAAGAAATGATTTAAATGTCTAAATAATGTGACAGACCAATTGGAACCTTTTATAATTTTATGTATCTATATATATACATATATAGGGCACATCTATAGGAGGGATATCCCTTTATGGGTTATCATATCGGGTGTTCGTGTTTGGGGTAGGAAAGTGCAGTGAAAGAAGGTAAGGTGAGCCACACATGCATGAGCCTCCCACTTACACAATATATTCATATTTACTATGGGTTCCTAGGAATCTTTTAGGGGATCGAGTGATACTTGTTGACCAGCCCTGATTAAATGGGTTGGTTCCCCCTGGATCATTGATAGTCCAGGTGGGATGTTTCCAATGAATTTACTAGTTGAGGGAGGCTAGTTGGTTATAGAATCAGGGGATTCACCATATGCAGGTAGGTGGTTTCGAACTGAGTATGTCCAAGGGTCTTCTTGGGATGTTTAGGACCCCTCATCGTTGCTCCATTTATCAGCTTGTCTATATCTCTCTAATTTTGGTTTCCAAATCACACTGTTAGTTTTTTTTTCACCTTTGGTCTATTTAATTATAGTTTCCCTGTTTGTTTGTTTCTTGCTTGGCCAGTATTTCCTTGTTTGGGGGTTTTAGTTTTGAAATTAAATTTTGTATTAGAAATGGAAACTGTGTATGCAATGTTTTTATAAAGGAAGGAAAATAGTGTTTATTTCTCTAAATAATGGAAACCCTATTTTTATAATTGTATTTTCAAACTTGTATTAATGGAATGTTTTTGGGAAAGGAAAATACATGTATTCTGTAGTTTGTCTTTGGAATTCCTACTGAGTATTTACATGTTCATGCCTACTTTACCTTTTCCGTTTCATATTTATCTAGTGTTGGATTGCTCTTGTAGTGAGCGTTTTTCTATGTCAGGTGGTGACCCCCAAGGTCACTTGGAGATACATTTGTCTATACAACTTTATTTTATTTTCACTGTTAATGTTATCTACTTGTTTAGTTATTTTTATTCTTTTTTCTTCTTCTTTACGAGCCAAAATAGTTCACAACTATTTTACTTTGATGCCCAACACTAGTTTCCAACCCATGGGAATCAGGAATGCCCTTCGAGCCATGCTGCAGACTGACTCAGGTGACCAGTTCAGGGTCGAATCGAGCTGGTTTATGACAGAAAATATGTGGTCTGTTTTAAATGTGGAAATATGGGCCACAAGATGAGGAATTGTACCTAGCTAAAGAAGAAAGGGGAAGATTAATGTAAATTGATTATCAAATGTAATATTTTAATATCTATACATTGGGTATTAGATACTATATGTGGTGCACACATTTGTATCCAAGTACAGGAACCAAGTAGATTTCGAACTATTTCTAGAGGAGAGGTAGATCTATGAGATGATAATGGATCGAGGATGGATGTTCTAGCCATTGGAGACTACCATATCATGTTTACAACATTATTTATTTTGGTTTTGAAGAATTTTTATTATGTTCTTAGTGTTACCAAGAACATAATTTCTATTTATTTCTTAGATATAGATAGATTTATTTTTAGCTTTGAAAATAAGAGCTGCTACTTTTATATACATAGAATATGTTATGGTATGACATAGTTAAATAATGGTCTTTATGTATTGAATTATGAAAAAATATTATCAATTTAAAATGAAAGAAATATGTGATACTCATATAACAACTAGTTGTTGAATCACCATCTTGGTCATGTAAACAACTTGTGTTTGAAAAAGATATATCAAGATGGTTTTTATAATCTTTTGAGCTTAATCTAATCAAAATTTTTCATGTTTGTTAAAAAGGAAATATGACCAAAACACTATTTGGTGGTCAAGGTTGAAGGGCCATAGATCTTTTAGAATTGGTACACAATGATGTGCATGACCTTTTCAACTAGAATCTAAAGGTGGATTCTCAAACTTTATAACTTTAACCAATGAATTGATTAGGTATGAATATATCTACTTGATGAGGTATACATCTAAATCCTTTGATAAGTTCAAAGAGTTCAAGAATGAATTTGAGAATCATCTTGGTAAGAAGATAAAGAAACTTCGATCGGATCAAGGTGGTGAGTATCTTAACCAATACTTCTTCAATTTTATATGGGAGTATGAGATTTTATATCAACTCACTCCACCTTATACACCATTGTGGAATGGTGTTATTTAAATGAAGAATGATAGACTACTAGACATTTTAAGGTTGATGATGAGTCATCAAGGTATTCTATTATCCTTTAGGGGATATTAATTACAAATAATATCATACTTACTAAATTGAGTACCAACTAAATCATAAAAAGGAATTCCCTTTGAGCTATGGAGTGGACATAAACCAATTTTTTCACATGTTCATGCATGGGGTTGTGAGGTGTTTTTTAAATCTAGCTCAAGAAAAAAAAACTAGCACCCCAAGACATGAAGTGTATCTTTATAGGGTATCCCAAGGAAACAAGGAGATACTATCTATAAAAACTTTCAGATAAGAAATTAATTGTCACAAGATAGTCCATATTTATTGATATGGAGCACATCCTCAAGGATAATAGCGAGAGAAATATTTACTTCAATCAAGTTGATAATGAAGATACACAAGAGGTTGTATATGAACAAATTCCACAGGTCCCCATGGAATAAGTTGTTCCTGAGACAACCATACTATATAAGAGTGCTAGAGAGGTAAGAGAACTAGAGAGATATTGTTTTCTAGTCACCAATGATGGCGACTCATTATTGGTTGATAATAATGATTCTCTATCCTACAAGGAGGAAATAAATATCTTATAGGTTGAAAAATAGTAAGAATCCATAGATTTTGTGACGAATTATATATATCAAAAACCAAATTTGGGTTCTAATTAATATTCTAGTTGATGTAAAATCCATTGGTTTGAAATGGGTATTCAATAGAAACTGGACATGTAAGGTATAATAAATACCTATAAAAATGGATAGTGGCTAAAGGGTTTAGGAAACACAAAGGCATTGAATACTATTGAACCTTTTCTCTAGTTTCCATGTTTAAATCCATTTGAATTTTTCTTATCATTATAGTTTTCCATGACTATAAGATTTGGAAGATGGATGTAAAAACTATTTTCCTTAATGGGAACCTTCAAGGAGATATTTATATAACACAATCAGAAGGTTTTGTGACTCCAAGAAATGACAAAAAGGTATGAAAGTTACATAAATCTATTTATGGATTAAAGAAATCATCCAGGTCATGGAACATTCAATTCAAAGATAATTTTGTTTCATTAAGAATTAATGTGAGACATGTTTTTAAAAATATTTTAGTGGGATTATGGTTGTTTTCATAATAGAATATGTTGATGAAATATTACTAATTGGAAATGAGATACCAACCTTACAAGAGGTTAAAGCATGGTTGAGCAATTGATTCTCCATAAAGGACTTATGTGAACCAATCTACATTCTAGGGAGAAATATCATATGTGATAGACCCAATAGGATACTTGGACTAGGTCAAACTAAATACATTGGCCAAATACTCAAGAGGTTTAGTATGAAACACTCTAGGAGGTGTTTGGTTCTAGTTTTACATGGAATACATATTTCTAAGAAAATGTGTACTTATACACGAGAGGGAAGAGAGATAATGAGTAGGATCATATATGCTTCTTTGATATGAAATATCATGCTTGATTTTTTATGTATGAGGCTTGATATTTCCCATGGTTTAAGCATGGTAGAAATATATCAAGTAGATCTAGGTGAACAATATTGGACTACTATTAAGGCTATCCTTAAGTATCTAAGGATAAATAAATATATGTTCTTGGTTTATGGAGGAAACAAAGAGCTAGTCATAAGGTTTTATAAAATTTTTAGATTTCAGATAGATCCAAATGATCTAGATTCATAGCCAGGATATGTATTTTGCCTCAACAAAGGAGCTGTAATATGGAAGAGTTCAAAGCATCCATTTTTATTTAATTCTATAGCGAAGTCCAAGTATATTTTGTCTTCTGATATAGTCAAGGAAGCATTATGGATTTTTAACTTTTTCCAAGAGATGTATTTGGTTCCTGTCAGTCAATAACATATCATAGTTTACTATGATAATACTGCAATGATGACTCTATCTAAAGAGTTGAGGTCATATCAATGGAAAAACACAAATTTTAGAAGTTTTATCACTTGAGGGATTTTTTTCAATAATTTGATGTTTAAGTGAGTAGAGTATCCATGAAGGAAAACATGGAATACCCCTTAAACAAGGATTTATCTTATTAGAGGCATGAGTATCATGTGTGGTCCTGTGGACTAAGAGTTATTATCAGCCAACTCTAGTGAAAATGGGATTCTGTTGGAGTTGGTGCCCTAGGATTGACATTTTTAGTACTTAATTACAATGTTTAATTATTAATGAAGTTTCTTATAACATCATGATTGTTCCTCTTCATGAAATTTTTATGTGATAATGTCTTAAGAATATATGTCACACTAAAAGGTCATAGTCGTTTCCCACTATGATGAGAATTAGAAGGTTCCACAACATCATTCATGAATATTATTATGTGGAAAGATGATATTGTTTTATGGGACACAAATAATATGGGATATCATGGGTAGGAAGCTCATAATACACTGAGACAACTTCTCATGGTGTTCGTCCTTCATTATCTCCAAGATAGGAGGTTATGATAACATTCCTATATAGAGGAAATCCATATTTCCATGTTTTATTGGATGTTCCTATTAGTATACATATGTATTGATCCTTATACTTTAAATTTATCATTAATGGATATAATTAATCATATTAATTTATGTATCGATTAAAAATGTGATAACATATTCTCACAACAAGGTAAGGTATGTTGGGTATGTCACGAGTGATATTGCATTTGTGGATAATGCAAGAAAGGATTTATCCCTTCTGTCCCTGAATAAAAGTCGATATCTTAGGAACTTTAATGGGAATTGAACTTTCTAGATAAATCAATGTACATGGTATTCATTAGGATAGTTCATATCTAGAATGTTAAATAAATAGACATTGAGAATATATGTTTATGGAACTGAAAAGAAACTTTCTTGATTATAGATACCTTGATAAAGGGATTTTATTACTTGATAAGTGTTCATAGAAGGTAAAAAGTCATTGTTACATTAACTTCTTTATTCATGGGTGCCTTGGAATGTTTCAAGATGAAAACATTAGACTTTATGAAGTTTCACCTAATGCCACTGAGAAATAGTCCTAGACAGTTACACATTAATTGTATGTATAATCTTAGTTAAATTTAAGTATTGAAATTAACAAATTAAAATAAATAACATTTATTCAGGTTTGATTGATTTAGAAGATTTAAAAGCAAGTTATTAAAAAGGATAAGTGAGTTAAATAATACTAATAAATATTTATTTACAAGTTTTTATGAATATAATATTTATTATATTAGTTGATGAATAATGTAGTGATATTTATTTATTAAATAAATATATATAATTCAAGGATTGGTAAATGTTGATGAGGGAAAGAAGACTAAGCATAATGATCTAATTGGAAATGGTATAAATGATATTTATTTATATTCTTAAATTGTTACTCATGTTATGTGAATAATAATAATAATATTATTTGACATGGGGTCAGATAAGAATAATAAAATTGGTAAAGGGTTTATGTGCAATATGCCAACCCTAAACCTAACATAATAAATATCTAATTATAAAACTTTCTATAATAACCATTTTTTCCCAATAGATAAAGAGAGAATTTATTAATCCCTATAGAGAGATCTAGATATCTAGATCATGTAATGTCTTCCTCCTCTCTCTATCCATTGAGAGAACATTAAGAGTTTGTTCTCTATAAGAACAATTCTATTGTGATCAACCACAAGAAACACAAGTAATCAGGATCATCTGGGATATCTCCTAGTGATTCTATAATGATGTACATAGATTTTGGTGCACATGTGGATCATCTCTAGAGGGAATCTACACTTGGATCCAAAAAAGCAATGACCATTTGATGAGATATAGTTAATCAAATCATCAACAAAGAGATAATTATATGTTAAGGTAATTCTATATATTCTCATATATTAATTATAAATTAAATGTAAAGATCCTCATCTTCTCATTCTGGTATTTTTCACTAGTCATGTAATTTATAGTTTTTATTAGGCATGAAATTTTAATCATGTGCAGTAATGATTTCACATAAATTAAGACTAAAAGACGATTTTTCCATGACACTGAGACACTTATGTTACACCTAAAACGTTTAGACTCAATATAACATTTCATCTAAATTCCTTGATTCCTTTGTATACTATTAAGGAATAAATTTATACCCCCAAAACTGATGTTTCAAAGCCATTTTTTATAGAAGGCATAATATCCATGATAGCCTAAAAGATGAATATTTTTTTGGACTTTCTGAATTGTGGGAAAACCAAAAAAATAATAATATAATCATCTTTGAGTTGTGATGTTTCAAAAAGTATAATATGATTGGGCACAACTAAGGATCCATGAATTCAAGAGTGATTAAAATTAGAAATCCACTTTATTCAAATTTATTTTTATGTTGATACTTTGTGGTTATAATATAAGTAAAAATATGATGTTGGATAAGAAAAACACTATATTCCATGCATTGAATATGATCTGGATGCATGATACATGAATAAAATTTTAAGTAAGTATTATTAATTGATAAATTTCATATTTTTCATGGATTATTAAAACGAGTTACTACTGTTAAATCATCAGACTCATCAAACAAGATCCACCCTTTTATTTGAGGAAAATACTACTTCATTTTTAAAAGGAAATTTAATTCCTTTATTGATAACTAATGTGGGACCTACCAAAATATAAAAATTTAATTCCATATTTATATCCACTAGATGATGTTTGAAGGAGAAAGGGTAAGATCTAAATCATAGTAGAGCATGAGGTCATGGATGGGGATAGAATCATATGGGATCCCAAAAATAGTAATATTTTTCAACAAAATTAGAGTCCACATAATAATAATGATAATTTTGTACCACAATATAATTGATATGATAATGGCCCATAAAATGATAAATAAGGCACTTATGACCATTGTGGAAAGAAAGACGAGTGGGATAATAATTTTTATGCATCTAGACATCAAGTTGATCTCTATCTAACATATCCATAGGGAAAAGTTAAAAAGTATATTAAATCTTTATAAGCCCTAAAATTCCATTTATATAAGTCATTATTATATTTTTTAAGCTCTAAATAAGAAAACAATGATTAAAATTTTGATGGAAATTCATTATAGTTTTTATTAATAAATTTATTTAATTTTATTTATTAATAAAACAAGTTAAAGAGATCGATGTATAGTTGATAGCACAAACATGCATGCAATCTTCAATAAATAGAATATTTTTATTATTTAATGATGTTGAAATAAAATGTTAACAAAATATCATGAATAATAACCCTAATTGATGGTTTTAGAAAAAATATTTTGATATTATTCAATGAGACTATAATATATATAAAATCTAAACTATATTATCTGGGATATATAATAAATTTACTCAACTCCAATGATATTCAGATGACTGGATTTCATATTGAAACCATAACTAGATAAAACAATCAATATATTTATATTAAAAATAGTGTATTTTATTAAAAGGAAATATTAGAAAAGTTATCAGATTTATCCTATGGATTATACTGTATAACTATAAAATCCACAAAATTGCATATAATAATGAAGCAAAAATACATAAATATAAAAAATATTTTTTTCATGAATAACTTGGTCATATAAGAAACATAATGATTCCTAAAATAACATAAAATTTAAATATTCACCCCATAAGGAATAAAAAAATTATTCCAAGAAATTATTATTCTATTCCAACATATTTATTATGGAAATTAATTATAAAAGCTTCCCATATAAAAATCATCATTAAATCTCATTTTCTCTTGAATATATTTGTGGGGGTGTATATAGGCCAATTCAATCACTATCAAGACCACTTCGATATTTTATGGTCTTAATTATTTTACAAAAATTTAGTATCATGTTTATTTTGTTGCAACTAGAAATAATACATTACTAATGATTTTTTATCAAATCATAAGACTGAAAAATTAGTTTTTGGATAAAAATTTAACTACATAATACGTTCAAGTTTGTATCTAAAGTATTTTATGATGATTATATGATAGTTTCTAGTATAATAAAGAATTATATTTATCATGTGCATATTAAGAATGGGTTATCCAAACCATTTATTAAAAAACTTCAAATAATTACTTTCCCATCACTATTAAAATTTTAATTGAAAATTTATTCTTGAAGAAATATGAAATTACATGTTATTACACTCATTTACATACAAAAAAATACATATCATATATAATCACTAATGAATCTCATAAATGGTTAAGAACCAGTTATTTCTCAATTATGATTTTTTGGTGTGCTGTATATGTTCTAATAACACCACCACAATGCACCAAATTGGACCCCAAACATAGATTGGGTATTTACATTGGATTTGATTCTTCATCTATCATTAGTTAATTAGAACCATTAACATGTGATCTATTTATTACATGATTTTATAAATTTTATTTATATGAAATTGACTTCCCTCATTTTTGGAGAGAAAATATATTACCTAAATAAAATAGATATCTCAACTATAGATAATTGTATTTAAATGATATTGGTCATTATATCGAGTCATGTGAATTTTATGTTCAAAGGATCATTAATTTATAAAATTATGAAATCAATCTCTATATGAATTAATAGATGTTAATAAATTAGTAAAAAAAATAGGAACCTACAAAAAATGTTTCTATATAGGTTGAGATACCTAATAACTATACTTACAAAGAATTATAATAAATAAATAAATGCTCAAAGTGTGATAGGCTTGTTTATTTTTGAGTTTTGAAAGGACCTACTTTGGTACCACTGAGATGGAGGGGTATAAATAGCATACTATTTTTCTAAATTATTATTCTTAATACAACCTCTAAAATATGTTAAAGTTCACGATCCACTCAATATAGTCTCAAAGACTCAAAATGTCCATAAATATTATGGAAGGTAAGAAAAAAAATATTTTAAAGGTTTATCTCAAAAGCTTAATCCTCACCATGAAGCTTATTTCCCCCAAAATGAATTATCCACTATCCCCAAAAAATATTTTAAAACACAGAATCCATTTTGTTCCACTACTTCTAGAGTCCATTGAAAGATACACTCTCTTATAAAAATCACAATCCAACAAAGAAATATATTCATATTCTCCTAGGTTTCTCTTACACCACTTGATAATATAATATTCCTCTATGAGTAGATATATCAAAAATACTTGAATTTGTAGTCCATAAAGTTATTCAAAACTTTATGATGATGATAAACCTTTTGGTATTGAAACTTCCATAATATTCTAAATGATTTGGATTCTCAATCATCTGAATACTTAGGAAATAAATCTCCTCCTTTGATAAAAGATATCATAGCTTCAGACTCAATTGTCACTTCTCACAAGTTCTTATCTAACTTGTGTTCTTCTAATGTTTCTCAATTTTCTCTCAATATCTCACTCACCAAAAATTTTCATACTATATTTGAAATCCTTATTCATTTTTAATTTTAATTTGAATTTAAAATTCAAATCTTCAAATTCCTTCAATAGCTTCTTTAATATCCCTCGGATAATCTCTCATTAGATCTTCACCATCCAATTTGAAATGAAATATAAAATAGTTTGGAATAACCACTAAATTGATTAAATGTATCCAATTCAATATAGATATTTAAAACTACCAATAATTTTACTAGAAAAATATTTCTATAGTGTGAGGTGTGGCACTATGGTGTGATTAATATCACTACAGCAAAGCTATATGTTTTTCAGTGGTTTCTTATCAAATACTTAATACCTATGAAATGTGACCTATGGGATACGATATATAGGTCTTAGATTCTATAGTATCACAAAAACCCTTCAATTAGGCTTTGTGACATGATTTATGCATTGTTGTGTGTTCCTCTACCTATTCTCCTATGGAATGGAATATGGGATTCAACATGGTGGACCCAAATTCTATAATAACACTAAAATCCTGTCTTGAGATGCCTTGAAGTGTGATCTTGGTTCAATATAATATACAACTCATTTCTATTATTTTAACAACATAACTAGTTTCACTATAGTGTGAAGACATATGACTGAGTATCCCTTGTGGTGTAGTCACTCACCGTACAATGTGAGTTCATGTAGGATATCTTTCACCCCACTTCAAAATTTAGAATCTCAATGGCATGGAAAATACAATGCAACATTATCTCTCTTTATCCATTATTTTCATGGTGTAGTATACAACTTACGATGTGACCTCAACTTATAAATTTAATCTTGCATCATGGTCTCTTCTTCTATGATATGTTATCACTACAGATCAGTTCAAGCATCGTGTGATTTAATTATACCAAAAATATTAGATTCTTCATAAAATAAAAATCAATAATTAATCACCAATATCCAATCATATTCTTCACTTTAATTTCTTCATCAATATATTAAAATTAGTGAATAATTTCTCTTATTGAAAAAATAGAACTCACAATGTAGAGGTTAAACCCCCCCTTTTATTTCACAAAAAACCCTTATAAATGATATATCAATATGTATGACTCAAAGGTAAACTATTCTCCCCCTCATTGATAATAAATTTAATGTGACAATGTGGGAAAAATATCTCACCTCATATTTCTTCTCATACCTTTTGATATTTTAAAGAAAGGGATGATATCACATGGTTCCATAGCAATGATCCTTAGATTAATCCCCTCCAAGTCTACATGGGTCAACCAGATGTAGAAAATAAGGGAGATTTTATTAAGGTTATATAAGCTATCTATAACAACCAATCATGTGATAACATTCATAAAATACTAACATAGGGGATAGTTAAAATAGATTTATCAATAAAAGAATGATCCCACACACACTTTAAAAAACACATAAAAAAATTCATGTGCAAGTAATAAATTCCCCCCTTTTATCATAATTTGATCGAAAAACACTCCACCTATTCATAACAATGGAGTGAAAGTGTGATTCATATACCTCAATTCTAGATTTCATGGAGCTGTCCATATTTTCAAAAATCTCTTCATGACATCTTCTTCTCAAATTTTACTCCCCCTAAAGGGATGCACTATTTCCTCTTCATCATTGAGTAGTGATCTATGTAAAAATCATCATCTTTTCTATCCAAACATGAAAACCTAAAAAATATAATTTAATTCCCTACGTGTTATAAAAAATATAAAAAATATTAAAGTAATAAGAAGGGAACTTCTTTTTTCCTCAGAAAAAACACTTAGGATGATAATTTTCTCTAAACTGTGTCTTTTTTCCTTTTAATCTCATAACATTTTTTCCTATTTATAGTCTCAAAAAGATGTTCATTGAATTTTTTATTTTAAACTACTTTCACATGTTGAGTAGTTTTCTCCACTTTAGATAAATTCTAATTTACCATAACTTCATCTTCTTGAACCATTTCATTTTTTCCTTATAAAATTTCTCACCTTCCTTCAATTATTTATCAATTTTTAATATCACTGAACAAAAATTCAATCATTACAAAACTAAAAACATGGGTTATTTCCACAGTTCAAAAATGTGGCCGTAGGCTGCGACCACAGTTTTTCCCAACTGTGGGCGCTATCGTTGTTGCAGTAGGGTCTGACCTATTTCCATGGTTTTGAAAACTATGAAAATAGGTGTATTCTTACTCAGATATAGTATTTGGGCTATGACCAGAGTTTTAATCATGAAATAGGTGGCCTATTTCCATGGTTTTAACCATGGATATAGCCCTAGAAAACCATGGCAATAGCCTAAAAATAGTGCGTGCCTAACAAAATTCAATCTTTGCACCTTCACTTCATGTTTCAGCACCCTAACCACTACACCACCAAGGCCTTTGTATATATATATATATATATTATGTTATATATATTATTAAAAACTGTGGCAATATCCTGAAAACCCTGGCAATAGTTCTTCCCGCCATTTTTTTGCGGGAAATTTTTTCTCCCACACAAGGGCGGGAGACCTATAGCCACAGTTTTCAAAACTCTGGCTATAGACCACATAACCATGGATATAGGTATGGGATATAGCCACAGTTTTCAAAACTATGGCTAGATCCCATGAAAAAATGGCCTATAGCCATGTTTTTGAAAACCGTGGCTATAGGCCACATAACCCTAGCTATAGCCTACCTATAAGCATAGTTTTAAAACCATGGCTATAAGTCTGTGGCAATAGCCTAGTTTCTACTTGTGTTATTTATAGAATTTCTTGGTTTTCTTTAGCTTCTAATTTGACTTCTTTGTAAACTTATCATTATTTGGTTGAAATATCTTCATTATTTCAATATTTCTCCCAATCATACAATGTGAAATTTCTATAGGTAACGTATTCATGCATACGATAAGATCCCATGTTTTGAACTGGGTTATAAATTATAAATAAATTGAAATTTTTATATGTTAGATTAACCAAATCATAAATTGGTATTTGGAATGTAATTCAAAGAGTTAGAACACAAAAAAGTGTTGTTTTTAGATGGGGCTTAAGAGATAAGAGGTATTTTGGAATATTGAATGAGTTTTGGGATCTTGGGAATTTAAAAGCTAATTTTAGAGAGAGATATCCCAAGGCATATGGTTGGAACATGGTTAATGATAACCATAACCACATGGCCTATTTTTTTTATAGGAACATAGTTTTTTTAACCATGAAAGGGATCCTAGATAACTATGTGTTTTGGTTCGAAAGTAAATTGGGACTCACACTATTGGTGAAAATTTTTTCAAACCGTGCACTGAAACCATGCAGGTTCGAGGTGTGCTTGGGTAGTGGCACTATATGGTTGACACAAAATTGGTAAATTGTGTATGTCATGATATATTCCATTGATGATAAATGCATATAATGAACTAAAAAAGCAGTTTCTATGTTTGTATTGACTCTTAAAAAGGGATGTGATTAATTTGTACTAAATGAATTGTTAAATGGAAAGGAATTACACTTAGCCAATGAATAAATTAATAAATTTAATTATTAACTATTTTTTTCTCATGAGTGAAATGATAAATAGAATGAAATGAGTTGTTAGGTAAGTTAGATAAACCCCCCTTAGTCCCTGATCACTTAACTTATGCTTGACTATTATGAAGGACCGATTTAATATAATTAATTGAATTGAAATTAATTAAAGGAATGATTTATGATGAATTGTGAACTGAAGTAGATATTTCTTATGTCTTATGTTTAGTTATTAAATGCAAAATGCCTAATTATTATATTAAGAATTGTGCGATAATTGGATTCCTTATACATAATTTCTTGGATGTGCATGTAGGTCTCTGGAATTATATCATGCCTTGAGAAATACATGGGTTCCTTATATATAATTCCTTGTAAGGGATCATAGGTCATTGGAATTATATTATACCATGATAAATACTTGGGTTCCATATATATAATTCCTTTTATAGGCTCATAGGTTATTGGAACTATATTACAATTTGAGCGATACTTGGTTTCCTTATATGGAATAGATTGTGTGTGAGTATAGGTAAGAGGAAATTACCATATGCCTTGAGTGGTACTTGGTTTCCTTATATATAATTCCTTGGGAATGATCATAGGAAAACTAGAATTATTTAGTTCTTGATTACTACTGAACCTTGATTGGGATTGTTGGACATGGTATTCCATATCCCTAGTTTGAATGATTGGGATGATGCACTTATTTTAAAACACGAGACCCTTATGATATATGGTTTAGAATTATTACCCCTATATTACCTAGAGAATGTATCAGAATCAGTTGGTATTATTAAAAGGGAACAACAAGGTTTTATCTATAGAGGCCAAATCTTATCATACATAAATATTACATCTTTTGAGATTAATATTCATTACATTACACAAACACATGACTGAGGACCATAGTTTTTTAGTGACTATCACACCCATGTACTTCATTTAAGGTACTTTTTTCTCTTATATTACTGGCTTAACATCCCCCCCTAAGTTTCCCCTAGCCCCCCTTGAATTTTAAGGAGTTTGGACACTTTTTGAGTGGACAAAAGGGGGCGCACAGTTTGCTAAACTGTGCAAGAAAACCATGCGGACTTTTATAGATCATTAAAAATGTTTTTAATTTCCATTTTTTCCCTCCCGATATTTACGAAAACTCGCCCCTTTCTTCCCCCATTCGACCATTACAACCATTTCATCCTTCCAATATCCTCAAACCCTCCTTGTAACTCCATTTTGAAGGGGGATTTGGTGGAGAAACTTTAAACTTCCACAAATAAGTGAATATCTTCTTTATTTATCTCCCTTTTCATTGGGTTTATTCCCATATTCATGAAGTTCCATATTTTTAAAAGGTAGGGTTTCGAACCTAGGGTTTGATCCTGAATTTCTTGGCCTTTTTTGGTTTTAGGCTTGATCTAAGTCCCTTGTGGTGCAACAATGGTGTAGTTGGATTTTCCCACAAAGATTCAATGGTTTTGATATTTGTGGTAGGTGATTCCATGGATAATAAATGATAGATGAGTTATATTTTATGTATTTATATTTTTATCACACTTATCATCCATTATTCTTGCTGCAAAATCTGGTTTTGGTGACGTTTGTTGAGAAAATGATTTGTAGGTACCAATTTGGTGTTAAATTGGGTGTTTTACATGTCTATTTTATGTTATGAGAAATTGAGTTGTTTTATAACTCATGTAATGGGTTTACAGAAATGTTCTGGGTGCTGAAAATTTTCTTTTGGTGAATATGGGTATGCCCATGGTGTTCAAAGAGAAATTTTAAAGGGATTTTATGTGTAAAGAATTGTTAAATTTTGTGAAGTCGTTTTATTGAAATTCTAAAGGTTTTATTGAGTGGTGTAAGTGGTGACAAAAAATGTGTAGCTACTGTTTTTAGTTATTTATGACCAAAGCTGATGTGTTTATGTGATAATGGATTTTTGTATCATGATATAATGATTTGAGCACAAAGGGGGAAGCCCGAATACCTAGGAGGGTGGATATGTACTAGTACGCTAGTGATATAAATGGGTTTTGTCCCTATTTCACTGTAAAAAATGTATAAAAAAACACTAAAAAACTATATTGATGATTATTGGGGAACACTAGGTTATGGGTATGTTCCCTACCAGTGGATCATGCATGAGAACAGATTTTTCTATGGTTACTTTACATCGAGGTATGAGGTACATGGGTCCCAATACTAACTAGTGCCTAAGGGTGTTCCCAAGATTTGTGATCATTGAATATTATGTATTTATATTTGGAATATGGTTGTTTTTTCTAGAAAATACAGTATATTACATGTTTTTATTGAAATTTTATCATTCATAGAAAGTTTCCTTTGAAATCTGTTTACATTTAAAAGTTTCATTCTTTAAAAATTATTTCCACCACCTCTTATTTATCTAAAATGGATTGATTTTTATCTTGTATTGTTTACTATATAGAATATATTGGTGGTATCCTATTGGTATTAGGAATACACCCTAGTTAAAACCCTTGGGTGTAAGTAGACTTGGTCATTTTTGACACAGGTAAAAGAAATGCTTTGGGTGATGGCGGTTCAGGGTGTTAGTTCCCATCCATGGTGCGGAGTTGTGAAGACGGCTAGTGGGTGATGATCCCTTGTCATGTGGAGTAATTGGGGATGTTTTTATGCTGTTTATATATGTATTTGGACCTCTTTTACTATAATTAGACCTATTAATTTAGTTCTATATTTTTTATGAATCTCATTTGGTATGAATTTTTCAGATTCGGTTTATCTATTGTTTTTGATGTTTTCTGATTCCATATTCGGGTAAATCATTCCCAAACCAAAATATATGGTACCGAGGCACTTGTTCCATCATGTGGGGATATGGAACGCCCTTTGGGCCTTTTCACAGGCTGGGTTTGGCAACAGTTTGGATGGATACCTGATTCGTTTTGTGACAAAATGGTATCAAAGGAGCCCAATGTTTTTGAGTTATATCATTACTTTGGGATTAGTTGGGATAGACAGAAGATAGGATTTTTGGGACTTGGAGTTTTGGTCATGTGTTGGGTTCTTGAACTGTACCTCTCTTGGTAGACCTCGAGTCACCATGGGACATCAGAATTGTTTGTTTGACTTCACTTCCAGGTGAGACGTGTGGGCTGCAGACTACACATGGACATCATGGGTAGGGGTGAAGTAGTGGTTTATTTTATTATTGTAATGTTTTTGGATTCATTATATTTGATGATATTGATGGAATTTTTTATAACTATTGTACTTATTTTTTCTCTTGTGATTGTTTCCATTTTGCAGCAATATGCCTCCCCGGAAAACTCCCATGCACCCATAGGAGGAATCCAGAGAGAGTTCTCCCTCACCACTTGATCAAAGGTTAGTAGAGGTTGTGGTTCGGGCTATCCAAGAACTAGGAAATGGAATGGATCCTATTCTGGCTTCTATTAGAGAATATGAGACTAATCCTAGGAGGGAAAAGGCCCAGGAGTTCCTGAAAAATAAGCCTCCTACTTTCCAAGGTAGCATAAAACTCTAGGAAGTAGAGGAATTTCTCAAAAAGATTGAGCACATGCTTGAGTTCCTAAATACACCTAAGGAGCTTAGGGTAAATTGTGTCTCTTTTCTATTGGAGGGTCTCATCCATAGGTGGTGAGAATTGATACTTCAAACTGGGAAGAATGAGCAGATGCGCTGGGGAGATTTCAAGGCTGTCTTCAATGAGTAGTACTGCCCTGAGGTCTTGGAATATGCTAGGTCCCGAGAGTTCATGTATCTTGTTTAGGGGGATCTTTCTATGATGGATTATGCCAACCATTTCACTGATCTAGTTTGGTATGCTCCTGAAATCATCTCTAATGAGCAAGAGAAGGCCCATAGGTTTGAGAAAGGCTCACGACCATATATATACTCCCAGGTTTTCTTGTTTAAGATGAGGAACTATGCTGAAGTGGTCAACTGGGCGTGTATAGTGGATATTGGATGAAAATGGAGGGATGTTTTCTCTAGGTCAGTATTAATAGTGGGTCGTGGAAGATCTTTAGAGAAAAAAAGGAAGTGGGAGGAATAGGTGAAGAAGGGAGGTGGTAGTTCAGACCACTCTTCCTGGCAGTTTTTATCTGTGGATTCTGATGTGAGATCGGATGTATGCCACCATTGTGGGAGGATAGGGAACATCCAAACAGCATGCCCAATTCATCTGAAGGCTTGTTATCAATGTGGAGTTATGGGTCACTTGCAGTGCTTTTGCGGGGTGGCATGTCCACTTTAGAGTGGGGTGAGATTAGTGGCTTCAAGAGGAGTGCCAACTTAGTCCAAGCCATCAAAGATGGGGGGATCTCAATTTGGTGGCTGTGGTGGTAGGGATGGGTCATATTTTTGGTAGATATTGTTTAAATCATAGCCACAGACTAGTGGTCTTCCTCTAGAAGAGACCAGACATCTCCATGTGGTGGATCAGGCACCAGCAGGATCAGAGGCGGGACCGTCGATAGTTCGAGGTAGTATTTTGATTGAATATTCTACAGATGATGCTATTTTTTGATACTGGTGCCTCTGTTTCATTCATTTTTGCACGTTTTGTGGACACACTGAATTTTCCAACCGAGTTTTTGTCTTTTGCGATGGAGTTGGTGACGTTACTGGGAAAGAAGAAGGAGCAGGGTCTGAGGTGCCCATCATGTGCGCTTTCCATATCTGGTGTTGAGATGGAGTGGGACCTCTTAGTATTAGATATGGAGCTACTTGACATAATACTTGGCATGGATTGTCTAGTACACTTCAAGGAAGACATTGATTGCTATAGGCGGCATGTCAGTTTCACAACACCTAATGAGAGTTGTTAGGTTTTTCGTGGGTAATGGGATCCTTGGTCGAGTCTTGAAGGACCTCCAATCCCAGATTTGGGTGATGATATTTTTTATTTATCATAACTTGTGATAGAGGATGATGGTCATGCTACTTAAAATGGACTACCTCATGTAGTTGTCGAGTTTCCGGAGGTATTTTCGGATGATTTTTTAAGTCTTCCCCTCGAGCGGGATGTGGAGTTCTTGATTGATCTGGCGCTGGGAACATAGATGATATTTATTCCCTTATATCAAATGTCCACCAATAATTTTAGGGAATTAAAGATATAGTTGGATGACTTAGAATCCAAAGGATTTATTCGACCGAGCGTCTCTCCTTGGTCCACTGTTGTGTTGTTCGCCAAAAAGGCTGACGGATCCCTCCAGTTGTCCATTGACTATTGGAAGATGAATAAGGTAAAAATCAAGAACAAATATCCTTTTCTCCAAATTGATGAATTATTCGATTAGTTGAAGGGGGAAAGGTGGTTTTCTAAAATCGACTTGTGTTCAGGCTATCATCAACTTAGGGTGAAAGAGGCAGATATCCCAAAGAAATCCTTTCAAAGAAGGTACGACCACTTAGAGTACTTGGTCATGCCCTTCAGATTGACCAATGCTCCAATGGTCTTTATGAGAATCATGAATAGGTTGTTCCATAATTATCTTGATTCTTTTGTCATGGTATTTTTGGATGACATCCTAGTTTATTCGGGATCTAAGGAGTAACATGATAATCACCTGCAGATCGTTATGGGGACTTTGCGAGAGCATCAACTTTATGTAGAGTTGTCCAAATCCACTTTTTGGATCAGAGAAGTGAAATTTCTGGGGCATGTGATCTCATAGTAGGGGGTTTTAGTGGACCCCAAGAATATCAGTGAGGTTATGTCGTGGGAGAAGCCAAATAATGTGTTCGAGATCAAGAGTTTCCTTTCTCTGGATGGTTATTACAGGCAGTTTGTTCGGGATTTCTCTCAGATTGCTTCACTGATGACCACTCTCACCCAGAAAGAGGTGAAGTTTGTATGGCCACCAGAATTTTAGTCATCGTTCGAGGAGATGAAGAGGTGGTTGGATACTGGCCCTATTCTAATTTTTACAAAGGCTGGAAAGTGGTATGTGGTGTATTGTGATGCTTCAGGTATGAGTATTGAGTGCGTGCTTATGCAGGATGATCACATGGTGGCGTATAGATCTTGCAAACTCTGATCACATGGAAATAATTACCCAACCCACAACTTGGATTTAGTAGTTGTGATGCATGATTTGAAGACTTGGTATCACTACCTATTTGGGGAGAAGTTTGTGGTCTACTCTGATCACAAAAGCTTGGTCTATATCTTCTCACAGAAGGACCTCAACTTGAGGCAGTGTCGTTGGATCCAGTACCTTCAGGGGTTCAACATTGACATTGTCTATAACATAGGAAAGGGTAATGTGGTGGCTGATTCCTTGATCAGAATATTCCTAGTGCAGGATTTGAGGAAGTCCAGTGATGAGTGGAATTTGATGGAACTCTTTGCTCAGATGAATGTGGAGACCGAGGAGCAAAATGGGGGGGGGGGTGTGTTCTCAGAGAGATTTTAGTTGACTACTTATCTGGTGGAGCTAATTCAGATGGAGAAGCCTAATTATGATCTTTTTCAATGGTTGAAGAAGTTTCTTCATGGTGGGGAGATGTCCTCTGATTAGTTGTCATCTCTTGAGGGCATCTTGTGCTTCAAGGGTCGTTCAATAGTGTCATTATCTCCGCAGAAGGTGGTGATGGAGGATAGCCACCAGTCTCAGTGGGATGTCCATCCAGGTTCCACCAAGATTTATTATGATATTATTTTGAAGTTCTGGTGGCCTGGTATGAGACAAAACATCATGGAATTCGTGTTGAGATGATACACATGCCAACAGGTGAAAGCAGAGCATCAAAGGCCCTCTGATTTGCTCCAGCCATTACCCATTCCTACCTGAAAGTGGGAATAGTTTTCCATGGAATTCATTGTTGGATTTCCTCTTACAAATCGAGGTAATAATTACATTTGAGTGGTGATTGATCATCTGACCAAATCATCCCAATTCATTCCGATCAGAGATATAGATAAAGTGGATGAGTAGGGCCATTTGTATCTTTAGAAGGTGGTAAGGATCTATGGTGTTCCATCAGAATTTTTCTCAGATAGAGACCCCCATTTCACTTATTGGTTTTCTGAAGACCTTTATAAGGCCTTGTGGTCTCATATTAAGATGAACATGGAAAACCATCCTCCAACAGATGGTCAGATAGAGCGGGCGAATCAGATTTTGGAGGACATGCTCCGTGCATGTGTTCTAGACTTTGGAGGTTCCTGGGATAGCAATTTGGGATTGGTTGAGTTTTCTTATAATAATATTTTCCAATAATATATTTTATTTTATTTTTTTGAGGCGTTCTATGGTTGGCCTTGTCGGTCCCCCCTGTGTTAGGCTGATGTAGGTGAGACCTCACTACTGGGGCCGAGTCTGGTGCATGAGACATCTGAGAAGGTCAATTTGATCAGGAAAAACTTATTGACAGCTCGGAGTCACCATAAATCATATAATGACCAGAGGAATCAGGACCTAGAGTTTTCTGTGGGTGATAGGGTATTCTTTAAAGTGTCCCCTTGTCTAGGCCATCGTCGATTGGGAAAGAAAGGGAAGCTGACACCATGGTATGTCAGACCTTTTGAGATCACCGAGAATATTGGAAAGGTGGAATATAGGTTGTACTTACCTTATTAGTTTAAATCTATACATAAAGTATTCCATGTATCCCAGTTGAAGAAATACAACCCGGATCCATACCATGTACTGAATAGGGAGGAGTTGGATGTAGAGCCTGATTTATCTTTTGTTGAGCAGCCAGTGCGAATAGTGTAATTACAAGAAAAGGTGATTCTGGGGAAGTCTATTCCACTGGTTCGGGTTCTTTGGAATAAATTGAATGATACACATGAGACATGGGAGCATAAGTCAGGGGTCAAGGAAGATTACCCGTTCTTGTTTTCTGATCAACCTTCAGGATGACATTCCGTGGCAGAAAGTTTTCATGGTGGGGATAATTGTTACACCCATGTCCTTTTCTTAAGGTAATGTTTTATCTTATATTCCTGGACTAACATTTTACCTATGTTTCCCCTATACCCCTTGAATTTGAATACGTTTCAACACCTTTTGAGTGGACAAAATGGGGTGTACGTTTTGGGCGCACGATTTGCTAAACCGTACAAGCAAACCATGCGGCCTTGTCTAGCTCATTAAAAATGTTTTTAATTTTGATTTTTTCCCTCCCAATATTTATCCAAAATTTCCTCTTTCTTCCCCCATTTGACCATTATAGCCATTTAATCCTCCCAAGAACCTCAAACCCTCCTTGGAACTCCATTTTTTAGGGGGATTTGGTGGAGAAACTTCAAACTTCCTCAAGTAAGTGAATCTCTTCCCAAGTTCTCTCATTTTTCATAGGGTTTATTCCAATATTATTGAAGTTACTTGTGTCCAGTAGGTAGGGTTTATAACCTAGGGTTTGATCCTGAATTTCTTGGCCTTTTCTTTTGGGTTTAGGCTTGATCTAAGTCCCTAGTGGTGCGACAGTGGTGCTGTTGGATTTTCGCACAAAGATTCAAGGGTTTTGATATTTGTGGTAGGTAATTACATGGGTAATAAATGATATATGAGTTATCTTTACTGAATTTAAATTTTTGGCACACTTATCATCCATTATCCTTGCTGTGAAATCTAGTTTTGGTGACGTTAGTTGAGTAAATGATATTTAGGTACCAACTTGGTGTTAAATTGGGTGTTTTACGTGTCTATTTTATGTTATGCCAAATGGGGTTGTTTTATAACTCATGTAATGGGTTTATAGAAATGATTTGGGTTCTAAATATTCTGTTTTGGTGAATATGGGTATGCCCATGGTGTTCAAAGTGGTGTTTTAAAGGGATTTTGTGTGTAAAGCATTGTTAAATTTTGTGAAGCTATTTTATTGAAATTATAAAGGTTTTATTGAGTGGTGTAAGTGGTGAAAAACATATGTAGCTACCATTTTGAGTTGGTTATGACCATAAATGATGTTTTTATGTGACAATGGATTTTGGTATCATGAGATAATGGTTTTAACACAAAAGGGGAAGCTCGAGTACCTAGGAAGACAGATATGTACTAGTACGCTAGTGATCTGGATGGGTTTTGTCCCTGTTTCACTGAGAAAAATGTATAAAAACAACACTGAGAAAACTATATTGATTATTATTGGGGACCAATATGTTATGAGTATGTTCCCTACTAGTGGCTCGTGCATGAGAATAGATTTTTCTATGGTTACTTTACACCGAGGTACAAGGTACATGGGGCCTGAGACTAACTAGTGCCTAGGGTTGTTCCCGAGATTGGTGCTCATTGAATCTTGTGTATTTATCTTTGGAATATGGTGTTTTTTACTATAAAATACAGTATATTACATGTTTTATTTAAATTTTATCATTCATATAAATTTTCCTTTGAAAACTATTTACATTTAAAAGTTTCGATCTTTAGAAATTATTTCCACTACCTCTTGTTTATCAAAAATGGAATGCTTTTTATCTTGTATTGTTTACTTTATGGAATATATTTTTGGTATCCTATTGGGATTAGGTTCACACTCTACGTAAACCCCTTGGGTGTAAGTATACTTGTTTATGTTTGACATAGGCAAAGGAATGACTTTGGGTGATGGCAGTTCAGGGTGTTAGGTCCCATCCATGGTGCGGAGTTGTGGAGACGGCTAGTGGGTGATAACCCCTTGTCATGTGGAGTCCTTGGGGATATTTTGATGATGTTTCTATGTGTATTTGGACCTCTTTTACTATTATTAAACATATTTATTCAGTTCTGGATTTTGAATAAACCTCGTTTGGTATGAAGTTTTCAGATTCGATTTTTCGATTGGTTTTGATGTTTTATGCTTCCATATTCAGGTAAATTGTTCCCAAACCAAAATATATGGTACCTAGAAACTTGTGACATCCCATGGGGATAGATAACACCCTTTGGGCCTTGTCACGGGCCAGTTTTGGTTCCAGGTTTGATGGAGAACAGATTCAGTTCATGGTAGTGACTTTGGAGACAAGGTACACAATCTTCCTATTTAGTGAATTATCTTCAATGATTACCACAAAAATATTCCCATTTAGTACTATTCATAGACATACACTACATAAAACTTTTATTTATAACCTGGGGAAAGGAATCATAAGAGAGGGAGAGATATGATTCTCTATAAGGGTAACCAAGGAAAAATATATAAACATAACATGATTTAAAGGGTATGAAAATGTGAGAATAAAATATAAAAACCATACTATGCATATAAAATATTGAAATATTGAGTCATGGAATAAAACTTTACATTTCATATGACATGAATCATAAGGAAGTCAAAGAACATAATCCATAAGAGTATAAAATTTTTATAAGACATGACATTTTGGCATACACATAAGTATAGAAAATCATTTCCATAGTAGTCAAGGATCACTACCAAGGATATCATACTAGAATGGGTTCACTCCCCAATACATCATAGTATTCAAGGTTCACTCCCAAGACCATCATAGTGGAAAAATCACCTTATTAAATCAGGTTCATTCCCCATTTTAGTCATATCTATCTCATGATATATAAATCTATAACCAATTCTTTGGAGGGAGATATAGGTCCCATCCATCAAATAATGAAAACCATATGTATGTGTACTACAAGATCATAAAATAATAATCATAACATAAACCATGAAATTAAATGCTTTTCATAAAAATTTCATCATATCATAACATGCGGAAAAGAGGTAAGTTTCATAATAATTTCATCATTTCATCACAACATAACCCGTGAAAAGCACCAGGTTTCACAAAAATTTCCTCATGGTGTAACCCTAGGAAAAGAAACAGGTTTCATAAACATCATGTAATCATAATAAAAAACCATTCAAATAAATAATAAGAATGGTATGATTAGATTATAGCCTTATTAAGGCATAAAAAACATCTATATTCCATTTGAGATGGAAAATGATTTTGAAAGATCATTAATTTTTTTTGTGAGGAAAATAACTTTTCTTTGAAAATAACTTTATGAAACTAAAATTTCATAAATAATTTTGGAAATTATTTTCTTTGAAAATAATATTTAAAACTTTTAATGGAAGCATAAAAATAATTTAAACATTTCTTAAGAAAATATTATTTCTGATTTGATTTTTTTTTTAAATTAAAACATTTTAAAAATACTTTTTTTTGAAAATAACTATGAAAATTTATAATTTAGGCATAAAAGAAAATAATGGCCATTATGGAATGAAATTTAATTCATTATATATACATTAAAATAAATACTTCTTTCACCTTTTTGTTAGTAAATTTCAGACATGCATTATTTGAAAAATGGCATGAAAATTTCTTTAATTTTTTTAAAAAATTAAAACATGGGTAAAAATTTATTTTATAAATAATTTGAATAATTTTATAAATTTTTTAAAAACATTTTTATAAAACATGGTTTTGGAAGAAAAAATATTTTTGACTGAAGAGAGAAGTAACGATGATTTATCTTAAAAACATTATTTTGGTCTCTTGAGTACAAAGAGAGAGAAAAATGGAGGGAAAAAAAGAATTATCATGAAATAAATAGAGGATAATAACTTTCATGAGTTCAGTGAGATATGGATTATAATATATTTTCATAAAAACATTATCGTAAACAATCTCGATAAATGATAAGATTGTATCATAAAACTCTTTCCACTTTGGTAACATTGAATCGTAAGCCCCATGAATGAATACCATAAAATGAATATTAACATATCATGAGAATAAATAAATTCATGATATTACATTTAAATGTTTATTTTTATGTACCTTATTGGATAAGATAGGTTCATAACATAACATATGTCTAAAAGAAGAAAAATTGAGATAAACATTTCTTACCGCTTTTGTAAAATTTGAACAGGTAAATCCATGAAATAGAGATACTAAAAGGGATATGTAAATAATAATAATTTTGAGTATTTGAATCATAAAAGAAATTAATTTTTAGTATATAAACCACATAAATTAAATACATGGTAAATCTAGAATTTGTCTCATAGAAAATAAAAGCAAGACAAAAATCCCTTACCTTAACTCTCCACTTTATTCATAAAAATTAAAACCTCCTATATAATAAATATAATTTTATTAAAAATATATTATAGAAACATAAATATATATATCATAACATATATTATTTACTTATCACATTTTATCACCTGTTTATTAACAATTCTATGTTAAATTCATGTTTTGGGCAATAACTGCTTTGTTTTTCATGTAAGATTTGATTTGTTATTTTTTTTCCTCTTACTTTGATTAGGATTACACAATATCCAAAATTTTATAAATTATATAAATATCATATATACTTAGTACATATGTATTTATATTATTCTATAAAATTTATAAATAGAAAATGAAATAAACCGTTTATAGAGATGGTAGATTGTACATACTCATGAACACTGTTTCCATTTTCTTGAAGGATTAAAAGAAAGGTAAAAAATATATTAAAATTAAAAAATAATTTTTATGACCTATATAACACATATGATTAATTTAAACTTTTATTATTACCTTACATTAAAATCATATGTGAATAACGAATCACATCGCTTCGTGAGGCGGTAGTCTGTCGTACAAATGAACTACGTAATCATATCCCCCATAGAATGGAAGGTAAGAAGATATATGAGATATAATAATTACATAGGTACAATAATATCATAAATACCATATATAAATATTAAATCCATCATTATATCCATCCGTGAGAGTTGGTTATGGAAACTGAATAACATCAGTTTGCGTGGTGGTAGTCTGCCATACACATGAATGATGATTTTATAACCCATTTATTGAAATAGAAGAAGGAATTTGGTAATTAAATTAACATTAAAAAATATAATTACATTTAATATACTTATTTTAGTGTACCATGATGTTTTAATAATAATTTAAGGAGGTGGAGGAATAAATAATATAAAATGCTTGGTTAGGAACATTACCTCTTCTTCAGACAACTACTTTTGGTTTGCACCAAAATATTTACGAGGTAAAATTTATAACCAAGATAAGTATTATAGGATTATAGGAGGTAAGTAATGAAGTTATTTTTTTAGTTATTATTAGAACCAATGGGGGTTTAAAGTGTGAATAGTATAGGAGATGGGGTGGCCTTTAATATGTGAGGTGAGTGACACACTTGTAATTTTTGAAAAGAAAAAGGTGTAACCATGTTTTTCACATGACACAAGGATCCAAAATGGACCATTATAAAAAATATATGATATAAGGTCTAAATATTACTTTAAAATTGGTGTTGGAAATGTTTTAGGTAAATTTTAATCCTTATTTTTTCATTTAACCCTTAGTGAACTCATTTTTACCTTAACCATTGTAAATACTTTTTATTGTTTTATACTATTCATTATTGTAAAAAAGTAAGTTAAAATTATTAGATAAAATAAATTATTCTAATTCCAAATATGTTATACATTTTTATAAATTCCATTCACATAAGTGGAAAAATTTAAATTTAAATTAATCCCGCAGACGTGATGTGAAAGTGGGTTTTCAAAGAGAAAATGATCAAATGCTTAAAAAGTTTTTATATAAAAAGTGAATATAAAAATGATTCCAATTACCTAAATTGGATTAAAATATATATAATTGAACAAATTTTTCTTTGAAGACTATATTAAAACAAATTTTATTTTTTAAAAAAACATTAAAAGAAATGACAATTCTTAATAAAAACTCATATTTTTCACAATTCAACGAAAAACTTATCTTCTCAGAAAATTATCAAAAATTCACCCTAAGATAATTTTTAAATTATAATTCCAAAAATTAATTTTTTAAAAATAAATTTTCTAAAAGTTTGAAATTTGTTTTTACAATAAGTGTGCAAAAGGCGACAAAAATTCTTTTTAGAAAAATACAATTTTAAGTCTAAAATTGGATTTATTCTTAACTCATATCAAGAAAATAAATTATATGAATGTTGAAAATTTGTTTGAATATATAATATATAAAATTTATTAAAATAATTAATAAAAATTGTTTTTTTAATTTATTTATTTAAAAAACATTTCTGTGCCTAATTATTTTTTGGAAAAAGATTTCCTTTATTTTCAAATGGTTCTTATTTTCATTTCTAAATAATTGGTTAGAAAATAATTAATTTTATATACATGTTTAAAGCATATATTTTCATAATTTTATTAGTATTATTCTTTAATTCCATTATAATGGCTAGGTGATAACTATCATATTAAATAATAATATTTTAATAGTATGTCATGTTTCATTCAAACTTGATGTTGTGAGTCACACAAAATATCTAAAAATTATATTTATTTGAAAAAAATATTTCACAAAATATTGGGGTTTTATATTCTAACCCTTTTAATAAATGGAATCCTCATAATTTGAACTTGATCTTGGTAAACATGGGTTTAACATTTGAAAATCTAGTTGTGGGAAACCCACGTCATAAAAAGGGTTAATAAAACATTTTCTTTAAGAGAGAGAAAGGGATGTGAAAAGGTCATATGGAATAACACATACTAGGTTTTCAAATAGGATAACATAGGTGTGAAGTGGAAACGTGTACATATAAGAGAAAAATAACACCCAAATACCAATGGAGAGTGATAGGGAACATGGTCATGATAAAGTTAACAATTACAAAGTGATAAACCAAATAGGTATGAAAAAGATCATTGATATCATAAAAAATGATGATAATAGGAAATTTTTTTATTTCATGATCCTTTTCCTAATGTTGGGGAATTTTCATGATATGATATATTTAGTTTATCTCATACCATTTCGTAAGAACAATCTCATCCTCTAGTCATGCATTGAGAAATTTCCATTTCATCTCTTACTATAAGAGATGAATTATTCATGTATATAGTACAAAATAAGATCTATTAAATAATGAAAATTCATTCCTTTTATCTCTAGTTATTATAAAAAAATGGTTAGTATAAGTTATGCATAAATATTCATATGTTGAAATGATACATTAATCTCTAAAACCTCATCCAAAATTCAACTCAAAACATTCTATAAATGGTTAACCTTATAACCTTTTCAAAATTAAAAATTTATAAATAAGGTAAACATAACATTCATACCCAAAATATCATAAAGTATCTCTTGATTGTCACATACCAAATATGTGAATATATTAGTCATAAATTTCTTGAAACATGAAAATAAATATAATTACCATAAAACCTTTATTAAAACATACATACTTACTCATTACTTAAATAAAACCATAGATTATTGAATAAATTTTATAAATAAAATAATTCTATAAACACCATCAATGAAAACATAAACCACCTTTTCTAGAAAATAGTAATCAGTTACAACATCATAAATAATATCCAATTTACTTTATTCATACCAATAATGTCTTTATCCAAACTAAACACCATTTTGTCAACATCAGGAACATATTAAGGGTTATCTTCCCTTGATCAAAATATCACATTTCTTTTAAATCACTTTTCAAGGTCACTAGAACCATTTAACAAATTTTTTGAAAATAATTAACAAAAAACTTATACCGAATAATCATTATATATTTGATGATTCATATAATATAATTATTTAATTCAAATACATAAACACTTCAACCATCCCACTTCCTTCAAAAACCATTAACTAGGATTTATCATCTTATTCCTTAATACCTCTTTCCTAAAATATGAAATACCAATCACTTATTAACATTCATCAACCTCAATTTAATCATGCTTTTCACATTTAACATAAACAATAATGTTAGAACAACCCATAACTTTCATATATAATTTTTTGTCTCCTCATTATTAATAGTATAACCATTACTCATACCACCTTGTTGATTATCCTTATGATATTTACCCTTAGGACATATATTTTCATAATTATTATTCTTTCCAAATTTATAACATTTGACCATTGATGATACCTTAGGGAAACCATTATTCTCATCCATTGTGTTAACTAAAATTTTCATTTTTCATTGGAAATAGATTACTCTTAGACCTTCTTATTTACACATAAAATATCTTCTTATTCTTTTGATAAATTCCCTGTAGATATTATTCTCACATTATTAAAATATAAGAAACTAAATCCTATTTCCTCTATGGTATCTACCGCTCAAACTCTCAATGAACTCTATCCTTATCTTCTTTGGTGACGATGAGAGTTTGTTAAGGTGTAATTAATTAATCATATATCATGATAACTTATTAGTCATAACCATAATATAATTCAATATAATTATTATCCCATTTGGTTTATCATAAACACATTTTCTATCACATTCAATGTTAATCCAGTTCTGTATAGTTCCCATCATTAACTAAAACAAAATATCATAGTGTAAACAACAATAGTCATAGTGGGGAACCACATAATCAATACGAATCACTTATAGTATGTCTAAATCATGACACCTTATTTTTAATCCATGAAACCTTAAGTTTATCCTAGGTAATTCATTGAAATTATTTAGATCCTTCTTAATGGTTTGTAAAGAGTTTGTGAATTTCCAAAGCATATACCCTTGGAGTGTCAAACAAGGTGTGTAGTAAGGCCCATTTTTATACACAAGGTGAAAATAAATTCTAAATCAATGTTCCCTTTTTGGATTTATTACCCCTAGGTACCTTTGTTATAGATACACATCCACTTATAGTATCCAGACATGGATGTAATTGTTTGGAAACACTTTCTCTATCCTTTACCAAAATTATAGGAAATTTTCTTATATATTAACTCATCCTTAGACTTATCCTTAAACATTTACATAGGGATCTCACTAAAGTTTTCTCATCCAAATTTCCAATGTTCAACTAAAACTATCCTTTAATACCAACTTTAGTGACCTAAAACTTCTCATACATAAATATTACATCTTTTTAGAGGAATATTCATTACATTAAACAAACACACACTTGAGGATTATAATGGATTAGTTCCATTGGATACTAGGTAGAAAATATTATTATTTAGTGAATTATATTAAATTATTCCAAAAAATATCTTCCCATTTAGTACTCTTCATAGGAATACCCCACTTAAAACCTTTCTTCATAACATGGGGAAAATAAACATAAGAAAGGGTGAGCTCAAATTCTCAGTAAGTGTAAACAAGGTAAAATACATAAAAATAACACGAGCATAAGGGTATGAGAATGTTAAAATAACACATGAAAACTATAATCTGAATATCAAAGATAAAAATCACAATTCATGACATAAATATTGGCAGTTTATAAGACATTAATCATAAGGAATTCAAATAAGATGGTCTATAAGGGCATGAAATTTTCACAAGACATGGAATTGTGGCATACACATAAGCATAAAAAATAATTTGCATAATTGTAATGGATCACTTGCAAGGATATCATAGTATAATTGGTTCACTCCCCAGACTATCATAATATTCAATGTTGACTCCTGAGACCATCATAGCATAAAAAGTCCCCTACTGAACCGAGTTCACCCCTATTCTATTGCTATCTATCTCAAGAGATATAAATCTTTACCTAGTGCATTATATGGAGATAAAGGTCCCCTTATTCACATAATTAAAATCATACATATGTGTGACACAAGATCATAAAACATTAATTATATAATAACCCATGAAATTAAATGGGTTTCATAAACATTTCATCATATTATAACCAATGGAAAAGAGACAAGTTTTATAATCATTTCATCATTTATTCACAGCATAAGCCATGAAATGAAATGGATTTCATAAAAATTTTCTAATGGTGTAAAACATGGAATAGAAATAGGTTTCATAAACATCATTAAATCATAAACAAAAATCACGTAGAGAAAGAAAAAGAATGGTATCCTTGGATAATATCCTTATTAATGCATATGTAACATCAAAATATGTCATTTTATATTGAAAATGATTTTGAAAGATCATATAAAACATTTTTTGGGCAAAAATACCTCAAGGTATCATTAAAGCATTTTTGAGGTGATTATGTTTGTTGAAAAAGTGGGCATCTGAGTGGTGATTTGTTGAAAAAGATGATTTCATGATGGAATGTCGAGTTCAAGAGCTGAGGTCAATGATCCATGTTTTATTCAAGAACGTCGACAAAAGGAATGGATGATCTGGAGGCGGTACAAAAGAACAGATACAAGGTGGCGCTGTTTTCCAGTGTTTGCCAAATTTTTGGGCCTGAAAATCATCAAATGAAGAAAAGTGGTTTTTGGCAAAGGGACTTGCGTGCCGTGTACTTGATGGCTTGGAAACTTGCGTGCCATATGTTTTTCAAGATCAGATCATCAAAATGTGGCAAGGGGACAAGTGTCGCGAAAGTATTGGTGGTGTCGTGCAAGTGACTTGCGCACCGTGAAAGAGACTTGCGCGCCGATGCCTTAAAAGCTTGAGAACTTGCGTGCCTGTAGTTTTTCAAGATCATAATATCAAAATATGACAAAGGAAAGAGGTTCGTGCAAGTTTGGAATTAGGTCGCGCAATTGAATTGCAAAAGAATAGATCTGCGCACCGAGACTTATGGGCCGAGGAGAGACTTGCGCACTGAGGAGGGACTTGCGCGCCGTCGCGCAGGGGTGACCAAATGCCTATAAATACTGGACCACCCCTCTTCATTATTCACCGGAGTTCACCACATTGAAGATTCAGAGCTCCTGTCATGCAGGTGTGGTGGTCGCGTAAGTGGTGGTGTGTCGTGCAAGTGGGACTTGCGTTCCAGTGTTGGAAGTTGCATTCCAAGTGTTGGTTGCGTGCCTGAGGTGGTTTAGGCGAGGAAGGAAGTGAGTCACGTAGGTTTGGAGTTGCAGAATCTTGCGTCGCGCAAGTGGTTGAGGAAGACTTGCACGCCTGTTGTGACTTGCGCACCGATACTTGCGCGCCAAGTAAGGTTTAGTTCCAGTAGTGATTTTCGGGCTGTGTGGAAGCTGGAAGTTTGCTCGATACCTTCGGTGCAAAGAGAGATTCATCTATGGGTGAAAGTTGAACTTCAACAGAGCATCTACATACAGAATAAGATGCATTATTTCATGCAAATGAAGAGACCTATAGGTCTATAAACTGTGAGTGGATCCTTTCTAGATTAGTGAGCGAAGGAAGAGGAAGAAGGTGATCCTCTCCACTGGCAGTGAGCCAGAGAGAGAGAAATAGGGAGTGACCCTTGGGAAAGTAGTGAGCTGACCCTAAACCTTGTAAAGGCAGTGATCCTGGGGCAGAGTGACTGTTCCCGAACCTTGTAATCCACATCTAGTGAAGAATAGTGTAATTTGGTATGACCGACAACTTGTTGGCGTATGCTCCTTGGACGTATCCCTTAGCAGTGAACCAAGTAAAAATTGTTGTGTCCTGTGCATGCTTTACCTTTTGTTTATATTGTGAAATAGGAAAGTGAGAGAAGAGTGTTTTTCTTAACAGCGAAACAAGATCAGAACGGGCTTTAATTTTAATTAGTCATACCCTGATTCACCCCCCCTCATTGGGTACTCAGCCTAGTGGACCTAACAAAATTTTTATAGGAAAATAACTTTTCTTACAATTGTTTTTAAAACAAAAAAAATTATAAAGAATCTTCAAAATCATTTTCTTTGAAAATAAACTATTAGACTTATAAAGGAATTTTTAAAAGTAATTTAAAATATTTCTTAAGGAAAATTTCCTTTCTGCTTTGAAAAAACCTTTTTAAAACATATTTTTTTTAAAATCTATTTATTTGAAAATAACCTTGAAAAATTTTATAGTAATATTCAAATAAAATAATGTTCATGAAGGTAGGAAATTATGTTCATTTCATACATGTTAAAACAAAGCGTTGTTTCACATTTTTGGTAAAAGATAAACATTCAATTTTTAGAAAACAACATGAATATTCCATTCAATTTTTTTTGTAAAAATTCAAAAAATGGGTAAAAATGTATTTAATAAACCATTTTTATAATGTTAAAAAATATTTTTTTATAAAACATGGTTTTGTTAGAAAAAGGGTTCTCGACCAAAGATAGAAATAATAATGATTTTTCTTAAAAACATTATTTTGGTCTATTGTGTACATAGAGAGAGAGAGAGAGAGTAAAATGAATGTAAAATATGTATTCTCATGAAATAAATATAGGAGGAGAGATGTTAAAATTTTATGGAGAGATGGATTATAGTATTTCTCTTGGAGTTGGTGCCCGAGAACCAAATTCTGTGTAATTTATGATAACCTGTATTCATAGTTTTAAATATTAATAAACTTATTATTACATCATGATCATTATTATGAGTAACATATTATGTGATAATTTCCTATGAGTAACTGTCGCACTAAAAGATCATAACAGTTCCCTGCTATGATGAAAACCCAAAAGACCCATGAAAATATTCATAAATATATGTTCTATAGCTGGATGATATCATTTGAGGGACACAAATGATACGATCTATTAGTGGTGGAGACTCATAGGACTTTGGGGCACCTTCTCATGGTGTATGCCCTTGGTAATATCCAGTGTAGGATATTATGAGAATGAGACCTACTGGTAGGAAATGCACATTTATATGTGTCATTGGATGTTCCTATTCGTGAATTTTCATATTTTTATACTTTAATATTATTATTAATGAGTTTTATAAGTCACATAATTTTATGTATTGATGAAAATCCTGAAAACACATGTTTGCAGCGAGGTAGGATACATTGGGTGTGTCACGAGTAATATTTCATTAATAAATAATAAAAGGATTTATCCCTTATTTTCTTCAATGGAATTTGATATCTTAGTCACTTTGATGTAAATGATATAGACTAAATAAATCCATGGAAATGGTGTTCAATCGGGAAGTTTTATTTCTAGAAAGTCGAAGAAAGAGACATTGAGAACATAGTTTGATGGCACAAGCATGCAACCTGCTTGATTAGAGATATCATGATAAAGAAATTTTATTACACAATAAGCATCCATATGAGGTATTATGTCATTTTTGCATTAAATTATTTCTCTATGGGTTCTTTGAGATGTTTCTAGATGATAACCTTGGACTTTAGGATGCTTTGCTCAATTCCACTAAGAAAGAGGCCTAGAGGTTCTCACACTAAGTGTATCCGGAATCTCAGTTAAATAATATATTATTATCTATTATTTAAAAAGTTGAATAAATATTATTCATTCATGTGGTTTAATAATTATTCATGGTTTATTGATTGTATATATTCTATTACCAGTTATTCAAGAGAATATTACATGAATGGTATATTTAATAAATATTTATTTACTATTTAGTGGATATAATATATATTTATTCATTGGTGAATAATGTAGTGATATTTATTTATTAAATAAGTAGACATTATTCAAGGCCTGATAAATATTATGGAAGAATGAAGAACCAAGTTTAATGATCCGAAGAGAAGTAATATATAATCAATATTATCTGAATAAATAATATTTAATTTAATTCCTGAGTTTAGCACATATAAAGGAATAATAATAATATTATTATTATAGACATAGGGTTATGTAGGTATTAAATAAATAATAAATAGAAATTATGAAATTATTTATTTCTAACCCCAATGGTATATAAACCCAATTATATTATTTTTCAAGACATCCAATTAATTTTATTTTGCACAATGAAATCCAGATAATCCTATCTAATCCCTAGAGAGATCCCTTATCCAAGAATGCTGTCAAGAATGGAGAGTGATATTCCTCCACCATCCACTCTCGAGTCTAGAGAGATCAAGGAGAATACTTTAGAAGTGATTCTTATGGAGATCAAAGGAAAATTATGTAAGCGATAGGATCTTTCGTACTTGAGCTCAAATATTCCTATGGTGGTTTTTAGATATTTATGGAATATGTGTGGATCACTTATAGAGGGAATATAATCTTGATTCTTACAATGAAATGATAGTACGATATAGATCCATTCTCCAATCCATAAATGAAGAAATAATTTCATGCAAGGTAATTATTTAATTTCTTAAATTAATTATAAATAATATGTGATGATCCTGTGATTTGGTTATGCTATTTATCAATTTTCTATATTATTTAATTTAAATTCATTGACCAGAGAATTAATTATTGTATAAATCTCAGATTATTCATCGATCATAAAAAAAATCAAAGTTGGGAACGACCCATCACACACTTCCACTTTTCTCAGAACCAACAAATGCTATCAAAGATATTGCATAATTATTTATAATTATTTAAAGATAATTGATTTATTTACACATTTATTATTGGTTTTCAATCCTAGTTTAATCATTATTTAATCTAGATCAAAAGATATGATTTCTACCACTTCTTCTATCACAAATACAATCAAATAAATTAATTTTATGAATGAAATAAATTTGAAGACCTCATTTAGTGGTGTTGAGGAATCTATCTGGATAATACAAGAGTACACATTGTGTAACCCGGAGGTATATGTCGTGTACTAGTGTTTAATTCACCAATAATTAATTCTAAATTAATTTAAGTTGTGTGAATTTATTTCATGTAGTGAATTTAATTATACAACACATGTTGATCGGGCCATCCCAGAGAACGATATACAATTTTACACACCGTGTGACTTTCATACATGGCGTATAGTCCTTTAGTCATAGATGGGTCTTATATCTTCTTACACTGCATTATCGGTGGCTGTGTAACTTGGAGATCACATTCCATGTAGCCCATGTACACGACATGTAATCCAAAATTTTACATGGAAAGATTACATGATGATTCCCTAGGAATATTCCATAGATAGATGGTGAGAATAATATGCTCCTTTTATCATAAGTATACACGCCATGTACTTTTACCAAACTATGTTGAATTAAAGTTAATTTATTATACTGTTCAAACCTTATCAACATGTGATGGGTTTTTTTATATATAAATGTTTAATTAATTTATACATAATGTTTGGATCAATATATCATGTATAAGTCATATAATAGTTATTACTCTATGAAAATTGAAGCATTACACGCTACATAAAGTTTTTGAAAAAAAATCATGTAAACCAAGTGATCATTAAGTTAATAGTATACATCATCATATTACGTGATAAGTCATGTATGCCACATGTAGCTAGAGTTAATAGTATATGAGTATAATACACATTGGGTAGTTCGGACTGGTACTCACCATGTTACCCCCAAGGTATATTTTTATACAAAGTTTATTTAAAAAAATATATTTTTTAAAAAATTATTATGGTTGAGAATATCAAGTAAATTTATATGAGTATTAAGATAAAAGAATTTATTAATTAAATAATATAATTAATTGATTCAAGCTCAATTTATCTTAAATAATAATGATTATAATTAAATGTAAATTTTATTTAATGCATAATTTTTTGTATGCACATGGATGATCATGAGAATGTACCAGACCTTGGGATGATATTGGGTTCTTTTGTTTTATTATTAAATTAATTTTGTGGCCTTTGCGCTATCCCTCATCTCATTATGTAAGGTCCTGCATGCTCATGGTTTCTTTTATGTAACCCCTTAACCAATACTTTAGTTCCCTTACCTATGTTTGAGTGAAAGAATATGTAATGGATGGAGATCTCAAGCTAGTGGAGGTGTTTCAAGTTTGGAGCCAAGGAGAAACCATTCCAAGAGACATATATAGGTGGATAGGTGGAGAACTGCAACATGAACCATAAATGGTTCAAGGTGTTTTCCCCTAGGTCAATGGTCAATTTATCATCAACTAGATAAAATAACTTTTAGTAAAATATCATTATCACAACAAATTATTATTTTATTTCTATCAAGTTGCATGGTTATTTCATTGTGGATGTTTTTTCATGATTACATGAATTAATGAATTATCAAGAATGGAATATAGAACTAAAATAAATTGGCTTATGTGTAAATATTATCTAAGACATGGTTAATCACTTAAGAAAATACACTTAATATTAAAAATCATGTAATTAAGATAATAATTGTTAATTTATGCATAAAAGATTAAATCCCTCAATTATATATATTAAGTCAGTATAGTCTTCCACTAATTTAATTAAAATCAAACCATAGTTAAAAGTGCTTGACCAACCAAAGTTTGGATGATTTCAATTATTGGGGGAATTATGACTTTAATTTTTAGGTTGGATTAACTTTTTTCGCATCATTGGTTGACTTCCAAAAAAGGACTTGGTGTAACTAAGAGGCAAGAGTTGAAAAAATCCAATTTAAGGATTTCAGGATTGGGGAATCCATTCAAAATATCAAGGAACTGTGAGTTAATGCAATTAGAATTTATAATTCTTACCTAAAATCTTGTCAAATTACTTGAACAACTATATTTGGGGTTATGAGAAGTAAAACATAGATCTTACCACTATAAAGTCCAAGAAATAGGATATTCCGAAGCTAATGGTGAGGGCTATTGGGTTTTAATAAAATAGAGGGAGATTAATAAATATAATATTTATATATTTGTAATTTTTTTTTCAGATAAATTACTAATATTTTTCTCATCTTATTTCTATAAAAAAATTAAAATGACTTCAAACATATCATTTCGATCCATACTTTAGAAGGAAAGAATTCTCACCGAAACAAATTTCCAAAAGTGGAAAATGTGCTTTTGTGTTATCCTACGCCATGAAAGGAAATTGTATGTGATGGAAGATCCTATTTTCGATGCATCTGGTAAAGAGGCAAGTAAGAAATAGTTATCTCTCTATAATAAACATTTGAATTATTATACATATGTTTAGTGTTTCATGCTATCATCTATGACCAATGATCTTTTGAAACAACATGATGGCATGGATGCGTATAACATGATGTCTCTCTTTTAGGATCTCTATCAAGAGAGGGTGATACAAGAGAGATATAGAATCTATAATGATCTATTTAAAACTAATCTTGGAAATTCAATGCTCATGTAGTTAATATTATTAGATATATTGAATTCTTATAAATCTTAGAGATTAAATTCCTGGATGAGTGGGGTATATATCTCACACTTTCCTCACTACCCAATAACTTCTCAAACTTTATTGTTAATTATAACATAATAAATAAGGAGAATTTGATTTCATAACTTATTACTTCGATTCACCAAGAGGATAAGGATATGGGTCATGACAAACCCATGGTCCTTATAGTGAATAAGAAAAGTAAGAATAATGTAAAGGGGCCCAAGACTCATAAAAAGTATAAAGATCCCAATAAACAACCTTTCAAAAATAGGAAGATATATAGGCAGGTCAAGGAAAATGATATAGTATGTTTTTATGTGGAAATCAAGGCCACTGGAAGAATAACTACACCAAGAAGGAAGGGGAAGCTAAAGGAAAGTTCGTTATTGAGTGTAATATTTCAATATCTATACATTGGGTATTAGACATAACTTGTTGTAATCACATATATGTCAACATTAAAGAACCAAGTATATTATAAAATATTTCTATAGGATAGGTAGATATTTAAGCTTCTAATGGTGTGATTCTAGCTTCTCTATCGATTGGTGACTACCACCTTTCATTACCAAAAGGAATGATATTGATTTTAAGGGATTGTTATTATGTACCAACTATTACCAAGAACATAATTTATGTGTCATGCCTAGACATAGATGTTTTTATTTTCATGTTTGGAAATAAAAGTTGTTTAATTTTTAAAGACAACATATGTTATGGTATGGATAATTTAAATAATGGTCTTTATGTATTAGATTATGAAAACCATGTATTGATAATAGATAACGAATCATGTTCAAACGAATCATATAACACTCAACTATGTAATCACCATCTTGGTCATGAAAGCAAGAATTATTTGAAAAATCTCCATTAAGATGGTTATTTAGAATCTTTTGAGCTAAAACCACGTGAAAGATTTTATGCTTATTTACAAGGAAAAATGACTAAACTTCCATTCAGTGGGAAGGGTGAAAGGGTCATATATCATTTTGGATAGGTATATATTAATGTACATGGACCATTTATAGTTTAATTTAGAGGTGGGTATTCATACTTTATAAATTTTTTTGATGACTTGAGTAGATATGGAAATATCTACTTGATGAGGTATAAGTCTGAGTCCTTTAAGAAATTCAAAGAATTCAAGAATGGAGTAGAGAATCAACATGGAAAGAAGATAAAGAATCTTCGGTTGGATTGAGGTGGTGAATATCTTAACCAAGATTTTATCTACCTTATACGGGAGTTTGGGATTCAATTTCAAATCACTCCACCTTACACACCATAGTGGAATGGTGTCAGCGAAAGGATGAACCATACTATGTTAGACATGGTAAGGTCGATGATGAGTCATGCATATATTCCATTATCCTTTTGGGGATATTCATTACAAACTATGACATACACACTAAACCAAATACCAACTAAAGTAGAAAATAGAATTCCCTTTGAGTTATGGGGTGGAAATAAACCCTTTTTGTCAAATACACATGTATGGGTTTGTGAGGTGTTTTCTATGGCCTTTTTAGGCATCAAAATAACACCCAAGGGAACAAGGTGTATCTTTATTTGGTATCCAATAGAAAAAAATGGATACTTACTATATAAACCCTTATAAAATAATGTCACTATCACTAAACAAGAAATATTTCATGAGAGGTAGCACTTCCTAAAAAAGGATAGTAGGAGAATGACTGACTTTGATGAAGTTAATGATTAATATATACAAGAGTTGGTATAGGAATTGATTCCATAGATCCATATGGAATAAGTAGTTCCAGAAACACATGTACTGCATAGGAGAACTTGAAAGGCAATAGAACCGGAGAGATATGGATTTTTAGTCACTAAATATGGTGACTAATTATTGGCTGAAAATAATGAATCTCACTCATACAAAGAGGTAGTACCGAAATCAGTTCATGCATGATGGAAAGAAGCCATGAATTCTAAAATGAATTCCATGTATCAGAACCATGTTTGAGTTCTAGTTGATATTCCATTTTATATAAATTCTATAGGGTGAAAATGGGTATTCAAGAGAAAATTGGACATGGAAGGTAAAGTAGATACCAATAAAGCAAGGATAGTGGATAAAGGGTTTAAAAATAGTCATGGAATTGATTAAATTGAAATATTTTCACCAATTTCCATGTTTAAATACATCATAATTATACTTGATATATTATCTTACCATGAATATGAAATTTGAAAGAAGGAAATAAAAACAACATTCCTTAATGGGAACCTTCAAGAAGATATCTACATGACACAATTAGAAGGGTTTATGACACGAGGTGATTCCAAAAAGATTTTAAATTTACAAAAATATATTTATGGATTGAATCAAGCATCCGGTCTATAGAACTTTTGATTTGATGAAGCTATAAAATAATTTGGTTTCATTTAGAATGAATGTTATCCATGTGTTTACAATAAGTTTAGTGAGAATAGTCATCATCCTAGTAGTATATGTTGATGAAATCTTAAATATTATAAACAACATACCAGTCTTATAGTTTATGAAGTATTAGTTGAACAATTGTATCTCAATGATGAAATTAAGTGAATCATCCTATATTCTAAGGATCATGATCATTTTTGATAGATCCAAGAGGCTTCTTGGATTAAGTCAAAGTACATACATTGACAAGATATAAAGAGATTTAGTATGGAACAATCCAAGAGGGGATTGGTTCCAATCTCATTTGGTATACATCTATCTATGAAAATACATCCTTAGGAAGAATATTAGAAAGATAGAATTAGTAATATCCCATACTCTTTAGTGATGTAATCAATCATGTATGGAATGTTATGTACTATACGCGATGTTTCCTATGCATTGAGCATGGTATGAAGATATCCCGAAGATCCAATAGAATAACATTGGTATGCTATTAAGGTTATCCTCAACTATCAAAGAATAAATAAGGATATGTTCCCAATGTATGGAGGAGATGAGGAGCTAGTCATCTGGGGTTATACTGATGCTAGTTTTCAAACAAGTTAGAATGATCTATATTCATAGCCAGGATATGTTTTCTATCTCAACGGAGGAGCTGTGAGATTGAAGAGTTCAAATCAACCAGTTATCATTGATTTTATAGAGAATTCCAAGTATATTGCATCTTCTGATGCCACCAAGGAATCTGTTCGGATATGAAACTACTCCCAAGATCTTGATGTGGAACCTAGAATTAAAGACCCTAGAACATTATTTTATGATAATACTGTGGTGGTGGCTCTTGTAAAAGATATAAGGTCACACCAAAAGAAAAATCACGTACTCTATAACTATCACCTATTGATTTATTTTTATAAAAGGGGTTAAATTATAGTAAGTATATTTCCTAGAGAATAAAACATAATGGATTACTTGACTAAAGGCCTATCTCAGTAGAAGCATGAGTATCATGTGAGCGTTAGCGGACTGAAGTTTGTTAGTAGTTGGCTCTAGTATAAGAGGGAATCTATTGGATTTGGTTCCCTAGAAGAAAATTTTGTATAATTTATAATAATTTTTATTCATAGTTCTGAATATTAATAAACTTTATATCACATCGTGATTTTTCTTCTACATAACGTAGTATGTGATAATGAATTAATATTAGTTATCGCACTAAAAAGTCTTAGAAGTTCCCCATCATGATGAGAACCCAGAAGTGGCATGAAATTATTCATAAATATATGTTCTAAAGATAGATGATATCATTTTATAGACACAAATGGTACTAGATATCAAGGGTTAAGACTCTCAGGACTTCGAGGTACCTTCTCTGTCACGAACCAAATCTTGTCACCATAAAAACTGGCACCTGACATGGTCCGCGACAAGGACTGAAGGGCATTACAAATCCCCATGGGTTGGCATAAGTTCTCAGGTATCATAAAATGAAATTTGGGAATGCTTTACTCGAGATTATAAATAATAAAACAACAAACAAGTCCAATATAACTAATATGGATTTTTCAAAACACACCATCTTTTACAAAAAATACGAATTGAATTAGATAATTTAAAACAATTCTTAAAGACTATAACAAATTAAGAAACCCAAAATGGATAGCCAAAGAACCTCCTCATGGAAAGAGGCACTGTCCTCAAGCCATATCCACAACACTGCATCATGAAGGACTGCTAAAAACCCGAACCATTGGCACAAAATGTTGTACCCAAACCGGTGACAAAAATAACCAAATCTAATTAGACCCACAGTTTTAATTAGGGTGTGATACAAAGCCCAGTAGGATGAAACCACTAAAGGATTACATGTGATAAAAATTCAAAGATGAAAATCTTGCATGTTTTTATAAACATGTGATGATATCAAGAATTTTAAAGAGATGTAACTTTAAATAAAAATAGTTTTCAAGTGGGATATTTTAAAGAATCAAAAATTTTAAATAGAATTATAAAGCCATTGAATTTTCCATCCAAACATACCGTATGAATAAGGTAAGAATAAATTATCAAATGAGCACAAGCAACAGGAAATAACTTCTAGGCACTAGATCGCTGTGGGTCCTAGGTACCTCGTATCTCAGTGAAAGTAACCATACAAATATGCGTTCTCATGCTCATGAGCCACTAGTAGGGAGAATACCCATAACCTAGTGGTTCTCATCTTTATCATCATAATCATAATAGTTTATTTAGTGTTTTAATCATCAAAATTGCTACGTGAAACTGGGGCCAAACCCCACGGGATCACTAGCATACTAATACACATCCACACACCTAGATATCCGGGGTGCTCAAACAAGTTCCACAAGCCAGGAAATATCATTTTCACATTAAAATATCATTTCATCATCCCACAAACACCAAAAATATCACACACATGTCACGTAATCTTCTTTCTCATTCAAATTCATTTTGAAACCATACTCACACCAAAACAGCCCGCAACATGTTTCATATCTCTTTCACAATTCGATAAATCCTTTAAGAAATTTTATAAAATGTTTCCAAGATGGTAAAAATCACATAAAAACCATTTAATGACAAAATGGACCATTTTAAAAACATACACCTTCCCAAAAATTGCATAAATTTCTTTTTCACACTTTGTGTAACACAATAACACATTTACAATTTCATAAAACACTTCCAAGAAGCATGACACGATCTTGCACCTAAAACCCATTAAAAACCCACTTTTAAACTCAAAATCACACCAATACCCTATGAAAAAAAGAATTGGAAGCCCAAATAACATTTAATAAACCACTTTCATAGGTTATAAAATAAATCCAAATATTACCAGAAGAGTTACACATGGAAAACACCCAATTTAAAGCAAAAGTGCAACTATAAAATTATCCGCTTAACAAACTCCATCAAAAATGGTTTTAGAAAAATGAAAAGCATATAAGGAACATTCAAAATAATTAAATCAATCATGATAACTCATAAATAAATGCTCACACATGGAATCACCTACCTTTTGTGTCAAAACCCCCAATTCGTTGTGCGAAACATCAACCGAACCACCAACACACCACAAGGGAGTGAAACTAAGCCCTAGACCACAATATTTGACAAAAAAGAAACCAAATCAAACCTTAGGTATGTTCCCTAGCTTTTGGACATTTTATAACCTCAGGAAAAGTGGAAGAAACCCTAAGAAAATGGGAGGAACATGAGAGGAAGCTCACTTAATTGAAATATCTTGAATAAAACGCCCCAAATACACCATTAGTAGAATTTCCAAACAGCAAAAAATGAAAACAAGGTTAAAATAGGGCTTATTAGGTCATGTGAGAACTAAAATGGAAGGAAAAATTGAAAATTTAAGGAGTTATGAAAGAAAAAATTTACCTCTTCAAATCTGGAGGATTTGAGACATCCAAAGAAGTTTCTCCCTAATTAGTGATGAATATGAGCTCCAAATAGGGGGAGGAGAGCATGGGGGAATTCCTTGGGTAAGTGGTATCTGGTTAGAGTTAGAATCACTGAAAAAACTTAAAAATTAAATGAGATATTAAAGAATTAAAAAAATATATAAATATGGAAATGGGCTCACGGTTTAGACCAAATCATGAAAACTCACCCTTTCCTCAAAAAATGTATGGGAAACCCCCACAACAAAGAAAAAATGTAAATTAAATGAAAAAAATACCTTTAAAATAAGTCATGGATGTGCCAATTATCCCCACCATAATTCTTTATACCCTTAGAAAGCCACAACAAGGCCAAAAGCAGAAAACCAAACCCAACCGAAAGGCCAAAATGGACTCCTTTGCCAAGCTTTTCCCCCAAAGGCCAAAACACCTCTAATGATCAATTAAGGAAGGAGTACTCTCACAAACCAAAACCTACACCACTTTCCTAAAACAATCAATCACATTTAGACTTTATCCCAAAAGAAAACTCCTCAAACACTATCTGAACAAGACTCAAGCAATTTACCCAATCGAACAACAACATCGAAAAATGTTACACTTACCTTACTTTAACTAAACCGTTGGGTGCTCTACAATCCCAATGTTTACCTAAAGAAGATGTTGGTAGTTAGATATCTCCAAACAAGAATACCTACTATCAAGCCAAGACCAAGGACAAATCTTAGTTATTAGTACGAGGGGACACAAATGGGCTCCCCACCATAAGAGAACTTAAATTTTCCCAAGACGAAATCAGGACACTAACAGCACTACGGGAAAAATGGTTAATAGCGATGAGGTATTTGCGACGGGAATTATTCCCGTCGCAAATACCTTTCGCAAAGCAGTATTTGCGACGGGGATAGAACCCCGTCGCAAACAACCGGCGGCGGTGAAAGACTATTTGCGACGGGACTGTAGTCCCGTCGCAAATACCCAGGTGGCAGGAATTATTTGCGACGGGACCCGTCGCAAATAACCGTTTTAATGCCGCCCGTAATTAAATGCGGTCAGGGTTATTTGTGACGGGGTTCTATCTTCGTCGCAAATAACCAGCGGCGGTGAAAGACTATTTGCGACGGGACTGCAGTCCCGTCACAAATACCCCGACGACAGGTGGTATTTGCGACGGGCCCGTCGCAAATAACCGTTTTAATGCCGCCCATAATTAAATGCGGCCAGGGTTATTTGCGACGAGACCCGTCGCAAATATCGTTATTTGCGACGGAAATCCCGTCACAACAAAGCCCGTCGCAGTTAATATAACCTATAAATACTACCAACCATTACAATTTTCTCACTCTCAACCATTCTAATTTTTCCACTCTGAATCTTTTACGATTTACAGTTGTAAATTTTTTTTCCGACTTCGAGGATTCAGTTGGTGGTGTTCTACAATTACAGCGGCTCGACATTGACATCAAGTTTAAGGTTTTTATCTGAATTTTATTTTAATATTTATTTTATTTATTATATTTATTTAGTTTACATTTTTAGATTTTTTTTTTCTGATTTCTAATTAGAAATAATTATGAATAAATACTAATAATTAATAGTAATTAGAGACAATTAAACACTAATTAATTTAAAATAGTTAGCTATAATTACAATTAATTAGCAGTAATTAAGAAAAATTAAAATTAATTTGAATTAATTAATAATAATTAGAAATAATTAACATTAATTAGTAATAATTTATAATAATTACCAATAATTAGTAATAATTACTAATAATTAGTAATAATTAATAATAATTCCCAATATTCAATAATTGCCAATATTTGTCAATATTTTTTCCAATAATTACCAATATTTACCAATAATTGCAAATAATTGTCAATATTTACCAATAATTAGGAATAATTACCACTAATTAAGAATAATTACCAATAATTAGGAATAATTACCAATAATTAGGAATAATTACCAATAATTAGGAATAATTACCAATAATTAGGAATAATTACCAATAATTAGGAATAATTACCAATAATTAGTAATAATTACCAATAATTACCAATAATTACCAATAATTAGTAATAATCCGTAATGATTACCAATAATTAGTAATAATTATCAATAATTACCAATAATTACCAATAATTAGTAATAATTTCCAATAATTAGTAATAATTACCAATAATTAGTAATAAATAGTAATAATTAGTAATAAATAGTAATAAATAGTAATAATTATCAATAATTAGGAATAATTAGTAATAATTACCAATAATTACCAATAATTAGTAATAATTAGTAATAATTACCAATAATTAGCAATAATTAGTAATAATTACCAATAATTACCAATAATTAGTAATAATTACCAATAATTATCCATAATTAGTAATAATTACCAATAATTACCAATAATTAGTAATAATTGGTAATAATTATCACTAATTTCAAATAATTAGTAATAATTAGTAATAATTAGTAATAATTAGTAATAATTACCAATAATTAGTAATAATTAGAAATAATTACCAGTAATTACCAATAATTAGTAATAATTAATAATAATTACCAATAATTAGTAATAATTAGTAATAATTACCAATAATTAGTAATAATTAGTAATAATTACCAATAATTACCAGTAATTACCAATAATTTGTAATAATTACCAATAATTAGTAATAATTACCAATAATTAGTAATAATTACCAATAATTACCAATAATTACCAATAATTACCAATAATTAGTAATAATTACCAATAATTAGTAATAATTAGAAATAATTACCAATAATTACCAATAATTAGTAATAATTACCAATAATAAAAATAATTAGTAATAATTAGTAATAATTACCAATAATTAGTAATAATTAGAAATAATTACCAATAATTACCAATAATTAGTAATAATTACTAATAATTACCAATAATTACTAATAATTAGTAATAATTACCAATAATTAGTAATAATTAGTAATAATTACCAATAATTAGTAATAATTAGTAATAATTAGTAATAATTACCAATAATTAGTAATAATTACCAATAATTACCAATAATTACTAATAATTGGTAATAATTACAAATAATTACCAATAATTACCAGTAATTAGTAATAATTACCAATAATTAGTAATAATTACCAATAATTAGTAATAATTAGTAATAATTAGTAATAATTACAATAATTAGTAATAATTAACAATAATTACCAATAATTACTAATAATTGGTAATAATTACCAATAATTACCAATAATTACCAGTAATTAGTAATAATTACCAATAATTAGTAATAATTACCAATAATTAGTAATAATTACCAAAAATTAGTAATAATTACCAATAATTACCAATAACTCATAATAATTACTAATAATTACCAACAATTACCAATAATTACCAATAATTAGTAATAATTAGTAATAATTAGTAATAATTAGTAATAATTACCAATAATTAGTAATAATTTCCAATAATTTCCAATAATTAGTAATAATTACCAATAATTACCAATAATTAGTAATAATTAGTAATAATTACCAATAATTAGTAATAATTACCAATAATTAGTAATAATTCGTAATAATTAGGAATAATTACCAATAATTAGGAATAATTAGTAATAATTAGTAATAATTACCAATAATTTCCAATAGTGTCAATATTTACCAATAATTCCTAATACTTATCAATATTTACCAATAATTAAAAATATTTACCAATAATTAGGAATAATTACTAATAATTAGGAATAATTAGGAATAATTACCAATAATTAGGAATAATTACGAATAATTAGGAATAATTACCAATAATTAGGAATAATTACCAATAATTAGGAATAATTACCAATAATTACCAATAATTACCAATAATTACCAATAATTACCAATAATTAGGAATAATTACCAATAATTAACAATAATTACCAATAATTAACAATAATTACCAATAATTAGAAATAATTACCAATAATTAGGAATAATTACCAATAATTAGGAATAATTACCAATAATTACTAATAATTACCAATAATTAGTAATAATTACCAATAATTACCAATAATTACCAATATTTACCAGTATTTACCAATATTTACCAATATTTACCAATATTTACAAATATTTACCAATATTTACCAATATTTACCAATAATTAGGAATAATTACCAATAATTAGGAATAATTACCAATAATTAGGAATAATAACATTATTACATTATTAGTATATTTTATTATTAATATTAAAATAATATAATTTTCTATATTATATACAATTCTCCTTTCCTCTGTGTGTTTTCTGTCTCCACATGTAATATTTGCATTCTTTTTCAAAATCATCAACCTACTCACCAATGGAGATGTAAAAGTGAATGCAAATATTACATGTGGAGACAGAATGTTAAACACACAGATGAAAGGAGAATTGTATATAATATAGAAAATTATATTATTTTAATATTAATAATAAAATATACTATAAATGTAATAATGTTATTATTATATAATTAATATTTATGAAAAAATAATATTAGTATTATTAAAATAATAAAAAATTTATATAATATTAAAATTATCAATATTTGTAACAGGTTTTGCTTTATTCTCAACATATTCAATTCTTAAAGGGTCAATTTTTAGGTCTATCTCAATAAAAAGTTTGCGTCAGTCGTGTCTGATGTAAACTCTATAATTATCCTTGCTTGAGTGTTTTTTCTAACAAATTATTCAAAACCAGTAATGCTTTTATATTTTATAGAAAAATATGGAACAACGAGGTTGTCAACAGTCATTATTAGATGACCGCATATGGATAAATCAACGTAGAAATCCAAATGGTTCTGGTTTAAATCCAGTATATATAGAGGGTGTGGAGACTTTTTTTATCATTTGCGGCATCAAATACAGAATTTGTTTCAGAAGGAAAAATAAAATGCCCTTGTAGAAAATATACATTGAGAATGTTTGACACGTTTGACAAAGTGGGGGGACATCTCTTGCGTTTTGGTTTTCAACCAGATTATGTTTTTTGGTATCAACACGGCGAACGCAGTTCCAGAGTAGGTGATACCAACTTGATTCTGGATCCTTCCCGGTTTCAAGATTTAGTACATGATGTTTCAGGTTCATTTGTTCAACATACAGAAACTCCGGCTGATATAGCTTCAAATCCTGAGTTGGCACCGTCTGAATTTTATGAGTTGTTGAGGTCTGCTGAGGATGCATTATATCCTGGCTGCAAGATGAGCAAATTAGAAGCAATTGCAAAATTTATGGCTATCAAATCAGATAACGGAATGTCAAACACCTATTTTGACCGGATATTTTCTTTGCTTAAAACACTGTTACCTGAAGGAAATGTTTTGCCTGCAAATTACTATGAGAGTAAGAGGCTGGTTTGAAATTTGGGACTTACTTGTCAGAAGATTCATGCATGTTCAAATGACTGCATTTTATATTATGGGGAAAATGAGTCGTTGGATATTTGTCCCACATGTGGGCAACTGATATATAAAGAAGGGAAACATGGGAAGTCTGGTTTGATTCCTATAAAACAGTGGAGATATTTTCTACTTACATCCAGACTTCAGCATTTATTCATGTCTAAGAATACAACGACAATGATGTCATGGCATAAAGAAAATATTTCAACCGATAAAAGCTTGAATCATCCAGCCGATGGTGATTCATGGAAACATTTTGATAGAGTGCATCCATCCTTTGCTTTAGAAGCTAGAAATGTTCGACTGGGCCTTTCCACTGATGGTTTCTGTCCGTTCGGATCTTATGGTAGTCAATATTCATGTTGGCCTGTTTTTTTAACTCCGTACAATTTACCTCCATGGATGTTGATGAAGGAGCCATATATCTTTTTGACTTTACTAATTCCAGGACATCTGAAGAAGAATATTGATGTTTATTTGAAACCATTGATTGATGAATTAAGTTTATTATAGAGTACTGGTGTCAGTACATATGATGTTGCTACGAAATAGAATTTCATATTGAGAGCAGCATTGATGTGGACAATTAGTGACTTCCCGGCTTATGAGATATTATCTGGATGGAGTACACATGGTCAGATATCATGTCCTTACTTTATGAGAGAGAACAAAGCTTTTATGGCCATTCATGGAAAGAAACCTTGTTATTTTGACTGTCATCACATATTTCTTCTAGCTGATCATCCTTTTCGCAGAAATAGATCTCATTTCAGAAAAGGAATAGTTGAAAGGGATGAACCTCCAAAAATGCTATCAGGTTCGGAGTTAAAATCAGTTGTATTTTCATTACCTCCCATTACTTTTGGTCCCACAATAAACCAACAGAAAATTTATGGTTTTGGGAAAGAACACAATTGGATTAAATGTAGCATATTTTGGGATTTTCCATATTGGTCTCATTTGTTGGTCCGCCACATGTTGGATGTCATGCATATTGAGAAGAAATATTTTGATAATTTGTTTCATACAGTTTTGGATACGCCCGGAAAGAGCAAAGACAATGTAAATGCATGTTTAGATCTTGCCCAAATTTGCAGGCGTCCAGAACTGGAACTGTTTGAGAATGTCAGAACAGAAAGGTTACTGAAACCAAAAGCAGCTTATACACTGTCTAAAGAAAATCGTTTATTATTTTGTCAGTGGATTGCAGATTTGAGACTTCCAGATGGCTGTGCTTCCAATTTGGGTAGATGTGTAAAGAATGGTCATATTACTGGATTAAAGAGTCATGATTGTCATGTTATAATGGAAAGACTTCTACCCATTGGATTAAGAGGTCTGTTGAATTCTGTGATTTGGGATTCCATAACAGACATGTCTCATTTTTTTCGGGAAATTTATGCGGCTACAACAGATTATGATGCTCTATGCAAACTTGAAGAAGATGTTGTTGTAATTATATGTAAACTGGAAAAAATATTTCCGCCGTCTTTCTTCGACTCAATGGAACATTTGATGTTAAATTTTCCATATGAAGCCAAATGTGGAGGTCCAGTACAGTTTCGATGGATGTACCCATTTGAAAGATGCATGAAAAAATTGAAAAGAAAAGTACGTAACAAAGCATCTGTTGAAGGATCTATTACAGAAGCTTATTTGCAAGAGGAAATATCTTTTTTCTGCTCCCATTATTTTGAATCTGAGTATCCTTTAAAACACAACCAAATGGGATGGAACGAGAGGAATATTGATGAAATCGAAAATCAATTATCTGTTTTCAACCAGCTAGAGCTTGGTTTTGGTGGAGTTTATGAACGCTGGCTTTCGGATGATGAACATCACAGAGCTCATACATATATTCTGCTCAACTGTGAAGAGATGACATCAGTTGTACTATAAGTGTTTATATCACTTATTCTATCATTTATGTTACAGTAAATAACTTTGTTTTTTATAGGTTGTATGATAATCATATCAAGAAACAAATTCCACAAATTACAACAGCTGCTCTCAAAGAACGCTGACAGAAAAATTTCTCTCAGTGGTTTCAAAAATTGGTAACATAAATTCTTTATATTTTAGCAACTCATTCAATGTATAGTTTACTATATTGATAATTATTTCACAAATTTTAAGGTGTCTCGACATGCTGATAAAATTGACAAACGGCTGTGTATATTGAGTAACCCGCCTTCCAAACTTGTTAAAACTTATAATGCATATGTAGTGAATGGATTTCGATTTCACACACATGCATATGGGGAATAAAAAAAACAATGAATAATGGAGTTAGCTTGAGAGGATCTCATCATCGAGAAAATGAAGTTGACTTTTATGGCATACTTGATGAAATCATTGAACTCTGTTATCTTGGACAACATTACATAACCATGTTCAAATGTCGGTGGTTGGATACAGAGAGAGGCGTGCGTGTTCATCTGACTCATGGAATCATAGATATTAAATGTAAATGTGTTCTCGTAGTAAATGAACCATTCTTATTGGCTCAACAGGCACATCAAGTTTTTTACGCAAAGTACTGTGCTACATCAAGAGAATTGAATGATTGGTGGAGTATAATAAAAATCAAAATTCGAGACAATTAGTTTATTCAAAGTGAATGTGCTTTCACTGATGTGCAAAGAATTGAAGTTTTTCAAGAGAGTACTAAAAATCAATCTTTTTTACAAAGAGATATGAGTATCGATGAAGACACCCCACATTTAAGATTCGGTGATGACGATGATGTTAATGATGTCACATATGAATTTGAAATGGTAAGAGATGAAGCAACTGGAACTCGAATGGATATCGATGATGTTGAGGAGGAATATGAAGATAACATTGACATATATGAAGATGAAGATGAAGATGAACACTAATAGAATTCCATGGTAGTTATATACAATCATAACTAATATATATGTATATATAATAGTAATTATCAATTATTTGCTAACAACATTAACATTTTTTGTTTCAAATGGACGACGACACATTTCGTGAGTTGGCGGATGCTAACCTGCCTTTCGATGCGGATGAGTTGCTGGCTGATGACCCTCAGCCTGTAGGCGCTCCAGGGAGTACGCGGAGGGGGCGCGGTCTTGCACGATTGATGATTCCTGACCCCATCCCCGAGCGACGTCCACGTCTTGGGTTTGATCCACGCACACGGAGGTGTGATAACCTGTGTGATAACATGTGGATTTGACTAAGATTTCATTAATCTATTCACATAATAAATATTTATTATTTTTACAGTTTTTCGCATATAACAGTCGGACAGGGCAATGCTATTTTGCGCAACTATTTTTCTCAGCCTTGGACCACATGGGAGCAGATTCCCATTGATGTGCAGCAGGCCATGTTCGGCCATTGGTTGGTATGTATGTAAATAAATAATTTTTATTTTGAAAATTATTTCATTTCTAACTTGATATTTTGATTTATTTGTAGGGTTTATGGTATCCGATCGAGGATACCATGCGTGACGCCATCCACGAGGCATGGGAGGTGGCCATGCGTGATCGCTTTCGTTAGTTTTTGCACAATTTAATAAAAGCTGCCATGAAGAAAGCAGGAGTGTCAGATTTTGACGAGTCATGTAGAGCACACCGACCAGAGTACATTTCATCCCATGTATGGGATGGATTATGTGCGCACTGGTTGAGTGATGCCTTTCAGAGGAGATCATCGGTGGGGAGGCAGAATCGGGGCAGACAGGAGGTGACTCATCGAGCTGGGAGTCGTACTTTCAGTACTCATAGACATCATCTGGTATGTACATTATTTATAAATATTTTATATAACTATAAATATTAACAGTTTATTTTTTTATTCTTATAGGTTGTCGAGCACCCCGATATTACGGAGTACGACGTATATCGGAGGATGTATAGTGATCCTACTACTGGGGAGCTCAGAGGTGATCGTCAACTTCACATCGTGGTCAATATTATTTGTTTTCAAGTTTAAAAATTAACTTCATATAATATATTCACAATTTTAATTTTAAATTGCAACTACAGGAGTCATATGAGGCCACAACGTCACAGAACCGGCCTGAGAGTCAGGCCGAGTCATCAGATCAGACCACTGGCTGTCAGTTTGATGAGGCGGCATGGATGCAGGCCACCCAGCATGCCTTCAAGAAGGGCCGGGTAGTTGGTATCAGCTCTCGACTGACTCCCGGAGATTATTATGGCAGTGCTGCGATGTCGGCGTCCAGCTCGAGAGGAGCTCGTGCATCTTCTTCTGCTACACAGTATGAGGATCAGTTGCGATCTCAGACTGCACTGATAGAGAGTCTCCGACAGGAGCAGGAGCAGATGTGTCAGCAGCAGCAGCAACATGAGGAGGAGCGTCGACGCCAGCAGCAGTTGTACGAGGAGCAGATGAGTCGGTGGCAGCAGCAGCAGGAGCAGATGAAGTACATGCGCCGACTCACTCATGATTTAGGGATGGAGTTTCCGCCACCAGTATCTTCAGATCCCCCCCTCCCCTCCCCCCCCTCCTTTAGATTAGAGTTTGTTTTTATGTTATAAAGTTTGTTAAATCAAAATATGATTTTTTTTATTCGTAGTTTCTGTCTCATTATAAAATATTAATAATATTATATTTTGAAATAAAAATATTAATATGAATAATAATATTATTTATATTTTATAATATTAAATTTTATATATATATTTAAATTTTATAATATTTAATTTAATTATATTTTTTTGTAATATTTGAATTATTTTAATATTTGAATGTAAAATAATTCTATTATTTTTATATTAATTAAAATAACTTATTAATATTTTTTTTATTTATGAATTATAATTCTAATATTATTATATTAATTAAAATCATTTATTAATATTCTATTATTTTTTATTTTTGAATTATAATTCTATTATTATTATATTAATTAAAATAATTTATTAATAATTTATTATTTTTATTTGTGAATTATAATTCTATTATTATATTAATTAAAATCATGTATTAATATTTTATTATTTTTTATTTTTGAATTATAATTCTATTATTATTATATTAATTAAAATAATTTATTAATAATTTATTATTTTTATTTGTGAATTATAATTCTATTATTATATTAATTAAAATCATTTATTAATATTTTTTTGTTTTTGAATTATAATTGGATTATTATTATATTAATAAAATAATTTATTAATAATTTATTTATTTTTTATTTTTTTATAGTATTTGCGACGGGATACTATGCCCGTCACAAATAGTATCATTATTATATTCATTAAAATAATTTTTTAATATTTTTAATATTTTTTTAAAAAATAGTAATTGCGACGGGCCCGTCGCAATTAGTATTTGCGACGGGCCCGTCACAATTCCTATTTTTAAAAAGTTTTTACAAATACACAGACTAATATTTGCGACGGGAAGGATCGCCGTCGCAAATAATACCTTTAGCGACGGGCCCGTCGCAAATAATTGTTGTTGCGACGCTGTTTTCCGCAACGGGCTATTTGCGACGGGCCCCCGTCGCAAAAGCCTATTAGTGACGGGATCCCGTCGCAAATGCCCCGTCGCAAATACCATTATTTATAGTAGTGCAGGGGGAGGCCCGAACGTACTCCCCAGTTCAAGGGGTAGAAATCCATTATACATTTCCAAAAGAACATATATGATACTCATAGTGGGTCTCCCTACCATAAGAACCAAACATCTTAACCGACCAACATGGGCCGACACAAGAGGACCTCAAAATTTAAATATTTGGGATGACTGCACAGTTAGTCTGCACAGTTTAGGAAACCGTGCACTAACTATAGGAATCCTTCTATCTGCATGGTTTTCTGGGGCACAGTTACTACTAACCATGCACAAACCATGTGCTCAAACTTTCTATCCAAATTTCAAACCTTTTTAAAAAAACTCAATGGAAACCAAAGGGTGAAAGAATGAAATTGGGAGATAACATGGGCATGAGTCCCTCCACCTCTTTTCACCGAATAGAAAAAATAGAAGCAATATGGAGAAACCAAAGGTTTAAACTTTTTCCATATTTCATAATGAGGATAATAGTTTGACCAAAGCTTTGAATGACCCTAGGATTTCCCCTGACTACGTGCAAGATTCACTCCAGTACCTGTGGCTGGAGCTCAAATGATTGAAGCATCTTCGACCTCATAGTTAGGATTTGGAAACCCCCTGAAGAGAACTTATCTTTTCAAGTCCATGATAACTATAACCTGATCCCAGATGGTTTAACCAAGACATAACACATTCGAAACTCACTTTTCCCTAACCCGAAATTTCACTAAAACAAGTTCTTTGAAGACATGAACACATCACCCCTTGTTTCTTCGAATGAGAAATAGAAAGAGGAAAGGATATATAGAAACACCTTCCTTTAAACAAAGGTTCTCGAGATCTCCCAAAAGGAGACACACTTCTAACAAAACAAAGACTCATAAAAGATTGTACAACTTCACCTTTACAATCAAACGAACACATGACATCACAAAGCGTCACCAAACATGACCATTGCAATTGATAGAGACAATACATGGGAAGAGACCTTATGAAAAGTCCCCAAACAACACACAATTTCAGAAAGTGGCCATAACAACCTCTCATGACCAGATTTTCTATGATAGTGGTTTAACATGAACCCCTACTTCGAATAGACTATGAAGAACCTAGAGGCCCTATTAGACACCATGCACACTAACAACCCTAGACAAATTTCACATTCGACAAATTAGGTAACTTAAGAAACTAAGGTCTCTTTCATCCTTCCATGAGAACTCTCTCACTACCAGAGGATCCAAAAAACCAATAAATGAAAATGGTGTAGACTCAATCTCCAAATCCTGAGAAAAGGATTCCTTATATTGATCAACTAGAGGACTATCCAAAGGAAAAACAATTCGGGTTGCACTTTAGTTATGCGCTAACCCTTAATGGGGGAATGAATTATCCAATGAGAGAACCCAAGGACCCAACCAAGCTGGTATATTGGTAAAGACATACCAAAAACCAGATTCAAACACATTAAGGGAACCACCATAAAGGCATCCTGAAACATTTCTCATAAGGATACCACTAACCATCCCATCAAACTAGCTTACCGACCAAACCCAAAACCGAAACACCTTTCAAACAAGAGGGTTTCTTGGAATCAAAACATACCACAACAAAAAAATTCATCAAAACACATAAGTTGTACCATCCCAAACTAGTCATCAAGACACCATGTTTTCACTTAAAATAATCTCTTTGAAAACAAACGGTTTGGTGGTTAGTGTATCCACCAATGATACCCCAATGGGCCTCACACATGCATATTTCCATGCCACACTGGGAACCCTCCTCATATCCATCCCGGAACTCATCTAGAAATTCCATTAACCATCCATCATCCCATGTAACCCCATGAACATGGTTGCCCCTGAAAATACAAAATGTTAAAACAAAAATTCTTTCCACTTTTCAAAACCAAAATAATCAACCAATACTTACTTTTTTCTCAAGACCGATAACCACAAAATCAAAATCCAAATCTACGTCTTACAAAACTCTTTTTTTGAAAGACCCAATAATTCAAATAATAACTCACTTTCAAGTCATACACATTAATTTCAAAATATCTCATCCTATTTCAAAACACTCTTGGTTTTATGAAAACTCCCTTTCATTAACCCCCATTTCTTTGAAAACTCATCTTTCTTATTTAAAACAAGGTTCCAATGATTTGTAAAACATTTCAAAATATCACCAATCATTCAATAAAAAATCAATTTCAATTCATGTACATTAATTTCAAAACATTTCATCCCATTTAAAAACACGTCTAATTTCATGAAAAACTTAATTTCATAAATCCCCATTATATTGGGAACTCAACTTATCTCTTTTTAAGACAAGATTCCAAAATTTCATTAAAATTTTTCAAATGATCTATAGTTACCAAATCAAAATCCATTTCTAAACTCCACACATGTCCTCCAAAACATTATATCCCATTAAAAAACCTTTCAATAGTTTAGAGAACTCTATTGGAAACACTTTTTCAAAACCAACTTTAACATAGTTCCTGATTTCAAAAGAGGTGTAAAAAACCATTTTATATTTCAGAACAATTCTTAAAATTTAGTTCTACCTTTTTAGAAATCAAGAAACTCCCTCTATATTAGAAAATCATTTTAAAAAAACTTTATGTTTCTTAAAACCAAGTTCCAAGATTCCAAAACGAAGAGACACAAGACAATGCGAGAGGAAAATAGTTTCGGTGGGTGACTTAGACATATGGTTGGAGACTCTACACCAATCACTTAACCATTATGGAGAGTGTTCTAGGTAAATATTTTTGACTCTACATGGATTTCCCGGACATCACATCTCCTTGAGACCATTATCCTAACTCTCTTTTTATTTCCCCTAATCAACATCAAACCAAGAAAACCAAAGGGCTCAGATAAAACCTGACTTCCCCTAGAGACTTGAATCATGTAATGAGGTGTGCTAGACAGAAACCCTAACCATAATCAGAATGTAAATTTCCGACAATCCTAAATCTATACTATCCCGACTCTTCCCCAAAAAACATGACCCAAAGAGAGCGAACCTCCTTTGATACCATTTTGTCATGAACCGAATCTGGTCACCATCAAAACCGGCACCCGGCATGGTCTACGACAAGGACAGAAGGGTGTTCGCAATCCCCACGGGCAGGAACATGTTCCCATGTATTAAAAAACGAAATTTGGGAATGCTTTACTCGAGATTATAAACAATAAAACAATAAACAAGACCAATATAACTAATATGGATTTTTGAAAACACACCATCTTTTACAAAAAATCAGAATTGAATTACATAATTTAAAACAATTCTCAAAGACTATAACAAATTAAGAAACCCAAAATGGATAACCAAATAACCACCTCATGGAAAGAGGTACCGTCCTCAAGCCATCTCCACAACACTGCATCATAAAGGACCGCTAAAAACCTGATCCATTGGCACAAAAAGATGTACCCAAACCTGTGACAAAAATGACCAAGTCTACTTACACCCAAGGGTGTAAGTAGGGTGTGATCCAAATCCTAGTAGGATGAAACCACTAAAGGATTCCATGTGATAAACATTCAAAGACGAAAATCTTTCAAGTTTTCATAAACATGAGATGTTATTAAGAATTTTAAAGAGAGGCAACTTTAAATAAAAATAGTTTTCAAGTGGGCTACTTTAAAGAATCAACACTTTTAAATAGAATAACAAATACACTGAATTTTCTTTCCAAACTTACTGTATGAATATGGTAAGAATAAATTATCTAATGAGCACAAGCAATGGGAAATAACCCCTAGGCACTAGATCACTGTGGGTCCTAAGTACCTCGTATCTCGGTAAAAGTAACCATACAAATATCCGTTCTCATGCACACGGGCCACTAGTAGGGATCATACCCATAACCTAGTGGTTACCCATATTAATAATCATAATCATAATAGTTTATTTAGTATTTTCATCATCAAACTTGCTACTTGAAACTGGGACCAAACCAGATGGGATCACTAGCATACTAGTACACGTCCACCCACCTAGATACCCAGGTTTTCCCTCTAGTGCTAAAAAAAGTTCCAAAAGCCATGAAATACCATTTTCAAATTCAAATATCGTTTCCAAATCCCACACACACTAAACAATACACACACATGTCACATAATCCCATTTCTTATTTAAATTCATTTTAAAACCATACTCACACCAAAACAGCCTGAAACATGTTTCATATCTCTTTCATAATTCGATAAATCCTTTAAGAAATTTTATAAAATTTGTCCAAGATGGTAAACATAACATAACCGACCTTTCATGAAAAAATGGAACTTTTTAAAAACATACACCTTCCCAAATAGTACATAAACTTCCTTTTCACACTTTGTGTAACTCAATAACACATTTACAATTTCATAAAACGCTTTAAAGAAGCATGACACGATCTTTCACCTAAAACCCATTAAAAAACCTCTTCTAAACCCAAAATCACACCAATACCCTACCAAATCTGAATTGGTATCCCAAAAAACATTTAATAAACCACTTTCATATGTTATAAAATAAGCCCAAATATTACTACAAGAGTTACACATGGAAAACACCCAATTTGAAGCAAAAGTGAAACTATAAAATTAACCACTTAAAAAACTCCATAAAAAATGGTTTTCTCACAATTAAAAACATATAAGGAACATTAAAAATAATTAAATCAAGCATTCTAACTCATCAATAATTGATCAAACTTGGAATAACCTGCCCTTTGTGTCAAAACCCCCAATTTTTTGTACAAAACTTTAACCGTACCAATGCCGCACCACAAGGGAGTGAAATAGTGCCCTAGAACAAAATATTTGACCAAAAAGACACCAAATCAAACCCTATGTATGAAAACTAGATTTTGGACATTTTATAAGCTCAAGAAAAAGGGAAGAAACCCTAAGAAAATGGGAGGAACATGAGAGGAAACTCACTTAATTGCGAGATCTTGAATAAAACGCCCCAAATACACCAGTAGCTGAATTTCCAAATATCCAAGAATGAAATTGAGATTATAATAATGTTGAATAGGTCACGTGAGAACTTAAATGGTGGGAAAAATTAAAAACTGAATGAGTTATGAAAGAAACAATTTACCTCTTCAAATATGGATGATTTGAGACATCTAGAGAAGTTTCACCCTAATTCTTAATGAATATGAGCTATAAAGAGGGGGAGGAGAGAATGAGAGTGTTTAATGTGTAAGTGGGATCAAGTGAGAGTTGTAATCACCAAAAAAAAATTAAAAATTGAATGAGATATTAAAGATTTTTTTTAAAATCTGGAAATGGGCTCACAGTTTGGCCCGAATCATGAAAACTCACCCTTTCCTTCAAAAATGTATGAGAAACCCCCACAAAAAATCACAAATGGAAATTAAATGAAGAAAATACATTTAAAATTAATCATTTTTGTGAAATCATCATGGTTTACACCCTTGGTAATATCTAGTAGAGGATATTATGATAACGAGACCCGCCAGTAGGAAATCCACATTTATACGCATCATTGGATGTTCCTATATACAGATGTGTGTATTGATAATTAGACTTTAATATTATTTTTAAAGAGTGTTATAAGTCAAGTAAATTGATTAATTTATGAAAACTGCGGTGACACATATTTTCGGTGAGGTAGGATATGTTGGGTGTGTCATGAGTAATATTTCATTAATGAATAATGTGAGAAATGATTTATCCCTTCTGTTATTCAATGGAATTTGATATCTCAGTCCCTTTTAGGGAGATTATATATCTTAAATAAATCCATGTCTATGTTGTTCTATATTATTGTTTTATTTCAAAAAAGTCAAAGAAACAAACATCGAGAACATAGGTTGATGGCACCGGTATGCAACCTACTTGATGAGAGATATTACATTAAAGGGATTATATCACTCAGTAAGAATATGTATGTGGTATTATGTCATTTAGGCATTAACTTAATTCTCTCTGGGTTCATTTTAATGTTGTTAGATGTCAACCTTGGACTTTAGGCAGCATCACCTAATGCCAATGAGAAAGTGACCTAGAGGGCCACACATTAATTGTATTTGGAATATCAGTTAAATAATATATTATTTTTTATTATTTAAAAAGTTTAATAAAAATTATTCCCATATGAAATTTAATAATCATTCATGTTTTTTGATCACATATATTCTATCACTAGTTATTTGAGAGAATATTATGTGAACATGATATTTAATAAATATTTATTTTCTATTTAGTGGATATAATGTTTATTTATTTATTAGTGAAAAATGAAGTGATATTTATTTATTAAATAAATAGACATTATTCAGGGATTGATAAATATTATAGAGGAATGGATGACTGATTTTGATTGTCTGGTGATAAATAATATATATTGAATATTATTTTCATAAATAATATTTAATTTAATTCATGAATTTAGCATATGTCAATAAATAATAATAATAATGTTATAGATATGGGGTTACATAGAGATTAAATAAATAATAAAGGGAACTTGTGAAATTACTTATCTATAGACCTAGCAGTATATAAACCAAATTATATTATTTTTCAATAGATCCAATTCATTTTTTTATGCACAACGGAATCCGAAGAATCCTATTGAAGCCCTAGAGAGTTCCCTTCTCCAAGAACGCTCTCTAGAAAAGAGTGAGATATTCCTCCACCTTTCACTCTTAAATCTAGAGAGATCAAGGATAATCCTTTGGAAGCAATTCTTATAGATAGAAAAATAAAATGATTCAAGGGATATGATCTTCTGTGATAGCACCTGAAGATTCCTACAGAGACATTCAATGATTTATGGAACATGTGTGGATCACCGCTAGAGGGAATATAATCTTTATTCCTATAATTGAATAATATTATGATGTAGATATGTTATAATATCCATCAAATAATAATTAATTTCATTAAAGTAAATTATTTTATTTCTTAAATTAATTATAAATAATATGTGATGATCCTACGCATTGGTTCCAACATTTATCCATTATCTATATTCTTTGGTTTAATTATATTGATCACAAAGTTCATCATCTTGTAATTCATGGATTAATCATTGATCATGAAAAAAATAAAATTTTTGCATGATACATCACATAATTCCACTACTTCCAGAACCAATTATTTCATCATCATGAATATAATCATAAACAATCTCGATAAACGATGAGATTGTATCATAAAACTCTTATCACCTTATATTATTAAATCATAAGCCTCATGTAATAATAACATTAAAAAAAAACTTAAAATATCATGAAAATAAATAAATTCATGATATTACATGTCAACAAGGATTTATATACACCTATTAGGATAATATAGGTTCATAACAAAACATATGTTTGAAATAATGAAAATTGAGACAAAAATCTCTGACCGCTTTAGTAACTTTTGAACCATAAACCCCGTGAAAGAGATATTCTTAAATGGATATGTATATCCACATAATTTTAAGGATAATAATAATAAAATATATTCATGGGTTGTATATACACCATATAGATGAAACACATGGTGAATATGACATTTGTATCATATAAAATAAATGTGAGATAGAAATCCCTTAACTTAAGTCTCAACTTTCTTCATAAAGGTTCAAAAAACCATGTATAAAAAATATAAGTTTATTATACATATATTATAGAACCATAATATATATATATATATATCTATCATATATTATTTACTTAAGTCCTTTTATTACTTTTTTATTAACAATTCCATGTTAAAGTCATGTTTTTTGTAAATTACTATTTTGTTTTTCATGTAGGTTCTGATTTGTTATTTTTGGTCATATTACATTGATTAAGTTTACATAATATACATAATGTTACCAATTATATAAATATAATATATATTCAGTATATATTCATTTATAGTATTCCATAAAAGTTAGAGATAAAAAATGAAATACTACATTCATGGGGATGGTAGACCGTACGTATATATGAACACTATTTCCATTTTCTCAACAGATTGAAATAAATAAATGTAGATAATATAGTAACATTAAAAAATATTTTTTATTTATTATATATCACATATTTTTATTTGAAACTATCCTTATTACCTTCCATGTAAAGTGTACATGAAGAACAAATCACATCGCTTCGTGAGGCAGTAGTCCGCCATATACACGAACGACGTTATCATATCCCCCATGGAATAGAAAGTAAGAAGGTATATATGATATAATAATTACAGAGGTATAATAATATCATAAATATCATATATAAATATTAAATCCATAATTATATCTCTCCATGATATGTGGTTATGAAAAAAAAATAACATTGGTTCGTGAGGTAGTAGTCCGCCGTACACACGAATGATGATTTCATAAATCATTTTATGGAAGAGGAGAATGATTTATGTTATAAAATTAAAATAAAAACATATAATTATATTTAATATACTGAATTTAGTATATTATCATGGTTTAATAATAATATATGGAGGTGTAGGAAGAAATAAAATAAAAATCTTAGTTAGGGACATTATATATTCTTCAGAAAACTACTTTTGGTTTTCACCATAAGCCTTCATAGGATGGATTTATGACCAAAATAAGGATTCTAGTATGAGATTAGGTAAGTAAGAAAGTAAAGTGGGAAGGTATTTTCTGAACCAATGTGTTTTAAAAGTGTTAAGAGGAGAGGATAGGGGTCATACATTTATAATTGATGTGAGTGGCATGCTTGTAATTTTTGAAAATAAAATGGTGTACCCATGTTTTTCACATTAAAAAAGGCTCAAAAAGGTAAATTATAGAATATATAAGATATAATATCTTAATATATATTGAAAATATGTGTTTTACAATTTTAGGGTAATTTTTAACCGTTACCATTTTAGTTCAACACCAGGTAAACCCATTTTTACAATAAACACGACAATTTTCTTAACTATTTTTACTATTAATTATGGTAACAAATTAAGTTAACCTTATTAGATAAAATAAATAAATCTAATTAAAAATATGGAATCAATTTTTTAAATTAAATTCACATATTTGGAAAATTTCAATTTAAAATTAATCCCACAGACATGATGAGAAAGTAGGCTTTAAAAGAGAAAATGTTCAAAAGTTTTTAAAAAGTTTTTATATTGAAATTCAATATAAAGATGATTATAATAACATAAATTATATTAATAGATATATAATTTAATTAATGTTTCTTTTAAAACCATCTAAAAAATGATTTTTGTTTTTAAAATCTTTAAAAGAAACGACAATTCGTAATAAAAACTAGTATTTTTCTTTATTCATAAAAAAATTTAACTGCTAAAAAAATTCTCCAAAATTCACCCAAAGATAATTTTTAAATACTGATTAAAATAAATAACTTTATTTTATAAAATAAATTTTCTAAATGTTTCAAAAATTATTTTTAAAATATGTGCACAAAAGGAGAAAAATCTATTTTTTAGAAAAATATAGTTTTAAGCATAAATTTTGATATTTTCTTATCTACTATGTAGAAATAAGATAATATGAATGTTAAAAATTTTATTGAATATATAATATATTATTTTTATTAAAATCATTCAAAAAATTTTATTTTTTAATTTATTTAAGTAAAAAAGATTTGTGTGCCTAAAAATAGTTTTTTTTGAAAAAGATTTCTTTTATTTTCAAATGGTTCTTATTTTCATTTATAATTAATTGGTCACTAAATAATTAATTTTATATGCACGTGAAAATAATATATTTTTTCATAATCTAGTTAATATTATTCACACCCTCCATTTTAATGGCTAGATGAGAACTATCATATCAAATAATAATATTTTAATAGTATGTCACGTTTCATTTAAACTCGGTGTTGCTTGTAATAAAAAATATTAAAGGGACTAAATTTATTTCAAACAAATATTTCACAAAATATATAGGTGTTACATTATCTCTTGTATTTCACTTAGACCCTTGGGGATAAACTACTTTGTTATTATGAGTTGGCTTGACCTCCTAAGGTCAATGATGCCTTGGTTTCACTTTGGGTCCTATATGATTATTATGATTTTTTGAACTTTACTATGATCCTTGGTTCATTGAAATAATTATTTGGTATTTTGTATAGATACATATGGATTAGGACAAAGAAGGTGTAGTTGAATGAGAATCCATGAGGAACCCAGGCCCGATATGGTTTACTTTTATTATTTCATTACACTGGATTATTATTATACCCGTACATTGCTTCATTTTATATGCACGAACTGGATTTCATTATACACCATTGGTGGTTTCCTACTGCATTTTACTCACACCCTATTCAGGAAAACTATTTTTACCCATAAATATATCCTAACTACAGGTTAGGTCTTAGCTCATGCTTCTTTATTGTTGTATCTTATAGGCTAGGACTTAGCATGGGAGTAACGAATGAGTATGTACTTAGGATACCTTCTAAAGATGGAGTATTGTATTTATTTAATATTTTATTAGTCTAGCCCTAGAATATTTATTTTACTACTATATGTTGACTTATTTGTACTTAGGGATTATCATGTTCATGCTTGGTTGGATTATTTGGTGCTTTCCTAATTATCAGTATTTTGATTACTGCTACTGTTGTTTCATTTTATTTCTTCTTTTATTGACTTATTTATTATTTACCATTGTGAAACTCTAATAAGGAGGTATAATATCCCCACCATAGCATAATTAGACCATCGCTTCTAGTTGGTAGCCTCTAGTGTATGGGGAGGTACGCTTAAGGCCATATGACCAACCAGGTTTTGTTACTTATGAGTAATCCAGGATGGGGATATCACAAAGTGGTATTAAAGATTATTTATTTATTGTTTTGGGCTGGTATACAATAGACTATTAATGATTTAGAATTTGGTAAATAGCTCATTCCTAAGAATGGCCAACCCACACATGGGGGAAAGATCAAGTTTCCAGGGATGGGATCATTGTTCATATTGTTTATTATTATAGTTGATTATTATTTCACCTTGAGTGATTGTTAGTAATTATTCTAGTTATTGATTTATGAAATTATTCTCTTGTCCTAGTATGGTAATATAGGAGGTGTGTTCATGCATAATTTTAGGTATAAAGGATTCACATGTAATTAGCCTACTTATTTGTATACCATGCTTGTGTGATTTCATACCTTGTATACTTGTGTTCCTTAATAATGTGATAAATTTATGAGTTATGGTTATGGTTTAGGGTGAGTTAAATAATGTGTCCACATCAAACTAAATGGTGTATTCCTATATATCTTGATGGTGGAATTATATTTACCCACCAAAAAATGAATTAAACAATTGAAGTGGTTAATAAATTAACCTCAATTAGATATTTAAATGTAAAAGAACCTGAATTTGTTTTAATAAATTCAATTGATTAATCATGGATTTCAGTTAAATGGGATGCTATCTTATGGAGTGGTTTCCTCCATAACTTGTAAATGAATACCCATTAAAATTAATCCTTTTATGATATAACCAATCTGATTAGATCGATCTTAGAAATACATACATGTATTATAACCTCTTAAAAGGTTAAACTAAATTTAAGTTTACTTATTAAATTCAAAATATCACTCACAAATGTCAGTTAAGTAGTGAACCAATTATAACTTATAAATCCTTGTCTCTATATAACTTGGGAATGGTTACCTGTATAACTGAATCCTTAGGCTTGACTCGACCCAAGTATGTTAGTTTTGGAAATTTATACTCATGAGATAAACTTTATAAGTGTGTATTAAATCATTAATAAAATAAATGATATTGGATTTCACTTAAATGGGATTCCAATTTTAATTTATAGATCATTGCCTCCAAAAATTGGAAATAACTTCCCGTGTAACTTAACCCAGATTGGAATGACTTAGCCCTTGTAGGTCGAATATATATTTTTGCCTTTGTTCTTATCCCCATGGGGGTTTATTAATGTTAAATGTGATAGTTATTTAATGTGTCAATATACACTCATAAAGTTTTGTATAAATGTATGGTGTCATATTACATAACTGGTCCCCTTGTTGTGATACAATCCTTATTGTCTTTTTTTTGTATCTTATCTTTGAGAGGATTTAGTTAATTAAAAATTCAGTTACAACCTAAAGGGAATTTTCCCCTATAAATCATGATTAAAATTTTCTTTAACTAACAACATTGTAAGAAAATATAACTAAATAATGGTTATAATGAAATTATGAGATAATTTTTCTAGAATATTATGAGAAGTTATCTAAATAAAGTGCCAAGTACAATTTCCCCTATATTTGGTACCTGACATTGTATATGCATGAGCCTCTTTGAAATTTAAAATAAATGGGAATTTCTAAAATGGATTAAATAATACCTTTAGTGGTGATAATATCTTAGACCCACATTTAAGGGTTAGTGTAATGTTTTCACGAGTGTTTCCTTGGGTGGGAATGTGGAAATTTCCCATAGGTTTCAGTGGACTTTTTGTTGTTGTGATGGTCCTAAAGTTTAGAAGATAGAGCCTAGTGACATTTTAGGTGTGGATCTAGTTTAAAATTCGATGCCTTTTATGAATGAGGGGTTATCCCATTGTGGTATCAACCTTAGAAATAAGAAATCATTAGACACTTGATTCATATTCCTAATCATGTTAAGTGATGTTTCTTGAATGTTTGAGTTGGGTGGGACACTAAGTCAATAAAAAAACACCCCCATGTAGGTGGGCAGTTTTTTGGTAAGTTAAACCTCTAGGGGGTATTACCGTATGAAGATACCCGATGAGTGTGAATTTTTTATTATTTTTCTTAGACACTATGACCCTATAGGGAGAACTCCCCTATAAGTATGCTCAAAGAGGATCAGGTCCTAGTAGGCCGATACTTGGAATGTGATACTGTGAGGCTCTTTTTATAATTTTTGACCCTTTTAGGTTAATGATCTTCTTACATTCTTTTATTTTTACCTATTTAGAGTGAATTTATAGGCACATTATATTCCATGTAATAGAATACCTTAAGTGGTATGTGTTTCTTATGTGAGAGAAATTTTGGGCTGGTTGGATAGACTTTGTGTCCCAATCTTGAAACTTGATTGGTAGGGCTAGGTGGGATACCCAGAGGCCCTTTGTTTTGAATCAAACCTTAGTAAGGAGATGTTTTATTTGATCAAGTGAAACCTTTAGGAGAGGTTGGATAGAATTTATGGATGCCTTATAGGTTGTAATATTGGTTATACACTTTCTTAGTGATCGATACATGAAAGGTGATTGGGTTTTGTGATATAGGAATGGTTTTTTCTGTGGTTTTTAAGGAATCACTTAGGGTGATTGGGTATCAAGACTATATTTGATCGGTAAAACTATTTAGGTGCCTAGTCCTATTGACTAGTGGTTTTTTGGTTGAAACTTTAATTTCTGAAATGATGTTTTGAGGTGGGTGGTCGCTTGATAAATCATGGCATATATAGTTTCCCAATTTTGAAGAGGATTTCCAAAAGAGATTCTAAAATGTTAATACTAACATTCCATGTAGCACTATCATCTTAGACTTGTGGATAGATGAATCACATAATCCTGAGTTAGGTATTGAACCGAGTGTTATAGGAGTGTACACATGTTGTGTACAGAAAGTTTAGTTTGTGATATTTTTTCATGGGAACTATTTGATATGGATCCTCAGTGAGTGTCCAAGTGAAGGACGAAGATCAATGATTTCATAAATAAGGTATTCAATCATGAAGGCCCAGATATTTGGGTAAATAAAAGGGAGTTCCACTATAGTGAGGGACAATTTGGAAATAAATTATGTAATGTGAGATAGTTGACCTATGAGTGGACTTTAACACACGTTTTCTGGAGATGTGGTGTTAAGATTTGTTTCAGGTGAATATAGCTTGGTTGCTATGAATGTGTCTTGAGGAGGGAGATACATACTTATCAATGGAATCGTAGTCTACTCCTAGTTTAGAGATGATCACACCCAATATCTTGACATCATACTGATTATTCTTAGAGAGTATCAACTCAACACTAAGATATCTAAATATATTTTATGTTTTGAAGGAGGGAATCCTTGGGAGTTATGATTGAGGAGTGGTTTAAGGTAAGCCATATGGCAGGGATTCCACCACTGGATTTTGAGGTTAGAGACCCTCATTGTGAGTTGAAACTTGATGGACTCCATGAGAACCATTCTCAAAAACCTTGGATAAGTGATGGGTGATGTTTGCATTAGTTATCAGGGAAGATAGGGTTTCAATCCATTCCATTTGTTACATCAAAGGATATATGGAGCATAAGATTTAGTAATTAAGGAGTCCTTTCATTGGTGAGACGACACAGATTCTTCTAAGACGGGTAGTGATATGTTGGTCACTGGTGGGAGACCCTCATGTGAGAAGGGTCATGGGACTTTTAGGTTGGTTTTAGGATAGTCATTTTGAATCTAAAATCCCATTAGATAAGTGGAACAATATACGGCTAGGTTTCTCTATAAATACTATATAAAAGTTCAAATATAAACTTAGGTAGAGTTTGTGTTTAGGCATTAGGCTTAGGGTATCTTGTGAGGATCTAGGGATGTTAGATCGGGAATGAACTAGTGTTCATGTGGTGACACGATAACTGAAATTATTTGGGGATGGTTTGACTAGGATATCACACTGGAAGTTAGTTAGGGGCTTTAGTGAGCATTCTCTAAGTGAAATCAATGTTCCTTGAATTATGGTGATGAAATATTGTTTTAGTGGTGTGTCAGCTGTCGAAGATTATCATTTTTAAAAATAGTTGTCTAAAGGTTGATTGATTTGAGTTATCTTAGATAATTGTATGTGATTGGTACAAAACCATGTTTATAACACTCTTTGGATGAGGCTAGTTCAGTTTAAAGGTCTACTAAAGATTTTCAAGGAAAAGATAGTATGACTAGGTTAAGTGTGGTCCATTATAATTCAACAATTTATATCAAATCAAGGACTGGATCCAATGTCTTCATATGTGATCAGGTGTAATGAGTTGAAAATCATTCTAAGAAGATCTTTAGGATGTTGAGGGAATGCTTCAATGGAAAATTCTAACAGTGGAGATATGATGGTTAATAATTATCTATTTATGGAAATGACCTATAACAGGTAGAAAAATAGGCCGATTGATGAAAGGGATGAAGACATGCTTGTATCTTGAGCTAGGTGGCCTTGAGTAAGTGTTTTCTTGGTATTTCAGTGGTGGTTTTAAGCGTTGTCTTGATTTTTTTCTGTTTAAGTTCCATATGTTTAAAAGTGACTCTTAGAGGCATATTGGGAATTTAGAAATGCACTTTGGCCATTTGAATAGGAAATTCATTACCTAAGTAGACCAAGTGTTGTTTTGAATGTCCACCAGGGCTTCTCTAGGATGAGAAGTTCTAAGGTGGGGAGGTTGTAAGATCCCATGTTTTGAACTGAGTTGGAAATTCTAAATGAATTTGAGTTTTCATTTTATGGATGGGAAAAATCTTAAACTGAGCCTCAAATTGGAATTTCAAGAGTTCTAAAATTAAAAGGTGTTACTTTTGGATGGATTTTAATGGTCACGAGTTATATCAGAAGCCTAAATTAGTTTTTTAAGCTTAGGGTTTTGAAATCTTAGATTCGAGAGAGACATCCCAAGGTTCATTGTTGGCTCATAGTAGTAGAAACGGTGTGGAAAAACCATGGGGCTTGTTTTTTATAGAAACATGGTTTATTTAACCATTTTAGAGAGCCCATATAACTGTGAATTTTGTTATATTAGTTCAAAGGGACTCATATTGTTGGTTCATAATTTTTCTAACAATTTGCTACAATTGTGAGGGGTAGTGGTGTGCTTGGGAAGTGGTTCCACACAATTATCTTATGGTTTTCATAACTGTGCTACCTAACCACGAACCTATTTAAAATAAAAAATGAATATTTTACCTCCAAACTTAAATTGGTTTTACCCCATTTACTTCCTCATTCATTCCCAACCACTCCCCACACACATCCACCCCTTCCTCTCCCCCTTTATGGGAGATCTCCCTCATTATTGATCCAATTTATTCACTTTTGGATGTGTTGTAAGACTAAAATATAGTATATAAATCATATTTATTACTTTTCTTGTTTCCTTTTACCTCTTAAATTCTATTATTTTGTGAAATAACATGCCCTTTTTTTGGGAGCTTATCCAATTCTTCATTTTCTCTTGTTTCATCTCAAATCAAAGGCCGATATTGGATTAGTGAAGCTTCCTAAGCACGAGGAAGGTGGTATACATTTTTTACCTTAAATTCATTCCATTTATAAAATGATACATTGTTTCATGCACTATTATTTCCATCTGGTTCTCTTAAAATGTGTTACTCTTAATCTTAATCATCTACATCATGACTTAGAGCCTTTATGTGACCCATTGACATTCTTTGAGGTTGAGATCTGAACATGAACCACCCCTTGGGCATGTAATTTTATATTCCCATGATGAAAAAATGAATTTAATTATCCAAAGCACTTATTGGTGTGTTTTTACTAATTCTTAAAAATGTATATGATTAATTTGGACTAAATAATTTATTAAATGTAAATAAATTACACTTGGCCCTTTTCCAAATTCTTAAATGTAATTCTTGAATATTTTTCACCCTTGAGTGAAATGATAAATATAATGAAACAAATTGTTAGGTGGGTTGGATAAAACCCCATTGGTCCTTGATCAATTACCTTATTCTTGAATATTATGAAAGAACAACCTAATAGAATAAATTTAATTGAATTAAAATTGATTAATGGAATGAATCATGATGTATTTTGAATTGGCATGGATATTTATCATGGACTAAGTTTAGTTTTTAAATTCAATGTTCATAATAGTTATATTATACCTTGAGTGATATTTGGATTCCTTATACAGGATGCCTTGGATGAGATCATTGTTCATTGGAATTATATCATGCATTGAGTGATAATTGGGTTACATATACAAAATGCCTTAGATGGGATAGTTGGTTATTGGAATTATATCATACCTTGATTGATACTTAGGTTCTGTATACAAAATGCCTTGGACAGGCTCATAGGTAATTGGAATTATATTATTCCTTGATATATACTTTCCTAATATGTAATTCCTTAGATGGTATTATAGGTTTGAAGAAATTACCCAATGAATTGAGTGATACTTGGGTTCCTTACATGGAATGCCTTAGATGGGCTCATAGAAAAGTAGAATTGTTTTGTGCTTGATTATTACCAGTCCCTGATTGGGATTATCAGACATGGAATCCCCTATCACCAATTTTAATGCTCGAATTAATTCCCTTATTTAAAAATGTGAGACCCTTATGATATATGGTTCAGAATTGTTACCCCAAGATTACCTAGGGCATGTACTTAGACTCAATTGGTATTATTATAAAGCAATGAAAAGGGGTAATACCTTGTATTTTTATCATAAACTTGGGGCTAGGAATATTTATTATTATGAGTTGGGCTAACCTCCTAAGGTCATGGATTCCTTGGTTTTACCTTGGGTACTATATGATTATTCTGATTTTACAAACTTGATTATGCTCCTTGGTTCCTTGATAACATCATTAGGTCTTATGTACAGAGACATATTTCTTAGACCAAAGAAGGTATAGTCAGTCAAACATCCCTGTGGAATCTGAGCCTAACATGTTTTACTTTTATTATTTCATTACACTACCTTATTATTATACCTAAAAATATATTCATTTTATACGCATTGACTGGATTGTATTAGACACCATTTGTGGTGGCCTACTGAGTTTTACTCACACCCTGTTCAAGGCAAAAATTGGTACCTAGATAGATATCATAAATATGGGTTAGGGATTGGATCATGCTTATTTGATGTTGTATGTTCTGGGATAGGACTTGGTATGGGAGTATCTGATGAGAATTTTCTTAGGATGCCTTTTGGAGTTAGAGTCTATTATTTATTTATTATTTTTCTAGTCTATACCTATCACATGTATTTACCTGATGTATGTTTATTTTTTGGAGTTATGTCTTATCATTTTCATGATGGTTTGATTATTTAGTGCTTTCCTGGTTATCTTGACTATAATTATGAATTTTCATATTTCATTTTATTACTTTTTCTATTGATTATTTATTATCTACTGTTGGGCTAATTTGATAATGGGGTATAGTCTCCCCACTGTACCATCATTAGACCCTCACTGCTAGTCGATAACCTCTAGCATATGGTGAGGTATGCTTGAGGCCATGTATCCAATCAAGTTCTATTACTTTTGAGTGATCTGGGACCAAGATGTCACAAATACCTCATCCTTGTGACCATTTAGTCCACATCTCCCACACACTTCTTGTAAACTTACCAATATATTTTGAGTGGATATATTTTCCATTTATTTAGTAACAATACTTTTTCTTATATTTTTTTTTCATTAGAAACCCCACTTGATTCTATCCTATTTACTATAAATAACATATTACACAAAAAATTATTAAGTTTGTGTCCATACCTTCCAAAAAACCAGCAAAAACCCCTAAACTCTGATCTTTTAGATTGATTCCACATCTATCCAGAATGATATTTTTATAGTACTCCGGAATTATAAGCATTATTTTATCTTGGGAGAATTTTTTTTCTTGGATTAATATCTTCCTTTGACATGTAAGAGTGCCTCTCAATAACTTTCTTGGTCAAACCTTGTACCGATGTGTTTTTGAAACCTATAACATCAGTTATAACAGATCTATATTGAGAATTTAAATTAACATAATTTACCTAATAGTTAGAATACTTCATTTCACATTCTTGAGAATATTATCCATTAAATTTAATGATTTATTCAATAATTCTTTGTCATTTTTCAAATCATGTTGAACTGTGACACATATGGATTGTGTTTAAACAACTCTTCTACTTTTTCATATATCTTTTCTTCAAGATCAATCACTATATTTTAAAGCTCAACATAATTCAATTTATACTACTTGATATCTTCAATATAAGATTATTACTTCTTGAAAATATTCTTTTTTTCTTCATTAAACCTATGATTCTAATTCAGTATATTCTTCTTCTCTTTCACGAGTTGAGTAATCTGATCAAGAAAATATTCTAGTTTCCCTTTCAATTCACACTCAAGTTATATCCTCTCCACATCATTATCACTTCTACTTGATGAATATAATTATTTCTTCACAAGAGAAAATAATCCGACTTCATCATTTGAATAATTATTTGAAAATAAATCTTTCTCATGCTTGCATATAAAATTATTTTTATTTCAGCTGATGTGGTTCTTCTTCTTCTTATCCTTTTTTAATTTTTATCCTTCTTATCTTCATCATCTAATTCAGATTATTAAACCTACTTCCTTGGATAATATTTTTCAATATGATCAATACTATCAAAATTTAAGAATATAATTGATTATTTATCCATTATTTCTAATTCCCCTTATTAAACCTCTTTGATAAAAGAGAGATAATTTAGTTTAATTGTTTATTAACCTTATCATCTAAATTACTAAATTATGTAACCTCAACCTCTTTAATTTTTTTCTTTCCCCAGGACTTAAAAATATATCTCATATTTTTATTTATTTTTGAAAACCCATTCTTTCCCCATTTTATATGTTATGAGAATATTTTGAAGCTCATCCAGAGAAAAATCATCTCTATCTTCCAAATATGAAACTTTGGGATCAATTAATTCTAGATAATTCCTTATAATTTTTTTAAAATAGTGGATTCCACTAGATTTTCTCTAAATACTTGAATATTTCTAACTATATCATTAATCATAGTGAAATAGTCAAATATATTTTCATCATTATCCATTTTAACATCTTTAAATATCTCCCATAATACTTGTAGCTTGACTTCCTTTACTTTGATGTTTCCTTCAAAACTTCTTCTCAATTTTTCCCATATCACTTTTATAATTACTGGACCCATCACCTTGGTGTAAACCCGTTTTTTATAAAGGCATAAAAATATATTTTTTCATTTTCATCTATCTAAAAATTCCATTTATCAGCGTTGGTCTTATGATCATTTCCAATAATGGGTTAAAATAACACTATAACACAACTCTCACTTCTTGGATTAGTGAAAGGAGACAGAGAAGCATCCCATTCCTCCAATTATGATAGTTTTTTTCTATAAATGGTAGTAAAAACTTAGTTAATCACCTGATTAAGACTCTCTATGATTCTTGGATATGAGATATAACTTTTCATTTGATACTAATTGAAGTTTCCAAGGACCTATTTAGGAATCACTAGGGGGTGAATTCATGGTAAAATATTTTTATGAATTATCATTATTAATAAAATATATATAACCTATTAAATTTCATTATCCACTCAATATAATCTCACAACCTCACCATGTGAAAAAATATGATGAAATTTAAGCACATAGAAATTTACAAGGTTTGGATCCAAAGCCCACTCCTTCCATGTTGGTTATTCCCCCCCCCCCCCAATATAGATTCTACACTTTCTCCAAAAAATATTTTACAACACATAATTTTCTATGTTCCACCACTTCTAGATTCCACCATAAGATACAAATCTCTTAAAAAAATAATGATCCTCTATAGAAATATATTATTCTTCTAATTTTCTATTGTACATCTTGATAATTTAATCTTCCTCCATTAGAATATAGATAATAAAACCCTATACGTGTACTCCTTTAAGATATTAAATAGTTGATGAATATTCTCAGCCTACTAGTCATGAAACTTTATACAAATTATGAATGATCTAGATTCTCAATAATCTGAATACCTAGGTAATAAATATTTTTCTTTGATGAATGATATCATAGCTCCATACTTAATTATATCTTCTCACAAGTTATTATTCACTAACTCGTGTTCTTATCAACCTTATCAATTTTATTTCAATATCTCACTCATCACAAATATATACATTAGATTTCAAATTCTTCTTCAAGTTTGAATTTTAATTTCAATTTCAATTTCAAATATTCAACTCCCATAAACCACTTCTTTAACTGCATTTGAATAATGTCTCAATTTATTTTATTATCCAATTTTAAATGGTATTTATAATAGGATAGAATGAACACTAAATAACTTAATTGAATAAAAGTGAGTATAGATATTTGGAATTCCTAGAATATTCATAGAAAAACACTTCTATGGCATGTCTAGATATACTATGGTGTGAGGTGTGGCACTATAATGAAATAAATATCACTATGTCATAACTATATGAATTTCATTGGGTTATTCTCAAATGTCATAAGACTTTGTAATGTGGTCTATAGGCTATGATGTGGATGTATTAAATTCTCTTGTAACACCAAAAAATCATTTTAATTGGATTTACGACATGATCTATGCACTACAAAGTGAACCTCCACATATTCTCCTAACTGTAGTGTGGAATATGAGATGCAACATGGAGGTCCCAAATTCTCTAGGAACACTAAATCCCTATCTCAAGATGCCCTGTAGAGTAATATCAATTCAACAAAATGGACACCCTTTTAATATTCTTCTTGTAGTGCATCTAGTTTTACTATGGTATGGAGACCTCTGATCGAGTCACCCTTGTGGCATGGTCACTCACTCAACGACATGAGGTACCATAGACCATTTTTCATCCCACTACCAAATTCAGCATCTCTATGGTGTTGAAAATAGTCTACAACATGATATATATTTTATCCTTAATTTATATGGAATAGCATATAGATTTCGGTGTTGTTTTAGCCATCATATTACTGCTTGAATTATAGTCTATCCTTCCATGATATGTTATCACTGAAAATTAGTTCAAGCACCATCTTATATTCTTATACCAACAATCTTAGTTTATTTATCAAATCAAAATCAATACTTCATCATAAACATCTAAGGTCGTTCTTCACTTTAAGTTATTCTTCAACAAATTGACATCAATGAAGACCTTCTCTTATTAATAATTATTAAAACTAAAAAATTAGAGGTCAATAGTTCCATATAGATCACACCTTGAAAGAGGAAATTCCATGAAAGTATAGATAAATTTATGGACCAAATATACTAGAATATATAATCTAAAGAGGTTGTGCACAAAAAAATACATTACCATTAATTACATGAAAAATGAAGAGATGTATTGAATTATCATTATAGTTGATGTACTATGTTTTAGAGTTTCTTCCCTAGAACCAAATACTTTGTACTTTCAATTACATGTATATTCATTATCTTGAATATTAATAAATATTTTATCACATGATGATTTTTCTACTATGTAACATTTTATGTGATAATTTCATTAGAGTATCTATTGGATTGAAAGGACATATTAGTTCCTCACTATGATGATATCCATAAAGTTCTATAACTATATTCTTAAATATATATCATATGGCTAGATAACATCACTTGATTGGATACAAATCATATAAACTATCAGGGGTTAGTGGCTCATAAGAAATTTATGTTTGAGTTGGTTACCTAAAAACAACTACTTTATACTTTAGATTTCATGTATATTAATGGATTTAAATATTAATAAATACCTTATCACATATTGATTGTTCTTCTGTATAAAAGTGGTGTGATAATCTCTTATAATATCTATTTCACTAAAAAGGACATAATTATTCCTCGCTAATACGAGAACCTTGAAGTGATATGAATATATTCTTTAATATTATTTTCATGTTAGATAACATTATATTATGGTACACATTACATGTTGACTATTATTTGTGATTACTCATAAGAATATGAGACTTCATCTCATAAAGTTTACACTTGATAATCTCAAAGACGAGATATTATGATAACACACCTTCCAATAATAATTCCATATGTTTTTTTCCATTTGATATTCCTGTCTACTAGTTTATGTGTTTTTTCAGGATTCAAATGTGCGGTTTCACTAAATGGTTTGGTTGAGGGGGGTTTTAAGTCCTCACTCAATCATGTGCATCATGTTTTTCATTTGTTCTATCTTTCCTAGAAAGTACCAATAATTCCCTCATCTGTAGCTGGGTAGAGACCTACTTTCCAAAGGTAGGTGATCACCTGGGTTTTTTGGCCCAATGAATATTGGGGACTTGCATTGGTCAAGAGGCTGAGAGGTTGGGCTCATCACACCCTTTTGGGGGGAATTTTTGCATACTCCGAAACTGTCCTATATATTTTTGATATGTTTTTGAATCCCTTTCTAATCCTAATATGGTACCGATTACCCTAAAAAATGACTATAAGTTAGTTATCTTTCATGTTCAAAAGACTGGGATCTTTTTATAGAATCCATCTGTATGTATCTGAGGTTCTCCATCATTTTCTGGTAATATGAAGCTACTTATATATGTTAAATCCATATAACCAAGTGCTTCAGAATGTGCTGCCATGCAAGGAGGTAGTTAATATTATAAGGAGGGTATTGATCCATTATGAGTCATCTTACATATCCTGGTTATTTTAGGAATAAAAACCCCCATAGTTCATTAGACCCATTCGGTTTTATGTCATGTGAAAAGAACTTATATGGGTTCTCCAAGACATTGAGTATTCAAGCTCATATCCCGAAGGGACATCCTACATATCCTTAGTATATAAAGAATCAGGGTTTTCATACTTTATTTGTTCAGGTATTATATATTAGGGTTTCCCCTATCATCTTAGAAACCCCTGGTGCTGATGAAATGATTATTTCAACCCCCTAATCTCACGCAATCCATGATCGATGTGAGAAACAATGGATGGAAACTGATCATTTCATTGCTCATGATGTGGGACTTATGTGCTGAGATAGCCCTGAGATGTTTTATCTTTGAAATCAAGTCTCAAGGAGACATCCTATGTATCCTAGTTATTGTAGGAATTAGAGTCATCATAGTTCATTTTATTGGGGATTACATATTAAGTCTTCCCATAACATTATGGAGGTTTATAGTGAAGATGTTATGATAATTTCAAATCATTAAGCCCACATGAACCAAGATCATTGTGAGAAATAATGTATAGAAAGTATTCATTGTCATTTATTTGAATAATGTACTTAGATGTTGGTATTTCCCTGGTTGATTAATATGGACCTTGAACCTTGGGGATAAGTGGAATATGTGTCATATATATAGAAGCAATCAGAGTCATCATAGTTCCCTTTATGTTGGGGCTTACACACTGAGGGTAATATTTTGATTGTTCCTTACAATATGAGGTTTCCATATTGATGGATGCTTACACACTGAGGACATAAAATGTTATCAAGTACTAGGATTCCCTTGTGACCTATCCTACTTGTCTGGAGGGTTTCACAAGACCTAGTTTACTTGTCCGGAGGACATTGCAAGATCTGGATGGTTTATTCTAGAAGCCATAACATGACCTAGATGGCTTGTGCAAGAGGTTTTTCATGATACAACTAACATACCCTGGTGTCATTTTCAAAAGTTGTCTTGAAACAAATAGAGGGTGTTTCAAGATTTAGTACAACGTAGTTCGAAGGATGTTGCGTATCTTAGATAACATCCCTAGAGATCATTACGAGACCTAGAAAACATGTCTAGAGGGCGTCGTGAATCTAGGATGAGTTTCTCAAGGGGTGTCATGGGTCTTGTTTGACTTACCTTGAGGGTATTGTGGGAGATTAGTTTTCATGCCCAGATGCAACTGTGAGACATGGGTGACATGAACATGCATAGTTATATAAGTCAGATGATGTATCTATAGGAAGTTTAAATTCTTGGATGATAGGACTAGAGGGTTTCATGAGACCAAAGTGGTGTGCCCAGGGGGACCGTATGACTTTCTCTGGCATGTACGAAGGGTTTTTCAATCCCCAAATAGCATAGTTAAGGAGTTTCGTGAGATCTAGAAAACATATCCTAGAAGTATTGTTTGTCTTTGGATGACTCACATGAAGTGTGTGTGTGTGTGTGGGGGGGGGGATAGAGAACATGTATTTAATTTAAGTATTCTAATTTTAATCATGGTTTTATCCCTTGTATTACAAATTACTTAGGCTTGTTTAGTATCCGTTTATCTTGGGTCTTACATGATCTGGTAGACATGTGGTATGTTCTTGGCATGTCTCGCCAGGGGTCCTTCACATGATCAATGAATGATCATGTAAAGTACCTTATGTATGTTGCATGATTACTTTGACTATTTTATAGTATATTACTTGACAAAATACTTTCTGATTTCAAGATAAACCACTCCGAGAAGTCCTCTCTATCCCTTGAATTTGAGAGTATAGAGGCTGAGTGTCAAGTCATCCAAAGTCAAACCTTTTTTCATGTTGGGGTGAGAAATTTATAGGCATCTCTATCCTGGCTATTCTTCTGTTTGTGTGGAGTATCTAGTATGAATCCAGGATGGATTCAACAAAGGGCTCTAGCGCCATGTGGCTTCGCTATTCTTTATTGTGGACTACTTTGATGGTGTCACCTGATATTCAGTGACCACGAGTCACTCTCATCAATGCGTCCTTTATTACAGTATTGATAATTAATTGAGACTTGTTTGATCACATGGATGTGTCAAGGGACTTCCTTATTTTCATGTTTACATGTCCGAGGGCCTTCACAAGATCCAAGTTCCTATTGAAAAGTTTTTAATGAGATGTTTGATGACTTGTATGGGACCTTCCATGAGATAAGGATGGTTTTTCCATGGGTCTTCATGGGGCCACACTGTGGACTTCCTTAGTTACAACATAGGAATTTTATGACTAAAATAGCTACCGCCCCTTCCTTTTCATACCCTTTGTTTTATGTGAAAAAGGTTGAGAGTCATGAGAGATTGCCTGAGTAATGTCAAATATAATTACTCTATTTTTTGGTGATGTGTTACATGAAAAATATGGGTCATATGGGGTTGCACAATCACTTTGGGAGCATTTATATTCATTTTCCCTTAGAGGTCCAAAGGGGGAGCACGAAGATGCCTAGGCACACTCAGGGTGATTTATGTGGTGAGGATGACCAGCCAAGGGATTTCATGAGATAAGGAGGACATGCCACCGGGGACTCATAGTGACATGTGGATCACCATGGGTGAGCCTCATGTCATTAATCAACTACAAGTAGCTCCCACCTCCTCCCATTTTATATCTTTTGTTTTATTTCTAGAAGGTTCAAGGAGTTTGTGATTTTTCTCAAATGTTGTCAAGGATAATTATCCTCCCCTATAGTGATAAGTTTCATGATCTTTGTGGATTCTAGAGACCTTCAACCTTTAGGTGTCCTTCCTATTATTTTCAAAGGATTTTCAAGTTAGAGCATCAGGTGCTTGTCACTAGAAACCCACATGGTCTAGAGGATCTCCTCCGGCTGCCACCCACATAGTTACTAGTTGTCCAAATCACTTTAGAAAAAGTAGAGGGGCTTATTGAAAGGGGGGATCCATAGGAGTCACCGTAGGTTGTGCGTTATGAGTGGAGTCATCGTGTGACCTTATAATGGTCACACAATCGTGAGTCACTTAAATGTTAACCCAATTTGTAGGTCTCTACCATCTTATCCTTCCTTTTATTTTTTGGGGAAAATAATACCCATATTCAAGATTTTCTTCCATTGTGAATTTTTTGATGCTCATTTGGAAGGCATGAACAAATTTCCTCATTAGGAGAGATGTGTGTGAAGGGATCAATTATAAAGAAAGTAAATGCCTTCTATATTATTTGATGGTGTTGTGAATCAGTGTCTCAGGTGATATTTGGTCTACTGGGTGACACTTGGTATTCCACAAAATTCCCTATATAAATGAGGGGGTGGAGATAAATTCATTCCATGACTGCCTGGAATTGAATGATAAAAATTCTAATAGATTCCCTCTATAATATTCTCTTGAATGCCCACTGTCATGAGATTTTTTAATGATAATCCATTCCAGCTATCTTGAAATCACCCGACTTACAGAAGGATCATCTGAGTAGGAGATATGTCCCAAAGGGTGATTGCTTCTTATTTTATCCAATGTTGATAAGATTTTAGCTAGACCATATTTATCATGTTTAGGCCATGCAGTTGGAATCTCAAGATTTCATAGGATAAATAACTTCTATGCACTTTAGTTCAAGGTCTTTTAGCTCAGAATAAATTTCTCTTTAGTTTAAGGTCTTTTATCTCGGACCTTCTATCAATTTAGTTTAGGGTCTTTTATCTCAGACATTCTATCACTTTAGTTTATGGTCTTTTAGCTCAGACCTGATATCTCTTTAGTTTAATGTCTTTTAGCTCAGGCCTTCTATTGCTTTAGTTTAGGTTCTTTTAGATCAGACCTTCTATCGCTTTAGTTCAAGGTATTTTATCTTAGAGCTAATATCAATTTAGTTTAGATTATTTTAGCTCGTACTTTATATCACTTTAGTTTATGTTATTTTATATCAGACCTTATATTGATTTATTTTATGGTCATTTAGATCGAACCTAATATCTCTTTGGTTTAAGGTATTTTAGCTCATACATTCTATCTATTTAGTTTAAGGTCTTTTAGACTGAACCTTCAATATAGTCATGAGATATAGTGAATACATGCTAGGAACGACCTAAAACACTTTGAGGTGCTTGGTTATATTGTGGTGTTTCTGAGGATCAAGAGGATTGTAAGTCCCTTTTTTCATAGTCACTTATTTGGTTTATAGCCATAGGATCATATTTAGGAGCCATAGGTATGCATTCATAGTCAACAAAACGGTACCTTGAAGCCGTGTATCTTTTCCAGGGGCTATGGAAGATTTATGGATGAAAATATGTCTTAGGGAGAAATACTGGGGATACTAGGCCTACCTGGATAGTTGGAGTGTGGGTGATATAAATCATAACCCAAAATCTTGATTTTGCAAACATGGGGTGGGGTAGACATGCTGGGTATGTCCTGTAACACTTTGAGATGTTTGGTTCCACCTTGATGTTGTCGGATCTCACAAGTTTTAGAAGCTCCACTCTTGTAAGGAGGAGATACCTTTAGTTGGAGGGTTAAATCCCTTATGCATCAATATAATGGACATGAAAATTTTACCTTCACTTATTTTAGAGGGTTATAAAATATTTTCTAATACTCAAACATCTAGATGATGAAGTTGGATATGGGAATAAATCTGTCTTGGAAGGGTTCTGGAACCCTAGGGTAGTTTAGATCTTAATGTGAATCTCAAACTCTGCGTACTGTTGTTTCAAAGTATGATGCATGGGACATTAAAGGTTTAATAATGGAGTGTCGCATTATTTCCTTGATAAAGGGTACAAAACATGGTGATTTAATGTTGAGGATGTCAAATATGCTCAGATAGTTTGGTATGGGGATTGTAAATCATGGTAAAAAGTGTTCGGACTAGGAGGATGAGATGTGACAGGCATATTGGGAGTAGTTCAAACAAACTGAGGTGTTGAGTGCTATCGTGATGATGTTAGGGCTCACAAGGATTGGAATTCTCTTTTTACAGAGTGATGCATTTGGTTTATGGCCATAGGTGCATATGCAGGAGCCATAATCATGCATGCATAGTCAAGAAAAGGGTTTCTTGAAGACAAATATGTTTTCCATTATCCATGAAAGGTTTACGGTGATATGAGGTACCCACATCATGAAGTGTGTTTTTTAGAAAGTGTAGGATCCAAGAAGGTTTTGAACACCCTAAAGGTCACGTCACCACCAAGAGAACATATTCTCATGGTGAGGAGATTTGAAAAACATTTCTCTAAATTTTTCTTGGACTAGTGGGTTTAGTGATCATAGCTTGGATTTTACTAGGGATACAAAGTAGACCCTACAAGCTTTATGAATTTTATTTATGACCTAATGTTTTCCAAAACTATGATAATTAGATGTTTAGTAAGTAGAGACATGGATTTTCTCAGGTTTCCCTCTTCAGGTTTTTGACCTGACAAGTTTTTTATCTCTTTCATTAGTAGTTTAAGGTCTTGCGATTTGGATCATTATAAGCTTGAGTTTAAGGTCGTAAAACTTTGACCAAAATGCAGGTAGTTTATGGTCATGAATCACATGAACCTAATATGGGAGATGTCACACAAGAGACTAATTAGGATACCTAGGGTCAAGAGTACTCCAATATACTTATGAGCAAGAGGTGGAAATGTTGTAAATCATGGCTTGAGTTCCTTAGGTCATGATAAATGATATTGGAGAATCATATTAGGAGTAGTTTAGACACACTGAGGTGTCGAGTGCTACTATGACGATTTCAGAGATTATAAGGATTGTAATGTCCTTTTTTCCAAGTGACACATTTAGTTTATGAACATAATCAAATATACAAGATCCATAGGCATGAATGAATAATCAAGAAAAGGGTATCTTAAAGCCATATATCCTTTCCATGGTCCATGGAAGGTTGATGGGGACCTGATATGCTCAACAAATGAAGTGTGGTATAAGGATTGAGGTGATTTTTAAAGATGATAGAATCACCCCATACTCTTCTTGACCGAGGTAAGTCTCTTGTGGTCCTTTGATAAGGAATAAAAAATGGGAGATAATCTACATAGTTTATCATCATGTGGTGGGGATGTTTGTTGTGAAGTTTTAATGTCATGTGACTAAGATGTTTGACTTACAGTTTAACATCATGTGGTAAGGATATATTCCCATACCATTTTTCATCTTGTGGTAAAAATGTTGTTCTCCAGACGTGAAATGGTGGAATCATGGATGAGCCCATGAATGGAATTATGGGTGTCACTACATATAACATGGTGATGGGAATAATTCCATACATAGTTCTTAAATAAGAAACTCTCTCTTCACCGATCTAGACCATACAGAGTGGTGGGAATTGTTTCTATTGATTTTTGTAGCTGGGACCATGATTACATCTCTAGGCATCACTATATATCAAGTACTAATAGGAATAAATTCACACATAGTTCTTAGGAAACCATAAAGTTTAATTTCATGTTGTACATACATTCATGAACCTATGTGAAAAGTGTTAATGTTGCAGCTGGGCCTAAAGATGTATGTCCATGAAAATGATAATCAATCCATAAATAGTTTTTGAAATTCCATGCAGTTTAACATCATGTGGTGAGGATGGATGGGAACCATTGTGAGTTGATGGGAACATTGTGGTTAGGCCCAAGGGTGGAAGTCTGGGCATCATTATGTATCTCATGAGAATGAGAATCAAAACACACATAGTTCTGAAGATCCATGCAGTTTGACATATTATAGTGAGGACTGATGATATGCCTTTTAAGGTCTCATATTCAAGACCTAGATGGTCCTATCGAAGATGATATGCTTGTTTGTGTGGGGAATCCCTTGCTGAAATTACTAATCCCACATTATCCATGCTCAGTGTAGGAAACAAGGAGTGACAAAGATCTCATGTAGAGGCATTTGAGAGCAAGATAGGGTCATTTTTTATCATGTGGTGGATGGAACAAGATCTAGGATTAAGGCATACCTTTATATCTCTTTGAAAACGAGAATCAAGGCATACATAGTTCTAGAGATCCACGAAGTTTAATGTCTTTCGGTTAGGATGTGGGTGACTCAACTTGAATGAAGATGGATATTGTGGATCTGTGTAGTTTTACATCATGCAGTAAGGATTTTGGATCACTTGACATGAAAGGAAAGTAATCCTATAGCTGGACCCATGAATAGAGATTTGGGCATCACTATGTATATTGTGATGAAAGAAGTAAAACCGTATGTAGTTCTTAATAAACCATGCATTTTAATATCATGCAACCAAGAAATACTCCATAAAATGTATTTTCATGTGTTCATGATAGATTTTTATAGTTTAACATCATGCACTCAGGATGAATTTACACAGTTTAACATCATGTACCCATGACGAATGACGGGGCTTACTTTGATGTGGATTCCGATGTTGATGAGAGCTTATGTAAAGTATTTAATGGGAAATATCACATTTGTGGGTGGTGTAACACGCTCCCCATCTATGGTGGCTAGAAAATAGGCTCCATTATGATAAAACTTATGTATTACATAGGGTCCTTCCCACTTGGGTTCCAATTTAAGAGGCTTCTTTACCGGTATCATTGGAGTTCAAAGAGCCAGCTACAATTCTCCTTGGAGTAATGAATGATGGAGAACCTTTTTATTAAATACCTATGATATCTGATTATGATGGACCTCTAATTTGTGAAATGTGAAAGATCTATTCTCATCCATCTATTCTAATTTTTCTCGCCACTTTTTTGATTGTTAATCATCTGAGAGCTTCCCGGAAATTGATATTCATAGTGAAGGTAGATAGGCCTCTATGGTAATAACTCCTTAATCCCATACACCAATCAGTATGACATTTCTTATATAGCGGTGCGAATGGTAGTATAATAGGCCTATAAATCATAGAGGAGTTTATCTGGCCAATATTTTTTATCCTTATTCACCATCTTCTAGAGTATATTAAATAGAGTCTTGTTTAAGGCATCTATCTGTCCATTTTACACCACATGATAGTGGGATGAGTGATTGGATTCGATATTGTACTTCTGATAAAATATTTTCAACTTTGTGGAATTGAAATTGGTTCTGTTTTCCATCAATATTATGTGTGTGACTCTGAACTTGGTGATGATATGGGACTTCACAAAGTTGATAATATTTTTCATCCTGACCACTTTGAGGGGTATTGCCTTATCCTATTTTGAAAATAAGTTGGTAGTAGTAAAGATGTACTTGAACTGCTTGGCTATGGTTGGGGGATATGACCCCAAAACATCCATCCCCCAAACAGTAAATGGCCATGAATATTTAGCTACATGTAGTAATTCCAGGGGCTAAATAATGATGTTTTCATGAATATAGTACGCATGAAATTTTTTGGTGAATTCCACAAAGTTCTGTATCATTGTTTTTAAATAATATTCCAACCTACTGCTTTGGTGGGAGAGCTTGATTTTAGATTGGTGGGTGCAGCAGGAGCCTACATGAAATTATTCCATAATGGATGAAATTTCTCCTTTTACTATACACCTGAGGAGAATTCCATCAAAGCTATGTTTGTAGAGGACTTTTTTTCATTTGGACTATCCCGTAGAGTGAAGTTTTCTGTCAGATGCCGAATTTGTTCCTTTCTAGCATGATCTATTGGGAGAATCCAATTTTGGAGATAACCAATTATGGGCTTCATCCATCTAGGATTGGTTATCGGTTCATCAAGATATGGGACAATGATGAACTAATTGATTTATTCTATATCATGTACGAAGACTGATGAGACCATTCTTTGATGTGTAATACAAAAGGCTTCTTCATCCTGATCAGGATCAACCAAGATGACAACTGCATTAGACAGTGCATCAACATGAGTATTCTATGATTAAGAAACATGATGAAATGTGGTATCAAAAGGGAACTATGCCATTAATCCCCTAATGTCACCAGTGAGAGGGTCCAATTCTTTATTTTTAATGGAATATTCACCATTAATATATTTTATCACCAATTCCAAGTCCCCTTTGATATTTAGGTAGGTTATGTGTAGTTGTAGGGATAGTTATAATCCAGCGATGAGGGCTTGGTATTTTGCCGCATTATTCGTGCATCCTTCAGATAGTGAGAATGATTAGGGAAAAAATGCTTTTTCTGGAGAGAAAAATACAATCCCTAGACCAACCTGTTTGAGATTTGTTTTTTCTATCATTATTACTATAGTACGTTGGGAGGTTCCATCAAAGTACATCTCCCATATATGAGGAGTGTCAATGGCATATAATCCCTCTTCATCAGGGAGTGCAGTGTCTTCTAGTGTATTTTATAGGGAAGGATGTGATTTGATGAAATTGGACTGGGCCTAACCTTTCACTGACTTTTGTGTTATGAACTAAATGTCATACTACTACAGGATGACCACCCATCGATCCAAGCACCAATTCAACATAAGGAGACACGTATATACTTAATCGGATCAATACAAGATACCATGTGGACTTCGTGATGCTGCAAGTAATGAATCTGCTTTTTCACCTCAAAGATAAGTGAAAGGAAGTTCTTTTATACATTAGAATATCTGGTTTCATTACAAATAATGGTTCGACTAAGGTAGTAGAAACTATTCTCACTTCCCACATCATTTTTCTGTGTAAGGAGGGAGACCGGTGAGAGTTCAATGGCAGCCACATATAATATGAGTGTCCTCCCTTCCATCGGAGGCATCAAAACCGATAGGTGCAACAAATACTACTTGATACTTTCAAACTCAATTTTGATATTCATCATCTCATTTATAGGAAATACCCTTCTACATTATCCTGGTGAAGGGGAGATGTTTTCCGTCCAAGTTGGCTATGAATAACTGAATGTATGTGAGGCACCCTTGGAGTCCCCTCAATTATTTTTAGATTTCTGGGGGTGACATCGTTAAAATAGCACTAGTATTCTTTAGGTAAACCTAAATGCCATAGTGGTATACCACAAAGACAAGGAACTTGACTAATGTCACCCCAAAGGCACGTTTCAGTGGATTAATCTTTAGATTGTGTTGTCGCAACTTATCGAAGATTTCTTGAAGATCCGTGAAGTGATCACACCTCTTTCGGGATTTAACTATCATGACATCGATATAACACTCGACTATCCTTCCCAATAATGGATTAAAGATGCAATTCAGAAAATGATGACATTTGGAACCATCATTCTTTAATCCAAAGGGCATGACCAGGTAGAAAAAAAATCCATTTAGGCACTTTGAAGAAGTTTTATTCTTCATCTTTAGGGGCCATCTTGATTTGGTTGTACCCCAAGCACCTATACATGAGGGAAAGGGATTAGAATCCAGTATTTGTATTGATCAAGAGTTCTGTGATTGGAAATGGAAAATCATCCATTTAGAAATGTTGATTAAGGTCTATAAAATCAATGAAAACCCTAATTCTCTAGTTCTTTTTCTTGACTGGGATGATGTTGGAAAGCCGTATTGGGTATTTCACTTCTCAGAACAAGTTTTCTTTGATCAATTTGTCAACTTCTGCCACTACATTGGTGACATGGAAGGGGTGCATCCTCTTGGTTACCTGTTCGAAGCCTCGATGCTCATCAGGAAGTCTGAGATGGTGCATATCCACATATGGATTCAGTCTAGGTATTTTTGTATAGTTTGAGAAGAACACATATCAGTTCTGATTTAGAAATTAAATATACATATCTTTCTCTTTGAGGGACATGGAGACACTAATCAGAGTAGGTCACATGTCTTCTTCTGTTCCCATATTTACAAGTTTGAGATAATCTATGGTTGTGGAGACACCTTCCTCGAATACCAGAGGGGAGTTCTTGAGGTCATCATCATCCTCTTCCATTACTGAGTCTATGGTGATATTTTTAGTAAAATATGGAAATCTTGGGGATTCTATATCAGTATCAGGGTGGGGGAGGCCATTAGAAGAGACATCATCATCCCTTTCTATCTGAGTCGTTTCAGAGAGATGTTGAAGCTAATTGTTCGTTACATTTTCATTGAGGATTGGGGGGGGGGGTGTACCTCTAGGTTAGATCTTCTATTTTGACCATGTTTATGGGGATTACATAGTCACCATCAATCATTCTCTAAGGATTTATGGGGTTGGTCCCTAAGAAATTGAGAATGCAACCTGTATATAATCATCCACTATTGGTTTCTTGTATCCCTTCTTATATATGTCTGCTTTAGCATATGTGGATATACAAGTCTCGAAGGGGGAACTATCATCATGCAGTATGCCTACCTTTACATTGGTAGGTTACTTTAGACATTGATGGAATGTTGAAGGCACCACTAAGTGGCTATGGAGTCAGGGCCTTCCAAGTAGGACATTATATGCAATGTATTTCTAGGTAACCATGAACTCAACATTAGATACAAGTTCCCCATATTGGTCTTCAAGTTTGATCTTCCCATGAGGTATTTTATCAAACTTATTATACCCCTAAATGGTCAGATTTGTAGGGGATAAATCCCCTTCACCAAATCCTAAATGTTAGAGAGTTTGAATAGGGATGAGTTTAATACCAGATCTATTATCAATCAACACACTTTGGACATTAACATTACTGAGTCTTCTCAAAACTTACAATGGTCTGATGTGACCTTGGATGGCTTCTTCCCAATATTGATTAATGAATGAGAGGGAGACATGAATTTTTTTGGACATAGTCTCCACTCGATAGACCTCAGCTGTAGAGACTTCTTTCTCTAATTCCTATGGGATTGGAAGGGATTAAAAAAAATTCCTACCAGGGTTATTTTGAAAGGTATATCACATCAAGGATAGAGAGAATGGCTGAGACTGTAGCTATGTATTTCAGAATATCATAATTTTTTGCGAGAGGTCGGTGCTTCCCAATATGAGGAAACTCCTAGGCATGTGGTTTAGGACCTGTAGTATCTGAGGTATATGGACCTGGAATTTGTGATGAAGTTGAGGGGGTATCTAATTCCATTAGTGTAGGTTTAACTTCCCTTATCCATTATCTATTTTGGTTAGATTGAACCCCCGTTAAGTGGTCATGCAAGATAATCAAACACATGTGACTGCTAGAGGGCTCTGAGGCACCTTCTTGCCTCTTTTGAGCCTACTGGAGTGATTTTCAATGAGTCTCAATTGCATATATGTTTTCTATATGGATATTAATATAACATTGAGTCTGAAAACATCCATTTTGTCCCTTGTATCCTCATTTTTGGTGCATGCATCCCACCTTTCCCTAATTATATGTGAGAAAACCATATTTGGGGGCATATTCATCATTAGAAAATGGGTATGCCAAGTCTATCATTTTGATGGAACCAAATATGAGCTCTTAATCTAATGGGTATTCCTTTTGGTGTGGAGGTTCCCGTTCTGCAGATGTTATAGGGAAGAAATATGCAAGATTTAAGGCTTTGTTTAGAGTAGAATATTACTCTTCTTCCTCTACCTCTTCTTGCTTCTATTGGTCGCATCCACCTTTAGGAGGCACATATAATTTCTCCTTATTAGGTGGTGGATCTAGCATGAGTTTGCAAAATTTTTCCTTTAGAGTGGTGTGATCTTGATCAACTATTTTTCAAGTCATCTAGTTGTCAAACTTTTATTCTTGCCTGACCATAATCCAATAACCTTATCCTTCAAGTTGGGAGACAATTATACAGGTCAACTATTCAGAGGAGTTATCTAACATCACCTATATATATTCGACCATGCCTTGAAGTATGTTTTTGAAGATGAAGCAGTTCTAGATATTATGACCCAACCTTCTATGAAAATGGAATTAATAAGAAAAGTTAGTGAAGTTGACCTCATTATGGTTTCTGGGCTATGGCGTCTTGAGAAGGTTATTATCCATGGTTTCCAAGAAATAACTGGTGAATTATTTATTTAGGAAGGAGTATACTTTTTTCATCAAATCATTAAATCTTGGGTGACCCTGACTTTTCAATACTTCTAGCCAAGGGTGATTTTGTGGTTTCCACTACACGATAGGAGGTGATGGTTGGTTTGAGGACTGCCTAGGTGCTTGGATGGGCACCACTATAGGCTTAAGAGTAACAAGAGTAGCTTCTAATATGCTTGGATTTTTCCACTGTGCTGTGGGAATGAGTTAATACTTGGATCGGTTTTGCTGAATAGCCTCTTCAAGATGTTGTTCCATTTCAGAAAACTCTTGGAACCCACCTAAAAATTGCATGGGGATTAGTTGTGTATGCAACTCATCCCTGAGATTTTCAGCATAAATTTCCATTAGTTTCTCCTACGAGAAAGGGATGTTGAGCGTATAGGTTGAACCTTTCCACGTTTTCTATGAAATCAAACAACTTATCATTCTTGTATTATTTTTAGTTTTTCAGATTATTGATTGTTGTTTTCCTTAGTGTTGAACTGAATTGATAAAGGAACTGACAATGAAGGTCTTACCATCCTACAATAGATCCCACTGCAAACTTTTTTACCAAACAAAGGCTAGACCTATCAAATTTTGTACGAAATCCCTCAACTTTGTTTCCTTCTATTGATCTCAAGGGCTCATCATCGACCCACATCAGGATATGAAGTGTGTGATATGTTTTTTAGGTTCACATACACCATAAAAGGTATAGAAGGTAGGGTTTCCAAGGTTGGGTGGAGGTGGAGTATAATCCACCCATTCAGGATTTTACTTCCTTTAAGGATTCACAGGTGTGAATCACCCTTCCATGGCTCCCATTCAAGTGTACAGAGATTCAATTAAATTAAGTAAATCAGTGGTAACTACTTTATAAGATACCTCATATCCATAGGGAGAAGGTGAGGGATGATGAGGTGTTCCCACCTTCATCTCCAACTGATTATCAATTCATAATATAGCTGAATGATCACCCTAATGAGGGATATGAATTTTTTGCAACGGAGGATAGTCGATATTATTTTTGGCTTCCTTATGTATGTGGAACTACTGCCTAGATCTAGGGACAATCTGATTCTCAGATATATCTCTTTTTGGTGGTTTGGTTATGGGAGGTAGAATATTCACCTCTGGATGGAGATGATATCTAGCAGTAATATTTCCCCTGAGTAGCTCCTCATTGAGTTTTTAAAGAGCTCGTATTTCACTATTATATCACGACAACTGTTCCTATAGGGAAGGAACTTTAGTTGATTTGGTAAGTGATCGGGATGTATCTGTACCTTTCCCTTTTTCTTTAACAACATTCCATCAAGGAGGTGGAAAATTGATATTCAATGGTGACAAATTTTGAAGCCCTCTCTAGTTCCGGGTGTGCACAACCTCATCTAGTGCGTCCATGCCATCCTCCTCTTGGGGTATGTTTTCCATGTTGTGACCCTCTGTGTTCCTGTGATTATCGATGTTTTCCATGTTGATAGTGAAAACATTCATCGAGGCATATCAAGTAATGGTTGTTATGTCATTACCTTCTACACAACAAGATGGTTATGCACAACTTCCATATAGGTTATTATTAGAACCCTTAGCCTTATTGGTCCATATTGGCTTGTAAACCTAGTGGGGTCGAACTGCCTTTTCCATAAGCTCCTCCCATCTCAACCTATGAACAGTTACTTTGATGGAGTTTTCGGATGTGATTGCTGAGCGATCCCTAACTAAAAATGGTTTGTTTTGTAGTGGGACGAATAGGTGGGATGTCGACTGTTGGTTTCTTCCTACTAACCTAGAGAAGTAATATTCTCTCTGTGGTGATAATGATGATGAAAATTCCCTAGCCCTATGGGGTGGGTGTCATTTGGGGTCACCATTGACACTGATTGGTCCTGTTATTGGGGATCCAACAACTCCAGTCAGGGAATTGATGATTCCTGGGATGGATATGAAGATATAAATTCCCCAACCTAGTGGGATGGGGGTGATCTGAAATGGACACTAATTCTTCTAGGACTCTCTTAGGGGATGATGAACATGGAGATAGTGATTGTGATATAAATTTCCCTAGCCTAGTGTGATGTGGTTCACCTGTGGTCATTGTGACTATTTTATGAATCATCTTGGGAATTAAAGATTCAAGGTATGGAGGTAGTGGTAGATATTCTTTAGGAATAGTGGATAAGTCTGCTCCTAGAAAGCTGATACGGTAGCTGCTATTATGGCCCATTTTATGTGGCATAACTGTGCTCCCATGGGAGTTGGGTGCATTGGCGACCCATGATTAGAATTATTTTTCACAGGAGGTTGTTGGTATGGCTACAACTTCATTATCCATGTTCAAAATGTGTTTTCATTGCTTTGAGGTTCCCAGTTTGATGTAATTTTGTTTATACTCTTCCTCCATTTGTGATGTTTGGGTGTTGTTGAAGCAGGTTCATTCCATTGTAGTGACCAGCTAGCCTGAGCATTACCTGATCCCCATATTTCTCCAGAGGCTATAACATTATAGGATGCTGAATTTGAGGGGTTCTATTATTCCAAGGGTTTGGAAAAGTTTAACGCTTCATATTGTCCTCATCCTTGAATACAGATACATGATGTGGCTTCAGAGATCAGTTATGGAAGTATCATGATGTAATGGTGGAAAGCGTATTGCAGATCTGTGATGTGCTTCTCTGGTTTTGGATCTTGGGTAATGGAGATAGCATCTAGGTTGAGAAAATAACATATTATCTTGATTTTATAAAGGTTAAAATTATATCTTGGATAAGTTAGATATCGGTCCTCTAGTCACTGATGAGTATCCCACATATTTTAGTATAAGTAAGGAATTAACTCATTTTCTAGCTCATTTGGGACCTCATAGCATAAAAGTAGTGAGGATAGAGAACATGATGGAGATTTTTTTTCAAGATAAGTCTCTCTATATTTCAATGCTGTCCTCCTCCTCATTAGACTTACATGCATTCATCCGGTTAGAACATAGAATATGGATATGATGGTTGCTTACTAAAAATAGTGGAGTGTTGCTGGAAGTTGATGGTGAACCATATATAGTTGACCCTGATGTTTCGATAACCTCTCTATATGAAGGTGTTTGTATTTTGGACTCTCTATACAGACGTGTCTGGGAATGGGGGCGATTTCTTTATCCATGGTAGATATCTCCATGGGGGAGGTTGACCACGGGGAGGACTATCATGGCAATGAACGTGTTCTTATTCTGCTTCAATAGAAGAGTCGATAGACCCTAGAGGTGTTGAGAATGTTTCTTGAATGTCCTTAAGGACACTAACGTGGATAATATTAGGAATATGGGCCATGTTCGACATCGTGGTTAGAATATCCTGACCTGCCTTTTTGGACCGTGCAGGGATATTATCCTGCTATGTGATGGTTTCCTGAACTTGTATATAAATACCTGGTGCTACATTAGTAGGATCCCACTACTAATAAGATGTTAAAATATTCCATTAAGTTGTCTCATAATTGACAGGAATATGAGTCTGTCCTGAGGCATGTTCCATTCTCACTTGGTGAGCCTTAGTCAAGATAGGAATATTAGACCGATCTTGAGAATTTGGGATATGCTGCTGGTCATTCTTGGAAGGAGTCTAAGCCTACCCTGAGGCATGTGATGCTCTCACCTGGTGTGACCCGGTTGGAATAGGAATATGAGCCTTGTATGAATATGCATTCCCTAATGGAATATACTGACAGACCTCCAGAATGGGAGAAGGAATATGAGGCTCCTCCTGTATTTCCTTAGAATGATTCTGTTGGGCGGAGAAAAAGCAAGGTAAGTGATGGCAAGAGGGGGGTGAATTGCCTTTTTAAAAAAGATTAACAAAATAAAATCAAAGTAAAAGTGCAGCGGAAATAAAGAGGCAAGACACAAGAATTGATAACGGAGTTCGGCCAAAACCCGGCCTACGTCTCCGCTCCCAACTCAACCGTTGAGAGATTCCTACCGCTTGCTTTTCAATGGTTTTAGCAAGAAACCCACTAGGCTTTGAGGTAGCACTAGGACCTATTACAGCTTGCTTTTATTGGTTGAGCAAGAACCCACTTACTTTTAATGGTTGAGTAAGAACCCACTAGCCTTTTTAACGGGTGAAGGCTAGCTCACCGTGACACAAGCCTTTTAAAAGGAAAGGCTTGAAGAAACCTCTTCACACCTTAGTGGTGATGTGAAACCCAAAAGAAAGGGAGGATGAGAAAAGGTTGGGGTTTGTAGGTACAAACCCAATTTTAAGCTCAAAATAAATATACAATAAAAAACCGTATTTGGAGAAGCCTTGGGCGCCTTTGATTGAATGGAGATTTTGAAGGACGCTTCCAAGCTTCTTTGAAGGTGCTCTTGGATGTGGAATTGGATTGGAGCACGTTGGGTTCCTTGAGGAAATCCACCGGAGGTTCGCCAAAATGATCAACAATGTGTCCGGTGGCTTGGGTGAAGTTCCGGGGCTTCCTAGGCCTTTATTTATAGGCTAGGAACCTTCAAGTATCCGTTGGAGGGCTTTGGAGCCGTTGGAAAAGGCCTCGGAGCCGTTGGGAGGCTTTTGGAGTTGACTGGTCAAAGCCAACGGCTAGTTTGACCAGGGCTACCGGCTGGCCGGTACAGGGCCACTGGCTGACCGGTGCCTTGATAGTGGCTGATTCTTCTTTTCCAGGCACCACCGGCTGACCGGTGCCAGAGCCACCGGCTGGCCGGTGGGCAGACAGTAGCTGGCACTGTTTGGAGAAGGTGCCACCGGCTGGCCGGTGCTGAGGCCACCGGTTGGCCGGTGGGGAGGCAGTAGCTTCCCTTTGAGTGCAGGTGCCACCAGCTGGCCGCTGGTGTTCCACCGGCTGGCCGGTGGACTGAATTTCAGTCCACTTTGCCTTCTTTCTTTCTTGGCCCAATTCCTTGGCCACCTGATTTGATTCCTATCAACCAAAAACACTTGAAAGAGGATTAGATAAATATGAGGGTGATTGTGATCATGAAAATAAAACCTTGAGGGGTACGAGAGGTACAACAATCTCCCCCTATTTTGATGATCACAATCACCAAAACAATTAAGGTAAAAACATGAATTAAAGACATGCTTTTAAAGAATAAATTGAAAATAAATCAAAGCTTGATCAAAAGGATTCTCCCCCAATCAATCAAGAAATTTCTCCCCCTTTGTGATTATCAAAATAGCGTGGGGTATAAAACTTGATTGAGGGAATGATTTGAAAAACAAGATTTGATAATTGAAAAATCAATTGAAATTTTTGAAATTTGAAAAGATTTGAATCAAAAAATGAATAACAGTTTGAATTGAAAGTTTTGAATCAAAATTGAAATGAAAATTTTGAATGAAAATTTGAAACCAAGTGTTGAAATTGAAAGTTTGAAAAAATTTGAAATTGAAAAGATTAAACAATCCTAACTCCCCCTAAATAAAAACAATAAATCACCGGGGAGAGGGATTTTGAAAAGAGACAATTTTAGGCCCGGAGAGACTCGCTAGAAGGGATTTTTCAATCCAAACTTGTCTCAAAGCGGGTCTTCTCCTATAAAACTCATCGGAAAAGAAAAAACTTTTGGGTTGACCGTACCAGGCGTTTTTACAATTACATTCATAAATAAGGTGCCCGGGTTTTTTACAATAATTGCAAAATTTATAACTAGAGCTCCCCCTTACAAAAACAGTGGGTGCATGGGAGGAGGAGGCTTGGTTGGTATAGCCAAGTCCTTGAGTGGTCCTAGAAATTCGTTGGGAACCTAGGAGATTGTTTAAATTTTGTTCCCCTTGGGTGAACTTACCTAGGGTCTCCCGTAGGTCTTTGATGGTTGATTCCATAGAATCAACATTTGGAAAATTTTGGATTTTAAGGGTGAGTTCCTCCTTCTCTTTGAGAAGTTGGTCTTTTTCGGAGGAAAGTTTTTTGAAAGACTTTTTAAACGCGACAAATTTAGAAGAGAGTTCATGAAAAACTTTTTCTAATTGGTCTCTAGCAAATGAGAGTTCTTCATAAGATAAATGATTTAAAGAATTTGAATTTGAAGAACAAGAGGAGGAGGAGTCGGAAGATGTTACCTCATGGAATGCCATTAGGCATTTGTTACCGTTGTCGCTTGAGGAGGAGGAGGAGGAGGATGATGAGGAGGTGTCACTCCATGTTGCCTTGAGGACCTTCTTCTTGCCTTTTTCCTTTTGCGTGGCCCGTTTCTTGTTGAGTGGGCAATCGGGCTTGTAATGACCCTTTTCGACGCACCCGTAGCATTTTACCTTGGGCTCGGATCTTGTGGTGGGTTCTTGCTTACGCGCCTTGCGAGATTTCTTCTTCTTCTTGTGCTTCTTCATAAATTTGTGCATTTGGCGGGCGAGATTCTCCATTTCCGAGTCGCCGCTTGAAGATGAAGTAGATGAGGAAGATGAGGATGATGAGGAGGAGCTTACATCTTTTAGAACCTTGAGGGCAATGTTCTTTGGTGTCTTGATTGGTGTGCCCTCCTTTTGAGCTTGCCTCCTCATCGTGATCTCGTATGTCATTAGGGATCCAATGAGCTCCTCGACCGGCATGTTTTTGACATCCTTAGCTTCTTGGATCGCCGTCACCTTTGGTGCCCATTTGCTTGGTAGGATCCATAGGATCTTCTTGACCATTGTTTCTGCAGAAATGTCATCTCCAAGAGATTTTCTACCATTGCACACGTCAGTAAAGCGATTAAACATTTCAGAAATTGATTCATTTGGGTGCATAGAAAAAGACTCAAAATCTTGACGAAACATGTCCAACCGAGTGTCCTTGACTTTGTTGGTCCCCTCATGGGTAACCTCCAATAGTTTCCAGATTTCATGTGCGGAGGTGCATGTGGAAACTCGATTGAACTCATTTCGGTCAAGGCCGCAATGTAGAGCGTTCATGGCTTTGCCATCAAGCTCGAAATTTTTTATATCGGCTTGGGTCCATTTGGATTCGTCGGGGGTAGACAAAGTATAACCTTGCATGACAATTTTGTAAATAGGATATCCTATGATTCTTAAAAAAGTGGTCATGCGGGTTTTCCAATAATTATAGTCGGTCCCATCAAAAAATGGAGCCCGACCCAATGAGTAGCCCTCGGGGGCGAAAGAGGTAGATGCCATCACAATGGATCTTTGAATTTGAAACCTTTTAAGGTTTTACTCAAATTACCCCTTTGATACCAATTGTTGGGCGGAGAAAAAGCAAGGGAAGTGATGGCAAGAGGGGGGTGAATTGCCTTTTTAAAAAAGATTAACAAAATAAAATCAAAGTAAAAGTGCAGCGGAAATAAAGAGGCAAGACACAAGAATTGATAACGGAGTTCGGCCAAAACCCGGCCTACGTCTCCGCTCCCAACTCAACCGTTGAGAGATTCCTACCGCTTTCTTTTCAATGGTTTTAGCAAGAAACCCACTAGGCTTTGAGGTAGCACTAGGACCTATTACAGCTTGCTTTTATTGGTTGAGCAAGAACCCACTTACTTTTAATGGTTGAGTAAGAACCCACTAGCCTTTTTAACGGGTGAAGGCTAGCTCACCGTGACACAAGCCTTTTAAAAGGAAAGGCTTGAAGAAACCTCTTCACACCTTAGTGGTGATGTGAAACCCAAAAGAAAGGGAGGATGAGAAGAGGTTGGGGTTTGTAGGTACAAACCCAATTTTAAGCTCAAAATAAATATACAATAAAAAACCGTATTTGGAGAAGCCTTGGGCGCCTTTGATTGAATGGAGATGTTGAAGGCCGCTTCCAAGCTTCTTTGAAGGTGCTCTTGGATGTGGAATTGGATTGGAGCACGTTGGGTTCCTTGAGGAAATCCGCCGGAGGTTCGCCAAAATGATCAACAATGTGTCCGGTGGCTTGGATGAAGTTCCGGGGCTTCCTAGGCCTTTATTTATAGGCTAGGAACCTTCAAGTATCCGTTGGAGGGCTTTGGAGCCGTTGGAAAAGGCCTCGGAGCCGTTGGGAGGCTTTTGGAGTTGACTGGTCAAAGCCAACGGCTAGTTTGACCAGGGCTACCGGCTGGCCGGTACAGGGCCACCGGCTGACCGGTGCCTTGACAGTGGCTGATTCTTCTTTTCCAGGCACCACCGGCTGACCGGTGCCAGAGCCACCGGCTGGCCGGTGGGCAGACAGTAGCTGGCACTGTTTGGAGAAGGTGCCACCGGCTGGCCGGTGCTGAGGCCACCGGTTGGCCGGTGGGGAGGCAGTAGCTTCCCTTTGAGTGCAGGTGCCACCGGCTGGCCGCTGGTGTTCCACCGGCTGGCCGGTGGACTGAATTTCAGTCCACTTTGCCTTCTTTCTTTCTTGGCCCAATTCCTTGGCCACCTGATTTGATTCCTATCAACCAAAAACACTTGAAAGAGGATTAGATAAATATGAGGGTGATTGTGATCATGAAAATAAAACCTTGAGGGGTACGAGAGGTACAACAGATTCTAGCCTAGTCATTCATCAGTGGGTCTTGGAATATGTGCCTTTATTTCGTGATCTTCTAGATTATTCCATTCAAATTCAATGGTAGGAATATAAGCATATCCTAAGGCTTGTTCCATTCTCACATGGTCAGTTTCATCCAGAATGAGGATACATGCCTGATCCTGAGCCTTTAGAGTATACTTATAGACTTCTTCTATAGGAGTATGAGCCTGTTATGAGGCTTGTGCCCATATCCCATGGTGATCCCTATCTAGAATGGGGAAATGATTCTGATTTTGGGCCTTCATAATATTTCACTAGAATTTTTCGACAGTCATGTTCCCCTGTTCCAAGGCATGTGATACCCTCACCTAGTGAGGATCAGTTGGAACGAGAGTATGATCCCACTCCAATGTCTTGTCCTTTATCAGAATATAACGATAATCCTCCTAGATTGGAGCAAGAGTGTGTTATTGCTCTGATACAACCACTTGGTCATGATGATTATAGTGTTGAGTTTCCTTGGATATGGGGATAGAAGTATTATTATATCCCTTTATCTAAAATAGGGTCAGAATATTCTGGTGGAGCTCTTCAGTTATTGCTAAAATATATTAGTATTTTAGAAAAGTGTGTATAGGGATATAATACCACACATTTTCCATCTTCATTATCCCTGATAGATGTCCTCGATCAAAGTGGGGATATGCACTGACTTTTTTCTTCTTGGTTCCATAAAAATATTCCAATGGAATTCATGCACGGGGGTAGGAATATGAACCTCTCCCATGCTTTCTATGGGAATATTCCCCTAGGCTTGTTCTGATCTTATAGGGATATGTGCCTCCTTGCTGGTTCCTACTAGATTATGATGGAATTCATCATTAGTAATAGTGGGGATACGATCCACTCTTGGATATCCGTTTCCTTCCTCCCCCAATGATCCTTCCTTGTTGCATGTGTATGGGCATTAGAGGTGGAAGCGTGTTGGGTGATTCCCTCTGTAGGAGACTGATGGGTACCAATGGGATGATACTGGAGATGGATATTGGTAGGTTCTCTCCTAGGTGGAACCTAGACCAAAAGGGAACCATATTTGGCTTCCTTGTCCCCCATCCTTAGATATGGAAGCTGGAAGTTATCTCACTTTAGGGATAAGATCCCAAAGCAATTGGTTGTAGCAATGAGGGCTACTGGCTTAGCATCAGTATTCACCAGGAAATGATGATTCTATGACTACTATACTTGGAGAGCATCAGGGGTAGTTCCGATGGTTGGGATTGCACCGTGTCAGTGTTACTCCTAGACCATCATATTTTCAACCTGCTATTGGAGCTGTTGAGCAGGTGAGATTACTTTGTGACCCCCAGGGGTCACAACTGCAGATGATTTACCAGAGTTAATGGTGGATGATAAATACATTGCATCAGGTTGGGATGCTAATGATGATATAAGTATCCAAAATAATGTAGACAACAAGGTACAAGGTTACTGATTAGTTCTATATCATAGGCATAAAAATTCTCAATCAGATATGTATGGTTAACATAATTGTCTTGTTTTCCCGATCTGTCCATTATGCTCATGTGGACTTGTCAATATGAGGATGGAATTATAAGAATCATGGTTACAGAATATCATTTATATGATCTCACCATTCTTACTTCATTTTTTATATAGTGTTTTCAAAACAAAGTGGACTAAGAAATTCATGTCAACCTTTTCAGTAATTGTTTTTCATATAGGGAGAAAAAAAATGAATCAAAAGATTATAACCCAATATTTTTTTACTACATATATTCATGTAGGGTTCACCATTATTTTTGTATATATTGGGAAAAAAAATGTCATACAGATTATAACTTGGTCATTTTTTTATTTCATATATTCACATAGGGTTCAACATTTTGTTTCCTTGGGATTCGAAGGTGTGGAATGGGTTTCACTCAGAGGTTTGGTTCATGGGGGTTTTAAGGCCTCACTTAATCATGCACATAAGGTTTACCATTTGTTCCATATTTCTCAAAAAATCCCACTGGTTCCCTTATCTGTAATTAGATACAGACCTGCTTTCCAAAGGTAAGAGGTCACCTGTGTTTTTAGGCCCATCTACTCTTGGGGACTCATATTGGTTGAGAGGAAGAGAGGTCGGGATCATCACACACTTTTTTGGGGAATTGTTTTATACTCCAAGACTCTCTTATTGATTTATGATATGTTCACGAATCCCTTAATAATACTGATACATAATATGTTACCCTAACAAAATGACTATAGGATAATTCTCTTTCACATGGAAAATATTGGGATCTCTTTAGAGAATCCATCTGTATGTATTCGAGGTTATCCATCATTTTTCGATAATAGGAAGCTACTTATATATGCTAAAGTCATATAACTAAGTGTTTCATAATGTATCACCATGAAAGGTGGTGTTTAATATTTTGAGGAGGGGATTGAGCCATTATGAGGTGTCCTACGTATCCTGGTTTTTGTAGGAATCAAAACCAATGTTGTTCGTTGGATCCATGAATTTTTACATCACACAGAAAGGACTTATATGGGTTATTTAGGACACTGAGTATCCAACCTCAAATCTTAGAGGGACATCCTACGTATCCTGAGTATAGTGATAATCAGAGTTAATATAGTTCATTCATTTAGGGATTATATATTGGGGTTTCCCCCATCATCATAGAGACCCTTGATGGTGATAACATGATTATTAAAACCCCTTATGATCATGTGATCCATGATCGATGTGATAAAAAGGGATGGAAAATTATCATTTCATTTCTCATGATGTGGACTTATGTGTTGAGATATCCATGAGATGATTTATTATGAAACTTTGATCTCAGTGAGACATCCTACATATCCTAGTTATGGTAGGAATTAGAGTCATCATATTTCAATTTATTAGGGCATACATATTAATGTTGACCATACCATTATTGAGGTTTATAGTTCATATTTTATGATCATTGAAACTACCGAAGCCCACATGAGCCATTCTCGTTGTGAGAAACAAGGGATAACAAATAATCAATATCATTTCTTTGAATAAGGGACTTATATGCTAGGATTTCCCTGGTTTATTAATTCGGATCTTGAACCTTGCGGATAGATGGCCTATGTATCATGGATGTGGAAGGAATCAGAGTCATTATAGCCCCCTTTATGTTGATGCTTACACACCGAGGCCACCCTTTTGATGAGGGATTACACTATGAGGTTGATCGATTTCATAGGGCCTACACACTGAGGATGGAAAATGTTATTACTTCATGGGATTCCCTTGTGACCGGGTCTTCTTTTTTGGATTGTGTCTCATGACTCATTTGACTTGTCCTTAGGACATTTCTAGATCCTAATGGTTTTTTCTAGAAGCCACCACATGACCTGGATAGATTTTCCAGGAGGTGTTGCATGATCTCGCTAAAATGCCTTGGTGTCATTCGAAAGAGTTGGGTTGAAACATATAGAGGGTGTCTCAAGATTCAGTAAAACATGGTTAGAATGATGTCATTAATCTTGTATAAAATCCATGTAGGTCATTGTGAGACCTTCCCAACTTTATTGGAGGGCGTTGTGAATATTGGATAACTTTCCCATGGGGTGTTGTAGGTCTTGGTTGACTTGCCCATACTGTGTTGTGGGAGCTTAGTTTCCATGCCCAGATGAAACTACAAAACTTGGATGACATGAGAAGGCATTGTTTTATGAGTCAAGTAATGTATTTGTAGGATGTCTCAAGGCTTGTGAGATAAGCCAAAAGGGTTTTGTGATACCAAAGTGGTGTGACCAAGGGGACCGTATGACTTGCTCTGACATGTCTAGAAGGTTTCTCATGTACTCAAATAACATGATTAGGTAGTGTCATGAGATCTAGATGGTATATCCTAGCGTCATTTCATATCTTTGGATGACTCACATGGAGTGCATGGGGGGCCATCAAACATGTAGTTGATTTATGTATTCCAATTTATTCTAGGTTCTATCACTTGTATTGTGAATTCCTTAGGCTTGTTCAGTATCAGTTTATCTAGAGTCTCACACGATCTGTCATACATTTGGTATGTTCTTCTCATGTCTCACTAGTGGTCCTTCATGTGATCTATGAATGATCATGTGAAGTACCTTTTGTATATAATATTATTGCTTTGGATGTTATCCATTATATTACCCGATGGAAGACTTTACATTCGCAAGATTGAATACTATGAGAAGTCTAATATATCCCTTGTACCTGAGAGTTTAGAGGCTGATAGTTGAATCGTTCAGTGTCTAACCATTTTTTCATGTTGGGGTGGGGAATTTTTATGCATCACCACCCTAGTTGTTCATTGATTTTTGTGGCATATCTAGTGAGAATCCAGGATAGATTTGGTGAAGGGCTCTGGCACCACGCAACTTCATGAGTCAATATCATAGACCAATCCAAGGGCGTCACCTAATTTTTAGCGACCATGAGTCCCTCTCATCAAATCATCCTTTATTAGATTATTACTAATTAATGGTGGTTGGTTTGATCACATGGATGTGTCGAGGGACTTCCTTATTGTCATGTTGACATGTCCAAGGGCCTTCACGAGATCCAAGTGCCTGTTGAAAGGATTCCATGAGATATTTGATGACTTTTCTGGGACCTTCTTTGAGAAAATGTTGGTTTGTCTGGTGGTCTTCGCAGGACATCACTATGGACTTCCTTATTCACGTCATAAGCATTTTATGACTGCAAGATCTCTCACCTTCTTACTTTTTATCACCTTAGTTTTATGTGAAAAAGTTGGGAGTCATGCGATATTTCATGAGTAATATAAAAAATAATTACACTTTTTTGGTGATGTGTCGCGTGACCAATATGAGTCATATGGTGGTGTGTAAGGACATTTTGGACAATTCAATTCATTTTTCCTTGGAGAGCCAAATGGGAGCACGAGGTCTCCTAGGAAAACTCGGGGCACTTTGTGTGGTGAGGATGATAAGTCAAAGGGCTTTTGTGAGATAAGGAGGAAATGTCACTGAAGACTCTCGATGACTTATGGATCACCAGGGGTGCATCACATGTCCTTCAGTAACCAGGAGTATCTATTGCCTCCTCCAATTTTATCTTATTTGTTTTATTTTACAAAGGATTGAGGAGTTTGTGATTTTTTTCGAATGTTGTCAAGGATAATTATCCTCCCCTCTAGTGATAAGTATCATAATATCTATATCTACTAGATACCTATTCCCTTTAGGATTCCGTCCTTCCATTTTTAGAGGATTTAAAAGTTGGTGTGTTAGGTTCTTGTCGCTGAAAACCCACATAGTTTAAGGGAGCTCATTCGGCTATCACTCGTGTGGTTATTGGTTGTCCATAGAACTTTCTCAAAAGTAGAGGGTCTTATTGAAAGGGTGTAACACCCTGCCCCTACCTCATTGGATTGAGGATGTGATGAGGGTTACTTGGCCTTAAGCGAAGTTCCCAAGGCACCAAAGGCTGGAAATAAATGCCGAGGGCTTCAATAACAAATTGGGGAATGATTTTCCCTTAAGATAGAACCAACAAAACCATCCCCTATCAATCACTATATGATGCATGTTAACCAAAACATCCAAGCATGTATTCCCAAAGGACAACCATGTTGTTCCACAATACATCCCAAAACCAATACAACTAGACATGTCCATAAAAAATCATAGTACACTGCGGAAACTAAACAACCAAACACCAATCAAGACATGACACCACCACAGCTCCACACCAAGCTCCATGCTCCAAGATCCACCAAGGGATCACATGATCCACTAAAGGAGGGTTATGCCTTACCTTTTCACACGTCACGATACACAACATCTGCAAAGACACCAACGTTCCAAAGAAGGGGGTGAGTACTAAAACTCAGTAGGTTTTCCCCAAATGACTTCCCTACACACGCCACTAGGATAAAACCGTTAGCACATTTATATAAAACAGTTTATATAAAATCATCACAAGTGATAGCATTACCATAATCCAACCACACCCTTACCAAGCCATTTCACCCAAACCAAACCACCAAGGAAAAGCCAATCCAACAGGCCACAACACATTCCAACCTTTACACATTAGCACAACAATTCAATCTTGCAAAGCAGTTCACAACAAAACAACCAAACGGTGGAGCTTCCATCCAACCTGTTTACCCTTTCACACAAAAACAACCAAAACGGTGGGACTTCTGCCCAACCCGTTCACCCATTCACAACTAGTGGCTCTTCCAGTGCAGTTATAATTTGATGGTGGACCTTCCGTCAACTATCCATCCCCTTTTTATAGTGGTACTTCTTTCCACTTCCACACAACATTCAAAAAAAGCCAATGCCAAGAACATAACCTACCAAGGTCACAACCACATGCAATCAACCCATTCTATTGCATATAAATCCACTTCAATAAATCAACCATTTATTGAAAACCATTTTCCATGACAAACAACATTTCAATAAAACAACACTTTTATTAAAAACCATTTCCATTAATAATTTTTGCAAATCAACCATAGAATCCCATTTTAAAATCTCCATTTTAAAATCCACAAGAATAACATTTCACCATAAAACCCCCTTTTTCCCAAAAATCCCCAAAACACCACCCAAGAAATTTCTAACCAATTTTGCACATCAAAACACAATTAATTTCAAGCATAAAAAATTAATTGTAACCAAACCATTAGCTCTAACCAAGTGGGGTCGAGAGAGAAGACACCTACCTTTAGGGTTCCCGAGAAATCGACCCATGAGTAACAACACCTCCAATCCGGCGAATACACAACTAAAACCTATCTAGATACCTTTCCCTAACATTTAAAAGCCTTAAAAACATCATCCAAGGAAAAAAAACCCTATATATACACACAAAAAGTTTAGATCTAAAAAACCAAGAAAGATAGGGATGTAGATCTAGAGAAAAACACAAGGAAACCAAGAGGAGAGACTTACTCGGGAGAAACCACCTTCAATCCGCCAAGAAACCTCTTGAAAATGCTTCCAAATCAAGTGGGAAAGACCCTCCAACCATTGAGAACTGAAAATCATGAGTGAGGCTCGAGTGGGAGGAAGTTTGGAGTGAAAAAGGTTAATCCCGAGGGAGCCCGGAACTTATAACCCTATTTTTAAGTGGCCTCACGGTTAGTCCGAACGGTTTGGAAAACCGTGTGCTAACCGTGCACACGCTACTGCCTCGGGAGAAAGGGTCTACATGGTTGCCTCGCACGGTTTGGAAAACCATGCATAGGCCATGTGAAGCCTACTGTCTCCCCCTGCACAATTTCCTGGGGAATCCACATGGTTTCCACTAATCGTGCTCAAACTGTGCACCCATAGAAAAGCCTCCAAACTCATCCAAAACCATTCCAAACTCTCCCAACCTCTTCCCAACACATCCCATGCACTTTAAACACATAAAAATGCATAAATAAAGGACAAATACCTCAAACCGGGGGTGCTACATTCTCCCCACCATTGGACTTTCAGTCCCCTGAAAATAGTGAAACCGTGCTTTGCCGAAAGAGCTCGGGCCACTACTCGACCATCTCTTTCTCCCACTCCCAAGTCTCCTCTTGAATCTAACCATGTTGCCACAAAACACGAACTAAACCGATGCTTTTACCACGCAAGAATTTCTCTTGCCTATCCACAACCTGAACTGGAACGTGCACCAATGAAGCATCTGGTTCTAGCTCAACATGATCCCATTGAATCACATAGTCAAGATCTGGTTGATAATTTTTCAACTGTGACACATGAAACACATTGTGCACTACACTGAACCTAGGTAGAAAATCCAAACAATAATCCACCTCACCAACCTGCTCAATAATCTCAAAAGGTCCAATATACCTCGGAGATAACTTTCCCTACTTCCCAAACCGACGATGTCCCAACCTAGGAGAGATCCTCAAGAAAACATGATCACTCACCTTGAATGACAACGGCCATCGATGATGATCCACATACGATTTCTGACGACTCTGAGCCATCTCCATTATCGTCCTGATCAACTTGATCTTCTCTGTAGTCTTCTGGACAAGGCTCGGTCCAACCATCAAGGACTCACCCATTTCCACCCAACATAGTGGAGAACGACACAGCCGCCCATACAACGCTTCAAACGGAGCCATATGTATGGATGCCTGATAACTTTTATTGTACGAAAACTCAACCAACGACAAGTGATCCTCCCATGAGCCACTAAAATCCATGGCATAAGCCTGCAACATATCCTCCAGTGTTTGTATCATCCTCTCGGATTGACCATCCGTCTGAGGGTGATACACCGTGATCATAGTCAATTGTGTCCCAAGGGCTTGCTGTAAGGATTTCCAGAAATGAGATGTAAACATCGGATCTCTATCGGATACGATCAAAACTGGAACACCATGCCTCTTTAACACCTCCCAGATATAGATTTTGGACAGATCCTCCACCATATGAGATTCACGAATCAGGATGAAATGGCCCGAATTCATTATCCGATCCACTATCACCCAAATGGAATCATGCTTTATGATCGTTCTTGGGAGACCTGTGACAAAATACATCGCTATTTGTTCCCACTTCAAAACAACAATTGGTAAAGACTGCAGCATTTCTTCTGGCCTCTGATGCTCTGCCTCGACCTACTGACAAGTCAAGCATCGTCAAACAAACTCAGCCACTCTTATTTTCGTACCAGCCCACCAAAACTGCACTTTCAACGCTTTATAAATTTTCTAAATTCTAGGATGAACAGACCACCTGGAATGATGATACGCCCTGAAAAGATCCTCCTGGAAAGCAACTGGTACAACCATCTGATTCTGGAAACACAAAACTGAATCTCCATTCAGTTGCCAACCCTCAATGGTCTCCCCACCATTGAGTGTCGACCCCATGGTCACACAATCAGAAACAGATATTTGTGCCTCTTTAACCAGGACAACCAAGTCAGTAATCAACAAAACTGGAAAGAAGACCGCTCTATCACCCTGGTCCTCACATTCCAACCGCATATCGGCTATAACCGACATCAACTACCACTGGTCCGATTCTTGTTTTACCACCTAAGCATATGGTATTTTAATTAATGCATTTGCCACCGAATTTCCTTTACCTGGTGTGTACATTAAGTCAAAATCAATCATCTAGAGATATTCCATCCATCTCCTTTGCCTCAAATTCAAATCCATTTGTGAGAAAATGTGTTTCAAGCTCTTATGATCTGTATATACCGTGAATTTCTCACCGAAGAGATAATGACTCCACACTTTCAAAGCATGAACCACTACTGCCAACGCCAAATCATGAGTTGGGTAGTTCTTCTCATGCACCCTCAACTGCCATGAGCCATACACAACCACATGATTCCCTTTCATGAGAACGCACCCCAACCCTGATCCTGATGCATCAAAATACACAATGTACCCTTTTCTTGGTTCTGGAAAAACCAAGATTGGTGCTGATGTAAGGCGACCCTTTAGCTCTTCGAAACACTGCTGACACTGTTCATTCCAATAGAATGGAACATTGTTTCTTGTCAAAGCTGTCATCGGCGAAGCCAAACGTGAAAAATCACGAAAAAAATGCCGATAATACCCAGCTAGACCAAGAAAACTCTGTATCTCAAACATATTCTTTGGCGGTTTCCACAAGATAACAACCTATATCTTTTCCAGATCCACCGAAACACATTTTTCAGAAATCACATGGCCAAGAAAATGAACTTCCTATATCCAAAATTCACACTTTGACAATTTGGAATACAACCGCTAATCCCTCAAGATCCCCAGCACTGTCTCTAAGTGCTTCTCATGATCCACCCTTGTCTTTGAATACACCAGAATATCATTTAAAAACACCACCAAAAATGAATCCAGATATCTCTGAAATATCCGATTCATCAGTGCTAGGAACACCGTTGGCACATTCGTTATACCAAAGGGCATAACCACATATTCATAATGGCCATATCTACTTTTGAAAGCTGTTTTAGGAATATCATTTTTCCTCACCCACAATTGATGATATCCCGACCTCAGGTCGATCTTGGAGAACCACTGGGGTCCCCTCAATTGGTCGAACAAATCATCAATTCGTGGAATTCGATATCCATTCTTTATCGTAACTTGGTTAAGTCTATGATAATCAAAACATAATCTCAAATTTCCATCCGCCTTTTTCACAAACAACACCAGTGCTGCCCACAGAGACGTGCTAGGCCGGATGAAACCTTTTTTTTTTCTAACTCTTCAAACTAGACTTTCAATTCCCGAAATTCAGTAGGTTCCATCCAGTAAGATAGAAGTGCGATAGTACTGGTCCCTGGAAGGAGATCAATCGTAAACTCCACTTCTCTTATGGGAGGTAACCCAGAGAATTCTTTAGGAAAAACATCCATGAACCGATCCAACACTTTTGGAAGAACACTCTAGTAAAAACCATATACTGATTCCAACGACAACACCGCCAAATGATACGATAACATACCCACTACTAGTGCCGACAAACCCATTTCACCCTGACTTTAATGCTTCTCTCCTCTAAAGAGATGTCTAACGCCATCTTGTGTCGTAAAATACACTTTCCGCACATCGCAGTCAATGTGGGCCTTAAAATTCACCGGCCAATCCATTACCAGGATTACATCATACCCATCCATCTCAATCACTGAGAAATTACAGGTTATCTCAACCTCGCCCAAAATAATACAACATGCTCTACACAAGAAGGCTTGATGCTCTCTTTGACCCAGAGGAGTTTGAAGTTTAAAAACCGAGGGCATCATTTCTACCCTTAAACCCAGCAAATCAACTGCATGTGCAGCAATAAAAGAGTGTGAATCACCCATATAAAACAACACTTGCATCAAGGTAGAATTCAAAAGAATAGTACCTCACACCGTGGATGGTCCTGACTGATCATCCACCACAACCTTCTCAGCTCTGAACAATGCCTTTGTCACCAAACTCTGCTCTTTATTGCTTTGCTAAGGTGTCGTGGTATTCCGAGAATCACCATGACCCAATTTACTCTGCTGATGAGGGGTGTCATGTTGTCCCCGTACCGTCGAAGCATATGACGTCTGTGATCCCTGAGGAGTGTCACGTGCACCGGACCTTGGATCATTCTGACAATAATGCTGCAGATGCCCCATTTGCTTACAATTATGACATTCTCAAGGTTGTGTCGTACAATCCCACTTAATGTGGCTCATAGAACCACACTGAAAACATCCCGGATTGCTATGGGGCTTTAGAGGAAGATTTACTGATCCTGCTGTCAAATTATATGCCATATTCCAACCCTGGGAATAAGTGTCCCTCCTTCGCTTGAACCCAGCATTAGAGTTCCCACTATTCCCCATGGGTACCACCATGCTTCCTCCACCCGGAGCGCCCAACAAATCCCCCTCAGCCATCGATGCTCTATTCACCATCTCTTTGTAATCATCTATACAAAACATCACTATCTTTGAAAGAATTTCTTACCTTAACCCTGCTTCAAAGATCCTTGTCTTCAACAACGTGCTACCCGCCACCTTAGGTGCAAACCACACTAAGTACATAAACTTAGCTGCATACACCGTCACAAACATATGCTCTTGCTTCAAACCAAAGAAATCAGTCGTGTGCTGAATTCCGAACGTATGTGGGTAGAATTGTTTATTAAAAAATTCCTTAAATCCTTCCCACATCATACCTTGGTCCATCCTCGCTTGTACTACCAACTCCCACCACTGAAGGGAAAGATCTTCCAACATATACGTGGCCAACTTCACTTTCAAATCTAGCGGCATTCCCAAGAACTCTAAGATCTTGTTAATTCTATTTAACCATGCTTTTATCCTCTCTGGATTTGAATCACCCCTGAATATGGGTGGATTTTGCATTTGAAACTGAACCGCATGATCCACATTCCTTGGTTCATCCTTTTTATTTCCACTTTCCACATCTTGGAATTCTTGCACTATTCTTTGCACTAGATACTGGTTCACCTGAGGCTTAAGTGCTACCACATTCTCAACAGCCTCCTCTAGTTGGTCTCTACGATGCCTACCCGGTTCCATTTCTATAAAGAGAAAACAAACAATCATGAGTCTCACTTCTGTAGACATTACTAAATACCAATTCAAATCACATTACACAACAGTATCACAACAAGGCTTTCCGCCATTTCCACATGTTCCATGTTTTACCATTTTGAAGACCAAACCATTTTCAAAATACCAATTTATTCACAGTACAATTTCACACATTCATATCACATCATAAATCATTATACCGCAATGAAATATGCATCCTAGAGGGAAGTCATTTCAACCTTATATTCCATGCACATCTCATTGGCTACACCCACGACAATGAGATTTCCAATGCCTATAAGTGTCTCCAAAACACTTATGTACCCAACTCCCTGGTAACTTAAAGTTTAGCATAAAATGGTTAGCTACGTCCTTTTATAGTATACATTTCATGTTCCGACAAGCCTATGCCTTGCTACCATCCTGACTTAAGGAATGCACCAGAACGAATGTCAACACCAAAGGACCGAACAAAATGATACCCCTTGTAACAACCCGCCCCTACCTCATTGGCTTGAGGAGGCGGTGAGGGTTACTTGGCCTTAAGCAACATATCCAAGGCACCAAAGGCTCTCAATAAATGCCGAGGGCTTCAAGAAAAAATTGGGGAACGATTTTCCCTTAAGATATAACCAACCAAACCATCCACTATCAATCACTATATGATGCATGTTAACCAAAAAATCCAAGCATGTATTCCCAAAGGGCAACCAATTTGTTCCAAAATACATCCCAAAACCAATAAAACTAGACATGTCCACACAACATCAGAGTACACTAAAGATCCTAAACAACCAAACACCACTCAATCCATGACACCACCACAACTCCACACCATGCTCCACGCTCCAAGCTCCACTAAGGTATAACAATGCTCCACTAAAGGAGGGTTATGCCTTACCTTTTCCCACATCACGATACACAACATCTACAAAGACACCAACGTTCCAAAGCAGGGGGTGAGTAATAAAACTTATTAGGTTTTCCCCAAATGACTTCCCTACACACGCCACTAGGATAAAACCGTTAGCACATTTATATAAAACAATTTATATAAAAGAATCACAAGTGCTACCATTACCATAAGACAACAACACCCTTACCAAGCCATTTCACCCAAACCAAACCACCAAGGGAAGCCAACAAAACAGGACACAACCCATTCCAAAATTTATGCATTAGCACAAGAATTCCATCTTGCAAAGTAAGGCCCAACAAAAAAACCAAACGGTGGATATTCTGTCCAACCCGTTCACCCTTTTACACAAAAACAACCAAAACGACGGGACTTCCTCCCAACCCGTTCACCCATTCACAACTAGTGGCTCTTCCTGTCCCCTCATCCTTTGATGGTGGCCCTTCCGTACACTATCCATCCCCTTTTTATAGCGGTACTTCTTGACACTTCCACACAACATTCAAAACAAGCCAATGCCAAGCACATAACCTACCAAGGTCAAAACCACATGCAATCAACCCATTCCATTGCATATAAACCCACTTCAATAAATCGACCATTTATTGAAAACCATTTTCCATGACAAACAACATTTCAATAAAATAACCCTTTTATTGAAAACCATTTCCATCAATCATTTTCACAAATCAACCATAGCATCCCATTTTAAAATCTCCATTTTCAAATCCACAAGAATAGCATTTCACTATAAAACCCCCTTTTCCCCAAAAATCCCCAAAACATCATTCAAGGGATTTCTAACCAATTTTGCACATGGAAACACAATTAATTTAAATCACAACAAATTAATTGTAACCACACCATTATCTCTAACCAAGTGGAGTCGAGAGAGAAGCCACCTACCTTTAGGGTTCCCAAGAAATCGACCCATGAGTAACCGCACCTCCAATCCGGCGAACGCATCACCGAAACCTCTCTAGATCCCCTTCCATAACATTCACAAGACTTAAAAAAATCATCCAAGGAAACCAAAACCCTAGATCTACACACAAAAAGCGTATATCTAAAAAACCAAGAAAGATAGGGATGTAGATCTAGAGGAAAACACAAGGAAACCAAGGGGAGAGACTTACCCGGGAGAAACCACCTTTAATCCGCCAAGAAACCTCTTCAAAATGCTTCAAAATCGAGTGATAGAGCCCCTACAACCCTTGAGAACCGAATATCCCAAGTGAGGCTTGAGTGGGAGGAAGTTTGGAGTGAAAAAGGTTAAGCCCGAGGGAGCCTGGAACTTATAACCCTATTTTTAAGTGGCCGCACGGTTTGGAAAACCATGCACTAATAGTTCACATGCTACTACCTTGGGATCAAGGGTCCACACGGTTGCCTCGCACGGTTTGGAAAACTTTGCCCAGGCTGTGCGATGCCTACTGTCTCCCCCTACACCGTTTTCTGGGGAATCCTCACGGGTTCTACTAACCGTGCTCAAACCATACACCCATAGAAAACACTCCAAACTCATCCAAAACCATTCCAAACTCTCCCAATATCTTCCCAACCCATCCCATTCACTTTAAACACATAAAAATTCATAAACAAAGGCCACATACCTCAAACCGTGGGTGCTAGAAAGGGGGTTCCACAAGATTCACCACATGTTATGCATTACATGATGAGCCATCATGTGAACTTATAATGGTCACATGATCCCAAGTCTCTTAAAGGTTCACGTGATCTGTAGGTATCAACCATATTCTTATTCATTTTCTTTTACGGGGGAAATAATACCCATATTGAGGAATTTATTCTCTTTTAAATTTTCTAATGCTCATTTTTTAGGCGTCAAAAATATGTAATGATCCTTAGTCTTTAATATTATTATTAATAAATATCATGACTCATGTATATAAATTCATTTCTATATATAAATTCATTTCTATAAATCATGATGACATATGTTCATGGAAAAGATGTGTGTTTCTTTAATGTTATGTTATTAATGAATAAATCAGGAAAATATTTCTCCCTTCCATCTTTATGAGAGTTGATATCTTAGCCATTTTTTTGTAATGAAACTACTAAACTAAATTCTCTGGAAATGGTGTAATGACAGGTTCATTTCCAATAGTCAAATGAAGACACATCGAGAATATAAGTTAATGACATAGGCGTGAAACCTTATTGATGAGATATCAAGATAAATGGATTATATTACATACTGAAGTTTATATATGGTTTTTGTCATTGAGACATATCTTCATAATCAATTGGTTCCTTGACCCATTGGTAGATAGTAGTCTTAGACATTAGGTGAGTCAGTCTAATGCCACTCAGGAAATGGCCTAGAGGGTATTACACAAATTGTTTCCATCGATCTCAGTTAAATATTATTTATATTTAACATTTAGAATAAATATTATTATCCATACAAGGAAGTAATATTTATTCAAAATTTATTAATCACAAATATTAGTTAAATGTTTATTCTCAATGTAATTTTTAATTACATGAATATATAATATTGGTTTATTTCTTGTTATTCACAAGGTAATAAATAATTAATTATTTATAAGTAATTTATTTACTTATGTGATATTAAAATAAATATTTTATTTTTTGATCTATGAATATAATATTTATTTAATTATTTATGGAATGAATAATATTTAATTAGATATTTATTTGGTAAATAAATAAATGTCAAGGAGGATAAGTAGACCTAGTTATCTGATGATAAATACTTATTTACCAAACTGTAAAATAATATTTATCATTGTATGGTTTAACACACACCATGAAATAAAATAATAGTAGTAGCATTTTACATGAAATGTGGTATATTATGGGTTTAATAAATTATTAAGGGAATTTGTGGAATTAATGAATATTAAACCCTAGTATCTTCTCTATGTATACCCAGTAATGAGAATTGTGAGAGTTTGGTTGTTATGAAAAACATTCTCCTCCCTAGATAATTATCTCTCAACGAAGAATCTATTTAGGGTTTTCTATCAAGCTCGAGGGATTACCCCTTTCTTATTCCCCTCCTCTCTAGCCGAAGAGATCAAGAGACACCCCTTACATACTGAAGGGATAATGATAGCGATAAAAATAGGGATGCAAGATTATTAGTACCACCATACTAGCACCTAGATTACCGACATTGATGTTTCAAGTTCAATGAAGCATGTGTGGATCACTGCTAGAGTGGATCTACATTGGGTCTTCATCATTGAAAAAAAATACCATCGAATGAAATTGAAACTATAAATACCGAAATTGAAGAAATAACTCAATAATAAGGTATTTCAACTTGTTATTAAATTAATTATATGTTAATATAAAAAGTATCACTCTTAGTTCCAATTTTATTTGTCAATATTCTTTGGAAAAATTTTGTTGATCATGATTTTCAATATCATTTACACTATTGATTATCAATGGAATTAAAAAAAGTTGAGTTGGTTATTAGCCCAATAGGTACATACACTATGCTTAGAACCATTAAGTTGTTTCTGAGCAGTCACATTCTAATTTATAATTATTTATTTATTATTGATCGATTATGTGTTTAAAAGTTAGTTTTCATTTAGATAAATTCATTATTAATCTAATTGTATAGATTTGTTATATTCTTATTCATTTCTCTCTCATATAACCCATAAATAAATACAAATAAATGAAGAACAACCTATGAACAATCCGATGTTGTTACACATTTTATAGGGTTAGGCATCATGTAACCCCACACGATAGGGTAGTTGTGTACTGAACAGATACAAAGTGATTAATTAAATCACACTTGGTATAATTAATATAAAGGAAGTGTAATTAACAAAAAATTAGTTCAATTAATATACACAAGATGTAATTAAATTTAAAATAGTGTAATTAATTCCCACACCACATAATTAATTCAATGTTGTATCATTAATTCATACATGGTGTAATTAATTCACACTTGGAGTAATTAATTCACATTTAGGGTAACTAATACAATAATGATGTGAATAATAAACACATCATGTAATTAATTTACATGTGGTGTAATTAATTCATACACCATGTAATTAATTCACATGTGGTGTAATTAAATCCACAAAACATAATTAATTTGTACATGTTTGCATGGAATACACACCATGCTAGGCTGTAACATATATAAATTAATTTATTGTAAAATTAAATTAATTAATTATTCCTTTAAACATGACTAACATTTTTTGTGTTTTATTTATTGATAGTTAATTTCATATGATAAGTTTTATATTATATTAAATGCTTAATAAATTTATTTATAAAATTTAGAAACATAAGTTGTGTATGGGTTTTACATATTGTATACTCCCAAATCATTAAATTGGTAGAAAAAATGTAATTTTTGTGTGTCTTGTGTTCCATTTATTAATAATGCATGATATGAAATTTCATGACATTCCATGTATGTGATATGTTGTGTGATTGCACTGTAAAACAGAAGGACTATATCGGTTAGTTCAGATGGGTGCACACCATGTTGCCTCAAATCACAAGACATGTAATTAATTAATTTAAAATAAAATTAATTAATTAATTATTTTAAAAATTATATTGGATGGAAATATGTTTTTTATACTAGGTAGAGATTAAGATAAAATGAATTTATTGATTAATAAGAAATTTAATTAGATATTTTTTTTCACGTTTCATCTTAATGAAGAATGAATTGAAAAGAATGTTAGCCAGTTATTTTAAGTGTGGAGTCATGGAATGTATGTGGCTGATTATGTGCATTGACTAGAGATATGTATTTATTGGTTTTACTTAATTTAATGTAAATTTCATGAGTTTTGTAGTTATTTTTTATGAAATTAAATTTTATACCCTAGGTTCCATCCCTACCTCTTTCATTATGTTGGAACTACTTGTCCAAGGTTGTTTTATATAAATTTACCTTAAACCAATCCTTCAGTTCCCTTCACCTATTGGTGAGTATAAAATATATGTAATGGATGGGCTATACAGGTGTATAGAGGCAGTTCAAGATGGATCCAAGGTGAATCCAACCCAAGTGATATATAGAGGTACATATATGAAATACTGCAATTCATTCCCAAATCAGCACAAGGAATTTTTTACCCAACGGTTATAGGTTGATTTATTTTCATCTCAATAAATCAACCAATTGATAATATGATGATCAAGTAATTTATTTATTTTATTTTGTTATTGGGAATGATTTATTTTATGGATTTCAGACTAGAATCACATAAATAAAGAGATTAATAAGAAAATATGAAATTAAAACAAAAGGATTATGTGTAAATATTTATCAACACATGGTTAATAAATTGAGTAAAATCCACTTAATATGAACAATACATGTAAATGGATAAAATAATAAAGTTTATGCATAATAAAAATAATCCCTCAAGTTAATATTAAGTCATCAAGCCTTACATTATCTAAATTTAAAAAACCACAATTAAAGTGTTTCTTTGGCCAATGTTGGGGGAAATTTTAAATTTTAGGAAGTATTAACTAATATAGTGGGTTGAATTAACAAAATATGTGTTGGGTTTAATGTCCTTAGTATGACCAATAAAAATTTAGAGGCAAGTGTTGAGGAAACCCAAGTTGGTATTTCTAGATTGGGGAGCCCACCCAATGGATCAAGGAGCTCTTAGTATGATATTGGAATTAATCCATACCTAAATAAATTATTATAACTTTAATTTCATATGTCTGGATTATAAGAGAGGAAATATTGATCCTTTATAATATAATTCCTACATGATGGGACATTCTAAGTTCAATGGTAATGGTTATTGAGACATGTTAAAATAGTGGGATACTTATTAAAATAATTAAATTGTTCCATATCGCTCATTTTTGTAATCAAGTTAAGTAATATTATATATTTTTAATTATTATTGAAAAAAAATTCAAGGTAAACAATGAAAAAAACTACAACCATTATTTAAAATTAGGGCATATCCTCATAGGCACAAATTACATTGGGTGGCATAGATGTTTTACACAGTTATACTACTAGAGAATTTATACCATGTGTTGGAATAACTATCCCTAATATTCTACCTTAATAAGCATGAAATGGTCAGAGATATGTATATATAAGATTAATGGAGGGAACTTCTTATGTTCACGACATCATACTATTAGTTATGTTTATAGATATGATAATGAAAAATAATAACATTAATTATTTCACCATGAAGTACCATCCCATTGATATGAAAAGATAAAAGGAGAGACTTTAGATAAATTAGATTACATTGTACTTCATAAATGTAAATTGGAAAAAGGCCAACTAGCTTCTGATCAAGTCTTCAAAATGCTAGAGTACATTGATAAGTTAACAAGATTGGGATTTCATTTTTATAAAAAAATATCTATTATTAACATATTATCATTCTCACTACTGAGGTGATACTTATTCATCCAAGATAGGATGATCAGTAGGGATAAATTTATTAATAATATTTTTACCCTACTTCACTAGACAGATGGGGTTTTGATAGAATATGTTTCCTCATTCCTTATTAACTAAAGCATAAGTTCAAAAAGACCACGAACATTTTAGATTCAATGGTTCCTTTATGATATCCTTTGATGATAAAAAATATTAATAAGGAAATTAATGAACAAGAGGATTTTTTCTTTTCATGTGGAAGAAAGGTCATTAGAATTAAAATTAAGATGAATTAAAAAAAAGTAATCAGAAGAACACACTTCACATATATTCATCATTAAACACAATTTTTATGATATATTTCTTAGGTATATGTTTTCTCACACACACACACACACACATTTATATGTATGTATGGATTTAAAATATAAGAACCAAGTAAGTTTATAAAATAGAATAATAATTAAGGTGCATTATCAAAGGAACTGAATAAGGGTGATTTCTAGATTAGTTAAGAGAAACACACAAATTTTATATTGCACTATGGAATGAATCAAGTTAAACAATTATTTTGTATTGAGTATTACCAATTTATTTTTATCAGTGTAAATTTCAAACACAATGATACCTTATTTCCTATTTGAAATAGATGTTTTTATAGTATTTCATACTAGATTAATAGTTTAATAATTCTAGAAACGTAAATATCTAGCTAGTAATAAATGATGAATATATATATATATATATATATATACATATAAGAATTAATTACCTAATGGTAGAAATATAATTCTTTTTCAATAAAATTGATATTAGTTAATTTTTTGATATCCATAAAATGTGTTTTAGTATCCATTTAACTAAGATACTTAGGTATACTAACAAAATACTTATCATATTTTAGAAAAAGATACCCTTAAGAAGAATGGTAAGACACAAAGATTTTAGAGTTTGTTTAACAAGTCCATGTGAACTATTCTAAATCTAATGTTAAATTCATATACTTTATGAGATTCTTTTATATATTTTAGAAATGACCAGAGTAGTAAATGAGTGCACTTGGTAAAGACACTGGACCTTCCCTGTAAGATTTTTGGAGGACATATTATCCAAGTAATTATTATACATATACACGTGGATTAATGGTTTTACCATGCTTAAAATTACTTATATAAATCAATATAATAATGGTAAAAAAAGGAAGATCAATTATGACTCTTATGTATTTCAAAAATTCCATAATTTCTTCCAAGACATGTTTTTCAAATATCAGTGCAAAAAATAACCATATACTAAGTATATTAGCTAATGGATATCATATCAATTATGACATGATAAGAATATATTAGATCACAATTATAAATCCCAAAGGATTTAATATGTATTTATTATCAGTAAGGATTGTCAAGGTTTATGGTCAAGATGTGTGTTTCCATATCAAAACAGAATGTTGGATTTGTTTATAATCACATTGTTTTCATTAGATATTGAAGATGTAAAAAGTGTTAAAGGGATATTTGGTAGATTTTTGTTCCAAAATATGTTACACATGGTATGATTTTTTACATCATGTTTTATATTTATACATGTTGGAAGTTTTGAAAAATTATTGATTGACCAAATGATTGAAGTTCATAGGCATAATGGAAGTGAATTTCATGGAGTGTGTCACACAACAATGAAAATCAAACAATACATGAAGGAAAATACCATGGAAGAGCCTATCACACCATGTAAATTACCAATACAGGTAAGGATATACACATTGTGTATGGTATTTTGAATATGGATTATGCTAGGTGTGGCCACACCCATATCATTGGGCATGATGAAGAGAAGAAGACCCAAAACAGACAACTGAGAAGGGGCTACACCCGTGGTGGAATCTTAGTACACATGTACAAAATGGGAAATTCAAGAGACCATTCCCATTTTAGATGTGTCCATAGATGAAAGGTGGAACTACTGTGAAAAACTACTTCTAGGTAGGGGACCATGACTATTTTAGAGGTTTCCATAATCAATAGATGGAACTATAGTAAAAAATGGTTTCCATTAGAATGCTATGACCATGATTCTAGGTTATTTAGGAAAAATTGGATAGTTTTTTTGCACCAAATAATGGTGTTATCAATTTGTGTATTTGGAATGGAAAATCAAGTGAGAAACGCTCAGGAAACGCGTGAACCAGTCTTCAGTGCTTTATATATCATGGATCTCAATTTTATACCATGATTACAACTTAAATAAATAAGCCTAAATCATTTATGTTGGTGAATTTATTTAGAATAAATTAATGCTACAATATAAGTTTTTATAGTTTTCCAAAAAATATTTATGACCGGGTCATGATGGAATTAATTGAGGATATTTTAGAGGTGTTATGGTTAGTTTTGAAATCCCATAATGGTCCTAATAGTTGTTTGGATAATGGGTTTATTTCCTTCCTATTTTAGGAAGGTCAGATTAACCAAAAGAGTATATGAACATTACGATCTCATTTCATATATGAATTTTAGAGGCTAAGAAGATATTTATTATAGGTGAGGGGCTAGAAACATGAAAATTTGGCATCATTGAAGTTTTTTTCCAATGATAAGAGGAATGATTATTACTGATTAGTAAAGGAAGAATTTTGGATTCACTTTATAAATTGAAGAAGTGGTGACGTATCAAGTAATTATTCAAAAATTGAGAAGGAATAGCCCAAGTGGACTTCAATAGAGAATCTATGTACATTTGAGGATTTATTCCATCCTAGTGATACTAGATAGGGGACCTATATGTATATTAATGTGTGAAGGTGATTCCTTCAACTGTCAATGATCAAAGGGTAAAAAATTTCAAGGGATCGACCTTTGGGAAGAAATAAGACGTCCCTCAACATTGTACGATAGTGATCTTGGGAAAGGATATATATAGACTGAATCAATTATAGGGGAGTGATCCTTATAAAGATCAATGAGATTATAGTGGATTTTGGTGCATGTTACATTGTCAATTCATGATCTTTGGATGCAGCCTAGTGAGGGTGAACTGAGAAAATAATCATTTACACATTTACTTTATTCATTCACATAAAAAACAATAAAGAAATCCAAATAATATATGGTAAAATAGAATAAAAATTAAACCTCAAGGTTGAAATGGAAATATCCTATCATGGAATTGAGACATTTTATGTTCAAGTGTTTTAATTGGATAAGATATTATACACCTTGATTCACCTCCTATCAAGGTTATATTACTCTAAGACCCCTGTGGGATATCAAAAAGTTATATCAAAGGGAATGTCCCTTTTGTTTGATCTAACCTATATTTTTGAAGTTGAAGTTTTAGGATACTTTTATTATCTTGATTACCATGTAACAGGTGAATAATTCAAAGAAGAAACAATAACCTTATAGAATAGAAAATTGAGAAAGTGTCTATGGAAAAAACAAGATCATTTGGAATGAGACTTATAGCCTAATAAAGTGAATGTTTTATATAATGGGTTTATTTTCTCATTTAATGATTATACATGAATGAATGAGGAGCCAAGAATACCAAGAGATATTTTGTCTACCGATGATGAGGAGATCCAAAATAATCCAAGAATTAATGACACTTATTTATTAGAATAAGTGGACCAACAATTAATAGAATAAAGTTTGAGACTTAAATAGAAATAAAATCACTAAAAATCAAGATCAAAGTGTTGAAAAATAAAGTATAAAATATGAAAGGCCTAAAAAATAGGCTTGTTGAAGTTTCAACTAACCAAATGAAAAAGAATGATTCTCAAGAAGAAGAGTTTAAGTTGATGTACAAAAAATCAAAAAACTCAAAGAAGATCCAAAATAAAATAATCTTACCTAAAAAGAAGTTTAAAATCTAAATTATAAGAAGTATGAGTTGGGTGGGAACATGTTTGAAGTGGTTGAGGAGAATACAAGGATATAATATGAAAAGGTAAGTATTAAAGAGTCTATTTCTCAAATGAATTTTAAAATTAAAGTGAAAAGTGATATAATAGAAAAACCCACAAATATAATTGAAGAAGAGATTTTTAGTGGGAAAAATCTAGAGGAATAATTTTATGTTAAAATTGAATCGAGGAGTAAGAATATCTAATAGTTGAAACCAGAATTAGACTCATCCAAGAACTAGTTATATTCCAAGGGTAATCCCAATCTCAAGAATACTTAAATTTATTTTTTGAACACCCTTTAGTAGGTGATTATGAAAGAAATAAGAAGTATTCCATCTCACAGGAGAGAAATTAAAATATTCTCATGTAATTAAGACTGTACTCCATGGGTAAATATGATTTTGGATATTAAAAAACCCCATAAAGGAAATAGAAGGAAATATCTATGAATATTCCCAAGAGAATGGAAAGTTGTTAAGGTGCTGAAAATAGACTTAAAAATGACCCCATAAGAGGTAAAAACAACTAAATGAGGACTCATGTAAGGCTTAGTAACATGTATTACTTTTGTGGGAAGCGTGGAATCATTTTAGGTTTTTTATTGAGGCATGGGTATATATTAAGTACTATAATGATGGTGGAAAACATAAAATACTAAGCCACCAAGAACAAAAAAGTATATATGAATCTTATCCCAATTATCGATATTCTAACCATGTCATAAATGGAAGTTTTTGAGGATATTTTGAAGAGAATAAAAGTCAATATCTTCACATATATTCTGGAAGACCTATTATATTGAGAAATAGATTTCAAAGAATATATATAGAGGATTAATTTTCTGAATTTGAGGTAAATAAAAGCTCCCAAACTATCTCTAAACCTTATAAATCCTGTAGAGATAAGAAAAATATTAGCAAGATAAACAAGAGATCACTTGATCGTGAAACTAAAAAGGCCCATAGGAAAGTGACATACTAAATAAATTTAATAATTAAAAAATTGGACATTTATTCAAGGGATAGTCAAGGAAGAAATAATTTTGGAGAAGTAAAAAGTATCATATTATGATAGAAGAATCCATTATTGGTGAAGATTTCTAATAAATAATATATTTTTACTTGAGTTGAGTGAAAGAGAAAAAACCTGAAGAATATGATAGGTGGTAATAATCCATCAATTTTTTTATATCTGAAGATGGACTCTAAAATGAAATACAAAGAAAAAATAGAGGTCTATAGTGACTCATTATCATCCTCAAATTGATGAATATCTAGGTACCCTTATCCCTATTCACATTATTGTTTCTAACTGGTTTAAAAGAGGTGAAGTCTTAAAGGGGATATATGATCCATGGGGTTGATTATGATAGAAAAGAACATGTGTATGGAGTCAAAAATAAGTTTTCATAATACCATAATCCAAGTGGCCTGGGACTAAAAAAATCTAATTAGGAAGGGTAGAATGATTGGAATTAAAAATTCTTTTATTTTTTTTTCTTACATCTGGTATCAATTTTCTTGTAAAATCGGATGCCAAAATTTTCTAAAATATGTTGATTTCAAAACAAGTGGAACCCTGTACACAAATATGTGGTATCAACAAGTGTATTCAAGAAAAAAATATTCAGGGTATTTTTGATTAATAACAAAGGATAATAAGCCTTATCATAAGTTTTAAAGCTCATGAATAACTAAAAGGCATAAAGTTTAAGTTGTATAATTTATTCAAATTGTACCACTCTTGAAACAAGAATCATCAAATTATTAACATGTGGTATCGGTTATTTCAATATGTGATATGTTTCTCACAACTAAGTAATTTAATATTATGTCCTAATGTTTTGGTCTGAAGTGATTAATCTCACAAGTTGTGTATTGATAGAAGTGCAAAATCAAAAGCTACTACAAGTGTTTTCTTGGTATTCTTGAGGTACATGAAAAAACATATGTTTGTTTACAAAGAATATTTTTTCCTACATGAATATATGGATTAATAGGATTATAGTATTTATTTATTATATCCTTGTGGTTGAGTGACATGTATAATATTGTGGTTGTTTCCAAATAATCTTGTTTCATACACTGAGCTTCATCTAATTAGGATTAAAGTATTTTTTGACATCTCAATTTCCAAGTAGTAAATTAACTTAATGCATATCTTGAGTTAATTTTAGTTAGAATAGAGTTTGGAGAAAGGAGTAGATGAAATTAATTAAAGAAGTCCTTATCTTGAATGTAGAATAAAAATAAGGATTTGATAAATCTTGGAGTTTTTTATAATATAAAAAGGGGGAGAAATATTATAAAATTAATGGGGTGAAGATATAAATATAACTATGTTCCCTCTAATAAGGGGGATAAGGAAGAAATGTGTATTCCTATATATAAATGAGATTTTTGGAAGGACTCTTTGTATTGGAAATACCCTTTGTATTTCATTGCCAATAAGGGGGAACAAAATTATATTGTGTATTATTAATAGAATCCAAAGGGTGATACTATTAGTACATTGGATTTTTTGAAAATAAGGATGGTCAAGATTGATGGCCAAGATTTGTGTTGGCATATAAATGAAACATATTGTATTTTTTGAAAATTTCATTATTAAAAACACACGTTGAAGATATCCAAATTTTTGAAGTGGTGTTTGGTAGATTTTTTGTTCCCAAAGAAGATGTTAAAAGAATTTTGTTTATATCAAGATTCATAGCAATACATGTTGGAAGTTTTTAGAATGTTTATATTGGAAAAGTGTTTGAATTCTATAGGCATATAAAAAGTGAATTTATTAGAGTATATTGTACAAGAGTGAAAAGAAGCCAAGACAAAAAGGACACACCCATGGTAAAGGAAATAGTACCATGTAAATTTATAACATAGGGAAGGATATACCCATGGCAGAGGGTGAATTGAATATGGAGAAGGCTAGGTGTGGACACACCCATAGACTTGGTTGTGTTGAATAGAAGAAGGCCCAAAATGTCCAAAAGAGAAGGGAACACTTCCTTGGTGCTCCCTAAGGAGGCATCTTAGTTTATTTTTCCAGAATATTAAATGTAAGAAACCACAACCATTTTGAAGGTGGTTGTGGTTGAAAGGTAGTCCTGTATTGAAAAATGTCTTCTAGGAAGGTGACCACAACGATTTTAAAGGTGGAAATGGTCACTAGGTGGACTTTTATTTTAAAATGGTTTCTAGTAGGAGGTTATGCTAGAAATGTTAGTTTTTTGGAAAAAAATGACTAGGTTCTTTTCGATAGGGTGTGTTTTAAGTAATTTCATGATTTTTTATATAAAATAAGGATAGAAACACTTATTAAATGAATAAAATTATCTTCAATTATTTTTATATCATGGATCTTTGAGTTTGACTATGATTCCAAAAAGTAGTTATTACAGTTGTTATGTGGAAATTCATGGAAGATATTTTGGAGGTGTTATGGGTAGTTTTCAATGAAAATAATGATACTTTATGGTGTCTAATTGATGTGCATATTGACACCCTATTTTAGGAAGGATATATAATTCCAAAGAGATATTAAACATTGTATATTCATTGAATATTAAAATTTTAGAGTCCAAGAAGAGATTTTTTTGATGTGAGGTGATTTAAGCTTGAAGATTTGGAACCATTGAAGAAATTTTCAAAGAGAAGAGGAATGAACATAACTGAGAAATGAAGAAGGAATTATAAATTCACTCTAAAAAGTAAAGAAGGAGTGTTTCATCATGGAATTGTTCAAATTTTGTGAGTGAGGATCCCAATTGGACTTTAATAGAGAACCTTCCTATAGTTTAGGAATAATTACATGTTAGTGATGATTGATAAGTCACATAAATGCCCACAAACTATGTGAAGGTGAATCTTTCTGCCAACAGTGAGTGAAGGGAAGAAAAATAAAAGGAATGAAACTTGGGAATCTCTGATATTTCCATAAAAAATGTATGAAAATGGGACTGGGAAAGGAGTAACCTAGAATACAATAATTGTAAGGGGAGAGACCCATGTGAAGAGTAGTGAGATTATAGTAGATTTCAGTGCATGGTACATCTCTGATACATAATCCATAGATATTTCCCAGTGATAGTGAACCATGTAAATAATCATGTATGTATTTAATTTATGCTTGCACACAAAAATAAATGAATAAAATAAAAGAATATTTGTAAAAATATCATAAAAGGTGACCATCAAGGCCAAGAGGTTAAGATCCTATAGGGTAAGAAATATGTTTTATGTTTAAGTGTTTTAATTGTCAAAGATGTTTCAAACCCTAATTCCGCCCCTATCAGATTTATCTCTATCCATTACCTTGTGGGATTTCATCAAGTGGCATCAAATGGAAGGTTTCTTTTGTTTTATATAACTTAATATTTTTGAATTTTGAGTTTTAGTCTAATCTTATTATCTGGATTACCATGGAAAAGGTGAATAATTTAAATAAACATTAATAATCTTGTAGAATACCAAATTATGGAATTATCTATGGAAAAAACAAGATTATTTGGAATGATACTAGTCGCCCAAAAATAAAAGGTATGAATGTGTTAGATAATGAGTTTATTTCCTCATTTAATGATGATATAATAATGGAAAAGTAACCTTGTATACCAAGTGATATTTGTACTACTAATGATGAGGAGAGCCCAAATAAGCTAAGAAGGTAAGAAACATATTTATTAGAATAAGTATTCCAGCAATTAAAGGAATAATGTTTGAGAATTAAAGAAGAAAATAAGTCTCTAAACATAAAGATAAAAGTGCTGGAAATTAAAGAAGATAAGATAACACTACTACAAAAACGCCTTTAATAGTTAATGAAAAGGCCTTTATCAGTGCTGATAATTGAAGCGTGGTTAAAAGATTGAAACTTTTATCTGTGCTAAAAAGGAACTTTTAAAGGCACCCTTTAACAACACTGTTAAATGGGTCCTTTAACTATGATTTTTTAGTACTGTTAAAGGGAAAATTTAACTACACTTTTTAGTGCTATTAAAGGGTTCCTTTAACAGGGATTTTTTAGTGTTGGTAAAGGCAATGCTGTTAAAGGGGGTAAATTGTTTTCAGACACTTATGTGCCCGACCCCTTTATTAGCACTTCCAAAACCCCTTTAACAGCACCCCACACATCATTACCAGTGTTTTTCACCCCACCACACCTTTTATCTGTGCGTTTTGAATTCCCAACCTCATGCGTACTCATCAGGATTCGAACCCTGAACATCTCATTCAAAGATAGAACACCTTTACCACTTCACTATGTTGTTTTGTTGCCTGTTTAATGATATTTTTATTCATTTATATATATATATATATTTACATATATATATATATATATTTACATATATTAATATAATTTTTTTAAATAAATTTATACAATATATATGCGTGTTTGATATATATTATATTTATTTAAATATTTTATATATTATATTCATTTATATATATTAGATTATAATATATATATATCCATTTATTAATACACAAAAATATGTATATATAAACATTATAAATATATTTGTATAATGTAAAAAATGGTTACATGTTGTTTGAAATACATTTTTAGAATATTTATTTATTTATATATATTAGAATATACTTTTTTATATAAATATGTTGATATATGTATATATGAGTGATTTATTATTAGTAAATATAAGGAAACATGTATATATTTAATTACAGATTAAATTACATTATGAAAAATGATAAAATTTAAAAACCATAATATCAATGTGAATGTAATACCTAGGAATAAATTTAGTCTCCATTGAAAAAGGGCAAAAATACACCTTTAAATGAGGCTAAAAATCCACTTAATGTTAAAAAATCAGGGTACCCCAACTAAAAACTCAGTTTTTGAGGAATTATGATCCTTTTTTGGCCTTGAAAAATGTGAAATAGGTTTACCTATACCATTTAGGACATATATATCATTACATTCTTCAATTTGATATGTGGTGGAACCTAAATAGACACCCAGATCAAAAGTTTTGACCGTTTGAAGTTCGAGTTACATTTTAAAATTATTTTAAATAGTTTTTTTGATTTTTTTAACATAAAATTGATATTAAATGACTATTAATCATTATTAATAATAATCTTGTTAATTAAAAATATTTATTTAGTTATTTTATAATCTATTTTCACTAAATATCTTATATATTAAGTGTAAATGCCTATTTACCTTATCTAAAACATGTTTCAAAAAATATATATTATATTTGTATCAATATAAATATATTTATATATTAATATATTATTTTTAAATAAAAATATTTGTTTAGTTATACTATTTTCATTGCTTGTAAAAAAACACTGATAAAATGGGGTCTTTATTAAAACTTCTAAAAAAGCATTGATAACCCCCCTTATCAGCTCTTTTTTACAAGCACTAATAAAAGACCCCATTTATCAGCAATTTTTTAAAATTAATAATATAGGATAATACTTTATCAGTTATTTTAAAAAAGCACTGATAAAAGAAAGTCATTAACAACACTTTTTTAGCACTATTAAAGACCCCCTTTAACGACGCTATAAAAACGACCTATTAAAACTCCCCTTTAACAATGCAATTTTTAGCACTAAAAAAGGGGGTATTTAATAGAATTTTTATATAGTGATGTTAAATCCATATAATCTTATAAACCTAGTTTTTTATTAGTGTAAAAAAAGGCTTGTTGAAGATTCAACCGACCTCTATAAAAAGATTGTTTCTCCAAAAAAAAGTTGAAGATGATGTCCAAAAAAGTGAAACAACCCAAAGAATATCCAAAAGAAAATAATATTACCTAAAAATAATTTCATAATATAAATTAAATGAAGGTTTAGTTGGTTGGAATCATTTTTGAAGTGATTTAGTAGAATAATAGGGTGCATTAAGAAAAGTTAATCATTAAAGTCACTATTAATCAAATGGATTTTAAAATGAAATAGAAATGTGATATATTAGAAACAATCTCACACACATTGGAATAAGAGATATATGTTGGTAATTATCTTAAGGAATAATTTAAATTTTAACTTGAGTCATGTAAGAAGAATATCCAATAGTTGAAAGAATAATTAGAGTCTTCAACGAGCCAGTTAGATGCTAAGGGTAAGCCAAATATCAATAATTCATTACACTTTTTGTTTGATTATCCTTTGATAGTGATAAAAAAATATAGAATGAGTATACCATATCAAGAGAGAGGCATGAAAATATTATCATATCACAAAGGCCATACTACATGAGTAAATCTGATTTTGGCTATAAAGGGACACCATTATGGAAAGAGAAGAAAAGATCTATGAATATTCCAAATAAAATGGATTTTTTTGATAGTACTATAAATGGAACTAAAAATTACCCCACAAGATGAAATCAAAGAATACGATAACTCAAGGAAGGCATTGTAACATGTGTTAATTTTTTTGGAATTTATGGACATAATTTTTGTTTTTGTGTTGAGGCATGGGGATTTATCAAGTGCTGTGAATATGGTGGAAAACATGAAAGACCAAGTAACCAATAATAGTAATGGGTAAATGGGTATTATACAAATTTTTATTATTATAACCATGTCATAAATATATGTTTCCTAGGATATTAAGCAAGGAATAAAGTAAAATATCATCACACAGACATTGGAAGAACTAATCATTTGAGAATTTTTTAAAGAATATATTAAGAAGACACCTTTTATGAATCCAAGGTAAAGAAAAAATACAAATCTATCTCTTATCCTTATAAATGAAAGATAGATAAGAAAATGGTTTAGAAGAAAAAGAAGATATCACTTAATTGTGAAACTAAGAAGGACCATGAGAAAGGGACATCCCAAATAAAGGTAATCATTGATAAATATAATAATTATTAAAGGTATAGTAATGTTAATAATAATATTTGGTGAAACAAAAATCCCCTCTTATGAGAGAATAATCCATCATTGGTGAAGCTTCCTAAGAATTAATAGATTGTTACTTGGGTTGTGTGAAAGAGAAGAAACCCAAAGAATATGAGAGGTGGTTAGAATTAATAAAATCAAGTTTAGATATGAAGATAGACCGAAAAATGAATGAAAAAATATGGCCTATAGTGACTCACTATCATGCTCAACTTGATGAAGATTTAGGCACCCCTCTCTCCTGTAATTTATTATTTGTAATTTGTTTTTAATATGTGAATTCTTAAAGAGGGAGATATGATATATGGGGTTGATTATTTTAGAAAAGAACATGAGTTTGTCTTTAAAAATAAATTTTGATAATCCCAAAAACCAAGTGGTTTTAGGAATCAAGGAGAAGTTAATTGGGAAGAGAAGAAAGATTAAAATTTTAGATTCATGTATTTGTTTTTCTACATTTGGTATCACCAACCTTGTTAAAAATTATTCCAAAATATATTGAAATATGTTTATACCCAAAAAAGTGGAACCCTTATTTTGTAAACAAATAAGTGGAATCAATAAGTGGAGTCAAACGATAAAGACTTAGGGGGAATTTTGATGAACAAAAAAGTCTATTAAGCCTTATCAGAAATTTTTGAAGACCAAAAATAGTTAAAAGGAATGGATTTTAAGTTTTATCAATTATTTAAATTGAACCAGTATTGAAACAAGTGGAATCAAATTTTTAACAATTTGTATAAATTACTTCATTATGCAGTATTTTTTTCACAACCTAGTACTTTAATGTTATGTAATAATGTTTTTTTTGTGAAGCGGTTAAGATGATAGGTTTTGTTTTGAGAGAATTTAACAAGACAATGCTATTATAAATGGTTTCTTGGTATTCTTGAGTGACATGGACAATTTTTTGGTTGTTTCAAAGTCTCTTATTCCCTACATCGATCTCTAACTTAGTAGACTTAGAGGATTTATTAAAATCTCACGTGATAAGTGGAAAATTCAATCAATAAATATCTTGAGTTAATTGAAATAATAATGGATCTTTGTAAATATTTAGAGATGAAATTAAATGAATAAGTAATCTCTATCCTCCTAGGGGGAATTTAATACCACGATGAATCTCTCTTTGAAGTAGAAGACAAAGGGAGATTTGAGATTTCTTAGAGTTTCTTCACAAATTCCAAGGGGGAGAATGATTCCAAAATGAAATGGGGTGAAGTTATATAGATGAAAATGTTCCCTCTAATAACAGGGATAAGGAATAAAGGTTAATTATTACAAATTATGGGGGAAGTTTTGAAAGAACTTTTTCATTTGAAAGACTATTTCTATTTAATTACCAATAAGGTGGGGAAAAATTATACTGTGTATTGTCAAAAAAATCCAAAGGGGGATATTGTTATAATACCAAAGGATTGATACAAGGTTTTTTTACAAGAATTATGGTAATGGTTTCTTGGAAAGTTGTGGGTTGGAATCTCAAAGAAGAAAGTTGGATTTTTTGATAATAAAATTATTGAAAACATATGTTGAATATCTTCAAAGTGTTGAAGTGATTCTTGGGAGTCTGTTTGTTCCCAAAGAAGATAGACAATGTATATATTTATGTAAAGATTCATATATATATATGTGTCAGAAGTATTGAAAAAGTGTTTATTGGACAATTGATTAATTCTTAGAGACATACCAGAAGTGAAGTTCATGGAGTGTGTTACACAATAATGAAAAGAAACCAATACAGGAAGGCCATTCACATGTTAAAGGTTGTGGTACCATGTAAACTCCCAATATATACAAGGCTATTCACAAGTAGAAGGGTGTGATGAATATGGAGTAGGCCAAGTGTGGCCACACCCATATCCTTACAGAAGTTGAAGAGAAGAAGGCCCAAAATAGCCAACTGATAAGGGACCATTACTGTGGTGGTACCCATGGTAGAATCTTAGTGGAATTATTCAAAATGGGAAATACAAGAGACCATTACCATTTTGTTGGTGGTTATGGTTGAAATATGGACCTACAGTGAAAAATGACTTATAGGAAGGCTACCATAACTGTTTTGGAGGTGATTGTGGTTGATAGGTGAACCTAAAGTGAAAAATGGTTTCCATATGGTGGATACACTCATGGTGTTGGGAATGTTATGAAAAAACTAGGTTATTTTCACCACAGAATAGTGCATGATGTTTTGGGATTTCACATCGTAAATTAGGATAAAAACTCTAAGGTGATGCATGAACCAATATTTAATGCTTCATATATCATGGATCTCAGTTTTTTACTATGATGAAAACCTGAATTAAATAAATTTTCAATATTTATGGTGGTGAATTTATTTGTAATACATTCATTCTACAAGAGTAGATTTTCTAGGTGTCCAAAAAGTAATTATTTGTATGGTTATGAGGGAATTAATGGTGGATATTTTATAGGAGTTACGTATGGTTTTCAAACCCTATAATGATCCTTATAAGTGTATAGTTGATGGGTGAATTTACACCCTATTACAATAAGGGGAGATCAATCAGAATATTTTCTGAACATTATGCAGTCCTTGCATATCTAAATTTTAGAGGATAAGAAGAGATTTATTTCAGGTGATGGGATGTAAGTTTGAAGATTTGGAACTATTAAATATATATCCAAAGAGAATTGAAATGATCACTATTGAGAAGTGAATGAGGAATTCCAAATTAAATCTAGAAATTAAAAAAGAGGTGTTGTATCAAGGAGTTGTTAATAGTTTGTGAAGGAGTATTCGAAGTGGACTTCAACAGAGAATCTACTTACATTGGAGGATTCATTCCATGCTGGTGATGCTTGAGAAGGGATCCACAAGCTCATAAACTATATGTATATGATTCTTTTCACATGTAGTGAGAGAAGGGAAAAAGTTCAAGGGAGTGACCCGTGGGAAGTAGTGAGTTATCCCTAAACATTGTAAGGTAGTGTTCCTAGGCTAGAAGTGACCCATTGAGAACAAATTATAAGGGGAGTGACCATTTAAAGAGCATTGAGATTAGGGTGGATTTTGGTACATGAAACACTTCCGATGTATGATCCTTGGATATATCATAGTGATAATAAACCAATTAAATAGTTATGTCCACATTTTCTTAATGTACGCACACCAAAACATATCAAGAAATCCAAATATTATCTAGAAAAAGAGTATAAAAAGTGAACCTCAAGGTTGAGAGGTCAAGACCCAATTAGTAGTGTGTGAAGTTTCATGTTCATGTGTTTTAATTATTATAAAAACTTCACACCCTGATTCACCCCACATCTCATGTTTATATCAGTCTGACACCCTTGTGGAATTACGATGGTCACAACCCCAAGAGTTTGTTGAAAAGAGTTTTTTAAAATCTGGTTATTAGCTACAAATGAACATTAAATACTTAGTGCATCATTGTTATTCATTCCCTAACCACTAATATATTAACATCTAGTCATAATAAAATATGTTTCTATAAGGGAAAACTTTATAATTTAGGATAGTGGGAGAAGACATAACATCTGTGGGTTAAGGATTTAGACACACATGATTTTTCATAGGAACATTAGAATTCACTAAAATCAGTAAGAGGAGTAGATCCAGAGACACATATTGTGTAGGAATTCACAATCAGATATGTGGTTTATGTTCACCGTGGTGGGTGATACATATTTTGTTATTTCAAAATAATAAAAAAACTAGTGAATGGATACATACTAAGATAAAAAAGTATCAATTAATTTCGTAATTAAATCCATGTATCACGATTTTGGGACTCCATATTTTGGATGTTTCTAAATCTTGATACTATTGGTGAGTATTCAAGAGAAAATGGAAATGGATGGTGTAAGACAATACCAATAAATCATGATGAATTATTGAAAGTCATATTATATGAAAATCCCTATACACCAACAATCACAATTAAAATGTTTTTGAATTTTACTTGATAAAGAATACTTATATGATCATTATACAAGGATATTGATTGTCTAGGCCACCTAATTTTGAGGAAACCTTATAAAAGATGTATATATAAAGTGACCAAATGGAGAACCCATAGTATATGATTATATAGACAACTAGAAAGGGTTGGTAGAATCAATAAATTACAATAATATATACATATTATATAAATTCATTTATGGATAAATAATATATAGTGATAATAGAATATATTTTTTGTAAATAAAGGAGTGACACGTGTCTCTAACTTATTAGTGGGAGGGTATAGTTTCTTAAGATAGATATGTTGATAACATATGGAAAAAAAATTCACATCTTACCAGTTTTCTAAGACCAAGAAATGAATTTATCTAATAATGTATTAAAGTAAAAACCAAGTTCTAGGAAACAAGATATATAAAATAGTTCCATGGGTTTTTTAAAGATATTCATAGCACATATGTTGATAAAGTATCGAAAAATACAAGTTGGAACAATTCAGGATTTAATTGTTGGGGGCATATAATCTTTCCAATTGAACATGTGTGGGAATAGGATATGATTATTGAGATAAAATAATTCCACAAGAATAATTTCTTGGAATTTATCTTATATAAAATAATATGTACTCACATTTGATTTTACCAATGTATGATGCATAATGGGTGAATATCAAACAAATCCAAAAAAACTGCACTGACTAGCAGTTAGAACTATATGAAAGTACACAAAAAACTATAACTATATGAGTTCTTGGTGACTAGAGAATAGGGAATACAAGTGATAAATGGAATTGAAAACCTAACTTCATTTAGTTCAATTTGAACTAGTATCATAATAAGGCTAAGGCAATGTCCAAGATAAACTTATTATATCTAGTGGTTTCCATATATACAATATCTAAGTACGTTGCGAATTTTGATGTAGCTTAAAAAGTAGTCTAGAAATATAATTTTCCTATTTTAGATTATACCTAAAGTAAGGGTTTCATCATTATTATGAAAATATTTTATTGTAGAATTAATCAGTATTTCAATTTTCTGATCAGGTAATAAGAGGTGTAAAGTTGATAATATCACTACTTGATAGATTTTATCAAGCCTGTGAATTCATATTAAATATATTAGCCATAAAATCATGTGAAAAAACCAACACTCGACATGGAATAACATGCTGGGTCCAATAACTATAGCTATACTCCATAGAAGCATATATAACATGTGAGAACTAATGGAATGAAAAGTTGCTAGCAATTGGCTCTAGTGAGTGTGTGATTATATTGGATTTGGTTCCTTATAACCAACTACTATATACTTTGGATTTAATGTATATTAATGTATTTTGATATTAATAAATATCTTACCATATATTGATTGATCTTCTTCATATTATTAATGTGGTAATTTCCTATAATATATATCACATTAAAAATGTCATAGTTGTTCCCTGCTATGATGATAACCCCAAAGTGGTATAAAAATATTATTAAATATTTTTATATAGTTGGATAACTTTGTATGATGATACATGTAGAATATTGACTATTAGGTGTGAGTAATCATAAGTTAATGAGACTTCATATCATGATGTTTTTCACTTGGTAATCTCCAAGATGTTAGATTGTGAGAACATACCCACAATGGGAATTCCACATCTTTTTCTGTCATTAGTTATTACTTTCTACAAGAATGTGTAATTATCCTAGACATTAAGATTATTATTAATGTATATCACGACTCACACACTTTGATACATTATAGTACAACATGAAAACATGTGTTTACAGAAACTTTTTGTGTCTTTCGTGTGTCACAAATGATATGTTATTATTGAATAAGTCAAGAAAAGATTTATCCATTCCATATTTATGGGAGTTGATATCTCAACCCTTTGATTGGAAGTAATCCATAAAACTAAATTCCCTAGCTATAGTTTAATGATGGGTTCATATCAGATAGTCAAAGAAAGACATATCAAGCATACAGTTTGTGTATAATCTACATGATGATATATCAAGACAAAGAGATTATATTACATAATGAACATTTGTATGTGGTTGTTACTATTGTGACATATTTTCTTCCACTATGGATGTCTTCACTCATTACTAGAAAATAATATTGGACTTTAGGAAAGTCTTCCTAATTCCATTAAGGAAGTGTCCTAGATCTCAGTTAAATATTATTTATATTTAATGTTTTAAAAAATATTATTATCCAGAGAGAGAATTAATATTTATTCATAATTTATTGATCATAAAAATTAAATAAGTATTTATTCATAAGATAATTTTTTAATTATATAAATACGTAATATTTATTTATCTCTAGTTATTTTCAAGGTAATAAATAATTATTTATTTAAAAAAATTATTTAATTTCTGGAATATTAAAATAAATATTTTATTTTCTATACCGTGAATATAATATAATATAATATTATTTATTTATTAAATGAATAATTTTTAATTAAATATTTATTTAAGTATTAAATAAATGTCAATTAGGATAAGAAGACCATGTTATTGGCCCAATGATAAATATTTATTTACTAGATTGTAAAACAAAATTTCTTCATTTCGCAGGGTAATACATTCCATGAAATAAAATAATAGTAATATTGTTTTACATGGAATGAGGAATCTTATGGGTTAAATATATTATTAATTGACTTTATGAAATTAATTAATATTAAACCCCAGTCTATTATATATATATATATATATATCAAGTTATGAGAATTTTGAGAGGTTTGTTGTTGTAAAAAAAATTATTATCCGTAGAGAATTTTCTCTCAATAAAGAATGTCTCAAGGGTTTTATCTCAAAATCGAGATATTTCCTCTTCCTCCTCCCCCTCCACTCAATCTAGAGAGATAAATAGATGATCCTTCTATACCAAAGGGATAATTACAGCAATGTAATGATGAAATATGATCAATACCACCTCACTAGAACCCGGTGTACCATCAGATACGTTTCGCAATCAATGGAGCACATGTGGATTACCACTAAAAAGGATCTTCTTTGGGTTCATTATCAACACAATGAAAATAAAATCTAATTATCTTTAGATGATTAGAAACTACCTTGAAAAAATAACTCAAGACCAAGGTATTTACTCTTACTATTAAATTAATTATAAATTAACATGAAAATACTCTCTCTTGGTCTTGACGATATTCATAAATATTATTTAGAAAATTTTCAATGTTCATGATTTTCACTGTTATATACATTAAAAAATATCTATTGAATTTGAAAAAAATACAAATTAGAAATAGGACCCAATAGGTTCTTTCATAGTTCCCATCCTTAAATTAAGACTTATTCTCATGAAGTTCACCCTTATTAATCTCCAAGAGAGGAGGTTATGAGAATATAGTTTCCTATAGAAATTAAACATGTTTTATGTGTCATTGAACATTCCAATATAAAAATGTGTGTATCAAAACTTATAATTTATATTATTTTTAATGAATATCATGAGTCATGTACTTTGATGTATTAATGAAAACATTGACAACATATGCTTGTGATGAGGTAAGATACATTGGGGGAGTCATTAGTGACATGAAATTAATGAATAAATCAAGAAAATATTTGTCCCTACCGAGTTAATGGAAGTAGATATCTTAGCTGTTTGATTGGAATGAAACTATTTAATTAAGTCTATGTGAATGGATATTTTATCAATAAGTTTATTTCAAGAAATTCAAAGAAAGATATATCAAACATATATGTTGATGACACATGTGATGCAATCTACTTGACGAGATATCTAGATAAGGGGATTATATTATATAGTGATATTGTATGAAGTTATAGTCATTGTGACATTTTATTTATTTCTCTATGGGTTCCTAGTCGTGTTTCTAGATGTTAATCTCAGACTTTAGGCGAGTTATATTAATGACACTAAGGAAGAGGCCTCAATGGTTACACACTAAGTGTATCTAGAACCTTAGTTAAATTATATTATAATTTAATATTAGAATAAATATTATTATCAAGTTGTGAGGAATAATAATTATTTATGTTAAGTTAATCACATACATTTAGTTATTAGTTATTTGAGGGAATATATTTGTGATTTGAAAATTTAATAAATATTTACTCAAAAGTTTATTGAATATAAAATTTAATTATTTATTGAATAATATTGTGGTATTTATTTATTTAGAAAAATATTCATTATTAACTATTTTATAAATACCAATGAGGATAGATACACTAAGTTAAGGGTCTGGTGGGAATGATATATTTAATATCATTCAAATAAATATTAATTACTTTATTTAAGAAATTATATTAAAACTATCCATGATTTTTACACACATAAATGAAATTATAATAACAATTATATTATTATTATTAGACATGGGGTTTACTTATAATTAATATAATGGATTATGGAATTTGAACAATAAAAATTTTCTAACCTAATTATTTAAGCCCGATTATATCATTTCTAGGGAAATAAAATCATTGTTCACAACATCCACTCTAGAGAATTCTCTAAAGGCCTAGAAAAAACATTCACAAGAATGATATAAAGAATAAAGGGAAATAATCCTCCTCATTCCTCTTTATTTATCAAAATAACTAGAATAAATCATTCAAAACTCTAAGTAATTCATATTATGATCAAGAACGAATTACATATTCATTGAGAAACACCAATGCTAGTACCTAGAGATTTTATGATGAAGTTATGATGTTCATGGAGAATGTGTGGATCAATACTAGAGGGATTATATCCTTGGTTACTTCACTGAAATGACATTATGATAAGAACATGTAAACCGATTTTACAATGAATAAATTATTACAAGTCAATATAATTGATATTTATATAAATTAATTTTAAATTACATATAAAAGATCCTATCTTTGAGGATTATATGGTTTATATTTTTCAATGTCTAACATCAATCCTAATAAACCAATGAAAACCATTTTTAGGCATGATCCAAACCACTTTCACTATGTGCTAGTACCATCAAGTGGTACCAAAGTGGTCACATATTAATTTATAATTATTTATAAATTTTTAATAAATTTATGAATTTGTTATTAATTTTTTATTTCAGGTTTAATTTTGATGTTCCAAAAGCCTATATAATTTTTCCTTTCAACTTTATATGACCAATAATAGTCCATGAATAGATTAATAATGATTAGAGATACCATCATTAGGTGATGAAGATTGTGGTTGGATAATAAAGATACAAGATGTGTAACAAAACATTACATATCATATACCCATGTTCACTAAACGAGGATGAATTTTTTAGAGTTGGTTCCCAAGAACCAACTTCAATGTACTTTATGATAAACATGTATTCATTGTTTTGAATATTATCAAACTATTTATCACATCATTATTGTTCTTCTATGTGACATAGTATGGGATAATGTTCTAAGAGTAGTTGTTACACTAAAATGTCATAGTAGTTCTCCAATATGATGAGAACCTGAAAGTGCTATGATGCTATTCTAGAATATATGTTCTATAGCCCTATGATATAATTTGAGGGAGAAAAATGCTACAAGCTATTAGGGGTGGATACTCATAGGACTTTGAGGTACCTTCTCATGGTGTATGCCCTTGGTAATATCTAATAGGATATTTTGGTAATGAGACCTGCGATTTGGAAATCCACATTTATACGTTTAATTGGATATTCCTATTTGTGGACATGTGTATCAGTATTTAGAATTTAATATTATTATTAATGAATATTATGAGTCATGTACTTTGATGTATTCATGAAAACCATGATGATAGATGTTCATAGTGAGGTGGGATAAGTTGGGTGTATCACGAGTAATATTGCATTAATGAATAATGTGAGAAAGTATTTATCCCTTCTATTAATTAATATAAGTTAATATATTAGTCGCTTTGATGGAAAATATATATCCTAAATAAATCCATGCCCATGGTGGTTTATAGGAAAATTCTATTTTTGGAAAGTCAAAGAAAGAGATATCGAGCATATAGGTTGATGGCACTGGCATGAAACTAGCATGATTAGAGATATTGTGGTAAAAGGATTAAATCACACAGTAAGTATCTGTATGAGGTAACATGATGTTGCGACATTAACTTCATTCTCTATCGATGCCTTTGCATGTTACTGGATGAAAACCATGGACTTTAGGTTGATTCACCTAATGCCACTAAGAAAGTGGCTCAGAGGGTCAGACACTAAGTGTATCCAAAATCTTAGTTAAATAATCTATTATTATTGATTATATAAAATTTTGAATAAATATTATTCCTTCATGTGGTTTAATAATTATTCATGGATGATTTATAATATTTATTCCATCATTACTTATTCAGGAGAATATATTATGATTAGAATATTTAATAAATATTTATTTTCTATTTAGTGAATAGAATATTTATTTATTTATAGGCGAATAATGTAGTGATATTTATTTAATAAATAAATAGACATTATTCGGGGCCTGATAAATATTTTGGAGGAATGGAGAACTGAGTTTAATGGTCTGATGAGAAATAATAAATATTGAATATTATTTAATTAAATAATATTTAATTATAATTTAAAAGTTAAGAACATGTTGATAAATAATTATTTTATTATTATTATTTTACATGGGGTTTTTCTAGGATTAAATAAAATAATCAAGGCCACTTGTGAAATTATTTTATTTTAACACTAGTATTATAAATACCAGATTATTTTATTTTCTAAAAAGGGGCCAATTATTTTTGCATGTTTTGAACAACAATATTGGAGAATCATCTCATGCCTAGAGAGCTCCCATCTCCAAGAACACTCCCAATAATTGAGAGAAATCCTCCTCCACTGGATTAAGGAGATTGATTTGAATGTAGTTCTTGAAGTGATCAAATGAGGAAAACACAAGCACAATGATCTATCATTCTAGCACTTGGAGATCCCTTCGATGAAATATGAAGATTCATAGAACATGTCTGGATCACCACTAGAGGAAATCTACACTTGGTTTCTACATCGAAACGATAGTGGACTGCAGGTGTGTCATTGGATTCATCGACAAAGAAATAATTCTTTAAAGTTAATTATTTATTTAATTAAATTAATTATAAATAATATGTGATGATCTTATCTCTCAATTTCATCATAATAATCCATTTTCTATTTCTTTCATTCAGTTACATGGATCATGAAATTCATCATCATATAGATCGCTGATTGATCAACGATTATGGAAAAAAGAAATGCTGGGCACTGCCCAACACATGCTTCCATTGTGTTCGAAACCTACAAGTGGTATCAAAGGGATCACATCATTATTTGTAATTATTTAAATATCATTGGTGATTTTCACATTTTAATTTAGTTTTTCATTTCACGTTTAATTTTTCTTTTAATGAAATTGAGATATCTTCTTCTTCCTTATTCATTTATCATAGATATAATCGAAACAATTAATTTTATAATTAAAATAAAATCAAGGAACTCATCTGGAGGTGACATTGTTTCTATCCATACAACACTAGACTACATGTTGTGTAACTAGAGTTACATATCATATAGTCAAATTCAATTCATTAGAATTGATTCAGAAATAAATTCAATATTATGCATTGATTATTAAATTATTTACAAAGTTAATGCACCACATGTTGACTTGAATTTAATGGTGCATGGTCAGCCAGACTACATTCCGTGTAGCCTACGTACTTGGCATGTATTCCCTTTGAGTCATAGAAAGGCCATTTATTCCATACATGACCTACCTGACTGGTGACCGTGTAACTTAGATTTCACATTGTGTGTGGTCCATTGGACACATTGTGTACTCAAATTTTTCTGAGGTATAGATTATATTCTGATTCCCTAGGCATGTGTCTCTGATAGACAGTGAGAGATGTACATAACATGTAGATCGTATCTACATGCTGTGTACTTTTTCTAATTATATAGATTTAAAATTTATTTATTATATTATGTAAACCTTGAGACATGTTATTTCATGTGGTAATTAAGTTAATAGGACATTCCATGTGATAGGTTTTAATATTTACATATATAAATGTTTAATTAATATCTATGTATTGTTCAAGATCTTCATATCATGTATGAGTTTAATTATAGTTTTTTCTCTATGTACATTAAATCATGACACAATACAAAAAAAATAATGTAATTTTTGTAATCATTAAGTTGATACTACACGTCATGAAAGTACATGATAAGTCATGTATATTAAACATCACAAAGAATAAACTATATACAAGTATACTACATGTTGGGTAGATTTGGATGAGTATTCACTGTGTTTCCTCCAAGGTATATTTATGTAAAAATTTAATTTTAAATGAATTTATTTAATTTGTTTAAAATTATAATATATGACAATCTCAAGGAAATTAATATTAGAATTAAGACAACATGATTGATTAATTAAAGATAATAATTAATCTATTCAAGTGAGATTTATCTAAAATAAGAATGATTAATAATTGAATGATAGTTTTATTAAATTTATAATTTATTGCAAGCATGTAGATGATCATGATCTAGAACAGACCGTTTTTATGTGATTGGTTTCATTTAGTTTATTATTAAATTAAATTGTTGGCCAACATGCCTTCTCTCCTTTCATTATGTAGGGACTGTGTACCCATGATTTCTTTTATGTAAACTCATTTCCCCCCTCACCTACATGTGAGTAAAAGGAATATGTAATGGATAGATATACCAAGCTAGTGGAGGCAGTTCAAGTTTAGATCTGAGGCTAAACTGGTCCAAGGAGATACATATGTGGATAGGTGAAATAGTGAAACACAGACCATAATTGGTTCAAGGTGTTTTCCCCCTAGGCCAGTGATTAGTTTATCAAATGCTAGATAAACTAACCATTATTAAAAGCTCATGATCGTGCTGCATTATTATTTTTTTGTCTGTTGCATGGTTATTCTATTTTGGATGTTTTGTCATGATCACATAAATTATTGAAATTAACAAGCATAAAAGATAGAATTAAAATAAGTTGGATTATGTGTAAATATTATCTAAGACATGGTTAATCACTTAAGTAATCCCAATTAATATTAAAAATCATGCGATAAATAAAATAATTGGAAATTGATGCAAAAATAAAATAAAATAACTCAATAAAATATTAAGTCGGTATATCCTTCCATTACTTTGACTAAAATAGAACCATTATTCAAAGTGCTTGACCAACCAAAGATGGGGTTCTTTCAGTTATAAGGGAATTGTAACATGAGAGACTAATAGGATATTCAGAAGCCAATGTTGATAAAAAAACTATGAATTAATGTAGTTATAATTTTGAATGACTACCTAAAACCATTCAAGTTTATTGACTGACCAAAGTCAGGGTAATGGGAAAGGAAATAAGGATCCTTACCATTAGAATATCCAATAAATAAGATATTCAGAAGCCAATTTTGAGGGTTATTGGGCTTCAATAAAATTATGAGAGACTAATAAATATAATATTTATTTTTCTAAATGTTATAAGATAAAGTACTAAAATTATTCTTATCTTATTTTTATACATAGAAATAAAATTACATTAAACATATCATTGAGATCCATACTTGATAAGTAAATCCTTCTCACCAGCACAAATTTCAATGGGTGGAAAAGGTGTGGAAATTTCATCCTTCACCATAAAAGGAAATTGTATATACTGGAAGAACCTTTACCAGTTTCACCTAGAAATGAGGTAAGTGTTGAAGATCTATCACTATATGAGAAACATCTAAATGATTCTACAAATGTTCAATGATTCATGCTATCATCCATATCCAATGAGATTTTAAAGAAACATGAGGATATGTATTCCTATAACAAGATGTATCAAATTCGAGATATGTATAAAGTGAAGGTGAGAAAAGAGGGGTATGAGATCTCTAATTCGTTTTCCCAACTAATCTTGGAGAGTCTCCACCAGTTGGCCCTCATGTAGTCAAGATCATTGGATCCAAGTATATAAGGACATGTGTCCTGAAAAAACTTTAGTCCTTGTGGTGAATAAGAAAAGGAATAAAATGAAAATTGGGCCCAATACTTATATTCTAAATCTCCCAAACACCATATTTCCAATGAGAATAATAAGATATAGAGGTAGGGAAAGTAAAAGGAAGCAGTATGTTTTTCATGTGGAAAGTTAGGCCACTAGAAGAGGAACTGCACCCAGAAGCAAGGGGATGCTAAAAGTGCATTTATTAACGACTGCAATCATTAAATATATATACATTGGGTGTTAGATACTGCTTGTGGGGAACATATCTATATCCAAATATAGTAACCAAGTATATTTTAAAATATTATTAAAGGAAAGTTGTATTTTAGAGCTACCAATGGAGTAAGTTTGTCTACCCTAGCCATTAGTGACTACCACCTTTCATTTCCAGTGAGAATGATTTTGGTTTTAAATGATTGTTATTATATACCTACATTACCAGAAACATAATTCCTGTATCATTCCTAGATACATATGGGTTTATTTTAAAATTTGGAAATAAAAGTTGTTTATTTTATAAGGAAAACATATTTTATGGTATGAAGTATTTAAATAAGGGTCTTTATGTATTAAATTATGAAAACCAAGTGTTGGAAATCAATAATGAATTACGTTCACACGAATAATATAACACCTAACTATAGAATCATCGTCTCAATCATGTAAATGAGAGGTTTTTGAAAAAGTTCTCTCAAGATGGTTATTTATACTCTAAGGAGCTAAACCCACTTGGTAGATGTCATGTTTGTTTACAAGAAAAATTGACCAAACCAACATTCAGTGAACAGGGTGAAAGGGCCATAAAGATTCTAGTATTTGTACACACTAATGTGTGTGGACCATTTATAGTATAAGATAGAAGTTTATATTCTTACTTTGTAACTTTCACTAATGACTTGAGTAAATATGGCTATGTCTAAATAATGAGGTATAAGTCTGATTCCTTTTATAAATTCAAGGAATTCAATAATGAAGTATAAAATCAACTTGGTAAGAAGATAATGAATCTTCGATTGGATTGAGGTGGTGAATATATTAACCAATAATTCATTGAATTTCTATAGGATTTTGGGATTATATCTTAAATCACTCCACATTACACACCATAGTGGAATGATGTTAGTGAAAGGAGTATCTGTACTTTATTAGACATGGTAAGGTTGATAATGAGTCATGTAGATCTTTTGTTATCCTTTTAGGGATATTCATTTAAAACTGTGACATACACATTCAAAAGATTACCAAATAAAGTGTAAAATGGAATTCCATTTGAGTTATGGAGTGGAAATAAATCCATTTTATTACATACACATATATGAGGTTTCAAGGTGTTTGTTAAAGTCTTCTTAGGCAATAAACTAGCACCTCGAGGCATGAGGTGTATCTTTATAGGGTATTCCAAGGAAACAAAGGGATAATACCTATACAACCCCTAAGACAAGAATGTGACTGTCACCGAACAAATTGTATTTCTTGATAGGGAGTACATACTCAAAAATCACAGTGGGAGAAAGATTTACTTTGACAAAGTTGATGCTCAAGATACAAAAGAGTTGGTACATAAACAAATTTCTTAGGTATCCATGGAATAAGTTGTTCCTGAAACACAAGTACTATGTAGTAGCACAAGAGAGGTAAGAGAGACAAATAGATATGGTTTTATATTCACCGAGGATAGGGAATCGTTATTGGTTGATAATGATGAACCTATCTCCTACAAGAAGGTAGTAGAGAGATCATAAGCTCCAAGATGGTAAGAAATCATGAATTTTGAAATGGATACCATGTATCAAAATAATGTTTGGGTTCTAATCAATGCACCAATTGATGTAAAGCCTATCATATTCAAATGGGTATTCAATATGAAACATATGGAAGGTAATTTAAGTACTTATAAAGTAGGGATATCAGATAAAGGGTTTAAAAAACATCAATGAATTTACTACAACGAAAATTTTTCACCTGTTTCAATATTTAAGTCCATTAGAATTATACTTGCCATTGTTTCTTACCTTGACTATGAGATTTGGAAGATTGATATCAAAACTGAATTCCTTAATGGGAACCTTAAAGAAGATTTCTATATGAAACAAACCGAAGGGTTTGTGACACCGAGTGATGCCAAAAACATTTTCAAGTTGCATAGATCCATTTACGGATTGAATCAAGCATCTAGGTCATTGAACATTCTATTTGAAAAATCCATAAAAGAATTGGATGAATGTGACCCAAGTTTTTACAAGAGTTTTAGTAAAAATGAGTTTGTTATCCTATTAGTATATGTTGATGAAATATTACTTATTGAAAATGACATACCAATATTACAATCTATTAAGGATTGGTTAAACAAGTGTTTCTATATAAAGGAATTATATGAAGTAGACTACATTTTTGGGATCAAGATCATTTCTGATAGATCCAAGAGTCTTCTTGGGATAATTCAAGGTACATATATTGACCAGATACTAAAGATATTTAGTATGGGACAATTCAAGTGGGGATTGGTTCTAGTGTCACATGGTTTACATATTTCTAAGAAAACGTGTCATAAGACACAACATGAGAATGATATAATGATATCCCATACACTTATATGATAGGATCAATCACGTATTCCATGTTATGTACTAGACTTGATGTTTCCTATGCATTGAGCATGGTAGGAAGATATCAAGAAGATCTAGTAGAACAACATTGGATTTCTGTTAAGTATATCCTTAAGTATCTGTGAAGAAATAAGGATATGTTTCTAATGTATGGAGGAGATGAGGAGATGATCATCATAGGTTATACTGATTTTAGTTTTTAGATAGACTAGAATGATCTGAAATCACAATCAGGATATTTTTTCTGTCTCAACAGAGGTGTTGTGAGATGGAAGAGCTCAAAGAATATAGTTCTCACAAATTCTACAGTAGATTCCAAGTATATAGTGACTTCTAATGTAGCCAATTAAGTTATTTGGATTCATAAACTTTCCCAGGATCTTGATGTGGTACTTAGTAGTAAAGAACCTACCACATTGTATTTTCATAATACTGCAGTGGTGGATCTTGCAAAAGATCAATGGTCTCACCAACAGACAAAGCATATACTCTAGAAGTATCACATCTTGAGGCATTTTTATCAAGGGTGTAGAGTTTTATTGAGTAGATAACCCCTGGAAGATAATGTGGTAGACCCCTTGAATAATGGTATATCTCAGCAGAAGCAAGAGTATCATGTGAGAGCTTGCGGTCTGAAGGTTGCTAGCAGTTGGCTCTAGTGAAAGTGGGATTTTGTTGGATTTGTTTCCCTAGATTCAACTTATATGTAATTTATGATAAACATGTATTAATTTTTTTAAATATTAATAAACTACTTATCAAATCATGATTGTTATTATTTGTGGCATAAAATGTGATAATATCCTTTGATTATATATCACACAAAAATGTGATAGCTGTTCCCCAATATGATGGGAACTCAGAATTACTATGAAACTATTCTTGAATATATGTTATATAACCGGATGATATCATTTTAGGGACACAAATGATATAGGCTATAATGGGTGGAGACTCATAGGCCTTTGAGTAACTTTCTCATGGTGTACGGCCTTGTTAATATCTAGTAGGATATTATGAGAATGATACCCACTAGTATTAAATCCACATTTATTTGTGTAATTGGATATTACCATATGAGTATGTGTGTATTGTTCCTTATAATTTAATATTGTTATTAATTAATATTATGAGTTGTGTACTTTGATATATTGAAAAAAAATTGTGACAAAAGACGTTTATGGTGAGGTAGGATATGTTGGGTGCATCACGATTAATATTGAATTAATGAATAATGTGATAAAGGATTTATCCTTTCTATTCATTAACAAAATTTAATATCTTAGGCCCTTTGATGGAAATGATATAGCCTAAATAAATCCATGAACATAGTGTTCTATAAGAAATTTCTATTTCCAAAAATTCAAAGAAAGAGATATCAAGCATATAGGTTGATGGAATTGGAATGAAACCCGATTGATTAGAGATATTATTAATAAAAGCATAAATTAAATAGTAAGTTTCCATATGAGATAACATGTCATTGCGACATTAACTTCTTTCTCTATTGATGTCTTGGTGTGTCGCAAGATTCTAACTTTTGACTTTAGGCTGATTTACCTAATACCACTGAGAAAGAGGCCTAGAGGGTCACACACTAAGTGTATCCAAAATCTCAGTTAAATAATATATTGTTATTTATTATTTAATAGGTTGAATAAATAATATTCCCAAATTTGGTTTAATAATTATTCATGTATCATTGATCAAGTTTATTCTATCACTAGTTATTCAAGAGAATGTATTGTGAGCAGAATATTAAAAAATATTCATTTTCTATTTAGTGAATATAATATTTGTTTTTTATTGTTGAATAATGTAGTGAAATTTATTTAATAAATAAATATAAATTATTCAAATACTGATAAATATTATGGGGTAATGGAAGACCCTGTTTAATGTTCCAGTGAGAAATAATAAATATATAATATTATTTAATTAAATAATATTTAATTATAATTCGCAACTTAAGCGCATGTCGAGAAATAATAATAATATTATTATTATTTGACATGGGGTTTTTCTAGGATTAAATAAAATAATCAAGGGAACTTATGAAATTATTTTATTTTAACCCTAGCAATATAAATACCCTATTTTTTTATTTTCTCAAAAGGGGACAATTCATTTTGTTGGTTATGCACAAAAATCATGGCGAATCCTCTAAAGCCTAGAGAGATCCCATCTCCAAGAATGCTCCTAAGAACGAAGAGAAATACTCCTCCACCAGATAATGGATAATGATTTGGAAGTGGTTCTCGAATATATCAAATGCAAAGGACACTAGCATAATGATATGTCATCCTAGCACCTAGAGATCCCATCAGTGACATCTTGAGATTCATGTAATGCATGTGGACCACCGCTAGAGGAAATCTGCACTTGGTTTCTACAAAACAATGATAGTGGACTGTAGATCTATCTCCAGATTCATCAATGAAGAAAGAATTATTTAAGGGTTATTTTTTATTTAATTAAATTAATTATAAATAATATGGGATGATCCTCTCTCTTGGTTCTGCCGTAATCCCCCATTTTCTATTTTATTGATTCAATTCCAGGGATCATGATGTTCATCATTGTATAGATATCAAATTTATCATCGATTATGGAAAAAAGAAAAGTTTGGAACCACCCAACAAGCACTTCCATTGTGCCCAAAACCTACAGAATTCACATAACCCGTGACTCATCATGTTGGAGAACACTATATGGAATCATTACATTCCATGTATTGATTGGGCTAGATGGTATATAACTTGAAGGTTCACATGGAATATTACTATATATTAGTCCCAAGGGGATTAGGTGTGAGATACCTTGAGTGGGGGTGGGGTGTGGGGGGTGTGGGTGAATCATGGTATAAATTATTTTACAATTTTATCTCTTTACCTTTAAACTCACACTACCCTAATAGATCTTGACCTTTTAAATGTAAGGTCCAATACACTATCGCTATGGTTTCTATTAATTTAACTACGCTACTTGACCTTTTATATCAATTTTCTTATGTATACTTTTACCCACTTTATCAGATGATGTTCAGAATAAATTAAAGAAATATAAGAACATAAGAAACATAGATTTTTTACTTTGTTGAGAAATACTAGATAATCCACAGATCATGCAATTGATTGTGTGTCAGTACACTAGAATCACTAATATTATTACTTGTGGGTTTTTTGCTAGTCCATTCCTACCTGGGGTCACTCCCCTTACTTTATTTTGGATTGTGCCTTTTAATTTCTATGATATTCCTTCCTAGGGCTATTATGAATATTTCCCTAAGAAACTTCCTATTCATTCCATGATTCCTCATGGAAACACCATATTCTTTGGAAGAATCTTTAAGAAGTTACAAGTTTATCTTCACTCCTTCCCAATGCTTATGGATTTCCTTTAATGACTCAAAGGCATTATATTATTTATTTTATTATTGGATAATCCCATTTATTAACTAGGTTGAGAGGTTACCACTACATAACTCATATGCCCATATGTATAAGGCCAATGACATGACCTGAGTCCCAAGGACCAGATAGAAAACACATCCCCTACCCATATGATTTCCATATGATTATCCAAATCCCCCTTCTAACCAAAACTGATTGGATATTGTTTCCCCATGCGGTAGCTTCATGGTGCATAGTACTAATGGAAAATGTCATACCTTCTCATCCTTTCAATCTATTTTCCCAGTGGGTGGATTCTTTCATGATATGAACTACTCATATGGCCCCATTATTATAGTCTACAACCCATTTCCCGATCGTGGTCACTCGCCTATCTTCATGGAAACCAGATGTTGAACCCATACCTATGCTAAACCCATACCTATGATGAGGTCCAACCAGTGCTGATGCTATCGAGCTTCTGATTCTATCGAGACACCTTCCTCACTATTGAATCCATGCATCCGCAACCATGTTCACCTGCTTGTTACTATAGACACCCAACCCCAAACCCCTATCGATAATAAGGTCTTGGACTTTTCCTCTATAGTTAGATCTATCCCTTATACCACCTAAGGCTCCCACTATTTCCACCTTGTCCAATAGTCTATCCATATTGAAGCCCCAATAAATAATGGGGTGTTCTAGGATTTGATCCTGATCTTGATATAGTATTTCATAGTACCTTTTCCACTAGTACATACCCAAAAAATAATTCCCAGGTATAGAATGCCTTTTTCTCTTTGCTACGCTACATCAAACCACTTCTTCTAATTTCAAAGGATCTTCAAGGAGTCCCAGTTCTTCCTTCATCTTCAACTTTTTTATTTTTCTCTATCACTATATAATATATTCAATATAATTCTCCAATTAAATTTTTGAACTAATTTAGGTGGTTTTATACAAAAATTTTACTTACAACCTTTCCAACAACGGTGTGGATCACACCTAATTTATCTTAGCTATAAGACCCCTCCAAGTGTCCCACATAAATTTATCTTGGTCAAACATACCTTTCTAGTATGATTCAATTATCCTGATATGGATGAATCTAAAGAAATAATTTTCTCAAATCATTATTCTATAATTCATGAAATTTTGGAATAATACAACTAAAAACACAAGTGATTTACTTCACCATTTTTCAACACTTAATGGGTCTCTAAACTGATCATTAACCACCCATTATGTCGAAAGATTAATTTTTCCTAGACTACCCTAGAAAATTATTGTGATATTACTCTATTTTATGACTTACCCCTACCATGACATTTCCATCATTACCATGGAGTGTTTAGTGATTCTCTATAAAAAAACTCCATTCAAAATGCTCATATCCATGCACACTTGAAGTTTTGACTACTACCTAGAAAACCCATAATCTACAATGACCAGTATCATGACATGGATATTCCTAGATACCTATTTTTGAATTAATATTCATAAAGGCAATGAAACTTTTATCATACCATATTATCCCCACCCAAAACCCACCCATGGATAGCTCCACACCAACATTAGGTTTCCCCATATTGGATAGGTATTCTCCCAGAACTCCACTCCATGTTCCATGGAGTAGTGCTCCATAGTTCCCCATTTTTTGCATCTCTAGGCCTCTATCAATTTTCATTGAAATATATACAGTCTCGAATATGAAAACAATGTACAAGCTTCCACTCCCCATTTTACATATTAAAAACTCGAAAGAAAAATGAAAAAATTCATAGCATATCATAGACCCTTTGGATGTTTTTCCTCCACCACAATATAGTCCTTCTGTTCCATTAAATAATCAACTCCAACTTTTATATGTTCTTTTATGATTAATTTGATGTTGAAAAGTACCACACATTTTACAATTCTGCATCTAAAACTCTTCAGTTCATGTTCTCCCTTATTACATAAAAATGGTATCATACTTCCAATAAAATCTCTCAGGTACCCCTATACTAGTGAGTGTAAATTCCACCCCACATGAAAGATTCTCCACATTCATTCACAATGGAATCAACCCACACCATCCTTGATCTTCATTACTGTTCCAATACATGATGGATCATTTTTCATGCCTCCAAGGTGTTGGTTCCCATTTTACCTCATCATTTCTTAGGCTTTCCAGAATTATTTTTTTCTAAAACTACAACATTCCTAGAACAACACCCCATTTGGGCCTCCCTATTTTACCTAATGACTCATTTTTCTCAAAATACCCGACACTATGGTTTGGTGTAAATCCTCTAGGAAGTTTTACATTACCAAAGTTTTGGTGCTTGGACACCATGATGTGGTCTTCCATTACTAGCCTATTTTATTTCTCTCCACTTTAAAAATTATTCCCTTTAGTTCCCACACATCCAACACCAAAAACCATTTTTTTGTTGATATAAAATCATACACAAATGCATTCAATCATTTTTTATAATAAATCTGTCTTTATCCAATTGGTATACTCTATTTTTTAATAATAATCAAATCATAACCAAGAAACAAAACTTTAAGTATCATATTGTGCATAAAAAATCTAGGAAATATGGCCCACTTTCATATATTTTTCCATATTTTGGATTAGTGTGCCTTAGGGTTTTACACTATGCCAGATCAATTCCAAGGAAGGACCCATGTTGGGGGAGAATTATCTCATGAATTATATTCTATGTCTAAAACTATACCATTACTGATATGGGACTTGGGGTTCATGAATCATGGAGTGGCCTTAATAGGTCATGATATGACACACTATATCTAGGTAGTAAGGATGTTAATCCCATGTCACAAAACCTAGGTAAATAACTAATTATGTTTTAACAATATTCCCTCAACATATGAGTAAAGAATTAAGTTGTGTGTTGTACACACCATGTAACTTGTACTTGTTAATGGGGATTACACTCTGAGCTAAACTTTATATGTGTAAATTAATTACATAGAATAAAAATTAATTATAGTATTAAATAGAGCTACATGGTGTGAATATGGTGCATTCCTTATGTGAAATGGTTTCAAATAATATTAAATTCTTAATTAATTTCAATAGAATTTTGTAACTACACGCCATGTATGGTCATCATACACTCTAACACTTTTGCCTCAATTATAGTATGTAGACATTATATTAAAATAAAATAATAATAAAATGAAAATTTTAATATTTAATGGCACAAAAATTCAAATTTTATAGGATGAATATCAATTTTTGAACTTACTTGGTCAACATAAGCTTAGAATAATTTTTTGAAAATTTCCCTTAGAAATAAGATTTTATGAATAATAAAAAAGTATAATTTTACTATTGAACCTTATATTAATAATTATTTTCAATAATATGTATAATTAATAATTCATTATCTATCAATTATATTTAATTAAATATATTATCATTTGGATGTAAAATGGGTACTTTTCAGAAAACAATTCTTGTTTAAAAAAGAATAATACCTATCCATTTTAATTAATTAAAATAAACTTTAATGATGGATGATTTAAATAAAATTTATATAATATATATCTAAAAATATTAATTTAAATTCAAATAATGATTAATAAGTTTAATATTGTTAGTATATGACCATCTTATGCTTAAACAATACATTTCTTGAAAAACCATTTTTCGACACTATTTGCAAGTTTGTAATTGAACTAAATTATGCCAATTTTTTTATTTGAATTTTATAAAATATATTCCATATTTATAATTATAATAATCAATATTTGGTAATAATTTGAAATTATTTTTTTCATAATTAATTGTAAAATAGTAAAAATTAATTACCACAGTAAGGTTAAAACAAGGTTTTTCACTTTACTTGTGTTTGTGTTAAAATTCATTTCGCACAAAAATATAATTTTTATTTGATAAATTTTATTTCATATTTTGAATAATTGGATCTAAATAATATAATAATTATAATTTTATTTTATTATAAATGGATAAATTACCAAGGTTAAAAAACTAGTTTTTGTGGTGAAAACTAAAATGGTAAAATTAAGTAACCTTGGAGGTAAAGTAATTAACCTACTTGAAAGATGTTTATTTTTAATGGTTGAGGGGTTTCTAAAACTCATAATCCCTCCAATGCATTATTTATCAATTTTTGAGTCACTTGGGTTGATATTGAATTCCCATTATTAATTAGTTTTGGTTATTTACAAAAATGTCACCCCTCGATTATAAAAGGGCAGACCTCCCCTAATTTATCCACACCTCTAAAGTTATTTAAATTGACAAAAAACTACCAAAATATCTCCCAAAAAACATTATCCACATTCTATAGGTTTTGGTATTCCCAAAAGACCAAACTTGTGGTCCTTAATAAGATATCCAAAAGTCGTTTCTCTAAGAGAAGGTAATTGTCTTCACCGAGCTCTATATTTTTTAGTTATTCTTTTACCACATTAAATCATGTATTGAAAATTAAAATAAAATAAAAATATATATATATCATATAATGAGATGTTATTATGTTTATGGAATAATATTTATCCATCTCCATATCCATCAAATGGGAAACAAAACCATCACTCGTGTGTATGGCGGACCACCGCCTTGTGAACCTAAGTAATTTGATTTCCATCACCAAATCATATGGATAGTAGTAATGATGGAAATAATGAATATATAATATACATATAAAACTATATTAATTCTATAAGTTTAATATATCATCCAATTCCTTACCCTTTCACCCATTAATGGAATGATATCGTTCCTCATGCGTACATACGACCTACTGTCTCTACAAAGCGATGCGATTCATTTTCCATGTAAAAAATTCAAGAATGGTTATAATAATGTAAATAATAAATAAATATTATATTTAGAATATTAATATACTTATGGATATTATTTATCAATATACTATTCATAATAAAGAAAACATACATGAAAAAACATGCATGAGAAAATGAAGTAGTTAACACCCAAAGCAATGGTAATAATGAAATATTATTAATAAATGAGAGGTAATATGGTATAAAAGGATCATATATTAAATTAAAAATAATAATATGGTTATGTTATAAAATAATAATATTCTTAAAACCACTATATATTATTTTAAATCATGTTCAATGAAAGGCATTTTCGTGGGTGCTTTTAAATGATGTTCGGTTTCGGGTTACTTAGGTTCAACCGAGTGGCTGACCAAGGTCGTATCTCAAAGGAGGAAGTAAATTTAACAACATATTAAAGGTATTTTTAAAATATAACAAAATGAAATAAGAATACTAATTAAAATTACAGGTGTTGTTTTTTTTATAAATCTAGAAGAAGTTTTCTAAAAAAAGATTGCATTTTTTTAATTTTGTAATAAAAGTTGATTAACAAAGCACAACGAGAAGATGTTTTTTTAGAAAAATATTTTTTAAAAGTGTAATAAATATAACTCTAAATATTCATTTAATTATTAATAATTATCATTTAAATTAATATACACTTAATTATGGTACCCTAATTTTTTAACCCTCGGACCCTACGGGAGTTAACTTAACCATAAAGATGAAATTACTTAAACCTTATGCTAGCTTCAGAATACACAATCGCAACACCCTGCTTTGATTGATGTTATAAGGTTAGATTATGTTCAGTGGTTAATTATAGCACATATTTACTCCAAAAATGAATATAAACTATGTTTAAGGAATGTATTTTAACTCTACAAACTTATCATGTGTGGTCTTGTATTACCGATTAAGTTTGCGCTCTCACAATTTAAACAAAACCTCGACCTCGTGTGTTTTTGTGTTAATTGTTAAATTGATTTATTAGTTTATTATAATTTAATAAAAAAATTCATGGATCATATTATGTGAATTATAGTTTCTCAATGATTCAAAATAATTAAATGAAGAGGGTAGAAGATAGATCGGTCACTAGAAAACTACTCTTCCATGGGCTATGTGGTCATCGTAGAGACCCTTTGCATGAGCAAAGGATTGAAAGGGTAGAACCGAATATCATCTCCAATATTTATTACAAAACAATTAGGATGATTAATAGGAGAATAAATTTTAACAAAATAGAATTAAATAAAATAAATAAAATAATAACAAATAAGTTTATTACACAAATGAAAACAATACAACATGATGAAGAGAAGAAGGCTTCAATGAGGGGATCCTTGCTTCAAGAGCTACCCCTATTATAATGGTTGGATAATTTGGGTGAAACCAATTATCCTCTACCTCCAATCTCCTAATTCATGCCCCAACCCCTAAAAATTAGAAAAACACTAATTTATAGAGTGGAGGTGAGTCTAGGTTACACGTGGTTTCAAGTGTAAATGGGGAAATTCAACCAAATATTTTAATCCAACATGCACCGACCATTTGACCACAAAAACATGCTAATCAGCTCTCCTTCCATAAGAAGGATATATGAGAAATTTAATCCTAGATCTCCTCTCAAAATTTTTTCCTATTCCAAGTACGGATGAAGAATTTATGGCCAAAATACAGAACCTATGTCCATTCTGGAAAGTCTATCCCACCATTGACTTAATGGCCCATTTACTCCATACCAATGCATTCTTTATCTCTAGTGTCATGAATAAATGTTTTATAAAGTAAATTTATGAACACTGTTACAAAATATAAGTTCAAATAATTCATATTAAAATATTTATGTGCGAAATACTACGATGCATTTTAAAAGGGTAAAAATGGTATTTTCATGAAATTTTCAATTGAATGATCTAATCCCAAATATTTCATAAATGAATATATTTAGCATAATGTGAGGAAATTATTTCATTTATTATCAATAAAATATTTAACAAAATAGTGTTTTATCAACTCCCCCACACTTACCATTTTTCACTCCTGGGAAAAACCTCATATCAAGTAAACATCAATATCAAATAATTTTTAAAAACATTTATCTTTGAGATCCAACTATTCCACACTAAGAAATAAAATATATCATGCCTCATAAAAAAAATTATTTCAAGTTCTCTACTTTTATTATTTAATATATTCCTACTTCATTTATCCTCCCATGCACAAAACACTTACCTCACTTGAATTTTCTTTTATCACAAAAATGTCATTTTTTAGCAATGTATTTCTCATACAAACTCATACAAGGGTCACCATAGGCTTGATAAATTCCTACATCACCACCCGATGTGAGTCAAGGACATATGTTTATCTTGAGGTCTTTTCAGGGTTGTTCTATGGCTTTTGTTTGGTATAATTAAGATGTGAAAAATTCTGAGGCTGAATGAGGGGGACTTCTTTTTGAAGAAAAATTTCATTAATATAATTTTCACTCAATTATGGTCTCCTCATCACACCTCTTCATATCAATTCAGCTCTATCATCATGAAGACTCATGAAAATTTTACACCATTCATCATTTCAGCAACAAAAATGTCAACCCTCTAAAACATAGTTTTTCATGAAAGCTCTAGATAGGCACAACATTCTTTCTTCATCAGAAGCTCCAGAAAGGCAAAAATTATTTTATCATGAAAGCTCAAAAAAGGTACAACTGTAAACAGAATGATTTTTTTTCACTATTAAAAATTTCTCTTTGGAATTTGATTTTCTGTCCAAAGTATCAAATAATGTGGTATCACAACACAACATAGCTTCCCCCACACCTAAATTCAACTAGATTATGCAATTTCACTTCAAGATTTGGTTGGATTGAGAATATTGGCTTGTAATGTGGAGAACCTAATAGGCTATTCATGGATTTTAAGGGCTAAAAGGATTAAATGTTCAAGGTAGGTCATTATAAAAAAATGATTCTTTGAAATAGGGGCTTTAATACCAACCAAATGCTTCAATCATTTAAAACATAAGTACTTCAAACCCTAAAGTTTTGACAGGAATAAATCAAATTCTGGTTAAATAAAGCATGGTTTGGTTCTCTCAAGAAGTGAGGTGAATGTGAAAAATGTGAAAAGAATGGGTTAGAAGCCTCACAGTAATGTGATTTCAAATATAAAGATGGAGAGATCTGGCGTGGGATTCAAAATTCAGAGTACTTTTCATGAAATTACTAAAGATTTGAACTAGAAACAAAGTTATTTTCAGTATTAATTTAGCTCGGTTTCATGGGAAAAATTGTTTCACTTATTGATATGGATTTCAAAATGGTTATGAGAATCATTTAAACTCAAAAGTTTTAAAAACACACAAAAAACTGAAAAATAAGCACACAAAATTTGAAAAACACAATTTTTTTGAAAATCATTGGAAAATAGGAAAACAATTTAAATTAATAAACTAAAAGGTTCCCTCCACCACACTTAATATATTTCATTGTCCTCAATATGAACCCATTAGATGATATATGCACATGAAATGTATAATTTTAAATAGTACCAAGAATAAAAAAGTGAAAGGGTTAAGAATAGCCTGATATGCTCAAGTGATGATGGGGTCATGCAGTGTGATGAAATCCATTTCATCAGTAGGAAGTCCCACAATATATTTCTTCAAACATTTTCCATTGACTTTAAATATCCTTACAGTGTCCTCTTATGTGATCTCAAATACACCATAATAAAAAACATTAGTCACAACAGAAGGACCAAACCACCTGGAATGCAACTTACCAGGCATCAGCTTCAGTCGTGAACTATAGAGCAAGACTTTCCCTCCAATTTGAAATTCTCTTTTCTAGATCATTTTGTCATGTGCTTATTTTTATCTTTCCTTGTAGAGCCTTGAGTTCTCATATGAAGACAATAGAATCTCCTCAAGCTCTTGAATTTGCAGCTTCCTTTGGATTCCATCTTGGGCCAAATCCATGTTACATTTCTGTATAGCCCAATAAGCTCGATGCTCAACTTCCATAGGGAGATGGCATGATTTCCAAAAAACAATTCTAAATGGGGAAATATTGATGGGAGTTTTGTATGCTGTCCTATATTCCCATAGTTCATCATCCAAGTGCTTGCTCTAATCCTTCCTATTTGGCTGCACAATTTTCTCCAAAATCTATTTCAACTCATGATTTGAAACCTCAGTCTGGCCATTTGTTTGGGGGTGGTATGGTGTTGATGTTTTGTGTGTCAACCCATACTTCTAAAGGGGGGAAGCCAAATTCCGTGTGTCCCTTGGTCACTAATTATAGCCTTTGGTACTCCAAACCTGCAAAAAATCAGCACTTTGACAAAGTCCACAATAATATGAGAATCATCAGTCCTGGTGGCCTTAGCCTCCACCCATTTACTCACATAATCTACAACAACCAAAATATACAAAAAACCAAATGAAATAAAAAAAGGACCCATAAAATTGATGCCCCACACATCCAAAATCTCACAGAATAATATGGGTTGTTGAGGCATCTCATGTCTCCTAGAAATGTTTTCTCTGTGTTGTCAATGTGAGTACGACTTAAAATACACATGAGAATCATGGATTAAGCTAGGACAATATAATACAGAGTCTAAAAATTTCCTATCTATCCATTGGGGTCCAAAGTGACCACCAAAAGCAAGTGTTTGGCAGACTTACAGAATTGAATCAAACTCGTGATCAGGAACACATCTCCTAATAACTTGGTCACTACACATGCACCATAAGTATAGATCATCCCAAACATAAAATCTTGACTCACTCTTTAATTTTTGGACTTGTTGTTTCTTTAAATTTGCAGGGATTTTAGAGGCAACAAGGTAGTTAACTAAATCTGCATACCAAGTATATGAAACCTGAGATGGAATAAAGATGCTCATTGGGGAAAGTGTCCTGAAGTGGTACCTGGTCCATGGTGTCATCCTCTAGTGTCTGAGTAAGCCTACTCATGTGGTCTTCCACCAAGTTTTCCAACCCCCTTATTTCCTTTATCTCAATGTCAAATTCCTGAAGAAGTATCATCCATCAGATTATCCTGGTCTTTGCGTTTTGCTTCTTTAAGAGGTACCTTAGAGATGCATGGTAAAAAAAAACTACTACTTTAGAGCCAAATAAATATGAACGAAATTTATCTAAAGAAAATATAACATCAAGAAACTTATTTTCCATGGTTGTGTAGTTTTATTGGGCTGAATCCAGTGTCCTCAATGCATAGTAAATCACATGTGAACGTGCCTCCACCTTCTGAGATAAGACAACTCCAACCATGAAGTAAGAGGCGTCATACATAATCTCAAAAGGAATCTCCCACTGTGGGGGCTATATGATAAGTGGAGTGGTCAAAAACTTCTTTATATCATCAAATTAAGTCTTTCAAGAATTATCAAACACAAAATAAAAATCCTTTTGAAGTAATCAAGACATAGGAAGAGCAATCTTAATAAAATCTTTGATGAAGCGCTGATAAAATCCTGCATGCCCTAGGAAAGATCTAACATCACACACACATGAAGGATATGGTAAAGATGAAATAATATCTATATTAGATCTATCAAACCACTATCCCATGTTTTGACACTACATGGCCTAAGATAATGCCATGCTCTACCATGAAATGACACTTTTCAAAGTTCAAGACCAGATTCTTCTCAATACAACGATTCAACACATTTCCAAAACTAGAGATAAAATCATCAAATGAAGACCCATACATTGTAAAATCATCTATAAATACCTCCATGAAAGTCTCAATAAAATCAGAAAAAATACTCCCCATGCATCTCTAGAAGGTACCTGGGGCGTTGCAAACTCCAAATGGAATCCTTCGGTAGGCAAACGTACTGAATGGACAAGTGAATGTTGTATTCTCTTGATCCTTCAGAGAAATATGAACCTAAAAATATCCAAAAAATCCATCCAAGAAACAGTAGTGTGTTTTTCTAGCTAGTATCTCAAGCATCTGATCAATAAATGGGAGGGAAAATGATCTTTATGAGTGAACTGATTTAGTTTCCTATAATCAATACACACACACCAACTATTTTGCACCCTCATTGGAACTAACTCATCTTTATCATTTTTAACAACTGTAACACCAATTTTATTAGGCACAACCTGAATAGGACTCACCCACTGGGAATCTGAAATGGGATAGATTATACCCGCCTCAATAAAAATTTCAACCTCTTTTTAAACAACTTTCAGAAGGGTTAGATTGAGTCTCCTTTGTGGTTGCTTCATTGATTTATCCCCATCATCTAAAAGAATCATATGCATGAAAATGGAGGGGTTGATACCTGATATGTCAACCAAGGTCCACCTGATTGCCTTAATGTTCTCCCTTAGAAGATTGAAAAGTTTTTCTTCATGTTCAAAATGATGATTATTAGAAATTATAACATGTAATCTCCCACCACTCAACAAGTATGAGTATTTGAGATTTGGTGTCAATATCTTCTGCTCCAACGAAGGGGGCTGGTGTATGGATGGATACATTGAAGGAACTAAAATATGTGTACAAAGATCATCAGTACCAGAATAGAAATCATCACAATCAGAGAATAAAGAATCAAATCCATCAGCATACTCAATAGCCATGTCATAATCAGAGTTCAAATGATCAGAATATGATTCCATTTCAAAATCAAATAAAATATAGTCTTGTGAATTATAAATAGGTGTGGAAGTGCTATTAGACATTAAACTAGAACCAATAATCATAATCTCTCTAAGCATAAAGAAATCAAATTCCATGGGGTTTTTATTTGGTGGTTCAAAATGGGAGATAAAAAATGAAGAATGATCCTTTGAGGGGTACTTCATGGAATCCATAACATTAAATATCACAACTTCATACCCAAATTCCATGGAAAGTGTACCCTCGTTAACATTTAATATTGTTTTTGCAGTTTTGAGGAAGGGTCTACCTATGATAATGGGGGCATGATAACTTACCTGATCATCCTCTATGTTAAGAACATAGAAATCTACTGGAAAGATCATGTCTCTTACCCGGACAAGTACATCCTCAAGAACTACCGCTGGATATGTCATATCTCTATTCTCCAACTGCACCACTACTCTCATCGGTTTCATCTCACCAACCTACAAAGAATAGAATACAGAGTGAGGCATCACATTTATGGAATCTCTCAAATCACAAAGAGCATTAGAAAAGTGCAACTCCCCTATGGTTCATGGGATGGTTAATGTCCCTGAATCCTTACACTTTTTCTCCATTGCTAGAGTTAGTGTAATGAGTGCTGACACATTCCTTTCAAGATCGATCCTCTCATTTCCTTTGAGCCCTCTTTGATTGGTACAAAGTTATTTTAAGAATTTCACATACCTTGGGATTTTTTTGATGGCTTCAATTAAAGGGATATTGATCTCCACATGCTTGAATGTATCCAAAACTTCTTTTTGCATCACCTCTTCATCCATCTTCTTGGTTTGTACAACTCTATTTGGAAATGGAAGGGGTTTAGGAGGAACATCATCAATCTTTTTCTTACCTTTATCTTTCTCCATGGATTTCTCATCAGTTGGTATAGAATGCGGCTTCCCCAGATTTGAAGTGAATATTAGTGGAACGATAAGTGTAGATGTATTAGTTTTTTGCCTCCCGCTTCTCAATGTGATGGCACTGACATTCCCCTTGGGATTTAGAGTAGGTTTGGGATGGTATATTTCTAGAATTATTACTTAGAAGTTCATGGAGGGCAGTGGAAATATGGCTCATTTGAGTCTTCAACTCCCTCAGCTCCGAACCTTGACTCTTCAGCTCATTCTGTTTATTAAGAACAATTTGTTTCAAAAAGGTCATTAGTGTTAGAATCTACCTTGGATGGGGGATTCCCTTGTTGTTGGCTTGTTGATGTTTGGGTTTCAAATCTCCTTTGGGGTTGTTGGAAACCTTACTGGTAAGGCGGAGGCTGCTGAAAGTTTTGTTGAAAAGGGGTCCTTTGTTGTTGTCCAGAGCCATACCTCATATCTGATTGATCCTTCCACCCTTGGTTGTATGTTAGAGGAAATGAATCAAACTTTTTTTGGGGGTATATCTGTTGTTTCTGCTGATATGGTCTCCCTGGGAATACTGAGGCGCAATCCCCTTTATCTTGTAGTTATGGGAAATAGTCAGTTGGGTAGCTTGTCTCAGTGAAAATGACACAAGGCCTTGAAGGAGGGGGTTGGGATGTATTTTGATCCAAAGAAATCTGTCTGACCATAGTTGTAAATTATTCTAACTTAGTATCAATCGAATGACTTTCAAGGGAAGAAGGACTTACCTGATGTAATCCCCTATCATGCGGTGTACCTCGATCGCCAAGTTGTTGAGAGTTTTGGGCTATCTTGTCGATCAACACACGTGCATCTACTGGTGTCTTTTCTACCAATGATCCTCCAACCATAGCATCCACCATGTTTCTCTATATAGTTTTGTGTCCTTCATAGAATTACTAGATGAGGAGTTTCTCACTAATTTGGTGATGTGGTCAGCTTGAACACAACTTCTTGAATCGCTCCCAGTACTTATACATTGACTCCCATTGGGATTTATTTATCCAAGATATATCCTTATGAATGGAAGTGGTCCTTGATGCTGGAAAAAATCTATGCAAGAAAAGATGTTTCAAATTGTTCCAACAAGTTACATATTTGGGTTGAAAATAATACATCCAATCTTTCACGGCTCAATCAAGTGAAAATGAGAATTCTATTAGTTTGATTTGATATTCAGAAACATTTCTTGGTTCTAAGGTTGATAAAAAACATTAAATTCTTTAAGGTGTTTATTTTTATCCTCACCAGGTAATCCATGAAATTTTGGAAGAAGGTGAATTAATCTAAATATCAGTTCAAAGTCTGATTTGAGATTTGGGTATGGAATATAATTTGGTTAACAATTAATATCAGGTGAAACTAATTATCTAATGGTTATCTTAAGTTCATTTCCATTATTTTCAGTCATTGGTTCATATTTTATGTTTGAATTTGAATTTATTCCAATTTTAATGATCTTGGAGTGGACGAATTCTACTACTGGTTGAATGTCGAAACTTCCTATAGACTGAGAATGTCTGATTCAATCCCTAAGGCTGCGTTCAATCTTAGGGTCAAGATCTAAGAGATATTCAGGATTAGTTCATGTCATAAATCAATTAAAGGTAAAAGGGAAATGAATAAAAGTGGACCATAATAAAAATAATAGAAGTTTGAGTTGGTTCGATAAAATAAAAGAAGAGAGTAAGAGAAAAAAACATGAGAAAGGGGAAAGAAAAAAGAAAGAGGAGAAGAAAATAATTAAATGAAAAATAAAATAAATACATATAATTGGTTGAATAAATTACTTTCCTCCCCAGAAATGGCACCAATTTAAAAGGTGATGTTATGGGTACATTCAAATGATGTTCGGTTTTAGGTTACTTAGGTGCAGCAGAGTGGCTGACCAAGGTTGTCTCTCAAAGGATGATGTAAATTTAACAACAAATTAATGGTATTTTGATAATAAAACAAAAGTAAATAAGAATACTAATTAAAATAATGGTTTTTTTATTGTTTATAAATCTAAAATATGTTTTCTAGAAGAAGATTGCATTTTTTTAATTTTGAAATTAAATTTGATTAACAAAGCACAACGAGATGATGTTTTTTTAGAAACTATTTTTAGAAAGTGTAATCTATATAACACTAACTCTTCATTTAATTATTAATAATTATTATTTAAATTAAAATACACTTAATTATGATCCCCTAATTTGTTAACCCTCAAACCCTACAGGAGTTAACTTAACCACAAAGATTAAATTACTTAAACCCTAGGCTAGCTTCGGAACACACAATCAGAACAACCTATTTTGATTGATGTTCTATGTTTAGCTTATATTCAATGGTTAATTAGAGCACATATACACTCTATAAATTAGGATGAATTGTTTTTAGTGAATATATTTGAACTCTACAAACTTATCCCATGTGGTCTTGTATTACCGATTAAGTTTGCGCTCCCACAATTTAAACAAAACCTCGACCTCGCGTGTTTTTTGTGTTAATTGTTAAATTTCTTTCTTAGTTTCTTATAAATTAATAAAAAAAAATCACGGATCATATTATTTTAATTAAATTATCCCAATGATTCAAAATAATTAAATGAAGATGGTAGAAGATAGATCGATCACTAGAAAACTACTCTTCTGTGGGTGGTGTGGTCATCGTGGAGACCTTTTGCATGAGAAAAGGATTGAATGGGTAGATGTAACACCCTGAACCTAGTTACCAAGAGATGGTGCATTATTTTAATACATTGGCATGATTACAAGGAATCAAGTCCCAAAAGACTGATCAATTTAGCAATCTTGGAAAATAGATTACATACATGAACGTTACATTACACATTAGAAAATAAAACACAACAGAAATGATCTTTTGAGAATGCCATTAATTCCAAAGATTAACCCTGCTTATCAATCATAATACACTTCTTGGAATCTTTGGAAAATAAAACATAAGAAAGGGGTGAGCTCTGATGCTCAATAAGGGTAAATAATTTAGCGGAAGCTATAAACTTTTAAGGCATGATTTTTAATAAAAATAACATCCTTTTTAAACATAAACTTGAACATAATATGGAAAAAATAAATCAAACATTACCATATAAACATGCACATGGATATTCTACTAGTCGAATAATCACATGTAATAACTAATTTTATAATGAGGGAATGCCTAACGCCGGACATCATTACCACATAGTCAAGGCTCGTGCCAAGACTACAAATAAAATTTTTGTCAAGGACTTATACCAAGAAACTAGTTTGTCTCATGGGACCTACCGATGCATCGAGGAGCTATATCGGGCTCCACCCGTCACTTACTAAGTCCACTGCATTCCTCATATGAAAAGGTTGAAACATAACATATACATTCGTATTAAAACTAGCATACGAAATGTCAATACATTAACCATAAACCATGAATGGTATAAAAATAGAACATGCACAATCAAACATATCACAACCCATTCAATAAAATATGGAAGATTTTATTATAATAAATCAACCTTAATCAAGAATAATATCCAGTAAAGGATGCTAACATAGTTGAAAATGATGAGTAAAACATTTTGAGAGAAATATACTTTTTGTAAAATCATTTAAAAGTCACACATTTATAAAGGAAGTAATTTAAAAGATATTTTTGAATAAAAGTGTCCCATACCACTTTGAAACTTTTGAAAAGAATTATAATTTCAAAACATTCATGTTCATATAAATAAATCCTTAAAATAATTTTGAAAACATGAGCATTAATTAAAAAGATTTAGAAAGATAAATCTTTAAAACATTTAAAATTATGATCTTGATAAAGGTTACCTTTCAAAAATCCTTAAAATATTCATTTTGAAATCATTTTTATGAAAAATGGACATGGATGATAAAAATTTCCTAGTAAATACGTACGTAAAAACAACCTCAGATAAAAATGAGATTGTAGAATAAACCCTTACCAATTTGGTAACTTATGAAACATACACCCCATGAAAGAAGTATCATAAAATGAATATGTAAATAAACATAAATTAAAGTTTATTACACAATGAATAAAACTATGGGCAGTATATATACCACACAAAAGGTAATAGTGGCAATATGGCATGAATCTCGGAGGAATAAGAAGTGAGATGAAAACCCCTTACCTTGCACTTTCTTTTAGTCAAGGGTATGTTTAACCTGCTGTATGAAGACCATAGTATGTTATTAAATTATACCAGAACCATATTAATATTTATGATATCATACATTATTCATTTATTACTTTATACTACCCATTTAATAATAATTTCCATGTTATATTAATATTTTGGGTAATAATCGTTTTCTTTATCGTACATGTTTTAACTTGTTACTCTTGATTTTATCACTTAGATCATGATTTAAATACTTCTAGAATATAAAACATGATTTATATATCATATATATTTAGAAAATAAATATGTATAATAGACGTATATATGAAATGGAAAATATAATTTATGGAGACGGTAGTCTGTACGTATGCATAAACGTTGTTTCTGTTTTCATATAGTATTGAATGGAAGTAAGTGAATAAGATATATGTAAGTACATAAATAATTATATATATATATATATATATATCTTCAGTAGCACTATTATGTCATATATTACATACTTATTAGTAATATATATTTTTATAATCGTCGATGAATGGTGAACTTGGAAATGAATCTCATCGCGCCGTGGAGACGGTAATCCGTACGTACGCACGAGCGAAAATATCATTTTTTTGATATTAAAATAATATATAATTGGATGGTATATCATAGATACAGAATCCTTATCATGTTATATTTATTATTTACATCAAATACACATCATTATTATACCCATCCAAATAATAATGTATTTAATAACAATTACACCACGACGTGGAGACGGTAAGCCGTACGTACGCACGCATGGTGACATTATCCTTCATAAGATGGATAGAATAATGAATATAGTTGTGAAATATTTATAATAACATCACAGTATATATAAAATACTGTATTTATTTTTTTAGAACAGAAATAACAAAGAAAGAAGAAGTGGAAAAAGAAAGGAACTTGAAAGAGGGTGGTGAAATTATTACCTCTTCTTCGGTTTCTTCCTTTTGATTTGATCAAAAGGGCTCTTTAGGTTGGATTTATGATCAAACTAAGGCCTCTAGGTTGAAGTGAGGGAAGTCGAGAGAATATTTGGGTAGGGTTTTTTCAAACCAAAAGGCTTTGAAGGTATGAAAAATTGGTTAGAAGTGGTGTCCTTTTATAAGGGGGGAGGGTCTCTTTAGGAAAACTTAAAGTATTATTTTATAATAAATTCATATTTGGTTTATAATGAATCCAAACTGGATTATTTAAAGTCTAAGGTGAGGATGGGTGAAAAAAAAACTCAACCAATTGGTTTTAGACAACTTTGGGTCACTATTTTACTCTTATCTTTTAGATTTAACTCTTAGTTAAATAGTTTTACATTTACCATGTCTCTTTGTATTTTTATATTATATGGTTAATAAACTTACTATAAACTACCTAACGAACCCAAAGTGGTTCTTTAATGACATAACTATAATCATATAATTCCTTTGGCCTAACCTTAGATTTTTAGGAATATTATATCAATTAATAATATAATATTTGTTTTAAAAACTCTTTTATGTCAATTTTGACACTATTTAATAATTTATTTTTGTTAAAGTCTTAATAACTTTATTAATTAGAAAAAAATTCATTTAATAAATTATAACATGTCATATTAACCAATAAAATTCCTGGAGTTAATTAAAAGTTTCAAATTATATTTATTTGGGAATTTATAATATCAATTATTTTAATATTTCACTAATAATGTAATTACTACATCATCATTGTGTCATAAATAAATTAAATTATTTAATGTCTAAAAATTATAAATAAAATACCATTATGTAGGAAATATTTTTATCTCTCTAATGAATATTTATAATCAAATTTATCTTATGTATAACCCTATATGAAAAATGTTTTAGTTATTAAAATTTGATTTTAACTCTTTTAACTCTTCTTTGAATTAAATAATAATAAATGTCCTAATCTAATACAAGTGGAACAAAGAGGTTCCTATTTTATTCATAAGGTTGTTTTTGGTCTAATTATACTTATACAATAGAATTAGTACATGTGTTAGGGTAATAATAATATCATTTTTACCCTTAATTACCCTATTTATTTTTTACTGTGGTAAATAAAAGTAAAAAGTTACTATTCACCAAAAAGTATTTTTATCATATTAAACCACATTTTACTCCTTGATATTAACCGTGTCTCTCAGATTTTCGAAATTCCACTCACAGAAGTTGTAAAATTAAATTTTATGTGAATTTTCAAATTCTCCTAGAAGACGGGTAAAAGACGGTGAAAAGTTTAATAAAGTTTTTATATATCTAAAATTATTATAAACTGACTTCAATGAATTACATTGAAATTATATAGGTATTATGTGTCTATTTTGACCTAAAATAAATTTAAATAAAATAAATAATTATTTAAATAAAAATTATGTTTTAAACTATAACTCAGTGTTTTTCACTATTCATCAAAAATTGAAAGTTTTCAAAAAAATACCAAAAATTCACCCTAAGATAATTTTGATATTATGAATTCAAAAATAAAGTCTATTTTACCAAATTCAAAACATAGAAATTTCATTTATTAATTAATTCCTGTTGTCAAAACCAAAAAGCGTATTTTTAGGAAATATTAACTATCAAAAGATTGACACTTGTTTATGTCCAATTTCAAAGTGAAATTACTTACAATGACCATAATTGGATTAAATGGTAAAAATATAATCTAATTATACTTATAAACCATTAAAATTTATAATTAAACACTATAAATTATTTTGATTAAAAAAGTTGTTTTTAGTTAAAATATAGTATTTTTCACTATTCACCCAAATAAGAAAGTTATCAGAAAAACACCAAAAATTTATTAAAACGAAATTCTTATGTACCGATTCTAAAGAAGAAGTTTATTTTGTCAAATTGAATATATAAATGTTTCAAATATTATATTTAAAAAGGGTTCTCCATTAAAAGGTGGTAAAATTGCATTTTTTTTGAAAAATACTTCTTTTATCTGAAAAAAATGAATTTGTTCTTACATTATGTCTAATAAACTCATAATATGGATTATAAAATTATAGGGATTATATAAATTTAAAAATTTAGTTAATACTATTTAATTACCACTTTTTAACGGTTATTTTGGTAAGTCGTGGTGCGCTTGAACTCAGTGTTGCGTGTAGTGCAAGTTATTGAATTACTTTGAAGAAATAACGTGCTAAGAAATGTGGGGGTGTTACAGTAAAACCCAATCTTTTCTCAAATATTGATTCCAACCCAATTAGAAATATTAATAAAAGAAGAAATTTGAACAAAGCAGAATAAACGAGAAGAAATAAAAGAAGAACAAAGAAGTTTATTACACAAATGAAAACATTACAACATGATGAAGAGAAGAAGGCTTCGATGAGGGGATCATTGCTTCAAGAGATACCCATATTACAATGGTTGTAGAATTTTGGTAAAACCAATTCTACTCTACCTAAAATATTCTAATTCAAGACCAAACCCCTCTAAATGATAAAAACACTAATTTATATAGTGGAGGGGAGGCTAGGTTACAAGTGGTTACAAGTGTGAATGGGGAAATTCGGCCAAATATTTTAATCCAACTTGCACCGCCTATTTGACCACCAAAACCCATGAATCGTCTCTTTTTATAGAATGATTATTTTTTATAAATTTAATCCTAGATATCCTATCAAAATTTGGGTCTAATACACCCAAGGATGAAGAAGTTTTGACCCAAATACAGAACCTATGTCTATTCTGGCGAGTCCAGCCCACCATTGACTTAATAGCACATTTAATCCATCCAATAGCAATTTTTAGCTATAGTGTCCTGAATAGAAGTTGTATAATGTTATGTTAGGAACACTGTTACCAAATTTTATGTTCAAATAAGTCATATTAAAATATTTATGTGCGAAATACTATAGTGAATTTTAAAAGGGTAAAACTGGAATTTTCATCAAATTTTGAAATGAATGATCTAATCCCAAATATTTCATAAATGAAAATATTTAGCATAATGTGATGAAATTATGTCATTTATTATAAATAAAATATTCAACAAAATAGTGTATTATCATTCTACTAAAAAGAAGCATGAGCTAATAGATTTCATCTCAATTTACAATCCATTGAGTCATACTTGTTATTATGCTCCTATTCACTTTTATGTGGTGCATATAATGGACCTTTGATGTATTTAACATGAATAAATATTTATTCATGATTAATAATATTTCAATTCAAGTCTATTCTTTCAAAGGGTTACAATTTAAAATTTATGAAAGTGTTAAAGAATCTATTTTACAATCTCACAGTATTTTGGGATTGCTTTTATTTTGTTGAAGAAATATTATCATTTATCCATAATAAAGACCAGTAATTTTATTTTTCACTGGATATTTAAGTATTTTTCATATTTTCTTTCAAATTTTACTCTCTTTAGTACTTTAACCAAGTAAAGAAATTTCTAAATAAAAAACTGATTTTGTTTCTCTATAAATCAGATATATTTTTCTTCCATGTCCATGTTTTTCAATTTTTTTTACAAAAGTCCTTAAGTTTACTCACATAATTTATTAAAAACATTATAATTTATACTAGTATTTTAAAAATTGTTTTAAGGAAATATTTATGGTATTTTTTTTGAAAATTAATTTTTAATATTTCTTTATAACAATTCGATATGAATATTTTTTAATGTATATGGTGATAAGAGTTTTCCCCACCACTGTAACCGTTTTACAAAGTTTAGATTCTTCTATATTTTTTCAATGGGCTTCAAAAAAACAATTTTTTGAAATATTATTTTAATATTTCACTTATATTCCATTTATTCTTCCAAATTACATGATTTTATTAAAAATCCTATATTGTCGATGAAAGGATGTTCACCACTGATATCTTCAATAGTTTTTTGGTTGTTAGATATATTTTGAGACAATTAATTTCTTATGATCATTTCTATTGGGAAATTAAATTTATATTAAATATCCATATTCTTTTTATCATTTATATTACTATTTCCTAAGCCGTATACCATTTTTTCATACGGTGTTTTACTATGGAGTTTATTTTATTGAATGAGAAAAATCTTGATAAATCTATTTTTTTTCTCAATACAGTATTTATTGAAAAGGAATATTGTTTGTGAAGTAAATAGATCATTTGATATATAATGAATTATTTTTACATATAGTGATATGTGGGGCCCAAAATTATATATCTCCTCAACGCATCGATAAGTCTCATGAGGAAAATTAGTTTCCCTAATTAAATGGGTTTTAATCCATATTTTTAAATTGTCTTAGAAAAATGTGTTGATGGTATATATATCATGATGTATATGGTTATGATTTCCAATATTAATAATTTCCTTCATTGAGAATTTAGTTATTATTATCCATCATATTATTGCATTAATATTATACATAGATACTTTTCATGATCAAGTTATTGATTTAATGACTTTTGTTTTAAGTTATTTAAATTTTCATATTGATTATTCCATTTATACTCAAGATAGCTTCAAATGTACACCACCTTTACTGATAATTTGTGTTCACCCTTATTTTGTTTCCTTTTCTAGAGATATGAGGAACCATTCATTGAATGAGTTCAAGGAAGAAAAATATTTTTCATTACTATGTTTTATATTTTACCCCTAATGTAAAATGGGTATGATGTATATATATGGCTCTCCAGGGATACTAAACTGATTGGTCCTTTGGTATTTTACCCCTTGTATATTTTCAAATGTAATAAATTAGACTCCATCTCTAGGTTACTTGATCCAGGTTTGTTATATTTGGTATCAAAGAAAGTTTAATAGAAACATTTGAAAATTTATTTCAAAATACATAGATTAGGGAATATAAACCTATGATAAAATTTGAGGATAATTATAGAATAATATCATAATTTTTTGTTAATATAACAACCATGGTATTTATTACACATTTACACATGATTTATTACATAAACTTTCACTTAATACAACCCATAATATCGATAGGTCTTGTGTCTTTGGGGATTAGGAACATTACATGACAAATTAAGAGATAAAATACAAAATCTTTATTGAAAACTTCTTTTATATGACCACAAAATTCCTTCGTACTTATCATTGCATGAGATAACGTGACGACATACATAAGAAAAGGGTGATCTATAAAGCCCAGTAAGGGAGTAAACAAGGAATAACATGAATAATAAAATACATGTTAGGAAATAGTTATATCAATGGAGAAAAAAAGAAACATGAACATAAAGGCATGATATTGCATGATTATCATAACATGGATATGTGGAAACATCTTAAAACACTACATCATAAACATAAAGGAATCAGGCAAAACCCTATCCCAAAATGGTGGAAAAATTTCCTAAAAGGAATCAGGTAAACCCCCATCCCAACATTACATATCATGATACTAAACATTACCCAATGCATTGGAGTGCTATCAGGGTGCACCCTTTATAATCATTTCAATCTCATACTTAAGTGTGCCACATAGATCATATAACATGGAATAATTCAACATAATTATTTATTTAACGATAAAGGAATGTAGAATAAATACATTTATGTCCTTAATCAACAAGTATATGTGCATAAAGGTGTATAATATTGATATAGGAATGAGTATGGTATTCACTACATGATTATTTTGGCATGGAAAATCACGGTGAAATTTCAGCAGTATAACAACATCATATGAAAATTCATAAAATTGGTAGATGAGAGAAAAAGGGGACTATCATAATTTATACATGAAACGAAAAATGAGGGGATCGTGAAACATAATATCCCAACATATGAAATGGAATTTAAGATGCATAATATAGATGACGTGTTTGAAATGGAAATGAGAAGAGAGAAATCCCTTATGTAATTTCGGCATAGTAACGACGTAGGTAAGGGTCTAAATGGGGAAGGATAAAAGACCCCTCATTGAAATAACATAAAACAGACAGTACATAATTGACTATAAAAGGATTAAAATATAACCAATGGAAATTAAAATGACTAATTTCAAACAAGGTTCTTGAATTGAAAGGATAAAAGAAAGGTGAGGATCCCTTACTTGGATGTGTGATCCCAAAGGCTTGGTAGAGGCTTCTTGGGATATTTGGATCACCTTGGTAGGACTATAGGAAGTGGATATTAGAGTGAGGATTAGATTAGAAGAGTTTTAGTTAAGAGGAATGAGTGTTTTGGTGGGTTTATATAGGAAAGGAGAGGGAATTCTTTATTATTTTGGTTTTGGACACTACACACTAAAATATTCCAAACCACAAACCAACCCATGGTTTTGGCCTAGGGTTTCTGGCCAAGGGGATTGGAAAAAATTATTTTATAATTAAAAGGGCCGAAGATATTAAAATATTATCCTTTATTATGTGGAGGTGAGTCACATTAATAAAGAAATGAACTTAAAATCATTAAATATGTTATACATTTTGGAGGATTCACTAATGAATTCTAAAATAAGTAAAATATATCTAAAATCACATTATTTTAAAGTTAAAAAATATATTTGTTCAAAATCCATTTATGGAATTTATTATATCACTATTGGGTCATTATGATGTCATAAAACACACTATATATTTATATATTATTTAATTTTTACCCAAAAAATTGACTGTCTTAGAAAATTATGAAAAATTCACTATTGTATAATTTCTAAATCCTAATTCAAAAAATAATATTCATTTTACATAAATAATTTTTTGAATATGATAATTTTCAATTTTAAATTGAGAACCAACATTTATTAAAAATTAACGGGTTTTGACGAAAAATAGTATTTAACCTTAACAAAAATTACACATGACTTGTAAAAATTATATACTCATTTATTATTAATAAAAGTAATTTGATAATAAAATTTTAATAAAATATTAATTATTTCAAAAATTCTTTAATTCCTTAAAATAAATTATTTAATTAGAAAAATACACTTTCTATTTTATCGTATATAAATATAACTCTTATCAAACTAATTTCCTAATAATTTATAGATAAGTAATTGATATAATCATTATTTATAATAAATTTTTTAAAATATCATTAATAAAAACCTTAATGTATATATTTTTCAAATGTACCATTTTTATCCGAAAAATCAATTTATCAAATCCATCATTTTTTGAGAAAGACTATTATCATTTGGGAATTTGTGGAATAAACCTTTTATTTATAAAAAGGGATTACACAATAAGTAAATTATACCTTGTTAAATAACCCCTTATAACACCCACATAAGTCCTAAGGGTAAGGTGTGCGATGGTGACAGACACTTGGGGTGGCTCAGATAATATCGCCCGGGTGGTAATATCTATTAACTTGAACTTATTCCGCATGCGATTCCATTCAAGCTTAACGTGTTGAATCTCAACTTGGGCTTGGTTAAGAGAGAAACCCAGTGATGCTACCTCCTTTCTGAGATTTAACAAATGAGCTTTGTATGACCCGAGTCTACTGAATGAGGCCATATTCACCATTGTCTTTGTCTAAAGGATTTGTTAAAATCTTATAGTTGTATCAGTTGTATGATCACTGTTCAATGACTATATTATCAATGGTAATGATACTTAATTATTATTTAAACCCAATAATAAAAAAAGTGTTAACGTGTTTTCTATATCCATAATAAATTAAAATAAAGAAAATTTTATTCAGAAATGATTGGGTCATTACAACCCCCCCCCATTTAGAAATTTATCCCTCAAAATTTCCCTTTCCCACACTAAAAAAGATGAGGGTAACTCTTCCTCATCACTTCATCTAGTTCCCATGTTTCTTCTTCAAACTTTTTGTTTCTCCACAACACTTTGATGAGGGTAATAATCTTATATCATATAACTATTTCCCTATGATCTAAGATCTTCACTAGATTCTCCTCATAGGAAAGGTCATTCTCTAATAGTATCACCTCTGGATTGAGTACATGTAAATGGTAAGGTATGTAATTCCTCAAGAGTGATACATGGAATACATAATTTACTTGATACTGGTTTGATGGGAGTGTTAGTCAATAGGATACTTCTATGATGCGACCAAAGATCTCAAAAGGGATGATGTACTTTGGACTAAGCTTTCCATTCTTCCAAAATATCATAACTCTCTTCCATAGAGATATGCGGAGGAATACCATGTATCCAACATCAAACTCTAGGTCACATTGACTATTGTCAGCATAACACTTTTGTTGACTCTGGGTAGCTTTGATGTATTTCTAGATGGTCTTATCCTTCTCCACCACTTCTTCGACCATTTTGGACCTAGAAGTTTTTGTTTCCCAACTTCATCCCAGCATGTTGGTGTTCTTCACCTCTTCCCATAAATGGATTCATAAGGATCCATTTGGATGCTTGAGTTAAAACTGTTGTTCTAAGAGAACTCAACAAGAGGTAGATATTGATCCCATCCTTCTTTGAAGTCCATTGAGCATGCTCTCAACATGTCCTCAAGTGTTGGATATTATTCTCAGATTGGCCCTTAGTTTGAGGATAATAAGCTGTAATGATGTTCTGATTAGCATTCAAAGCATGTTGGTGACTCTTCTAGAACATAGAGGTGAATCTTGGATCTCTATTGGATACAATCGATAGTGGTACAACATGAAGCCTTAACACTTCTGTGATGTATATCTATTCCAATTGATCCAATGATAAATCCTCTCTAATTGTAATAAAGTGTGAAATATTTGTATGATGATCCACAATAACCCAGATAGCATTGTTTCCTTTGGATGTATTCAGAAGTCCAGTGACAAATTACATGGTGATGTTCTCCCATTTCCATGTTGGTATGAGTAATGGTTGCATCATCCCCTTAGAATTTCACCTCTTTGCCATCACTTTCTGACATAGTAGGAACTTTGATGTATATTCAACGATCTACTTCTTCATGTTATCCCACCAATAATGTTATCAAAGATCCCAATATATCTTTTTTCCCCAGGTGAATGGAGAAATGCGAACTAAGTGCATCATCCAAAATTTATTTCTTTAACTTTGGATTTGATGGAACACATTGTCTTTACCCAAATCTCATAGTTCCTTATTTATTAACATTTAACTCTAAGGATTTCTCTTTTCTGATAGTTTCCACTTTCTTCCGAATTCCCACATCATCCTTTTGAGCATCCTTTAACCTTTCCAAAAGAATATTTTGAGAAATCATTTGTGAAAGTATTGATGATGTTCCCTTATTTATGATTCGTATTTCCATGTTCACTAAATATAATAATATTGGATCCTTTTCAATTATCATCAATGATATAATCATTGGGTCCTTTCTACTTAGAGCATCCTCTACCTTGTTCGCTTTCCCAGGGTGGTAATGGATTGAGCAGTCATAAACCATGATGAGATCTAACCATCTCCATTGGTGTATGTTAAGATCTTTCTATGTGAATATATATTTGAGACATTATTGATCCGTATATATTTCAAAATTTTCCCCAAAGAGATAATTATTCCATATTTTCAATGTAAATATCATAGTTACCAACTTCAGATCATGCGTTGGATAGTTTTACTCATGAATTTTCAACTGCCTTGTGGCATAGGCAATGAATTTGTCATTCTTCATCAACACACTTCCCATTCCCTTCTTTGAAGCATCACTAAAGATTACAAAAATATCCCCACTTGTTGGTAGTGTGAGAAAAGGGGAAGTGACAAGACTCTTATTCAACTCCATGAAGATTTATTCACATTCATAATTCCAAGAGAACTTGACTCTCTTCCGAGTTATCTTGGTATGAGGGTTTGATAATCATGAGACATTTCTCACAAATTAGTGATAATATCCATCTAACCCCAAGAATCTATAGATATCCATCACAGATGTTGGCCTCGACCATCCATCAATTTATTTTTTGGAAGGATCCATAGATGCCCCATTGCATGTGATGATATTCCCCAAGAATGAGACTTCCTTCAACTAGAACTCACAGTAGCTGTACTTTTCCTAGAGTTTCTTCTTTCACAAGGTCTCGAGTACAATTTTTAGATGCTCCTCATACTCTTATTTTATTTTAGAGTATATTATAATATCTTCTATAAAGACTACCAAAAATTTGTCGAAGTAATCTCTAAAGACTTTATTCATCAAGTCCATAAATATTTCTAGACCATTAGTGATCCTAAAAGGAATTATTATGAATTCATAGTGCCTGTACCTTGTACGAAAAGCAGTCATAGGAATATCCTCCTTCTTCAACCTTACTTGGTAATATACCGATAGTAGATTGAACTTGTAGAAGTATTTTGATCTACATAGCTGAGAAAATAAGTCATCAATTTGTGGAAAAGGATACTTGTTCTTTATCACGATTTTTTGAGCTCATGATAATCAATGTAAAGGAACATTGATCCATAATTCTTTTTGATGAAGAAGACTATTGCACCCCATAGTGAAGCACTTAGGCATATAAACCCTTTATCCAGATTCTCCTATAGTTTTTTATTTAGATACTCAATATCCACAATATCCATTTGATACATATTATTGTGTATTGAAAATTCCCCAAGTATAAGATCAATCAATAATTCAATAAATATTCTAGGAGGAATACCTGTAAACTCCTCGGGAAACACATAAGTGAATTTCATCACAATAGGCATGTCTTCGAGGATGGTTCCTTCCTTGGAATAAATTATCTGATAAAGATACACATGCTCATCAGGAAGTAATATCCATTCTTGATATGATGGTGCTAAAGAAGATTCATCCTCTTCCTTGCACTTATATTGAATTGGGGGTCAATTCTCTATATGGAGAGTGATTTCACTCTCATGATAATTTATGATGGATATATAAAATAAAATCCAATCCATTCCAAGAATTGCATAAAATTCCACCAAGGGAAGTATGATGAGGTTTTTCGGGAAGTTCAATCCACAAATTGTGATAGGTGAGGAGTTATATTCATGGTATGAAATAATTTCCCTATTTGTTGCTTTCACCAAAAAATCTACTTCTGTTATTTGTGGTGATGTTTGGATTGTTCTACTAAACATTCAGGATATAAAAGAATGTGTAAAACTAGAATAAAAAAGTACATTATCTATTGTTTAATGAAAAAATAGCATACATGTCACCACTTCGTTTTTGGGATTCACTTAAGCAATAGTGTTAGAAAAAGCTTTCTCTTGTTGCATTGGAAGTTGTTGGTTGCCTCAAAAGAACATTGCCTTATGGAATTGGTTCGAAAAGTGACATGATTCTTTATAGTTGTAGTAGTGAACAATGAATTGAGGATCTAATGTAGTGTTCCTTTCCTCTATCATAATAGTGGGGTTTTCTTGTTGGAAATCACTATCTTGATGCCCTTACTTCCTACACCTAAAGCATTTCCTCACCCCCTTTAGAAAATTTCTAGGGTTCTTATTTCTTCTCCTTTGGAAAGTGGGATGCTATAATTTATTATAACCATTGGATTTATCGATGAGGAATCTAGATTTAAAGTCCACTTTCCAATTCTTATCCCCATGATACCCATGAGATTCACTAATATCCATCTTGATTTTGCGGTCACATCAGACAATATCCTCATAGATGTCAAAGTTGCGGATCACCATGGATTTTCATAGGCTAGGTTTTAGCCCACTAAAGAAGTGTTAAACCTTTCATTCAGGGGTAACAACAAAGCCATAGGTGTATTGTGAAATTTTGGCGAAGTTTTTCTCATATGACCCAAACAGATTTTTCCTTCTTTTTCTTGAGTGCATGGAAATATCTTTCCATATTAAGATAGAGGGTGTGGAGAAAATATTTATTGGATTTTTTTTGGAAATCCTTCTATCGCATTGCCTCAATATCTTCCTTAGGCTTTATATTTTTTTATCAATGTCCACCATTGATCAGCTTCACCCTCAATATGATAAGCATCTAGAAGAATCCTATCATGTTCAAAACATTGTGGGATAAATAAGATCTTCTCAATAGAGTTGATCCATTTTTTTGGTGATTGAGGGATCAAATGATCCATTGAAATTAGGAGGCCTTTATCTCATGAAGCCCTCAATTACGACTGGTTATTTCTTGGGGGTGGGGGTGGATGTTCCTCTTGACCCATGTTTCTATTCAAAACTTTAGTTAACCAAGAGAGTATCATGACAATGTTTGCGATTCCCACTCCCATTGGATTGATCATCTCATTAGAATAGGCGTCACATTAATCTTCGCATAGGTTGTTAGCTCGTGTCCTCCTATTAATGACTATTGGCTAGAATAAAAGGAAAATTAGGGTTAAGTGTTTTAAACTATTAAACACATAAAGGTGTATACAATGAAAAAATGGATAACTTATAAATTACATTTATTTCCTTAACTTATGAATTTATAGGCTTCAATCTTCCCAACGTATATTCTTATGGGTTTTTTTCTTTCTCCCTTAATAATGGTTCATACTATGTTTATAAATTTACCAAATCATATCACCTGGGAGTGTTAAACCAAGAGTGCCGCAAGACCCATTTTCATGCAACAGTTTCCATTGGAGTCTAGCTCAAAGCGGTGTTTTCAACTTTTAACCCTAGATACATCTGTGCCATAACCACCTCTACTTGTTTGTATCCAGTCAAGGATGCATTTTATTGATAAACCACTTAATCTATACTCACCAAAATTTATGGATGTTTTTTTATACTTAGTCTTATCCCTAAGGATTTCACTATAGTTTTCTAATCCTTATCCTTAAAATAACTAAACCTATTCCCTGATACCAACTATAACAACCCTAGTCTTTATTACATATTTACACATGCTTTATTACATAAACTTCCACTAAATATAACCTAGAATATTGATAGGTCCAGTTTATTTGGGGCTTAAGAACAATACATTACAACTTAAGACATAAAATAAAATGTCATTATTGAATTTTTTTTACATGACCACAACATTCCTTCGTACTTAGCATTGCATGGGATAACCTGAGGACCTACATAAGAGAAGGATGAGCTATAAAGACCAATAAGGAAGAAAATAAGGAATAACATGAAGAATAAAATACATGTCAGTCAATAAGCGTATCAATGGATCTCAAGAGAAATATGAACATAAAGAAATCATATTACATGATTATCATAACATGGAAATGTGGAAACAACTAAAAAAACTAGATCATCAATATAAAAGAATAAAGTAAACCCAGGTCCCAAAATGGTGGAATTTTTTTTAAAAGGAATCTGGTAAACCCCTATCGAAACATGACATTTCATGATACTAAACATTACCCAAGGCATTGAAGCACTATCAGGGTGCAACCTTCATAATCATTTCAATCACTACTAGAAAATTTATCTATATCCATGGATTTATAGCCACACTTAATAAAATATATGGATATATCCATCCTAAACCACGAACAAAATGAAAATCATGGCCCTACCCTCCTCCCATTGTGGTTACTCATCCCCTCTCTCGTGATTCTTCCATCCCTAGCAATACTTCCTCCTCTCACCCCCACAATTCTCCCTCCCCTCCACCTTCTCCTCCTCCCCCCTATCGTGGTTCTGTCATAGCTCTAGTGCACCCTACCCACCTCCCCTATGTCACAACTCCAGTTCACCCATCCCACCTCCCCTCCATCATAGATCCAACACACCCTGCCAAACTCCCCACCGTCATGGCTCCGACACACCTAGCCCATCCAATTCTGATTACCGTGTGAAACCCTCACCCAATCTGATACCCTGAAAACCCTAAAACAACAAACTGAAATCGATTGTTGTCTTGCCTTTTCTCCATTTTCACCACCATTTAAAACCAATGACTTCGATTCCACACCAATAATTACCTACCATATTTGGTTTCTTCAACTCGCCATTCGTAATCACCTGTTTTTACCCACCACTTCGATGCTATGACATCCCAGGTTTCGTCTTGGTGACCTCCCCTTGGTTTTGTTTCAATAACCCCTTCTCCACGATCCATTCATAGTCACCTTGTTTGTTCTCTTCTTGCTCCCTCTTTCACACTCTTCTTCCCTAAAAATTAATTGTTTTTTGTTTTTGGTTTCCATTCCTATATTTTATATTTCTATTTTTGTGTTTTCTGTGGCAGTCAAAGCGGGATCAATACCATCTTAAAGGCTTGTAGAGGCTTCATGTCGAAGCATCCAAACATTGAGCCTGCACTAGAGGAAGTGTTTTTCAAAGATTCATCAGATGACATTAAAGGCACCATAATGTCAAAAAATAGTGCACACAATATTATGCTCAAGCGGCTCAACTATGAAATTTTCTAGGTATCCACTCATCTTCTCTCATAATAGAAAAATTAATATTGGTTTGGAGTTCCTCATTTTTTCCATGCATTTTTTCCTGGTCCAGATATCATAATAATTAAAGTAAATCTTGGGTTTCATTCTTACTTTTTTCATTTCATCAAATTATCATTAAATTATTTAAGGGCTTATATGATGTATATTCTTCAAAGATTTATAATAACTAAATATGCTAATATATCTGGGGAAATAATGGTGCAAGATTCCTAAAAAGCCAAAGCAATATAAAAAATGTTTGCTGGAGAAAATTGAAAATAGGGAGAAGTTTTCATCAATCCCTCCTTCAAATTTTAAGTTACTTAAAAATCATTATTAAAAGTTCACCATCAGTTGGGTGTCTTGTATACTAAGAGTCTAAAATAGCACAATTCAGCCAAAATGAGTCCACCTCCACTTTATATAATTTATTCATAGTTCATGGCTTCAAAAGATGCATTTGTAGAAAGCATTGACCTTGATATTTTAGGAACTATAATGGATTCCAAGTAATTTTATCTAAAAAACCAAGTTTCCTGCATCATCCCTCATAATTAGTTCTCTTTTTTACATTATTTTTCTATTTTCTCATCCCACACGGATGGTTTTGATATCGAATCAAGCTGCTTTCTGATTGGTGTTAGTGAACTGTTTACAGGATTTGAAATTGTATATGGCATAGGAATAAATATTGGATTGGTTAAGTCTATTCTTGACCATTAAAACATATATTCCTTTCATTTTTTTAGATTGGTTCTGATTATGTGAAAGTTAAGTTATTGATGTTATTCTTTTTCTAAGTTTTATAAGGTGACCACATATAAACATATTTATATTCCTTATATTTTTGGGTGATATTATTAGGAATAATAACTTTCTTGTGGACTTAAAAAATTTTATTCAGTGGTTCGTGGTATTTTTCATGATTTATGGTTTTATTTTTGTAATGCGTGGTTTTTATTGAGTACACATTCATGATGGTTTTCCTTTTACATTGAAGTTAGTTTATATTTTAAAGAACAATAGCTTAAAAGCATTGGTTCCCCTTAATTTTTTTATTCTTCTATATCCATGTATTTATTTCAGAAGTTACTGAATGCATGAAATCATTTCTTTTATTTGTTACAAAATGATTTCAAGTGTTGATCTACAACATCTATAGCTCTAAGAAACCATGAAAAACATAAATGGTTTTCACGACAGAGTATCTTCTAGCATAAAAGGATTTTATAAAGGATATTATAGTTGAAGGAAAAGGTATTAATCTTCATACATTAGACAAACTTGTAGTGATATTTTTAAATTTCATAAAAACAGTAAGTTTCTTACATTTTATATGTGTAATGAAATATACTTCATTAATTGTCTTCAATTTATTTTATGATATTATTTCATAACATACTATGTTATGAAATTTAGTTAAATTAACTATTTAATGAATATTTTATGATATTATTTCATAACATGATTTTTCTTACATTGTATATGTTTCTATAAACGGCCTTCCAATTAATTAAATGCTATTTAAACAAAAAAAACTATAGGTAAACCATAATATTTCAAAATTCAAATTAGTTGGAATGATTCAATGGAAAGATTTTTTTTTCTATTTCCTTTAATTTCATCTAATTTCATTCATAGTTCATTAACTATTTTCAAATATTCTATTTCTAATCTACAGTAAAATATTCTAATAAAATAAGAATATTAACTATCAAATTCTTTAGACACTAGAAATATTAGACAACAATTACAACCCAGGATTATGTTTCATACATCTTTACCACAAATAATTATTTGATTAGTACAAAGCCTTGAGTTGTGCCCATGAATGAGACATAATGCATTTATACTTATAAATAAATGAATCTCCACATTTAGTGACATTTACATGTTGGTGTCTATTTTCATGATTTTTTTCATTATTATTTATCTTCCTCCTACGAATCGATATTTTCTCTGTTTCATCATAATAGTGAAAAATAATTATAGTTTGATGTTTTACACAGTAAATACACCATATTAACTTCACTATCTACATGCACAAAAGTTGTTTTCCTGGTATTGAGTTACTAGTCAATTAACTTGATCCATTTGGTGGTTTTGTGTTTGACCTCATTTACTAAATTTTTTAGACTGTCCACTCGGCACAACCTTGAGAAACTCAAGGTGTAACTGATATGTTATTCCTATTTGAACCCCTTCATATGCATTCTAACCACCCCAACCTTAGATAATCTACCATGACTCATATACTATTCTATATGATTTAATGTTCACATATGTCCTGCAGTATGTGTACAGGTTTATGCAGCCTCTATTCTATGTATACAAGTTCATGAAACATCTATTGTATGTGTAAAGGTTTATGACCCATATATTACATTTAATGATCACATATATTCTACTATGACTCATTTATTATATGTGTACAGGTTTATGTAGCATACACACAATATGTACTTTTTTTAAATTATATACCCATGTATGCATAATGTATGAATACATTGTTTGAAGGTACATACACCTATACACATATCTTAAATTGTATGTAGTATGTAATTGCAAGCTCCCACGTATCCCATGACTCTTCAAAATTAATAAATTTCATGTGGAATGCATAAATTGTTTGAATTTACCTACGCATGTACACATACATGCACATTGTTTAAAAAACATATTTTTTCATAACTATTTTTTTTCATTTTTTGAAACCCCCGTTACATTGAACAGTATTTATTATGTATTCATTTATAAATATTCAATATAGAATTTGTTTCTATTTCCATATTGTATCTTCCTAATATTTTTAATAAGAAAATGTTATTTTATTTTTATTTGTTTCAAAATCTATTATGTCTCTTGAAAATGATGTAAAATTAATAACAATCTTTCATTAATGTGAAAGCAATTATGTGAAATAATATCAACATTAATTTAATGTTATAATTTTTTTAACATGCATGATATCTTATTAAATGTTTTGGAATTTTGACAACAAATACCAATAATATGTCATGTCACATTGTAAAATATTTTAAACAATGTTAATTGAATTTTCTTTTAAGCGATCTTTCTTGTGGTTCCTTATTTTGGTTGATATGAAATTTATTTTTTGGATTTAAAGAAATTTTAGGGTTTAATTATTTATTTGGAAGTGTTTTGATCATTTCTCGGGTTTTCTACATGGAAGCCCTCTATTGGGATAGATGTTGAAAAACCATGCAGTACAACGTTCTCTTTCTTATCTCTTACAACATAGGGCACTGAGTGAATGACTTTGGTTGAGTTTTTTATGAAATTTTCAATGAATAAATTTTTAGAGGGAAGGATGCAAAAAATAAAAAGAAATGAGTAGATTTTGAAGATGTGGGTTAGGGACAATTCCTATGGGAGTTGATTTTCCAGGACAAGACCTCAGAGTTTTGCAGTTACTGGTTATCAAACTTTCCATTGAAGTTATCTTTCTTACATATCTTTTTTGAGGATTAATTTTATGATAAAATATAGAATGTTTATTATTTTTTTTATGATAAAATATATAATGTTTTAGATTTCAGTTTCCTTTATTATTTGAAATGTTTTACTAATACTGCTTGAAATCATATTTTATATAAAATATATTTGTCCCACTTCCGTAATTTCATTTTTTTTATTTTTATTTGTAAAATATTATATGGGAGTTACCTATGCTATATCTTCAGTTAAAATATTATTTATTTTCAAAATTTTAATTTAGTTATGAAAAAAGAATGAAAATAATGGTGTGTGGCTATTGGTAATGTGTGAGGACTCAATGAAACAACACAAGAAATACTAGTGTGAGAGTTATTGTGGAACTAATTTATAGTGAAGTATACTAGAAGAAATCATGTATATGGTTAGAAAAAGGGTACGTGGATTATGTGTTCTTGTTTTGAGATAGTGGGAGTGTTTAGATAAGTTTAACTATTTTATACTATTTACACATAAATTTATCGATTTTATGTGTTCTTGTTTTGATTTTTAGAATCTAAAAATAAATATGGCTCACAAAATTTTTGTTCTTATGAATTATTAATAGATTTTAATTGATATAAAATTGAGTATATGAAATTATATCCATATTTCCCATAGTGCACTGCAACAAACACATTTGAATTGGAGCATCATGGACACTTTTTTCTCACCATAGACCTTGTTTTATTTTTGTTGAACTTAAATTATTGAATCTGAAGTTGATTTTGTTTCTTTTATGGTACTTCAATGAGAATATATGAGATTGAGTTAAAAATATAAGAGGATGGTTGGATCATTAAAAAGAATAGAACTACATCATATCATTACATGGGAGTACTTATACTTGTTTTGGAAAATTCATTCATGCCGACACTTATTGGAACTCTTTTGAAATTCTTGATTTTAGGATTTTAAGCTTGTTGAGTGTTTGCACTTAAACTGTTGAATACTTTTTATGCTGATGTTATTGAACTGAATCTATTTATGATGGTTATTAAAAATATTCTTGCTTATGGTAAAACATGTTGAGTGTTGAGTTTTAATGTATGATGATGTTTATTGTGAAATTTATATTTCATGATTTTGTTTTTTGAAAATATGTTAAATATTCATTAATGAGGGAAGATTGGTAATATAAAAACTATTTTCATGGTGATTTTAATGTTAAATATTCACTTTATTTGTCTGTTATCCTGCTAAAAAGAGTTTCTTTACACGCTGTTCTGTGTGTTTGACTGGAAATCATGAATTAATGCATGTGAACACTGAATTTTCTTTCAAAAGGGATGAGTATTGTTACTTTTTAGAGGAGTGATACAGTTTTTAATCTTCTTTTTACCTTAATGTTTTGTTCCCATATTTTCATTATCTCTTGCTTTGGGGGATATTTTGGGATTTGGGGGGTGTCCAGGGGGTGCAAGGGGGTCTTTAGGGGAGAGGGGGTTGTGCAGGCGGGAGGTGCAGGGGGGTATGGGTGGGTGGGTGGGTGCGGTCCAGGGGGTGCAAGGCGGTCTGTAGGGGGGAGGGGGTTGGGTAGGGGCTATGTTCAGGAGGGATAGGGGCTGTCCAGGGGGGTGCAAGGGGGGTCTGCAGGGGGAGGGGGTTGTGCTGAGGGGATCTGTCCACATGGGGTCTATCCAGGGTAGGCGGGGTGCTATCCAGGAGGGGGGGGGGGGGGGTTGTGCATGAGGGGAGGGGAAAGAAGTGTCGATGAGGGATGGGGGCTGTCTAGGGGGTGCAAGGGGGTCTGTAAGGGTGTCTGTCCCGGGGGTGTCCAGGAGGGATGGGGCTATCCAGGGGGTGCAAGGGGGTCTACAGGGGGGAGGGTTTTGTGCAGGGGGATATAGCGACCCTAGCCTTATACACATAACATTTCATGATTTTAAAAAGAATTCATCATCAGAGTACAATCCAACGATCATTAAGTCTAGTGTCTTGGAAGACTAGGTACATATAACATAAAACATGGGCTAAAAAAACTATTATTTATTTAATCTTCATAATGAGCTCCTAAATTCCTTTGAGCCCTTACATCTACATAGGGTACCCTGGGGAACACATGAACAAAGGGATGAGCTAAAAATCCCAGTAAGGGAAAGAAAATATGAATAAACTTTAAGCACATGAGTTAGGAGGCTTGACATAATGATATTAGAAGCATGGAACATATAGAATCATAACATATAAACATGGGATCATAAAAACATTGGATAAAATAATCATGGTATCATAAAATCATGAGATTATATAATCATAGTTTCATAGAGAGGTGGAAGAAACTTTAAACAAGACTTTAGTACGAGTCAAGGCTAACCGCCAATCTCGTTTCCCATAGTAGCACAAGCCAAGGCTAACCGCCCGGACCGTTTGCCCATAATCTTCTCATGAGACATTAACTTTACCCAATGCCTTAGAGCGCTATATAGGAGCACCCATCTAATCTTATTCATGTATATGCTTTCCACATAAAGAATCTTACATAATCAATCATACATAAACATAAGAGTACCCAAGGAAAGAAATGGGCACATAATCACGTCATGAAGCATAATAAAAAGGGACGTAACATACAAGCCTCCATGAAAGAAAGGAATTAAATCATAAATAGAAATTAATAATGTATAAAGGCATAAATCATGACAAGATATAACAAACTTAAGTGATAACATGTCAAAATAGTTTTTAGGAATGTTTGAGTCAAAACATTTTAGTGCGGTTTAAGAAAACATTGAATATCTCTTAAAATGAAAAGCAGCATAATATTTTTTTATAAAACCAGAAGTAAAACAGGAGGATTTTTATAATAAAAAGTCTGATTTTATAGAGACAAAGGTGACTTGAAATAGAGGATAGAGTACATTTGATAATAGGAAAGAATTCGGGAAGTTCCCTTAAAATGGGTTCACTTATCGGGAAACAATGAGGCGAGAATCACTTAAAAGCATGCATATACCTGAATAGAGTGATGAACGAGTCTTGATACATAAACTTGGAATATTTAAACAACATTTAGAGTATGCAAAAGAAAATATAAGATAACATAATTTTTGTAGAAAGGTAGATAAGACAACCCAAAGGAATAAAAGAGGTTCGGGTAGAATTCCTTACGGATTGTCGGCATGGTATTAGGAGTACTTGAGGGGGCTTAGTGTGAGAGGAAATGGATTTCTCATAAATTATACATAAACAGGGAATTATGGGGGAGGTGCAAAATCATACCCCATAATTAATAATTACACACAACATTTCTTAACATAGTGAACAATCTTGAATAAGAGCGAAATTGAGAGGATCCCTTACCTTAGGCCCGTTGGTGTTATCCACTTGATATTAATGACTTGAATAGTAAAATTAGGTTTAAAATAAATAGTTCTAGAACCATATATAAAATTAAAATATTCATTATAACATTTTTAAGTTCATTTATATCCATCTTGGTTGATTACGAGGTTCAATTTCATTGTTCGGGTTCGTTTGTTTCATTTGTTTTAATGATCGGTTCAATTCTATTTAGGTTCGATTAAATTGTAAGATTAAAGTGGTTTTACAGAATTGAAGTTATAAAATTAGTGAAAATCTAGTAGGTTACATGTTTACAAAATTCATTTGGTTAATTAGAGTGAAAGATAACCTTTACATCAAACATTAATGATAAACACTTGAATTAATTTTAACGATTTTTCCCATAATTGACTTGTTTTGTATTACTGTTTTATATCATGAGTGTATGAGGATTACAGAACCTTAAATAGGAAATATAATAATCTGGTTCAACCATAACATAAATGGTTTCATGACCAGAATCAAAATGATAAGAGAATTTGAAAACACATTATCCATGATATCGGTAATTTGACCCATCATAGACGATGTTTAATTCTAGAACGCGAGTGAGAGGAGGAGAAGTATGATGCTTGAAATTTTCCATAAACATGATTATAATCCCGAATATATGAGATTATGAAGCTTTCATGCCTTTTGTATAAGGTAAGGGGAAGAGGGTATAAGGAAAGAAAGAAAATGAAAACAAAACACTTGAAAACAAAAGAGGGTTCTTACCCTTTGATCTCCTCTCTTTGAGACTCCTCTTAGGGGATTTGGTTTTGGTCTTTTGGAAAGACCAGAAAGCCTTGGACGTGGGGAAGGATCTTGGGAGGGTATTTGGGAAGAAATTTTGCTAGGAACAAGGCTTGAGAGGTGTAGAGACCTGAATCCTGACGTACATGGACATTACATTACATTTGCGGAATACTTAGTACATAACAAAAACACACATGCAAGGATCGTAATAGTTTAGTGTCTTTGGAAACTCGGAATATAATCTTCTAATCCTGGTGAAAGATCTTCAACATCTCCCACAAAGATCTTCCTTTTTTTATACCTAAAACCTTTCTTTATATCCTGGGGAAAAGAAAACATAAAAGGGTGAGCTCAAATGCTCAGTAAGGGTAAACAACAGAAATATCAATCACATCATATTCAAAAGAACATAACATTTTGGAAATCATAACCTGCAAAAGAGAGCATAATTTCATAACATGGGATAAATCATGGCAGTGAAATGTAATCACAATAATCATAACATAAAACATGAAACTTTGTGGCATACACACATAATCATAGAGAATCATTTTTTGTTAGTCAAGACTCATTGACAAGACTATCTTAGTGGACAAAGTCCATTTCTGAATCGAGTGACCCTCGTTTCAGTCCTGTTTCACTAAAATGGTATAACCTACCATTCCAGCCATGTCTATCTCATGAGATATAAAATCTTTACCCAATGCATTGGAGGGGATATAGGTCCCACCCATCTCATAATGATACCATTCTTATGTGTGCCACAAAATCATAAATCATACATCATTGCATAACCCATGTAATAAAAATGGGATTCTTAAACAACATGACATCATAAAACCATTCATATAAGATAAAGGAATTCATAAACATAATTCCATCACAACATAGTCAAATAAATGTAAAAATATGGATAGAAATAGAACCCTTTATTATCTTAGATGGAAAATAATTTTGATAAAATACTTGAAATAAATTCATGAGGAAAATATCCTTTCTTCTTCAAAATCAATTTCTTTTCACAAAACATCATGCAATTTTAAAATAAAGATATTTTATTGAAAATAGTCATGAAATATTTTGGAGGAAGCTTCATGAAAATAAGGCTTTATAAAACCGTAAAAATCCGTTCGTGCCGTTTAAGTTAAAAAAAACATTCTTCTCGTACTTTTGTCGGAAAAGTCAAAAAGTACCTCGTACGAAAAACGACAAAAGATTCCTTTCATATCCTTTACTAAAAACTCACCGAAGGGTAAAATTGGAATTAAAAAATTGTAGGTGGATGGAAATAATACTACATATTGAGTAAACATGGATGTGGATGATAAAATACACCCCAGTAAATACCAAAGTATAAACAATCTCAGATAAAAATGAGATTGTGATATTTCCCTTACCTTAGGTCCGATTTGCTTTGTACGTGTCCGAAGCTCCTGTATAACGGTTTAAATAATGTTATTGACTTATTCCAGAATCATACATATTGATATGATATCATATATGGTCATATTCTTAGCTTCTTATTAGTAATATTTCATTGTTACTTGTTACTCGGGTCTTTATTGCCCTTTGTTCTTATGCGTGTTTTGCAGAATAAATTCTTATTCTTCTTTTAAGGTTATAGATACCTTATATCTAGAATGGTATTAGTGTAACATATATCATATTTATTAATTCAATTCATTTATATAATTACTATGTAATGATGATCATGTAGAACGAGTCGCATCACATCGTGGAGACGGTATTCCGTACGTACGCACGAGCGATGATATTGTTCCCATGATCGTGGAATTGTATTTAAGTGTATTTATACTATTTCAGTATCAATATCACTTTATAATAATCATATATAGTTACTCATTACACCATTATACCCATCCTTGTAAGGTGATGATGGAAAATAGATTACACCACGGCGTGAAGACGGTATTCCGTACGTACGCACGCGCAGTGATTTCGTTTTCCGTAGGATGGATAGATGGTGAATTAGGATTGTTTCATACTTATAATAACATATCAGTATATTAGTGATACTTTTGTTATTACTTCATAATGAAACAACCTAAGAAGAAGAAGTGGAAGAAGAAATAAAGGTGAAAGAATTGGTAATGGAAATTACCTCTTCTTTGAAGTGCCTCTTTGAGACCTCCTCTTAGGGCACTAAAATTGGTCTTTGAGGAAGACCAGAACCTCTAGGATGTTTCTAGGGAAGTGGAGAAGATATTTTGGCAGGGGTTGGCCGAGCTTGAATGCTCAAATTGGTGTGAGGAGGAGGGGGATGAGGTGTCCTTTTATAAGGGAGGAGAGGGGAACCTTAGGAATATCTCAAAATATTATTTTATATTAAAGTCAAAATCGGTTTATAATGGTTCCAAAGGGTCTTATTTCGAAGCTAAAGTGGGGATGGGTCGAAATACTATCAACCAATAGGATTTAGACAAGTTTAGGTTATTATTTTAACCTTATCAATTAGATTTAACTCTAAGTTAAATAATTTAACTTTTACCGTGTCTTTTTGTTTTCTTAAACTATATGGTTAATGAACTTACTATAACATGCCAAACGAACCCCAAATTTTTTATTATTAATATATATATCCTTATCTAAGTCATTTGGCCGAACCTTAGATTTTTAGGAATAAAATAACAGTTAATAATATAATATTTGATTTAAAAACTATTTTGTGTCAATTTTGACACTATTTGATATATGATTTTTGTGAAAGTCATAACAGAATTAAATGTTCGAAACAAGTTGATTAAATCAACACTAATATATCATAGTAACCTATAAAATTAGTGGAATTCATAAAAATTCTCAAATTACATTTATTTTCGTGTTTATAACATCAATTATGTCAATATTTCATTAATAAGATAATTACTGCATCATCATTGTGTCATAAATAAATTAAATTATTTAATGTCTAAAAATTACAAATAAAATACCATTATGTAGGAAAGCTTTTTATCTTTCTAATGAATATTTATAGTCGAATTTATCTTATGTATAACCCCATATTAAAAATGTTTTAGTAAATAAAATTTGATTTTAACTCTTTTAACCCTTCTTTAAATAAATTAATAATAAATGTCCTAATCTAATCCAAGTGGGCCTAAATGGTCATATTTTATTCCTAAGTTTGTTTTTGGTCGAATTACACTTGTCCAATAGAATTAGGACATGTGTTAGGGTAATAATAATATCATTTCTACCCTTAATTACCCTATTTACTTTTAACCGTGGTAAATAAAACTAAAAAGTTACTATTCACCAAAAATTATTTTCATCTCATTGAACCACATTATAGTCCTTGATATTAACCGTGTCTCTAGAATTTTTAAAATTCCACTCATAGAAGCGGTAAAATTAAGTTTTATGAACAATTCAGTTTTTTTAACTACCACTTAGTGGTTTCACTATTCATCGAAAATTGAAAGTTTTCAGAAAAATACCAAAAATTAGGCCTAATCTATATTTGATATTATGAACTCAAAAATGATGTCTATTTTACCAAATTCAAAACATATCAGTTGCATTAAATAATTTAAAAATTAATTCTCGTCGTCAAAACAAATAGCGTGTTTTTAAGAGATAATAACTATCAAAAGATTGACACTAGTTTATAACTGGTTTAAATGTGAAATTACATCCAATGACCAACATTGTATTAAATTGTAAAAATATATTCTAAATATAATTTATAACCACTCAAATTAATAATTTATCACTATTAATTATTTCGATTGAAAAAGTTGTTTTTAATTAAAATTTACTAATTTTCACTATTCATCAAAATATGAAAGTTATCCGAAAATCACCAAAATTTCACCCTAAGATAATTTCGATATTCCGAATCCAAAAATGAAGTCCATTTTGAAAAATAAAATTTATAAAATTTCAAAAAGTGGTTATTACTATTCATAACGGCTAGTTTTAATAATATTTTAATAGCATATCGTTGTTTAGTGAAACTCGGTATTGCGTACTACACACGCTATCAAGGAAGGTCGTGATTGCATGTAATGAAAGGCAAGTCAAGGATGCGTGTTGTGCAAGCTCTTTTTGGTGTAGCATACAACACAAGACATTAATGAAATTAAAAATAATATTTTTCATAAAATCTTGGGCTGTTACATTCTACCCCCCTTAAAATGAATTTCGCCGTCGAAATTCGTCGGGGTTATAAATGGTTTACTATTCGAAAGTTTCTTTAATAGAAACCCACATCATAAAAAGGAATACCAAAACCAATCTTTAAAAACAAAAGTATGAAACTTAACGGTTACCCAAATAAACTAATCACTGGGTTTCCACATAGGTGAAAATATGGATATGGAAGAGAAATCTAACCATCATGTTCTGATGGGGAGTGGTAGAGAACATGGCTATGGAAAATCTAGTAATCACAAATCCATAGATTTGTGATGATATAAGGTACCATCTGATTCATCAGGTATAAGATCACTAGGACAACATTTTTGGTTTTCAAGATCATTTCCCTAAAGTTGAAAATTTGAATTAGAATAAATACTTACTTTATTTTGGTACAATCTCACTGTTGTTCGTGACTTGAACAATTTCCACTTCATCTCTTAAATAAATGATGTTGAATTTGTTATCCGTGAAGTGTTAGCAGATCATGTGATAGAATGACGGGTCATTCCATCTATCTCAAACAAAAGGTTAGAAAAAATTATATACATAAGTCGATCTATAGTGAGATTAATCATATATGGTTCCTAAAATGGACTTATACTTCATATATCATACTTCTTAATATAATAAAACTAGTTTCTACTAAACAGGGACTTCCTGTAGGCCAGTGGTAGGCGATAAAGGCCAGTCGCACTTCGATTGTGGGTTCGATTTCCACAGCCTTGTCCGACGCGATGGGTTGTCGCCTGTCCTGCAGTTTGTCCTTTTTCTAAAACTATATTACTATAACATCCCATCAATAATATCGAAAAAACTTCTATCCTTAAACAATACTAACTTATGGTTAACATAATCCATTCCAATCTTTAGGCTTATCTAAAATACTTCGGTCCAAGCTCATAGTATAAAGAAAACGATAACTTGAAATGTCGTCAACCAAGCATGTGAATACCATCATTTATCCCCCATATATCTTGTTGGTCACATTCCAATAATGTGAATACCTTAATCATGTATTCTCTTGAAGAATGAATACCCATTGAACCATAGTGAAAACATTAATGCAGTTAAAAGTTAACACTTTCCATATACCAAAATCCTCAAAATTCTATATACTCAAACCATGATATCACTTAGTCCTTATATCAATCATGAGCTCATGAATACTGTCAAACATTTCATTTTCTCCTTATCCCTTAATTATGCGCATATCATCTACTTTCCAAAATATTTGAATCACTTTTCATGGTTACCGGTACCTTAAAATTATTGAAAACCACAATAGACCAATACATAAATATTTCAGTACACCATAAAAGTACCTCAACAACATTATTCTTGAATACCAATACATAAACACTTTAGTCCATCCACTTCAATGATTGTCCTGGAATAATTCCTTCCTTGATTTAGAAGTAACTTTTTAGGTCAGGGCATTGAGTTGGGTAATGCCCATGTTCTCCACAAATAAGACATTGAACTCCATAACAATCTGTCACTCTATGACCCTTTTCTCCACACAGATAACATCGGTCCCTCCATTTGAGGTATTCCTCAAGGTTCTTCTTCCCTTCTTTAGAAATCTCAATCTTCCTTTCTTTATGCTCCTCAACATGCGAACATGCATAATAGTTTATCTTCCTCTTCTTTGATGAATTAGGCATACCACTAAATTTCACCTTGTTAATCATATATCACGATGACTGATTCGGCATAATCACAATATCTTTATCTCTAGGCATTACACAATTTTGTTGCTCATAGTCACCAATTTGTCCATTGGATTCAATGTTAACCGAATTCCTTTTGGTTCCCTCCATTAACTAAAACACAAAAAGAATTCTGTGAGAGGCGAAATCATGCTAGGGAAGACAACATAGTAAAGGGGGAGTACCCTCAATATCTAACATCTTAGGTTTAAATTCTAAGATCTTTAGCGCAATTCTAGGACTATAACCTATACGTATACTTAACCTTAGAGACATCCCTAGACATACCTTAGAAATATCTCTAGGGATCTCACTAAAGTTTTCGCATCCTAGTTTCCAAAGGTTGAAAAAACTTTTCCTCTGATACCAACTGTAGAGACCCGAAGCCTGACGTACATGGACATTACATTACATTTTCGGAATAATTAGTACATAACAAAAACACACATGCAAGGATCGTAATAGTTTAGTGTCTTTGGAAACTCGGAATATAATCTTCTAATCCTGGTGAAAGATCTTCAACATCTCCCATAAAGATCTTCCTTTTTTTTACCTAAAACCTTTCTTTATATCCTGGGGAAAAGAAAACATAAAAGGGTGAGCTCAAATGCTCAGTAAGGGTAAACAACAGAAATATCAATCACATCATATTCAAAAGAACATAACATTTTGGAAATCTTAACCTGCAAAAGAGAGTATAATTTCATAACATGGGATAAATCATGGCAGGGAAATGTAATCACAATAATCATAACATAAAACATGAAACTTTGTGGCATACACACATAATCATAGAGAATCATTTCTTGTTAGTCAAGACTCATTGCCAAGACTATCTTAGTGGACAAAGTCCATTTCTGAATCGAGTGACCCTCGTTTCAGTCCTGTTTCACTGAACCGGTATAACCTACCATTCCAGCCATGTCTATCTCATGAGATATAAAATCTTTACCGAATGCATTGGAGGGAGATATAGGTCCCACCCATCTCATAATGATACCATTCTTATGTGTGCCACAAAATCATAAATCATACATCATTGCATAACCCATGTAATAAAAATGGGATTCTTAAACAACATGAAATCATAAAACCATTCATATAAGATAAAGGAATTCATAAACATAATTCCATCACAACATAGTCAAATCAATGTAAAAATATGGATAGAAACAGAACCCTTTATTATCTTAGATGGAAAATAATTTTGATAAAACACTTGAAATAAATTCATGAGGAAAATATCCTTTCTTCTTCAAAATCAATTTCTTTTCACAAAACATCATGCAATTTTAAAAGAAAGATATTTTATTGAAAATAGTCATGAAATATTTTGGAGGAATCTTCATGAAAATAAGGCTTTATAAAACCGTAAAAATCCGTTCGTGCTGTTTAAGTTAAAAAAAACATTCTTCTCGTACTTTTGTCCGAAAAGTCAAAAAGTACCTCGTACGAAAAACGACAAAAGATTCTTTTCATATCCTTTATTAAAAACTCACCGAAGGGTAAAATTGGAATTAAACAATTGTAGGTGGATGTAAATAATACTACATATTGAGTAAACATGGATGTGGATGATAAAATACACCCCAGTAAATACCAAAGTATAAACAATCTCGGATAAAAATGAGATTGTGATATTTCCCTTACCTTAGGTCCGATTTGCTTTGTACATGTCCAAAGCTTCTGTATAATGGTTTAAATAATGTTATTGACTTATTCCAGAATCATACATATTGATATGATATCATATATGGTCATATTCTTATCTTCTTATTAGTAATATTTCATTGTTACTTGTTACTCGGGTCTTTATTGCCTTTTGTTCTTATGCGTGTTTTGCCGAATAAATTCTTATTCTTCTTTTAAGGTTATAGATACCTTATATCTAGAATGGTATTAGTGTAACATATATCATATTTATTCATTCAATTCATTTATATAATTACTATGTAATGATGATCATGTAGAACGAGTCGCATCACATCGTGGAGACGGTATTCCGTACCTACGCACGAGCGATGATATTGTTCCCATGATCGTGGAACTGTATTTAAGTGTATTTATACTATTTCAGTATCAATATCACTTTATAATAATCATATATAGTTACTCATTAGACCATTATACCCATCCTTGTAAGGTGATGATGGAAAATAGATTACACTACGGCGTGGAGACGGTATTCCGTACGTACGCACGCGCGGTGATTTCATTTTCCGTAGGATGGATAGATGGTGAATTAGGATTGTTTCATACTTATAATAACATATCAGTATATGAGTGATACTGTTGTTATTACTTCATAATGAAACAACCTAAGAAGAAGAAGTGGAAGAAGAAATAAAGGTGAAAGAATTGGTAACGGAAATTACCTCTTCTTTGAAGCGCCTCTTTGAGACCTCCTCTTAGGGCACTAAAATTGGTCTTTGAGGAAGACCAGAACCTCTAGGATGTTTCTAGGGAAGTGGAGAAGAGATTTTGGCAGGGGTTGGCCGATCTTGAATGCTCAAATTGGTGTGAGGAGGAGGGGGAGGAGGTGTCCTATTATAAGGGAGGAGAGGGGCACCTTAGGAATATCTCAAAATATTATTTTATATTAAAGTCAAAATCAGTTTATAATGGTTCCAAAGGGTCTTATTTCGAAGCTAAAGTGGGGATGGGTCGAAATACTATCAACCAATAGGATTTAGACAAGTTTAGGTTATTATTTTAACCTTATCAATTAGATTTAACTCTAAGTTAAATAATTTAACTTTTACCGTGTCTTTTTGTTTTCTTACACTATATGGTTAATACACTTACTATAACATGCCAAAAGAACCCCAAATTGTTTATTATTAATATATATATCCTTATCTAAGTCATTTGGCCGAACCTTAGATTTTTAGGAATAGAATAACAGTTAATAATATAATATTTGATTTAAAAACTATTTTGTGTCAATTTTGACACTATTTGATATATTATTTTTGTGAAAGTCATAACAGAATTATATGTTCAAAACAAGTTGATTAAATCAACACTAATATATCATAGTAACCTATAAAATTAGTGGAATTCATAAAAAGTCTCAAATTACATTTATTTTCGTGTTTATAACATCAATTATGTCAATATTTCATTAATAAGATAATTACTGCATCATCATTGTGTCATAAATAAATTAAATTATTTAATGTCTAAAAATGACAAATAAAATACCATTATGTAGGAAATCGTTTTATATTTCTAATGAATATTTATAGTCTAATTTATCTTATGTATAACCCCATATTAAAAATGTTTTAGTAAATAAACTTTGATTTTAACTCTTTTAACCCTTCTTTAAATAAATTAATAATAAATGTCCTAATCTAATCCAAGTGGGCCTAAATGGTCATATTTTATTCCTAAGTTTGTTTTTGGTCGAATTACACTTGTCCAATAGAATTAGGACATGTGTTAGGGTAATAATAATATCATTTCTACCCTTAATTACCCTATTTACTTTTAACCGTGGTAAATAAAACTAAAAAGTTACTATTCACCAAAAATTATTTTCATCTCATTGAACCACATTATAGTCCTTGATATTAACCGTGTCTCTCGGATTTTCGAAATTCCACTCACAGAAGCGGTAAAATTAAGTTTTATGAACAATTCAGTTTTTTTAACTACCACTTAGTGGTTTCACTATTCATCGAAAATTGAAAGTTTTCAGAAAAATACCAAAAATTAGGCCTAAGATATATTTGATATTATGAACTCAAAAATGATGTCTATTTTACCAAATTCAAAACATATCAGTTGCATTAACTAATTTAAAAATTAATTCTCGTCATCAAAACAAATAGCGTGTTTTTAAGAGATAATAACTATCAAAAGATTGACACTAGTTTATAACTGGTTTAAATGTGAAATTACATCCAATGACCAACATTGTATTAAATTGTAAAAATATATTCTAAATATACTTTAAAACCACTCAAATTAATAATTTATCACTATTAATTATTTCGATTGAAAAAGTTGTTTTTAATTAAAATTTACTAATTTTCACTATTCATCAAAATATGAAAGTTATCCGAAAATCACCAAAATTTCACCCTAAGATAATTTCGATATTCCGAATCCAAAAATGAAGTCCATTTTGAAAAATAAAATTTATAAAATTTCAAAAAGTGGTTATTACTATTCATAACGGCTAGTTTTAATAATATTTTAATAGCATATCGTTGTTTAGTGAAACTCGGTATTGCGTACTACACACGCTATCAAGGAAGGTCGTGATTGCATGTAATGAAAGGCAAGTCAAGGATGCGTGTTGTGCAAGATCTTTTTGGTGTAGCGTACAACACAAGACATTAATGAAATTAAAAATAATATTTTTCATAAAATCTTGGGCTGTTACAAGAGGTGTGAGGGAAAGTGGTAAGGAGAGAGGGTATTTATAGTGGAGGAGAGAGAGGTTTCCTTAATATAAAATTCATTAGTTTATTATTTCCCCACAAGACAAGGAATAGTGTGTCTTGAATGACCAAGAATATTAATTTTATAATTTAATCCCAAAACCAGTGTGCTTACATCATCAGAACATCACACATGACTCTATAATTATCTTATTTAGCTTATTTTTGTAAATTACGGTATTTCACTATTCATAAAAAATTCAAGTATTTCAGAAAAATACCAAAAATTTACCCCAACCATTTTTCGACGTGTAGAATCCAAAAATAAAGTCCATTTTTCAAAAATAATTTTCTAAATATGATTATTATATTATTTAAATAAAATAATATTTTTTTTATCAAAACCAGTTTTAAAGCATTCATTAACTCATTCTAAACTATAGGTATATCGAACTTCTAACATGAATATTATTTTTATACCACCATAAGTAAGGTTACTATTTATTAGGGTATACCACTATTCATAAGAGTATGTTACTATTCATTAGGGTAGGTGACTATTCACCAAAAATTATTTTTTTTATTAGAATCCGAAAAACATCTTGAACACAACCGTGTATGCCGGATTTTCAAAATTGCAAACACAGAAGTGACAAACTTATGTTTAAAGGTCACTTATCTCTTAGTAGTTCATTATTATGTGATTTTATGGAATATTTATATGAAGGGAATTTCCAAAAAACATTGGGTCGTTACATTCTTCCCCCCTTAAGAAATTTTTCCCTCGAAATTTCATTTTACATTCTAGGCCAAAAACAGATGTGGGTACTTTTCCTTCATTGATTCCTCCAGCTCCCATGTTGCTTCCTCAAACTTATGGTTCCTCCACAACACTTTGAAAAGATGGGTTGTATTATTGTGTATAACCTTATCTCTATGATCCAGAATCTTTACTGGCTGCTCCTCATAGGAGAGATCATCTTCCAGCTGCACCACCTCTGAGTTTAGTACATATGAGGGATCAGGTATGTACTTCCTCAAGAGTGATACATAAAAAACATCATGAACTCGAGCCATATTTGGTGGACGTTCAAGACGATAGGCCATGGCTCCTATGCGGTCAAGGATCTAAAAGGGGCCAATATACCTTGGGCTTAGCTTCCCTTTCTTCCTGAATCGCATGACTCTCTTCCATGGAGATATTCGAAGGAAGACTTTATCTCCAACGCCGAACTCCCAGTCCCTTCGATGATTTTCAGCATAGCTCTTTTGCCGAATTTGAGCAGCTTTGATGTGTTTCTGGATGACTTGAACCTTCTCTTTCATCTTTTGAACAAGATCGGGTCCAAGTAGATTTATTTCTCCAACTTCATCCCAACAGGTTGGAGTTCTACATCGCTTTCCATACAGAGCTTCATACGAATCCATTTGAATACTCGAGTGGAAGCTATTGTTGTATAAGAACTAAACCAATGGGAGATGCTGATCCCATACACCTTTAAATTCTAGAGAGCAGGCTCTAAACATATCTTCAAGCATCTGAATAGTTCTTTCAGACTGGCCATCAGTTTGGGGGTGATAGGTCGTGCTGAAATTTAATTCAGTACTCAAAGAATGTTGAAGGCTCCTCCAGAATTTAGATGTAAACCATGGATCACGGTCTGAGACAATTGAGAGTGGAACACTATGCAGTCTCACCACTTCCCTCACATATATCTTTGTAAGTTTTTCAAGTGAGAGATCTTCCCGAATAGCGATGAAATGGTATGTCTTGGTGAGTCGGTCAACCACAACCCATATCGCATTATTTCCCTTCGACGTCTTCGGGAGACCCGTGACAAAGTCCATAGTAACATTTTCCCATTTCCACATGGGTATAGGCAATGGATGCATCATACCTTTTGACGTTTGTCGCTCAACTTTAACTTGCTGACATACCAAGAACCTTGATATATATTATTCAATCTCTCTCTTCATGTTATCCCACCAAAAGTGTTCTCGGAGATCACGGTACATTTTGCTACTCCCAGGATGGATAGAGAAGGTCAAGCTATGTGCATCATTAAATAGCTCTTTTTTGTCTCTGGATCAGATGGTATACATAATCGTGTCCCAAATCTTACAACTCCTTCCTCATCAATTTTGAAATCAGAGGATTTCCTATTTTTAACAGCTTCCACCCTTTTCTGAATTTCCACATCCTTTCTTTGAGAAACCTCTATTTTCTCCAAGAGGGATGGTTGAGCAATCATTTGAGAAAGGATTGATGATGTTCCTCCCTTAATTATTCCCATGTCCATCCTTCGTAAATCTAAAAAGATCGGATCCTTTTCAATTCTCATCATTGATAAAGATGCAGGATCCTTTCTACTTAGAGCATCCTCCACCTTGTTTGCCTTACCGAGATGGTAGTGGATTGAGAGGTCATAATCTTTGATGAGCTCTATCCATCTTTGTTGGCACATATTAAGCTCTTTCTATGTTAATATATACTTGAGACTCTTGTGGTCAGTATATATCTCACATTTCTCCCAATATAGATAATGTCGCCAGATTTTCAAGGCAAAGATCACAGCTACTAACTCCAGATCATGCGTTGGATAGTTTTGCTCATGGATTTTCAGATTCCTTGAGGAATAGGCTATCACTTTATCATTTTTCATCAGCACACAACCTAATTCCTTCTTAGAAGCATCACTATACACCACAAAGAGTTCCCCACTAGTAGGGAGTGTGAGTACTGGCACAGTGATAAGCCTCTTTTTCAACTCCTTGAAATAGTCTTCACATTCCTATGTCCAGAAAAACTTTACTCACTTCCGTGTCAGCTTGGTCATTGGGTTTGAAAATCATGAAAAGTTCTTCACGAATCATCGATAATACCCAGCTAGACCCAAAAAGTTGTGGATCTCCGTTATAGAAGTTGGTCTGGGCCACTCTTCAATTTTCTTCGTCTTGGAAGGGTCCACAGATATCCCTTTTCTCGTGATAACATGCCCCAAGAATGATACTTCCTCCATCCAGAACTCACATTTACTGTACTTTTCATACACCTTCTCCCTTCGGAAAGTCTTTAAAAAAGTTTCCAAATGCTCCTCATGTTCCTCCTTGCTCTTGGAGTATATCAGAATATCATCAATAAAGACTACCACAAATATTTCGCGGTAATATCTAAAGACTCTTTTCATTAAATCCAGGAAAATTGCTGGACCATTATTGAGTCCTAAGGGAATCACTATGAACTCATAGTTTCCATACCTCATTCGAAAGGCAGTCTTGGGAATATCTTCCTTCCTCACCTTTAGTTGGTGATATCATGACCGAAGGTCCACCGTAGAGAAATAACTGGCCCCACGTAGCTGATCGAACAAGTCATATATCCATGGAAGGGGATACTTGTTTTTAATTGTGATTTTATTGAGCTCATGATAATCAATGCAGAGGCGCATTGATCCATCCTTATTCATGATGAAGAGGACTGGAGCACCCCATGGTGAAGCACTCGGGCATGTAAAACCCTTCTCCATATTCTCTTGTAACTGATTCTTCAGCTCTTCCAGCTCTACGGTGGCCATTCTGTAAGGTTTCTTTAAGATTGGCATAGATCCAGGGATAAGTTCAATTGAGAACTCAACCTCTCATTCAGGAGGAAGACCAGGAAACTCTTTGGGGAATACATTAGTATAATCCCTCATGATGGGCATGTCTTCAAGCATGATTCTCTCCTTTGTCTCAATCATTTGAGCTAGATATGCATGCTCATAAGGAAGCAATATCCAAACTTGAGACAAATATTCTAAAAGAGACTTATATTCCTCCTTGCACTTGAAAAGAATCGGAGGATTATTCGGGATGTGAAGGGTAATCTCCCTTTCTTGGCAGTTGATGTTGGCCTCGTACAAAGATAGCCAATCCATGCCCAAGATAGCGTCAAATTCCACTAAAGTATGACGAGATTTTCTGGGAGGTTCAGTCCAAAAACATTAACCGGGGAGGAGTTACAAACCATGGATGCAATAATTTCTCCATTCGCTGTTCTCACAGATAACTTTTCCTCCAAATTTTTAGGTGGTGTTTGAATAGTTCTACTAAACATGCAAGATATGAAAGAATTCATAGAACCAGAATCAAATAGTACGTTCGCTATTCTTGAATGAATAACAAGCGTACCTGTCACCACATCATTTTTTAGCTCCACCTCAGTAGTAGTGATAGCATAATCCCTTCCTTGTTGCCTTGGAGGTTGTTGCTATTTTCCTCTGACAACCCTCGGCTTAGGACAATTGTTTGCATAATGCCCAAGATCCTTGCAGTTATAACACTGCACTGCAGGCTGAGTGTTGATCTTAACCTTCCTTTCTTCTCAACATTAGCGGTATTTTTCATACCCCTTCGACAGTTCTTGGCCAGATGACCAAACTTTCTGCATTTTAAGCAATTCTTGGTTCCCTTTAGATAGTTACTAGGATGCCTCTTCCCACAATTTTTTCAAAGGGGAAAGTTGGGATTATTTCCATCATGGGATTTGTTTGATGAATCACCCATGTTGTTCTCCATTTTCCGCTTCTTATCACTAGGCCTATGAGACCACTAAGAGTCTCTAGTCTCCATTTCAACCTTGAGGGCACAATGGACAATCTCCTCATTGATTTCTAAGTCTCGAATCACCAACACTTTTTGTAGACTCGACTTTAGCCTGCTAAATAAGCAATCCACCTTGATTTCGGTGTTCATGAAAAAGCCAGAGGATTACCTTGCAAGCCTTGTAAAGTTTGCTTCATATGCCCCGATGGACTTATCTTCCTTCTGCTTGAGTCTGAGGAACTCTCTTTCCATCTTGAGACGAAGGGTTTGAGGAAAATATTTGTTGAAAAACATCCTCTTGAATTCCTCCCAATCTATAGATTCAATTTTCTCTTGGGAATTTTTATTGTTGATTAGTGTCCACCACTGATCAGCTTCCCCATCAAAATGATAGACTTCCAGTACCACCATATCTTCTTCCAAGCACTGGAGGATGGTGAATATCTTTTCAATGGAGTTAATCCATTGTTCCGTGAGGAGGGGATCAGAAGATCCGCTAAACATGGGAGGCCTTTACCGCATAAAGAATTATACATCAACTTTCTCTTTCCTTGGAGGATGGGGACGTTCCACCTGATTCAAGTTATTATTCATAACTCGTGCCAGCTGAGCAAGTACTGCCATGAAGTTTTGAGCACCCACTTCCGTCACATCAGGAATGTCATTAGGGAAATCATCACATTGCCTATCACATTGGTTTTTGTAACATGTTCTTCTATTTCCCGCCATTAACGAAGAAAAAGAACGTATAATTAAAGGTCCTGAATACTTAGCTGTTGAGCATAGAAAGGAAGATTTGAACATCAAAGGATAAAATTATAAAGAAGAAGTATATCCTAACTTACGATTCCTTAGGTTAAATCTAGGTTATCCTCAATCTACTTCTTTACTTGTATTCTTATGGTCTTTTTCCCTTAATAATGGTTTGTACTAAGCTCATGAATCTACCAAAGCATATCCCCCGGGAGTGTCGTAACCAAGAGTGCAGCAAGGCCCGTTGTCGTGCACCAGTTCCTGTTCGAGTCTAGCTCAAAGCGGTGTTTTCGGGTTTTACCCCTAGGATACATATGTGCCATAGCAACCTCTACCTGCTCATATCCAGATAGGGATGTATTTGCTTGATAAACCAATTACTCAATACTCACCAAAATTTGAGAATGTTTTCTAATACTTAGTCTCATCCTTAAGGTTCTCACTAAGGTGCTCTATTTCTAATCTCCAAAAATAACTAGACCATCCTATGATACCAACTATAGCGACCCTATACTTTTAAAAATAAAATTTCATTTTAAACATAATTCATCATCAGAGTACAATCCAAGGATCATTAATTCTAGTGTCTTGGAAGACTAGGTACATATGACATAAAACATGGGCTAAAAAACACTTCTTTATTTAATCTTAATAATGAGCTCCTAACTTCCTTTGAGCCCTTACATCTGCATAGGGTACCCTAGGGAACACATGAACAAAGGGATGAGATAAAAAGCCCAGTAAGGGAAATAAAATAAGAATAAACTTTAAGCACATGAGTTAGGAGGCTTGACATAATGATATCAGAAGCATGGAACATATGGAATCATAACATATAAACATGGGATCATAAATACATGGGATAAAATAATCATGGGATCATATAAGAATGAGATTATATAAGCATAGTTTCATAGAGATGTGGAATAAACTTTAAACAAGACTTTAGTATGAGTCAAGGCTAACTGCCAATCTCGTTTCCCATAGTAGCACAAGCCAAGGATAACTGCCCGGACCGTTTGCCCATAATATTCTCATGAGACATTAACTTTACCCAATGCATTGGTGATCTATCTGGGCACACCCACCTAATATTATTCATGTATATTCTTACCACATAAATAATCTCACATAATCAATCATACATAAACATAAGAGTACCCAAGGAAAGAAATGGGCACACAATCACGTCATGAAGCATAATAAAAAGGGATGTAACATACAAGCATCCATGAAAGAAAGGAATTAAATAATAAATATTCATTAATAATGTATAAAGGAATAAATAATGATAAGAGATAACAAACTGAAGTGATAACATGTAAAAATAGTTTTTAGGAATCTTTGAGTCAAAACATTTTAGTGCCGTTAAGAAAACATCGAATATCTCTTAAAACGAAAAGTGGTAAAATATTTTTTTATAAAACCAGAAGTAAACCAGGAGGGTTTATATAATAAAAATACTGATTTTATAGAGACAAATGTTACTTAAAAAATAGGATAGAGTATACTTTATAATAGGAAAGAATTCGGGAAGTTCCCTTTAAACGGGTTCACTTATCGGGAAGCAATAAGGTGAGAATCACTTAAAAGAATGCATATCCCCAAAGAGAGTGGTGAAAGAGTCTTGATGCATAAACATGGAACATTTACACAACATTTAGATTATTCAAAAGAAAAGACAAGATATCATCATTTTGGTAGAAAGGTAGATAAGACAACCCGAAGGAATAAAAGAGGTTCGGGTAGAATTCTTTACGGATTGTCGGCATGGTATCGAGAGTACTTGAGGAACATTAGTGAGAGAGGAAAGGGAATTATCATCACTTATACATAAATAGGGAAGTACGGGGGAGTTGTGAAACCATACCCCATAATTAATAATTAGACACAACATGTCTTAACATAGTGAACAATCTTGAATAAGAGTGAAATTGAGAGGATCCCTTACCTTAGGCTCGTTGGTGTTATCCACTTGATATTAACGACCTGAATAGTCAAATTAGGTTTATTAAAAAATAGTTCCAGAACCATATATAAAAGTAAAAGATTCATTATAACATTTTTAAGTTCATTTATACCCATCTTGGTTGATTACGAGGTTCAATTTCATTGTTTAGGCCCGTTTATTTCATTTGTTTTAATGATCGGTTCAATTGTATTTAGGTTCAAATAAATTGTAAGATGAAAGTGGTTGTCCAAAATTGAAGTTATAGAATTAGTTTAAATCCAGTAGGTTACATGGTTACAAAATTAATTTGGTTAATTAGAGTGAAAGAAAACCTTTACATGAAACATTAATGACAAACACTTGAATTAATTTTAACAATTTTGCCCATAATTGAATTGTTTTGTATTATTGTTTTATATCATGAGTGTACGAGGATTACAGAACCTTAAATAGGGAATATAATAATCTAGTTCAACCATAACATAAATGGTTTCATGACCAGAATCAAAATGATAAGTGAATTTGAAAACACATTATCCATGATGTCGGTAATTTGACCTATCACAGACGATGTTTAATTCTAGAACATGAGGGAGAGAAGGAGAAGTATGATGCTTGAAATTTTCCATAAACATGATTAGAATCCAGAATATATGAGATTCTAGAGCTTTCATTCCTTTTGGATAAGGGAAGGGGAAGAGGGTATAAGGAAAGAAAGAAAATGAAAACAAAACACTTGAAAACAAAAGAGGGTTCTTACCCTTTGATCTCCTATCTTTGAGACTCCTCTTAGGGGCTTTGGTTTTGGTCTTTTGGAAATACCAGAAAGCTTTGGACGTGGAAAAGGAGCTTGGGAGGGTATTTGGGCAGAAATTTGGCTATGCACAAGGCTTGAGAGGTGTGAGGGAAAGAGGTAAGGAGAGAGGGTATTTATAGTGGAGGAGAGAGGGGCTTCCTTAATATAAAATTCATTAGTTTATTATTTCCCCACAAGACAAGGAATAGTGAGTCTTGCATGAACAAGAATATTAATTTTATAATGTAATCCCGAAACAAATGGTCTTACATCAACAGAACATCTTACATGACTCTATAATTATCTTATTTAGCGTATTTTTGTAAATTACGGTATTTCACTATTCATAAAAAATTCAAGTATTTCAGAAAAATCCCAAAAATTTACCCTAATGGGTTTTCGACATGTATAATCCAAAACTGAAGTCCATTTTTCAAAAATAATTTTCCAAATATGATTATTTTACTATTTAAATAAAATAATAATTTTTTATCAAAACCAGTTTTAAAGCATTCATTAACTCATTCTAAACTATAGGTATATCGAACTTCCAACATGAATATTATTTTTATACCACCATAGGTAATGTTACTATTCATTAGGGTATATCACTATTCATAAGGGTATGTTACTATTTATTAGGCTAGGTTACTATTCACCAATTTTTTTTAAACTCCAAAAAACATCTTGAACACAACCGTGTATGCCAGATTTTCGAAATTCCAAACACAGAAGTGACAAAATTATGTTTAAAGGTCACTTATCAATTAGTAGTTAATTATTATGTGATTTTATGGAATATTTATAAGAAGTTAATTTCCAAAAAACATTGGGTCGTTACAGGGGATCTATCCAGGGAGGTGGGGGGGTTAAAGGGGGGTCTGCAGGGGGGGTCTGTCCAGGGGGTGTCCAAGAGGGATGGGGAGCTGTCCGGGGGGGGGAGATTCAGGGGGGAGGGGGTTGTGTGGGGGTATCTATCCAGGGGGGTCTATCCAAGATGGGTGGGGGGATATCTAGGAGGGGGGGGGGGTGCAAGGGGGTCGACATGGGGGGCACGTGATGTCTAGGAGGGATGGGGGGTTGTCCAGGGGTGCAAGGGGGTCTGTCCAGGGTGTATCCGGGAGGGATGGGGGGATGTCCAGGAGGGGTGAAAGGGGGTCTGCATAGGGGGAGGGGTGAAGGGGGCTAGGGGCATTGTGCAAGGGGTGTGGGTGTGAATGGGGAGGAGGGGGGAAGGGAGGAGGGAAAGAGGTGTAGGAGGAGGGGGGCTGTCTAAGATGGGGGTGTGAGGGGGCAATGTGCAAGGGGAAGGGAGAGGGGAAGGAGGTGTGGGGGTGCAGGGGGAGTGGGGATGTCTATGGGGGGTGTTGTCCCAGGGGGGGTGTCTAGGGGGAGGGGGTGTCTAGCGGTGGTGTCCATGGGGGTCTCATCGTCATCTATAAACCCCTCCTCTCCCACATTATTCATTTCCAGTGATCTTGATTTCTCTTCTAATTTTCAATATATTCTTAATTGCGTGATTACTTTATTTTTGACATTATCTTTTCCTCCCATCATGTAAAGTAGTTTTCCACTTGATTAAACACAATTTTATTCGTGAATTGGCCTATGATCAAACATATTATATTAGTATCGAAAAATATTCAAATGAATATATCGCTATTGAGTTGGTCTGGTCTTGTGTATGGTGAAAATGTTACTATTTTTGAATTTTAATTACTTTCTTGAAATTTTTTATAAGAAGTGTTCTCCTACTAAGAATCAACTTGAATTTGAACTCCGACATGGTGGAGGTGTCACATGAAAAATTGACCCCCCTGGTTTTAGAATGCTTAATCGATTCAAACATTAATGTCAAAGTAATTTCCTAGTTTTTGGCTTCTTTATGGATTTTCCTTTTCAATTGTTTATTGATTTTGATGACTTGTATTGGTGTGTAGGATAGGGATACATGCTATTTAGAGAACCAACAACAAAACATAGAGCATGTAATTGATTTGCTTCCACAACTTAAAACTAGGATTGACGTGAATATAAAATTGAGGAGGTAATGGTTAAGGATTAAGTGAGTTTGATCTTGATTAAGGATGATATCTTTTATGGTATTAACTTTACATGGTGATGAGACCTAGTGGTATAACCATTAATAAATATTGAATACCTTATGATATAATTGTGATGTGAATTCGAGTTTGGTTGATATGGTAATGACCATTGTAGTGGTGAGTGATAACCCAATCTATGGTGAGTGGATCAAAGGCTTAGAAATTTTTTTCTAGCTACTCAAGTAATTTTAATTTTATATTGCCTATGTTGATGGTTTATCAAATGTATAAAATTATGTATTTTTAATGGTGCATGTGAGAGCATTCTCGAGGGAGAACCATTGTTTTCCTCTATGTGGGAATGAGGTATGAAATAACACTCATTCTAAGTGTATTAAGTGAGTATACACAATAAAATTGATACTTCTAGGATGTGAACCTGATGGTTCTCCCCAATGGTGGGAGAAAAATCATCCAATTCTACTGTATGATAATTGTCACCCCATAATATCATTTTGGGTATAGACATTACCATTTGATTAAGAATATTACCCAGTGAAGTATAATACTTGATGAAGTAAGTTCTGTAGAGTATTTTTTTTATTTCTTACATGTTGTGATTTAAGACATATAGTTTAGGATGTATTACAAATATCTATTGGTCTAGTTTCATGATTATGTAAGGTGTTATACTAGCATGTGAATCTCATCAGGTCAGGTTATTTGAGCCATTATGATCATCTACTTTATATTCTTGTTTAATAAGTCACATAATTTTATATTCCAGGGGGGTCCGGGGGGGGGGGGGGGTGGTCCTGTTGGGGGTGTCCAGGGGAAGGGTCCAGTGGGAGGGGGGGGGGGGGGTACAGGGGGTGTCTAGGGGGTCCAGGGGGTGTCCTGTGGGGGGTGTCTAGTGGGGGGGGGGGGTGCCCAGGTGGTGCCCAGGGGGTGTCCAGGGGGGTATCCAGGGGGCGTCCAAGGGGGTGTCTAGGAGGAGGGGGTGTCAAATGGGGGTGTATAGGAGGGTTTCCAGGGGGTGTCCAGTGGGGGGGGGGGGTGTCTACGGGGTGTCTAGGGGGGAGTGTCCAAGGGGGCTGTCCAGGGGGTGTCTAGTGGGGGTGCCCAGTGGGGGTCTCCAGGGGGTATCTAGGGGGGAGGGGGTGTCTGGGGGGTGTATAGGGGAGGGGGTGTTCAGAGGGGGGGGGGGGGGGTTGCAAGGGGTGCCTATATGGGGGGAGAGTGGGGGTGTGCAGGGGGGGCTATGCTGGGGGGTCTGTCTAGGGGGGAAGTGAGGGGCTGTAGGGGGAGTGGGGGGGGGGACTGTGGGTTTTTTTTATGAAATTAAAAGGCCTATATCCATAGTTTTAAACCGTGGATATAGGAATATTCCCAAAATTTGAAACCATGGATATAGTTCTATAGCCACAATTTAAAACTGGGGCTATATTTTCTGTGTGGATTAATGTTCTTTCACAACTTCAAACTGTGGCTATGGGTCTATAGCCAATGTTTGATCCGTGGCTACAGGGCTTTAGCCATAGTTTCAAAACGTGGATATAAGTTTTTTTTGTATATCGATGCCATTACCATCCATGGTCCATGGAACTATGGCTATACATTTAAGCCACTTTTTTGGGCTTATAGCCGCAATTTCAAACCGTGGTTATAGCCTTAATTTCTAGTAGTGAATCTCATGCTTAGGTATTCTGCATAGATCGTATAACATGGATTCATTCAACATAATATTTTACTCTATGATAAATGAATGTGGAATAAATACATATAAGTTGTCGATGAACTAGTATATGGGAATAAAGGAGAATAACCTTGATAGATGAATGGGTATGGTATTCACTACACGATGATTGTTTCATGGAAAATCACAGTGCAATTTTGGAAGTATAACGACGTCATATAGAAATTCATAAAATGGGTAGATGAGATAAAAAGGGGCCTCTCATCATTTATACACAGTATAGAAAATGAAAGGATCATAAAAAATAATATCCCAACCTATTAAATGTAATTAAAGATGCATAATACAAATGAAGTGTTTGAAATGGAAATGAGAAGAGAGAAATCCTTTATAGAATTTTGGAATAGTAAAAAAGTAGATAAGGTTCTAATTGGGGGAGGATAAATGATCCCTCATTGAAATAATATAAAATGGAGAGTATGGAATTGATTATAAAAGGATGAAAATATAAAAAATTGAAATTAAATTCACTAATTTCAAATAAGGTTCTTGAATTGAAATGAAGAGAGAAAGGTGGGGATCCCTTACTTTGATGTGTGATCCCAAAGGCTTGGGAGAGGCATATTGGGAGCTTGGGGTGCCTTAGGAGGACTTTAGGGAGTGGATAGAAGAGTGAGGATGATATTCAAGAAGTTTTAGTGAAGAGTAATGGGTTCTTGTGTAGGTTTATATAGGAAAGGAGGGGGAATTATTTATTATTTAGGTTTTGGACACTACACACTAAACAATTTAAAACCAAAAACCAACACATGGTTTTTTGCCCATGGTTTCTGGACAAGGGGAGTGGAAAATTTATTTTTTAAGGACAAGGGAATAAGGAATTAAAATATTATACTTTCATATGTGGAGGTGAGTCACATTATTAAAGAAATGAACTTAAAATCATGAAATATGTTATACACTTTAGAAGATTCACTAAGGCATTATAAAATAAGTCAAATAAATATAAAATCACATTATTTTAGGTTTAAAATATATATTTGGTATAAGATTAATTTTATGGTATTTATTACATCACTATTGGGTCATTATTATGCCATAAAACACATTATTTATATATTATTTAATTTCTATCCAAAAATTTGACTGTCTTAGAAAATTATGAAAAATTCACTGTTGGATAATTTCGACATCCTGGTTCAAATAATTATATTCATTTTATCTAAATAATTTTCAAAATATATGAATTTTAACTTTTAAAAAGAGAACCATCATTTATTGAAAATTGACAAGTTTTGACAAAAATAATTTTTAAACATTAATAAAAATTACACTTGACATCACAAAAATTATATAATCATTTATTATTAATAAAAGTAATTTGATAAAAATATTTTATTAAAATATTAATTATTTAAAAAAATCATTAATTCCATAAAATAAATTCTTTAATTAAAAAATACACTTTCAGTTTTATCGTATAAACATTTTACTCTTATCATACTGATTTACTAATCATTTATAGATAAGAAATTGATATAATTGTCATTTATAAGAATAATTTTTATAATATTGTTAATAAAAACCTTAATGTATATATTTCTAAAAAGTACAATTTTTACCTAAAAAATCAATTTTTCAAATTTGTCATTTTTTTAAGAAATACTATTCTCATAAAGTAATTGGTTGAATGAGACTTTTATTTATAAAAAGGTATTACACAACAAGTAACAAATACCTTGTTACATATCCCCTTATAAAACCCACATAAGACTTAAGGGTATAGTGTGAGATGATTTCAGACTCTTGGGAAAGGTTGGATAACATCACCCAGGTGGTAATCTATATTAACTTGAACTTCTATCGTAGGCAATTCCATTCAAGATTAAAGTGTTGAATCTTAGCTTGAGCTTGGTCAAGTTTTAAGACCAGTGATGCGACCTCCTTTTTGAGCTATGAAAAATGAGTTTGGTAGGGGCTGAGTCTACTGGATGAGGCCATCATCTACTTTATCTGTGCAGAAAGGATTTATTAAAACCTTATATTTATATTAGTTGTGTGATTACTATTCAAAGACTATATTATCAATGGTAATGATACTTAATAGTCATATAAACCCAATAATAAAAACAGTGTTCATGTGTTTTCTATATCCATAATAAATTAAAAGAAAGTGAATTTTATTCATAAATGATTGGGTTGTCACAGTTAAGGTAGAGATTATGTGGTTTTTACTAGAAATATATCCCTTTCTAGATACTACTAGTGGATATGGTTCTGCAAAAATTGTACCTAGGCGTAATAACTCTAAAATGGGTGTATTATTATTTGACATCATTATCACCTAGTGCATGATAACAATAATTATTATGAACCTATTTTGACACTCATAAGGTATATTCTTAGGATAATTCACATTTTAATTACGAAACATTATGTAGGATTTTATTTTTTAGGATTTGAAGATATTCCTAATGGAAACAAGTTTATGATTCTGAGATTAAGAGCGCATAAATTTTTTATTTATGTTATGTGTTACACTAGATACATAATTATATGTTATGATTTAAATTTCATAATTTTATGAGGTAATCCATTATTTGACATTGTTTAGAAATGACACCTAGAAGAAAAACGGTATCAATAATCATGGTTAATGTTGGAATTTACCTACTTAGTAGGACAAAATTTTTGGTATTGAAACTAAGTAGATCATATCTATATTAGGGAAGCTTAAATAGGTTATAAAAAATAAAATTTCTTAAATGGAGAAACCTATTGTTCAATAGATCAATTATTCTATGTTGGGTCAATTTATGTGATAAAAGAACCTATAATTTAGAAGGAATATAAATATTTTGGTATATGAGGAATGGATTAAGTCCCTTGAAAATATATTTATATCCATAAGATACGAATAAAAGGAAAGGGTCATACTGGTAGTATACTATGTTAATGGTGATGCTGATCAATGGTGGTCATGGTCTAGAATACTAGGGAGGAAGAAGAAATAAAAAAATAACATAGAGTGATATTAAAGAAACATTATTCAAAAAATATCCCCCCCATGATAAATAAAATTAAATGAAGATAAAGTTCATTAACTTAAAGAAAAAGGATTGTGAGGAATGTTTTAAAGAATTGAATAGGAGGTTGGTCAATGATCTAACTTTGACTCAACCATATAGAAATGAATGATTTGAGATATATATTTATGCATTGAAGAGGGGACTTGGTTGTTTCCTTATGAGAAATGATAAAGTTATTTCATATGTACCAAGTTAGTAAAATAATCATGAATAGAACTATCCATGATCTTAAGTTGGTAGCCGTAATATTTTCCTTAAAGATATGGAGACATTATCTCTATGGTGAAATATCTAATATACACACAGGACATAAGAGGCTAAAATATATTATTTAAAAAACTAACTCTATATGAGTCCAAGGCAATGAGTTGAGCTACTCAAGGATTAAGATTTTTCAATACCCTGCCACCCAAGGAAAGAAAATAAGGTATTATATGCATTGAGAAGGAAGGATCATGGAGTTCAAACCCAAATGAGGATTGAGAGGGATACTATGTTAATGTATCTAGTAAAGATAGATATGGGAATTATTAATGAATGGTATAAATCACTCTTTTTCAAATGATTGTGAAATAATATTTATTGGAAAAGATAAAAGTTCCCAATTTGATGATGAGAATTTTCAAAAGAAAATTAAAGATGTGGATGGTGGGAAATTATCACTCTTTTTGTGAAGTTGGCATTATGAAATTAGAAAAAAAAATTTGTATCCCATTTATACCTGATATTAAAAGGGAATTTCTGGATGATTATCACAGATCAAATTTCTCTATACACTCTATTAACACAAAGATTTATAGGTATTTGAGAGAAAATTTTTGGTGGGATAAAATAAAGTGAGAAATTGCTGAGAAGTGCATGGAACACATTTCCTGGTGTCTACAAAATCCCCCCTTAGAATTTTATTAGTTCATAATGAAGAGAATCTTTTTTATAAGGTAAAAGTAGTCCAATTTGACGTATTCCAGTATCATTTGATTAGATTTGGAGGTACATCATGTTTGGAAGGATTCTCTAATTTTTTCCTAAACCATGTGGCCGAGAGAGAATAGTTTGATTTTTTCTAGGGTTATACAGGAAACCCCACAAACATTGTAATATTTTTACATTTCATTACTCAATATTACCTAAAATATAAAAAAATGTATGTTTAGTGAGCTGGGACTTGAATTTTGTTCAGAGTTCCCTTTGCGGGTTCTCAATCTAGCGAGTACCATGTCTCTTGTTGTTGACAATTTAGATTCATGCATGTTGGACTATAAAAGGATAGTATTAAAGGTCAAATAGATTTGACCATAAACATTTAATTAGATTCCAAACAAAAATCTGTGGCTAAGAATTGCTTTAATATTCTTTAAATATTTCCAAGGGGAATCTTAAGCCATGATTTTTATGGTCACCAAATTTAAATCCCATGTCAACATAAGGGGTCTCTTTTCCAAGAAGGAAATTACCATTATTTAACAAACTTTTTATGGGGTCTGTGTTATATTGTGCCAACTGTGGCATATGCTACATAGCCAAATAGTGGAATATTTTGACTGAAATGCCTATTATGTAGGAAACTTATGCAAGTCCACCTAAGAGCAAATGTTGCATAGTCAGAAAAAAGACCTCTTTGAAGTTTAACATTTTGCTGTTGATAGATAGGGGAAAATAAGATTTGGGTGAATCAAGACCAAAGTGGTTAGTTTTTCCAAGGAAAGGAATTTTAAGAATGAAAAAGGGCTATTTTAGACTGACATAAGTCATGAATAGGAAAAACATTTCTATACAAATTTTGTGTATGAGTAATGGTTAAAATTTATAAGAAAGGGGAATTTTTGATATCATTCTATGTATTTTTAGGTTATGCAGTGAGGAAATTGGTACTGTACAATTTTAAATCATGTAGTGAGGACATTGGGTACTGTGTAGTTTTAAGTCATACAGTGAAGACATTTGGTACTATTTAGTTTTAAGTCATGCAATGAGGAAATTTGGTACTGTGCAGTTTTAAGTCATGCAGTGAGGACATTTGGTATTGTTCAGTTTTAAGTCATGAAGTGAGGACATTGGGTACTATGCAGTTTTAAGTCATACAGTGAGGACATTGGGTACTGTGTAGTTTTAAGTCATGTAGTGAGGACATTTTATGTCTTTAATTTAAGGTATTTAGCTCTAACCAAAGGTATGAGAAAATGCTCCCAATTTCTTGATCATTTGTTTGGAAACATACTATCATATTCAGGTATGGAAAGAAAAATTGTAAACTATGATTTGGGAATTTTTGGAACCAAGGAATGATATGGGGAAAAAGGGATAAAAGCATTAGAGGAAGTCTTTTCCAAGAACAATGTTACCATTACTTGAAAAACACATTATGGGGGTTGTATTATGCAGGTCCAACTGGTGCATATGCTGCATATCCAAATAGTGGAATCTTTTAACTGAAAGGCCTGTTATGTAGAAAACTGATGCAAGGTCACCTAAGGGAATGTGCTGCACATTCAAGCAAAAGAGCTCTCAAATGTTTCGATGTACTATTTATAAAAGTCTAAGAAAATTTATAGAGATTCAGATTTTACAAAGCATACAGTTTGGTTCATGGATAAAGGTACCTGAATATGGAAAGGGTATTTCAACTAAGATTTCCAAAGAATCAGAGGAATAAGACTTTTATGAAGGTCTGTCCTAAACATAGGAGATATGGTGTCTGTAGTTTTAGGTCATACAACTAGGACCAGAAATTGAAACAATATATAACATGTGGCCAAGTGATTTAAAAGTTATTTCATAGTGCATCGAACTCATGGTGAGGGAAATATGTAAACCATGGTCTTTAAGACTTTTATATTGTGAGAAATATAATGGGACAAGTATACTTGAACGACTGTTTTAAAATATAGATTCTTTTATATTGTCATCAAATATTAAAGGGGACAAAGATAATATAACCAAGAATGAGGTTACCATTATTTGGAAAACTCTTTATGGGGGATGTATTATGCAGGGCCAACTGGGGCATATGCTGCATATCCAAATAGTGGCATCTTTTGATTGACATGCTTGTTATGTAGGCAACTTATGCAAGGCCACCTAAGGGAACATACTACAAAGTCAGGAAAAAGATCTCTCAGATTTAGAAACCATATTACCAGAAACCGTAAGAAAGATTATGAATATCTGAAAAATATTCAAGATTAAGAGTATGAAATATGAGAAGGGTTTATATTCAATTCATATGAGAAATATTTGAACTAGTATTGGCCATGAGTTTGAAATCCTTTACATAGATCTGACTCTTATGTAAAATAGAGACTTTCTTTGTTTCCTATGAATTAATATTGTGATGTAATATTTAAAGTCATGCAATGTGGAAATTTGCATGACCATAAGGAATTGAAACACCTTAATTATATAAATAAGCACCTTATCCAATTCCTAGGCTCACTTGAGCTATGCTCGGTGTGAGAAACAAGTAGTAGTTATGGTTTCTTTTATAATACAAAGGTGACATAGATGAAGAATGGGGGTGTCAGATTTCCATATAGTTTAATGTCATGCGGTAAGGATGAAAATGAACTAATGTAAAAGGAAAGACATATTGTAACAAGATTAAGGGATAAAACCCAAGTTTCACTATATGTAATGTTGGGGAAATAATAAAGTCATACATAGTTCTTAAAACATTTTTTATGAAGATTTGATTCTTATACAAGAAATAAAGGGTTTTTTTATCATGATTGGGCCCAAGATTGGAAATATAGGCATCTCTACATATCTCAAAATAGATGAGAATCAAGATGTACGTAGTTATTTAAACAATCATTCCTCATGCTAATGGAGTTTGGCATGAAGAATGGGGGCTTTTGACATGTTTTGAGCGAATGGTAAATCTTAAGACATAAAATGGTATAAGGACCAAATCATATATCTTAAATAAACACTCTGTATAGATATGATTCATATATAAAAGGAGAAAAAAATAAAAAGATTTTGTGATTATGGCTAGGTCCAAAATTAGAGATTTGGGCGTCTCTTCATATCCCATTAAAAATGAGAATCAAGCCATACATAGTTCTTGAAATTAGGTCTCTATGAAGATCTGACCCAAACATAGGAAATAAACAGAATCATATACTAATAAGGAGTATTTATGATGTTAATGAGGTTTTCTTATGGAATCTCTTAATGTAAAATAGAGAGAATGATAGTTGTACAAATGATGTCATGCAGTTTAACGTCATGCGACAAGGCTGAAGATGCTACACATTTTTCCATCATGCAGCATGGCCGCTTATAGTTGTTATGCAGTTTAATGTCTCATAACTAGAACTTGGGGGCTGTTCATTTTTAAGTCTTTCAGCAAGGACATGGTACTGTGCAGTTTGAAGTCTTGCAGTGAGGACTAATGTACACAACTACACAAAGTATTTCTTCAAGAATCTCACATTGGTTGGAGTTGTAATAGGCTCCTCATCCATTGAGATTAAGGCATAAGCTCCATTTTAATTGAACTTTTGTATAGAATAATGTCATTCCTACATTAGCTCAAGTTTTGGAGGTTTCTTCCCTGGTATCGTTGGATTTCTATGAACCAATACCAATTCTCCTTGAAGAAATTAATGGAGGCGAACTTTTTTGTTAAAAGCTCGCACTATTCTATTCTGATAGACTTCTAAATGATGCAAAATATACAATATTTTCTCGTCTAATCATTCCATCTCATTTAACCGTTTTTGAGACCTCTCGTCTATAGAAAACTGATCACAGATTTCATCTCTAAGTGAAGGAAATTGCATTTCAATTAGAAAAACTACTTCAGTTCCATATACCAATGAATAAGGAGTTACTTGGGTAGCAGTACAGGCAGTTGTCTGATAATCCCATAAATCATTCAAAAGTTTATCAAGACATGATTTCTTATCTTTATCCACCATTTTCTAGAGTATATTTGATAGGGTCTTGTTGAAGGACTCTATCTATCCATTGGCTGCCGCATGATAGTGATATGAATGGATGAATTTGATATTATGTTTCTGATATAACTTTTTTACCTCGTCAGAACAAAAAATTGGTTCCATTGTCTATCAAAATAGTTTGAGGGATAACGAATATGATGATGATATTAGTTTTTACCAAAATAATAATGATTTTGGCTTCGACTTCTTTGAGAGGTATTGCATCAGCCCATTTAGAGAAGAATTCAGTAGCAGTGAGAATATACTTGAACTGCTTAGATGTGGCTGGAGGATAAGGCCCCACTATATCCATTCCCCATGTGTCAAATGGCCAGGAGTATTTAGATGTATGTAGCAACTCTGGGGGTTGATGAATGAATTTGTCATGCACTTGGCAGGGATGATTTTTTTTAGTGAAATCTGTACAATCCTGCGTCATTGAAGGCCAAAAGTATCCAAGCCTTCAGATCTAATCTGAGAGTCTATACCCAAAGTGGTGGGCACCACAAACTCCTGAATTTACTTCTTTAATTACATTAGTAGTCTCTTCTCCATCAATATATCTGAAGATAATTCCATCAAATCCTCGATTGTAGAGGATCTTTTGGTGATCTGGACTATCATAAAGAGTGAAATTAGCTGATCGTAGTCGGATATGTTCTTTTTCATCCCTGTCTGGTGGAAGTACCCCATTTTGAGGATATTATATGATGAATATTCTCCATCCCGAGGTATGACCATATGGTTCAGAAATAGGAAAAATTTCATTAATTTCCTCTATTCTGGTTTAAAAAAAAGGTGAGAACACACAATTATGAGCTATGCTAATGACTATCTCATCATGATTTGGATCTGGCAAGGCTATATCTGCATTACCTAGTGCATCTTCTTGGGCATTTTGTGATTGCAGGACATAAGAAAATGTTGTCTATGAGGGAGATTCATCCATTAACTCTCTGATGTAATCACACAAAGGAATTAACTCTTATTTTCGGATAGAATATTCCCCATTTAATTGTTTGATTACTAATTCTGAATCACCTTTTTCCTTTAAATGATCCATTCACACATGAAGGGTGAATTATAAACCTGTGATGAGAGATTAACATTGTGACTCATTTTTGGTACCACCTTATGAAAATAATAAGGAATAAGGAAATATTTCCTTTTTTGGGGAAATAAGGAAAATGCCTAACCTAACTTTGTTGAGTTTAGGGCTTTTCATTTTTTTCCCTATTGGACTTCTGGAAGCACCATCAAAATACATTTACTATGTTTCAGAATTATCTTGGATAGAGAAGTCCTATTCATCAAGAAGTTTAGTATTAAATGATGAATCTTCCACAGATGGATGCTTAGCAAGGAAGTTATCTAGATATTGGCCTTTTATTTCCTTTTGAGGCACAAACTAAATATAAAACTATTGAAAAATAGCATCCCATCATTCTAGATGCCCTGTAAGCATAGAATGAATGAGAATAAATTTGAGTTGGTTATTGTGAGATACCAATTGGACCTCAAGATGTTACAGGTAGTGCCAAAAATTTTTGAACTGCAAATATTAATGTCAGGCAGCACTTTTTCAATACTTGAATATTGAGTTTCTGCATCTAGAATAGTTCGAATAAGATTATAAATGTTGTTTTCATTCCTAGCATCATTCTTTTGGGCAAGGAAGGCACATAGAGATCGCTCTAAAGCTGTCACATTGAGAATATGTGGTCTTACTTCAACAGGTGGAATTAATGCTGATGGACTCAGGAGATATTTATTGAGGGTATCAAATGATTCTTGGCATTATTTGGTCCATTGGTAGGTGACTCCATTCTTCATTAATTTGGTGAAGGGAAAACAATTGCCTGCCAAATTTGTGATAAAGCACCGAATATAGGCCAAGTGTCCCTAGAGTCCTCTTAATTCATTCAGATTTCAAGGAGGTGACATACCAATGATTGATTTTGTTTTATCAAGATCAACTTTGATACCCCTATGGCGTACAACGAATCCAAGAAACATTCCGGAGGTTACCCCAAAAGCTCATTTCAAGGGGTTTATCTTCAAACTATGTTGCCGAAGTTTATTGAATATGGTTTCCAAATCATCCTATTGATTGGAACTTTGTCTGGATTTGACCACCAAATAATCCACATAACATTCAAAAAAATTCCCTAAGAAGGATTTGAAGATATGGTGCATGGCACGTTGGTATGTTGCACCTGTATTCTTTAATCCAAATGGAATTACCTGATAGAAAAACCCACCTTGAGGGGCTCTAAAGGCTATATATTCTTCATCCTCTAGGGCCATATGAATTTGACTATACCTATAGAAGCCATCCATGAATGAAAGATCTTCATAGCTAGCCATTGCATCAATTAGAAGCTCTATAATCGGAACTGGAAAATCCTCTTTAGGACAATGCCGGTTAAGATCTCTAAAATCAATGTAGACTCTAATTTGATCATTATTCTTTTTTATTGGGACCATATAGGCTAGACCTTTTGGATAATGAACTTTCCTAACAAATTTATCCTTTATAATCTTATCAACTTTAACTTCAATTTTAGAGGCATGAGTTGGGTGTGTTCTTCTGGCTGCTTGCTTGAATCTACGATGTTCTTATGGAAAACCCAAATAATGGGCGACTACATCATTATTAAGACCTAGAATTTATGTATAATTACAAGAAAATATATATCGATGTTTCTTTATAAAGGAAGTATACACCTATTTTTCTTCAAAGGTCATGGCCACACTAATTAGAGTGGGGCATGGATCTTCTTCTGTACCTAGATTTATTTCTTTGAGCTCATCCATAGTGGTAGAGATACCTTCCTCAAATGACCATGGAGAATCCCTAAGATCTTCCTCTTCTTCTTCATTACATGTTACCTCTTCTATTTCCATTTTCATAGTAGATGATGAGGCAAAATTCCCAGAGTTAGAGGGGAAATTAGTAATTTAACATCCTGAAGAAGAGGCCACCATATCTGACCCTACTGATGATGAAGGGTATTCCTGTGGTAATAAAGAGGGATTGATGGATTGAGAATCAACATATTTGTCTTCCTCTATAATTACCACAATCTCTTATACTATGGTTGAATAATTATAGGCTTGTTTTAGTTCAATGGATGAAATTAAAACATCTCCATTTATGCTTTCATAATTTCTTGATGGATCAACAGTTTCTTCCATGTTGTTAGGCGCAATTGCTGTAATTGACATTATGGAAGTTACTAGATGAGTTATCAGATTTGGGTTTATCTTTTCAATTTGATTGATGGGTAACACATAATTTGTACTCAAATTCATAAATGTTTTTTCTAGGATCTTTTCTATTCCATTTGGAGAATTAACTCTAGTTATTTTCTTTGTCATGGGCTTCATTCCTTTTGTGTGATAAAACTCTACCTCAATGTATTGAGATTCACATGATTGGAACGAAGCCTTGTCACCATTCAATGTCTCAATTTGAACATCGAAATAGTACTTAAGACATTGGTGGTATGACGAAGGTATGGTTGTATGTTGATGAAGCCAAGGCCTTCCAAGAAGAATATTGAAGGTTGTGCCCTGAAGAACAACGATGAAATCTGAATTAGACACAAGATCTCCAAATTGAGTTCTAAGTGTAATCTTTCTCAGAGGTTCATTTTCATTCTTATCATAAGATTTCAACATTAATGTCGAAGCAAATAAGTCATATTTAGTCAGGACCAATAGACGAAGTGTACAAATAGGAACGGGGTTGACTCCAGAGACCTTATCAATGAAGACTCGTAGAATGTCAGCATCATTGACATTTCCATACAAATACAATTGTCTTATATATCCAAGTACAACATCATCTTCATATTTATCTATAAAAGATATTACTCATGACATTCTGTAGGATCATTCTCTATATGGTAAACCTCAGCATCAACAACTTCAGTTTCTAACTCTTGAGGACTTTACAAAGCCTCAATGAGTGATTCATGAAGATCTTTTGATAGATTCAAAGCATCCAAAAATGATAACTTGTCTGGTACTAGGGCCAATTGTATCAAGACATCATACTTTTTATCCAAAGGTCTGTGTTTCCCAGCATGAAGATGTGGTTTTACAGGTGCTTTGGAAGTTGATGCTAATGATGTAGACGTACTCTGTGTCGAAGCATAAGTTCGAAATACTCCTAGCTTTGGTAAATTAGACTGACTATATCTATTAATTTGTTGAGAATAATACAATGTGACTTCTAATCGGTCTTCCAAAATAATTGTGTCGGAACCGAACCTATCTTTCAGGGAAGAAACTCATTATTCTCGTTGAGCCCACTGAAGGGATCTTCCATGAGTTTCTGTCACATATATGGTTCAAGAAAGGGTATAGTTAAAATGGTGGTGTCTAGAATTCCTATATCTTTCCCTGTATCCTTGAACTTGGCCTCTCTCTCTAGTTCCTCAATTAGGTACAAGGAATTCTGGCTCATTATAATCAGAATCTCCATTAACACAAGGATCCGTTAAATGGATAACATTAATAGAACCAAAGATCAATTCTTCATATGATGAAGATTCTTGTTGACAAGTTAATTATATTTGTGCCATTTGGTGGGTCAGTGCCTGTGTTTTTGAAAAATATGGCATAAAATCTTCCAGGGTCAAGGAAAAATTTGGCAGTGACATGATCTAGTCTTCTTTTAACTTCTCTTTATCCTTATAATCACTTTGCTTTATTGAGGAATGACCTTTTGAGGAAGGTGGCTTTGCTGTGGCAGGAGTGAAAAAAGACACAATCAGTTGTTTCAACTATGTTCATAAAATGGCATGAGTCTGGTTGATCATTTTTCTGATCATCCAATCATCATATTTCTGCACATTTTTACTTTTGACCTCTTTCCATTTGCCTTCTTCTTCTAGATCAGTAGTAGTAACACATGCTACTTGAGCTGATGAACTTTTCAATTTCACTTGTCCAGAGTCTACCAGCTTTTGTGCAATGTCATTGAAAACAAAACACTCTTGAATGGGGTGTCCCAACAATTGGTGAAAGGGACAATAATTTATAAGATCTTCAACTCCATCTTTATTTGGCTTCTTCGGTCTTGGAAACTGAACCAAATGTTTTTCTATGGCGGAGATGAAGTAACCAGGAACTTGTTCATTCTTAAAAGAATAAAATTTATTATTTAATTTCTCAAATTGTTTCCACCTTTGATCTCTTTGATCATCATGATGATGAGGTCATTGCTGCTGATGCTCAGGAGGCGGAGCCCTTCAGTATTATGAGGGTCTTGAAGTAGAAGGAGGTACAGGCACCTATTTGAGTGTGATTATAGCAGCTTCTTCTTTTCCGATCCTCCTACACAAAGCTGATGAAATTACACAATTTTTAGTCTTTGTTTCTATAATAGAGTCTTCTATCTGTTGAACAATATAAGTAAGGTCTCGAAACCCTCTTGTTTATTTTGCAAGGATCGATGGTGTGTGTAGATCATCTTGCAGATTTTTTACACAAATTGGCAGCAACTGTTCTTGAGGGAGTGCTAGACTTAAGGAATATGTTAATCATTTTCATCGTGCACTGAAATATGAAACTCTTTCATTATCCCTTTGTTTACAATTGGTAATATAAAAAACTGTCATCTTTGGTAGTGTTGAGCTAAATTTAAGAAGGAATTTCTGATGAAGATCTTCCCATCCAGTAATTGATTGAGATTGTAAACTTGTATACCCGACAAAAGTTGGTCCTTGTAATGACTGCACAAAACACCTAATCTTAACTACTTCTTGTTGTTGAGATGTTCCCATCATGGGATCACAAAGAGAAATAAAATGTGTTAAGTGTTTTTCTATATCTCTTGAACCATTAATGATTAAGAATATGATATTTACAAAATTTGGTGGGGGATGAATTGCATCCACCCATTCAGGATAAGTTCTATTTTCCAGTTGAACTGGTGCACGTCGTTCTTCCATAGCTTCCAATCGAGCCATTAATGCCTCAATTGTGTTCATAAGCATTTGGGGAACATCTGGATGAACTATAACTGGTGCGGGTATAGCAACTGGAGCATGATATGGTTCAATGACCGACAAAACCACTGATGGTGGTGCTGATATCTTCCTTGGATAACCCACGAGAATAGGCCTATAAAGATGTATATAGTCCTGCCTTAATTGTGTAATCAGTGGAGGGAATTCATTATCCGCATTTGTAGTTACTAAAATTCCTCTTTGTTGAGGAGCTCCTATAGGATTTTCATGTTGAGGACCTGCCAGTGGAGTACGTCTAGTGGAAATGCTATTTCGAAGTAACTATGTATTGAGTCTTTTCAACTCCTTCATTTCCCCTTCAATCTATGCAAATATCTCTTCAAGAAAAAGAGGTTTACCTTCTGTAGTGGAAAAGTGAGATGCAATATGTCTTTTTTCCATTCCCCCTGTTAGATTCCATTCAGAGTGGGGGAAGTTGGTTATTTGAAGGTATACCTAGATTCTGGGTAAGCATCTGATTTCGGGTGTGCACACCTTATTCATTTGCCTCGGTGTGTACTATATTAAGGAAAATAACTTCATCTTCTGATTCCCCTGAACTGGACTTATTTTCTAGAGGATCTTCTGCAATGGTGTTCATGACATTTACTGACGTGTAATGCATCAATGGCATTTTATAAGTATTTCTGCTAGATCTTCTTCCTTTTTGTATTTTATTAGACTTCGTTTCCCAATATAATGAATTCCCTAGAACTGTTTGGAAGATTTTAACCCAAAGGGAATCCTTAGATAGTTCAATTATATGCTTTCATTGTGGATTCTTCCCTAATCAGGAGAAAAATGACTTCTGTTGTGGAGGGGATTGCAGATTTGAAAAATCCCCCAACCTTAAAGGATGGGGCTATTCCTATTCTTCTTCTTCAAACCTTTGAACTTTGTTAAATGAACTTGAAGGTTGAATTAAATGAGCCCCCATCCTTGAAAGCTGGAGTGATTCTTGAACTGCTATGTCTGAAATTTGTGCAACTACTCTTCTGATTTTGTGGATTTTTGTTCCGACATTAGCTGAGTGCATCATCTGACAACCATTTAAATCACCTGTTTTGGAAGATTTCTATGCTATTTCATACATTTTCTTTCTCTGACTCCTAACATCCTCTAAGTGGAATGCCTGCTCAAGCTTCTCAGATGATTGATGTAAAAGCAACTAAACAAATTCTTTTATTTGGGCCTGATTCTGATGAGAACTGGTTAAGAACTATTCTTGAGCGTACATCCAATTACATGAAAAATCTATTGATTGTGGCCAACCATGGGCAATAGCATTGCATGAGACCACTTTTGGCGGACTTTTCTGATTTTGGAGTGTAGTGAAATGCAATGCTCCATGTGAACCCCATCCTCTAATACAAACACTAGATGGGGAATCAGAAATTAACTGGTGTAGTATCTTTAGAGCATTGAGAAATGCACACTGAAGGGTTCTCTACTGTTTCAACATTTGGATGTTGTGAAACTGAGAGAGATGCCAAGTCAATTTGGCGTTGTAACCCTTCTATTACCTTTACATGATTTTGATATTCATTATACGATAATACTTTGGTTTTCAAATGACGAAGAGTTTTCCATAAGTTGAGGTGGATGTAATGAATTCAATATTCTGTCATCAATTCTAGAATGTTATACTGATAATTTTCCAAAGTCCAGAACATGACTGGTATTTCTCCTTTAGCTAATTGTTTCTTCATGTTTAAAAAATCTTTATCATCTTTCACTAGAGGTTTCTACACTGGGTCTATCCAAAGTGGATGCTCTGTATTAGAAGACAAATGACCCAAGAGAGGTTTCTAAGAACGATTGTTCTCTTAAGATGTCTTCTGGTTGAGAAAGCGTTTCACTCATAAATGACAAGGAATCAGACATGACTGGCCTTGTGTTTTCAAGTCCCTCGAGATAGGAGGGCTTTCTCATCACTGCATTGTTAATTATGGAATTGTCTTGACAATGTGAAATACTACTGTGGAGAGGACTTTTTCAGTGAATGTCGTCATGGGGAGGATCACCATGATGGATTACAATAAGGGATAAATCTTCTTGATCCTTGGTATTCTGTCCATACAGAGGGTTGTTGTGGATCGCATCTATAGATAGGCACTCTGGATTGACCAAATTTTCATGAATAAATGCTTCATGATGAAGTGTCTAAAGAGGAAATTTTTAATTACAACTACCACCCCCATAATTTGGTAATGATAGGGTAGGATGTTGATCTGCAACAGATAAATATCTGAGGGATTCAAGAACTCTAGCATTAAGAGGATCCAAATCACAGATAGACTCCTGATTTTCCAACAGCACTTGGTAAGAATTATTTTTGGATGTTCTCTTATACTTAGTTGGGGAAACTTGCTGGGAAAAGTGGATATCATGAGAAAGTGTATGTGCCTACCTTGGAGTGGTTACTGGAATTAATCTATTACCTTCAATTGGAAAGGGTGCATGATCCTGATCGTGTTGTCTATATGATATGGGGGAATATGCCCGATGACCCTCCTGGACTAAAACAGAGGTAAGTATCTACTATGGGATGGAATGCCTATGTGTCATCACATGTGTGAAGACAGATTTATGTGTTTGTTCCCTTGATATTGCTGAAGTAGTTGTTAAAATATCTGGTCATGATTCTAGAATATGGGAAGGGATATGCATCTTCCCCTTTCACCATTAATAAGATGTGTTTGGTGACTTCAGTGGTTGGAACAAGAATATACATCCATTCCACATCTGGAGTAGGTGTATGTGACTGTTTATGTCCTCCTTTTCCTATAAATGGATATTGATAGTACTCATGCATGGGGGCAGAGAGTTGGGTATGCCCTAAATTTGTCGTCGGAGCTTTCCGACTAACTTTTCCAGGTTCTATCAAATGAGACTGTTGGCAGACTTGATTAACATTGGTCAGTGTATGTGCAAGTTGACTGTTTTCTGTCAAGTATAGTTGACGAACTTCCTTAAATACTGGCTGATGAGACTGTTGACAAAATTAGTGATTGTAAGTAGGTGCATGTTCCTGTTTACCAGTTTCCACCACATTAGATTGGCAGGATTCTTTAAATGCAGTCAGACGAGCCTGCTGACTGGCTGATGACTTGTAAGTAGGTGTATGTTACTATTAATGGTACTTCACTGGGTTTATCTGGTGGGATTGGTGGGTTACTTTCAGATGAGTCTTCAGAGTAGAAAAATTAGGACGGACAGGTGTATGTACCTGCTCATTGTTTTCCATCAAGTTACGTTTATGGAATTCTCTGGAGGAGGCAGAGGTGAGAACCTACTCCCTGTTGACCGAACTTTTTCTATTTTGGTTATTCTTTCATTCCCAAGTCTGAGATATATGGGTGAAATGTCTAGAGGAAACACCCTCATCATGTTGGGGATACACTACCGCATGATTCTGGCAGCAACTGCTTGTGGGATTCCTTAAGAAGGACTCCTGTATTCTTGAATTGTGGCTTTGAGTAACCTCTTGATCTAATTACCCATAGTACGAGAGGGATTGATTATTGAATTCCTAGGATAAGGACCCAAAATGGGTCGAAATGGTGGTTGGAACCATTTTATTCTTGATCATTGTTCATCATTGGCCAGATGATCGATGATTGTTATCTACCCGGAGGGCCTGTCGAGAAGCCTCCAAAGTTGGGATTTTACTGTGTTGGAGATATTGCTCTACCAACACATTTGAGACCCAGTGTTGAAGACACTGGGTTGGTGATGACATTCTTTATGTGGATGGAGATCCATCTTGAGCAGCGGTCGGGAAGTTCACAAATGTTGTCTTGGAGAAATCCATTTTTTAAGTGAAGGGAATTATGAGAAGAAAAACTTGAACAAAAAACTCTATTAAAGCAAAATATTTTAGATAGATACATGTGTGATTTATTCCTTTGTCTGGCCTTCAATTATCAATTGATAGGGGCCTAACAGGCGGTTAAAATTATTATCTTGGTTAAGAATTCACGTCGGGTTCACCATTTTTGTTTCGTAGTTCCTTGAAATGTGTGCTCTAGTTTTAAGAATCACTATTTCTAGGCAGTTTCCATTGGATCTATTTATAGAACTGGAAACTTCCAACAGTTCTTTATCCGAAGGGGACCTACTTTCCAAAGGTAGGAATTCATTAAGTTTTAACTTTATGATACTTAAGAACGTGCATTGGTTGAGAGGATGGGAGGTCGGACTCATCACACCCTTTTGGGAGGAATGATTGTCTACTCCAAGGCTCTCTTTGTAAATTTAAGATATTTTCATGAATCCTTATTAATTTACCAAGTATATCATAAGTATCCATTGGGATTTAAACTCACTTATTAACATGTTTAAAATTCATAATCATCAATATAAATTCAAGGTTCTTCATTAATGTAAATATCCGTATGTATGTGAGGTTTTCCATCAATGGTATCCTCTAATATACTACTTAGAGATTCTTTTAATCATTATTGTGATGATACTGGTTTTCAAGCCACTCATGGGGGCACTATAGAATTTATTTTCATCCAAGGATACAAAGGTTTGATTTGATTTTGGTATTATGCCCATAAAATGGGCAAACTACGTATCCTTGTAGATGGAATCAGAACCCTCGTAGTTCGGTGTCGCTTAATAGGACAAATCATACATTTTAAGGTCATGTGATAAGGACCTCTAAGAGAAAGCTACTTGGTAAAAACTTAGTGTGGGACTTATGCTGAAGCAGCCCAATTGACTTTGGAAAGAATAAGGGTTTACAGGTAGGATTAGAACCTATTGGGAATATGAACCAAGGAGAACATGGTTGATTTGAAGTGTTGGGTTTGAACCTCAAGGGGGATTCCTACATATCCCATATGGATGGGAATCAAATCCCACGTAGTTTAATTTGTATCATTGGAGAGTATGGTACATTGAGAGAGACGAGTTTGGTCTTACTTCCTGAAAAGGATGCCTTGATGATTTGGGGTTTAATTTGGGGCTTATTCCTAAGGAGGATGTCCAGATTAAAGAAATTAGGATTGTGTTTTTGAATAGGATGTCCAATGAGCTCGAGCCCTAAAAAAGTCTTCCTACGTATCCTAGTTTGAACAGGAATTAGAGTTCTCATAGTTTATTCGATTGTGAAAATGTTGTGACCATGAAAAATCTCTAAGCCCACATGAGTCATGCTCGGTGAGAGAAACAAGAGGATTTCAAAGATTCAACAAAGGCATTCACACTTTAAAATTTTTCCTCCTCCACTATTGGAAGATGGTGCACCTATGGTGTCCAAGGTTAACAGGGTTGAGGCGACTGTGGAAGAGGGCGAGGCGACAAGACGTACCTCTATTCTATTTACATTGGACAAGGTTCCAATGTAAGGATGATGGGATTAAGGTTACGGGATTGCACCAGAATGGCTGCCCATGGCGACAAAGTGCAATGGGAGAGGGAAAGGGTAAGAATAGCCCTTGTGCCCATCTCCTGTTTAGTCTTTGGAACCGAAGAAGGGAGGAGGAGAAATGATTCCAACTTCTACAAGAAAATATAGGGGCTTGTTCCAAGATGGTTTCCATGGAATTGATCTTGGAAGGGGAGGTAGACTTTTTCTATGCTTGCAGGGAAAAGTAAGTGTGAACTGTACCTTCCCTACTAGTGACCTGAGGTTCTGGGTTTTAGAGATGAAAAGGGGAGGACATAACCCAAAACCTTATTCTCAAAACCAGGAACTTCCCAACACTATTTCTGGGAGAAAGGTCCTTGTGACTGTGGATATAAAAACCAACAGATACTCCCTGAATCCTAAACCCATTGTGAAACAAATGTGGGAATCCTCTAACTATGGAAATACAAACCCAAATAGAAGACACACTGATGTGCCTTTCCAAAAGGTTTGATAAGACATAAGGTTTTTGTGGAGTTCTCAATAGAATCCATTTTAGACAAGGGATCCAATGAAGATGAAGCCTTGCTATGAATGGATTTGATGAAGTCTTGATGGCTTGTAGACTAAAGAGAGTGAAGAAAGTAAGTGAATCAAGGAGTGGCGCCCAAGTAGAGAATGGCGTGAAATTATGTGTGCGTAAGTAGGCTTGGGTGACCAAATTTTCACTTAGGCGATGACCAAACTGTATGGTAATACTTGGGCGAGACATTACTCAAGCCTTCAAGAGTATTCACAGGTGATCCAAGAAGTGGGGTGCTCAAGTTCCTATGAGAGGAATGGGTGGAATGCAAGTATTTCTTACTTGGGGAGGTTGGGCGCTTTAGGCGCGTAAGTGTTATGGTTTTCAAACACTAAAATGACTTAAGTCTAATGATCCTCCCGTAAATCCTTCACTCAAGGTGTTGAAGAACTACCTTGAATGTTTTGGAATACTGGGGAAAAGTACTAGGGCGACCAGGGAAGCAATTGAGCTTCAGGGAAATTTGTACGTACAAATGGGGGCCCCAATGGTCTATTTATTGGAAAATAAATAACCTTGGGCGAAATAAGTTGGGCGCGCAAGTGACTTGAATCCCAGATTGGGGCACACAAGTACCTTTGCACGCTGACGGTGTTTTGGCTAGATTAGGGTGACACCTTTAGGACTTAGCCAAAATTATCACTTCAATCAGCTTTAGCATAGTGGCACGCAAGTATTTGTGCATAGGTACCTTGTGTGCCTCTTTAGGGAATCATACAAATAATTGCTCCATACCGTAGGGGATGCGCCCCCGCACCCCTGGTTGGGTTCAGTGCCGAGCTACGATCCCAGCACTTCGGGCCAGTGCCTTCGCTACCGTCACTGACCCCCATTAAAAATGCAGAGTCGCACCATGAACGTTTCAAGCCCAATTGAGAACATTTTGTGGAGAAGTGAATAGAACACATTTCATGGTGTCTACAAATGATAATTTGAAAGGCTCATGATCATGACACACATATTTATTTTATTTATGTCCCATTAACGGATAATTATTAATATTTATTTTATTTTCTATTGCAATCATATAAAATAAATCAATTAACAAGCATGCCAGATGAAATAAAATAAATGGAGTATATATAAATCATTTTATGAATACATGGATAATCAATTATATAAAATCCACATAATATTAAGAATAATATAAAATGATAAAATAAATAAAGTTTATGCATAAAATAAAAATCCATCAATGAAAATACTAAATTCGTATATCCTTTCATTACTTTAGTAAAACTACAACCATAGTTAAAAGTAATTTTCTATCCTTCATTAGGATGCTTTCAATTATTAGGGAGTTTTAATAAAGGTTTGGTGTTGACAAAACCTTTTTTGTATCAAGATTTAACTACTACAAAAATGACTTTAACATCACAAGAATAGTCCTTTATCAGCACTAAAAAAGTGCTAATAATCAAAGCATGGTTAAAAGCTTGAAAATTTTATCAACACTTTTTTAGTGCTAATAATGATAGCACGGTTAAAGGGGGTAAAAGTATATTTTTTAGACACCTATAAGACCTAACCCTTTATCAACACTTCCATGACCCCTTTAACAGTGCCCTACCCCACCCCCTTTATCAGTGCTTTTTACCCCACCACCCCATTTATCAGTGCTTTTCGATTTTCCAGCCTCATACCCACCTTCCTGGATTTGAACCATGTACCTCTCCTTCGAAGATGAAACACATTTACCACCACACCATGTTGTTTGTCTATCTGTTTAATGATATTTCTATATATATATATATATTTACATATATAGTTAGATATTTATTTTTATATACATTTATATAATATATGTGTGTGTGAAATATATAGTTATATTTATTTAAATATATTATATATTATATATTATATTCATTTACATATACTAGAATATAATATAAATATATATCTGTTTATTAATACACACATATATGTATATATAAACATTATAAATATATTTTTGTAGTGTAAAAAATGGTTAAATATCAATTTAAATACATTTTTAGGATATATATTTATTTATATATATTATAATATACATTTTTACGTAAATATATTGATATATGTATTTATATGAGTTATTAATTATAAGTAAATATAAGAAAATATGCATATATTTAATTATAAATAAAATTAAGTTTTGAAAAATGGTAAAATTTAAAAACCATAATTTCAATATAAATGTAATACCAGGGAATAAATTCAGTCCCCACTAAAAAACGGCAATAAGACCCCCTTAAACTGGGCAGAAAATCGATTGAATGTTAAAATATTGGGGCACACCGACTTAGATTTCATTTTTGAGGAATTCTAGGCCTTTTTTGGCCTCAATAAAATGTGACAGGGGTTTATCTTTATCATTGAGGGTGTAGACCTCATTACCAACTTCAATTTGATATGTGGTAGAGCCCAAACAGACACCCGGATCAAAACTTTTGGTCGTTTAAAGTTCGAGTTACGTTTTCAACTTATTTTAGATCATTTTTTAATTTTTGGATTTTTTTAATCTTCAAACAGATATTAATTGACCATTACTGAGTAATAATAAGAAATTTTTTAATTAAAAATATATATTTTTATTTATTTTATAATCCATTTTCACTAAATTTCTTATAAATTAAGTGTAAATGATTATTTACCTTATCTAAAAAATATTTTAAAAAATATATATTATATTTATATCAATATAAATATATTTATATATTAATATATTATTTTTATTGAAATATAATTTTTTAATTATAATTTTATAAGTTTAAAAAAAAAACATTGATAAAGGGAGTTCTTTAACTGTGCTTCTAAAAAAGTGTTGATAAACACAACTTTTATCAGTACTTTTAAAAAGGCACTGATAATAGTTCCCCTTTTACAACAATTTTTTAGCACCGTTAAAGACCCCCTTTGACAACACTTTTTTCAGTGCTGACAAAGGGGGTATTTAACAACATTTTTAGCTAGCACTGTTAAATCCCTAATACTGGATAAACCTAGTTTTGTAGTAGTGTTTGATCTCCTTTTCTTGACTTAGTTTAACTAGGAGTAAAGTGTTATGGAAATCCAAGTCCAATATTTCAGGATTGAGGAGTCCACTCAATGGATCAAGGAGATGTGAGTTAGTTCATTTGGTAAGACCACCTACCTAAATACCTTAAAATAGATTTGTAGTCCACTGTTTGGGTTATGAGAAGGCAAATATGTATCATTTCAACTAGAATATCTATGAAAAAGGGTATTATGGATCCATTGGTGAGAGATTTATGGATTTGATAACATAGTGTGAGATTGGTAAATAAAATTCATTACATCACATTTAGTAATCCAAATAAATTACTAAAACATTATTTTATTTTTGTTATAGAAAATGACAAGTAATATGACCTTGATGTTACCAATATGATCAATATTGGAGAAATAAAATCTTTTCACTAATAATAACTTCGAGGAGTGGTAAAATTATTTTACATCATACTACACTAAGAGATAATTTTTATATGTTGTGTTGTTTATAGTAGGACACTCAAGAGGGGGGTGAATTAAGTTCCTATAAAAATTTTCATTAAAAAGTTTATTTAAAAGATTCCCCCAATTAAAATTAAATAAGCCAGTTAACCAAGGTAGTAAAATTATAATAGTGTTTTTATGAAAATAGTATATCAGAAGATTGATTAATTCTCAGTTATAAAAATATTATATATTGATATAACTTTTGAAACTACTCTAGTAAGGAAAAACAATTATAACTAATATCCAAGACTAACTATCAAAGTAAAATTTAGTTTTCTGAAATATGAGTTAAAATGGAGAAATACTAAATTGAAAGACATAATGGATAAAACAAGTGGTTCAGTCTCAATTCGAGACCTTATACAATCCACATGGTGATCACCTATGACCAAGAACTATATATATATAATAAGATTTTATCCACACCCTAGATCAGGGTTAACAACATTACATAGGACTATCCAGGTCACAAGACCACTTCCACTATTCTATGTGGAAGAACTAACAACCAGGTCACATAGGGCTTCTTCCAAAGTTATACGTGGGTGAAATAAGGTCTATAAGATATTTGAGTGAGGATATCCTATATCCTCTAGTTTAATGCAGGAGACAATGTGTGTTTTTAATAAAGATACCCACACTGATAGAAAAGTAGTAAAAATAGTGCACAACAGAGAAAAGATAATGAGAATGGATTTAAAATGCTCTGACTGTTGTTATATGAATCTCTGGACTTGTAGGATGTAGTAGATGTGATTTTTTAATCCTCTTGGAGAAACAGAGTCTCGTGAATCTCTTATTTTGGTTTCCAGTTCGATGAGATGTGCTTTGTAGATATTTTTCTTATTAAAATTGTCATTGTGAGGATGTTTGAGATTTTGATCTACAGTAGTTTACCCATCAAGAATCTAGAGTGATTCGTGTGTTCTACACTGTATATCTGTTCTTCTCATTTTCATGTAATCCACTGATCATTATCCAATGCTCCAGTTCCACACCTTTCTTTTTATTTTAGGTTCTTGTGTTGGAGATGTCATGATGCACTATATCCACACCTCATACCACATACTGTCTACTAACAAGACTACAAAAAAACATTAATTATATTAGGTTCATTAAATGACTCAAATATGACCATTATAAATAAATTTTAAATTTAATTGAAAAAGATAGAAAAATGGTTAACTATGGAATGATGTCACAGTTGCGATGAGACAATCATGGTGAGACAGTCACAGTGCAATAGTTGCGTTGAGATCTAGAACCGATAACACAATTATGGTGTCTGGTCCTTTGTGAAAATCTAGAACCAGTAGCATGTGGTAATGGTAGAAAGACTGCGATAGCATATCCATTGTGATATTTGAAATAGATATCACAGTCATAGTGTATGGTCCTTTTCTAAATTATAAAATGGTGTCAAGTCATTTTCCAAATTTCTAAATGGTTTCTTGTTACAGTGTCTTGGAAATGGTAGCAAGGAAATGTTGTCAGGTCCTTTGTGAAAATATGTAACTCGTAGAAATCTTACAGTGTCACAGGCTTCATGAAAATCTAAAACCGGTAGCAAGCATATGGTTTCACAAACTTAGAAAAATATATTTAAACTGTTTTTTGAAGTAATGATCACAGAATGGATTAAACTTTATCATTATCTCAATAAACCATAATAAAACAAAATTAAACACAGTTTACAAGATTCATACATGATTTGTGATATGTTAAACATGATTTGTGATCATTAAAACATAATTCTAGATTTGTGATCATTAATACATTATACATGATTTGTGAGCATTAAAACATGACACAAGATTTGTGAGCATTAAAACATGAGGAGTCCAATAATCTCCCCCTTTCTGATGATCAAAATCATGGAATTTATAAGCCATATATTTTATTAAGGATAAGATATTTGAGTATATATGTAATAGGATGTATAAAAATTGTGCTTCTCCCATGAAGATCCTTTTCCCATAAATGATCCCAAAAATGCCTTGTATTATTTCCACCCCTTTTGGGATTATCAAAAAGAAAAAGAAAAAGAAACACTAAATGAATGAAAGTAAGATAATAAACAACAAAAATACACATTACATTGAATATAATTAAGGAGTTCATTGCAAGCATGAAGAAAAATACAAAATGTTCCTATCAAAATACATCCTTCACTTCTCTTCAGATCCATAAGTATTTTATTTTCCCTTGGAAGAGACATCAAGAGGAGAAATAAGAGAAGAAGAAGAAGTGGTAGAAGGGATTGATCCAATGGGGATAAAAGGAAAATTCACTCCTTCAAAGACAAAGGGTGAAAGTGATGGTTTGGTTGAAGACCGAGGCAAGGGTTGTTCAATTATAATAGGTCTGATCTAGCTCAAAGCTTGAGATATATACATGGTAGTAGGATAAAAGGTAGTGGCGGAGGAAGGGGTTGAGCCGGTCTGATAAGGGGTAGCTTTAGGAGACACAATGGCAGTACTTTGCATATGTAGATAGGGATTCAACAACTTAATGAATTCAGTGATGATCTCACCTCTATACTGCATAGCCTTCTCAAATTCATATTGGTTTTCCAAAATATTTTCCAATAGAGGAGTGAAGTATTCCATCTTCTAAACTTGAGTATTGAAGTATTGAGTGACATTAGTAATTTTAAAATTCTCTATAAGATACTTGAATCGATTGTTCAGATCATGCTTAGAATAAATTCTGTTGAAGTAGAAGTCTACCTTATTAGAGATTTTCTCTTGAGAATCATTGGAAATTTTTGAATGGATATTCACTAAATCATGCACACTGTCACTATTCTTGATGACAACAGAGAAATTTTCCTTATCAGCACCACTCAACACTGGCTGAAGCTCTTAGTTGAAAACTGTTCTAATTAAGTCATTATCCATACACTGAGATGGCTGTCCAGAGGCAGTTGAAGCTATAATAGCTGATGTGAGATAATTAAGATGATTTAGAACCTTTTTTAAACATACCTTATATTCATAAGTCATATTATTATGTCTAACAATAGGCACACACATCTCCTTGACTATCTTGGTGTTTCTCTCAGCCACCTTTTCATAAACTGTAACTGACAGACTATGGTCCGGGTAACTCCTTGGTTGCGGAGGTTCATGCCCTACTCTTTGGATTGATGGTATGTAGAAGGCATGGACATCAAGTGGTGGAGATTAAATCAAACTCTGAAGTCCTTTTGAAGGCTTTATAGGGTCTCGAGGCGATACCTTGGGAGTTGAAATATCTCATTCGTACATGTAATGCGGAGACAAATCAAGGAAGGATGGTTCATCACAGTTGGAGGGAGGAAAAATTTGCGATGGACTCGCTAGATCGCATGGGTAGGTAGGATGAGGAGATTATGGTTTATATCATTCTTAACTCTCTTCCAGTTGGGTGTATCATTTTAGTACAAGAGGATGCCCTTGGAATTCACCAATTTCTCACTCCTTGAAGGGTTTTCCCATGTATTTATCATTTCAATTTCAATAAAAATAACTTCAGACCGAAGTATTTTAAGTCATATTTACTTACATAAGTAGGAGTTTCTTGGGTAGGTTTAGAAATGATAACAGACATAGGTTCTGATTCCATTGAAGGTACAATTTATATGGCAATGATTGGTTTGAGATTAAACATTGTGGAGGGATTAATTGATTTAACTGAGACCCCTTGAGAATCAACAACATCAAAGTACTCTGGAAATCTGTACCAGGTATCCACTAAACATAAATACATAGGGTTATTCACATCAATTCTCTAAAAAATAGGGTTCTAATCCCCCTCAATAGATGCATCTATTCTAGGGATAAGAGATCTAGTCTCTTGACCCATTTCTAAATTCTCATCTCTGTCAGGCTCATCTATCTCTTTTCTAGATCGCTGAAAATCCTATTCGATTCTTTCCTTAGCAAATAAAATTATTTTAGTTTCAAACTATTTTTCCGACTATTCCCTAACAGTAGGATCTTCTTCAACAATAACCTCTTCCTTAGCAGCATGCTCTTCCACTATATCAACACTTGTTTTAGCAGCAACTACATCTTTTAAAACTACTTCTTGGGGAACATGTAGGCCACTATCTTCATTATCTAAGATAGTTTCTTCCTCATGTGAAACTTCTACATCTTTTACCTCTTCACTTGAGTATTCAACAACTTCATTAGATTCCAGACAAGGGTTATATACATTCGTAGGTCTTGAAGGGTTTTCAACCAGGTTTAAGCTTTCATAAATTCTTTCATTATCTTCTACCCAAGATTTATTCCATGGGTTCTAGCTGATTTTCATCCTTATAACTATATACTTTGAGAGAAAAAACTCATAACATTCAACTACTTATTTATTTGGACCAACTACTCCCTTGGATAACAACATTGTAGAAATTAACCTTTAGTAAAACAAAGAAGTTTATTTTGAAGTTGTCTTGATAATTTAACACATGTGAAGTATAATATACTTACACAAATTGTTCTTGTTACCATTCTACATAAGATGTATCAAGAATACATATTTATACTTATGGGTAGAAAAAATATCATTTCTTTGGATAAATAATATGTTGAATAAAATTAAACAATATCCTTGTATCACCATCAAGCTCAGCAAAAATTTATTTTCCCTTATTTTGTTTCCAACTAAAATTCAAAGAGCCTATTCTAGGCTAAACACATCACAAGGATGAGGAGGACCTCTTTGGTAATCCTAAAAAATTCATTCATGAGGTATTCACAGGTATCCATCCCACCACCTCGAAGATAAAGTACTCCTTTTACAATTCACATAGCTTCTTACTACAAAATCATCTTAAGAATTGAATGAGGACTAGACATACTGATAAAACACAGAAACCAGCTTTGGATAAATGGGTATTTTTTCTTTTTTGAACCAGTCCGACCATCCCTATTCTTCCAATACATTCAAGACAAGAGACTTAATTCTCAGCAAGCACATTGGAAAAACTTCTTTCTCTGGTACTACTATTCGATTAGCAAGGCCTGGATTTAAAGGTTTCTCAGTCATTATTTTTGAATCCTTTTTAACTTTCTTTTGAGACCAATTCTTCTTAGGAGTCTGAAGAAAGATGGATAATTCTTGGCATCCTATGTGGGTTCGAGAAATATGGAAGGTTGAAATAGGGATAACAATTTGAGATAGAATGGTTTCAGTTTTAAGATAAGAGAGATCTAGTGAAGAGAAGAGTGAAAAATATCAGGTTTTTATCATTTAGGGATTTCAAACATCAAAAAAACAAATATGTGGAATAAAATAAATAAAATAATTGATACAATGATATGGGAAAAATAATTTCTAGAAAACAGATGTCTGAGTCATAACAGTGAAACCAGAACAGGTAGTAACTGTGACAATATTACGGTGTGACTCCAAATGGTGTGACCGTATCATTGAGACAACAAGTATGAGACTGTAACAGAGAGACAATAACTGTGAGAGCATAAGTGTGAGACAGTAACTTCAAGACAATAACTTTTGAAACCTTGAATCAAGAAACCATAAAATTATCACTTATGGTTTATCATTCCAAACTCATGTATGATGTAATTTATTCTATTAGGATTTAATAGATTATTGAATATATCAACGAGATGATGTTCATTTGCAATGAATTCCAAAGTGATATCACCTTTTTGACATTGATCTCTCAAAAAGTGATGTCTTATATCAATATTCTTTGTTCTAGAATGTGAAACACGATTCTTTTAAATGTTAATAGCACTTGTATTGTCATAATTTTTAGGTACATGTCTGAATTGATATCAATAATCTAGTAAAGTGTGTCTCATCCACAAAATTTTTGCACAAAAACTACCAAAAACTATGTATTCATCCTTGGTAGTAGATAATACAAAAAAATTGTTCTTTTTACTACACCATGATACTAGATACTTTCCTAAAAAGTGACATATTCTATAGGTTATTTTTTATCTAACATAAAACTACCAAAATCCGCATTATAATAACTAACTAAATAAAATGATTGTCCTCTAGGATAAAATATTTCTAAATTAGTAGTATGTTTGAGGTATTTGAAAATTATTTTAACAACAAAAAGATGCGACTATTTAGGATTTGCATGAAAATGAGCACAAATACAAACACTAAATATAATATCAGGCTGACTAGTAGTTAGGTAGAGTAAACTTCCAATCATTCCTCTATAAGTGGTTTGATCAATAGATTTACCATTTTCATCAAGACCCTACTTATAGGTAGTACTCATTGGAGTATCACTACATTTAGTGCTATCTAATCCAAAAAGGTTTTATGATATCTTTTTTATATTTTATTTGATTAAATATAATACCTTCTTTGTTTTGAAAAATTTGAAATCCAAGAAGTAATTATAGTTCACCCATAAAACTCATTTCAAATTCATTTTTCATTATTTTTGAAAAATTAGTACATAAATAATTTCTTTAAGATCCAAAAATAATTTCATCTACATAGATTTGAACAAATAAAAAAAATTTATAAATTCATTTTATAAAGAGATTAGGATCAAATATACCTTTTTAAAACCTTTTGAAATAAGAAAACTACTTAATCTATCATACAATGTTCTTCGAGCATGTTTTAAACCATATAAATCTGTAGTTAATTTAAAAACATGATTTGGAAAGTGAGGGTTTCTAAAACCAAGGGGTTGTTTAGCAAAAACATCCTCAACTATATAACCATTTAGGAATTCATTCTTGACATCCATTTGATATATTTTGAAATTGAGATGTGCTTTATATTCAAGAAAGATTGTAATGGTTTCAAGTCTAGATACTGGTGAAAAAGTTTCTTCATATTCAATTCATTCTTCTTGACTATAACTTTTTGCAACCAATCTAGGTTTGTTTCAAACTATGTTACCAAATTCATCTACTTTGTTTCTAAACACCCATTTAGTGCCTATGGTCAAGGTTTCTTTGGGTTTATACACAAGTTTCTAGACTCTATTCCTTTCAAACTGATTTAGTTCTTCTTGCATAGCCATTTCCCAAAATTCATCATTGATAGTATCATTTATGTTTTTAGGCTCAAGATCTAATAGAAAGTCTTGATGTTCATCCTGATTTCTTAGAGAATCTATAGTATGTATTCCTTTATCTAAGTATCCAACAACAACATATAAAGTATAGTTCTTAAGGGTTCTAATAGATCTAGAAAAACAAGGGCTAGTTATTTTAGATTCTTCAGCAGGTTTGGGTTTATTATGGCTAGAATCTAGAGAATTTTCAAAACTGGAAGTTTTAACAGATTCCTTCATAAGATGGTAAGAGGATTTATAATTAATGTCCAGATTTTACATATCATCTTCAAGATTATCTATGGAGTTCATTGGTTCATATGGGTCTATTTCATCAAATTGGACATGTATAGATTATTCCACACATTGGGTTCTTTTTTTAAATACTCTATACGATTTAGTAGAGGTTGAATAACCTAAAAATATTCCTTCATCAATCATGGAGGTAAATTTTCCAAAATAAATCTTAGTGTTAAGGATATAGACATTGAAACCAAAAAATTGAAGTAATTAAATTTGGGTTTTCTATTTTTCTACAACTCATAAGGTGTTTTCTTAAGAATAGGTCTGGTTAAAACTCTGTTAATAATATATCATGCTTCATTGTTAGCTTAATCCAAAAAGTAAATAGGTAGGTCATTCTCAATAATAATTGTTTTAGCAATTCCTTGTCTATTAATTCTTTCTATAACTCCATTTTGTTGAGGTGTTCTTGGGGATGAGAAGTTGCGACTATAGTCATTTTGTGGGAAAAAGTATTCAAACTTTCGGTTTTCAAACTCACGGCCATGTTAACTTCTTAGAGATTTAATTCTAAGAGCACTAATATTTTATATAGTCCTATCATACATGGTAAAATGAGATCAGGATTAAATACTATAAAATTTCCCTATACCCATGGTTTGAAACTGTGGGTATAGCCCATGAAATCGTGGGTATATGATATACCCACGGTTTCATGAACCGTTGGCTCCTGAGGCATCAAGATTTTCCTATACCCATGGTTTGACAGGAACCAATGGTATATCCCATTGAAATTTCATATTACCCATGGTTATGGTAAACCATGGTTATACATCTATACCCACAGTTTACAGAACCGTGGGTATACCTTTTATAGAAAAAAATATATACCCACTGTTAAGTGAACTGTGGGTATAAATAGTATTCTTCACATCACAGGTACCCACGGTTTAATGGACCATGGGTATAGATGGTTTTCCTATAAACATCAACTACCCACCGTGGTTTCACCTTGCTTCTGAAAACCAGAATTCATACCATTGTGAAATAATGGAAAATTTCTTATCAGAAACAATGGAACCACTGAGAAACAACAACCCTCCCCCTTTCACACCCCACCCTCCCCCTGGACAGAACCCCCTTTCACCCCCTAGACACCCCTCCCCCCTAGGCACCTCCTTGGACACCCCCCCTTCGACACCTCTCTCCCCATAGACACTCCTTGGACACCCCCTAGACACCCCCACTAGACCCCCTGGACACCCCCTGGACACCCCATAAACACCCCCATTAGACCCCCTGGGCACCCCCCTTGGATACCCCCCATGGACACCCCTCCCCCTGGACCCATCCCCCCCTGAACACCCCCTTGGACACCCCCTGGACCCCCCTTGACACCCCCTAGACACCCCCTTGGACACCCCCTATACAACCCCCATTGGATGCCCCTGGACACCCCCCTTAGACACCCCTACCCCCTAGACACCTCCTCCCCCTAGACACCCCCTTGGACACCCCACCTGGACTCCCCTAGACACCCCCCAGACACCCCCTGGACACCCCCCTGGACACCCACACTAGACAGCCCCTGGACACCCCCACTAGACCCCCCTAAACACCCCCCCACTGGACCCCCTGGACACCCCCTCCCCCCATAAACACCCCTAGACATCCCCTCCCCCTACACCCCACACCCACACCACTTCCCCCTTCACCCCCACTACCCCATGCCCCCTTCACCCCAAATTCCCCCCAACATTCACCCCCCTCACCCCACCTGCACCCCCACCTGCACCCCCTACCCCTCCTAGACACCCCTTGCACCAACACTACCCCCCTGCACCTAGCCCCCTCCCCCTATACCCATCCCCCCTTGCACCCAACCCCCCTCCCCCCTACACCCATCCCCCCTCCCTACACCCATCCCCCCCTATGAAATCACTGTAAAACAAAATTCAAAAACAATGGAACCACAATGAATTGTTTTCACCTATTAAAACATAAGCAGAGCTGGCCAAAGTGTTCAAAGAAGAAAAAACTTCTTATCAGAAAAGTCCTAAATAAATTCTTAATGATGAATAATCCCAATAATTTATCTCTTATTGAAGCCAAATAAAGTCAGATAGAGGATTCCAAAAATACATCCTTCCTGCACTGGTTTCTACATCAACCCGAATTGGAGAAATATCTTTCCAAAGTGGTGTTTTTCTCACAAAAAACTTTCTAAAGATATATGGGTGGAACTTAAATATTTGTATGGAAAACATATATGGTGAATAAATAAAACCAAGTTCTTCCAAATGATGATCATAAATCAATGGATTATCTAAAGGTGCATCTTATTGAATAATATTTTAATTTTTCCAAAAGCTAATGAAAGAAGATCAAGAAGGCAACCAAGATCTCAAGTGCTCCTAAATGTGCATCCTAGGGACTGCCGATTCCATATTAAACTCATTATGATTATAGTAGCCTGAAGGATAATGATTGATGGTATGAAGACCCAATATAATTGTCCACTTAAAGTCCTAACATTTCATGATTAAATGACATGATTTATTAATGGACCAAAATTCGGTATTTTTTATCTCCCAAAGACCCCTTATTTACGACCCAGAGGCCCATGTTTTTTCTAGAACAAAGGCCCTTATTTTTCCCCTTGACCAAAGACCCCTTCTTGTGACCAAAAGTACCATATTTTTATAGCATGAAGGCCCTTGTTTTTTCTAGACCAGAGGCCCTTGTTTATTATGATCTGAATACATCTACTTTTAAATTCCCAAAGGCAGTATTTTATAGGACCACATATCTACTTCCCTGTAATAACTACTTATCCTGAGCCCTACCCACAAGAACCATTATTTCCCAGTGTTCCTGCACTATCCCCCTCTTGCACCATGTAGTGAGGGAGAATCATAAAACAACATAAAATGGAATGAATCATTTTGTTTTGGATTCAAGAAGTATACAGTAAAAATCCCTGGATAATTTAAGAAGCCCATATAGAAAGATGTTACCATAGTGACATGCCTATGACATTCCAACCATACCAATATGTAGAATAAATGGAAGAATGATAGAGAATCTCTTACATGAAGAAATAGGGATGAAAAAACTCAAAATATCATGCTTCAAAGGAAGAATTATTTACCAGTGAGCTGGTCATTAAAAAAGGGGTTAATTCCAATTCACGTAATGAGGAGGTTTGTCCACGTGTTGCACATCAAAGAAAAAATTGAAAGAATAATTGAAGGGGTTGGTTCAAAATGACCAACCAAATTTCACAAAATGAGGATATTGGAGATAACCCATATCCCCTTGCTCTATATTGTTTAAAATTATGTGTGGATTGATTTAGGGTAGATTCAATCCAAGAGAGAGTTTCACTATGTGTGCATAAAAAGAAGAAGAATTTAGGATTTCATGAATAATTTAAGTGAAAGAGGAGTTTAAATATATCACCTTGAAGGCCACAAGCTAGAATCTGTGAAACTGTATTGTTAAATCTCTTATCTTGGGGAGTAAATGTTGTAATCTAATTGTATTTTCTTGAATTTGTGTTTGTAGTGCTAAAATTTGTGTAAAAATATTGGAAGTTAAAGGAGATTATGAAAGCATTGGAAAAGAAAATCTGTGAAACAATATTATCTCATCCATCGCCTTGAAGAAAACTTTGATGAATCTGTACAGACATTCTGGAATATGTATGCGCTTGATGAAATATTATATAATAGTGAACATCATAGCTTATTTAAAGTGATCCAGGTGTCAAAGTCAAGTACCTTGACCCCAAACGATCTTGATACATGCTTGAAAGACTCAAAAAGTAAGTTCAAGCCCTATCTAATGATGACAGACCTTGGTGAAGTGATCGGACAACTTTATGAGGAAGTATCATTATTTAATATTTCATGTAAATTTATTTTTCACTAACATGATGGTATTAGAGGAGTGTTTTTTCCAAGATAATCTTAAAGATTTTTGAAGAAGAAAATATTATCAATAGCCTCTCATGGTAAAAGCATTCCACCATATGGTGGTAAAAAAATGAAGACATTAAGGGGGGGGGGGGTTTGAAATCTTTGCTCATATAGGCTGTTTAGCAAAATTTGTAAGAAAAGAGATTCCTTGTGATATGAGTTTCAAGAAACATTACAGTGGTATTACAGACAATATATTGGAATCATGGAAATCCATGTTTTCATGTTGGATGTTTGAAGTTTAGTGGATACCAAAGCCAAATCTGGATATGCATTATGAAAATAAATGCAGTTTCAAAGCTTAAATTGCCCAACAAAAGTTGAAAATAAATCAACTCAAGAAAGAGATAATGAATATAGTGCCATGAATGAATCTATGAACCAATATTACTGAATCTATCATCTAAAAAATGTCAAATTAGGATCTAATTTTATATACTGGAATCAGTCTAAAGATGTTGGATTTATGAATATCTATGGGTATCTTGCTTGTTACAAAGTGAACCAGGTGTCAAATTCAGTCTTCAAGGTTGTCTTGGTTTCAACTATATTATAAGATATATTTATAATGGTTTCTAGAGGTGAAATCATCAGGAGGGGAAATGTATATCTTAATCTGGTATTCATGAAGTAGTTTTAAAGATGACAATTTCTCAGGACATATTTAGTGCATGGAGTATGCTGAGGAAGGGGGGTTAAAAAATAAACTTGATATTTCCAAAAAAGACAAATATAATTTGAATTTTATTGACAGAGGAGGATAGAATAGTGGTGTTGTGGATTGGATGCTTTGAGCATGATACAACATTGTAAATAAAATCCAAATGGGGGGATTATTGCAACCAACCCTTTATTGGTTGGATTTGGGGAATATATATGAGGTATTAATGAGGTATGTTTTATTGAAGAGTCATGGGATTTTTCAATAATAATGGAATGAATATTTATTGAATGAATATGTGTTGAAAATATATATATAGAGAGTGCATTCAATGTGTTAACACAAAGAAGAAGTTTTCGAAGAGGACCGAGGGTGAATGTGTGCATGGAAGAATTTCATAATGAAATGAAATTCATGATTTTGAGATATTGATATATGTTAGGAGAAAGGAAGAAAGTTGATATAGGTTTGCAATTGGATGTGGATAATTTTAACTGGTTGAATTGAAGAGGTGGATAATATATTAATGTTGGAATTGATCTTAATATATAAAGTCTGGAACTGATTTAAAATACATGAATGCTGGAGAAAATTTTAACTGGTTTAGTAGGATTAGGTTACAAAACATTTCAATGGCCTGCATAAATATTATTGTATAGGGAGTCAAAAGCTTCCATGAAGTTGTTATAGAATGGGAATTACAGTTGTAGGTGTGGACAAGAAGGCTAATAGTAAGTGTTCATGAGGAAAAACATGCATCATGTGAATGAAACTCTTGCATGATTCAGATGGTTACATGAATAAATATTTTGAGTCTCATCCCAGCGATGTTTTGAAATAATATTTTAGGTAATATAGATTCCAATAGTATTTGAAGTCTTAAATGAAGAATACAGTATTGTGATATTCAATATTTTCTTTTAAGGAATTTTTTTAACGAAGGCTCAGAAGACAATGATCTTAAATGAAGATTTTTAAATAAATATTAAAATGTCAAGATTCTGAAGAGTTTTAATTGAGTGTTTGAATGTGGATATTAATAGATTTTAGTAGATCACATATTTTAATGCAGTGAAGGTTTCCACACCTGTAAAACTGGAGTATGAAGAAGAAAAACTAGAAACTGTCTTTTATATGTGTTATGCGGCACTCCCTTTGGTGTCTCAAACAAGGGATTAATCACCCTGCTTATGGGCGTGATATGTTTGAAAGTTGAAAGTCTTACAAGGGGAATTTATTTTTTTCCTGCAGATATTGAAAATTCAATCCAGAGAACCCAATTATCATGAGGCATTTACCAGTCCTTTTCCAGATGAGTGGGATTCCCTGGAAAAACAAAAAAATTTGGGGTGAATCTAAGAATGAATGGAATCTTCATAGAAGAACCGGTGGGAAGTTTCACCCTATTCCTAGAATTGTATCAGAGAACAAGGGTAGATTTAGACAACCTCTGGTATTTATTTTGGGGATATTGCTGTATTTAGGATTGTGTGGCACTTCACTTAGTGTATGTGATAAGGGAATAACTGCCTTGCCCTTGGTTGTGATCTGCTAAAAATTCATGAGCCCTTCCATGAGGTCAATGAAGGTTTAATTGAGAATTTCAAACCAAACTATCTAGTGTATGATAGAGTATTTTTGGCACCAAGTTATTTCTATAGTTGCATTGGGATGGAGTCTAGTAATCAACTCCAACAATTTACATTATCAAATTGGTTATGAATGTGAATTTCCATTTATTAGTCCCAACACATTATCATTTCACCCCCCTTTCTACCCATAGCATTTCTAGAATCAATATATATTGTATTGTCTCCCATATATTCCCATTATAAATTATAATGTCCTTGATTCTTAATCATGGGAATTAACAATTAATTCCTACACATTCTCAATCCCTACCTAATTATCCATGTTTCCTAGGCCTTCCCATGGTTCAGACATAGAATCTAATATAGGAATATGAGGATGGACTAAGGTGGATAGGTTATGCCCACGGGTGGGCACAAGTGTCCGGGCATCAAGGAATCACCACTCGAGAACGATTTCCCCCACAAACTATTAATTAAAATAGTATCAGAAAATAAATAAAATTTCAGCATGAACCATACGTACGGCAGATGTCCACACTGAAATAAAATAAAATAAATAGAAACAACATAGTAAAAAGGTATAAAAAATAAAAAACATTAATTAATCCCTCCACTACCCCAATCTCCCTCTCCTACAAAGAAAACTATGTATCCACCTCCAATGACCTTATAGCCCCCTTTGTAGAATGTAATTACCCTCTATCTATAGAAAGCAGTAAAATACCTAAGTGGCTGATGTGATAAAGAAAATAAAAGAAAAACTAAACTAGAACATACCTGTATTCTGTGACTATACACAGTTTGGAAACATATTCACAATGCCCCATGGGATACAAAATACCATGAGAAAACATACCTGCCCCATGGGTGAAAACATGGGTGAAAACATACCTGACGTATGGATACAAGCAAGGAGAAAACATATTGGAACATACCTGTATTCTGTGGCATAGTGTATCCATAATTCCCCATGGGTGGAAACATGTTCCTGCAAGAAAAGAGGAAACATATTGTTTTGGAAGGGCTGTTTAGAAGAAAAAAATCACATCATACCACTACCATGATATTGTATACATCCACTGTGTAATACTGTACATGTCTAGTTGCATCAAGAATAAATTCCCTAAAAGAAATAGAAAACATTTGATGAGTAAATAAAAAGCGGAATACACTTCCTCTAGAAACCAATTAGTAAATGAATCACCAAATAAAACCACCAATTTCATTGAATATGTGGAATGTCAAAAAAACAACCTTATGTACTCAATAAAATTAGTGACCAGTTTTTTTCTTTAAATTCGAGTCTTCAATGCAAAGATATTACACCATTTTTATAAGGGTTTCTAGAAAAGATCATGAAAATAATGTTGAAAGGAATTTGTAGGTTTCTATGGCCTAGAAAAAATATTCTCAAGAATCAATTGCTAGTAACTTGTGGTGATTCTAATAAGATGGCAGTGTCTTCCAATTTGAAGTAGAAGTGTTCATAGATTGAAGGAGTTAAGTATTCACATTATAGAGTAGCTGCTATTTCATTTTGAGGAATTACCCAGAATAATAGGACAAAATTGTGTTGTTAATGTGATTTGGACTAAGACTATTCTATAATTAAAGTATAGAAAACATGAAAATACAGGGATAAAAAATGGGAGTACATGTGACATTATGGAAATGAAAGAAAAAAATATATGGTTTGAAGGAAAAAACATTCAAGAATGTCATTGATATTTATTGTGTGATTCTAAGGATTGATGATATCGTGAGAGGAATAATGAAGAAATAGGCCCTAGTGAAGGCCCAACCTTCCCAAAACCTCATGTTGAGCAGAAAGTGGAGGCTTTCAGTGAAAATTTTCTCCCAAACCAACGATCTAATTTATTTTAATGGTTTTTGGTTTTGGGACGAATTCAGAATTTTTTTAGTGGAATGAATTGCAGAACATTTTACCCAAAGGGAATCACATTATTTAATTTTTTTAAAACATGGGAACATGCAATGAAGATAAAAATATACAATATTAATTATTTCTCACCCCAAATAAAATTTTCATGACCTCCATTATTGGCCTGAGACAATAGTAATGCACAATAAAAGTAAGGGAATACATTCAATGAATTTAACTGAGAACAAAAAAATAATTATAGATGATAGTAATTGAAATTAACTAGGGAAAATACAATGAAATTGTAAATAATAATCCCCAAAAGATATATAAATTCTCAAGTATAAAAATATATGTAATGGATTTATAATAAAAAATGACCATAGTTAAAATAACATGCTTCTCGATCACTTTGAACTTTATCTGAGTAACAATTTTCATATTACAATATCTATTTGATGTGAGAAAGTGAGTAATATAATAAATTAATTCTATTTTTCTTTTAATTCATAAGAAAAAGATACATAATCTTAAAATGAACTTAATACCACCCATTCAAACTAGATTTAAATGTCTCATCATTAATTCCTTAATCCAAGAATTAATGATGAAACATTGTCTGTAATTCAAACTAATGATAAACTATAATCCAAGAGCAATTCACTAAAGTATCTACCAATAATCCATGGATAATGATTAATTCACCTTAATAAGTTTAAAGAATCTTAAACTGTTTCATTCAACAATGCTTAAACCCGAAAAATGAATCACATCCTAATGAATCCAATCACTGCTCAACATTTTTTCACAATATTTCATTAATTAAAGGTTTAGTAGCATTAACTTTGACAAATAATGATCAAGTAAGTGAGGTAGTATTTTTATGCAGTGGTTGGACCTCCAGTGGAATAGAATTTCATATGGTTGGAAACACGTACACCCACAAGATCATGACGAGGAAGGCACCCACAAGATCATGACAGGGATATGATATATCCCCTTCATCTTATACATAGTAGAAAATATATATAGGGTTAAATATAGCCTCAATATAATGTTCATAAATATAGGGATATATGATCACTACTACATAGTAGGATGGGTCCCTAGAATAGTGTTCCGACATCTATGCCTCTTCTTCCTGGTAATGAATAGAGTATCATGCAATAATAATAAAAAGGTCTATATAAGAAACTTTAATTACAGAATGGAATAACATAGAAACCCCACCACAACAATTTTTAATGGATATAAAATATCATTAATCAACCACTCTGAACCACCCTTCAAGGAGATCATCTTTCCTAGAATGACAAGTAAATCACAACTATCATCAGACAAGTGATATAGTAACCTATCTCTCTACTTATAAATTTTCTGTCTTAAGGTCACAATGTAAACCTAAATCCTATCCAACATTATAGTCACATATCAATGGTAAGTTATCTTTCACAAACATTAGAGACCACCCTTAGTCTCAATAATCAATCAACAATGTTTTCACAAGTCATCCTTCAATGTTGATATGACCCTTAAGAATCATTTTTCTCATTTTTATACTTGAGCCCCCTGGAAAAAACACACATTAGTGACTACCAAATAAATCTACCCTTGGTGTATTCTCATACACAAGACCACATAGGTCCTTATATAGGAATCTCATTCTATGCTCATAATTCATCACCCCTGAAGAACTTATTTTGTCAAGAACGCTCATCTTGAACAATCCCAAAACTCATATGGATCACTAATCTTCATGAGGATCAAAATACTCAAATTATACCATAAAATTTCTCCCTATTCTTAAATTTTCATAATAAACCCTCCATGGGTCTATATTTTAATTTTTGATAATATCCTTACTATGAATTAATCATTGGAAACCTCTAAACCCAAGTCCCATCGTGTGTAGAATATTTTCCATGGTTCTAATAATTTATACCAACTCATGTTATTGGATCAATTTTCATTCCATTATACCCACCTACTCAAGGTACACAATTATATATCACACGGAAACACATATAAAATGAGATAAAATACTAAGTACCACTTACCTCATGACCATAGGATTTTTCTCATCTTTTACTGTAGTATGATTAATAATTTTTTACTTAAAATCAAATAAATGAAAAAAACAACACAAATTATGAATTTATCGCAAATCACTAAGAATAATATAGGGAAACCAATAATTAAGCATTACATATTATAAACATTACTCAAGGGAAAATCACTACCATAGATGTTTCACCAATTATAAAAGTGACAGAGGAGAAGAATCTTGGAGAATAGAAGGTAAAAGAGATGATAGTGAAAGGTGAATCCTTAAAACATGTAGAAAATAGAGGGATAAATTAGGGAGATAAATTTTATAATATTTATCATGGAATGAACAAAATTCCCCTACCTGAATTAGGGGGTTAGAGCCACCAGCAGGATTCTGGTGGCCCTCACTGGAGTTCTAGTAGACCACTAGATCTCCAATTCCAACCATCGGTCTCTCAAAGGTAGGTGTTTGACCCATTTGATAGATTTTGAAACTTTTTCAGCCTCTACCAATGGTTTTGATGGCTTATACTAAATAAAATATAATGGGTTTTAATTTCCCAACACCCACAACTTTGATTCAAGTATTTTCCATTGGTCCCTAAAACTATGAAACATCACTTTTAACACACTAAAACATCTTAAGTATCCTTATCCCTAATCAATATTATTAATTCCAAAACCAATTGAGCTCTACTCCATAAATATTTAACACTTTCACCCACTCCACTAACACATGACATTATAGGTCATTACAAAATTTATATTTTAATTTTGGAAACTATGGTTTCTATGTTGATAACATTACCTCTGGACCAAAAAAGGGGAATTGAAAGGTATTTAACATTAATCACTCTTTATTTTAATGTTGAGTTATTTGATAATTTTATTTTTCATTCAAATAAAATGTATTTGTTAAAGTAGAGAAAATATTTATTCTATGCTATGGACTTCCATAAACACACTCACTTTGCATAAAGAAGTATTTTTTTTGTTTCAAGTGTATGTTTATCTCCTTGAAAGAAAATAAATATTTCATCAATATAAAATAGGTGCAATGGTGTAAGCAAGTACCTTGAAGCCCTGATAGGTGTAAAAAACAAAATTTCGTATCCTTTCCCAAGAATCTTCTTAGGTAATCTTCTTCAAGTCCAAACAACAATGTAAATATGGGTTCACCATGCCTTACACTCCTTTATCATATAAAATACCCTATTGGGGGTCCATTATTAGGCATAAAAATTATGGTATTATTTTACGTTGCCACAACAAATTTACTGTAATCTTTTTAAAAACTCTATGAATATATAAAATAAAATCTCAATGAATGGTATCAGAATATTTCTAAATGTTACACTTTAAAGTTAAATTTATATGCATGGATTTCTTTTGAATAATATTAGTACATTTAAAAGTAGTAAAAATTAGTATTCAAATTTTCTTTTAGTAATGACCTCATATTAATTTTATGATATCATTTTAAAGGCAAGGTAACCCAATCATAAAATCATTATCTTCAAAATAATTTTGGGTAGAGTATTTCACACTTTAGTTAGTCCAAAATATTTTACATTTAAAAAAAGATCAATTTTAGTAATTAAAGAGATAAATTAGGGATTAACTTAAACAAGAATGTGAAAGTTAATAAGTAAATCTTGAACATCATTCATAGCCCTATCATGCATATTATCCCAAAGGGTTATAAAAAAATTATTTTTATTGTTATTATTCCTAGTGACACTATTAGAGTTGAAAAAAGAGTTTATTTCATAATTATTAATTATAAATAGTGACCATCATTTATAATAATAAATGTGGTAACAGTAATTATAGCGATAAATGTATTCTTTGAAAGTGCATCGGTAACTTAGATCCATTACTTTTAAATAAAAGTGATTATAATTGTAATCAAATTCCTAAATTTTAGGAAACTCTATCATTCAATAAGAATATTTCAAGGAAAAATCATTGATTTATGCTTAAACAAATGAAATGAATCTGGATTAGAAAATCTTCAAACCTGGATTTGAGAACCTTCAAATGCTAGCCACCTTTTGAAACATTAGGTTAGCGACGAATCCTCATCACACTCTAAATTTTTTAGAGTTGTTCCAAATATAATAGATTTGTGAACTTTATACCCCACTTAAGAGGTCCATATTCTCATACTAATTCAACAACTAATGGTAATTCAGGTTCACAGGTAGCTTGAAATGGAATTTTAGAAGACTGTGCAACTACATGAGTATGAGACACCTCTTCTCTCACAATTTATCCCTCATATATAAGATCTTCATTATTCTTAATATGGTATGATAGGGTTTCAAGATAATACCTTATGAAAATATATCTCTTTATAACATGATCTTATGAGGTGGAGGCGGAGGCGGCTATGGTCGGGAGAAGGTGGAGGCGGAAGCTGTCGCGGAGGGGGAGGTGAAGGTCGGGAAGTGGAGACGGAGGCACCCACGGCTGGGAGGAGGCAGAGGTGACCACAGAGGTGGAGACGAGGTCTGAGAGGTGGATGTGTAGGCGAGGGTCGGCAGGTGGAGGCAAAGGCGAGGGATGTGAGGCAGAGGCAGGGACCGGGAGGTGGAGGCGAAGGCGGCCGCAGAGGTAAGAAAGCGGAGGGAGGGAGGTGGGGGATGGATGGTGGAGTCTGGGAGGTGGAGGCAGAGGCAAGTGCGGGAGGTCGAGGTTGGGGAGGTGAGGAGAGGTCAGGGATGATAGGGCACAAGGAGACGCATAGGAAGGAAATGAAAAATTGGGCAGTGGAGCCCGATAAAAATCTCATATCAGTTTCAGTATACCCACGATTTTAAAAAAACTGTCGGAATAGGTCAAAAAATACTATCTATCCCCACGATTTTTCAAACCATGGGTATAGATGCATGGGTATAGACCTATTTTCAACTAGTGCTTCACTTTTATGGGCCAAAAAGTATGTACAAGTATATCTAGAATAGTAATCTACAAGAACATAGACATATTGCTTCCCATTAAGATTTGAGACTATAGAAGGTCCAAAACAATCCATGTAGACCAACTTGAGAGGTTGATAAGTTGAAACTTATTTATATTATTTGAAAGAGATTTTGTACTGTTTACCCTTTTGAGAAGGATTACAGACTTTATCATTTAGAAACTCAAGTTTGGGTAGATCCTGGACTAAAAATTTTATAGTAAGCTTGATAAGGGATTGTATATTACAATGTTTTAGTCTTATATGCCACAACCAAAACTCTTTGTGAAATACACTTAAGCATGAAACATTTTTAGAAATTAAAGAATAAAAGTTAATAGCATAAACATTTTCCTTTATAAAAGAGAAAAAATAATAATTAATTATTATAATTAATAACATTTCAAGCATCATTTTCAAATTTAACATGAAATACATCATCACATAGCTGTGAAATACTAAGCAGATTATATTTTAATCCATAAAAAAAAGTAATTTAGAAAATAAAGCTGAGTTAGAGTTACCAATCTGTTCGAGGCCAATTATTTGTCCTTTAGCATCATCACCAAAAGTGACATGCCCACTATCAATATTTATTAAATTCTTGAATCATGAGTAATATCCTTTAATGTGTCTTGAAAATCAACTTTCCAAGTACCATAAGCTTTTATAGTATCTCTTCAAATAGATTTCCTACAAAATAATCAAAAAAAAAATATTTTGGCACCTAGATTTGTTTGGGTCTAGTAACATTAGTAATCAGTGCTTTAAAAACCCACACATTCTTCATGGGTTTCTTATAATCATTATGTAAATAGAATTTATTTGGTCCTAAAATACTAGAGGTAGTAAATTATTTTCTAGAACTAGAACTAGCAACAAAGTTTCCATTTTTAAGTAGAAAAAAAGATTTTTTATATTTAGTTACAAACTTGTTTTTTGGTGAGAATTATTTTTCCAGGTTGGAATCATATACTAGTAGTATATCTAGGGGAAATTTTTTTACCTAGAATATATGTAGGAGTATTTTTTCCATTGATAAATTTCTCTAGGTTCTTTTTCAATTGCTCATTAGAGAAATTAATTTCATTGTTGTCCTTGAGTAATTGAACATTTTTCTCTTTCTCTACAGTAAGTTCAAATTTGACAGTAGTAGTCAATGCATGCTGTTTATTTAAATATTTATATTTATCTTTTAGTTCATTACAACTGGCTTCAAGCATATTAAAATATTCAAATAATTCTTCAGTAGTAATATTTTTCTCATTGTCAGATTTATCTCCAGAATAATAAAAGTTATGTACCGGAGATTCTTGGGTTACCTCAAATGTGTTTGTCATAAAACTTATATTGTCTTTGTTAGACTTTTCATCATGTGAAGACTCCGAGTCACCTGAACTATCCTCAAAAGCACTCCATGTTGCTTTCATGGCCTTTTTATACTTTATATCTTTGTCCTCATACTTCTTATATTTTAGCTTGGGACAATAATACTTTACATATCCCCTTTCTCTTAAATTCATAGCAGACTATTTACTCAGATTTGTAACCTCTTTTACAATCATTCTTCAAGTTTCCCATGTGATCATATCTTCCTTTGAATTTGGGATTTCTAAAAAAATTATTTCTTTTATAAAATTTCTCAAATCATCTAGATAATTGAGGCATTTTTTCATCACTGTCTGGTGATGATTGTTCACTTTAGAAACTTTCTACAAGGTCTGGTAATTTCTCCTTTTCCTTTTCTTTAGTTTTGGAAGTAGTGGTTTTGAAGGCCACTGACTTTTCCTTTGGTTTATCTTCCTCTTGCTTGTCTAATTTTAATTATTCCTCATACATCATCAAATTTCTTATCATCTCCTTGAATAGAAGATTTCTAATATCACATGATTCTCTAATTGAGACAGAGGTAACTCTCTATCTATCTGGTAAGAATCTGAGTATTCTAATAATTTTCTCCATGGCTTTAACATCTCTTCCCAGAGAGATCATAGTGTTCCCAATTTCATTAAACCTGAGATACATTTCACAAATTTCCTCATTAGGCTACATTTTAAAGTTATCATATTTAATATTATATGTGTTAAGTTTCATTTCCTTAACACTAGAGGCTTCTTCATGTGAAATAGATAAAGTATCCCAAATTTTATAGGCTATTTTACATGAATTTTTTTTGTTAAACTCTTAATCTCCTAAAGAACACTATAAATAATTCATGGCCATCCAATTATTATTATAAGAAACTTTATTTGGGTTATCCCAAGTAAGCCTATCGGTAGTAGGATTCATATATTCATCTATAATTGAATACCAAATCTCAAAACCCATTCTTTATAATTGCATTTTCATTTTAATTTTCCATTATGGATAATTTGTTCCATTAAATAATAGAGGTATATTTTTAGAATCACATTCCAATCTATTATCCATTACAATGAAATAGAATTTTGAAGAACTAGAAATTTATAACTAATATAAATTTTGATATATTTAGAACACAACTCAAATCATAGTTGAAAAATATTTTAAATAGATTCAAAATTTTGAAAATAGGGATTTTGAAAACTCATCTGATACCAAATGTTGGCTGGAGTAGGACACAGAAGAGGGTGGTGAATTGAGTTCCTATAAAAATTTCTGTTATAAATTTTATCTAAAATATTCTCCCAATTAAAATAAAATAGGCAAGTTAACTAAGGTAGTAAAATTATAATAGTTTGAATGTTCAAATAGTTTCTCAAAATATTGATTAATTATGAGTTATAACATTATTAGATATTGATACAAAATTTTAAACTACTTTAATAATGGAAAACAGTTATAACTACTATCCAAGACTAACTATCAAAGTAAAATTTAGTTTTCCAAAAAAATGAGTTAAAACAGAAGAAGACTAAATTGAAAGATATAGAGGATAAAACAAATGGTTTAGTCTCAAGATGATACCTAATCCACTCCACTTGGGGATCAAATTCCACCAATAAATATATATGTATATGAAATAATCCTTGACTCACACCCTGGATCGGTGTTAACAACAATACCCATGACTGTCCGGGTCACAAGACCTCTTCCACTGTTCTACGTGGGAAAACTAAAAACCAGGTTACACAGGAACTCTTCTATAGTTTTATGTGGGTGAAATAAGGTGTAAAATATATTTGAGTGATGATATAATGTATCCTCTAGTTTAATGCATGAGATAGTGTGTTTTTTTTAATACAGATACACACACTGCTCGAAAAGCAATAAAAACAATACACAACAGATCAAAGATAATGAGAATGGATTACAAATGCTCTTAGTATTGTTCTATGTATCTCTAGACTTGTAGGATGTAGTATATTTTATTTTAAATACTCTTGGAGAAACAGAGTATCATGATTCTCGTGTCCTGGTTTCCATTTCGATGATATGTGCTTTGTAGCACTTGTTCTTCTTAGAATTGCTGCTACGAGGATGTTTGAGGTTCCAATCTATAGTAGTTCATCCATCAGGAATCGAGATTTCTTCTTGTTTTCTTTACTGTATATTTGTTCTAGTCTTTTGTATGTAATCCACTTATCTTTATATAATGTTCTAGTGCCACACTTTTTTTTTATTTTAGGTTCTTGTGTTGGAGCCAACATGATTCACTATCTCTACACCTTATACTATCTACTGAAAGGAATGCAAAAGAACATTAATTATATCAGTGTCATTAAATGACTCAAATATGCATGTTAAAAATAATTTTTAAATTTAATTGAAAAAGACAGAAAAATGGTTAAGTATGGAACAATTTCACAGTTTCAGTGAGACAGTCATGGTGAGATAGTCACGGTGCCATAGTTGTGTTGAGATCTGGAACCGGTAGTATAGTTACGATGTCTGGAACTTTGTGAAAATCTAGAGCTGTTAGCATGTGGTAATGGTAGCAAGATTGTAGTGAAATATCCTTTTGAGATTTGAAACCGATAGCACGATCATGGTGTATGGTCCTTTGCTAAATCCGGAAATGGCGTCAGGTCCTTTTTCAAAATTCTAAATGGTGTCTTATTACGGTGTCTTGGAAATGGTAGCAAGGAAACAATGTCAGGTCCTTTGCGAAAATCTGGAACCAGTTGTAAGATTACGGTGTCACAGACTTTGTGAAAATATGAAACTGTTAGCAAGCTTATAGTTTCACAGACTTATCCAAATATCTGTAAACTATTTTAAGAAGAAATTCTTACAGAATGGGTTGGACTTAAGCATTAGCTCAATAAACCATAATAGAAAAAAATTAAACATAGTTTATAAGATTCATACATGATTTGTGATATGTTAAACATGATTTTTAGCATTAAAACATGATACATGATTTGTGAGCATTAAAACATTCTATATGATTTGTGAGCATTAAAACATGATACATGATTTGTGAGCATTAAAACATGAGGAGTCCAATATGTTGGATTTCCCTATTCTGGATGTTCCTTCTAAGGAGGCTAGTGAGTAAGATATCTATGACTACCTAAAACACTTGGATGATGCACTATATTTCTAGTGCCTCATGTTATTATCCATAAGCAATGAGATCTAGAAGCTACATGAGGATATAGATGCATATAAATTATTGTCACACCTCAATGATCTCTATTAGGAGAAGGATATGTAAGAGCACTATGGAATCTCCAAGGCACTTTTCATATGAAAAATTAGAGGACTTCTATCCTGACCTAATATATTCAAGATAATTGGCTATATTTATAGTTTGGATATCATTGTCTTCAAGCTTGCATATGATTTATGCACAGACCTTGTACTTTCTTCACTACCTCAGTTCTGGTTTATTTTTATTGTTAATTACAATATAATAATATTAATAAGTCTCTCTTGGAACTCCTCACTTGGATTGATCAAGTAGATATGGACATTAATTATGAAAAACATAGTAACCATATGGTTAATAAGAGAAAGAGAAAGGAAAAGGGACCCAATAATCATTTTATGTCTAAGGCATCTTCGAATCTCCCTTTGAAGAAGAGGAAGATATAGAGATAGGAAATAGAACAAGATATATATTGTTTTTTATTTGTAAAAAGAGGCACTGAAAGAAGAACTCCACTATAGTAATGAAGAAAGGGGAATCTTTAAGTGCATTAATTATTGGGTGTAATATTTATATATCTACCAATAGGTTATTATATATATCTTTTAATGATTAAATTTATATCCAAATATTTGAAAAAAGTATTATTGAAGGTTGAAAGAGGTGAGGTGGATCTTCAAGCTATGAATAGAAAATATGATATTCCTTGTCTATAGGATACTACTACCTTAAATTGTCATAGGTATAGATTCCGATCATGAATAATATTATTAAGTTCTCAGTGTTACCAAATAAATTTTATATGTAGAAATTTTAGAGATGGATGACTTTGTATTCATGTTTGGAATAAAACCCATTATGTTAATAAAGATAGAACTTGTTATGATATATAATAAATTAATAACAGAATTTATGTACTAGAATAAAAAACAACTATTTGAAATCGACAATGAATCAAGTTCGCAGAACTCATTTCACACCAAGTTATGGTATCACTAAATTGATCATGTAAATTAGAAGCACCTGAAAAATCTATATCAAGATAGATATTTTGATACTTTTGAACTAAAACCACTTTTTATGTGTCAAACAAGATTACTAGGTAAAATGACCAAACCGGTATTTAGTGGAAAGGGTGAAATGACCACAGTGCCTCTTGAATTAGTACACACAATGTTTATGGATCTTTTAGGGATGAATCTAATAGTGGATACTCATACTTAATTATATTAACCGATGAGTTGAGTGGATAAAAATATGTCAAATTAATGAGGTATAAGTTTGAATCCTTTGAAAAATTTAAGGAGTTCATGAATGAAGTAGAGAATCTCCCTGGTAAGAAGACAATGAAACTTTGACCAGATTGAGGTGGAGAATAACTTTACAAAGATTCCATCGACTATCTATAGGAGTTTGGAATTCTATCTCAACTCTCCCATCCTTATACACCGTGGAGGAATATTATTAGTGAAAGGAGGAACTATATCTTATTGGACATAGTGAGGTCATTGATAAGTCATGTAGATATTCTATTATCCTTTTGGTGATATTCATTATAGTCTGTGAAACACATAATAAATCGAGTGAAAAATGAAGATGAAAATTGAATTCCATACGAGTTAATGTACATGAAGAAATATTGTTTGTCACATAACAAAGTATGTGGCTACAAAGTGTATATTAAGGTTACTTTTAGAAAGAAACTAGCACCCCAAGGAACAAAGTGCATATTTATAGGATATCCCAAGGAAACAAAGGGATAATATCAATTTGACCCCTCATATAAGAATATAATAAGGGAAATACATACCACCTTCCTTGAGGGGGATAAAATCACTAAAATAGATAGTAAGAGTAATATTGAATTTGATAAAGTTGATTATCAATATTAATAGGTGTCGGAATAGGAATAAATTCTATAAAAACCCATGAAATAGGTTGTTTGAGATATATAAGTACTTTGTAAGATCACTAGAGTGGTTAGAGAATCATAGAGATATGGTTTTCTAGTCACCAAAGATAATGACTCATTATTGGTTGATAATGTTGAACCTATGTCCTGTAAAGAGGTAGTAAACATCTCAAAAGTTTCAAGATGAAAAGAAACAATGAATTTTGAGATAGATCCCATATACCAAAATCACGTTTGGATTCTAGTTGATTTTCAAGTAGATGTAAATCTCATTGTTTGAAAATTTTCATTCAAGATGAAATTGGACATGGAAGGTAAAGTTAGCACCTATAAGGAATGGGAAATGGATAAAGGGTTTAAGAAATGTTAAGGCATAGACTTTGATGAAACCATTTTTCTAATTTCCATGCTAAAATCCATTAGAATTATTCTTTTCATAGCATTTTACCATGACCAGCCTGATGGATATCAAGATAATTTTACTTAATGAGAACCTTATTAATGATTTATTTATGATACAAATAAAAGGATTTATAACTCCACTAAATTCCAATAAGTTATAAAATTTGTTGAGATCCATTTATGGAATGAAACAATAATCCATGATGTTGAACATTTACTTTTATGAATCTAAAAGGGAACTTGGTTTCATAAAGAGAAAATGTGAGCCCTTTGTTTAAAAGCAGTTTACTGGGAGTGAATTCATTTTCTAAGTAGAACATATCAATGGAATTTTACTTATAGTGTAGAGACCCGAATCTTGACGTTCATGAACATTACATTACTTTTGCGGAATACTTAGTACATAACAAAAATACACACACAAGGATCGTAATAGTTTAGTGTCTTTGGAAACTCGGAACGTAATCTTCTAATCGTGGTGAAAGATCTCCAATATCTCCCATAAAGATCTTCCCTTTTTTTACCTAAAACATTTCTTTATATCCTGGGGAAAAGAAAACATAAAAGGGTGAGCTCAAATGCTCAGTAAGGGTAAACAAAAGAAATATAAATCTCATCGTATACACAAGCACATAACTTTTGGAAATCTTAACCTGCAAAAGAGATCATAATTTCATAACATGGGATAAATCATGGCAGTGAAATGTAATCAAAATAATCATAACTTAAAACATGAAACTTTGTGGCATTCACACATAATCATAGAGAATCATTTCTTGTTAGTCAAGACTCATTGCCAAGACTATCTTAGTGGACAAAGTCCCTTTCTGAATCGAGTAACCCTCGTTTCAGTCCTGTTTCATTGAACCGGTATAACCTACCATTCCAGACATGTCTATCTCATGAGATATAAAATCTTTACCCAATGCATTGGAGGGAGATATAGGTCCCACCCATCTCATAATGATACCATTCTTATGTGTGCCACAAAATCATAAACCATACATCATTTCATAACCCATGTAATAAAAATGGGATTCTTAAACAACATGACATCATAAAACAATTCATATAAGATAAAGGAATTCATAAAAATAATTCCATCACAACATAATGAAATCAATGTAATAATAGGGATAAAAACAGAACCCTATATTATCTTAGATGGAAAATAATTGTGATAAAACACTTGAAATGAATTCTTGAGGAAAATATCCTTTCTTCTTCAAAAACACTTTTCCTTTCTTAATATGTCATACAATTATAAACTAAAAGAAGTTGAATAAAAATAATCTTGAAAAATTTTAAAGGAAGATTCTTGGAAATAATGTTTTAAAAATCCATTCATGCCGTATAAGTTAAAAAAACATTCTTCGCGTACTTTTGTCGGAAAAGTCAAAAAGTACCTCGTACGAAAAACGACAAAAGATTCCTTTCATATCTTTTACTAAAAACTCACCGAAGGGTAAAATTGGACTTAAAAAATTGTAGCTGGATAGAAATAATATTACATATTGAGGAAACATGGATGTGGATGATAAAATACACCCCAGTAAATGCCAAAGTATAAACAATCTCGGATAAAAATGAGATTGTGATATTTCCCTTACCTTAGGTCCGACTTGCTTTGTAAGTGTCCGAACCTCCTGTATAATGATTTAAATCATGTTATTGACTTATTCCAGAATCATATTCATTGTTATTATATCATATATGGTCCACTTATGACTTTATATTACCCGTTCTTTTGTAAATTCATGTTAAAGTAGCGTTTTGGGTAAAATCGTCTCATTTGTCGTTCGTGTTTTTAATTTGTAATTATTAATATGATTACTTGGATCATGATTACTTATATCCAGAATTTAAAACATGATTTATATATAATATATATTCAGAATATACATATATATAATATATTGATAAATGGAATGAGATACACCGTTCATGGAGACGGTAGTCCGTACGTACGCATGAACGCTGTTTTCGTTTCCTTATTGAAGTGAATGGAATTAAGTAGATGACATACATATAAATTTACATAAATCCAGTATCATTATTATGTAATATATTTCATTAGTACTTATTATATATACTTTATAATCATTCATTAATGGTTAATCATTGAGAATGAATCTCATCGCGTCGTGGAGACGGTAGTCCGTACGTACGCACGAGCGATGATATCGTTCCCATGGTCATGGAATTGTGTTGAAGTGTATGTAGAATATTTCAGTATCAATATCACTTTATAATAATCATATATAGTTACTCATTACACCATTATACCCATCCTTGTAAGGTTATGATGGAAAATAGATTACACCACGGCGTGGAGACGGTATTCCGTACGTACGCACGCGCGGTGATTTCATTTTTCCGTAGGATGGATAGAAGGTGAATTAGGGTTGTTTCATATTTATAATAACATATCAGTATATAAGTAATACTGATGTTATTACTTTATCATGAAACAACTAAATAAGAAGAAGTTGAAGAAGAAAGAAATTGAAAAGATCGGTAATGGATATTAGCTCTTCTTTTAAACGCCTCTTTGAATCCTCCACTTAGGGAACTAAGATTGGTCTTTGAAGAAGACCAGGACCTCTAGGATTATTCCAGGGAAGTGGAGAAGGGATTTTGGAAGGGGTTGGCCGAGCTTGAGTGCTCAAATTGGTGTGAGGAGGAGGGGGAGGAGGTTCCCTGTTATAAGGGAGGAGAGGGGCACCTTAGGAATATCTCAAAATATTATTTTATATTAAAGTCAAAATCGGTTTATAATGGTTCCAAAGGGTCTTATTTAGAAGCTAAAGTGGGTATGGGTCGAAATCCTATCAACCAATAGGATTTAGACAAGTTTAGGGTATTATTTTAACCTTATCAATTAGATTTAACTCTAAGTTAAATAATTTAACTTTTACCATGTCTTTTTGTTTTCTTTCACTATATGGTTAATACACTTACTATAACATGCCAAACGAACCCCAAATGGTTTATTATTAATATATATATACTTATATAAGTCATTTGGCCGAACCGTAGATCTTTAGGAATAAAATAACAATTAACAATATAATATTTGATTTAAAAACTATTTTGTGTCAATTTTGACACTATTTGATATATGATTTTTGTGAAAGTCATAACAGAATTATATGTTCGAACCAAGTTTCTTAATTCAACAATAATATATCATAGTAACCTATAAAATTAGTGGAATTCATAAAAAGTATCAAATTACATTTATTTTGGTGTTTATAACATCAATTATGTCAATATTTCATTAATAAGATAATTACTGCATCATCATTGTGTCATATATAAATTACATTATTTAATGTCTAAAAATTAAAAATAAAATATCATTATGTAGGAAATCTTTTTATCTTTCTAATGAATATTTATAGTCGAATTTATCTTATGTATAACCCCATATTAAAAATATTTTAGTAAATAAACGTTGATTTTAACTCTTTTAACCCTTCTTTAAATAAATTAATAATAAATGTCCTAATCTAATCCAAGTGGGCCTAAATGGTCATATTTTATTCCTAAGTTTGTTTTGGATCGAATTTAACTTATCCAATAGAATTAGGACATGTGTTAGGGTAATAATAATATCATCTTTACCCTTAATTACCCTATTTACTTTTAACCGTGGTAAAAAAAAGTAAAAAGTTACTATTCACCAAAAATTATTTTCATCTCATTGAACCAAATTTTAGTCCTTGATATTAACCGTGTCTCCCGGATTTTCGAAATTCCATTCACAGAAGCGGTAAAATTAAGTTTTATGCAAAATTCAGTTTTTAACCTACCACTTAGTGGTTTCACTATTCATCGAAAATTGAAAGTTTTCAGAAAAATACCAAAAATTAGGCCTAAGATATATTTGATATTATGAACTCAAAAATGATGTCTAGTTTACCAAATTCAAAACATATCAGCTGCATTAACTAATTTAAAAATTAATTCTCGTCGTCAAAACAAATAGCGTGTTTTTAAGAGATAATAACTATCAAAAGATTGACACTAGTTTATAACTGGTTTAAATGTGAAATTAAATCCGATGACCAACATTGTATTAAATTGTAAAAATATATTATAAATATACTTTAAAACCACTCAAATTAATAATTTATCACTATTAATTATTTCAATTAAAAAATTTGTTTTTAATTAAAATTTAGTAATTTTCACTATTCATCAGAATATGAAAGTTATCCGAAAAGTACCAAAATTTCACCCTAAGCTAATTTCGATATTACGAATCCAAAAATGAATTTCATTTTGAAAAATAAAATTTACAAAATTTCAAAAAGTGGTTATTACTATTCATAACGACTAGTTTTGATAATATTTTAATAGCATATCATTGTTTAGCGAAACTTGGTGTTGCGTACAACACACGCTATCGTGGAAGGTCACGATTGCGTGTAATTCAAGCCAGGTCAGAGATTTGTGTTGTGAAAGCTCCTTTTGGTGTAGCGTATAACACAAGACATTAATGAAATTAAAAAGAATATTTTTCATAAAATCTCGGGGTGTTACATTCTACCCCCCTTAAAATGAATTTCGCCCTCGAAATTCGTCGGGGTTATAAATGGTTTACTATTCGGAAGTTTCTTTAATAGAAACCCACATCGTAAAAAGGAATACCAAAACCAATCTTTAAAAACAAAAGTATGAAACGTAACGGTTACCCAAATAAACTAATCACTGGGTTTCCACATAGGTGAAAATATGGATATGGAAGAGAAATCTAACCATCATGTCCTGATGGAGAGTGGTAGAGAACATGGCTATGGAAAAGCCAACAATCACAAATCCATAAATTTGTGACAATCTAAGGTACCATCTGATTAATCAGATATAAGACCACTAGGACAACATTTTTTGTTTTCAAGATCGTTTCCCTAAAGTTGAAGAATTTGAATTAGAATAAATACTTACTTTATTTTGGTACAATCTCACTGTTGTTCGTGCCTTGAACAATTTCCACTTCATCTCTTAAATAAATGAAGTTGAATTTGTTATTCGTGAAGTGTTAGCAGATCATGTGATAGAATGACGGGTCATTCCATCTGTCTTAAACAAAAGGTTAGCAAAAGTTATTAAATATACATAAGTCATTCTATAGTGAGATTAATCATATATGGTTCCTAAAATGGACTTATACTTCATATATCAAACTGATTAATATAATAAAACTAGTTTCTACTAAACAGGGACTTCCTGTAGGCCAGTGGTAGGCGATAAAGGCCAGTCGCACTTCGGTTGTGGGTTCGATTTCCACAGCCTTGTCCGACGCAATGGGCTGTCGCCCATCCTGCAGGTTGTCCTTTTTCTAAAACTACATTACTATAACATCACATAAATAATATCAAAAAAAAGTTCTATCCTTAAACAATACTAACTTATGTCCAACATAATCCATTCCAACCTTTAGGCTTATCCATAATACTGCAGTCCAATCTCATAACATAGTGAAAACGATTACCAGAGATTTAACACCATCGTCGATCCCCATATATCATAAGATATGTTTTGTTGGTCACATTTAAAGTCCTTAATCATGTATTCTCTTGAATAGCTTAGTGAATACATGAATGCAGTTAAAAGTTAACACTTTCCACATACCAAAATCCTCAAAATTCTATATACTCAAACCATGATATCACTTAGTCCTTATATCAATCACGAGCTCATGAATACTGTTAAACATTTAATTTTCTCGTTTTCCCTTCATTATGCACATATCATCTTATTTCCAAAAATATCTCAATTTCTTTGAATACCACATTAGACCAATACATAAATATTCCAATACTTTATGATACAACATTATTTTGGAATCCCATTACATAAACACTTAATCATTCCACCACATCGTTATCATATTCAACATCGCCAATGGTGATCGCCTGTGACTTCCCTTTGTCCTTTGCCTTCAGTGGTTGCTCATGTTGATCATCACTAACCCTTGGATTAGGGCATTTATTAGCATAATGCCCCATTTCCTTGCACTTGAAGCATTGAAGTGTTGGTGGTGCGTTCTCTACAGTGTTTGCTTTATTCACATCATTAGAATTACTTTTTCCATTACTTCGACACTCAGCTGCTCGATGACCTTCTTTTCCACACTTAAAACATTTTCTAGTCCCTTTAAGACAATCTCCACCATGCTTCTTTCCACACTTTGTGCATAAGGAAACATTCATCTTCTTTTCACCATTATTCTGAGATTTCTCCTTGAACTCCATCTTTCGTTTCTTGTCAAACCCATGAGGTGGATATGGAACACCAAATTCCATTTCTACCTTGATAGCACAATGCACAATTTCTTCATAGCTACTGAAGTCTCGTATAGCTAATGCCCTTCGAAGACTTGGTTTTAAGCCACTGAAAAATCGATCAACTTTACTTTCAGGTTGGATGATAATGCCAGATGCATACCTTTCAAGTCTTGTAAAATTCGCTTCGTATATACCAACAGATTCATCATCCTTCTGCTTCAGCTCAAGAAACTCCTTTTCCATCTTTGTTCGAAGAATACGAGGGAAGTACTTACTGAAAAACAAGTTCTTGAAATCTTCCCATTCCATGGACTCAATTTCATCTCTTGGCCTCGTATTCTTGATAAGATTCCACCATTGATCAGCTTCACCTTCCAAACGATATACTGTTAAGATGAATTTATCATGTTCAGAACATTGAAGAACTGAAAATATCTTTTCCGTGGTACTAATCCATTGTTCAGCAACAAGTGGATCGTAAGTCCCACTGAAAGAAGGTGGACGTTGCCTCATGAAGGACTCAATAGAATATTGTTCCCTTCTCTGCTCATTTGGAAGTCCAGAATGATTCATAGCTTGTGTAAGTATAGCAATAAGATTTTGCACTCCATCTCCCATAACATTTTTTTGTTCAGGAGGTCAATCATTGCATTGTCCATTGCATTGATCAACACGGTTCTTTCGGGTTCCAGCCATCGTCTAAAACCCAAAAAGAATAGTGTGAGAGGCAAAAATCATGCTAGGGAAAACAACATAGTAAAGGGGAAGTACCCTTAATATCTAACATCTTAGGTTAAATTCTAAGATCGTTACCGTAGTTCTAGGACCATATCCTATACGTATAATTATCCTTAGGGACATCCCTAGACATACCTTAGAAATATCTCTAGGGATCTCACTAACGTTTTCACATCCTAGTTTCCAAAGGTTGACTAAACCTTTCCTCTGATACCAACTGTAGAGACCCGAATCTTGACGTTCATGAACATTACATTACTTTTGCGGAATACTTAGTACATAAAAAAAATACACACACAAGGATCGTAATAGTTTGGTGTCTTTGGAAACTCGGAACGTAATCTTCTAATCGTGGTGAAAGATCTCCAATATCTCCCATAAAGATCTTCCCTTTTTTTTTACCTAAAACATTTATTTATATCCTGGGGAAAAGAAAACATAAAAGGGTGAGCTCAAATGCTCAGTAAGGGTAAACAAAAGAAATATAAATCCCATCGTATACACAAGCACATAACTTTTGGAAATCTTAACCTGCAAAAGAGATCATAATTTCATAACATGGGATAAATCATGGCAGTGAAATGTAATCAAAATAATCATAACTTAAAACATGAAACTTTGTGGCATTCACACATAATCATAGAGAATCATTTCTTGTTAGTCAAGACTCATTGCCAAGACTATCTTAGTGGACAAAGTCCCTTTCTGAATCGAGTAACCCTCGTTTCAGTCCTGTTTCACTGAACCGGTATAACCAACCATTCCAGCCATGTCTATCTCATGAGATATAAAATCTTTACCCAATGCATTGGAGGGAGATATAGGTCCCACCCATCTCATAATAATACCATTCTTATGTGTGCCACAAAATCATAAACCATACATCATTTCATAACCCATGTAATAAAAATGGGATTCTTAAACAACATGACATCATAAAACAATTCATATAAGATAAAGGAATTCATAAAAATAATTCCATCACAACATAATCAAATCAATGTAATAATAGGGATAAAAACAGAACCCTATATTATCTTAGATGGAAAAGATTTTGATAAAACACTTGAAATGAATTCTTGAGGAAAATATCATTTCTTCTTCAAAAACACTTTTCCTTTCTTAATATGTCATACAATTATAAACTAAAAGAAGTTGAATAAAAATAATCTTGAAAACTTTTAAAGGAAGATTCTTGGAAATAATGTTTTAAAAATCCATTCATACCGTATAAGTTAAAAAAACATTCTTCACGTACTTTTGTCGGAAAAGTCAAAAAGTACCTCGTACGAAAAACGACAAAAGATTCCTTTCATATCTTTTACTAAAAACTCACCGAAGGGTAAAATTGGACTTAAAAAATTGTAGGTGGATATAAATAATATTACATATTGAGGAAACATGGATGTGGATGATAAAATACACCCCAGTAAATGCCAAAGTATAAACAATCTCGGATAAAAATGAGATTGTGATATTTCCCTTACCTTAGGTCCGACTTGCTTTGTACGTGTCCGAACCTCCTGTATAATGATTTAAATCATGTTATTGACTTATTCCAGAATCATATTCATTGTTATTATATCATATATGGTCCACTTATGACTTTATATTACCCGTTCTTTTGTAAATTCATGTTAAAGTAGCGTTTTGGGTAAAATCGTCTCATTTGTCGTTCGTGTTTTTAACTTGTAATTATTAATATGATTACTTGGATCATGATTACTTATATCCAGAATGTAAAACATGATTTATATATAATATATATTCAGAATATACATATATATAATATATTGATAAATGGAATGAGATACACCGTTCATGGAGACGGTAGTCCGTACGTACGCATGAACGCTGTTTTCGTTTCCTTATTGAAGTGAATGGAATTAAGTAGATGACATACATATAAATTTACATAAATCCAGTATCATTATTATGTAATATATTTCATTAGTACTTATTATATATACTTTATAATAATTCATGAATGGTTAATCATTGAGAATGAATCTCATCGCGTCGTGGAGACGGTAGTCCGTACGTACGCACGAGTGATGATATCATTCCCATGGTCATGGAATTGTGTTGAAGTGTATGTAGACTATTTCAGTATCAATATCACTTTATAATAATCATATATAGTTACTCATTACACCATTATACCCATCCTTGTAAGGTTATGATGGAAAATAGATTACACCACGGCGTGGAGACGGTATTCCGTACGTACGCACGCGCGGTGATTTCATTTTTCCGTAGGATGGATAGAAGGTGAATTAGGGTTGTTTCATATTTATAATAACATATCAGTATGTAAGTAATACTGATGTTATTAATTTATCATGAAACAACTAAAGAAGAAGAAGTTGAAGAAGAAAGAAATTGAAAAGATCGGTAATGGATATTACCTCTTCTTTTAAACGCCTCTTTGAATCCTCCACTTAGGGAACTAATATTGGTCTTTGAAGAAGACCAGGACCTCTAGGATTATTCTAGGTAAGTGGAGAAGGGATTTTGGAAGGGGTTGTCCGAGCTTGAGAGCTCAAATTGGTGTGAGGAGGAGGGGGAGGAGGTGCCCTTTTATAAGGGAGGAGAGGGGCACCTTAGGAATATCTCAAAATATTATTTTATATTAAAGTCAAAATCGGTTTATAATGGTTCCAAAGGGTCTTATTTCGAAGCTAATGTGGGGATGGGTCGAAATCCTATCAACCAATAGGATTTAGACAAGTTTAGGGTATTATTTTAACCTTATCAATTAGATTTAACTCTAAGTTAAATAATTTAACTTTTACCATGTCTTTTTGTTTTCTTTCACTATATGGTTAATACACTTACTATAACATGCCAAACGAACCCCAAATTGTTTATTATTAATATATATATCCTTATCTAAGTCATTTGGCCGAACCTTAGATTTTTAGGAATAAAATAACAATTAACAATATAATATTTGATTTAAAAACTATTTTGTGTCAATTTTGACACTATTTGATATATGATTTTTTGTGAAAGTCATAACAGAATTATATGTTCGAACCAAGTTGCTTAAATCAACACTAATATATCATAGTAACCTATAAAGTTAGTTTAATTCATAAAAAGTCTCAAATTACATTTATTTTGGTGTTTATAACATCAATTATGTCAATATTTCATTAATAAGATAATTACTGCATCATCATTGTGTCATAAATAAATTAAATTATTTAATGTCTAAAAATTAAAAATAAAATATCATTATGTAGGAAATCTTTTTATCTTTCTAATGAATATTTATAGTCTAATTTATCTTATGTATAACCCCATATTAAAAATGTTTTAGTAAATAAACTTTGATTTTAACTCTTTTAACCCTTCTTTAAATAAATTAATAATAAATGTCCTAATCTAATCCAAGTGGGCCTAAATGGTCATATTTTATTCCTAAGTTTGTTTTTGATCTAATTTCACTTATCCAATAGAATTAGGACATGTGTTAGGGTAATAATAATATCATCTTTACCCTTAATTACCCTATTTACTTTTAACCGTGGTAAAAAAAAGTAAAAAGTTACTATTCACCAAAAATTATTTTCATCTCATTGAACCACATTTTAGTCCTTGATATTTACCGTGTCTCTCGGATTTTCGAAATTCCATTCACAGAAGCGGTAAAATTAAGTTTTATGAAAAATTCAGTTTTTAACCTACCACTTAGTGGTTTCACTATTCATCGAAAATTGAAAGTTTTCAGAAAAATACCAAAAATTAGGCCTAAGCTATATTTGATATTATGAACTCAAAAATGATGTCTATTTTACCAAATTAAAAACATATCAGCTGCATTAACTAATTTAAAAATTAATTCTCGTCATCAAAACAAATAGCGTGTTTTTAAGAGATAATAACTATCAAAAGATTGACACTAGTTTATAACTGGTTTAAATGTGAAATTACATCCAATGACCAACATTGTATTAAATTGTAAAAATATATTCTAAATATACTTTTAAACCACTCAAATTAATAATTTATCACTATTAATTATTTCGATTAAAAAAGTTTTTTTTAATTAAAATTTAGTAATTTTCACTATTCATCAGAATATGAAAGTTATCCGAAAAGTACCAAAATTTCACCCTAATCTAATTTCGATATTACGAATCCAAAAATGAATTCCATTTTGAAAAATAAAATTTACAAAATTTCAAAAAGTGGTTATTACTATTCATAACGGCTAGTTTTGATAATATTTTAATAACATGTCGTTGTTTAGCGAAACTTGGTGTTGCGTACAACACACGCTATCGTGGAAGGTCACGATTGCGTGTAATTCAAGCCAGGTCAGAGATGTGTGTTGTGAAAGCTCCTTTTGGTGTAGCGTATAACACAAGACATTAATGAAATTAAAAAGAATATTTTTCATAAAATCTCGGGGTGTTACATATGGTAAATGAGATACTATTCTTACAGTTAGTTTAGACATGATGGAACAAGTTATTCTTTATAAAATACTTTGGTGAAGTAGCCTACATTTTTTGGATCAATATTTTTTATGATAAATGCAAGAGGATTCAAAGACTACGTCATGGTATAAACCATATAATGAATAGGTATAGTTTGGAACAATCCATGAGGGGATTTATTCTAGTGTCACCTAATATATATATATATGTATGTATATAAAATAAAATGTGTCCTCGAACACAATAATAGAGAGAGATAGAGGATGAGAAGAATCTCATATGCTTCTGAAATTGGATCTATTATGTATGAAATGTTATGTACAAGACTTGATGTTTCCTACGCCTTGATAACAATAGAAAAATATTAAGCATACCTAAGAGAAAAATATTGCACAATTTTTAACTATATCCTTAAGCATCTTAGGAACACTAGGGATATGTTTCTGGTTTATTGAGGAGACGATGAGATATTCATGAGGGGATATTAAAATGTTAGTTTCCATAAATATTAGAATGATATGAAATCACAAGAATGACATGTGTTCACCCTCAATGGAGGAGTCATGAGATGGAAGATCTCAAAGTAGGCAGTGTTTGTTGATTCTATAATAGTGCCCGATAATATTATGGATTTTAATGAAGTAAAAGAAGAAGTTTGTATATGAAAAATCATCCAGGGTCTTGATGTGGAACTTAGAAGAAATGACCTTATCACATTATATTTTGATCATACTACAATGGTGGTTTTAGAGGCTCATAAGTCATTGAGACTTAATCTCATGATTTACACCCTTGGTAATCTCTAATATAGGAGGTTATGTGATTAAACTCACCCCTAGGAATTCCATATGCTTTATGTGTCCTTGGATATTTCTCTATGTGGATGTGTGTATTGGTCCTTAGACATGGAATTATTATTAATGTGTATCACGAGTCTTGTTCTTTAGAGTAATCATGAAAAATATGGTGAAATATTCTTATGAGGAGGAAAGGTATATTGTGTGTGTCATGAGTGATATTGAATTAATGAAAAAGTCAAGAAAAGATTTGTCCCTTCTAATTTAATGGAAGTATATATCTTAGGCCCTTTGATTGAAATGGAATTGTCTAATTAAGTCCATGATCATGGGAGTTTTATAGAAACATTTGTTTCAGGAAAGTCAATGATATATATATCAAGATTATGGGTTGATGACATGTGCGAATTAACTTGCTTAATGAGATATCAAGGAAAACGGATTATATTACACATTGAAAATTCATAAGAGGTTATTTCTATAGTGATATTTTACTTATTTCTCTATGAGTTTCTATACATGTAGTTAGATTCTAATCTATCACTTTACTTGAGTTAGCCTAACAATGATGAGAAAGTGGTTTAGAGGGTTATACACTAAGTGTATCTAGAATCTAGGTTAAATTACATTATAATTTAACATTATAATAAATATTATTCTCAAGTGAAAAAGAATTACAATTATTTGAGTTAAGTTGATCACATAAATTTAGTCAATGGTTATTTGAGAGAATATATATGTAAGTTGAAAATAAATAATTATTTATTCACAAGTTAATTGAATATAAAATTTATTATTTATTGAACAAATAATACATGATATTTATTTATTTAAATAAATATTCATTATTCAAGGTTTGATTAATATAGAAGAGGATAGGAATACTGAGTTAGGGGCATGGTGGGATTCATATATTAAATATAATTAAAATAAATATTAATTTATTTATTCAATAAATGATATTAAAAGTATACATGAGTTTATTATTTAACATGGGATTCACTTAGAATTATGAGAATGGTTATGAAACATTGTGTAATAAATATTATCTTTCCTAAGAATTTAAACATTATTATATAATTTCTAGGGCTAGGCAATTATTGTACACAACAAACTCTCTAGGGAATTTTCATAAGACCTGGGGAGAAATTTCTATAGAATTCTATCAAGAAAGTTGAACACTGATCCCCCTCACCCCTCTCAGGTATTAGAGAGAACTAGAAGAATCATTGAAGCCTAAAAGGAATCATTATTATAATCAATGATGAAATATGATAGTGGTGAGAATCATTTGTTCCGTCACACAAAAATACAATGATGTTGTTTTGAGGTTTGTGGAGCATGTGTTGATCACCACTAAATAGGTTATATCATTGGATCCTTATTTTTCACGATGATATAACAAGAAGAGTTCAATTGATTTGAAAAAAGAATAAAGAATTAATAGTAAAGGTAATTATTATTTATTTAAATAAATTATAAACTATACGTGAAAGATCTCGTCTCCAAGGATTTTGGTTTTTTATTTTTCATGTTTTGAGGAAAAATCATAGGAAACCAATAAAAAACTATTATTGGGCACGGGCCCAACCGCTTCCGTTGTACCCCAATAACCTTTAATATTTTCATATAACGCGATTTTAGATGTTTTATCCCATTATTATGAGGTTACAAATCAATAAGAAATCAATTAATGTTAGTATTGAGACGATTAGTCACATTTGAAAAAATTCAATTCACGGAGAACTAAATTCCTTAGAAAAATATGGTGTGTTTTAATCCATAGTTCCAACACCAAAATATATAAATCCCATTGGTTAGAAATTGATATTCATTTAAAAAGATATAATAATGGGCAAATCTTGAGATATAAGGCATTCATAAATTTTCAAGATTTCTCATGGATTCTCGATATTGATTAGAAATAGACATACCCTCCTGTAATGGATTAAACTACATTTAGATTCTTGATTTCCATGGGTACTTGATGAAGCATGGAATTTTTAAATTTTTGCGAAGTTTTTCATCTGAAATAACCCATGAAGAATCTAAATTGCAGGCGATTATTTTATTTGTTTCATTTAAAGAAATATGGAATTTAATTGTAAATTGGGAAAACATGGTTTTTTTCTTACTTGATTTGGAATGAGAATATTAATTACAATAAATTATTCTCCAAATCCTACATTAATAAATTTTGATTCTTCATTTTGAAGACTAAAGATCAAAATTTTCATGCGACCTTGTGTGGGTCCTCTGACCGTTCTAAGGACATCCGTGTGGCACCAGCCTCTGATCCCACTTCCGTGAAGATGTTTAGTTCTATGACTTTGAGTAATGATACCATGAGTCTTTTACCATCATGTGGCCAAGGAATTATCAGCCTACTACCATGCCCATCCACCATGCCTTTGACCGTGATCATTCTTCCATTCCCCTATCCTATGACCTTGAGTCTCATTCCATGTTCCTGCTACTATGAATCCACCATATTCCTCTGACCCTGGAAATGCTGCAACCATGCCTTCCACCGTGCCTTATATCATGAAGATTACTTCTGTGGGAAATTTCCAGCAAAAGACTATGCTCTTACAACATTGGAAATTTTGGTGCGACCATGTGCGGGTCCTTTGAGTACTTCGACCATGATTCTACTTCCGTGTAGTGGAAAAGATATCATCAGCATACTACGGTGCCTATCCACCATACTTTGCTTCCGCGTACTTACTACTGTGAATCCACTATGCACCTGTCACCATGGAAATACTTCCACCGTACCTTCCACTATGAATTTGATCATGAAACTTGATTTTGTGGGAAGTTTCTAGCCACTGACTCTGCTCCGACAATAGTAGATACCTGCATACATGAAGAAAACATAGAATGAGAATCTTTGAGGACTTAAAGGAGGAACTTCTGTGGCATTAAAGAGAGGGAGACTTCATTCTGGAGAGTAGGATGAAACTTGGAAAGATGAGTGAAACTTGAGGCGCTTATGCTGCTATTTTTAATTTCTTCTTTTTCTATGTTTTAATTACATTTTGTATGTTATTCCCCCATTCATCTTTGTTATCTCTTGAATAGAGGGATAAAGATTCTAAGTGATTAGCTAAGGGAAGGAATACAATTTTTAATGCTAGAGTCTTAGTGCTTTAATAAAATTCTCACTTTATTTTTAATTAATTTCAATATTTTATAACAGTGTTTTGATTCTTAATATAGTAATGTTTGATTATACTCTGTCTATTATTTATTTCCTTGGTCAAGGATCCATAATCTCCCTCTACTTGGTTTTAGACCACATTCAATGAATTTATCTTGACTAAGTGGTGTCGTGTTAAGTGGTTGCTGACATGTGAGGAAGGGTTAGTGGATACACCTGGTTTTCTTAGGAATAAGAGGACCCATTGAGTGTTGCTTAAGTAAATTGGGGGTAATCCACTATTACACTTTCACACATTGGAAAGAGGAAAGACTGAAACGAAGGAATTTTTTAGGCAAATATCAACATTATAATTCAATAAAGGGTGAAAGGGTAAGTGATTGTAGAACTTCTCAAATATCAATTAATATGAATAAAAGCACAACAATTGGAGAATAAGAAAACATTATAATTGGAAAACCGATCCTAACCCGATAAAATTTCTTTCATCATATGATTTAAAATTTTGTTTAAAACTTTCTTGTTTTCAAAAATCAAAACACTCTTCTTATTAAACAATAAGTGACAAATAGATTTATTTCACTTCTCTCTAATGATATCCTAGGGTTTCCACCACCACTACATAGGAAAAAATTTCTTTTTAATACCCCACGACAAAGTTGTATCATAACCCATAAATCATTTTATATCCACCTTATTGACATTTTTACTATATATTCATATATACTACTAAGAAAATATATATATATATATATATATAATATGTACTAAAGATAAAAATATTTCATGGTGTTATAAACCATGTTGTGATTTGTGTTGGTCTAAACCACGACATAATGAGTTTCAATACAACATGTTTTAGAGCATGTCAGTATATAGATTTTGTGATAAGGAATGACTCAACCATTATATACCAATATAAGTTATATTTTTTGGTTGGACCATCTTTTAATAATGATTTTAATAGTTTTAACATAAAAATAAAGTGTTCAAACATTAAATAATTGATCACATTGATCAGCCGAGAGTTGCAAAGAGTTATAACCTTTGAAGCATTTATGAAATGTTCAATTCAATGGGTCATATGTTTGAGAAATGTTTGGGATCCTTGGAGTTTTATATAAATATATTCAATCCTTGTATAAAGGGTTTCATTTAAATATAAGATTCACACGATGAAAAATCCAAAAAATGAATCTTATCAAAACTTTATATCCCACTTTGTTTTTTGCCAATGGTTTTAGCAAATGACGAGGAGAGGATCCTTCCAAAGTTTTAAAAGATTCATATAACCCATGGATTATATAGGAGATACAATTCAATTGGATGTTTCTTAGAGATTCCTATCTAGTTAGTGTAGAAGAGCTTGAATGGTTAGATTCATTAGAGAGAGAAAAATATGTTTTCCATTTAAATTAATATAGTAAAAAAGGTTGGATATTGTAAAAAAGTAGGTTTTCGTTGATTTTTCCACTACATATAAATAGAGGTTGTTCCCTCCTAAACCCTTAGGTTGTATTAGATCAGAGTCTAAATAGTTAACTGATCCCTGAAAACTCTCACACATGAATGTGTGGCAAAGTGCAATTCTCTAGCCAAGAGCATCATTATTGATGCAAAGAGTTACGTTACATAAAGTGTTGGTCCGGTGGAGTAGTCTAAAAGGTTTATATGGATGTCATGTTTTACCTCTTCATATAAATGATATTATCTCACCCTTTAATGATATTAGAGCATCTTCTATATCATTTGAAAAAATAATCATTTTTTCTACATTTTAACTTTTAAAAAAAAAGTGGATTTTCATTCTAATTCAAAATGATTTGATAATTCATGAAATTTAATATTCTCACACTATTTCATGTTTTGGAAAAACCAATGGACTTTATTAGTTCTTTTAATAATTATTTAAAAGAGAGCCTTTATCAAGGTTAAAAATTCACACGGATAAAACTTGGTCTATACCAACGCTTATTTTCGTGTTTATAAATAGTTTGAAAATACAAACACAGACAAACATAGACATGCACACACATGTGCACGTGTGTGTACCTTCATAGAGAGTTTGGTTTAACCGTGAGTCATGATTTCATACCTATAATACTAAACATATTGTGTTTTGGTGTATAAATATCAATAATTGTATTTACAATATTATATCATCTATATTATATGAAACAATATTAAATTTAAATTTAAAATGAGAAATTATTTCAATAATTGTTATATATTCACACACACACACAAATATATATATATATATATATATATATATGTATGTATTCAGAAAATACATATCGAAAATATTAAATTGATTGAATTATTTTTTAGTATATTATGGTATAAATTAAATTAAAAAATGTATTGTATATATATAATGAATATAAAGTAATATATATTTACATAAATATAAATATATATATCTAATAATTTTTTTGAAATAAAATTAATTATTTATATGATGCATATAATAATTAATTAAAATATAAATATTCATCAATATATTGAAAATATAACCAATAATATTATATTATATATAAGATTACATTTAAATGTAGTTAATAACATTTGTAAACATAAAGTTTTATAAACATTTATATGTTCAATTAACGATATTGTTTTATGTAAAATTTATTAATGTTTTATATATTTAGGTGTGCTTAATGAGCTCGATCATGGTGGAGTAGGCCAAGCTAGTATGGACTAGGCCTAAAAATGTCTGGTCTCTTTCAGCAATCACTTAATACAGGTTCAAAAAATTCAGTTCATTCCATTTGGAATTTTAAGTGGATCGATCAATGGGCCAGATCACATTTTTAATCAATATTGAATTTTTTTTAAATTATTAAAATAATTTTTATTAAGAAATATTAAATATTAAACGCATAATGGTTATAAAATAATTATTATTACATACATATACATATATATATATATATCTATATCTATATCCATCACATAATTAAAAATATATATGTTCTTATCATAAAAGTGATATATTAAATTTAAATAACATTAAATAAAAATGAAAAAATTATTCTTGGATCGCGGGCCAGCCTACATAATTTAAGGCCAGTTCGCTTAACCCTGTGAGTATTTTTCTATGGTAAATTTAAACCAGTTCAAAATATAGCCCATTTTTTATAGTCATTCCCACTCCATAAATGCGGGTTAGTAATAATATTAATATTATTTATATATAACTATACATTTTTAATAATTAAATTTGTTAAAATATAAATAATAACATTTATTATGTAGTTAATATAAAAATTTCTTACATATACGTAATTAATAGTTTTTTAAAATATAAATAATTATATAAATATAAATATTAATTAATAATAATTTTTAAATATAATTGATAGAAATTTAATTGTATATATATAATTATAAATGTATTGTAAATGTAATTATCTTTAAATACAATTATATAAGTTTATAAATAATAATGGGTTTTCAAATATAATTAAAATAATTAAAATATTATCAATAATTAATAATATATTTTATGTATAGTAAATATAAATATATATATTTTTAATATTTTTAATAAAATTAAAATGAATTATATAAAAATAAATTTTATTATAATTTTATTATATATATTTATAAATAAAAAATGGAAAAAATAGGACGACCATGCTGGCTCAAGTAGTTATCCTTTCCACGCCTCAGCTCAAGTGTGTAGTTCAAATTCCACTAATTTCCCAAAATTAGTTTATATATATATATACATACATATATATTCATTTTTATTAGGGTTACTTTTAGCATTGATAAATGATAACTTTTTTCAGTTCCAGAAAAGAACTCATAAAGACATCGCTTACCTCCACTAATCTTTGTACTGTCGATGAAGGTCTCCTATATCAATGCTTTTAGGAAAGTGCTGATAAAGTCCTACCCTTTTTATTTAAACCAAACTATCATTCTCTTCAGTCTTCTCTATCAGGCACTGCACAGAAGCGAAACCATAACATGATTTCTCTCTCACGCATTCAGAGAAAAACACTTCTGATCCTACAAATTGTACTCAAAAATATCATTTTATGGATTTGATTGTGGAAAAAATATATGGTTTCATGATAGTGATTTATGTTTTCATCACCATCTTCACACACACAAGTATATACACTAAATACTCCATATATATATATATATCTGTGTGTGTTTATGTGTTTGTGTGTATCTATATGTTTGTGTAATCTGTTTATATATGTATGTATGTATGCCTTTGTGTGCCTGTGTCTAATAGTTTTCACACACACACTTGCACAAAAATTTTTTAATTACTTTACAAACACATATATATACTTATGAATTTATATATATAAATAAAAAAAATTCATGAAATAACCAACTATCAGGGATTTAATATGCCCGTGAAACATATTCCTACCGGATAAGCACTAAAATGAGGTATATCTTAGCTTACGTTTTCCTTGTAGTTGTAATATGTAACATGCATGAGATGCATATCACAACTTACGATATCCTCATACCATAAAAGGAATCTGATGCCATTGTGTTCCTATATTATAGCATACATTATGCATATGATATGAATCACGAGTCCATGCTCACTGTCATGTCTTCATGCACATTTTCATTAATTATGAATCAATGAGATTGATTCATTATGGTTGTAAATGCACGATATTAGTCATCGAAGTGTTCACGAATTAATATATCCAATGGGTAGTAATAGGATGTTTCTATAAGATGGAAGCCAACAAATTGAAACTCTAACTCTCTTCATTAAATTAATAGTCTATAAAAGGAATATGATCCCTCCCATTGAGGAATTCCGTGATGCATGAAAACTAAATTTGAGGTTATATTCTATTTTATGGTTCTCCCTTTATATTCTTGAGGAAGTTTCTAGCACCCTTTGGGAGATCATTAGATCCTCTCATTACGAGTAAGGATCCAATTTTAGTATAATCCATTAGAGGAAGGATTAATTTGGTTGTAACTATGGTGACCCCTATCAAGGGTACTCCATTAAAAACAATAGAGATGAAGCTTACTCTAGTCAAGGTATGACTTTTCTTCCTAGAATTAGAAATAGATAATGTTTTCGATGATCCTTGATGATTAACTTCATTAGATATTTCCTCTTTCGATGAATTGAGACCAACCTAACCAACGAATGAGTTTTTCCTCACATTTGTATTTTTTCATTTCTCTCCATTTTCTTCATGTATTCATTATTGGAATTTTATTTGGTTGGTGGTTCGAAAAATACCCCAAAAATGATCACCAAGAAATCAATATTTGGAACAAAAGATCATTTCCAAAGGTTTAGATTTAGGATTGAAAGCATGATTGTGGTTTGATGAGTTATGATAGGAGACTAAACATGTATCATATATCTTATTGAGTGTTTTCATACATGGTTAGGCGACATAGCAGTGTGACACAAGAGGGAGAATTCATGAGTATATTCAGTGGTTAGAATCCTGCCATTGGTGATAATATGATCCCAATAAACGTCAAATTCAAGTTCCTTGGTGGTTTTTGTAGCTTTATCATAGGTGGAAGTTGCATAGAAAGGGAAGATGAGTGATAGATTCAAGAAATTCATGAAAATAACAACATACACGAAATGTATTTAGAAAGAACACACTCTGTGTAGTCCCTTAATGTTATGGATAGGGTTCCACATATAGTTAAATACCACATCCCATGCGGTCTTTCTACATAGTATGTGACTCAATATTGGTAACCCATCTTGTACCTTGGGGGTACATGTGTATAGACACAACTAGATATATGGTCATGGCCAGTGTGCATGGGAATGTATATAACCAAAGTACCCATACTTAGATAGACCACCTAGACATGACCATGTACATAAGCACGACTAGTGTACATGGGAACAAATGTGGATATAGTACCTATACACTACCAGAACACCCAGATATGACCAGATTAAATGGGCATGACCAGAGTACATGGGCACATGCTCTAATATATGTGCATGGCTAGAGGAAATAGGAACACTCAAGGTAGACAAGACCTTTCATGTATACCCTTTACAAGTTGTGTAATTTTTCTAGGGTAATTTGAGGTCACAATTATCTTAATTCTAGATGAGTATTTGTAGGGTGAATTCACTTCGTCCTTCCCTACGAGGTTATACGAGGCATACCTTCCTAAGAATAGGATAAGTGATCCCCTCTATGGGTTAGTCTTATATAGAGCCAGAAATCCATCCATGTTGCTTGAAGTGTAATCCTCTATCTTTCATTGATAAGTCCTTTTAGAAGCTCCATTACTATTTTCCAAGGCATGTGATCCTCATTCTAGTGGTTTAACCTAGGTAGGCTTAGGTATCACCCATAGGACCTGAGTGGGATCCCCTATTTTTGTATTGAGATATTATGAGTTCCAACATTTATTTCTTCATGGAGAGACCCAATAGGAACGATCTCTCAGATTATATCCATCTATGTTAAAAGACTTGAGGAGTGAGTTCTCCTATACAATAATTACCTTGAAGCATCAAGCGGAATCCTTAGGCAAGCAGTATAGTTGTGGCCTACATTGAGACTTTGTTTTTATCTTTTGTATATCTAGGTTATTATTGATATTGACTCATATTATGATTGAGATACATTTATGATGATGTGTTGTATACTCTTTTTGTGCTTTATGTTTAGTGATTTCTAGGCTTCCTAATAGGTATGTTTATACTCACCACTGCATGGGATATGACCAAAAATACAATGAATTATGTAGAAGATTGGCCTTATGATAGAGTCCTAGGAGGACCAGGAGTTGGTGGAGCATAGTCGAGTTAGATGAACCATGGTTACTTCTAAGAGTTTAATTTGAAAATAGTCCCCTACTTATTAGCAGGTTGGAATATTTTACAGTTTTGGTGGGATTTTATTTGTCCCTTTTTGCTTTTTCAAAACAGAGACTTACTTTGATGTGGTATATATTTATATGAATGATTTTTTCTATTAGTTGTGTCTTATATTTTAGTATTTTATTGGTGTTTATAGATGTGTCAATTCATACAGGTACCTTAGACTAAGACTAAAAATGTGTTTGTTATGACTAATCATCACTAGTCACCAACCCCCGACCAATTTGAGGTTGTCCTAGATTATCACACTCATCATACCACTACCTAAGTGGGACATGGTGGGTTAGGTCAAGAAAAATTGATATTAGACAAGGTTATATTAGGAAAGGATTTTGGATATTGTCTAGCTATGAGGTTTGGTTTGGGAACTAGGGAAACCATGTTAAAATATTTCAAGTTTGTTTCCTATGCTAGGGAATCCAATGTTCATGAAACAACTGACATATCAATTCCCCATGTCTCTGATAGACTTCTTGATGACTTGGTAAATATTGGAACTTGTTGAAGGGAAAACATTTTTACATGCATCACATAGGAATGGGTTGTATTTTCCATTTCTTTCTTGAGTTATCTCCCTATATATACTCTTTATCCATGGTATATATTGTCTATTATAGGATTACTCTATGAGTAAAAACAATTAGGAATATAGAAAAGGATCATGAGGATGAACACTAAGTGATGATACATTAATTCTGGGGCTTGTATAGGGGATGATGCCTCTGGGTGGTTTGCCGATCTTACCTCCACCCATTAAGTAGCAGGTTGCTCTAAAATTTCTAGTAGAGGATGTTCATAGGCTGAGTGCAATCCATATGTCTTAGATTAAAATACACCTCATGTTTCAGTCTGATCTAGATTCCCATGTAGTAGAGTAATGACTTGAGGTAATTTTGTGATTCTTTATCCTTATTAGGACCCTAACTGATGAGATAGTGGTCCTAGTGGCGATCCTTCTCTATGGATCAGCTGGTCGAAAATGGTGTTTGGTGACTTATATAAATGATTATTCATATCTATACTAGTTATAATTTAAAAATATATTTATACAAGAGTTATATACAGATATTTTGTGAGGTCTACACATCCAAAAACTATTGGAGCTCTATTATAGAATAAAAATAGTAGAAAAGTATGGGTTGAGGTTCCCTAACATCTTAGAATACTCCATGGATATTGTTCCTTGTGAATTATTTCAAGAACAGAACTTTGAGAATGGTATTCTCTAAAATATATAGGTAGGAGAATTATCTATTTTGATTCCGATTTATACTAGAGTGATAGAGTGAGCCTTATTGGTGGAGATATTCTTGGAGGATTAGTCACCGACAATTGGTGCTGGTAGTGGGAACACTGGCGCCAAGAATTTGGAAGCTGGTAGAAAATGGTATAATTAGGGATCTATGAATGCCATTTAGTTTTTGATATAGTGTTAGGATATAGGGTCTATAGTTTAGGTACCTTAGAATGGTTCTGGTCAGTTGATGGAGAGGTGGTGTTACTCCTGTGACTGACAAGTACATCTCATGTGGGATTATCTAAACCCACTATGCAGCTGGTGGGGAGATGGTCAATAGACCTCCTTGTAAGATAAAATAGCTAGAGTAGGGAGGTATAAAATACATGAGAAATGGTGGAGGATATAGAATAGAATCATGAGGTGGTCGGAGATTTTATTTTTTCCACCACCACCCCTAGGTGATCCATGACAGGCTCATGGAGATGGTGGTCAGAGAGGAGGGTATCAGCAAGAAGTGGAGGCTTATGACCCAGAGGCTCTAGGGATTATTCACGGAATGATATGTGTATTAAATAATTTAATTTAAGTATTGATTGATTTGGTTGTGAGAAACTATTTCCTTAATATATCAATTTTTCTAGATCTATAGATTCTAATTGATCCACTTGCTCAACTATTTAATTTGGAAGATCTTATTGAATATTTAGTGATCACACATTTCGGTTGACATTGTTACCTGAATCTTAGAGGAGAGTGATTCCTTTGGGATCTTTTTTGTAGTGTCAATTAGGCCTTATGAAAAAATTATAGGTATTGACTATCTCTCTAAATTTCATGTATAGATTTACTATTTCAGGTGGAGGATGAAGTGTGTCTGTATTGATGGAATAAGTTTTTCCTTCATTGGTCTAAAGGAAGCCCAGATAGGGTAGTAAAGCTCATGAATTATAGTATAAACACACACAAACCTTCTCAAAAATGTTTAATTAATTTACATACACATATTTATACTTATGAATTTATATATATAAATAAAAAATGCATGAAATTACCAACTATGATAGATTTAATATGCTCGTGAAACATATTCCTACTAGATATGCACTGAAATGAGGGATATCTTAGCTTAAATTTTACTTGGTATCATAATATGTAACATGCATGAGATGCATATCACAACTTACAATATCCTCATACCATAAAAGGAATCGGATGCCGTTATGTCCCTATATCATAGCGTACACTATGCATATGATATGAATCATGAGTGCATGCTCACTACCCTGTATTTCTGCATAGTTTCATCGATTATGAATCAATGAGATTGATTTATTATAGTTATACATGCATGATATTAGTCATTGAAGTTTTAATTAATTAATATCTCTAATGGGTAGTAACACACAGTTTCTATAAAATGGAATCCAACACATTGAAACTCTAACTCTCTTAATTAAATGAAGATTCTATAAAAGGGATATGATCCCACCCATTTAGGAATTCCGTGATGCATGAAAACTAAATTTGAGGCTCTCTTATATTTTATGGTTCTTCCTTTATCTTCATGAGGGATTTTGTATCACACTTTGGGAGATCATTAGATCCTCTCATTATAAACAAGGATCCAATTTTAGTGTAATCCATTAGAGGAAGAATTCATTTGGATGTGACTATGGTGACCCCTATCAAGCATACTCCATTAAAAAAATAGAGATGAAGTTTACAGTAGTCAAGGTATGCTTGTTTTATATTCTTCATTTTTTATCATGTTGATACTATTTATTATAGATCATGCATATAATGGATTTGTTTCCACTTCCAAGATCATTATATGATCCCCATAGACCCATTTTTGGTATCAAATCAATATTCTTCAATGGATCAATATGTTTATCTAATGGTTTCATGAAGAAGAATACCATTGTAAGATGTTTCAGACTATATCGTAAAGCATGATATGTATATTTGCTTTTGTATGTCTTATTGATTGAATACGAATTCCATATATAGTGTGGTATGATATACATAAAGCCCATGGATTTTTTTCTATGTATTAGGATATGATATATGATATCATAATATATGGATGAACCTTGAAATTTACCAAAATAGAGAAACAGGTTGTAATGATGATATATGTGATATCATCAAATATGTCTGAAACCTTCTATTAAAACTTATCATAGCTAACAATATCAATTATATATTATGACTGATAATCCCATTATTAGAATAAGTTTTGATATATAATAAATATTTTAGAAATTTAATATTTTTCTCTAATTTTTTATTGTTTATATAATGTTTACAATTGATAAGTGTTAGCCATTTTAAAATGAAATTTTCATGCATAAATTAAATATGAAAATTTCATATGTGTATCTCATGTTTTTTAAAATAAATAAAGTTTTTATTTATTTGTTTAATCCTTTATAGTCTTCATGGTTACAATTTTTTTATAAAATATAAATAATTTTCATTATTTAATTTATCAGATAAATCATTTATTATAAAATTTTCTATCCATGCATTACATGCTAGGTATGACAAAATAAGATTTAGTTTTCATCTACCTTGAATTTGGGTTGTAATTGAAGTTGTTAACTTGAATTTATTTGGTGAATATATATTATAAATTTTAGGTTTTAGAGTTATGAATAATTATATTCTATCTTGAGTAAAGTCTCTGAAGGAAGAGGAACATTAGGTTGGACTTACCACTATCTCAAAGGCTTATTCCTTGTTCTAGAAAGGTAGGGGTTAGATATCTGTCTCACTAAGACTATTCATGTGGATATTATCAATCTCATATAATTCTAAAACTTTACATTTAGAGTTTATGTGCCTTATGCATGAGATGCATTTGAATATGTGTAAATATATTCATATTTTATTTTTTGGTGAGTAACTCAAACTGTGGGATGTGTAAAGAGTTACACATTAATATGGTGTGGACATATTAATTTGGTATATTGAATGGGGATTCTAAAACTAAATCTTCTTAAGAATGTATACATAATGGAATAAAAAATGGTATAATAAATATTTCTTGTGATGAAATAGTTATGCATTTAATATGCATGTGATGTATATTAAATTAGTGAGAATTTAAAAGAAGAAACATGAAATAATTACTGTGATATTCCTTCTAATGTGTCACTTTTCAAGACCTTGATCTTTTATTATGGGTGATTCTAATTTTTAGGAACACATGGATTATATTGTGTAAGTAAAACAAGTAACATGGTGGCCCCAACTATTAGGTTCCATTTTCTTGGTGTTTTATTTATGCTAAACTTTTATGGGAAACTCTAACCATTAAGATATCAGAGAAATAGAGTTGAGTGAATAAATATGAAGGATTTCAAGAAAGAGATCACCAATCAGTTATGTTAGATTAATATATGATATGATTCAAAATAATTATCTACCAAATACATTCATAGATTATTTTTGTGATACCTGACATAAGTTATAATGAAATATAGGTATTGGATCACTAAATGGATATGATGTACGAGGTCATCAATTTTAGTGGGAGTATGATGAGAGATAATATTTCCCTATTTTTGAAATTATTTTCAATGGAAATTAACCCCTTAATCTAGAAAAAACCTAGGTAATTAAATCATTTTTGTTCTTTTAGAAATCTGGAACTTAATTTTTTAATGAGTAAAATCATGTATTTTAATATTTTATTCATATTTGGATTTAATAGACTATACATACATTGGATTTGAGAGTTACAATAACATTGTTTAAAGGAATTTTAATCTAATTTTAATTGTTTTATTTGATTATTTAAAGGACTAGAAAAACCCTACATTGGAGGTGTTGTATTGTTATAGGTTGTAGGTTTTTTTGAAAACAATTTCAAAGAGAATTTTCTATGACTTTGCCTTTTATTTCATATGACTTTGTAAATTTTGTATCATTTTCTAGTAATTTGAAATAACTTTTCCTAAATAAATCACATGATAAATCTAAATTTTTTAGAAAAGGTTCAATTGAACATGATGCTATATCAACCATTCCTACCAAGAGACTACATGATTATGATTGATTTCACATTGAAAAACCAATCGACCACATATTCATCTGAAGAAACAACATTACGACCTGATCGACCATACCTACTTGATTGATCACACCTTTTTAAGAAACCCTACCATTGATCAACTACGTGAGTGAAGCTATTGCATGATTGACTATTCTAATCAATGGACTATTGGTCTTGATTGAACATTCCCATATACCTACAAGGATTGAAATTCAAAAATAAAAAATGGAAAATGTTTTCCTAAAATAAATCCCCACTCACTGTTCTTCCAAATTGTGATAATATCCAATATACGATCCCTATGGAGATCATATGAGCTGAAAAAGATAGAGATTGCGAGAGAGTTTCAATCATGATCTAGAGTATTCAAGATGCCTAGCTAAAGTGTTCATGACCCTTGATCTATGCATGTGGCGGCGATCAAAGAAGAAGGTGTTAGGCACTAAAATTGAAGAATCTCTTAAATGTTTTGGAATTGTTGGAGGAGGAAGAGGTGGATTGTGCTAGTCACATGCGATTTGAAGCTACTTAACTAAGTGAGGAACCTTAGGATACTCATATAAGAAGAAAAAACTATTCACTGAATAAGGGGTAGCTACCATGTTTGGTCAATCTACTTAGCTACTATATTTCTTTTTCATTTTATTTTGATTTTTTTGTTATGTCCATAGTGATGGAATAGTATGCCATCAGTTGTCAATCCTTGGATAATACCCTTATTCCAAATTTCTTAATTCTATTTTAAATGATAAATAAATCAAGATTGTTTTCTCTATAAGTTATTATTTTATTTTGAAAAAGAAGTTTTTCATTATTTATTAAATTTTTTTATTTTAGTCTTGGATTTCCACACTCATGCCACTTATATTTACATCACTACCTATGATTGTGAGAAGTGGGTTGATCTAAGAGTGATTAGAGATGTCCAAACATAAGGTTAGGTCAAACTAGAGGAATACAATGATTATTATATATATTTATTCATGATAAATCTTCTATGTGAGGTTGATCAGTGATATTTTATTTGATTATAGAGTGACAAAGGGAGTTAATGTGAAAATGGTTCAAGATGAGAGTGAGGAGATTGTCTGGAATTATAAATTTATTTTTTAGTATTAGATTCAATCCAAAACAATCACTATTTTCACACACACAAACCCCCTAAACAATAGAAAAAACACCCACAATACTCTCCTCTCTAGAGACAACTCGAGTCTCATTATCACTGAATTAAACATGGATTTATAAATATTTTTGGATAATATCTCTATGAAAGACACCTCATCAACCTGGTACAATTTCAAGGGAGTATAGTATTTTGTTTTTATTTTTTTATCTTTATTAAAAATTATTTGTATACATGACCAATTCTAGGTCAAACCACCTCATTGGTTTCAATCCAAAGGTGGAATTAACTATTATGGAAAGTCTTCTGATTCTAAAGATCATTGAACATGAGAAAAAAGAATTTATCACTATCACATTGACAAATTACACCTCATTTTATCCTTCTATTAGAGTTACTTTAGGCTGTGAAAAATGTTGAAAATATAGCTCATATGAATAGTAATTTTAGAGATTTATATGAACCAAATTTAAATATAATAATCAGTAGCAAAAACCAAACAAACAACAAGACTTAGAACTTAGAACTGGAATGATCCAACCACAACATAAAGTTTATGGATTGGTAGAAGATGATCCAAACTAAAATTTAAAATATTTTAGTAGTTTTTATAGTATTTTTAAATCTAGAGGAGTGTCAGAAGATCAAATAACCAAGAAAGTGTTTCCATTTTACCTTGACAGATCATCTTATGAAGTTCTTCACAACCTGCAATCCATATAAGTCACCAATCAAGATGATTTATATAAGGATTTACTCTGAAAATTATTACTTTCCTCAAAGAGGGTCGAATTGTAGAAGGAAATATATTGATTCAAACAAAAAAGTAGAGAAACTATTTATGTGTTTTGGGTGAGATTCAAGTGGTTAACAACATACTTCCCACAAAAACCCTTTGAAGTCTCTCAATTCCTCGTATTATTTTACCAAGTGTTGGTGAAAAAATGATTGAAACATTCTAGATGATTCCTTTGGAAGAGAAATTCTTAATAGGTCCCCAACTGATGTTAGAGAATTGATAGATTAGATCCAACAAAACTTATAGAAATTCGGTTCAAGATTGAAAATTGGAGGAGTACGTGAGTTAAAATGTTCTAAATATTCTTTACCTAAAATTAAAATTAAATAACTAACATCTCTAGTGAGATAGTTATCACTAAATAATGTTTAGGAAACTACACCTTCTACACCCCCTAGGTATTTCCAACATTTCAACTATTTAGTGCACAACACTGATAATTGTACTGAAGTTAAAGAAAGCTATGATGCCATGTACCAGAGGTAATTCCAACAACAACCAATAAACAAGTAAAGATTAATGGAGTACACTACTAATCAATTTGAATATGGAAACCAATATCCTTATTTTCCACCCTTCCAGCAATGTTTTAAACAAACATTATAGAACCCTAAACTTTAAATAGAATGTATCACAACCTTCTAAAAATTAAATGTAAGGATAAGATCAAGTACCATTAATGAAGGACCCATTGAAAAACTTTTGGAATATAAGAATAATTAGAAAAATAATCTCAACACTCATCATAACAACTTAAAGGCTTGAAGGTATAGTTCTACTAGATCATTTCTTCCCTCAAAATTTTGGTAAACTAAGGATTAGGTAATCTCCCTTCCTAGAAAATTTCTAAACCCAAGGGATATATTAGATATATTTTATTATGGATTGAAAAAGAGATGATAAATGGTGAAGAATAACCATATTGAGTTGAATTTGGAAATGGAAAACCCAATGAACCCAAATAATATTCCATTGAAAAGAAACCTAAAGAGGAAGTAACTATAGATATAAAACCAATGAATAAGGACAAAGGAAAAGCTAAGATAAAAGTCCTATATCATCGTTGAAATACCTTCCCTATAAAAATAAAAACACTCAAGAGAACCAACATATAGACAACCTTGATCTCAATTGATTACAGTTTATGAACTTCTTACAACATGTTGTTCCTAAAATTTATAGGGTCACAAAAAATTGACCAAACCTTCTTTGTTTTATAGAATTGTCTTACAGTGTTGAGGTCCTAGAATTTAAAGTGCTACCAAAAATGGAATCTTCCTCCTTTGAGGCATAATATTGTTTATGGAATTGATGTCCTCAAAATTCTATGGTCATAGAAAAAAAATAACCCATAAACCTTTGTGACATAGTATCTATCTTGTGGAACATGTTTTTTTCCTCAAATAACTTCTACAATGAAATAATAAGATTTATAGTGTGAGGATCATTCTCTGTTTCTCCAATCAACTTGCATCAGGAACTCTTTTCATGATATCTAATCACTATAAAACAGATCAAGAATCATCAAAATTATATACTCAAAATTTATTCTCATCATAATAAATGAGAGTTTGAATACGATTTATGCATTGAAATAAATATTCGCTAAATTGAATCAAATTTAATTCAATATGTTTAACAAAAAATTCTATAGATCTTGGTCTAAAATATCTCTCCCTTTTGATATTTTTGTCAACTAAGGAATATAAATCACTACAAACCTTATAAAATCTTACAACAGACCATTATTAAATAATTCTAAGCATATATGAACGAAATAAATGCAGGAAATATGAAAATTGAATAAATAATACCAAGATGTGTATAGAATTACAATGATCTATATCCAAATTTCTTTGAACATAAACATCTCAAAAATCTTATTGATGACGATATAACACTAAAAAATAGATTAACTTAATAAAATATAATTCATTAAAAAATCCTATATTCTCTTTAACAAACTGTTTGATTAGTTCACATAGACATACAATGTTGAAATCATAGCTTTTCAATTTTAATAACTCTCCCAAAATACATGCTCGTAGTTTAATATAAACACATATCAATGGATACTCCTCCTATAAGAAAGATCTATGTTGTAATTTTTCTCCCCCTTTGAAAAAAATATCCAAATAAAATATGAGATAGAGGAAAATCACCATTCCTTAGTTCAAAAATGAATTAGGATGAACACAAAACTCCGACGTTAGATTCTGGAATATTTCATTAGAAAAAGGATTAGTGAACACATTAGTAATATGTTCTTTTTTTCGAACATATTCCAATATAAATTCATTTCTATCCAAAATATCATTGATGAAGTGATATTTAATATCAATGTGTTTTCTCTGGGAATTTTTAATAAGACTATTTGAAAAATTTATTGCACTCTGATTATCACATACACAATGAAGTATAAACTTCACTACAACTTTTAAATATTATAAATGTAAATTCATCCACACTAAATATTTTGTGGCCTGAATTTCAACCATATATTTTTCCTTAGAAATACTTAACATCACACAACTCTACTTATTAGGGTTCCAACAAACACACCTATCATCAATGGAGAAAACCTCACAAGATGTGGATCTTCTATCATCAATACATCCAACCCAATCCACATCTGAATAACAAAATAGATCAAATATGGTCATCAAACTTGATATGAATAAGGAATATGATATGATTGAGTGGGGATTTATTAATAGGGTACTCAATAAGATGGGTTTCTCGTTCCAGACCTGTGATATTATTTTTAGGTGTTTCAGTTCTGCATGGATGCCTGTTTTGTTTATAGGGAGAACCCATGGTTTCTTTAATACAATTCGAGGCCTTTTTCAACAAGATCCATTATCCCTGAGAATTTTAATCTTTATGAAGGATATCTTAAACAGGATGATAAACAGAGGAATATCTAATGGGGATCTTCTCCCTTACATAAGGAGTTTGATACTTACACCCATATCACATTTAATGTTTGCGGATGATACAATTATCTTCATCAATGAGGGAAGGCAGTATGTGCAGGGGATTAATAAGATCTTCGAGACTTACTACAACTGGAGTGGAAAAAAAAATAAATAGGGAGAAGAGTCATTTCATTATGTCACATGCATGAAATTATAGCAGGGTGGTAGATATGGGTTATAGTTTGGGTATAAGGTGCGGTTCATTTCCCATGGAGTATCTTGGTACCCCCCCAAGTCTCTAAATATAATGCACATCAAAAATTTTGACCATTTGGTGATAAAGATTTAGGGGCACATTCTCAATTGGAAAAATAATTTTTTATCCTTTAGTGGTGGCATTACTCTTGTGAACAATGTCCTCTTTTCCATCCCGGTGCATGCTCTTTCATATACCACTGTGCCAAAGGGTGTTATCAAATCCATTGTTATAATTTTGGCATGTTTCATATTGGATGAATTATCAGAGGGTAAGAGGCAATGGGTTTCTTGTGGGAAGATGGATCGACCCATTCTGGAGAGAGGGATCAATGTTAAAATCCTAGTGAACACTATCCACTACATGAACGCGAAGCTAGCATGGGAGGTCATCAAGGAAAGAATTTTTGGTTGAAGCTGATGTCCTGCATGTACATGGTTAATGTTGAATCTTCATCGGTGAGTGGGTATCCACTATGGGCCTCAGTTAGTAGTGTTATATCAAATATCCTTCACCACTCACAGAGGATTATTGGAGAGGGGAACATACTGTTCTGGTATCACAATTGGTCAGGAAGGATTCTGGGTTATCTTGGGTACCCAGCCCCTACGATCACCTTTAAGGAGGTGAGACAGTACCCATATTTTTTTAGAACAATACAAGATTCTAACCAGCAGGCATTGTTTGACTCTATTATCATGAGCTTGGAGAAGTACCAATGCATCTTCACCTTTTCCCCCTTGGGTAAGTTCAACATGAAAGATTGTTGTAGGATAATCTCTCATCAGAAACTGCATGCAGGTTGGTATGATATGGATTAGTGTAAGAGGATCCATACTAAATTAAATTTCCTCACATGGAGTATCCAAAACCATGATCTACCTACTGATGATAATATTAAAAGTCTCAGCATCATCATGGCCTCATGTTGTCTTTGATGTATGAAAAAATGCGATGAAAGTATGATCCATATCTTCTTTGATGGGGAGTGGGCTCTCTAGGCGTGGAGATTCTTCAGGGAGTTTACAGAGTACTCCACTAATGTGAAAAGTCTTTACTCCTTCATGGAGTTATGGTTCCAAGTGATGAACGGTTCAGAGATAGAAATAGTGGTGAGATCTATTATCTTCAATGTGAGTTGTTGGTTATTATGGCAAGTAAGAAACCGGGCCCGGTTCGAGGAAATTACATCCACGGGAAGATCCATTATTACGAGAGAAAGGTGCATCTTGGTTGATATGTTTGTCCTTAATGGAAACTGAAATATAGATCCCTCCTTTCATAAGCTGTATACACCTCAAGTAGCAGTCTATAAGTTAGTTACTGGGCAACAAGGGCAATGGGTTTGGTGGAGTCCTCCTGGAGTTGGCCTTAAGCTTAATATAGATGCATCTTGTATGTCGGGTGAAATGCGTGGTGAAGGCGTGGTTCAGGATTCAAGGGGAAGCATGGATTTGGCCTTTAAGGTGCATTATGGAAGTGGAAAATCTTTTTAGTTGGAGGCCAAGGTGGTTCTTATAGGTATCACCATATGCAGGCAGAGGGAGCTTTACATCTACCAAGTGGAGACTGATTCCATGATTATCTATGAAGACCTACATGGTAAAGGTAACATATCTTGGTCTATATTATAAATCATTAAGAAATGAAAATCCTTCCTTGAAAGTAACACTAGTGTCACCCACACTTGTAAAGAGGGGAACAAGGTGGCGGATTACTTGGCCTCGCTAGCGACCCTTGAAAACTCAGCCAATTGTCTTTCCCAGGTTTCTCAATTTAAACCTGAGGGGGTGAACTTGATTTAGGGAGATTCTCTAGGCCTCCATTATTTCTGGGCCCCTTAGGCCTTGGTTTTCACCTTCTTTGTATTCATTTTATTTTGAATAAAAATAGTAATGTTGATGATGATGATAGACAATATTCTATTATAACCTTAATGTACCCAATAACCCCTTTTTACAGGTATAGAATGATATTATTTAGGTGCACTTTTATATTTGGAACATAGAGTAACAACATACATTAAATCTACCCTATAGGTATAATATATAACATAATTCCAATTAAATTACTAAATTATCTAGGATCAACATCATTTTCATGTCCATCTTTTAATATATTTGTTCCCAGTAAAATGGGTATAGAAATTGGCTTTGAGTCATCCATCCCAAATATTTTCATGAGTTCCTTAACATACTTCTCTTGATAAAGAAAAATGTGATCTCCCTCTAGAGAAATATTAAATCCAAGAATTCATCTTATATCTATAATAATAGACACTTCAAATAACCCTTTCATATCCTAAGAAAATTTCTTGCACATTTATTCAACATTCCTAACACATATGATGTAATCTATATAAACAATAATAAGAAGAGATTCCTATTTTTCATATTTGATTAAGAGATTATTTTCTACTTTTCCCATTATAAAATTCAACTTCTTAAAATAGGTATCCAGATTAGAATACCAAGAAACCGGGGATTTTTTTATCCCATATAAAGACTTATTTTGTCTACAAACACAATTCTCATTATTACAAAGCAAGAAACCACATGGTTTTTCAATATAAATCTCTACTTACAATTAAAAATTGAAGAAGGAAGACTTAACATACATTTGGAATATCCTGTATTGAATTTTTATTGTAAAAAAAACAGATTCTAATGGTTTCAATCCTTTAAACTAGAAAACATTTCTCATAAAATTACACTCCTTCAACATGAAAAACCTTTAAACACTAAGAATTATTTATTTCTCAGTACTTCCCCCTTTTTAATCAATTTATTATTTAACATTCACTTAATCCCAATTACATTTATATCTTTAGGTTTGGAAAATAACTCTAATATCTCATTATTTTAATTTTTATCCAATTATTAATACATATCACTAACCCCCTATGGATGATGCAATGCTTCTTTAATATTTTTAGGTTCAACTTGTGAGATAAAAGAAGTACGAGATGCTATTTTTAGAGTTTTCCTTTACACTAAATTTCAAAGATTTCAAATGATGTTCTAGATATAAAATTTCCTTTTCATCCTTGGATGAGTTGAGCGAGACTTATCATTATCACATGGAATGGATAAACCTTTTCACCAACTTATACATACCTAATACATTTATCATTTTTAAGTATTTCATCATGTTTTTTAATAGAATTGGAAACAAAAAATTTCCTGGATCTTTACATATATTTTATAAAAAAAATCTTATAGTATCTTTATTGAAACATCAGTGTCCCCTTCCATTTATAGGATAACCAAGAAGAATTCTAATAACCCCTCTTGGAATAAATTTATCTAGATTCTTTCCATTTATTTTGATGATTCATGAGCTACGAAATACCTAGAGATACTTTAAAAATTGATTTTTTTGATAAAACTCATAAGGGGACTTATCATAATTTGACTTATGTAAATAATAATTTTGAATATGAACCATTGCTCTAATATTCTATCTCCAAAAATATCAATAAGTCTGATGTTCTGTTAGTATTTTTTGAGACATCTACAAAAAACATCAATTATTTTATTCATCCACACCATTTTATTATGGTGTATATGGTGCACTGAGTTCATGTTATATTCCATGATTATCTAAATAAGATTCAAAATTCAAAGTTGTAAACTTAGTTCCAGTATATTTTTGAATCTTCTTGAGAGAAATAAACACTCCTTTGAAATTTTTTAAATAATTTCAAGGCATTAGACTTGTGCTTCAAAAACATTAAATAGGAAATATGAGTGAAGTACTCAATAAAAGTAATAAATTACTTATCTTCATTGTTTTATTGATTATTATTGGACCTATACACATCTGAATGAATGAGCTTCAAAGGATGAGTAGATTGAATCTCCAGATTTTTGTGTGAAGAGTTAATATTATTCCCCTTTTGGCATGTTGATCACATCCAATATATTTCACTCCTAAAAAAAGGAATATCAAAAACATTATTCTAATGTGGATGTGTCATGATCCAACCCTAACCAAAGATGGATCCACAACTACCCCAATCCTGCCTCCATAGGCTAGGGAAGATGACAAGCATTGGAATTCATATCTAAAATGGGAGGATTTTTCTTAAATTATCACACACACACACACACACACATCAATATTGATGCAAAATTATAGAGGGATAAAGGTAAAATATTGAAAATACTAGGGGGAATAAATATACATGTAAAACCTCTAGACAGTAGTAGAGTGCAGTATTGAAAATTGAAAAGTAAATGGAAAAAATTCCCACCCAAACATAAAGATTTTCCAACTTGAAAAAACTAGAAAGTAAAACACTCAGAGAGACCAACTCATGATCACCAATCTATGACCACCATACACTATGAAAAGTACTAGGTATCCCTAAGATCCTCTTTAGTCACAATCGAACTGTTTGTTGTCTTTATAAGTGATGACACATGCAGGAAAAGCCTATACAGGGTTGAGTATATACATACCTAGTAGGACACTCCGAAAGTTGATGAGGGGGGGGGGGGGCAGTAAGAGGTACAATAGGAATAGAAATATAGTAGGTAGTAAATAATATGTATCTCAACCCAATAAAGAGGAAGATTAATCTCATCTAATCACAACAGGCTTAATATGGCATGTATATGAACTAAACATTGAGTCTTTTCAACCCATAACTGAGAGAGTAATGTCATCCAACTACAAGAAGCTAAACATAAAAATCATGTGTCATACCCTTCATGTCTTCTCAACCCATGGAAGTAGGGTAAAAAAGTCCAAAGGTATGGATATATATATATATATATTCTCGATCAAAAAAATCCCAAACAAGAGAGAAATTGGATCTCAATCTCATAGATTATCCCATAATAAGAGTTTACATCAATTCCAAAATTCCATAAATAATGCCCACCATCTCACATATCTACTTCGAAACTATGCTGAATAATTGAGGGGGAACAAAATCCAAGTAGAGGACCAACACCAAAGTGCATCAGGGGGTTCCACTCTATAAGTATCCATAGAGGAGCCAAGCCTTGATGTATTAGGTGGTTCCATTTTCGTGTCAAGAGGAATCACACCCTATCTGATACGGGGGATACACTTGATAAGTTTCTATAGAGGATTGGATCCCAAACTAATGGGGGGTTCTGATCTATAGTTCTAGGACCTTTTCCTTGGTGAAATTGGGGGGGGGGGGTTACACTTTGGTCATTGAGGACCCGAGCCCTATCCGATATGGAGTTTCCACTCAGTAAGTAGAGGACCCACACCCAAGATGATGGGGGGGGGGGTCCACTCTATAGGTCTAGGACTCGTGAATTTGTGCGAAAGGGAGGGGGACTCCACCATAGTCATCAAGGATCCACACAATATATGATAGGGGATTTCACTTAGTATTCAGAGAACTTGTACCCAAGTTGATGGGGGGGGGGTCCAATCTATAGGTTGAGGACCCATTCCTTGGTTCGGCAGGGGGTTCCACTCTGGTCATTGAGAAGCCATGCCCTATCCGTTATGGGTTCTAACTCGGTAGGTAAAGGATTCATGCCCAAGTTGATGGGGGGGGGGGGAGGGGTTCCAATCAAGTGTCAGTGGTGATCCTTTGCCTAATCACTACCATCATTAGGCACCTTCTAAATAAGAACTATGCTTTAAATATTTCACATCATATCCCAAAATCCACAGTGGAGGGAACAATCATGTTCTATGTGAAAAAACACTCATGATAGGCTCTTTGTGGGCTAAAATACACGTTTAAAATAAGGATATATAAATGTTCTAAGTTTCCTCAAAAGAACCAAGGGTTACACGGGGTGTGAGGGGAACCACATGATGTGTGGTCCTGGTCCTTCAATTGGATGTGTCCCCGAAGGTACATGGCTCACCAACTGTGTATGGATACAGGACATTTATGTTGGAGTTGGTTCCCTAGAACCAAATTCTTCTATAATTTATGATAAACATGTATTCATTGGATAGATATTAATAAACTCCTTATCGGATCATGATTGCTCTTATATATAAAATTGCATGTGATAATGTCCTAAGAGTAGTTGTCTCACTAAAAGGTCATAACATATCCCTAATATGATGAGAACCCAGAAGTTTCATGTCATTATTCTTGAAAAAATGTTCTATAGCAGGATGATATCATTTAAAGGGACACAAATGATACATTATATTAGGGGTGTAGACTCATAAGACTTTGATTCACATTCTCATGGTGTATGACCTTGGTAATTTCTAGGAGGATATTATGAGAACAAGACCCACTAGTAGGAAATCCACATTTATAAGGGTCCTTATATATTCATACCTACAGATGTGTGTATTGGTACTTGGACTTTAAATTTTTTATTAAAGGGTATTATGGCTCATGAAATTAGATCTATTAGCGAAAAATGAAATGACATATGTTCATGGAGAGGTAGGATATATTGGGTGTGTCATGAGTAATACTGCATTAATGAATAATATAAGAAAGGATTTGTCCCTTCTATTCCATAATGGAGGTTGATATCTCATGCCCTATGTTGGAAATTATATAGCCTAAATAAAACCATGTCCGTGGGGTTCTATAGGCAAGTTCAATTTTTAGGAAGTCAAGTAATGAGAAATCGAGCACATGGGTTGATGTCACTTTCATACAACCTTCTTGATTGGAGATATCAAGAAAAAGACATTATATTACACATAAAGTGTTTGTATGAGGTGAAATGTTGTTTTGGCATTAAATTATTTCTCTATGGGTGCCTTGGTGTGTTTCTTGATGCTAACCTTGGACTTTGGACAGGTTCATCTAATGCCACTGATAAAGAGGCCTAGACGGTCACACACTAAGTGTATCTAGAATCTTAGTTAAATAATTTATTATTTAACATGTTGAATAAATATTATTCTCAGTTATGGTTAAATAATTATTCAGGAATGCCTGATTGCATTTATTTTGTCTCTAGTTATTCAAGAGAATATATTGGAGATAAAATATTTAATAAATAAATATTTATTTATCAATGAATAATGTAGTTATATTTATTTAATAAATAAATAGTCATTATTCAAGGCCTGATAAATAATGAGAAGGATTGGTGGACTAAGTATCGGGTTTGGTGAGAAACAATAATATTAAATATTATTTTATTAAAATAATATTCAATTATAACTTTAAAGTTAAGCTCTTATCAAGAAATAATAACATTGCTGTTATTATTTGTCATGGGGTTTCACTTGGTTAATAAAAGAATTAAGGATCCTATGAAAATTATTTTATGATTTCCTAGTGAATTAAATTTCTAGTTACATTATTCTCTAATTATCCAAGGGGAAACCTAAAGGCTATAAAATTGTGTTGGGAATTTTTTTTGGAGAATTTCGGTCGAGCCTAGAGAGTTCCTTCTTCTCAAAAAATGCTCTCAATAACGAGAGTGGTCCTCCTCCATCGGATAAAAAAGAATTCTTTGGAAGCAGTTCTCAAGGTGATTGAAGATGGATGCTGCAAGAGAAAGGATCTTCTATGAATCCCGCTAGAGGATATCTACCCTTGATTTCTACAACACAATGAAGGCACACTATAGATCTATGGTCAAACACATCAATGAAGAAATAATCACCTTGGAGGTAATTATTTAATTTAATTTAATTAATTATTTACAAAATATGTTGATCCTCTCTCTCTTAGTTCCAAGTTTCTATTTCATTATATTAATCCTTGATTCAATTACATGGATACTGGCATTCATCATCGTATTGATCTCAAATTGTTCCTTCAATATGGAAAAAATTAAAGTTGGGAACCAGCCATCCTGTGCTTCCACTGCATGCAGAACCTATAAGTGGTATTAGAGTGGGAATATTATTGTTTATAAATATTTAAATAATTCATTGATGATTTACTCTTTAATAATTTAGTTTATAAATTCAAGTTTAATCATTCTTACAATCTGAATTTTGTGTTCCATTCCTCCTTTCTCGTTTATCTAAGATCTAATAGAAATGAACAATTTTATAATTAAAATTAAATTGAGGATCTCATCAAGAGGTGCCGACAATTCCATCTAGATAACACAACAGTACAAACCGTGTATTCAGAGTTACACATCGTGTAATCTTCCATACACAACATGTAATCCATATCACACACCATGTAGTGGTGTTTAGCACATTAGCAGTAATTTATAAATTACACAAGCTGTGTGCATTAATGACACGCAGTGTAGTTAATTCTTAAATGGTGTGTTGACCAGGACAGACTAGCGCACAGTCAGCCAGACTACACGCAGTGTGGCCCATTGGACATGGCGTGTAGTCCCTTTGAGTCAGGGCTGAGTTGTGTATCCCATACACAGATTTCCCGGCTGGTGACTGTGTAATGTGAAGTCTACACGGTGTGTGGCACACTAGAGATTTCATGTACTCCAAATATTTCTAAAGTACACCTCACACACCATTTCCCCTGGCGTGTACTTACGATAGACGATGAGGAAGGTACACACCATGTAATTAGATCTACACGCTATTTAATTTTTCCAAATTACATAGATTTAAAATTTATTATTATAGTACGTAACACTTGAGACATGTACCTTTATGTGGGTGTAAATCTAGGACACAACATGTGATTGGTGTTTGATATATATATATATAAATGTTTAATTAACATCTGTGTAATTTTCAAAGATCTGCACATCATGTATGAGTTGTATTGCAATTATAATTTATCATGCATGCTACATGTAACAAAGAATAAAGTGTATACAATTATAATACATATTGGGTAATTTTGGATGAGTATTCATCATGCTACCTCAAAGGTACAAGTTATGTACAAAGTTAATTTTAAATGAATTTATTAATTTGTTTTAAATTATAATGGATGAGAATCTCAAGTAAATTCAAAAAAGGTTTAAGATAAAAGGATTGATTAATTAAAGATGATAATTAATCAATTCAAGCATGATTTATATTAAATTAGAACGATTAAAAAATTGAATTCTAGTTTTATTAAATTTGTAATTCATTGCATGCATGTGGATGATCATGAGCTAGACCTGACCGTTGTTTGTGATTGGTTTCCATTTTAATTTATTATTAAATTAAATTTTTGGCCTACATGCCTTCTATCCTCATTAATATGTAGGTTTTGTATTCCAATGGTTTCTTTTATATAAACCCCCATTTACCCCACACCTTCATGTGAGTAAAAGCATATGTAATGGATGGATCTCCCATGTTAGTGGAGGTAGTTCAAGTTAGGATCCGAGACAAAACCAGTATAAGGGGATAAAAAGGTGGATAGGTGGAAAGATATAAACATGAACCTAATTGGTAAAAGGTATTTATCCCCTAGGTCAGTGGTTAGTTTATCAAATTCTAGATAAACTAACCATTAGATTAATCTCATGATCAAACCCTTTATTTTATTTCTATCAGTTGTATGGTTATTCATTATGGATGATTTGTTAGGATTACAAAATTAATGAATTGAAAATCATGAAATAAGGAACTAAAATAAAATAGATTATGCGTAAATATTATATAATACACAGTAAATCACTTAATATTATCCCACTTAATATTAAAAATCATGTGAAAAAATAATAAATGGAAATTTACGCACAAAGGAAAAATCCCTCAACAAAATATTAAGTCGGTATAGCCTTCTATTAGGTTGAATAGAATCGAACCAGAGTTCAAAGTGCTTGACTAAAAAAAGTTGGGGTGCATTCAATTATTGGGGAATTATAATTTGAGGTTTTGAGTTGACTTGACTTAGTTTACATTAAGGGTTGACTACCAAAGTAGGACTTAGTGTAGCTGAGAGGCAAAGTTTGAGGAAATCCAAAATTAAGGATTTTAGGATTGGGGAGTCCACTCAATAGATCAAGGAGTAATGAGTTAATGCTGTTGGAATTGGAAATGCCTACCTAAAAACATTAAAATTACTTGACCAAAAAAAATTTGGGTAATGAAAAGTGTAATATGGATCCTTTCTGCTAGAATGTCTAAGTAACAGGATATTCTGAAGCTAATAGTGAGGGCTATTGGTTTTTGATAAAATAATGGGAGACTAATAAATATTTTTTTATTTGTATAATTTTATCAAGATAAAGTACTAAAATTATGATCATATTATTTGTAGAAACAACATTAAAAATGAAATCATACATATCTTTGTAATTCATACTCAAGAAGAAAAACCTTCTCACCAGTATTAATTTCCAGGAGTGGAAAAGGCACCTTTGGGTCATCCTTCACCCTGAAAGTAAACTATATGTGATAGAAGAACCTTTACCAGTTGCGCCTAGAAAAGAGGTGAGTGATGAGGAGATCTCTATGTACGAGAAACATCTAAATGATGCTATGAATGTTTAGTGCCTCATGCTATCATCCATGACCAATGAAATCTAGAAGTAATATGAGGAAATGGATGCTTATAGCATGATGGATCACCTTTGGGATCTCTATCAAGATAAGGAAAGATAAGAGAGGTGTGAGATCTTCAACGCTTTGTTCACCACTAAGCTTGGGGAGTATGTGCTAACTAGGCCTCATGTAGTAAAGATTATCAGCTACATTGAGCATCTTGACTTCTTAGGGATTGAATTCCCAGATGAGTTGTGTATAGATCTCATACTATCATCACCGCAAAAGGACTTCTCTAGTTTTATGGTGAATTATAATATGAGAAATAATGAGAAGAGTCTATCATAACTTCTAAACTTGATTCACCTAGTGTATAAGGACATGGGGCATGAAAAACCCACTATCCTTATAGTGAATAGGAAGATAAAGGATAAGGAAATGGGGCCTAATATTTACAAATAGACTAAATCCCCTGAGCATCGTCTAACCAAGATGAAGAAGATCCAGAGGCAGGGCAAGGAAAATGAGATAGTATGTTTTTCATGTGAGAAGTCAGGCCACTGGAAGAGGAACTGCACCCATAGGCAAGGGGAAGCCAAAGGTGCATTTTTTATCAAGTGAAATCTTTCCATTTCTACACATTGGGTTTAGATACATCTTGTTGTGATCATATCTTTATTAAAATATAGGAACCGAGTAGATTTCATAAAATTTCTAGAGGAGCATTGGATTAGAGAGCTGTCGACAGTTCGAGACTGGCGCTCTTTCCATTGGTGACTACCACCTTTCGTTACCGACTGAGATGATTTTGGTTTTACATGACTGTTATTATGTACCATGTGTTTCCATGAACATAATTTTTGTATCATGTTTAGATATATATGGGTTTATTTTCAAATTCAAAAATAAAATTTGTTTCTTTTATAAGGAAAATATATGTTATGGTATGACACATTTAAATAATGGCCTTTATGTATTAAATTATGAAAACCAAGTGTTGGAAATTGATAAAGAATCAAGTTCACATGACTCATATTACACCTAGTCGTGGCATCATCACCTTGGTCATATAAATGAGAAGCACCTGACAAAGCTCTTTCAAGATGGGTATTTAGAATCTTCCGAGCTAAAACAACTTGATGGATGTAACACTTGTTTACAAGGGAAAATAACCAAACCACAATTTGGTTGACATGGTGAAAGTGGCACAGATCTTCTAGGATTGGTACACACTGATGTGTGGAAAATTTCTAGTAGAAGCTAGAGGTGGATATTCTTACTTCATAACTTTTACTAATGATTTGAGGGGATATGGATATATTTACTTGATGAGGTATAATTTTAAGTCATTTGAGAAATTCAAGGAATTCAAGAATGTGTAGAGAATCATCCTAGTAAGAAGATAAATAATATTCGATCAGATCGAGGTGGACAATATAATAACCAATATTTCATAAAATTTTTATGAGAGTTTGTGATTATATCTCAACTCACTCCACCTTATACACAATAGTGGAATGGTGTTATTGAAAGGAGGAACTGTACCTTGATAGACATGGTAAGGTTGATGAAGAGTCATGAAGATCTTCTGTTATCCTTTCAAGGATATCCATTACAAACTGATGCATACACATTAAACTGAGTACCAAGTAAAGTAGAAAATAGAATTCCCTTTGAGCTATAGAGTGGAAAGAAATCCATTTTATTGCATACATGTGTATGAGGATGTGAGGAGTTCGTTAAGGATTTATCAGGCAACAAACTAGCACCCTAGGGAATGAGGTGTATCTTTATGGGGTATCCCAAGGAAACAAAGGGATACTACATATACAACCCCTTATACAAGAAAGTGACTATTACTATAAAATACATCTTTATTGAGAGGAATCATATACTTAAAAAGGATAGTGAGTGAAAGATTGAATTCAATGAAGTTGATGATCAAGATACATAGGAGTTGGTACAAGAAAAAGTTCCATAGGTCCTTATAGAAGAAGTAGTTACTGAAACACAAGTACTACATAGGAGTGTAAGAGAGGTAAGGGAACCAAAGAGATATGATTTTCTTGTCACTGAGGATGGTGACTTAATATTGTTAGACAATGATGAACCTCTCTCCTACAAGGAGTTAGGGGAGAGCTCAAAAGTTTCTAGATGATTAGAAGCTATGAATTATAAGATGGATTCCCTGTATTAGAACCAAGTTTGGGTTCTGGTCGATGTTCCAGTTGTTGTAAAGCCTATTGGTTGTAAATGGGTATTCAAGAAAAAAATAGACATGGAAGGTAATGTAAGTACATATAAAGAAATTCTAGTGGCTAAAGGGTTTAAATAACATCAAGAAATTGACTATGATGAAATCTTTTTTCCATTTTCCATGTTTAAATCCATCATAATCATATTTTCCATAGTAGATTACCATGACAATGAAATTTGGCAGATGGATGTCAAAACTTCATTCCTTAATGGGAACCTTCAAGAAGATGTCTATTTGACAAAACTGGAGGGGTTTGTGAAACTTGGTGATGCCAAAAGGGTTTTCAAGTCGCAAGGTCCATTTATGGATTAAGGAAGGCATCCAAGTCATGGAATATTAGATTTGATGAAGCCATAATAAAATTTGGTTTCATTAAGAATAAATGTGATCCATGCATTTACAAAAGGTTTAATTGGAATGCGGTTGTTATCCTATTAGTATATATTGATAACATATTACTTATTGGAAATGACATACAAGTGTTAAAATCTGTTAAAGACTAGTTGAACAAGTGCTTCTCCATGAGGGATTCAGGTGAACAAACCTACATTTTAGGTATCGAGATCATTCATGATAGATTCAAGAGGATGGTTGGACTAAGAAAAATTATATATATTGAAAAAATACTAAAGAGATTTAGTATGGAATAATACAAGAGTGGATTGGTTCCAATGTCACATGGTTTACATATTAATAAGAAAATGTGTTCCTAGATATAGTAGGAGAAAGTTATAATGAGTAATATCTCATAGCTATAGGATCAATCACGTATTCCATGTTATGTACAAGACTTGATGTTGCCTATGCACTGAGCATAAAAGGAAGATATCGAGAAGATCTCGGAGAACATCATTGGACTGCTATTATAACAGTCCTTAAGTATCCAAGAATAACTGAGGATATGTTCCTAGTATATAGAGGAGATAAGGAGCTTGTCATCAGAGGGTATGATGATGCTAGTTTTTAGATAGATTAGGATGATCTGAAGTTGCAATCAGGATATGTTTTCTATCTCAACGGAGGAGTTGTGAGTTGGAAGAGTTTAAAGCAGCCAGTTGTTTTTGATTCTACAGCGGAGTGTAAATATATAGTGGCTTTTGATGCAGCTAAGGAAGCCATCTAGATTAATAAATTCTTCTCGGATCTTGATGTGGTACCTAGAAGTAAAGACCGTATCACATTGTATTGTGATAATACTATAGTGGTGGCTCTTGAATAAGAGAGAAGGTCACATCAATAGACAAAACACATACTCTGCAAGTATCACCTATTGAGAAAATTTTATACAAGGGGTGAAGTTGTAGTGAGAACAGTATCCATAAAAGATAACATGGTGGACCCCTTAACTAAAGTCCTATCTTAACAGAAGTATGAGTATCATGTGAGAGCTAGCAGACTGAAGGTTGTTAGTAGTTGGCTCTAGTCAAAGTGAGAGTCTTTTGGAGTTGGTTCCCTAGAACCAAATTCTTTTGTACTTTATAATAAACATGTATTCATTGGATGGATATTAATAAACTCATTATCACATCATGATTGTTCTTCTGTGTAACATTGCATGTGATAATTTCCTAAGGGTAGCTATCACACTAAAAGGTCATAGCAGATCCTTTCTATGACGAGAACCTGGAAGTGCCATCACACTATTCTTGAACATATGTTATGTAGCTAGATGATATCATTTTAAGAGACGAAAATGATACAATATATCAGGGGTGGAGACTCATAAGACTTTGAGGCACCTTCTCAGGGTGTACACCCTTGGTAATGTCCAAGAGGATATTAGGAGAACACGACCCACCAGTAGAAAATCCACATTTATAAGTGTTATTGGATGTTTTTATCTATATATGTGTGTATTGGTCCTTATAATTTAAGATTATTATTAATGTGTATTATAAATCATGCACTTATACGTATTGGTGAAAACTATGATGACATATGTTCATGATGAGGTAGGATATGTTGGGCGCGTCACGAGTAATACTGCATTAATGAATAATGCAAGAAAGGATTTTCCCCATATGTTCCATAACAAAAGTTGACATATAAATCCCTTTGATGGAAACAACATAGCCTAAATAAATCCATGTCCATTGTATTCTATAAGAAAGGTCAATTTTTGGGAAGTTAAAGAATGAGAAATAGAGCACATGGGTTAATGGAACTTGCATGCAACCCGCTTGATTGGAGATATCAAGACAAATGGATTATATTTCATGGTAAGCATTCGTATGAGGAGACATGTTGTTGATACATTAAATTATTTCTCTCTGGGTACCTTGGAGTGATACTAGAAGCCAACCTTGGACTTTAGCCAAGCTCGTCTAATAACACTAAGAAAGAGGCCTAGTGGGTCACACACTAAGTGTATCCGGAATCTCAATTAAATAATTTATTATTTAACAAGTTGAATAAATATTTTTCCCAGTTGTGGTTTAATAATTATTCATGTATGCTTGATTTCATTTATTTCATCAGTATTTATTCAAGAAAATATATTGTGGATGGAATATTTAATAAATATTTATTTGCTATTTCAGTAAATAAAAAATTTATCTATTTATCAGTGAATAATGCAGTTATATTTATTTAATAAATAAATAGTCGTTATTCAAGGCTCAGTAAATATTAAGGAGATTTGGCGGACCAAGTATTTGGTTCAGTGAGAACTAATAATATTAAATATTATTTGATTAAAATAATATTTAATAGTAACTTGAAAGTTAATTAATTGTCAAGAAATAATAACATTACTTTTATTATTTAACATGAGGGTTTCATTTGGTTAATAAAATAACTAAGGCTCATATGAAAATTATTTTATGATTGCCTGGTGAATTAAATTATTGGTTATATTATTCTCTAATTAGCCAAGGGAGAAACCCACAGGCCAACCAATAGTGTTGTGCACAACAATTTGGAGAATTTATGTCAAGCCTAGAGAGTTCCTTCTTCTCTAATAACATTTTCAAGAATGAAAGTGGTCCTCCTCTACCAAATTAAGGAGAATTAGTTGGAAGAAGTTATCAAGGTGATCGAAGGTGGATGACGCAAGTACAAGGATCTTCCGTGATAGCACCTAGAGACTCCTTTAGCGACATCTAGAGATTTGTGGAGCACATGTGGATCACCGCTAGATGAGTTCTACCCTTCATCTCTAGAATGCAATGAAGTCTCACTAAAAATATGTGGTCAAACACATCAAAAAAGAAATAATCACCTTGGAGGTAATTATTTAATTTAATTAAATTAATTATAAACAAAATATATTTATCCTCTCTCTTTTGGTTCCGAGTTTCTATTCCATTATCTTATTATTTGATTCAATCCCGTGGATACTGGAATTCATCGTCATATTGATCCCATATTGTTCATTGAATATGGAAAAAATTAAAGTTGGGCACCCCATCCCATGCTTCCACTGCACCAGGAACCTACAATTTAGAGGGTCTACACGATGTTCCCATGCCACTCGGGGTCCCACCCATGAGGTTATTCATGTCTGTGTATCCAAGATGTATTCATGTACTTTGGTACCCAGTGTACCTATCCGTGCCCATGACTATGTACTCCCAGAGTACACACTGACTCCACTAGGACAAGGTCACATGACCTTTGGGGGTCCCAAATAGTGTTTGATAATTATAACCATCTGAAACCCTATCCACCACATCCAGGGCCTAACACATTGTGTGTTATTCGAGCCACACAACATGTAGTCAAGATTTTTATATAAATCTAGATCCATTCTAAAAATTCTAGATAATATGTTTCCACCCTCATATCCAGATTCATATTTACTAAAAAAATATGGATATAGTCATCATTGGTCGTTTCCGGCTATTCGATGGCAAAAAAAGTTTCATCCACTCATCACAGTGGTTCGTTAATCCCACACACCTTGGTTTCCATAGACATTTATGATTGGATTTACGATCATGAAAACGACCTCCTAAAACCTATAATCAGTTCTGATATATCTTTGATTATTTGATTCATCCCTCACATGCGATTCTACTGTGAATCTGGGGATCCAATCTGGCTCAGTACCTCTGATAATGTCGAATAGGGACTGTGCGGTCTAACCAGTGAAGAACATGAAGAAATTGTTTTAGGAAGGAAGAAGAATAGATTTATATTGATCATTTCCAATAATACATATACAATGATCAATAATAGGGATATCTGATGTTAGAAAATAGTTGAGTAATCAATTTAATCGGTACATATGAGCATGCCAAGGATCTGAAATTTGTGCAGATCATAAACAAGACGATTCTACTCAATCAATTTAGAAAAAATAGGTGAAATATTTGAATTTAAAAGTCCTACCTAGATATTGGATAATTCTTCATCAAAGAACACACATTCTAAAAAAATGGAAGTCATTGCATTCAATACATCCCAATTTTCTCTGATCTAGAGATTCATTGTTGTTGGATGTGATTTACCAATAGGAAGAAGGATAAGCTCTCGATGGTCCCAGAATTTTGAGGCTAACCGCAAAAAAATCCCCATAATGATATATTTAAGATAAATAAAAATTAGTTTATTCAACTAAATTAATTAAATTTAAAATTTAAAAAAAATTACTGAACAAACCACCAATGGGAAAGTTATCTGAACACTCACGACCAACCTATTTTAGTTCATGCCTAGGGAAGAAATGAAGTTCCAAACTCAACCGTGGTCTCAAATTTATGATCCAAGATTCTATTTAAGATTTATCCCATTTTATTTAATAAATTGAGTTCATGTAATATAAAATATATTTAATATTTTTATAAAATTAATTCCAGGTACATCGAGCCTCAGAATCACATGTTGTCTCAGCGTATGACTCTAGAAATATATATAGAAATTTTTCAAAGTCTTATAAGAAAAAAACTCTGTCTCTAAATCATTCCATCCTTCAAAATTTTCTTCCTTGAAAATAAAAACTAAACAAACAACTCAGGATATTATGCCTGTATCTAAACATCCTATTCCCATGAGCTTTCTTACACATTCTCATGCTTCTACAACACATGAATGGAGAGGATGATCCATACACATAGAGTCCTTTCTGGTCAATACTTGATCACTAATGGGTTCTCCACAAAGGTGGCTCCATCCTCGATGCCGTTATATCCCCATTTAATGATGTGCATAGGATCATGAATTTATATCCTCATATAAGACACATGGAAGAAATCATACAGCTTCTCTAGTTTCAGAGGTATGGAGAGGTAGTAAGAAAACTCTCCAAACCTCTGTAAAATCTCAAATGGCCTAATAAACCTTGGTGATAGCTTTCCTCCCTAGTCGAACCTTTGCAATCCTTGTCGCAAAGAGACTCTTAAGAAAACATAGTCTGCTTGGTTGAACTCCAAGGGTCTATAATGAATATTTTCATAAGATTTATACTTTCTCTAATTCATCCTCATCATCTCCCAAATGACCCAGACCTTCTTCTTCATCACCAACACCAACTCTGGACCCATAAAATATGACTTGAAAATATCTATCCAGCATAAGGATGACATTTAGGGTTTGTTGTACAGGTACTCAAAAGGTTCAATGAATATTGTATAGTGGTATCTATTGTTTTATGCATACTCTACCAAGGGAAATTAATACTCCTAGCACCAGTCGAAGTCTCACAAGAAATCCCTCAACATATCCTACAACACCTAGATAGTGTGCTCAGTCTACCCATATTTCTGGGGGTGAAAGGATGTACTCATCCTCATATGGGTCCCAACTTCCTCATGTAGGACTCTCCAAAAACATGATGTAAAATGATCATCATGATCGAAGATAATCACTGAGGGAACCCCAGGTAGGTGAACAAAATCCCGTGCATACAACTACCCCAAACTCTCCACCAAACTCTGCTCCATGATAGGAAGGAAGTGTGAAAGCTTTTTGATTTGATCAACTATCATCCCGATGGCATCATGGACCATTTCTATCTATCGAAGCCCTATCATATAGTGCATGTATATTGTATCCCACTTCCATTATATGATCTCAAGGGGTTGAAAAAAACATATCGGAACTTGGTGATCAGCCTTCACCTAATGACAAGTGACACACTAGGTGACGAACTTAGCTACACTCCATCTCATGTTGGACCACCAAAACTACCACTGAAGGTCTCTATACATATTCCCCCCATTTGGATGTAAAGTAAAGGGGAAAAGTGCAGAACTCTCACATTACCTCCTCCATCATCATAATTGGGACCACCATCTATCCTTGGAAAAAGATGATGTGATTACCTCCTTTTGGATATACATATAGTGAATCCCCCGAGTATATCTCATCACGTAAGACCTCACAATCAATTTCTCCAAACCGAGACACTCTCATATGCTCATGAAGTGGAGGAGTCAATACCATCGACTACAGAAAATCTATACCCTACTGCTCCACTAGGGTCAGCTGAAAGGAAGCCAACTACTCAGAAGCCTCCAGCACCAAGCGATCTTGGTACTTCCTACTAAGGGAATATTCTACTACATTTCCCTTCCATGAAGTATAGAATATCTCAAAGTAACAGTCCTGTAGAAATTCCATCAACATCCACTGTATTAGGTTCAAGTTTATCTATGTGAAGACGTACCTAAGACACCAATGGTCTGTGTAAACCAAAAAGAACTCTCCAAGAAGATAGTGCCTCCACATCCTTAGATCGAATATAACTACTTCCATCTATAGATAATGATTTGGGTAGTTATACTCATGGTTTATTGATTGGCTTGACCTGTATGAGATAAATACCTACCTCTGTATCAACACGTAGTTGACCCCAACTCTTGATACATCACAATACACCACATAGTTCACACCATACTCATATAGTATGAACATAAGAACACTAATAAACCTCATCCTCAAATCCTTGAAGGACCTCTATAACTTCCCAGTATATATAAAAGGATGCCCTTTCCACATCAGGTCAGTCAATGGGGCTACAATCCTGGAAAAGTCTTTCGCAAACTACCTGTAGTACCAAACTAGGATAAGAAATCTCTACACCTTTGACACACTCTTGGGTGGATCCTAGTAAATCACTGAATCAATATTTATTGGGTCCATGAATAAACCATAATTAATAATGAAATTACCTAGAAGGTGAGCCTCAGGAATCTAGAACTGAAACTCTGAGAGCTTACCGTAAATATGGTTCTATAGAAAAAAATATTGAACCATCCTTAAGTGTGATACACGATCCTCCTATGATGTAGAGTAGATGAGTATGTCATATTTAAAGAAAACCACAAACTATTCCATGTGTGGTTGGAAGATCTAGTTCATCAAAACCATAAACACAATGAGGGAATTTGTCACATCAAATGGAATCACTAGGAAATAATAGTTTTTTAGTGACATTGGAATGCCATATTTGGAAAATCAGCCTCAGAATCCCTCAAATGGATGTAGCCATATCAACGATCAATATTCAAGAACCATATCATGACTCAACACTAGTCAAAGAGGTTGTAAATCCTTGGAAAGGGTTTTGTGTTTTATATCATGGCCATATTTAGGTAATGAAAATCCACTCAAATCTAGAAGCTCTCATCCACCTTTTTCATGAACAATAATGGAGCTACCTAAGGGGACACACTAAACATGAGGAAAATCTTCTCTAAAAGTTCCTCCAATTTCAACTGTAGCTCTCAGATATGGGTAGGGGCTATTTGATATGCCTCCAAATATAATAGAGTGGTCCTAAGATGTAGGTTGATACAAAACTCCATCTCCCACCTCAAAGGTAGTCCCAGAACGTCATTGAGGAGGACATCCATAAAATACTCCATGACTGAAGGAATCCAGATGAATGAATATCATACTACACTAAGGGATATACTCAACAACTAATGGGTGCGATATAGCCTCCTGCTCGAAGAACCCAGTCGTTCCGCTATGAGATATCTCTCTCCCATAAAGGTGAATCTCATCTGATTAGTGTGAAGGAATATGACTCATATGTGGTGATATTCAATATGGGATCATAGCATGGAAAATAAATATATACCCAAGATGAAATCATAGGGTTCCATCATAATGACCAAAAGGTTCAACATGAACCACTATCCACAAAACGATAGTTCAAAATGCTAATAGATAAAAGATACAGAAGAGGTGTTCCCTATAGAAACCTCAAGACAAAGATAAGGGGATAACACCTCAATAGGGAGCTATAACTCTCACACTAGGTGTATAGATACGAAGGAATGACTATAACATGAGTCTAATAATACTGAATAATGATTATAAAATACACAGACTATACCTCTGATCATCTCATGTTCCACGCTGTCATTTTCCTCTAGATCCTATAGCAATCTTCAGCCCTGACTACTGGCTCCCTGAGCCTGATGTGGGCTGACTTGTCATGACCCAACCCTACTCATACTTGAGCCGCAACTACCCCAAGCCCGCCTCCATAGGCCAGGGGCTGGCGACCAGCGCCGAAGGCACAATAACTCGGGGAGGCCTTTGCCTAAGTACCAGTACACATACACACGCAACACACTCAATGCAAAAGTGAAGATTAAAAGAAAAGACAAGTAAAGAAAAGGGAAACTGCTATATATATACCAAAAACGTGCATCGACCTCTAAATAGTAAAAGTAAAGTGCTAAAAAGGAAAAAGGGGAAAAACACGTGCCCAACCAGAAAAGGTGCCACAACCCAGCAATAGGTAAACAAAAAGAAACAGCTGATGGGTCTCCCACCTGGAACCTGGGTATGACCACCACACGTGCTCCAAGCTCCCGAAATCCTAAGATCCTCTGAAGTCACGCTCCACCTGTCCGTCGTATGCAAGGGCACACCAAGTGCGGGCAAAGCCCAAGTAGGGGTGAGTATAAAATTACTCAGTAGGATACCCCGAAGGCTCGAAGGAGCAACAAATGAGGTACTGGAGGGTGAGCCGTAGATCGAACAGTGAAAGTAAAGGAGTACAACAAGAAGTGCAGTGAAGAGTATAGTAGAGAGTGCGGCTCAACCCAACAAGAGAAAGGAGGTAGACTCATCCAAACACAAGGAGCTGGAAACTGTGAGAAGATGAACTTCATGTCGAGTCTTTGCTACCTATAGCAGGAGAGTAGACTCTCCCAACCATGAGAAGCTAGACACGGAAAGCATGTGGCATACCCCGCACGTCTTTGCCTCTCTTGGAAGGAGAGTAACCAAACCCAAGAAGTGGGTACCAGAATAAGGTATATACATATCCTTATGCTCAATCAAGAAGCCCAAACAATGTCGTAAGGGGATCTCCATCCCGTAGCTCAGCCCAAGAAAAGTGAGTAGCCAATAATCCCAGAAGTAACACCATCGATACCCAACATCCCACATGTCTGCCCCGAACTACAAGTCAAGGGGCTCAAACCACCGCACCTCGACAATATCCTCTTTGGGCGGCACTGACTCGCCCTCACAGTTTTAGGTCGCATCACAAGGACGCGTCTCGGTGGGGGAAAGCGCTCCTTGTACTTGAGAGTTTTGGGGGAACGTCAAACCAAAACTCGTCACTGCCCCGCAGTCGAGAGGTCTCCTCAAAGTCAAGATCATTACATCAATAAATCGTATAACCAAGGGTCATGCTCCGATAATCACAGAGGAAAGCCAAAGACTAGCCTAGAAGAAAGGACTGAGTCTGGAATGCCAATAGGTGTACCGCTGCCCAGCCCTGCTGGAGGGTAATTCATAATATGATATCTGGTGACCCACTGCCCAGCCCTGCTGGAGGGTAAACCATAATATGATATCAGGTGACCCACTGCCCAGCCCTGGTGGAGGGTAAACCATAATACATCATCAGGTGTCCCACTGCCCAGCCCTACTGGAGGGTAAACCTCGGATACGATATCAGGTGACCCACTACCCAGCCCTGCTGGAGGGTAAACCATAATAAGTCGACATGCGACCCACTACCAAGCCTTGCTGGAGGGTAGACCTGGAATAAGCCGTCAGGCGACCCACTGCCCAGCCTTATTGGAGGGTTGACCTGAAAGAAGTCGACAGGTGACCCACTACCCAGCCCTACTGGAGGGTAAACCCGGAACAAGACGATGGACGACCCACTGCCCAGCCCTGCTGGAGGGTGGACCCTCAAGAGTCGACAGGTGACCCACTGTCTAGTCTCTGCTAGAGGGTAAACCCTGAACAAGTCGACAGGTGACCCACTGCCCAGCCCTGCTAGAGGGTAGAACTGAAACTGCTCTGGCCATCTCTACTGGATGGTACAACACTGGCTAACCGATCACAGAGTGGGTATCGTGCAGCCATCAGGCTCCGAAACAAGACCAGGGGAAACCACTCAACCCTGCTGATCTAAACCATCGAGCACAGAGCTGGGGAAAAAACTCAACCCCGCTGGTCAATGAATGAGAACCAAGGGACCCTCTATGTCGCTAGAGGTCAAAGGTATGCAAAGAATAACACGACACACACCTGGGGCCCACACGACGTGTCGTCCCAAGTCAACCCCTACCAAGCTCATAGACGTCCTCAGGTACAAACTACCACATGTACCTCCAAGCGTTCCGGTATACTCCCAGATTATACCACGTTCTAGCCCAAAGGCTATCGTGAAAATGGAACCCAACGTCAACGCGAAGGCGTGACATAACAACTCCAACCTACCACCTCAATGGCTGAGGCACAACCAATCACATCTCTTCACTCACACAGGAGTGCATGCGATCACACGCCAAGGGTTCTCTGCAAACATAGAAAGAAGAACCGCCATCAGAGCGATTTTCACATTTCCACATTTAATAAGACCACACAAGAGGCTCTGTACAACCAAACAGATCGCACCGTTGTAATCCTCGCAGAAAAACACGCGAGATTGACTACTTACTCGCCTCAAATGGATATCCGATAGAAAAGTCACCAACACCGCCTCACGCCCGAGCGACGTCCCATGATCCTGAGCCTCAGTCCCGAAAAAAGTCGGGCGCATCGTACCATTGTGATCCCCTTGGGAAAACATGTCAAAAAGACTGCTCACTTGAGCACAACAGATATCCGGAGAAAAAGATGCATTCCGGCGCACCGCACACGAGCAGAACTTCGTGGGACCCGCAACCTGGTCCCAAAACAAAACAAACGGATTGCACCGTTGTGATCCTCTCGAAAAAGCGCACAAGATAGACTATTCACTTGTCCAAAACGGTCTCCCGGTGATAGAGATGGAAAATCACTATCGACGCCCAAACGACCATCGTGGGCCCGCACCATCGTGCAGAATTAAAGTGGGCGGATTGTGCCATTGGAATGCTCTTGAAAAAACACTCAGAATCGACTGATCGCACGCCCCGAATGGATGTCTAATGAAAAAGTTGTAAAAAGTCGCAACCCGCTCGAACAACAGCCCATGGGGCCCACGCCTCAGCCCCGGTGGCCTGCACCAGCACCGTTCAGCCACGCCTGAAGCCTACGCATGACGACATCCCATCCTGCTCCGATCACCGCACCACCGCCTACCCACAACCGTCCTAACTGGACTCCAGATCTGCCGCAGCCCTATGCCAGATCGCCCCTCTTGTTGCCTCGCTCCCAGCAAGCTCCAGCCTCGCGGCCAGGCTGTCCAGACCACCCTCATCCGGTGCACCGACAACCTCCCCTGCACTGGTAGCTAGCCACGCCACCCCACAGGTCCCCTGCACCGGCCGCCTTGGACTCCATCCCCTCCGGCCAGCCGCCCTACCGCCGCCTCGACCAGAACCCTCACCAGAACCCTCCCCGGAACCCTCACCGGACCCGTGCCCCGGAATCCTTGAGTGCGCTATTCCGGGTTCGATCTAACTCGAAAAGAATACAAATGCAGATCTTCAATCCTCAGGTCGGATGTTGGTGTCTGTATGCCGCGTCCAATAGAACATTTGATGCGCACGCGGAAGTACAAAAGCAAAAAAAAGGGGTCGATCGATGGTCGTAAATATGTGTTCATCGTTATTGATGTTCAAAATTAATCGAATTGACAATGAACAATTTTATGAATCAAATACATTAATTAGGGATGCAAAATTCAAAACAAAGAATCCTACCTGGAGGAAGATAGCATGAGAGGAAGGGAGTTTCTTGGGAGAGGAATGGGAAGGGTTTCACCAGGAAGAGGGTGGGGGAAGAAGAAGAGATTAAATAATGAAAATCAATTAAACCTTTAATTAATTAAAAACTCAACCAAATTTAAATCCGCGTCCGAAACCCCAAACGCAGTGAAATTTAGGTCACGTCTAGTGTAAAAACTAGCTCCCGAGCACAACGGTGGTCTCAGAATTTGATTTCGAGCTTCTGTTTGAATGTTATAAAGCTGGACGTCCAAAGCCGCCAAATTATGAAAACTCCTATGGGACCATTTTTCACAGACGGCCCGTGCCCGCGAAACTTATGCCCCTCCTAGGGTAAATGACACGCTCTGAACTCAACGGTAGCCTCAGTTTTCCAATCCGAGCCACCGTTTAAGAGATACTGAGTTTAACCATTAAACGGATAAATTAATTATTTAATTTATCTGTTTCACGTTCTGAAAGCGGGCGAGGGGTCCGAACGTCCCACGACAACATGTTTTATGCCGTTACTAGGGTAAACACCCCATTCCGGACCCATCCGTACACTCAGATCTCTGATCCGAAGCACCTTTTAGGAGTTATCCCATTTATTTGGTGTTCCTAGTGTGAACGCACTGAAAATTTAATTCCGGCCACTCAGGGGCTTGGAATCGCACTCCGTCCGAAGGAGCTGCTCTGAAATAATATCAATAATATTCCATAGTCTTTCGCAGCAAAAACTTGGTTCTTACATGCCTGGTGATGATGGTGGAAGGATTTCATAACATCAACCACCATATACAAATCCTCCTTCTCCTCCTCCAGCTCCACCTCCCTAGAGACCACCATGCCCTCTTCTGAGGGATCCCTAATAATATAGATTCCTCTCCTGTGGTGGTATTTCATCAATTTTTATATGCTTCTCAGCATGTATGGTTAGGCAGTCATGTGCCATGTGACCTCACTTTTCACAAGCATAGCGCCACACCTCTGTAGGCTTCCCTGGTCCTCTAAACTTCCCCTGACCATGTGCTTAAGCTTGACCATGGGGAAGTTTCCAGCACCAAGATCCCATTGACTGGTGCCTACTAGTTTCTGCAGACAACTCAGCTCTGTAATACACACTTCTAGATCTAGCTATATGGTGTCCCTCTAAGAGGATAATCTATGTCACTGATACCCTCTCTAATACCCTATAATAGGTGGGGATACAAAAGGGTACCACACTGGCACATATATCTCTATTCAGTCCTTTCTCAAACTTCAATGCTTAGAGGTAGCCATCTCGTATCATGTAGAGGGGGTACCGGGTAAGGTGTGTGAACCTCTCCACATACTTAGCCGATGTCATCCATTCCTGATGCAGCTTCAGAAGATCCTGAATCAGAACAGAGTGAAAACAATAGGGATAGTAATCCTCCTGAAACATGTGCAGGAAGTCAATCCATGAGAGTGTCGACTCATCATGAATCTAGGTAACAAGTCTCCACCATTGATGAGATACTCAATGGAAACAGATAGTTGGTATCACAACCACATGATTTGTTGATGTTAGGATGAGCCTGAGGGTACGAAACACCAAATATAGCCAATACTCTATTGCCTAAGGATATGTCTCTCCATAAAACCTCAATGGACTATAGAGATGGAACCCATAGAGCGTGCTAATATTGCACACATCCTCAACCTGCTCTTCTAGTATGATCTGTTGTTGACATGTGGAGGTGGTGCTACCTACCCACATAGAGGAAGAAAACCATGGGATAGTACCTAAATTGAGGCCTTATCTCTAATTGGATCTTCACCATGATCTAGAATTGATATCCTAGCTGGCTATCTTCATGGAGGCATCCTGATATTTAACCAAGGCATACCACAGTTAGTTGAGAACACACACACACACACAAACACAGATATATATATATATATATAATGAGGATATATATAAAGAAGGATAGTTAATTAATTAATCCTATATGATGCATGTACCATTGATCCACGTAACAAATGACTTGGTATTCCAATTTGACAAGTAGTTAGTTAGGGCCCTAGTGAATTGATACATCGACCGCCCGTACCATCACCAGACTCCTTGGCATTAGAGACACACTTGAAACACTATGACATTGTTTCCCTATTCCTAGCTAAATCCTCATAATGGAACTACTCAAAAATTCATCCCAAGGAATGAACTTCTTTAATAACATTCTAACACAACCCGACCCTAACTGGGGCTTGAGTCACAACTACCCAGATCCATCCTCATTAGGCTAGGGGTGGAAACATGCGCCGAAAGGCCTATACTAAATGGGAGGCCTTGGAGTATGATCTAGTGCTCATTCTGTCGACTGATAGTTGATAGGCCGTAGAAGGATTTCATAACCCCTCAGGATTCCGATGTAGAGGATGATCCATTTTCCTAAGTACAAGACCCAGGGAGATACACTGCTCCACCTGCACTAAGGCCTCATAAGGTTTGAAGGTCGAGACCAGGGGGAGGGATTGAAGAGGGACTCTGATGAGAGGAGAGACATAGGGCAGATCATCTATTACAACATGCGAGGAAAATGAAGAGTCGACAACTGGGAGGGGTGGGGAAGAAGGCGGAAGAGCGGGAACTGGGAGAGGGGCAGGTAAAGGGCCCATGAAATGGGCCAGGCGGTTAAGAAGTGTGGCAGAGGGAGGGGCCAGGATAAGGGCCATGAAAGGGGTACTTGGAGGGGAGAGAGGTGCATGAGGGAGTATAGGGTGAGGGACGGGGACAAGGGTCACGAAAGTGGACAAAGGTGGGGAAGGTTCCATAGGAGACGATGGATAGGAATGGCTGGGGCCATCAGTTTAGGAGGAGGGGGAAAAGGGAGCACCGAAGGTCCCAGAGAAGAAGCAGGTGAAGCCACTGATGCATGGGGGTGGAACAGGACCGAGGAGGATGGTCTACCCTTGGTAACATAATGCTTCCCTATAGATCACTAGGCAAACCATTTCATACAGACTGCGGACAAGTGACCTTGAAATTGGCAACCACTATAGAAACCCAGGGCTGATGGAAAGAACAACCACTGCTTCCATTCTAGGGAGTCCCCAACTCAAAGAACCAACTGGGAAGGAAAAGGTTTAGAAAGATCCATGGATATGCATAAACAAGCCGACAAAGTATCCAAGAGCTAAAGATTCTATAATTCCACACAAAGAAACTCCCCATGGGAGTTACCAATCACCTCCAAGAAAGCCAGATTCTGGAACGGCAGAGGGAGGCCAAGAAGGCACACCCACACCGCAACAATTGAGGATTCCTGACCTCGGTGAGCCTCCATGGTGTTGTGTGAAGATACCATGAACTATAATTATGTTTTTTATTTCATAAAGAATTAGTTTCATCAAGATTAAATCAATCCTACGATTAGTTATTGAAATTTCATATTGAAGAAATAAAATATGACACTACTACACCATTTTATATTATTTTGTTTAAAGATTGAAAGAATAAGAAGTGTGTGGATAATCTGTATATTGTTGATTATCATTTGTGTTATGAAGAATTTTGTGATTACCAGAATGAAACATCTTAATAATTATTTTAATAAAATAAGAATAGAAGGAATCCTACTAGATTGTTGTATTTTGAGACATCCTATTGATTGCTAAATTTTTAGAAATTTGATCTGAGTCATTGGAGACTAGATAATAATACTTGTATTACATTGTTGATCATTTCATAAAGGGCATTAAAACATCCTATAATCCTATAATTTAATGTTAAATCTTTCATTTTACCTGGTTGGTATTAGGAAAATTAGTACAAGGTGATACCATTATGATTTCTTTGACAATAAAAAAGAATATTTGTGTGAGTGGGATAATAACCACTATACATTAAGGATATAATCATCCAAATTACATGGGAAACTCATTTATAAATCCTAGTATTGTTTTTGATTTATTGTTTTATGAGAAATCATGCTAATTACAGGTAAATAAAAGAGTAACATTCACTGAATTGTTGATAGAGGTATAAAAAGGAATAAAACCTTTAAAGAGATAAAAAGTCACCTCACTCCGAATCACACCCCCTTAGTGTGGTCATCCTAAATTGATCCTAAAAATTGGTATTAGAGGTATATTCCACACCCCTGAACATATTATCTTTTTGGAATCTTGTAGAAGATTTGATTTCAGTTCTCAATTGAAAATGGAGTGAAAACTTGGATGAGTTGTATCTACTAAAGATTAGAACTCTATCTCAAACAAGAAAATATATTATTAATAGAAGGAGTTAATTAATATGAATTAGAATTACCACTTATTCAAAGATGATGATGAATAAATTTCCCCATGATATAATTTTAATAAAGATAAGTATTTATTGGAAGTTAAAGATTTGGTAGTTTAGTCTACAACCAAGGAGATAGAAAACAGTTCTAAATTAGATTCTAATAACGATGTATCAGACATGTTATTCTATGTTACAACTTTTTTTCCTTGTAAATATTTTAAATAATTTAAATAATATTTTTAAAAGTAAGGAGTTGAGTGAACATCAGATTCTAGGGACCTAGGATCCTTGATGTTGATATGAAAAAAATATTAAACATATTATATAATGTGCATATAGTTTTTTCAATATAATGTAATATCTCTCAAATAGAGACTTGGATGAGAAATATGAGACCCCTATTAAATCAAGATTCTGGGTTTTACCATAGTAATGACACAACAATTTTCAACATTGGGTGTTTTTTTAAGAGTAGATGTCGGTGCAATAATAAATAAATAAATAAATAAATAAATAAATAAATAATTTAGTTATTAATTGGCCAGACCTAATCCTCCTCTATATAATCCTTATTATAAAAACCCTAGGGCTAGTTTCATAACCCTAGGTATTTGAGAGGATCTGTTGGAGGAGGTCCTTGATGAACAACGTGATAATTATCTGACTATTCTCTTTCCAAAGAGTTCTTACTAAAAAAACGAGTTCATGGATCTCACCAATGAGAATAATTTAAAAACATTCATCTTTTATGATCAATCCAAAATCAAGTTAAGACATTTTTATGTTTGATTGATCCCTGTGTTGATTATCTCATATAAAAAACAAATCAATCTGTCTAATAAATTAATTCATGGATCGATCATTGATGTAGGGGTATTGATTAGTCTTCTTAGAATTAGGAATGGATATTGTTTCTGATGATCCTTGATTATTAACTTATTTAGATATTTCGTTTTTTGATGAATTGAGACCAACTTTACCATCAAATGAGTTTTTTTCTCACATTTGTGTTTTTTCTTTTGTCCCCCATTTCATCATGAGTTCATCATTGGTATTTTATTTGGTTGGTGGTGCGAAAAATACCCAAAAACTGATCGCTGTGAAATCAGTCATTGGCACAATAGATCATTTACAAAGGTTTTGATTTAGGATTGAAAGCATGATTGTAGTTTGATGAGTTGTGATAAGAGATTAGACGTGGATCATAGATCTTATTGAGTATTTTCATAAGTGGTTTGGTGACACAATAATGTGACATGATAGGGAGAACTCCCGAGTGTATTGGGTGGTTAAAATCCATCCATTGGTGATTATATGAGCTTAGTCAACCTAAAATTCGCGTTCCATGGTGGTTTTTGTTGCTGTATAATAGGTGGAAGTGGCATAGAGAGTGGAGATGTGTGGGATATTCAAGAGATTCATGAATGTACCAACATACAAGAATTGTACTTCGAAAGAACACACTCCATGTAGTCCCTTAATGTGGTGGATAGAGTTCCACATATAGTTAAATACCACATCCCATGTGGTCTTTCCACATACTCTGTGACTTAATATTGGTGACCCAGCTTGTACCTCGGGGGTACACGGGTATATACAGAACTAGGTAAATGTTCATGGCCAATGTACATGGGAATGGATATAACCATAGTAACCAAACTTTGATAGACCACCTAGAAATGGCCAAGTACCTAAGCACAACTAGTGTACATGGGAAGAAAACCAGATATAGTACCTATACATAACCAGAACACCCAGATATGACTAGATTAAATTGACACGACTAGAGTACATGGGCACACACCCTAATATATGTGCATTAATGGAGGAAATGGGAACACTCAAGGTAGAAAATACCTTCCATGTATACCCTATACAAGTCGTGTACTTTTTCTAGGGTAATTTGAGGCCACAATTATCTTCATTCTAGATGAGTATTTTTAGGGCGAATTCTATTCATCCTTCCCTATGATGGTATATGAGGCATAACTTTTTAATATCTGGATGAGTGATCCCCTCTATTGGTTAGTCTTAAATAGAGCCAGGAATCCATCTATGTGGCTTGAAGTGTGATCCTCTATCATTCCTCTATAGGTTGGGTCAAGAATCCCATTACCATATTCCAAGGCATGTGATCCTCATTCTAGTGGTTTAACCTAGGTAGGATTAGGCATCACCCATAGGCCCTGTGTGAGAGACCCTATTTTTGTATTGAGATATTATGAGTTCCAAAATTTATTTCTATATGGAGATACCCAATATGCACGATCTCTCAGATGGTCTCCATCCATGTTAAAAGACTCGAGGAGTGAGTTCTTCTATACAAAAATTACCTTGAAGTATCAAGAAGGATCCCTAGGCTAGCAATATAGTTGTGACCGACACTGAGACTTGGTTTTTATCTTGAGTATATCTGTGTTATTATTGATATTGAATCATATTATTATTGACATACCTTCATGATGATGAGTTGTCTACTCTTTTGATGCTTTATGTTTGGTGATTTTTGGGTTTCTTACTAGGTATGTTTGTACTCACATCTGCATGGGATGTGACCACAAATACCATGAATTATGTATAATATTGTCCTTATGATAGTGTCATAGGAGGACCAGGAGTTGGTGGAGCATAATTGAGTTAGATGGACCATGGTTACTTCCAAGAGTTTCAGTTTTAAGTTGTCCCCTACTTATTAGTAGGTTGGAATCTTTTACAGTTTTGGTGGGCTTGTATTTCTCTCTTTATGATTTCTCACGATGATAACTTACATTTATGTGGTATATAATTATATGAATGAATTTTTCTATTAGATATGTCTTAGATTTCAATATTCTATTGGTGGTTAGAGATGTGTGAATGCATTCATGTACCTTAGACTAAGACCTACCATGTGTTTGTTAGGATTAATCCTTACTATTCCCCAACCCCAGGCCTATTGGAGGTAGGCCTGGGTTGTCACACTCATCTTACCACTACCCTAATAAGACATGGTGGATTAGGTAATGATATTGTGATATTAGATAAGTTCATCTTAGGATGTGATTTTGTATATTTTCTAGCTATGAGGTTTGGTTTGGGAACTATGGAAACCATGTTAAAATATTTCAAGTTCGTTTCTTAGTCCAGGGAACCCAATATTCATGAAACAACTAACATATCAATTCACCAATACCCTGATAGTCTTCTTGATGACATTGTAAATATAGGAACTAGTTTAAGGGAAAATGTTGGTACATGCATCATATAAGAATGGGTTGTGTTTTCCATTTACTTCTTGAGTTAGCTCCCTAGATATACTCTTTAACCATGGTATATCTTGTATACTATAGGATTCATCTATGAGGAAAACCAATTTGGAATCTATAGAAGGATCATGAGGATGACCACCAAGTGACGAGACTCCAGTTCAAGGGCTTGTATAAGAGATGATTCCTCTGGGTGGTTTTTCGATATTACCTCCCTCCATTGAGTATCAGGTTGCTATAAAATTTCTATCAGAGGACGTTCATAGGCTGAGTTCACATCATTTGTATTAGAGTCAAAGACACCTCAAGTTTAAGTGTGATCTAGATTCCCAAATAGTAGAGTAATTTCTTGAGATTTTTGTGTGAGTCTTCATCCATGTTAGGACACTACCTGATGATATGGTTGTCCTAGTGGTAATCCATCTCTATGGATCCACATACCAAAAATGGTGTTTGGTGAGTTATTTGGATGATTATGCGTCTCTATATTGGATAGAGTTTGATAGTATCTTCATAGAGGAGTTATATCTAGCTATTTGGTGAGGTGTACACATCCAAAAACTATTGGATCTCTAGTAGGGAGGAAAAATAGTAGAAAAGTATGCATTGAGGTTCCATAACCTCTTAGAATACTCCATGGATATGGTTCATGGTGCATACATTCAATAAAAAACTTTTTAAAATGGACTTCACTGAAATATATAGGTAGGATAATTATATCTTTTCATTCCTATTTATACTAGAGTGTTAAAGTGAGCCTTATTGGCGGAGATATTCCTAGAGGAGTAGTCACCGACAGTTGGTGCTGGTAGTAGGAACACTAGAGCCAAGACTTTGGTAGCTAGTATCCAATGGTATAATTAGGGATCTAGGAATGTTATTCATTTTTGGAGATATTTTTAGGATATAGGGTCTACAGTTTAGGGATCATAGAATAGTTCAGGTTAGCAGATGGAGAGGTGGTGTTACTCTTGTAATGGATACATACATCTCATGTGGGATTGTTTAACCCACTATGAAGCTGGTAGAGAGATGGTCAATAGAACTCCTAGGAAGATATAATAGATAGAGTATGGAGGTATGAAGGAAATAAGATAGGGTGGAGGATCTAGAATCGAATCATGAGGTGGCCAATGGTTTTATTTTGTCCACCACCACCCCTAGGTGATCCATGCTAGGCTTAGGGAGATGGTGGTTAGAGAGGAGGGTATCATCAAGCAGTGGAGGATTATGACCCAGAGTCTATAGGGATGATTCTATGAATGATATGTGTCTTATATAATTTAATTTTAGAATTGAGAGATTTGGGTGTAAGACACTCTTTCCTTAATAAATCAAATTTTCTAGATCTATAGATTCTAATTGATCCACTATCTTGTCTATTTAATTTGGAGGATCTTATTAAATATTTAGTGATCAAAAACTTCTGTCAATATTGTTATCTGAATCATAGAGGAGAGAGATTCCTTTGGGATATTTTTTTAGTTGAAATTAGGCCTTATGAAAGCATTCTAGGTATTGACTATCTCTCCGAATTTCATGTATAGATTTACTATTTAGAGTGGGTGATGCAGTGTGTCTAGGTTGATGGAATGAGTTTTTTCTTCACCGGTTTGAAGGAAGCCTAGAAAGGGAATGAAATCTCATGAATTAGAGTATACATATGATTATTCATATGATGGATAATATTACCCTTGAATCCATATTTTTATGAGATTCAATCTTCTTATAGTGGTGTTAGAGTATGAGGATGTATTCCCTAAGGATGTAACAAGCTTATCATCCAACATAAATATTTACTTCAATATAAAATTTTAACCAGGGACTCCTCAATATTTTTTCATGCATATTTAATGGCTCACATAGTGATTTGAGAGTTGAAGGTGAAGTTAGAGGATTTGTAAAGTATGGTATTTTTAGACCTACATTGTCACCCTAGGGATCCCTAGTTTTTACAAAGAATTCAGATGATAGATTTAGGTTTTGTGTGGATTAATATAAAAAAAATCTGGTGAAAATCAAGCATAAGTATCCACTTCTCATAATCAATGGCCTATTTGACCTGTTGAAAGGGGAAAGGTGGATCTTGAAGTTTAACCTTAGGCTGGGTTATCACCATCTCCGTGTTAAAGATGATGATATACTAAAGAAAACAATTACATGTATCTACAATCACTAAAAGTACTTGGTTACTCCTTTTGGTGTGAAAAACTCCCTATCAGTGTTAATGGGACTTATGAACTGGATATTTATGCCTTTATTGGATAGGTTCTTGGTAGTCTTAATGAATTACATCTTGGTGTACTTAGTGTTATGGGAGGAGTTCACGAGACATATGAGAATGGTCCTAGACATACTTTGAGAGAACTAGATTTATGGGAATCTCTCAAAGTGACAATTCTAGATTTAAAAGGTCCAAATCCTTGGAATTTCCATCTTATTATAGGGTGTATTAGTGGACATTATAAAATTTGAGGATCTACTATCTTTTTATCCACCCAAGAGTGTGTTAGAGGTGTAAAGATTCCTTGAGTTGGTAGAATACTATCTGAGACTCATTCATGTTTTCTCTAGGATATCGGTACCCTTTAATGGTTTGACCTATATGGGGCTTCCATTAAATTTTTTAGAGAAGTTCCAATAGGAGTTTTAGTAGTTATGGCATAGGTTGATGAGAAAACCCATCTTGACACTTCAAAAAGAGGGTGTTGTGTATGTAGTGTTATGTGATGCCTCGAGAAATGGTATTGTATGTGTTATGATGTATATATAGGTAGTGATTTTCTATGGGTCCCAAAATCTAATAACCCATGAGCCTAACTACGAAACCTATGATATGGAGCAAGAAACGATGGTCTTCGCCTTGAAGATGTGGAAACACTCTCTTACGGGCAAGAATTTCATAATCTATTCTAAACAAAAAGAGTCTCAAGTATATATTCTAACAAAAGTGACTTAACTAGAGATAGAGTTAATGTCTAGAGTTCCTTCAGGATTATTACTTCAATATAGTCTATCCTCTCGGGAATGGGAATGTGTTGGAATATTCTCTCAGTAGGAGATCTTATTCGTAGTTGATGAGCGAGGCGTTAGAATTTCTAGCCTCATTGAAGTTGTATTTAGTGGACATGGATGATGAATATTAACTCTGATTTATGGTTTTTACCCTTCTGCTTCTTTAGTTTATTGGGGAGGCAAATCTTGGAGATATCACTTTTGAGACCTTGCATGTTTAGATATCCACTAGATGGGCTCTCAACGGATTTATGAAGGTGTGGAGAACATCATAATTTTTTAAGGATGAACAATGATACTAGTGATGATATGAGAGGATTTACTAAGGGTGTGTCATACACCCACCTTAGTGGTACATTCAAGAGTGGTAAATATATACTAGGAGCTTTGGTGTCAGTTCTGGTGGCCAAGTATAAAGAGGTGCATAACCAGGTTTTTCTCTTGTTGCATCACTTATCAAAATGTAAAGGCTAATCAATGAGATCTAGTGGGTTTAGTTCAACCCCTTGAGGTGAAAGAGTGTATGTGTGATGGCGTATCCTTGAATTCATGATGGATTTTCCATGATCGTCTAGAGGAAATGATGTTATCGTGGTGATCATAGGCAGACTCATCCAGTCGACCCACTTCCTATCCATACGGTCATAGAGTTTAGTAAAGAGTTTGGTATTCCATTACATGTATGATATATTTTGGATTCATAGAGTTCCCTTGATGGTATTTTTAGACCATGTTTCAAGCTTCACATCATGATTAAGGGGAATATTTGAAGAGGAATTTGGGGCTTAACAGCATTTGAGAACAAAGTTTCACCCCCACACTGACGACTAGAGAGAGTGGATCATTAAAGTTCTATAGGACAGGCTTCAGGCTAGAATTTTGGTATGTGGTTGTAGTTAAAAGGCTCCCCTACCCTTGGTGGAGTATATATATAATAAAATTTACCACTCTAATATCGTTATGAAACTATTCGAGGCCTTTTATGGGAGACCCAACAGGTCACCACTATGTTGGACTAATCTAGGGGAGCCAACAATCAAGGGCCCTAAGTTGGTGTAAGAGATAATAGAGAAGGTTCAAATCATCCAAGAGTGGATGATGGATTAATAAATATGTTATAAGTCTTATGCTGGTTGATGATAAAGGCCTTAGGAGTTTGATGAGGGAGATCATGCATTCTTGAAGTTCTCACCTTGTAAAGACCTCAACAGTAGTAACCTAGATTCAGTGGTTACATTATTACATTTTCATAAGATAAAATTGATCACATCCCAAAGGAAAAAATATTTTAGTAGTGTTGATAAAATATATACAATATGGAATCTAATATTACATTTGAAAAAATTAAAAATAAAACATAGTGATTTTAAATATTCTCTATCATTGAACTCATTTAATGATTCCTTATTCATGTCCTTGGAGATGGAATGAAAGTAAGGTGGGATCTCAAATTCTTATTAAGGGTTACATATAATAGAATTTATCATCAGTAAATAATACATAATTAATATGGTAAGGTAAATATATTAAAATAGATTACATTTAATCAATAAAACAAGTAAAAAGAGTAATATAGTAGGAATAAATGATGAACAAATAATTCCATATAAATAACCACATGAGATTGAAACTTATCCATGGATATTATAAATTAAAAAAATAATCACATTGAAATCAATAACTAATATCATAATGATGGAATGCATAATTATAGACATCATAATCTTATCATCAATTCATCCTTCAAATGAATCTTATATAAATGGGTAATACATTATCCAAATACCCAAACTAGTTTGTCTCATGAGACCTACTGATGCATATAAGGGATATAGAGGATCCTGTCCCTCTCACACACAATCCAATGCATTCATCATAAGAAATGGGAGAGTAATAATTCAATAAAAGTCAACATAAATATTCATGTTGAAAAAGTAGCATATGAAATTTTAATATTTACCAAGTCAAAATGGCCATAAGAAATTTGAAGAAATAATATGTATGGAATCATTAAAATATATACCCATTGGAGTATAAATAAAATAAAATATTTTTGTCATTGATTAATAGTCATAGGATAAAATATCATTAAAAAATTCTTGAAGAAGGTACCATTTTCTCTTTGAAATTTATTTTTTAAAAATAAAAATCTACAAAATATTACGGAAAATATTTTATATGAAAGAAATCATGGAAAATTATTAAGGAATCATTAAAACATTGAATGGTTATGATGGTGATAAATTATGTTCATTCCTTGCACATTAAAATAAATATCCCTTTCACATTTTTGGTATAAATTCAAAGTGTACCTTTTTCGAAAAATGACAAGAGGATTCCTTTAAAACCATTTAAAAAAATCAAACATGATTAAAAGTTTATTTAATAAATAATTCTAGATATAAAAATAAATTTTGTAAAAGAAATTTTGGAAATATGGATATGGAAGAAAATAATTAATTATCGAGTAGATAAACAAAGTCACTTTTCCATAAAGACAACCATGTGGTAACTTGAGTATTTATTATAAGAAAATGACACGAAACATTACTATTTTAAGAAATAACTATAAGAGAATAAATAGATTGTGTTTATGATTGAAATATAAAATAATTCTCCCAGAAAATACTTAAACATAAACAATATCAAATAATGATTTGATTTTGAAATAAACCCTTACCACATTGGTAACTATTGAATCATAACCTCCATCATAGAAATAACTTAAAACAAAACATTAAATACCATTAATATAAATATATTCATGATATAACATATAAAATGGGTAGTAGATACACCACAGATAATTAAACAAGCATATAATACAAAATATTTCCCAATGGATTGGAAATTGACATGAAATATCTTATAAAGATCAAAATGTTGAAGTGAGAATCAATCAATGAATTGATTATGTTTATCAAATGTAAATCCAGATAAAAAGTTTAAAATATAACGTAAAATAATTAAAAGTAATTACACACATAATCTTATAATATCAAAGTCAGTAAAGAAGTTATATAACCCAATGAATGGAAATTGACTTATACAACCACTTACCACTTGGTAACATTGAATTCAAAACCCCTTGTATTAAATAATTTGAATTACAAAATAAAATACCATGAAATTTGAATTATTGATGATATTAAGTTTAAAATGGGAAACATATAAACCATATAAAATAAATTAGGTTTATAACATTTTAAATATGCCTCAGTAAAAGGAAATTGATATGAAATCCCTTTCCACGGGTCTAACTCATCATGTACATTCTTTATATTCATAAAAAATTATGTTAATTATGTTAATTTATTAATTTGTTTTCAAGTTTATTATTCCTTTTATCATATTTATTACCATGTAATATTTATTAACATAATCAATTAAGTTCACTTTAGACATTTTGACATTATATGGTTCATATATCCAAAAATGACTTTGGTAGATTGAATATGGTAAAAGAAGTCATTGTTACATCATCTGTAAAATAATAAAAATGAAATAATTATCATTTTTATACTTAATTTTTACTTTTAAAACTATCCTTGAAATATAGCTATGAAAAATGAACTACGTTATAATCAAAAAGATAGTAAGTCGTACATGCACATGAGTAATATTTCAATTTTTCAACGATAATGATGGAAAGAACATAAGTATTATTTTTCCTTTTAATAATTCTAATTATAAAAAAATATCATATTATTTCTTGAAATAAAAACATATATATTATCCATGTGTTGTGGTTATGAAAAATGAATCACCTCGCTCCATGAAGGTAGTATTCCACATGTATGCATGAATGATGTTATCATTATTAAATGAATCAAAAGGTAAGAAATTATATGATATAGTATATTTATCGAATGAAAAATATTTCATTTATATCATATATATATATATATATATATATTAAATCCCTCATTAAAACCATTTGTGGGTGGTGGTGATGGAAAACTAGTTACATCGGTTCACGAGGCGGTAGTCCAACATACACACGAATGATGATTTTGTTTCTCATTTGATGGAAGAGGATATAGTTATAGAGTATTCCATAAACATAACAATATATCAATATATGGAAGATACTTATTTTATTATATCACTATTTTTCAAAAATATTTGGAGGAGGTGGGAGAAGAGATATATCAAAAATGGTTTGTTAAGAACAATACCACTTCTTTGCACAACATCTTTAGGTTTACACCAAAATCCTTCAAAAGAGAATCTTATAATCATACCTAGGACTATAGGATGTGTAAATGGAATTAATTAAGGTATTTGGTGAGTTATTTGTTATACCAAATGTCCTTTTATGTGTGAAGAAAAGAGAATAAGTGGTTCCCTTTTATAAATAAGGTGACTGAAATTTTTGTAAATACCTTAAACTAATCAAGAATGTTAACTCACTATCAACCCAAGTTACTAAAAATGGATAAATAATAAATTTTATGAAAGATAATGTCTATATATTCCTCCACCACAGAAATAGAAACATGTTGTAAATAGGTTAACTTCTTTACGTCTAAGGTTACTCAATTTTACCATTTTAGTTTTCTACACAGTAACTAGTTTTTTTACCTTAGTAATTTATCCTTCAAGACTAAAAATAAAATGGTACTTATTATATAATTTAAACCTAATAATTATAAATATTAAATTTAATTTATCAAATATAAAAACTATGTGTGTGGGAAAAAAATTTAACACATGCACATGTAATACACAAATCCCCGTTTTAATCTTAACTAAGATAATTAAAGCTTTCACTCTTTAGGGGTCAAGGAAAGTTCCTATAAAAGGAACAAAAAGTTCCATAAATTGACCATTTTTTAAATTATCAACTATTTACCATTAAATTGGATGAATATGATATTTTTATTAATTTTAAATAATTTAATAAAACATTATTTATTATAAAATATCATGAATGTTAATTTTTCCACTAATAATTTAATTTGACTTAAAAAACATCAAGATAATGATAGATTTTTAATATATACCTTTAACAAATCCATAATATTTAATAATTCTCTATTTTTTTTGGAACTCAATAATTCAATCAAATTATATCACTTTTAATATTTTTAAAATCAATTATTTTATTTTTCTTATAATTAAATAATTATTGTGTCATCATTTTGTAAGAATTTATACTAGAGTGGCTCAGAGCATGAGTTAAAACCATTCTCCCCAAAATTTATTAAAAAAAATGATTTGTTTAGGTAGTTACACAAGGTACAATGAGTTCGTACCAACAAGAGAATAAGTGAATATAAAAATACGGTAGCAAGAAAAACCTCTAAACCATCCCTGAGAGGAGAAGTAAAAGATCATGATGAATTGATTCCCAATGGTTTCTCATTAAAATAAAATACATAAGAATCATCAATTCATCTACCCCCAATGTCTATGTCATCACTAAACTCATCATGTAAAAAATAGATAGCCCACAATCATCCTCATACTACTTCATAAAAGTATTAACAGTCACGTGATCTAGAATCTCAGTAGCATAATGTAATGGCTGGTCATTATTAAGGATGAAGTAAGAAATATTTAAATCCAGATTGAATATCCTCATTCACCCTGAAAAACACAATAGGAACCAATGATGTACAAGATATGAAATACACACCTTCTTTCCAAGTTATTCTTCATCATCATGAACAATACCGAAATCCAGAACTCTATGTTGCTACTATGTTAAAGATGCAGTTAACATAGAATGATTGGAGTCCCTATCCAGAATTTTTTCATCATGTTTTATACTGATGTATTCAAAGTTAAATGTTTCTTAGGCATCATGAAAACTTGAAAAAGATATATTATCCTTTTATTTCCTATAAATGGATTGAAAAAGTCATGGTTTCTTATGGAAGCACCACCATAGGTTGTTAGGATATCAATACCGACCAAGGAGGCACTATCCAAGACCCAGTAATGAGGTGAATAAATCATGAAGGAAAAAATAACTCATCATCCATCATGAAAAAGGAAAAAATGGTAGAATACATCCTATAACATTAAAAACAACCAACACTGTATTTGAGGATCACTCTTAAATAAGGCCCCATTATCCTGAACTGAAGTCATGGTAGGTAATATAAAATTTTAGTATAAATCAGACTCATAGAACATTCCACAAAAAAATCATTTTCACCAAAGTTTAAGAAAATCAAAATCTGTATTTCGACCAATCTCAAATTACACCATATCAAAAATTTGATCTTTTATACCTAGATAATAATCAATAGTTATCTCCTTGTTAGGATATCTTTTAAAATACCACCTTTCTTGTTCCCCAATCCAAGGGTAGAATTCCTCCTTGTATTCCTTATTAATATCACAAGTGAAATTTTTAATCTCAATTTTATCCTATCGATCCTTATCATTTGAGGAGGAGTCCTCTTCATCAGAGGATGTGGAGGAACCTTATTCATCAAAGGATTCAAATGCAGATGGATCTTTATTAGCTTACAAATGTGGGTGGATGATAGATTTCTCCATTCGTATCCCCAAGGATCTAGTGGTAATGGTTTTATCCAACTTGGAGTAATCAATACGTTTTATTGTCTTCCTTGGACGGGGAGTGATACAACCATCAGAATCATCAAAAGGATTCTTAGATTTTTTGGTGCTTTAGTGTAGATATTCATTATCAATTTGGTGTACTTGATCATGATCATCATGATTAGAATCATGAGGAAGAGAGTGAGTCTATTGTACCACCTCCCAATTGGTTGGAACAGCTCCTTAAGTGCCTATAATGGGTGGATCATTATTTACTGCATAATGAAACCCATAGAAAATATAAACTTGAGTTCATTGAGGTTGTGCTAGGTAGAAATATTGGGTAGATGAGAAAATAACTCAGACATTTGCACCATAAAGTTTAGCTTGTTTATCAGGAAACTGTCTGTCTTTCTCAAAAAAATTGATTTTCCTTTATTTTAAGGGGGATGTAATTTTCCAAAGTTTCTCTTTTTTCTCATGGGGTATTTCCTAGAGAAAAAAATTCAATGGATTTCAAAGGATTTGGTAATTAGATTATTAGTTTGGTAAATTTTCATTGACCACTTCTTGGAAGAAACCAACATCGCTATTTTGGATCTAAATAACTGAAGGTAAGTGTTGCGTAAGTTCAACCTCAAAACAAATACATGAAAAAGATAGAATTGTGTGATTTTAAGTAGTAGAATTCAATTTAATGGGGTGCCTAATTAACATAGAAATATTTAAGAGGAAAATCTTCTTGAAAAAGTGAAACAAAAGGCCTAGGAAGCCTAACCAAATGGGGGAAATAGGTGATTTAGAGTTAAAATCAAACACAAGGGACCATTTTCAAATATTCATTATATAGCCTCTAAAAATCCATTAAACTCTAGACTAAAGATGATAGTCATCATTATCAGATACAAAACGCATCACAATATTCAATGAGTTGAGGAGGACGATCTCAAAATCAATAAATCCAATCACTTCAAACAATTTACGCATGATGTTTAGTGAAACAAAATGCTTAAATAAATTAATAACAAGATGGAATATGAGATCAGAAGAAATAAATCGAACCTCATCATTTGAAAGGGAAATGGTCGTGTGAGATTTGTGATGAAATTACTTCGGATGAAAGGATTTAGCTAGCATTAGAGGGGAAACATGATCAATACATTTGAATTGATCATTACCTACAACAACATCCGTGAATCTATAGGATTCTAAAGGATTAGGGAACCATCTTCATTCACCATTCTTAGAATCTCTCATCTCCTCCATCCCCTGTGGCGTCATTGAAAAAGATTTTAAATAAATTATTTTATTACAAAAAATTATAACTAAATTGACATGATAATAATAAATAATTTCTCTTTAAAATGAAAATTTATAACTTAAAATAGGTTTTTTTATCACTATCAAAAAATATTATATTTATTAAAACCAAGAAAGTGATATTTTTTTCTTTTCTTTACATAAAGTTTTATAAAGGTCACAATTATGGACATATGTTTCTAAAATGGAAATTTTTAAGAAATTAGATTAGATAGGGTAGAAATATGACTATTTAATAGAAATTAGAACAGTTTTTAGGTCATAATAAACCATATCTCTTCAGTTTAACCCCCTCATAGATCTATTTTACCCTTAACCATTGTAATCATTTTTTACTGTTTTTACTTTTCATTATGAAAAAAATTAAGTTTTAATTTTGAAATAATATTAATTATTCTAATTTAAAATATTTAATCCTTTTTATCTAATTCAATTAAAATAATTGTAATATTTTAATTTAAAAATAAAACCACAAAATTTGTCAAAAAATTGTTGTTCAAGGAATGCATTTTCAAGTACTACATGATCTTACATTAACTATTTGACTGTTGATCATCAATTTATGAATTTAAATTCATATATATATATATATAATATAAATTTCTGTTAAATTATTTATTATAAAGTATTATTTTAATTAATTAATATGGAAATACATTATGTATTTGAAAATAGTTTTTTTTAAAAAGTAGTATTTTTCACTATTCATTGAAAAATAAATTTCTTTCATAAAAATACAAACAATTCAACATAAAATAATTTTCATATGATGGATTTAAAATTGAAGTTAATTTTATCAAATAAATTTTATAAAAATGGAAATAATTAATTAAATTATTTTGTGTTAAAAAAATAGTATAAATCATTTTTGAAGAAAACATATTTTCTGGAAGAATAAATCGAATTTACTAAAACTTGAGAGATTTTTTACTAAGAATTTATCAATAAATTTATATTGAGAAGGAATATAATATATATATTCTATAAATAAGTTAAACCTATTCATACCCACTAATTTAAAGTCTAGGTTATAATGGTCATATTTAAATAATATATTTCACGAGTTAATTAAGCTTTGTGGTGTGTGCTGTATTGGTTATCGAACATAATGTTCTTATTTTAAAATATCATGATGTGACATTCTCACCACCTTCAATAAATTTCAACATCAAAATTTTAACATGTTCTTGGAAATCAAAGGGTTTTCAAATGAAAATACATTTATTAAAATCCTTCAATGTTCAAAGGTTTAATAAAGAACCCTCTTGATAATAGAGAAAGGGAAGTGTGAAGGTATTCTAGAATAATACATAACATGGTTTCCAAGTTGGTAAAAATTAGTGGGATATTAAAAAAATTCATATAATTAAAGTGTAATTCCCAAATAATGATAGAGAGTGACATATATAATTGATTATAAGAAAGTGAATGATAATGATAAAGTTAATAACCAGAAAATCATAAAACAGAGATGTGTCAAAAAGACCATAGATTCATTGGAAATAAATGTATAATATTTTTTATTTCAATATAATTCTATTAATGATAAGGTATTATTTTACTATCAAGATAGAGAACACTAGAAAATATATTTACTCGATATATTTTTATTTTATAATCAAAATTTCATCTTTTGGTTTTGCTTCGATCAATTTACACTTCATTTCTCACTATAATAAATAAATACCAAAGATTAATTTTTTATGATTGAAGCACTAAAATTAACTTTTAATAGTTTATAATATCCATAAAAGAGTGAAAATTATTTCTAACTCTCTCTAAAAATTTTACAAAACCAAAATGGTTTACACTAGTTATCCGATATAATAAATTATTTTAAAAAACCTCAATAGTAACACCCAATGTTCAATTTAATTCATTCTATCTGTATTTATCCTTTAAACACCTCATCTTAAAACTCAAAAAATTCAATATCATTAATAAAAAACAATTATTTACATTAAATCTAAAGGTTATATATACCTCACCTAATAAAATGTCTCATGAAATATCATTAATATCTTGAAAATCCAATAAAATATAAAATATTAGATCATACAATATGATTCAAGAAATAATATTAATATTTATCATTCAAAATGTATAAAAAAATTTCTCACTAACTAGAACATCACATATTCCAGTGGTAGGCACTGAACTCTTGATCCCCATTGGTTTTGGTTTTAATCTGGGCAGAATTGTATGATGTTATAGGTTGTCCTTTTTTTATAAAAATATATTAATATAATTACTATGAAATTCCAAAAAATATGAGTAACATACTAAAAAATAACATTAAGCATAAAATTAATTTTTAACCCCTAAGGTTTTTTATATAGCTTATTTTTCCCCAAAATTGAATAATCTCAATTGACTATTATTAAATTGAAATTAATGATACCATTAATAATAAAGGTTATTAATACTATTAAAATTATATTAATAAAATATTAAAGCATCATTCCTAAAATAAAATATTCACTAAAACACATACTAAACCCAATGGTTGTATAACCATATTTTCCCCAAAATATACTTAATAACATTAAAATCCCATCACATAAAACATGAAAATGGGAATATATACCTTTATATTTATAATCAACATTAGACTTATTAACCCAATACACTTTAGGATTGACCTATATAACTATGGAATATAATATATTTCTACAGTTTTTACTCTCTCATTCATTATAATGGTTCTTAAATAAAATGTAGATTAACCAAACCACATCCCCTAGGAATGTAAAACCATGTGGGAAGTAAGGGAACAATCAACTTACACCCGAATTATGGCCAATATATACTCAACCAACTCTTTTTGGGGTTATTATCCCAAGATACATCTATACCAAAACCATGTTCACTTGTAGTATCCAGATAGGAATGTATTTCTAGTATAACCATATAATCTCTACCTCACCAAAAATTTAGGATGTTATCTTATACATATACTTATCATCATATTTAGTCATAGGGTTGTGTTCCATAATCTATGTTTTCTTAAATCTAGTTTTCAAGGTTTGTACTAAACTTTCTGTAATACCAACTATAAATACCCTGAACCTAGTAGCCCATAGTTAGTGGTTACTTTATAAATTGTTGTAAGATACAATCAATAACATCCCAAATGGATGAATTGTTTATTAGTCTTGGTAAATTAGATATATACTTGAATCTCAAATTACATTTGAAAATAACAAATACAATATATTGAAATAAAATATTCTACGTCCTTGAACTCATTAAAATGTTCCTTTTTCATATCCATGGGAAATGAAAAAAATGAGGGGTGAGATCAGATAATCAATAAGGGTTATATACAATAGAATCTTTCATGAATAAATAATAAATAATCAATATGGAATGGTAAATATCTAAAAATAGTTTTCATTCAACAAATAACTTGAGTATGAAGAGTAATATGGCTAGAATAAATGATTATAAAATAATTATATATTAACAATTACATTATCTTGAAAATTATTAATGGATATTATAATTTTATCAAATAATAAAATAGACATAAATAAATAATTTCACAATGATAGAATGTATAATGTTGGATATCATAAACATAACATCAAGGCCACGTGCTAGTAATATTACATAAATGGGTAAGACCTCGTCAAAATACCCATACTAGTTTGTCTCATGAGATCTACCGATGTATTGTGGGGAGAAAATGGCCCCCATAAATCACATACTAAGTCCAATTCATTCATTATATAAAAATAGAGAATGACAATTCAATACAAAATCAACATAAACATTCATATCAGTAAAATAGAATATAAAATGCTAATATTTCCCATGTAAAACCGGCCAAAAAAATAAAAATAAAAAGTAAGGATGATATCATTATTATATATACCCAGTGGAGTATAAGTAAAATATTTTTTTTTTGTCACTGATGAATGGAAATACTGAAAAATTTCATTAAAAAATTTAATAGGAGAATACCATTTTCACTTTGAAGTTCACATTTAAAAAATAGACATTCCAAAAATATTAGGACAAAAAATTTATATGAAATGTATCATAAACAATTATAAAGTAATAATCAAAAAATTGTGTGATCATGAGGATAAAAAATTATGTTTATTCCTCATACATTAAAATAACGATTTCTCTCACATTTTAAGTAAAATTTCAAAGAGAACATTGTTCAGAAAATGAAAATAATATTTATTTGAATTTTTTTATTAAAATAAATAAATGGTTAATAATGTATTTAATAAATCATTTTAGATATAAAAAATTAAATTTCTAAAATAATTTTGTAATATATATGAATAAAATAAAAAGATTCCCAATTGAGCAGAAAAATAACGCCGGGTTTCCTTAAAACACATGTTGGTATCTTGGGAACTTAAAAGAGGATAATTAAAGGATAAATTATAATTTTAATAAATAACTATAGGAGAATAAAATATATTGGGGTTAGGATATATATATCAAATAATTCTCATAATGTATACTTGAACATAAATAACAACGAATAATGATGAGATTTCAAAATAAACTCTTACCACTTTAGCAATTATTGAATCAAAACCTCCATGAAAGAAATAACTTAATGTGAAACACTATATAACATGAATATAAAGATATTAAATATTTAACATATAAAGTGATAGTATATGTACCATATATAAATAAATAGGTGCATAATACCAAATATGTCCTAATAGAGTGGAAATTGAAATGAAATCTATTATAAAGATCACACCGCTGAAGTGAAAATTAATCAATTAATTTATTATGTGTATCAAATATAAATCCAAATAATTTTTTTATATAAAACATAAAATAATAAATATTCATGACACATATAATATTATAATATCAAAGTCAATGAAGAAGTTATATAACCCAATGAAAGGAAATTGATATATGAAACCCCTTACCATTAGGAAACTCTCAATTCAAAACCCCTTAGATGAAATAATTTGATTTAAAACATAAAGTACCATGAAATATTAAGTACTTATGATATAAAATGTAAATGTGGAAATATATACACTATATAAAAAAATTAGATGCATAACATTAAAATACGCCTCAATGAAAGAAAATTGAGAAGAAATACCTTACCTTTAGTCCTCTCATCACATCATCTTTATATTCATAAATAATAAAAATATGTTAATTATTTACTTTATTAAGAAAAATTTACAAGTTTATTTTTCTTTTTATTTTATTTAGTGCCATTTTTATATTTATTTACTTAATAAATTTAGTTTTCTTCAGATGTTTTAACGACATACGATTCATATGTACAAAAAAAACTTCAGTATGATGACTATGGTAAAAGAAGTCATTTTATAATCATCTATTTATTAATAATGATGATATTTTTAAATTTTTTTTACCAATTTTACTTTTAAAACCAATCATGAAATATGGTTATAAAAAATGAACTATGTTACAATCATGAAGATGGTATGTCATACATACACATGAGTATCAAAATAGAAAGAAAATAAGTATTATTTAATCTTTTGATAATTATCATTATAAAATAAATATCATATTATTTCATCTAATAAAATTATATATATCTTTCATGAGATTTGGTTCTGAAATGTGAATAAAATCACTTTATGATGGTGGTATTCCACATGCACACACAAATGATGTTATCATTTTTAAATGAATGGAAAGGTAATAAATTATATGATATATTATATATAAATAATAATAAATATTAGATGAATATAATATATATATTAAATCAATTATTAAACATATCTATGAGTGGTGCTTATGGAAAATTAATTACTTTGATTTGTGAGGTAGTAGTCCACTATATAGATAAACGATGGTTTTTTCCCATTTGATGGAAGTAAATATGGATATAGGGTATTACATTAACATAAAAAAATATTTTTATATGGTATATACTGATTTTATTATATCATCCTATTTTAATAAGATTTGAAGGAGTTGGAAGAAGAAATAAAACAAAAATGTTCGGTTTAGAATGACAACTCTTCTTTAGACAACCACTTTAGGTTTATACAAAAATCATTCATAGGAGGGTTTTATCATCACATGAAGGCCTGTATAAATAGACAATATAAGTAAGGAATATATTTGGGTTGGTATTATCTAAACCAAAAGTTCTTCAATGTTTTAATAAAGGAGATGATGTTGTTCTCTTTTACAAGTGATGTGAGTGACATTTTTTTAAATAAACAAAACAATTAAATTATGAGAAGTAACTCTCAATCCAAGTGATTACATAATTTATAAATAATTTATTTGAGGGAATATAAGTTAAGGACATAAATCAACAATAAAAAGAGAAACATGTTTTAGACATGTTATTTCTTTTACCTCTAAGGTTAGTCACTTTTACCATTTTAGTTTTCATCATGGTAACACGTTTTCCTACCTAGAAAATTTATCCATTAAAACTAAAAATAAAATTTTAATTATTATATAATTTGTACCTTATAATTATAAATACTAAAATTAATTTATCAAAAAAAACTGTTTATGTGGAGAATTAATTTTAACACATGCACATGTAACGCACAAAATCCCATTTTAACTTTAACCGTGATAATTAATGTTTTGTACTTTTTATAGTTCAAGGAACGTTTCTATAAAAAAATGTCCCATAAATTTAAATCTTTTGATATTTTCAACAATAACCCATTCACATGGGAGAATACAATATTTTTAAGAATTTTAAATAATTTAATAAAACATTTGTTATTATAAAATATCATTATTGTCAATTTTTCCATCATTCATTTAATTTGACTTTAAATTCATCTAGAAAAATATGGAATTAGAATATTTAACTTTAAAACATCTATAATGAGTTATAATGATATATTAAATTTGTGAAACATTATAATTTATTTAAATTATATTACTTTTATTTTTTTAAAATCATTTATGTTATTTTCCTTTTAATTAAATAATTATTATGTCTGTTTTGCTTATGCATTTAAAGTGATTATCTTATTAATAGAAATTATAAATAAATTTCCATGATAAAAATAAATCAACTAGATTTTTTATGAATATTTAGAATCAAACATTGGTTATATATTGATATATATGTATATATCATAAGGAAGTTAATCCAATTAATACCCACCACTTTAGAAGCTAGGTTGTAAGGGTAATATTTAAATATTTTATTTCATAGGTAATATAAACTCACTGTTGTGAGTCACATATTTTATCAAACATAATGTTCTTATTTTAAAATCTCAGGGTCTAATACAAATCATAGAGGAATTCTAATACTGTGTAGGGTTGGAGAGGTGGAATTATGCTTAACCCTATTACTATAGTTCGACTGGGTACATGACATCATCCATGTATCACAGGTGAAGATTTATGTGCCTGAACCATCATATGTTATCGACTAGAAAGATATGAGCATTGAGGATGAATCTACCTTTATGGATAACCTGTTATATATCTTGGATTGGTAGTATAAGATCATTTGTGGGTGAGTGATTCCCTTGATGTGTGTCTTATTAAAACATGGGAATCTTTCAGTGAGCACCTTGGAGTGGGATAACCAGATACGAGCCTGATACTCTCATCTTTTTGATTATGGTTTTTTAAAGTTGAAAATACCTAAGGTGGGTAGAATTTAATGACTCTATTTTTTACTTAAAGAACTTTAAATTTTTCTGAAGAAATATTTTGAAGCTAAACACTGAGTCAACACCGAATTCTGGGCCTAGAGGAGCCTCAATGTTGATATAATAAAAATATTCAATTTATGATATAAAACAAATGTAATTTTTATGAAATAATGTAATATATCCCAAATAGATTCTATGATGGGAAATTCAATATCTTCCCTAAATCTTGAATGTGGGTTTTACTCTAGTCATGGAATTGCCTTTGTCATTTCTTGGTGTTTGTTTTTAGAGCGGCCATGGGTGGAATAATAATTAAATAAATTATTTAATTAATTTATTAGTTACATATTTTATATAACTAATAATATTATATATAATCCTAGTTATTTAAAAAAATAGGGTTAGATGTATCCCCTAGGGGTTTGAGAGGAGATATTACATGATATCCTAGATGAATGATGAGATCTTGTTTGGCAGTCCAGTTCTAAAGGTGTTCATTCCCAAAAAATATGTTTGTGAATATTTCCCCTGAAAATGATGTATAAATTTTATTTTTAATAAATTTATCTAAACTCAAGGTAAAACTTTTTATTATGTTGGTTTAGTCACTACTTTTATTATCCCACACCCAATACAAATCAATCTTTCTAAAAAATTGTTTCATGGTTCGATCATTATATTTAAGGAATTGATTTATCTTAATAGAATAAGGAATAGATAAAGTTTTTGATGACACTTGATTATTCCCTCCATTTTATGTTTCCTTTATTGACTGATTGACTCCAACCCAAAAATGGCCAAGGTTTGTTCCTCAATATTTTGTTTTATATTTTTCTTCTGTTATTTTTTTGGGTATTCATCATTTTTGTTTCATTTGTCTAGTGGTTTGAAAAATACAAAACAAATTGGTCATTTCATAATCAATATTTGGCACAACAGATCATTTTAATGCTTATAGATTTAGGATGAGAAGAATAATTGAGGTGTTATGTCATGCGATGGGAGATGGGTCCTGAATTAGAGTCTGGATCAAGGGGTTTTGTCTGTGGTTTGGTGATACAATGGTGAAACATGATAAGGAGTGTTTCTAAACAGATTGGGTGGATGAAATACAAACATTGGAAATAATATCAGCTTAGTCAACATCAGACCCGAGTTCCTTTTCTATTTTCACAGCTAGATTATATGCAGTAGTGATATGGGTGAAGACACATGAGAGCTTCATGAGTTTTTAGAAAATAATTACATAAGCAGTGCGTACTTCAGAACAACAAAAGCCATATAGTCCATTCTTGTAGTGGATAGGGCTTCATGAAGAGTTATATATCATATTATGTGTGAATTAATGTTGATGACTTGGTGTGTACTCTAGGGGTATACATTCATGGGTGCAACTAGGTATATGGGAATGACTAGTTTACTTGGTAACAAACATAACTAGAGTACCCAGACATGGCTAGAAGACCCAGAAACATCCATGTACAAAATAACAACTAGTGTACATGGGCACTAACATGACCATATTACATGAACATGGCTAGAACACATAAACACGACCAGAGTACATAGGCAAGACCATTGTACATAGGAATGGGCCATAATACATGGGCATGGGGTAGAGGACATGAGCATACTAAGGTTAGCAAAGACACACTGTATATCATATACATGTTGTGTAATTTTCCATGGAAAGTTGAGACCCATGTTCTCTTTTTTCTAGATGATTTTCTATAGGACGAGTTCCATTATTCCATTTCTATGAGGGTATATGTGGAATCCCTTCTTGATCATATGATGATTGATCCCCTCTAAGGGTTAGTATTGGAAAGATTATGGAACCCCTTCATGTGTCCTAGAGTTTGATCCTATATCATTCCCCCTAGGTTGGGTTAGGAATCCCGTTACCAACTTCCAGGTCATGTGATCCCCGTCTTAGTGGTTTACTCTAGGTAGGGTTATGTATACCCATACACCATGGGTAACATCCCCTATTTGTGTATTTTGATCATATGAGTTATATCATGTAATTTTTTCATGGAGATTCATGATTGGAATGACTTCTCAAATGAGCGCCATCAGTGTTGTTAGAATTGAGGAGTAAACTCTTCCAGATGGGCATTACATTAAAGCCTCAATCAGAATACGTAGGTAGACCATATGTCTATGAACTACTTTGATATTTTGTTTCTATCTTTAGAAAATTTGATTTATTATTTATATTTTCTCCTATTTTGATTTTCATACCATCATGATGATGAGCTGACTACTCATTGGATGCTTTATGTTTAGTGATTTTGGGGTGTCCTACTAGGTGTGTTTATACTCTCCCCTATATAAGATCTACCCACACATGTCTTTTATTATGAAGATGTTAGTCCTTATGATGTAGTAATAAGTGGAAACGGAGTTGGTAGAGTATAGTTGAGCTAGAGAGATTGTGGTTAGTTCTAGGAGCATCATTTATGACCAGTTCCATTTTTATTATTAGGTTAGAATATTTTATAGTTTTGGCGGGATTGTATTTGTCCCTTTATTAATTAATATATTTGTGTCATACTATGATGTGGGATATAGTTGTATTCATTCATTTTGGTATCAGTTGCATCTTACCTTTTAGAATTGTATTGGTGTTTGGAGATGTGTGTGTGCATAAAAGCACCTTTATCTAAGGCCTCACAAGTGTATGTTATACATTCTCAATGCTAATTCCCATCCTATAACATATTAGAGGTAGGATTTAGGTGCAAAACGTATTTTACAACCATCCAGGAGGAACTTGGTGGGTCAGGTTATGACATTACAATATTTTCAAACAAAATAACCAAGAAAAAGTGGTGAAGATCATTACTCTGAAAATAATTATTTTACAGATTTGAGGAGGACCATGCAAGATAGAATTACTTTTATTGAAGAATAATATAATAAAATAGAGAGTGCATTGGAATATAGGGTGATTGAATGTGTTAATCTTACTAAACAATATAATTTCCAAAGTTCTAGAGTTTGGGATCGAGAAGAAAACTTGTAGAAAAGGGAGATATCATTTTAATAAAGAAATAAAGCCGATAAAATGATCTCTAAGAAAATCAGATCTAAGGAAGTAGAGAATATTGAACATGAAGAATGATGCTTCAAATTTGAAGATAATTACCTAAATAAAAATCATGAAAATGATAATTCCACTAAGGATTTTGAATAAAATATCTATGCATTAGAGGAAAAGAAGCAAGATATCATTGATGTCAAGAATTATCAGTAAAAAGATCAAGTATCTTGACCCATTGCTGTAGAAGAAAATTAAATTACCTGATGAAGAAGTTATGAATATCAATAAAAAATGTGAAGACAGTTTGAAGTCAATGGAAGATAATGAATTCATCCTAAATGTGAAATGTTTTGAACCTAGAGTCAAACCAGCAAATATCAAATTTCTTTAAGTTGAGTCTTCACAAAAAGTTAAAATAATAGTTATTATTACACGAGTTGCATCAACTAAAAAATATAAAAAAGAAAATTATCCTAAAATATCTATACTTAATGGAAATAACAATTTAAAATTATTCAATTTTCAATCTTAATAAATATCTAAGCCTAAGGTCCCATCCACTTCAAATAATTATATTAGGAATAATTTTGGTTTTATACATAGTGCATGTTCATAATCAAAACCTATGAAACAGTGGATGAATAAGGTAAATGAGGATACCACCATTACATTTGTGGTGGATAAAGATAAGTGTAAAATAATATATTCTTGAAAATAATCCCATCAAAATAATAAAAAAAATGTAAACAACAATCATGTTAATTATTTTACATTTTTAATCAAAAGAAAATATAAATATTTTTAAGATATTTTTGGTGTTGTGAATGATTTAGGAACATGGAATTTGATTTATGGTATAATATATCTGTATCTAAAAATCAAATTAATCCTATATCAAGGGGAGAAAAGTAGCGAAGAACTAAATTCCACACAAGGAAAAGAAGAATATAACTATTTTAAATATATTGGAATGTTTTTATAACATATATGGTATTTTCAATGTAATTGGTCACTATGAATATTTTTTTAAGTATAAATCAGTCAAGTATGCCACTAAAACAATTTATTGGAAAATACCATATAAGATTAATAATGTATACAATTATAAATTGTAAATTTTATTAGAAAAGGATGATGAAAAGAATAATCCTAAGAATATAAAAAAGGATAATTGAATGGCTATCTTAGGTGTGAATAAAAACAATACCGATGTTCAAAGAAACCCCAAGAATATCAAGAAGAGAACAAAACCAAAAAGGATATGCTATTTTTTCTATGGAAGAAGAGGAAACTCAATTTTTTTCATGTAATCCATGGATATTTATATTAATAAAATAAATATGGAGTTTAAGAGAAAATTAGTCCAAAATAAAAATTAAGGGTATGAAGTGGTATAGATAAATTTGAGAATCCTTAGGAAGAACTAATAAATATATGTATATTCCAAATGATATATTGATTACATTTCTAGCTAATTTGGATGTAAAAATAAAATTGTAATAAGAACAGATAAAGGAAGTAACTAATAGAAAACATGATATTATACATAAAAAAATCAAATTTTATGAAGGGTTTTCAATAAATGATAACCAAATAATATCAAAAGTTTTATGCGAAATGTGAGAAAATTATAGCCACATCATATAAATTGTTTTCATTATAAAAAAAATTCTTGAATAAATACTAAATAAGAATCAAGATGCACCAACTGATGAATGTTTCTTGATGTCCAATGTAAACAATAATATTCCACAAAAAGTTACTATTGTTGAAAGAAAAGATTCCATTCTACCATGAATATCCAAAAAATCTAAAAATGTAATTATGGATAGTTTACCCTCACATGAATTAGAAAATTAAGAAGTTTTATGGTTGAGAAAAATTTCTAGGCCTTGTTTCTCCCACTAAATAGATAATTAGATCCACCCTATTCCCATATAATTTTTGTTTGTTTATTACTTGAAAGGAATTGTAGATCATGAACATATTCAAGGGATAACCAGTCAATAGATTATATTTCTACATCTTAAAGATGGAAGATTCATTCCATGATTTATGGGATTCACCATCCTGGTTTGATCTTCCAGCTGATATCTTGAAGATTATTTTTTTCAATTGATAAGAGATCAATCTTGACGAATGTGTTCAAGATGTAATAGATTATCAATAAATTAAAATTCACCATATTGGATGAGATCAAAATAATTTTTATTTACATTATCTTAATTTTTGAAGAACAATCAATGAGAAGATCCATCTTTATGAAGTAAATGTGGAGATCATCCTTTAAGGGGGTGTATATAAATAAATTCCCATAATATTATACTTCAATCAAAGTTTTTATCTCAGAAAGGTACTTTTAAATAAATCCTGGATGAGTTATATTGTCACAATTTCTTATCCTTATTCATAAAAGAAATTATGTGAGGTTTGATCATATGTTAGATAACTTAAATAAAAAAATAAATTAAGAAAAGAATTTTGAAGAATTTTGAGAACTGATTTCATGAACATTACCTTCCTATTATAACTGAATATTTTTAATTTATGTGATGAGATGAGTGTCCAAATTTACATTTGAAATTATCTTGATAATTTTCATTCTAAATGGTATTAAAAAATTTCTATTTTCTTTTTATCAATTGGAATCAGTTAATTACTTTATGCCTAAACATTTTCTGAACATTCTCTAATGTAGGATACAAGTTGTGTTATATCATTTGGTATTTTATTCTGAAATTAGGGTGGAAAACATTTATGTAAAAATTATTCCCTATATTTTTCTACAACTTCATTCCTCTTGTATCCTTAAAGTGGAATAAATCATAACACATCGCTCAATAAAAAAATGATTTTATCCTCTCTCATGCACTTTGTATTTTTCACCAATAAGGGAGAGAGAATACAATGAAAAAAGGAGAGAAGATTTGAGGATACCATATTTATATCCCATTTTCTATATTGACATTGACAACAAATACAAAGGGGGATATTGGTGATCTTAAATTGTGTTTGTGTTTTATCTGTTACAAAGTGATGGATCAAAAGATTTCAATATGAATTTAATAAAGAATAATAGATTAAAAAGTTCATTGGTGTTCTCAAGCATGTTTGTTAAATATTTAAGATCCATTTATGAGAATTTCAAAGTTCACATGTTAATTTTTTGGATGAAGTATATTTAAGTATGATGATTGATGAACTGGTCCACATGTTTAAAGAACATTTTCTAGTGGGTATCACACTATATAAAATAATTAATAGAATTAAATAAGGTCGTAAATGATTTATTTATTAGATGGGGATTATGAAAAAATTTTGAAGACCAATAAAATTTTAATTTTCATGAAGAAATTTCTTTAAGGACATGAAAAAATGGAAAATACATTAATAATATTTTCAATATGGATCATTGGGAAGGAGTAATTTGTGGTATTTAAAATTATATAAATGTTAAATTACTAAGTGTATTTTAATCGGACTTATTAAAAAATAGGCCATCCCAGTGATAGAAAAGGACCCCCTTAACTAAAAACTTGGGAGCCAGGGGTCAACCATGTGGGATAGGGTCCACCTAATCAGCTATAGGTGGAGGTTAATAGAAGTGGTCTTGCATACTACTCATATAGAGTGTGAAAAAGTGTGTGTAAGGAGTGGAAAGATGACACATAAGAGGGTGCTCAGGGGACTGTGAAAGAGTGTGGCATGGCCTATATTGGTAAGTGTGTGAATGTGTATCTAGGTTATAACCCTGACTATATCTTAAGGGGAAGAAGAAGTGATAAGTCTTATTAAGTATAATGAATCCAAAACAAAACTATGTGGGACTCTTCTAAGTGTGGTTTATACTCCTCCACCAAAAAGATATGTATATAACCAGAACCACCAGATCAATTTAATCTCAACCATCTAATCACATCATTTGATATTATTCCACCTATAAACCTAGCATAATTTCAATGATTTTGTTATTTGTAAATTTTAATTCACACTTGAGACAACTGACATACAACATATTGAATAGTACCTCTGACCAATCTGAGATAATGAGAAATTATCAATTATACCTGAATCCATATATGAAATATTCATCATTCATGAATTATATTATTTGAAGAATATGATATGATCAGGGAATAAAAGTGAAGTTTCAATTAGCATTCCTTTAAGGCATCACATGAATAGTTTGTAATTATGAAGGATCAAGTATTATGTGATCGAGTATCCATCGAGTTGTCACATGAGAATAATTGATCGCATGAATAATTAACTTAGTGATCTAATATATCCACAAATTTTTATAAAAAAGTACATATATGATAAGGTTCCTCCTCAAAAATCTTTAATCACATGAATAATGTGTCCATCGAGGTACCTTATGATCAAGTGAATTGATCATGAGACTGAATGTTCACTTTATCCTCAAATTATAACTTCAAGAGTTTCAAAAATGAAAATATTTGATATCTACCATATATTTAGTTCTTTTAATAAGCCTTTAATTCCCTGGAATATTGGCGGATAGGTAGTGGTAAAATGTTTATAAATATAGATGTAGAGATGACGGAATTTGCTATTTCTATTTGATATTTATTGGGAACTCTTAATTTCAATATAAGTAGATAAATTGGGTGATTATTCCATGTAGAGAATAAGGAAACTCATATGATCTATTCATATGAAGGAGATCCCACAAACCTCTTGGGTTTATAAATAATAACAATGAATCCCACTGCTTTAATAAAGAAAAATAGAGATTCTGCAAAGTGTATCTTATCTGAATAGAATTGGAGATCCACATGATTTGATTCATACTAATAAGAAGAATAACATTCATTTTATTTGATATAAGAATAGCGAGATCACATAACTAACTATTGCGTGAAGACAACAGGAAGAATAATATTGTATATAGGGTTATAGTGTAACATGAAGAAAGAGAAACAAAATTTATATATACACTCACATGAATATTCAATGAAATAGTGCCTGCATGTGAATATTACATGTTTGAAGAAATGTTAATATTGAGTATTTAATGCACACAATATATTAATGATAAGATCAAAAAAAAATTATGTTTGAAATATGGTGATTTGATAAGATTCTATCCAAACTAATTATGTTTTTTATTGCACGAAAAATTAGTTTCAATAAAGGAAATCGATACTACACCCAATTGATGACATTGTGTATCAAAGACATAGAAAACTACATTGCTACAATATTTCATATTTTTTTTAAGATTGAAAGAATAATAAGGGAGTGATTATTCTATATTCATTTGATTATCATTTGTGTTCGGAATAATTTTGAGATTAAGAGTATGCAGTATCTTAATAATTATTTTGACTAAAAAATAATAAGAGGAATCTTGCAAGATTTATACATTTCTAAGAAATCCCATTGGTTAATATGTTCAAGGAAACACTTTTTATTGCTACATTGTTAGTAAATTGATCATATCCCTTTAATTCTAACTAATAAGAGTTATATAACATTAGTAATCACTTTTGGAGGGATAATGTAACATCATATAATCTTGTTTTTCAATTTTAATGCTTACATTGTACCTCCTTAGTACTTGGAAAAAGCGTATGTGGTCAAACTCTTGATCTCTATTTTATTAACAATAAATAAGAATCTATGTGTGAGTTGGATAGTAACTACTATATATTGAGGATGTAGTCATCTCCATTATAGGCGAACCACATTTAAAAATCATATTGTTCTTTGTTATTTATTGTTTTATGTCAAATACATGAAATTATAGGTAAATAAAACATGAACCATTCACTGAATAAGTGATAAAAGTATAAAAGGGATAAAATTTATAAAGATATAAAAATTCATTCCCACACCGAGTTACCACCCTCTTAGTGTGGTCATTATAATTTAATCCCAACAGTTTAAAAAAATAGTTTTAATGAAAAAATAAAAAATAATTACTTACTTTTAATAGAAACAAAGACCAAAATCAATACCCTTGGTTTTAATGAAAACAAATAAAAAGATCCCTCACTTTAATAGTGGTGCATACCTAAAGGAGAATATGACAAAATCATAGAGTTTTATTTCTATAAACCCTTTAAAAATAACTAAATTATATTTCAAGAAGATTTAAAATAAAATAATAGAGTGATGAAGAGAGAAATAGATAAGGTTGAAGAGTAATATCCTTTTAAAAATTAGAATAAGGGAGTGATTGGATCAAAGATAAAGTGGAATCAATAAAAAATATTGAAGTGGTTGAAACCCAATTTTCCTTTGATTTTTGAGAATTAAAATAGTCATGGAGATATCTTGTTAAATCACTTGGAGAATTGATTAATAATAAATAAGTAATCATAGAGGTTTATGGATGTATGTATTGATCCAAGCCCCATTTTGATTCTATTTATAGTTTTTATAGGTTTTAGTAATCTTCTAGAATTCCTATGGATTCAATGAAGCTATTGGAGACTAGATTAATGAGATTTTGTCCATAATAAATGATGGGGTTGACAACACACACAACCGATTTCATAGTGTGAATAGACAAGTCATAGTGTGAACGTATTTATTCTAGAAAATCATCAAATTAATTTGGTTTTATTCACAAACTATATAAATATTATCTAATAAAAATCATGTACCAAGAAATATTTAAAATCATGAAAATATTTTCAATATGTGAATAAAATTTATAAATAAGAAATGTCACTACTCCCTATGAAATACTTTTATGAAATGAACTAAAATTCACTTTGAACTTTGATAATGTGAATAATGTTTCAAGACATTATAGAGTTATTCTTGATGTGAAAAATTATTGAGGATTCTAGATTTAACTTCCAAACTCTTTTGTACTATTTCAACAGGTTCAACGTATTCCTATCATGATATATGAACATAATAATTTAAATTCACAAAAACAAATGTTAAAAAATACCTTAAGTGTTTATGATCATATTAACACGTTATAGGTTCAATAATATTTATTTTACTTTCAATAAAGATGTGTTTGGGTAAATCATTCTCTTTAAAAGATAGCCTACATATAGGGTATGAAGATATATAGAGATAAATCTAATATGATTCTTGTAATTAGTAAGGAAAAATATATTAGTTAATTTCTAAATCATTTTATCATGGAAAAACCTAAACGGTTTCTTTTCCAGTGTTACGTGGCATGAATCTTAGGAAGATTTTAGATCATTCCAAGGAGTTTAAAAGGATGGATAAAATTATCTAGGAGTCCTCCATAGTATCTATAATGTATTCTATATTGTGTACTCAAACCAATGTTTCTTATGCTCTTATAATAAAGAGTGTCTATAAATACAATCCTGGTTACTGTCACTGGATTACTGTATAGAACATCCTTAAGTACTTGAGAAGAACCGATGACATATTTTGGGTGTTTGGAGGAGAGGATAAGATCTGTCCATAGGGTTATGATAATTCTAGTTTACAATTCAATAAAGATGACAAGATATCTCAATATAGTTTCATGTTTTTCTTAAAATTTGGAGATATTATTTTTTAAATTTCCAAACATGCCATTATGGAACAAAAGAGGCTTAGTACATCACTGTATTTGATGCCTCGAAGGAACAAGTTTGGATCAAGAAGTTTATTTCTAAACATGGGGGGGGGGGGGTTATAGAATCAAGGTGGAAATTGATATTTACTATGAAAATAATAGATCCATTGCTTAGTCCAAGGAACCTTGGTCTCACTAAAGGACCAAATACATCCTCCACAAATACCATCTCATATAGTAGATCATTGAGAGGGAAGATTTAAGATTTTTTGGGTGTCTATAAAGGATAATACAAAGGATCCATTAATGAAAACATTATACTATAATAATAATGAGGTTAATGTTCAATATATTGATATATAATACATAATATGTTCGATGTAATGTTCACATAATGCATCATGATTTTATAACAAAAGAAATCTCCAATTATCATTCATTCTTTTGTGAATCAATCTATTTTCTATGAATAGTATAATTATAGTATCCCCTAAAAGTATTATTTTGAGTTGTCTCGAAACGATGATCATAATGTATTATTATGACCTATGATGGTATGTTAATATTAGCATCAATATTGGATTGATGAGATATAAGCTGAGATTTAATATTTGGAATAACCTACAAAAACTTGTCTCATAAAATGTCATATAGTTATCAATAAACTTTGGGGTATATAATTATTATGAATCATTTATATCTATGTACAATGAGATACTTTTCATGAGACCATTATACTTTCATATGTAAGACTTAAGGCTTAACTAATCAGGGGTTGGTTGGTATGTTTCTGAACATTTTATTGATCAAAATTCAACCATGATGGAATATGTATACTCATATAATGAGAAAATATATCTATCCCAAGATTTAATTTGGATAAAGAAATTCATTTACATGGATATTTGAGTTAAATGAGATGTTATTATCTACTTGGATGAGGGACATGTGATGTTCTCATCTTCCAGATGAATGATATACGAATTATTCATTGATATGGTCATTATTTTTTGGAAAATCATGAATAGATGAGAATGATTAGACTATATTGTTATGTTCTATGTATATTGGTCACTCAAATTATTGGATTAAGGGATTATATAGGTATAAATATGATACATATGATATATCATGGGGAAGATATGTTCATTAAGAGATGTGAATATAGGATACATATGATAATATGATACATATTATACGTTTTATTTATAAATTTGATACATATGATAATTTTTTCCTTGTATTAACTTTTTCATCGTTTAAAATTTGTTTATAGAAAATTCTTATTCTCATACAAGAGTTCATTAGAATTATCTTCAACTAAGAACCACCCTTCATCCTTACATTCCACTTATCTACAATTATTTTATCCCTAAATATAGATTTTATATGTATTATTTTTTATACATTATGTATATATAATACCTATAATTTATATATATATCTTATATACTTTATATATGTATATATTATAATTTATAACAATATTCTTTAAATTTATAATTTATATAATTTATATACGTAAAAATGATACATTATATGGAAACCAGATGTCTTTTTATTTTTTTTGAAATATAAATACTGTTGAACCAAATAGGGTGAATATGAGTAAAAATAGATAAATTGCAATATTATGAAAAAATAGTATGAATATTGGGTTAAAAAGTTCATCAGGATTTTGATAAAGCATGTAAATAACCCTTAACAAATTATTATTTCATGTTTTCATTATCGTTATTCAAGAAGAATTTATCCTGATGAGTATGAAGAAAACATGATTATTTGTAGAATAGATTGAAGTTATAAATATTGGACAACAAATGTTGAAGAACTAAATGTTGCAAGTGATAGGGATAATAACACAGTTTATAAATCATATGATATTAGTGAAACTGTATACAATATCACAGATCATATCGAGGAATTGAGAATTATGTTTGAATATGGCCTTAAATATTATAAAAATTTTTCTTATACATTAAATAACTATGCAAAGATGTTATTATATTCCAATTATAATTAATATAGGACATTATGAATAATTTTGAAAAAATATAATATGAAAGATAATAATAGATGGAGTGACACCAGCTTTAGAAAACTAATTTTGATATTGAATGATATGTTATTAGAAGTAAATGAGCTTACATATGGAATATATGACACCAAATGCATGTTATATTGATGTGATGAAATTTTAGAAAGTTTTTCACATACATTTTGATATTAATTGTCGATGGATTTTTGGTATATTTGGAATATTATTGTTAATTTTTGATATTTTTAAAATATATGTGGAAATACATTTTCATTGTAAAATTGTTTGAAAACATGAAATTTTAGCTATTATATAATGATATATTCTAGGTTTCATATTTTATATCTTAAAAAAAGATATTTTTTTGTTAATGTTTGTGGTAAGTTTAATTGAAAAATTATTTTTATGAATATTTATATGTGTTGTGGAATTTAAATGTTTTATGCAATGTTGAGTGAATATGCATAGATATTTTTATTTATAATTTAATAATTTAATTTTAAAAAATATATTAAATTTTATTATGTTTAAATGTAAATATATTTATTGTACTAGAATTTTGAAGAAATTTAAAATTGAATGAATAAATAAATTTTAAAATGACAACGAAATTTTTAATTATATTTTAATTTAATTTAATATAATTTTTTTGAATATTATTGTCCATGTAAGAGAATTATTCTTTTTTTACTTGCATATGATTTTTTCGAGAACATGCATGAGGATTATTTAGTGGATATTGTTTCTAGCATAAAAATAAATCTTGTTAGTATATGATTAAAACAATTTTTTTTGGAGAGTGGTGTAAGGGAAGACATGAAGTCTTATATATGATTAAATGGATAATATTCATGTGCATTAGAGTAATAAAAGTGACTTCCTAGATGTGTTAGAGTAAATTCCATGTTATAGTAAGATTAATTTCATGTCCCACCAAAGAGATTTTTATCCAGAAGTGAAGTTACATGTGAATAAATTTCACATGAGATGTGTATGAATAAATAAAATAAATAAGTAACCATGTTAGTAATTTCAAAATAGAGTGTCAGATTGGTTTCATGTATAAAATTAGAATTGTAAAGGGGACATTTTGAGATATAAAGAGATATTCCCTTAGTTTCTTTTAAGATAATTACTTATCTATAGAAAAATTGTCGACTAAATATAGAGTATGATACCGATGTTAATAAATTAAACAAAGTGAAAATTTATTGATTAATACAATGTGTTTGACCAAAATGGGTATTTTAGAAGAAGAGTAATAAAGAATTTGAGAATAAGCAAGATATATCTATAGAAATAAATATAAATCCAACTTGAATATATTACAAGTGAGTTTGAGAGTTGGAAATTTATTTATAACCAAAATTGAAAGATGATTCCAAATGAAACCAATTTTTAGAGGATTATTTGATATTGTTTATATCACATTAAATACTGACATTTCATCATAGATAAGATATAATAAAAAGAGACAATTTTGAATAATATGCGGTTTTTATTGGTTAGGAATGTTTGTCTGAATCATTTGTCACAATGAGACAATATAGCCCCGTGTTTTCATATATTGAGTTAGATTTTCTTCTAATTCCTTTTTAAACTATTTTCATAGAATTTGTTTTCATGTATAAATTTGGATTTAATCTTTCATTCATAATTAATTTTATTTATTTTTCTATGAATCATTTATCCTTAAACTATTTGATACATTAAACTTCATTTATTGGATTATTAGTGATGAAGTATTTATTATTTATTCAAGTAATCAGATATTTTCTATATATTTAATTTCATTAATCTCGGTAAAACTTTAAGATTAAAATGAAATTGGTTGTATTTAATTGTATGGTTATTTTCTGATTCTGATATCACTATATTTTGATGAAATTTATAGAAACACTGAGGGGTTTTTATGACTATTATATTAGTATTAGGTGTATGATCTATGTTTATAGATTATAAAAATTTCAATTTAAAGCACAAATGATTTTCTGATAATTAATTAGATGAAATGCAATTATCTTACCTAGTTCATGAAATTGGTTACACCATTCAATTACAATTTTTAATTTATTTTTATGTTGTTTTTAAATATTTCATAGTTTTCATATAATAATACTGACATAAACTTGAAAAACATAAAAAAATAATAAAGTGAAAATTGATGATAGATTGAAACCTCTATGAGAGGAAATCCTAGGGGATATTATTGCTTCAATATATAGTGGATAAAAAATCAAACAAATATCCATGATGATGATTTGTATTTTGAAATTGGATCAATTTAAATTATGGTTTACTATATCCTTTTTGTTTTATAAAATTTTCATTCATTTTTCTACAAAACCACTTTCATTACTTTTAATTTAATAAATTTACATATGTACTTATTATTTAAATCAATTTTTTTCTAATATTAGAGTTATTTAGCATCATATATTTTGTTTATTTATACTACCTTTTGTGTGTCCACACACACACACACACTAATATCTAACCATTAAATCCATAAATACATATGATATTTCAATCTAGATCTAAGAAAGTAAGAAAAGATGAAGAATAAAAACCCCTTGTTAAAACTATTAGTATGGAAAAATCCTGAAATAGATATGAAAAATAAACTATGAGGTGTAAAAAGAAAAATTCACCAAAAATAGATTATCAAAAACCTATTAAAAATATTGAAAACCAAAGAACCTTTAAATAATTAGTTTCACCTGATGAAGGAAATAAATAAAACATATTGGAATAACCTGAGGTAGATATTGGATTTGAGTTAATATTAGGTCTCATACATAAAATTATAAAATTTCATAGACTTCCTAGGGAATATCCATATTATATATTTCAAGAATTTAAATATATTTTTGAAATAATAAACCCATCATGGGTTAATAAAGATTGAATAAAATTGAGTTTTTGTTTTCTATTTTCCTTGCAAGGAATAACCGTGGAGTGGTTTTACACTCCCAATATACCCTAATAAGTAATTATAATTTACTAAATTTTTTTTAGAAAAAATATTTCATTCCCTTAGGGAAACTTTAATTAAGAGGGTAATTTCTCAGATTATGGAAAACTCAGGGAGAAACTTTCCATGAATATTGAGAATGAATTAAAGAATTTTACTTTTGTTTTCCACACCAAAAAAGGAAAAGTAATAAAAAGAAAAGGAAAATAAAAGAAAAAGAAAAAGAAAAAGAAAAAGAAAGAGAAAAAGGGGATCAAGCCATCCCCGATGTCAAGCTCAATTTTATGACTAGATTGAAAAAAAATCCCTATAAAAATATCAATAAAAGAGATTAAATCTCAATCTATTTCTCAGTTCAAAATATATGACCGAAAAAACCTTCAGAAATAAAATAAAATTTAATTTATTAAATAATAAATTTCAATAATTATGCTAAAATTTTAATGGATTAGATATCTAAAAATTCTTGTCCTAGGGTTATAAACCTATCTAGGGACTAATAGAGTGGTCAAAATAATAATCCCGGATCATATTCAAGGTTAAAAGACTATTTTACCCCTTATAAGCTTCTGAAGTTCAAAATTCAAAATTCTTCTCAAAATTCATGTCCAAAAAAACATGAGACCTTACATTAATTTCCATGAAAGAATAACATTTATGGAAGATTAAAATATCATAAAAAGTAAGGAAAATTGAGACAAAAGTCCTTTACGGATTTGGTATATTTTGAACCATAAACCGCATGAAATATTGATCCTTAAATTTATTTGTAAATCCTACGAATAATTATTATAATAATAATAAAATACATACATGTTCATTATACACACCAAAAATGATAAATAGTTTGTAAAAATGGCATGTTTCCAATGGAAAATAAATATGAGACAAGAAATCTCCTTACTACTTGAGTAACTTTTGAATCATGAGATATGTGATAAAATAACATCAATTTAAACTATTGATATAATTAAATAAATTTAACTCATGATATAACATTTCATAGGTTAGTATCTACATAAAAAACAATAATAAGTTGTAAATATAGCATATATCTCATAGAAATAAAAGTGAAACGTGAAAACCCTTACCTTAAGTCATGTATTTCTTTATAACCATTAAAAACTCATATATATTAAGTATAATATTATTATACATATACTTAAAAACCATATTATTATATATCATACCATATATAATTTTTTATGAATTTATATTAACAATTTATTAAATATTCCATGTTAAATTTAATTTTCGGGTAATATCTGCTTTAGTTTTCGTATATGTTTTGACTTGTTATTTTTTCACTTTTTATTTGAAAATTATTTCCTTATTTACATAATTAAATTAATGATATAAATATAATATATATTAATTATATAAGTTTTTAAAATAATCTATTGAATATGGAAATAGAAAATGAGGTACATCGTTCCTAGAGATGGTATGTCATACGTACGCATGAATGTTGTTTCCATTTTCTTATCATGATGAAAAAAAAGAAATTAAATAAAATATATGTATATCAATATATTATCATTATAGTATATGTTTTATGTCATATATATCAAATATTTTTATTAAGCCTATCCTTAATACATTTCATATAAAGTGTGAATGGATCACATCACTTTGAGGAGGCGGTAGTCCACAGTCCCCCAATAATGTTATCGTATTTCAAAAAATGTAAAGCATGATGATATGTGTTACATAATAATTAAATAATTATAATTAAATCTTAAATATCATAAGTATAATATAAAAATATTATTTTTATCATTATTCCCAACCTTGATAGGTGGCAATGAAAGAATTAATGACATCGATCTATGAGTCAGTTGTCCACTGTACACATGAACGATGATTGTGTATCTTATTTAATGGAAGTGTGTGAAAGTGTAGGTCATAAAATTAACATTAAAACACACACACACACACACACACATATATATATATATTGGATAATTTAATTATTATATAATATTTATATAAGAATAATTGGAGGGGAAGAGAAATAAGTAAATCCAAAGTGCAAGTTGAAGAACGTTACCTCTTCTCCGAGTAACTCCTTTTGGTTTTCACTAAATGACGTCCTTGGTTTTATTTATTCCCAAAGTGGGTATTATTTTCTGAGATTTAATATGTTGGGAGATTATTTTTTTATGTGTTTTATGAGACCAAATATTTGAGAGGTGTGAATAAGTGAGGGGGGTGGGTAAGTGCCTTTATATAGTGGTGGAGGAGTGACATTATTATAAATACAAAAAGGTAAACACTATTGAGATGTCTACCTAAAATCATGTGACTCCGATAATGAACTATATTATAGAAAAGTGGGGATGGGATTAAAATATGGCCATAAAATGTGTTTTAGACATGCTTCTAGGTTATTTCCCCCCTTAAGATTAAATTTTAACCACTAAGTATGCCCGTTTATAAAATTTTCATTGAAATTAATTTTAATTACTTGTACTAATATTTTTGGGAAAAAATTAATTATTAAGCCATGCTTTCAACCTTTCTCAATTTGTAAATAGTTTAAAAAATCATTCATTGGTCATATAATATCATAAAATAATCCTATTGAAGAATGATCACTTGTGTAAGAACATTTCCTTAATGTAATTTATAAACATGATGATCATCCATATTATTTATATAATATTCACCTTGGGATTTATTCTTCTCACTATTTCTTTAAAAAATGTTTCAACACACTATCTTATGCATTTGTCGACTTCTCCAACATATTTTTATTTCAATGAATTAAAATTGATCACAAGTATATTATCCAATATTCAATTTTCAAAACACCAATAAAAACAATCCATGTGATAATCATATTCAAAACAAGTCAAATATCCTCCCAAGTAACCCTTCATATTTAATTCTCAAATAAAGGAAGTAAATATCCTTATTCAAATCCCCTCTAATATTATTAAATGATATTTTAATGTCTCTATGATCTATGATTTTTTATTCTCAATCAAATTAAATATATCCTTAAATATCCATCAAAATATTATCTTTTTCTTGCCTAAAATTCCAAATTCTTTTTTTGATCTTTTATCAACCATGTTAATTATTGTGCACATATGAATTATGACAAGTAATAATTATATTACTAAACAGAGATCCAAGTTATGGTGAAATATCCTTTTCCAAATTTTATCACTAATCTTATCATGAATCATAACTAATAAATTAACATCATTATATTTAGTCACTTTTGAATAACACAACATCATTAAATTTAATATAATTTCATAAGAGAATAAATTTTTAATCTTATGTGAAACTATACAGGATATTATGTATTCTTTTAAAACATTTGGTTACTCTTATTTTATATTAATGATTTGATTATATGATCTAGATCACATCTTATATATCCTCTATATCCTTGAAGTTTCTATTTCATACAGTTGAAATTAATCCTACGTAAGTAATGGAACATTAAAATGATATTATATATCACAATATAATTCTTACATATTATCAAATTATTTTATATAAATCATCAATGATATGTTACATATCATACTATAAATTCAATAATACTGTTCCAATTTCCTGAAATATCGTTTGCATTCATTTCCCATATTTTCTTAAAAACTGAAGAATATTATATATAAACCTCATACTTCTGAGATTAACTTAGATGTCCTTCAAAACTCATTATAAACCTTGTCGGTTCATTTTAAAACACATTAATCTATCTCAAATGTATTGAAACTGAATCACATGTATTAACAACAAATACAACATAATCCTCAATGGGATAAACTATACCCCCATTTAGATTTATTTTCAATACCCTAAATTTTAGGTTAATCTCATCTTCAATACCCTTCCTTGGAAATTTTATGTTCTCTATCTTATGAAATTCAAGTGGAATGTGAAGACATCTTTTCTACACATAATTTATAATAAAGACAAAGGATCATGATAAGTAAAGTATTATTATTCTCAAAGGAATGATCCATGAATAAATCAACACTAAGTATACATTATCTAACATAGTATAAATAACAATATAGATCACATAAGACAACAATAATATCTATAGAGTAATTCAGTAAGAGATTCAACCTCAAAAAATTACTATTAATAATTATCAAAAGTATTTTCATGAAATTTCATATAATAAAATCAATAAAGAAATAAAAAATCATGATAAATAAGTTTTCCCTCCAACATGTTATATACCCTTGTTTATTATAATCTTTACCGGCCCAAAACCCTCTCACATTTCCAAACTGGGTTGGTTACTATACCTCAAGCGGTCCTCCCCATATGCCAGAGGCTGCCAACTAGTAGGAGGGTTTGTAGAGAACCTAGTGGGGAGACTTGACCACCAAAAATAGAGTATCAATATAGTGGAAATAAACAATTATTAGAGTAATGTAAAATATAGTAAATTGTAAAACATACAATAAAATGGTAAAGTACGAACTAAAACAACCAAATAATAATTAACCATGTAATGTTAGGCTAAAAATGTAACTAAATGACTTTATGGAAGGCATACATATAAAATAACAAGATGAAACAAATAAATTCAAAATTGCTCAAACCCAAATCCCATTTCGGCTCTATCCCCATGATTCAACCCATCATGAAAGAAAAAATCAACAACAATATCCCTTTCCCTTATCCAAAACTACATCAATGAAATCTGCTTAGGTACCCAATGATGGCCCAAATAAGGAGTGAGTAAAACTCAGTATTCCAACACTAGCCTGTCTAAAAAATGTATGCTACAATTTTCTTTAAATAAATTGATATTAGGGAATTATTTAATCAATTGATACTACACATAAAACAAACCTTCCAACCCTTGAGTTCCAAGTTGACACAAAGGTCCATAAAAACCTACATTCGCTCACATCAGATGTTTTTATCACATGGAAGATCCTCATTAATCAGGATGGATATTCTATACCATTTCTCAAGAAGAACAATTAGGTTCTATTTTAATTTTCACGATTTATTCAATTATGTCTTCCAAAGGTGAAATAATATTCCATGGGTAAAGTAACCATCTCATACTAGACTCGTTGCGAATTACCATACTAGAGTCACTTATATCTTTCCATGTGCACATCACATGGGGTGAATCCTAGCTCAAGTGGTGGGTTATAATATTCTAGGACAAACCACTAGTGCTATATCTCATGAGGTAGTAGTCAAATCCCCTATGAATCCTATCAACAAACATATATACAAGCAACCCATTTAAACCTTTCATCACCATTCATATCACAAGCATAGTTGGTTAATTTATCTCATTATATTAACCAGACGTATATTCTCAATTAGAAGGTTTTACTAAAACTGAATGAATCACCTCAATCAAACCATACAAAGTTTCCATTTATCTAAATTCATTTTCCAAGCTACAATATTCTGAATTTTCAATTCACTTTCTTAAGAAAAAACGAAATTTTAATAATTTTTGATTCATTGAAAGCTCAAGGGATGGATCCCCACATGAGTAGTTTTATGCTCGACCTTAATGAAAATATACCCAGTGGGGTCTAATGGGAGGTCTAAGAACTTAATTATTTTTATCAAACATATATTTAATCAATCTTTTGGGTTGTGTGAACAGTGTTTTGGCATGATTTAAATTATTTTAGATACCCAGATAGTTGTAAATAGACATTACAGTAATGTTCGAGAATAACCACCTTAATCCAATGGTCAAATAAACACTGAAAATAAGAAAAACATGTTGAGTTTGAAAGGAAAAGGAGATCAACAATGTAAATCTAGATCACACAAACATCATGATCAAAATCCCGATTCAATGACTAAAAGGAGATCAAACCACAATAATGGAGGATAGTGGATGTAATAAGGAAACCAAAGAGAAGGAAGTCACTAGATATCAAAATCTTTACAAATACATCTAAAAGGGGATAAATCCCCTATAAATCACTTAGAGTTTCCCTATGTTATGAGATAATAGGCTACATATTGAATGAAAATATTTTCAGGCATCACCATACAAATATATATTAAACATGAGGAATTCAGGACATGATTACTATATTCATGATGTGAATTTATTTCATTGTGTATACATTGAAAAGATATATCACTGGGTTAAACTAACCTTTATTGACCTTTTGAAGATGTTAAACAGTTTCATCGAATGTAAATGTTTCACGATATGAACCAGTTCACAACATCTACATGAAAATAGGTTCACATCATGTAACCTATTCATTATGTGAATGTTCACATAGATTGATCAAAACCCAGATTCTACAGAAAAAACAATAACTATGTTTTATTCCTTCCAGAACGATAGAGAACCTTTAAGGCCTTTTACACATTTATACCTGGACACCATTAATTAAAAAAACATATATCCCCAAATATTAGGTTATTTCCTAACAAAGGCTCCCCATCCCCAAAAGAAACTCAACTACAAAGGTGTAAAAAAAGAAGACCCAAACCAAAAGAAGCTTGACCAAAAACTAAAAGAGGGAAATCTCTAGAGACAATATAAGATCTTATAACTTCCCCATCCTAAAATAGATCATCCTTGAGTTCTCAAAGCACCCCAATTGGGTCACAACAAATAATTCTGGACATTATGCTCACATATCAGATGCCATCACCAATGCTCCCTCTTGAACATTCCCATACTACCACTGCACTGATACTAAAGGTATAATATTTCCCTTGAGATATATATCTACATACTCTATAATCCAAATTATATTCTTATAAAATTATTCACATACAAAAATATCAATGTTATAAATGTCTATAAAATTAGAATTTTCAAGATGATATACTCAAAGATGTGATAAAGGAAACACTTTCTTCATGGAACTGTAGCGCTATGGAAGGGTTAATCAATATCCCACTAGACTGACCCTTTATACTATCTCAAATGCACCAAAAAACATGGGTGATAAATTTACTTACTTCCTTATATGACATTTTCCCAAACTCAGTGAAACCCATTGGAAAACACGATGACCCACCTAAAAATTTGTAGTTTTTCTCTTCTGGTCAACATAATATTTTTTCCTACTCCGTATAGTCACTAACTGCTTCTTGATTAAGTAAAAATTTTCAAATATCTTTTGCTTGAGACTAGTTCCAAAAAGTGCTAACTCATTTTCCTCTAACCAACAAAGAGGTGAATAACATGGAATAACATAAAAATACACAAAAGGTTCCATGTGAAGCAATTCCAAGAAATATTTTATTATATGAAAAGTCTATTATTTCATATATAATGATCCCATGAACCCCTGAAATCCAACGTATAGGCTCATAACATATCCTTTAAATTCTGAATCATCAGTTTAGTTTGCACGTCAGTTTGAGGTTGATAGGATGTAATAAAAAAAATATACATTACGAGAGCCTTTTAATGGCCCTTATTGAACCAAGATTTTAAATGAGGATATCTATTGGAATCTATATTCCATGAAACACCTTGAAGTCGAACTATCTTGCACATGTAGAAACAACCCCTATCATTAATAGTGATGTTATCACTGATGGGAAAGAAGTGGGATACCTTCATTAATTTTTCGATGATCTCCCATAATGCATCATTCTTACAAGGTGACTTGAGTGATCCCATTATGAACACCATAGTGACATAATCCCATATCCATTTTGAAATGTGTATAGGCTTCAACAACCCAGTTGGTCTTTAGTGCTAAGATTTAACCTAATAATAAGTGAAACTTCTTTTTATGAATCCCACTATCTCCTTTTTCATTACCAGACACTAGTATTATAAATGGAGATCCCAATAAATCTTTTCATCCTTGGATGTCTCACCCATCTAAAAGTATGAAACTCACTCATCAGATCCCCACATATGCCTGTAGGAATCCATACTCCACCATGGATAACAAGAACATAAATTCTTCTAAGAGAAAATCCTAGTGGTTACCACCACCATATAATGTTATCCCTCAGAGATAATCCCTTCAGGTCAGATAATTTTTCAGTCATGATCTAGTCTAAAAGAAAGGGTAAAATAGATGTCGAGGTTATAGCTACTCATCGCTGAGAATCCTGAAAATCTAGATGTATATCTGAAAAGAGTTCCATCATAAACAAATCATCAAAATAATCCTTCACTACATTAATATGAATCATCAAAATTGATGTGTATTCAATGATATTTACCTTTCCCAATGTATAATTCATCTTGATGTTGAAAGATTTCAAATATGCAATCCACCTCTTCTGTTGAAGGTTCAGTTCCCACTAAGAAAAGATATACCTGAGGCTGTTGTGGTCTATTTACACCACAAAAAACTCACCCAACACATATTTTCTCTAGTATCATAGGTCTTATACCACCATATCTAAATTCATAGTATGATTTAGATAATTAATCTCATGTGGTATTAGTTGTATGTGACCATAAGATTTCACTTGATGCTCTTGTATTAGAATTTCTCTGATTTTAACTCCAAAAGTATCAAAATACATGGTATATTACCTATATGGAACATGTAATGTGATGATTGGTGATAAGGTTAGCATGATTTTAAACTCCTAAAAAAATATCTTATAATCCTTTGAAAAAAAACTTAACCATTTTTTTGGTCAGGCCAAACAATGGTGCTACCTAATGGAAGAAGTATAGAATGAAATGACGATAATGACCTAGTAAATCTAGAAATATCTGAATATGAAAAGAATTATTGGGATACTCCCAAGATACCATGGTTGAAACCTTTTCAAGGTCCACTGATACTCTAGCCTATGAGATGGAATGACACAAGAAGTGCACATTATCAATCTAGAAACTATATTTATATAGATTGGCATAAATCTAATGTTCACTCAATATACTAATGTTGATGAAAAGATATTGGGAATGATCATCTACTTAATATATGTACAGTAAGTTATCATCATTTAAAAACACCATAAAATAATCTAGAAAATGAATAAAGTTATAATTTATCAAGGATATGAGTACTTCTGATGTGTTCGATTGACCGATCAACATCCCCATGAATGAGAACAAGCTATACCATATCCTAAAAGTCATACGAGGTATTTATGATGAAATAAATATCATTTTATAGTACCCTGATATCAATTAAATCTTATAAAAGATTTTGGAACCTCTTAGCTAGTTGAAAATATATTTAATCTGTGGAAGCGTATACCAGTTCTTGACTATTATCTGGTTCAATCTCTAATAGTCTACACACAAGCACAAAGACCCATCATCATTCTTAAAAAAATGCATGGGTGAAATCCAAGGTGACATACTAGAACATATGAATAACTTTTCAACTATATATTTGAACTAAAATTTCAACTCACATTGTTTTTATGGTTCTATCCTACAAGGTTGGATAGAAACTAGATTTACTCCTGACACCAACTTGATCGTGAAATCGATCTCCCTCTTGGGTGGAAAGCTGTATAACTCTTCAAGAGAACATCCTAAAAATAGAATATCATTGGAGGGAATATATCCTACTGTATTCCATTATAATATAGATATAGACCTATTATTTAATCCATGAGAAAATCCAATCTTCATTGAATTGTTCCTACATGTCCAGACTGAAGATCCCACTCACCTGGATGAAAATGACTTTATCTTTCTAGAGATAGAAAGGTAACTATCCTCCATTAATAGTAAATGTGATCCTAGTGTATAAGTAACAAATACACACCAAGAATAAAATCTAAACCTCTAATTTATTTTATAATAAATTCACAAAATAAATGGTATCCACCAATTTTTGGGAACATACATTAAAAATATTGATATTCTTTGATTGCACTCCTAATGGTGTATCGATGGTCAAGAGACCAGACAAGATTTCCACAAAAAATCACAAATATTTTTAAAAATTGGATATATAAATGATTGAAATGATCATGTATACAAAAAACAGATGAAAGGGAATATGATACAATAATCTAAACTATTACAATATAAGATTGTGCATACAAATTAGACGAAGTAGTCTTCCTAGCATGAAGTAGAATTTCCCCTGTAACTTGGGATCCCATCAGACTCTCCTGTATTAATTCCTCTTAGTGGTACTACCACTCATTCAATAAGTAACACATCATCTACCATAGCCTAAACATCCATTGGAACTCCAACAACCAATCTACAGAGGGGTAGATGATTCCTTCCTTGAATTAGGTGTCTGTCCTCATCCCTTGTCACTGCTCATATGTTGTAACTTCTATAATCCAATTGATGATGGAGCATACTACCAAAATAAGGAAACTACACAATTGGGTAAGGACAGTAATTGTGCTTGTGTACACTATTTCTGTATTGAATGAACTCCAACAATCCATGATTCATAAATGACTATCCACTCCCATGATTGGTCTTCCCACAACTGACCCCGATATAGCTATCATAATGACACTTCTTAAAGATAAAATAATATCTATATGATCACCCTAATAAAACTACCTAGAAACTAGTCATGGCCTATCCAAGATTCCCTTATGTGATGATAACAAGATCCATCATGTCCTTGAAGGTACTCTGGTGAATGATATTAACCTGTGATTGTATCTCATAGAAAATACCATCCTGAAAATGTCACACCCTGATTACCTCATCAACTGCTAAGGATGAAGAAAATAAATTTAAATAAGTGAAAAATATAGTGTAGTATATCCCTAACAATAAATACAATGTTAGGAGTATAAACTCAGGCTACTTATCATCCTCAAAGTGTTGAGATAAAAGTGGAATTAGAACATCCCCTCAAATTCCTTCCAAGTTTATTCCTCTTAGTGATCAGCATGCACCAAAATGTCCCACCGTAACATGAATGGACTAAGAAACATGTATGCATAAAGATTCAAAATCTTTATAGTGGGTTTAATGTTGTTATTAAATATCATCTAGATTGACATGATCTAAAAATAATCTACCTGGGTACCTCCCTCTCTAGTAAAAATTGGTGGTTGTTGCAGTTGAAACTCTCTCATCAACTCAAACAATGAAGGTAAATTGATAAAAGTATCAATATCCATTGATAACATGACCCTTAGGAAGATTTCATGGGATTGATCATCCATATGATTCTCAGGATCTATAGGAAGCTCTAGTTTAGCTTTATTTTGATCATGTTGATTGCTGCTCTCCTAATTCTCATTTCGAAGATGATGAGGATTTATTTTCTCTACTAAAAAACACACTCCTTAGAACAGTAGATAAACATAATGTTCAAATAAAATTTGTGAAAACAATAGAGAACCGTTAATATAATTTTCCCTTACATTTTTCATAATAAGGTAATTGACCTAGCACATCAGTTCTTTCTTTTCATTTATAATATATAGCCAGAATCTCATTTCACAGTTCATATATGAAAATATATCACATGAAATAAATATGTACCTATAATGGAAAATTAATGTTAGAATATATATATATATTCATACCATTATGAATTCTTACTAATCTCATTCTATACTAGGACACGTGTATAAATATTGATAAACAATAACATCACACAACAAGTGAATCAACCGAGGCGAAATAAAATCACCCGCAATAGGTGAAGAGAAAGAAAAACAATCCCATACCTAGGAAATGGGATTTTACCCTATACATGGGTTTTATAATCCTATGTATAAGATCATTAAAAAGTCCTAAAATGCTCATAATTTCCTTTCCACTTTTCTCAAATATTAAAATAATAGAAAAAAACCACCTCTAATACTAATTTGTAAAGTCCCTCAACCCAACACCCTCTCATGTGGGTAAACCATGTTGGTTATTGGACCTCAATAGAACCTCCCCATATGATAGAGGTTGTAAAATAGTAGAGAAAGATGCGGATGAAATAGTTGGGATACTATACCCTTGGCATAAAGTAGCAATATAGTGGAAATTAACAATTATAAAACTAATAGAAAATAGAGGAAATAATATAATATACAATAAGAGGATAAGGATTAACTCATAAAAATAAATAACAATGAACCAATTATTGTCAGCATGAAATGTAACTAAATAAAATTTTCTAATTAATATTGATAAAATACTAATATTAAACAAATAAACTCAAAAGACCTTGGTCTTGAATCCCATTCTGGTCAATTCCCCAAGATTCAACCCATCTAGTAAGGTAAAATAAACCACAAGTCCTATTTCCATTTTCCAAACATGCATCAATGAAATCTTCTCGGGTACCTAAAAGCCACCCAAATGGGGTGTGAGTAAGACTCAGTAGGTAAACACCACTATATCTAAAAATCAGTCTAATAGAAAGAACATGGAATAAAGAGATAATAGAGTGTTATTTAATCATCTAATACTACACATAAAATAAACCATCAAACCATCAAGTTCAAGGATTGAACTTAGGTCCTATCGAACCTCTTTTGGATCCATGTTGAATGTCTCTGTCACATGGATGATACTATTGCATCAGGAGGTATCACTTGCATCTTGTCTCAAGAAGCACAACTAGGGTCCATGTGAATTCCCTTACCAGATTCAACTATTTATTTATAGAGAATAATACCATTATAATGGGAATGTAACAATCTCAAGATGGAGTCACTTATTTCTTACCATGTGCACATCACAAGGGTTGAAACTTAGCTCAAGCAATGGGTTCTTCTATGCTAGGATGAACCACCAGTGCCATATATCACAAGACTGTGGTCCAAACCTCAAGAATCCTATATAAAAACACATATAGAAGAATCCAATATATACCTTTCATCACTATCCATATTGGATACCTAGTTGGTTAATTTATCTCATTATATAAACCAGATATATATTCTCAATTGGTATTTTATCTTGTGAGAGTATGAATCTTCACAATAAAACCATACCAAGATTAAATTTATCTCATTTAATTTTCCAAGCCACAACATGCTGAAATACCAATTCACATTTTTTATAAAAAACAAATTTATGATAATTTCCAATTCATTATAACTTCATGGTAAGGCTCACCACGTGGGTGTCTGTAAGATCCATCTCAATGCTAATAGACCTATTGAGGTCCAATGGGAGGTCTATGAACATAATTTTTATCAAACATATATTTAACCAATTATTTGGGAAGAGAACATGACATTCTAGAATGATCCCAATTATTTCACATACATTGATAATTGGAAATAGAGTTTAAGGTAATGTTTAAGACCACTAACCTTAATCCAACGATCAAAGAAACATCAACAATGGGGAATTACCCTGGAGAAATAATGTAAAAGGATATTGATAAAGAAAACCTAGATCACATAATCGCCAATATCAAAATCCGGATTCAATGAATAAAAGAGATTTCACCATAATAACAGAGTATATTGGAAGGAAGAAAGAAACCAAATTGAAAGAAACCATCAGAGATAAAATGATGGAACATGAAATATAAAAGGGAATTAATCTCCTAATAACCTCCTAGAGTTTCCATAGGGTCTAAGAGAGGATGATGTATGGTGAATTAAAAGCTTTTCAAGAATCACCATAAAAAATCCACTACACTCGAGGAATTCACAACGTGAATATGTGATTCAGGACATTATAGTCCCACATGGTGTATACACCGAAAAATAAATCACCTTGGGATAAAATAACCTTGATCAACCTTTTATCAATATTTAATAGCTTCATGGCATGTAAATGTTTCATTATATTAACCATTTCACAACATATTCTTGGAAACATGTTCCCATTGTGTAACCCATTCAAGAAGTGAAAGTGTCTAACTGACATATCATAGACTAGATTTTGTTGAAAAAAATGACCACATTTGAAGATTTAAAAACCTATGGAGAACCCTTATAATCCTCTGAAACATTTGTACTAGGACTCTATTAATTAAAACAAACATACATCACCAAAAATCAGGTCACCTCCTGACAAAGGATCACCATCCCCAAAAGAAACTCAACCACCAAGGTTTAAAAGAAGAAAAAAAAACCAAAAATAAGCTTAACCAAAACTCAAAGAGGGATCTACCTAAGAAAAAGATAGGATATTACATTTATACCAAATAAAACATGCATAAAATTGAAAAAAACTAATATTCATACCATAGTTATGTAGGGATATGGGATACTATTTTTAGTCTAAGACTCTCAAAAGTATTATTTGGGATAGGTTTTTATGAATTTTAGGAACAAACTCCTTGGATGGATCAAATTAAAATTTCAATGTACAAGTAGCCACTTTATTCTTCCAGAAATGATATTTTATATCTATGTTATTTGATCTTAATTGTTACATTGGATTCTTGGATATATTTATCTCACTTTTTTTATCACGGTCAATAGCTAGAGGGAACTAAATAGTAACATGCATATCTCCAAATCGAGTCACCATCAAAATCATTTTTCTACCATCCTGTCATGTGGTTTATGAGTTTATATGGATCTATTGACACTCAATAAATATAATAGGAACAACTAGAAACTTAAATACCATGATCTACCATAATTGAAAAAACTGAATAAAAACTTTATACCTTACACTAATGAAATTCCACCACTATCTTCAACTATATGAGATTAATTAAAATCCTTTAGTGGTAAGTAAAGGACTCCATACTCTATTCTGTATTAATGGGAATAAGCTTAATCTCCCATATCATGGGTAGTACCCTTCTCATCCCATGAAATTTTATCATCTCCTGGAAGCTAAGGGATGAGAAGGAATAGTGTTTTGAGGGAGAATACATATAACACATCAAGAAAAACTTTTTCATAGGTTCTCCTTATTTATATAAATGTTAGGGACACTCTCCAAGATCTATTCATTTTCTCATGCATTGAAATGAATAATTAAATGGATTCATCCATTCAGGAATTGATCTCAGGAATGTAGTATCACATCCATGTTTTTCATTATATGAAACATTCATTAATGATATACAATTTAAGAAGATTATAATGTTAAACTTTACTGATCCACTACCATACCAAGATAGTGGTATGTTATTGTATAACAATTCTTAAAACATTATTTTATAAAATGCATATGATATCCTGGGATTTCCATTCATTTCATACAGTATGACATGCACATATCATACAATATGATATGTCCTAACAAACATCAAATATTTTTGGGATTTAGGGAATATCTCCTTAAATAAACCACTTACACCAAGGCATTATAATAATAGTTCTATTTCACATTATATTGGATTATATACAGTAACTTGTGAAACCATATCTGAATCAAATTTTTGGATATATTCAAAAATAACTTTATATATATATAATTAATTTAACCATGTATCAAATCATATAAAAATCCCTATGAATACCCATCTAATTGTTTTTGAATAAACTCTGAATTGCTTTTATAGAAGCAGTATGATTTTTATAACAATCAATCCATATTCACTCAATTAAATTTTTTGACCCCATAGGCCTTTATGGTGATGAAAATAATATAAATTATAGTATTAATACATGTAAGTAAAAAACATCCTCTTGCAAAGAAAAAGCGTTACTCATGATACAAATGGATTTAGCATAATCTCATTCAAACACATGTATTTAAATACATGTGTCTAAAATTGTATTAATATGAATGAAATAATTTTCTAATGATATATTTTTCTAGTAAATAATGTTACCATGGGACACTGAGTTTGTCAATCCCATATAGATTACTCATTCATTCTCGATTCTCTAAGTATTGTCTGACTAGGTTGGTGAATACATCAGATGTCATTCACTTATTTGGATGATCATGTCACGTTCCCCTATTTTGATAGATAAGAACCTCATTTATCAAATCTAGGTAAAAATGTACAATTCCTCAGTCTATCTCAATCAAGGGAATATATTTTACAATTAGCATATAAGATGAAAAATTCTATCTTGTTTAATCTCTAACCAATAAAATGATCAATAACACACCCAAACACCCCAACATTATCTATGACTCAGGGATTTCACATGAAAGGTATAAAAGGATAATGGTTATCACACAAGGTATCTTGTTAACATCAAGTAATGGAATATCCAAATATGAATAACACATCCGTAGTATACCAATGAAATAGTGTATAACACTCAATGGTGTTTGCTCTATGGGATATCCAATAGAAAAAACTTCTTTTATGCATCATTAGAATATTTTATATATCTCGATGCAATAATTGTACCCACACAAACCCTAAAATTTCATGATGACCTATAGTGTTGAGCAAGTGTTGTTTTCAACAATACATAGTATTTTTATTTAAAAAGGGGGAGATTGTTGAGAACAATACTCTATCTCAATGATGATTTTGATGCTCAAAAATACCCTTAACTGTTTTCTAATGATTTTAAGTATATTAAAGGAATTTATTATTCATTATATTTTTATTTATGGAAGAAATATTTTAGTTCTGGAACAATGATATTTAATTGCTAAAGTATTCAATTAGCGTGTTCTAGAAACACCGTTCATGCTCTACATATTCAGGAATTACTTAAGTGTGTTTTTGAATCACTATTCATACCCTAAGTACAGAAATGTATCATAAGTATGGAATGTAGTGTATACTTTATAAGATATCAGAAATGTATGTTTAATAAACCATATGTTATCAGAAAATTATGGAAGAGGAACCCTACATTTTGGATATTGAAAAGCATGGGAGAAGAACCGTATGTATGTTTTAAACGTTACATTTGTTTCTCAAAAGTATGGTTCATCAACCTTACTTTTGTAAACAAACTTACGTTTCATCAAAAGTATGGATCATGTTCTTTATGTTTGGATTCTTATAAAAGTGTGGATTATTTATCATACGTTTCAATGTTGAAAAGAAAAGTATGGATGATCAACCCTACGTTTTTGATCAACCCTATGTCATCACCCTTATATTTTCGATCTACCTTACGCATGCTATATAGTTCAACCTTACGTTTGGCATCGGAGAATTAAAGATGATATTGTTATGGAACGGTCTAAAAGTGGTTTATTAGGTTGATTTTAAGTCATATAAAAAGCTGTTTTTAATACATCTCTTTGATTGATTCAAATCCATTTTATCTACGATTCAAAGGATCAATTTAAAAGGAGACTTTCATGCTAAATTTCAAGGGGAGTTACGAATTCTTTGTTAATTCAAATGTTTAAATATCGTGAGCCAGAAGGTAAATTTTGTGGATCTAAATTTGCAAGAGAAGTTCTCATCGTTATTTTATATATAGATGTGATATATACAAAGAGAAAAAATATACAAGATTTTCTGAACAACGATGAAGAATATGAAAAGAAGAAAAACAGAGACTATCAAGATCTACAGATCTACTGATTACAAAGAGAAACAAAGATATGTTTATTGAAGAAGAAGAATCATGATAGAAGATTCAATCTTTCATCATCGAAGATCTATTGTGAATCTACTATTACCAAAGTTTCAAATTATATTTCTATATCTACTGAAACTGGATCGACTCAGAATGAATCTTACTTGAAGATCATTATTTCTAAAGGTGAAAGTCCATATGCTATCAATTTCATTATGTTGCAATTGTGAATAACAATGAGAATGTATTTTCAAAGAAAAAATACTTCTTTTTTTATCTTGAATGACCGTCTTCTTGTACTAAGCTGTGTAGGTTCTGTGAATGAACTAGAAGGATCTGTTTTGCCTTAGATTGTAAAGGTATCAACTAACTGTACTCATTTGTGGAATGGTCTATTGAAAAGAGTAACAAATAGTGAAAATCACCAAGATCATAGAGTAGAGTGTTGGTGGAGTGGACGAGGGACCTTATGTACCCCGAACCACTATACATCGTGTGTCTCTGCTATTTTAATTTCCATTGCATTAATCCATCTGATTAAAGTCAAAGGGTAGAACATGATTTCTAAAAGAATTTTTAAAAGACACAATTCACCCCCTCTGGTGTATATTTGGTATAATCTGATCCAATAATTGGCATTATAGGTGGAGCTTTCCAATAAAGCCTTAATAAGATGAAAGTGATTAAGGATGATACACATATCAAGATGACTGATACAAGAGAAGAAATGTCTATGGTTAGAGCACTGTACTTCAATGGAGAAAATTATGGATGCTGGAAATAAAGAATGATAATATATCTAAAAAACATTGGATACAGAGTATATTCTAAGATTATGACTCCATATGAAATACCACAGAAACCAGAAACATGGAGTGCAGCCACTGAAGCAGAATATGATATGAACTCAAAGGCAATGAATACAATTATATGTGGTCTAGTACCGGATGAAATCAATAGATTATCTCAATGCCCGACAACATATGAGATGTGGCAAACTATTTCTATTTCTTATTAAGGAACTGACAATGTCAAGAAAACAAGATATGTTACTTCTAATATTAAATTCGATACATTAAATATTTTTGAAGGTGAAAGCATTACTCAAATAAATGGAAGATTGAAAGAAATTGTCAACAATATAACTGCCCTGGGAGAACCAAAAAAAAGATGACCAAGCTTTAAAAGTACTGAGATTACTGCCTACTAAATGGAATGGAATATCTACTGCAATCAAACAGTCAACACCTGTCAAAGACTTAACCATGAGAGAGTTGATTGGAACACTTATGATGTATGAAGCCGAGATGCAAGATAAAGAAAATGAGCATGAGGTTCTGATCAAGAGAGAATAAACTGCCTTAAAAGAGTAATCTCAAGGGAAAAGTAAAAAGATAAAGAAAAAACAAGTAAAGGTGAAATTAGAATGTTCTGATTCATCAAATTTTGATATAGAACTAGCTCAGCAATCCAGAAAGTTTAGTAAATTCTACAGAAAGAAGAAAGGCTTCAGAAAAACTTTCAAAAAGGATGAAATAAAAGTTAGATGTTGTAAGTGCAAGAATATGGGTCATATCAGACCTAGCTGTCCTCAGTTAAATTAATACAAGAAGAAGAAGTTCTTCAAAAGGAATGATTATGAGAAAAATGATAAGAAATCAATGAAAGCTTCATGGAGTGTGTCTAAAGACTCCAGTAGTTCTTCAGAATCAGACTCAGAGAAGGAACAAGTATATCTGAAAGCCAATATGTGCTTTATGGTAGAAACAGAAGAGGTAAAAACATACTACTCTTCGAACTTTGACTCTAGTTCTGAAGTAAGATATTCTAATGGAAAACTTGCAGCCTACTGCAACATGCTTGAAGAAAAAATATTATTCTATTTTTAAGAAGTAAGTCATTAAATAAAATTCACAAAGATATTTTAGATGAAATAGATACAATACTAAAATAATTTAAGGAGTTAACTGATATGTATAATTCAATTAACATTAACTATACAGATCATGAAGCTAAAATAAAAATACTGCAAACTAAAGTAGAAACATATAAGGGTGCAGACATAATTTTTACCAAAGGAGAAAAATCATTGAATGAAATTCTTGGGAAAACTGTCATTAAGAAAGAAATATTTGAAATTGGATGTAAATGTGAAAAACCTAAGTTGTATAAGAATTATTTTTTTCCAAGAACAAAAAGATTAAATTGTAGTTACTGTGGAACAAGGGGACATATTTCTAAAAACTTTTTCTTAAGACAACCTCAAATAAGTGGTATTAAGAAAGATTTTTTTTCCAATAATTTATTTGATTCTGCTGGTTTTATAAAAACAAAGAAAGTCTGGATTCCCAGATCTTTGCTGGCTAATACAACTGGACCCAATAGAATATGGGTACCAAAACAATCTGTTTAAATGCCTTTGTAGGAAGCAGGTCACATAAGTAAAAAAACCATATGGTATATGGACAGTGGATGCTCAAGTAATATGAGTTGAAGCTCATCTAATTTTCTACTCTTACTCATAAAGATAGTGGACTTGTGACTTTTGGTGACAATGGAAAAAGGAATATCATTGGCATTGTAAAAATTGGAGATCCAGAAGTTGTCTCAATCAATAAAGTACTTTATGAACAAGGATGAAACACAATATGATAAGTATATCTCAACTTTGTGAGGATGTATATGTTGTTGTTTTATCTAAAAATTTCTATTATGTTTCCAAAAATAAACTACTTAAATTTAGAGCACCTAGAACTGACAATGCGTATACCCTAGCTTTAAATTCCTTGTGTAAACCACAAGTAAACTGCTTAACTGCTAAGATAAATGAATCATGGATCTGTCATAGAAGACTTGGACAGTACAATATATATGCTTTACATAAATTATTCAAGAAACAATTAGTTTCTGATTTACCTAGTCTCAAGTTTGAAAGTGATAGATTTTGTGATGCATGTCAACTTGGAAAACAACACAAATCATCCTTTAAAACTGTTAATAAAATTGCTACATATAAACCTCTAAAACTTATCCATATGAATTTTTAGGAACATCAAGAGTACAAAGCTTGGCTAGTAAACTACATGTATATGTTTTAGTTGATGACTATTCTATATTTAAATGGATTTTCATTTTAAAATTTAAAAATGAAGCTTTTACATTATTTAAAAGTTTTTTCAAAGCTATTTAAAATTAAAATGGTTTTAAAATAATTTCATTAAGAAGTGATCATGGTGGAGAATTTGAGAATCTAGAATTTAATTCATTTTTCTCAAATATGGGTATTAAACACACCTTCTCTTCACTATGAACACCTCAACAAAATGGAATCGTTGAAAGAAGAAATAGTACTATTAAGGAAATGGATAGGAAAATGCTACATGAATACAGTCTTTTTACCTATTTTTGGGTAGAAGCTGTAAGTACAGCCTTTTATATAATTAATAGAGTTTTAATTAGACCAATTTTTAAAAAGACAACCTATGAACTCTAGAATAATGGAAAACCTATAGTAAATTATCTTAAAGTTTTTGGATGAAAGCTTTATACCTTAAACACAAAAGAAAATATTGTTAAGTTTGATCCAAAATCTGATGAAGGAATTTTCTTAGGATATTCTGTACTTTGAAATATTATAGAGTTTTTAATAAAAAGTTAAGGATTGTTGAAGAATCAGTTCATATGAAATTTTATGAAACTGATCGCTTTGAGAAAAGAAAATATCAAATAGATGAGCTTGATTCTACTGATAACATGAGACTTCAGAACCTGAAATATGATTTTGAAAAAGATATAAATGGAATTCAGTCCAGTCCAGAAGAACATGACACTGAAGAACCTATAAGTGTATTACTTATACAATCAAGGAACCTAAAGAATCACCCTTCAGAAACAATAATAGGACACCTAGAAACAGGAATAAAAACTAGAAGGAATATAGGAAATCTTGTTGAGTTTTCTGCCTTTCTATCCCAATTATAACCCAAGTCTATAGAAGAATATTTAGATGATGAAAGTTGGTTGGTAGCAATGCAAGAAGAACTAAACTAGTTCAAAAGAAATAAAGTCTGGAAATTAGTTGAAAGACCACAGAATTATCCAGTGATTGGAACCAAATGGATCTTTAGAAATAAACAAGATGATCAAGGAATAATATCTAGAAATAAAGAAAGACTAGTATCTAGAGGATATAATAATGAATAAGGAATAGATTATGATGAGACCTTTGCACCTATAGGTATATTAGAAGGCATTAAAATCTTCTTATCATATGCATCTCGTATATATTTTAAATTCTATCAGATGGAAGTTAAGTATTACTTTTTAAATGGTTATTTAATTGAGAAAGTTTATGTTGAGCAACCTCTGGGTTTTAAAAATTCACAAAAACTAGATTCTGTTTTTAATCTTACTAAATATTTTTATGGCCTTAAACAAGCACCTAGAGCATGGTACGAAAGACTAAGCTCTTTTCTTTTGAAAAATTATTTTATTGTTGGAATGGAAGATCCAACAATATCTAAGAAAACTGTAAATTCTAACATTTTATTGGTTCAAATTTATGTTGATGATTTAATTTTTGGATCAAATAATAAATATCTTTGTCATGAGTTTTCAAATCTAATGGAAAAATAATTTGAAATGAGTATGATGGGAGAATTAAATTTATTTTTAGGAATTCAAATTTATCAAAAAAAAATACATGACTGATTTACTAAAGATATTTGGACTTAAAAAGAGCAAGACATATACAACTCCTATGTCTACTAATATAAAAATTGATTTGGATGAAACTGGAAAATCAGTTGACAACAAGTTATATAGAGGTATGATTGGTAGTTTATTATATCTTACTACTATCATGCCATATATAATGTATTCAGTATGTATTTATTCAATATTTCAATCAAATCCTAAAGAATCTTATTTAACCACTGTTAAAAGAATTTTAGATATTTAAAAGGAACTATTTTTCAATCTCTTAATTATCCCAAAATGTCTGATTTTAATTTAATTTCATATTCAGATTCATACTTTGGATGTTGTAGATTAGATAGGAAAATCATTTTGGGTACTTGTCACTTTTTAGGAAAATCCTTAGTGTCATGGTCAAGTAAGAAACAACACTCAGTTGCCCTATCAACAACTAAGGCAGAATATGTATCTTCTGGCAGTTGTTGTGCACAAGTATTGTGGATGAAAAAAACTCTTATGGATTTTGGACTAAGTTTTAATTGTACGCTAATTTTATGTGATAATAATAGTGCTATAAATATTTCAAAAAATAATATTAATCATTCTAGGACTAAGCATATTGATATCAGACATCATTTTCTAAGAGACGATGTTCTTAAAAAGGATATATTCTTAGAATTTGTAAGTATTGAAATTCAATTAGCTGATATTTTTTCCAAACCACTTCCCACTACAAGGTTTGATTTTATTATGATGGAGCTAGGTTTATTTAATTTTAAATAAATTTTTATTTTATTATGTGTTTTCTTTCTTTTAATACTGTTTAAAATAAATTAGTTATAATTTTTTCAAAAAGAATAAGTTTTTTTCTCGCACAAACAATTTTATTTGTTTTTAAAATCTATGTAATAATTATTGATGACATAGGAATCAAGGCTGTATGAAACCTTTCGAATTATGAATCATTTCATTTCTACCAAAAACCCTTTTGAACCCGCGACGCTTTACTGCTCTTTGTCTATCTAAACCTCAACCTTCAAAACCCTAATCCCTTTTCAAACTTTTAGATATTTTTCAATAGAAATGGCCAAGAACAAGAGAACCGATGAGGCTGAGACCAACACTACCAAGAGACAGCACTCCGAAGGAAGTAAAATTTTGAAAGGAAAGGTCATAGATCTGAAATGGTTATATCAGAAAAACCTATTGCTAAAGCAATATCTTACATTTCAAAACCTTGAAAAGATGTTTAATGGAGATTTTACAGAGTTTTATATGAGGTAGAACTTCATTATTTCTTTAAATCTATTTAGTTTAGTCTGGGGGAAGATGAGGATACTATAGAATCTAAGATCGAAGATAGTGATGTTTCGATATCCTCTATAGATATTGGTCAGATTCTGAACTACCCTCATGAGGGATTCTTTCATTTTGATTTGAAAAAATACAGGAGATTCAGTACATAAGTCTGAAAATATTATGTCTTTTCTTTTTGGTTCTACATATATAAGGAAGATGTTGGTAAAGGACTTGGATCCAGATCAGAAAATCCTAGTGAAGTTTGTGCAAACAAGGATTTCACTAAGGATTTCTGAGATGGATAAAATCTTGTATCTAGACTTGTATATAATGTATCTGTTGATTAGTGATATAACACTTAATTTTCCTAGGTACATGGTAAGATACCTTCATTATTGTTGTAAAATAGAAGAATGAATGAATTTTTATCCATTTGGTAGATTCCTATCAAAAATTTTGTTCAAAAAGGATATGGTGAGGCTAGTGGAAGCCAGAGTTTGATGTCATCATAACAACACTTTTGGTGTTGGCACCCTGAGGAAGATTGGTTACTTTTGGAGCACATTGAAAGAAAAACATTTTCTAGCATGAGATGAAGAAGAAGAAGCAACTGATCAGACTCAATCTGTTAATTCCAAGGAGGGATAGGCCGAATCAAGAGTGAGCACTTCTGTAAGAAGAATAAGATTTGAAACTGAATAAGCTCAAAAAGAAGGCAGTCAGAAGGGACTTCAGATTCAAAGAAAAAAAATGATAATGCTCATGAGGAACTTGGTTCACATGTTTTAACATCAAGAGATTTACTCACTTACAGTTTTGTTGGAGAAACAGCTGTTGAGAAGCCACAAGAAGAGGATAATGCTCAAATTAAAGTGACTCCTCAAGTACAATATGAAATTCAAGAAGAAGCTGAAACTGAGACTCAAGAATAGGATGTGGTTGTAACTAAAATTGAATCTCAAATTGTAGCTGAAACTGAAGTTACAATTGAAAAAGAAAACGAGGCAGAGCCTGGTGAGGATGTGTCCAGTCCTAAAGAAAATCAAGAAGATATTATTTTAGAAAATCCAGTGGAAGAAATGATTACTGATGTTCACGATGAGAATGTTTCTGAAGTTTATACAGAGGTAATTCATGAGATTTTTTTTGTGGAAGAGTCTGGAAAAGAATCTGAGGAAAGGTTTGTGGACCATCTAGCTCATGAGGAAGAAAAAGAAAAATCTGATGCAGACTCATTTCCATTAGTACTGTGGCATCACATTGAAGTTGATGATGAGAATCAAGCATATGGTACCTCTGATTCAGTGAATAAGAAAGTAGATGAGATATACAAGAAGTTGTTTTGTTTGGAATCTAAAAATGTTGCTCTGAAAAGATCCTTAGAGAAAGAACAATTGAAATTTCAGAGACTTAAAGAAAGTACAGTTTCAAGGCAGGAAGTTGAAACTTTCAAGAAAATGATATTGAAAGAGGTATCCAAACAGAAATCAGAAATGATGATGAATTAAGATGTGTCAGAGTTTGAAGAATATATGGAGACACAGTTTGCATCTGTCAGGACTGGTGATACTAGTGAATCAGGTACTTCACCTGATTTAATCATAAGATTTCAGGCTATCATAGTAGCAATGATCAATATGAATGATATATTTCATGATTTGAAATTCAATTGTGCTCCACTATCAGTCTTATTAGATAATTAGAGATTTTTGGTTGGCTAGTTGACCTCAAGTGAACCATGTATTAGAACTGCGCTGACTCAGTTCATAGAGAAGTTGACTATATTTATGGAGAAGGAAGAGAGACTTCATGATTTTATCGGAGTAAATATTATTGAAGATATTCATATAACTCAGGATAATAGAGATCTTATTATAAAGGTGGGAGATGGAATGATGAGAAGGTTGAGGGATCATTCTGTAATGCCCCAACCCCAATTACCTAGAGTCGGTGCATTATTACGTAATATTGGCATGATAACAAGGGAATCATGTCCCGAAAGACCAATTAGTTTAGTATTATTGGAAACAAGATTCATACATAAGTTCAACTTTACAACTTGAAAAGAAATACAACACTAATATATTCTATTAGAAACATCCAAGCCTCCTAGATTAAGCATGAAAGTCACTCATAATTAACTTCTTCATATCCTTGGAAAATGAAACATAAGAAATGTGGTGAGATCAAATGATCAATAAGGGTAAGAAATACAGTGGAAGATAACATAAATATTAATCATGGTGAATAATTGAAACCACATGCCTTTACCAATAATAAACAAGAATACTTTTATGGAAGGAATATGAACAGAGTAAATAATTACATAATAAAACACAATCATGGGTATTCTACTAGTCAAATGACCACATGAACCATCAATATTATTTTCATAGTGAGGGAATGTATAATGCCGAACATTCTGAAACATTTGGTCAAGGCCTTGGCCAAGATGTATAAAAATGATTAAGGCCTCTGCCAAAACCATATATCAAATTGGGAAAGCCCTTAGCCAATATCATGTCTAGTAGTCTCAGGAGACCTACCTATGCATCGAGGATCTATAGCGAGCTCCACCTGTCACTTACTAAGTCCAATACATTCCTCATATGAAAAGGTTAAAATATAACATAAACATTCATATTAAAACAAGAATACGAAATGTCAATACTTTAACCATAAACCATGAATGGTATAAAAATAGCACATCCGCAGTCAAACATATCATAGAACCTTCAATACAATATGGATGTTTTGTATCATAATAAACCAACTTCAAATAAAATTAAAATCCATCAAAGGATGTTGACATAGATGAAATCAAAACCTTTTTTAGAGAAATATCTCTTTCTATTTTGAAATCATTTAAGAGTCACATAATTATAAAGAAAAAATTTATTTTAAAAATACTTTTATAATCTTTTAAGGGAAGCTTCGATGATGTTATAATAGCAGAAAATAGCTTCACCCACCGTGTAAGTTAAAAAAACATTCTTACCTTAATTTTGTCGAAAAGGTCATAAAGTACCTTATTTGGAAAACGAAAGAAAGATTCCTTTCAGAACATATAGAGTTAAATAAGGTTATAAATGGCTTTAAACCATTGTCTATTAAATAGTAAAAATGTTTTAAATACATTTTAAAGAATCATGGATGTGGATGATAAAGAGGTCCCAATAGATACTCAGGTAAAACAACCTCGGATAATAAAGAGATTGTGAAATTAACCCTTACCTTGCACTTTCCTTTAGTATAGGGTACGTTTAACCTCCTGTATGATGACCGAAGTATGTTATTAAATTACACCAGAACCATATTAATATTTCTGATATCATAAATGATTCATTTATTAATTTATACTACCCATTTAATAATAATTTCCATGTTAAATTAACATTTCGGGTAATAATCTCTTTCTTTATCGTACGTGTTTTAACTTGTTACTCTTGATTGTATCACTTAGATCAAGATTTAAATGCTTCCAAAATATAAAACATGATTTATATATCATATATATTTAGAATATAAATATGTATAGTAGACATATATATGAAATGTAAAACACCATTTATGGAGACGGTAGTCCGTACGTACGCAAAAACTCTATTTCCATTTTCATATCATATTGAATGGAACTAATTGAATAAGATATATGTAAGTATATATATATAGTATAATTATTATTTCATATATTACATACTTATTAATGATATATATTTTATAATCATCGTTGAATGGTGAACATGGAAATAAATCTCATCATTTCGTGGAGACGGTAATCCGTACGTACACACGAGCAACAATATCATTATCTTGATGGTGAAATCGTATGTAATTGGATGTTATATCATATATAAAGAATCATTAACATGTTATATTTATTATTTACATCAGTTACACATCATTATTATACCCATACAAATAATAATGTATTGAATAACAATTAAATCACGTTGTGGAGACGGTGAGCCGTACGTACGCACGTATGGTGACATTTCATTCAAAGGATGGATAGAATAATGAATATGGTTGTACAATATTTATAATAACATCACAGTATATATAAGATACTGGAGTTATTATTTTATAATGAAAACAACAAAGAAAAAGGAAGTGGAAGAAGAAAGGAACATGAAAGAGGTGATGAAATATTTACCTCTTCTTCGTGTTCTTCCTTTTGATTTGATCAAAAGGGCTCCTTAGGTTAGATTTATGAATAAAGGAAGGCCTCTATGATTAAGGGAGGATAGTTGAGAGGGTATTTGGGCTGGGTTTGGCTTAGCCAAATGGATTTTAAGGCTTGAATTAGAGAGAAGGGGGAGTGCCCTTTTATAAGAGGGGAGAGGGGCACCTTAAGAAAACCTAGAAATATTATTTTATAATAAAATAATTTTTGGTTTATAATGGATCCAAAATGGATTAAATAAAGGATAAGGTGGGTATGGGTCGTAACCCACTCAACTAATAGGTTTTAGATAGGTTTGGGTCACTATATTAACCTTATCTTTTAGATTTAACTCTTAGTTAAATAGTTTGACATTTACCATGTCTCTTTGTAGTTTTATATTATATGGTTATTAAACATAATATATACTTCAAAGAGAACTCCAAGTGGATCAGTAATGATACAAATATCATTATATAAGTTTTTTTGGATGAATCTTAGATTTTTAGGAATATAATATCAATTAATAAAATAATATTTGTTTTAAAAGCTTTTTTATGTCAATTTTGACACTATATAGTATTTTGTTTTTTCTAAATTCATAACAACATTATTAATTCGAACCAAATTCATATAACCAACCCTAATATTTAATATTAACCAATAAAATTAGTGGAATTCATTAAAAGTCTCAAATTATATTTATTTGGATATTTATAATATCAATTATTTTAATATTTCAGTAATTAGGTAATTACTGCATCATCATTGTGTCATAAATAAATTAATTTATATAATTCCTAAAAACTTTAAATAAAATACCATTATGTATGAAATCATTTTATCTTTCTAATTAATATTTATAGTCAAATTTATCTTATGTGTAACACTATATTAAAAATGTTTTATTTATTAAACTTTGATTTTAACTCTTCTTTGAATTAAATAATAATAAATGTCCTAAACTAATCCAAGTGGACCAAAGAGGTTCATATTTTATTCTTAAGGTTTTTTTGGTCGAATTATACTTATCCAATAGAATTAGGACATGTATTAGGGTCATAATAATATCATTTTTACCCTTAATTACCCTATTTACTCTTAACCGCAGTAAATAAAAGTCAAAAGTTAGTATTCACCAAAAATTATTTTAATCTTATTGAACCACATTTTACTTAATGAGGTTAACCGCGTCTCTCAAATTTTTGTAAATCAACTCACAGAAGCTGTAAAATTATGTATTATGTAAATTTACAAATGCTTCTAGGAGGTGGGTAAAAGACGGTAAAAGTACAATAAAATTTTTATATATCTAAAATTATTATAAACTAATTCCAATGAATGAAATTGAACTTTTATAGGTATTATGTACGTATTTTGACCTAAAATAAGTTTAAATAAAATAAATAATTATTTAAATAAAAATTTGGTTTTAAACTATAACTCAGTGTTTTTCACTATTCATCAAAAATTGAATGTTTTCTATAAAAATACCAAAAATTCACCCTAAGACAATTTTGATATTCCAAATTCAAAAATTAAGTCTATTTTACCAAATTAAAAACATAGAAGCTTAATTTATTAATTTGAAATTAATTACCGTGGTCGAAACCAAAAGGCGTATTTTTAAGAAATAATAACTATCAAAAGATTGACACTTGTTTATGTCCAATTTAAAAGTGAAATTACTTACAATGACTAGAATTGGATTAAATGGTAAAAATATAATCTATTTATACTTCCAAACCATTAAAATTTATAATTTAACACTATAAATTATTTTGATTAAAAAAGTTGTTTTCAGTTAAAATATATTATTTTTCACTATTCACCCAAATATGAAAGTTATCAGAAAAACACCAAAAATTTATTGAAACTAAATTATTATGTCCCAATTCTAAAGAAGAAGTTTATTTTGTCAAATTTAATATTTAAAAGTTTTAAATACTATATTTAAAAAGGGTTCACCATTAAAAGGCGGTAAAATTGCATTTTTTGAAAAATACTTCTTTTATCTAGAAAAAATGAATTTGTTCTGACATTATGTCTAAGAAACTCTTACTATGTATTCTAAAATTATAAGGATTATATAAAGTTAAAAATTTAGTTAATACTATTTATAAACTCTTTTGAACGGCTAGTTTAGTAAGTTATGGTTCGTTTGAACTCAGTGTTGCATGTAGTGCAAGTTATTGAATTACGTGGAAGAAATAACGTACTATGAAATCTAGGGTTTTTACATTCTTTCATCCTTCAATAAATTTCATCCTCTCAATTTGAAATTTTTCATCGAAAATAAAAGGTTGAAAATAGAAAATACCTTTGTGGGAAAACCCATCTCGGAAATTAGGTTAATACAATTTAGTCTTAATAAGAGGAAAAAAATTATATATATATATATATACTTGACAAGTTGAGTTTCATCCTTCAACTAATTCCTACCACAAACTCATCTTTCACTCCAAAAGATTTCAAAATTTTTTTTATTTATCATAATCGTATAGGGTTCCAAAAATAATGAATTTATAATTCACTTGTAAGACTATTTAAAAAAATCAAATTTTACAAACCAGTACATCACGTAGTCCAGTCGTAGGTGATGCACCCTTGTTGCTCTTCGGTTGCGGGTTCAAGTCTCGCGGCCTTTCCGGACGTGACTAGTTGTCGCCCAACCCCTAGGTTGTCCTTTTTGTAACAATCCAAAAATAACCTTAACAATAGTATCCTATTTCAAATATAATCCATTCCAACCATTAGACTTATCCAAAATACTTCTATCCAAACTCTCAGTCCAAAATTTATAAGCAAGTTAAACACAATGAAGATCCTTTTTTCCAGGTAATAACATGTGAATGCCTTCATCATGTATTCTTTTAAAACACTACCACTTCCTGAATTACCATGAAACCTGATTGATTACATTCATGCTCCCTTATTCCTTATAGAATACTGGATATACTCCTTATATCCATAAATGTTGTAAACTCCAACAATGATGGAATATACAAATCATTAATCAGTTTCAAGGTAGTAAAAAATATCCAATATAATTTATCCAAATCAATCATGTATTATTCCAAAATCACTACCTCAGTATCAGAACCATATTATGGTTTATGTTTCTCTCAACCATATATTTTCCAAAAATTTAACCTTCTATTGAGTCACTTTTCTAGGTTCCAAAAAATCTCAAGTCCTTAATGAAATAGTACTGCAGTACAATCCTTATATACTCTATAATTCTTATAACATGTACATCATTAATACAATACCCAAATGACACAATACTTTAATAACAACGTAAGAAATATAATCATTCCTCTCCATATTCGGTAGTATCATAACTTTATTATTATCCAATAGTAGCATTTGGGGTATACTCTGATGATTTGGACATTGATTCGCATAGTGTCCCAAATCCTTGCAGATGAAACATTGTATATTTGAAACTTTTTTCTTACCCTTGAAATCACGTACTTGGTGTACCTTTTCTCCACACTTATAAAAAACTCCCAGTCCCTTCAAACATTTACCAAGGTGATTCTTTCCACATTTATCAGATATGGGAAAATCCTTCTTTTCCATCTTCCCTTTATCTATATTTCTCTCTTCCATCCCTTTCTTCTCTTGCTTCCATTCAAAGCCATAGGACTCAGAGAATTATTTACTTATCTTATTAATACATGATACTATTTCTTCATATGTTGAGAATATAAGTGAGACTATTTCCCTTATAAATGTTGGATTAAAACCATGAAATATATGATCCTTCTTACTCTTTGGATCATACGTATTGCTGGAGTTCACATTCCTCCTACTGGGCACCATTTCTATACAATGGAATACACTAGGTCAGTTTATGAATTGCAATGAATAATTCCAAACTTGTAAAATACTTAACGTAAATTGAACAATTTATGGATATAATCCATAATCATAAAAATATTTTATTTGAGGAGGTATATACTCGTAAATCATTTAAAATGATTTGTAAAGAAAATAATAATTATCCTAAGTATATCCCCCAGGAGTGGCGTAACCAAGAGTGCAGAAAGTCCCATTGTTGTGCACCAGTTCTCATTTGAGTTTATCTCAAAGTGGTGTTTTCAGGTTTTAACCCTAGGTATGTCCGTGCCAGATTCTCCTCTACCTACTCATATCCTAAAGAGGATTTATTTCTTGGAAAACTATCAAAATATATACAATACCAAAATACTAGGAATTTCTTCTATACTAACCCTCAAAGTTTATCTTTGGGATATGTGCTCTAATCAGAGTTTATCTGAATATAGTTTCCAAGGTTTGTACTAAACAACCTATGATACCAACCGTAATGCCCGGACCCTAGTTACCCAGAGTCGGTGCATTATTACATAACATTGGCATGATCACAAGGAAATCATGTCCCGAAATACTGATCAGTTTAGTATTATTGGAAACAAGATTCATACATAAGTTCAACTTTACAACATGAAATGAAATACAACACTAATTTATTCCATTAGAAACATCCAATACTCCTAGATTAAGCCTAAAAATCACTCATAATTAACTTCTTCATATCCTGGGAAAATGAAACATAAGAAATGGGTGAGCTCAAATGCTTAGTAAGGGTAATAAATACAGCGAAAGATAACATATATATTAATCATGGTGAATAATTTAAACCACATGCCTCTACCAATAATAAACATGAAAACTTTTATGGCAGGAATATGAGTTGAGTAAATAATGCCATAATAAAACATAATCGTGGGTATTCTACTAGTCGAATGACCACATGAACCATTGATATTATTTTCATAATGAGGGAATGTATAATGTCGGACATTCTGAAACATTTTTTCAAGGCCTCGGCCGAGACGTCTAAAAATGATTAAGGCCTTGGCCAAAACCATATATCAAATTGGGAAAAGCCTCAGCCAATTACATGTCTAGTTGTCTCATGAGACATACCGTTGCATCGAGGAGCTATAGTGGCCTCCACCCATCACTTACTATGTCCAATACATTACTCATATGAAAAGGTTGAAATATATCATAAACATTCGTATTAAAACTAGCATCTGAAATTTAAATACTTTAACCATAAACCATGAATGGTATAAAAATAGCACATCTTCATCAAAACATATCACAAAACCTTCAATACAATATAGAAGTTTTGTATCATAATAAATCAACTTCAAATAAACTTAAAATCCATCAAAGGATTTTGACATAGATGAAATCAAAACCTTTCTTAGAGAAATATCTATTTGTATTTTGAAATAATTTAAGAGTCACATAATTATAAAGAAAACATTTATTTTGAAAATATTCTTATAATATTTTAAGGGAAGTTTCGATGATATTATAATGGCAGAAAATAGCTGCACCCACCGTATAAGTTAAAAAAAATTCTTACCTTAATTTTATCGAAAAGGTCATAAAGTACCTTGTTTGGAAAATGAAAAAAAGATTCCTTTCAGAACATATAAGGTCAAATAAGGGTGTAAATGACTTTAACCAATTGTCTAGTAAATAGTAATTTTTTTTGAAATGCATTTTTAAGAATCATGTATGTGGACGATAAAGAGTTCCCAGTAGATACTCACGTAAAACAACCTCAGATAATAAAGAGATTGTAAAATTAACCCTTTCCTTTCACTTTCCTTTAGTCGAGGGTACGTTTATCCTCTTGTATGAAGATCGTAGTGTGATATTAAATTAAACCAGAACCATATTAATATTTATCATATCATACATGATTCATTTATGACTTTATACTACCCATTTAATAATAATTTTCATGTTAAATTAACATTTCGGGTAATAATCACTTTCTTTATCGTACGTGTTTTAACTTGTTACTCTTGATTATATCGCATAGATCAAGATTTAAATACTTTAAAAATATAAAACATGATTTATATATCATATATATTTAGAAAATAAATACGTATAATAGACATATATATGAAATGGAAAACACCGTTTATGGGGACAGTAGTCCGTACGTACGCATAAACGCTGTTTCCGTTTTCATATCGTATTGAACGAAACCAAGTGAATAAGATATATGTAAGTAGACCCACACCCACACCCACACACACACACACACACACATATATATATATATCTAAATTATAATTATTATTTCATATATTACATACTTATTAATGATATATATTTTATAATAATCGTTGAATGGTGAACGTGGAAATGAATCTCATCACGTCGTGGATACGGTAATTCGTACGTACACACGAGCAACAATATCATTATATTGATGGAGAAATCATATGTAATTGGATGGTATATCATATATATAGAATCATTAACATGTTATATTTATTATTTACATCAGTTACACATCATTATTATACCCATCCAAATAATAATGTATTGAATAACAATTACACCACGACGTGGAGACGGTAAGCCGTATGTACGCATGTTTAGTGACATGTCATTCAAAGGATAGATAGAATAATGAATATGGTTGTACCATATTTATAATAACATCACAGTATATATTATATACTGTAGTTATTTTTTTATAATGGAAACAACAAAGAAAGAGGAAGTGGAAGAAGAAAGGAACTTGAAAGAGGTGATGAAATATTTACCTCTTCTTTGGGTTCTTCCTTTTGATTTGATCAAAAGTGATCCTTAGGTTGGCTTTATGACTAAAGTAAGGCCTTTAGAATGAAGGGAGGACAGTTGAGAGGGTATTTGGGTAGGGTTTGGTTGAGCCCAATTTCTTTGAAGGTGTGAATTAGAGAGAAGAGGGAGTGTCCTTTTATAAGAGGGGTGAGGGAAAACTTAGGAAAAGCTAGAAATATTATTTTATAATAAAATCATTTATCATTTTTAATTGCTCCAAAATGTATTATTTAAAGGCTATGGTGGGGATGAGTCAAATACCACTCAACCAATAGGTTTTAGACTGGTTTGGGTCACTATATTAACCTTATCTTTTAGATTTAACTCTTAGTTAAATAGTTTGAACTTTACCATGTCTCTTTGTATTTTTATATTATATGGTTAATAAACATAAAATATACTTCCAAGAGAACCCCAAGTGGTTCATTAATGATAAAAATATTAATATATAAGTCTTTTTTACGAACCTTATATTTTTAGGAATATAATATCAATTAATATTATAATAGTTTTTTTTAAAACACTTTTATGTCAATTTTGACACTATTTGGTATTTTGTTTTTGCTAAATTTATAATAGTGTTATTACTTCGAACAAAATTAATCTAACCAACCCTAATATGTCATATTAACCTATAAAATTAGTTTAATTCATAAAAAGTCTTAAAATAAATTTATTTGGATATTTATAATATGAATTATTTTAATATTTTATTAATTAGGTAATTACTGCATCATCATTGTGTCATAAATAAATTAAATTATTTAATGTCTAAAAAATAAAAATAAAATACCATTATGTAGGAAATATTTTTAGATTTATAATGCATATTGATAGTCGGCTTTATCTTATGTGTAACCCTATATTAAAAATGTTCTAATTATTAAACTTTGATTTTAACTCTTCTAACATTCCTTTGAATTAAATAATAATAGATGTCATAATCTAATCCAAGTGTACCAAAAAGGTTCATGTTTAATTCATAAGGTTGTTTTTGGTCGAATTATACTTATCCAATAGAATTAGGACATGTGTTAGGGTAATAATAATATCATTTTTACCCTTAATTACCATATTTACTTTTAACCGCGGTAAATAAAAGTTAAAAGTTACTATTCACCAAAAATTATTTTCATCTTATTGAACCACATTTTACTTACTGAGGTTAACCGTGTCTCTTGGATTTTTTAAATTCAACTCGAAAAAGTGGTAAAATTATGTTTTATGTAAATTTGCAAATGCTCCTAGGAGGTGGGTAAAAGACGGAAAAAGTTTAATAAAATTTTTGTATATGTAAAATTATTATAAACTGACTCTAATGAATGAAATTGAACTTATATAGGTATTATGTATCAATTTTGACCTAAAAAAATTAAATTAAAATAAATAATTATTTAAATAAAAAATCAGTTTTAAAATATAACTTAGTGTTTTCACTATTCATCAAAAAATTGAGTGTTTTCAGAAAAATATCAAAAATTCATCCTAAGAAAATTTTGATATTCCGAATTCAAAAATGAAATCTATTTTACCAAATTCAAAACATAGAAGTTTAATTTATTAATTTAAAATTAATTCCCGTTTTCAAAAATAAAAAGGAATATTTTTAAGAAATAATAACTATCAAAGGATTGACACTTGTTTATGTCGAATTTCAAAGTGAAATTACTTACAATGATGATAATTGGATTAAATGGTAAAAATATAATCTATTTATAAATACAAACCCTTAAAATGTATAATTTAACACTATAAATTATTTTGACTAAAAAAGTTGTTTTCAGTTAAAATATAGTATTTTCACTATTCACCAAATATGAAAGTTATCAGAAAAACACCAAAAATTTATTGAAACTAAATTCTTATGTACCGATTCTAAAGAAGATGTTTATTTTGTCAAATTGAATATATAAAAGTTTCAAATTCTGGATTTAAAAAGGGTTCACCATTAAAATGCAGTAAAATTGCATTTTTTGAAAAATACTTCTTTTATCTGAAAAAAATGAATTTGTTCTTACATTATGTCTATGAAACTCATAATATGGATTGTAAAATTATAAGAATTATATAAAGTTCAAAATTCAGTTAATACTATTTATAAACTCTTTTGAAGGGCTATTTTAGTAAGTCGTGGTGTGCTTGAACTCAGTGTTGCGTGTAGTGCAAGTTATTGAATTATTTTGAAGAAATAACGTACTATGAAATCTTGGGGTGTTACACAGTTGATAGAAATCAAGTCAGTTGTTAAGAGGAGATAAACCCTATTTCATACCCATACTACACCTTGATTCCTCAGTTCATAATAATTGTAATTTTTTTGAAATGTTATTTCATTTGATATTTGAGTGTTTTTGTTTGTTTTACTGTCTTTGTTTACGTATTCTAGTAATCCACATTCAATTATTGACAAATGGTTAATAATATCAGTTACTTAAGTTCACTGCTACATTGAAATGTGTTCTATTCCATATCCTATAATTCTTTTTGGCATCACAAAAGGGGGAGAAATTAGGATAAACACAACAAAATTTTGTATTTATAATAAATTAGGATAAACACAACAACAATTTTTTTAACAAGGGGGCGAAATTAGGATAAAAACAACAACATTTTGTATTTACAATTTTTTTTAACAAGGGGGAGAAATTAAGTTCAATTGAAAAATTCAAAACTATATGTAATTAATTTTTAAAGTTAATTTTATTTATTATTTTATGGGTTTTGTGATCATCAAAAAGGGGGAGATTATTGAGCATGTGTGGTTTTCAACAATTCATAATATTTTTATTTAAAAAGGGGGAGACTGTTGAGAACAATAATCTATATCTATGATGATTTTGATGCTCCCAAATACCCTTAACTTTTTTCTAATTATTTTATTTTAAGTATATTTCAGGAATTTTTTATTCATTATATATTTTTTTCTGGAAGAAATATTTAAGTTCTTGAACAATGAGATTTAATTGCTAAATTATTTGCATTAGAGTGTTCTGGAAACACTGTTCATGATCTACATATTCGGGAATTGCTTTAGCATGTTCTGGAATCACTGTTCATTCCCTATGTGGAGAAACATAACATAAGGATGGAATGGGGTGTATAGTTTATAAGATATCAAAAAAGTATGTTTAATCAACCATACATTATCGGAAGAGTATGGAAGAGGAAACCTACATTAGGAAGGAACCCTACGTTTGGGATATTGAAAAGTATGGGAGAAGAACCATATGTAAGTTTTAAACGTTACGTTTGTTTCTCAAAAGTATGGTTTATCAACCTTACTTTTGTAAACAACCTTACATTTCATCAAAGGTATGGATCATGTTCCTTACATTTGGAAGCTTATAAAAGTATGGATCATTTATCCTACGTTTGAATGTTGAAAAGAAAAGTATGGATGTTCAACCCGATGTTTTTTATCAACCCTACGTCATCAATCTTACGTTTTCAATATACCTTACGTATGCTATACAGTTCAACCTTACATTTGGAGTCGGAGAATTAAAGTCGATATTATTATGCAACGGTATACAAGCCGTTTATTAGGATGATTTTAAACCGGATCAAAATCTGTGTTTAATACATGTCTTTGACTGATTCAAAGCCAGTTTATATATGATTCAAAGAATCAATTTAAAAGGAGATTTTCACGCCGAATTTCAAGGGGAGTTATGACTGCTCTGTTAATTAAAATGTTTAAATATCGCAAGTAGGTGAGTTTTGTGGATCTAAATTTGTAGGATAAGTGCTCATCGTAATTTTATATATAGATGTGATATATACACAGAGAAAAAATATACAATATTTGATGAACAACAATGACGAATATAAAAAAGATAAAAACATAGACTATCAAGATCTACATATCTGCTGATTACGAAGATCGACAAATCTCCATTTATATTTCTATATCTACTGCAATCGGATCGACTTAGAACGAATCTTACTTGAAGAGCATTATTTCTGAAGGCGATGATCCATCTACTGTAGATTTCATTCTATTGCAATTATGAAGAACAACAGGAAAGTATTTTCAAAGAACAAATACTTCTTTTTTATCTTGAGTGACTGACTTCTCATGCTAAACTGTGTAGGTTCTATGAGTAAACTAGAAGGCTCTATTTTTCCTTAGATTGTAAAGGTGTCAACTGCTTGTACACAGTTATGGAACGGTCTATTGACAAGAGGACAAGAGAGTGAAAACCACCAAGCTCGTGGAGTAGAGTGTTGGTGGAGTGGACTAGGGGCCTTCTATTCCACGAACCACTATATATCGTGTGTATCTGCTATTTAAATTCATGGTGCATTAATCCATCTGATTAAAGTCAAAGGGTAGAACACGATTTTGCAAAGAATTTGTAAAAGACACAATTCACCCCCCTCTTGTGTATATTTGGTATAACCTGATCGAACATATAATACTCCATGATGAACATTGGCTAGTGGTAACTCAAAGGTGTACTTTGATAGGACAATTTTTGTTTTTATTTATTATATATATATATATATGTATGTATCTAATATGAAATAATGATAAAATATAGATTTAATTTTTTATAACAGGATATATTTTATATATTTAAAATATTTTGAAAATATAAAAAAAATCCATATGTAAGATCATGTCTCATCATATCCTATATGATAGACTTTCAGAATTTTAATTATGTTTTATACACTTTTGGGGGTTGGTAAACTCAATAAATATCTATATAATTCCTATCACATATTTATACATAAATACGATAAAATTATTCCACTAGACACCTATAGGGAGTAACATGTATGATGTAATCTAGTCTGAATAATGGAATGTATTAAGAATCTTATTCATAGTGTTCAACTCTAGAAAAAAACATTAAAACTCTTTTACTTAATAAAATATTTTTTTTGATATTAATATCTTAACTTTTCTACTTAGAACTATTTTTAATTCTATCATCATTATCATTTTTATATCCCTTTACATTAAACATTTTCCATGAAGTATTTTTGTAGATAATTTAAATATTTACATTAATATTTTACAAACATACCCTAAAACGTTTAGGATACTATGTTATTTATATTTTTTGATTTTGGATTAATATAATCTTTTATTTATTAGTTTTGAACTTATAAAAGTCTAAACATCTCCCACCAACCTCTTATACACTATATTATCTATGGAATATAACTCTATGTTACATAAAATAATTAGTGTTTTGGAAATTACTCTTATTTTATTTAGTGAGAATTATTAACAAAAAAACCATTATATAAATATCTTATATTTTATTCTATGTTTTCGGATAAATATCCTAAAAATAGGACATTATTCATTACAATATTCTATTAATGGGTGGTGGGATCATATCTCTCATATTTTAACAAAACTATTGAAGCACTATTTTATTCAACATACAACCCTTATTATCCACATATATTTTTCAAAACATTTTATAGAATATGATGAACCATAAAACTCATATATAAAATATACCATAAAATATTATTCAAAACAACAAATTTTTAATAAACAGATTCTCTTATAACATAAGTGAAATGGAACAACTTACACATCCTTTACAAAGAATCATTTGGGAATGATATATTCCTTTGCATTCAATAAAATGATTCAAAACCCCTTTTCATAACATTTTATATAAAAAATACAAACTATATCAATCTCTACCTTGATTTGAACCCCTTTATATTGGAAATAGTTTCAAAATATACTTTCAAAAACATTTACCCTTAAAAAAAGAATTGATTTCTATAAAACTAATATTTAACATGGGATTTCCATTGTTTTTTCTTAATCAACCTCAGTAATCTTGAGAAATTCCATCAAATGAAAGAATTTATGACCTTTTTTGATAACTTTAGTTTTCATTAACATTGGAAGGATCTTTGATGAAACACTATTGGACTTTCTAACTATTTATCTTATTTTAGTTTGAACTTTTTACCACTTGAACTATTGATATAGAAAAAGAAGAAGCAAGTATTATTCCCAATCCATCCATTATTAACATTTTATGAGAATAGTGTAAAAATTTATCTAACACATTCAACTTGTTATGGCATATCAAAAAAGGACAAAAGAATGAGATTATCCAAACAAGCCTTAATAGAAACATTCAATTTCACCTTGTAATTTAACATATCCATTAATATTGAATATATAAGTGGGGATAGAAATTAATTTTCTTATTTTGTATAATTCATTTGAAAAATCTGGTGAATAATTTTATACCTCTTATAAGAATCTAGATTTACCTGTTGAAAAACTTCAATAGTTTGTTATTTGGGACGGTGCTTTACTATCACAAAAAAAATATTCTTTTTGATTAAGAATAATTATTGAGTTTTTTACTAGTCTAAGAGGCCTAATAATTTAATATTAACTTTTATAAATATTTATCTCATAGTTTAATTATATTATTATGATTACATTAATCTACAACATAAACTTTCACCTGATGATTATTTCTTTACATTCATTTAATAAGGACTTTTTAAAACATGTTTCAACTAAAATGATGACCTATTTTACATTACATCAAACTCCTTAGTGTTATAGGATTAATATTTCACTATGAAATGAGTTTTATTGGTAATTCTCATCATGACTTAGTTATTTTGGTATATCATTATACTAACCAAATCATACAAGCCTTTTGAATGGTTTAGTGGTCAAATATTTGTCCAATCCATCATATGAATAAACTCAAAAAAATTCCTATGGTATCCCCCTATGGTTTTCATAGTTAAATTTTTACCAAACAAAATTCAAAAAAATTAAGCCTTTAACTCTTAGAGTCACCTCATTACTTTCTTACCTTACATAAGATAATTCAGGGGCACCCTATATTGGTCAAACCTACCAAGCTGACTAATTGAGGTCTAAAAAAATGTTCAAGTTGAAAGGATTCTAATACAAAGTGTTTTTAGAGGGAATTAATCTCACAATATTATCTCATTTTATTAGCTTTTCATATATTCATCCATATAAACATTTATTTAGAAGTATTATTATTTATACAAATAAATATGTTCAAACTATATTGATCTGCAACTCTTTAGACAAATCATAGCTTGTGATACAAACTCAAATAAAAATACAATTTGATTCATACATATTATAATGAATCCCATGAATAAGGTACATGAAACCATTTCATGTGAACAATCCCCACATGAGTAAGATTGGATCCAAATATGGCCAACACCTATATAGCTAGACAAGGTATAAGACTCCATTGTAGTGAGTTGTAAGACCCAAAGTCCCTCTACCCAACAATACTTTACTAAAAGGAGATATTAATTTAATACTATTTATAATTACTATTATATATAAAATATTATAATCTTTCAAATTCAAGATCATAACCTATTAAAATCCAAAATTAGGGTAGAAAGAAATGTAAATCAATTATCACACATAGCTTGTAACTCCTTATATGATTGTATAAAAATTTATAGAATTATTTTAACAACTCTAAACTATAGTATACATCGAAATTCAAAAAATAAAACTTATCTTCATGAATTTAAAAAAATTAAATACATTAATCAAATGAACAATTAACATATTTAAACTTGAGATACACAATTTAAGAACAGTTGATAAATAAAGAAATTATAAACACATTATAATCTATCCATAAATTACAAACATTTTATAAATAAATAAACATAAAAATTGTATATTTATTTCTAATATGATCCTTTTATATTATTTATTATTGGATATTTACTTTAAATATATGATATTAAATAATATATAAATATTTTATGTTCCAATTCTATTATGTAGACAGTTTATGTAATCTAAATATCCCATATTTAAGATTATTAAAACCATGATCATATTCATCATCCAATTTCCTTTTTATTTAGTTTAAATAATTTTTTTAATAAGTCCTTTAATTTTAACAATTACAATTAAATATTATGAGCAGTTTAAAATATTAAATATAAACATTTTGATGTTAAACCTTATTTTTTAATTTATACACATTTTATAAATTACCTTTATAATATCTATATAATTTAAAAAATCATTTTTTACTAATAATTAATATTATTGAATATTTATTTAATAAAATTTTCATATACATTTAATTAATTCTTCATAAACATTTTTCAATTAATTAATTTATAATACCCTTTATAAGTTAAATAAATATCCAAAAATATCTTTTTTTTTTAAATTTTATAAACAATTTATAACCATAAAAATAAATTCATAATTAAAATATCAAATTTTTATTCATATATAATATCTAGAGATATATATAAATAAAAAGAAATGATTGATAATGTCGTGACACTAATCCATTTTATTGTTATCAACAAATTTTTATGACTGATATCACTACACCTAGAAATCGTAGCTTGTGATAAGACTCTATGTAGGATAAACCCATCAAAAAATGGCTATCCTGACTTATGTTAAGATCCAAGATATGATTAAAACCTTTGATGAATAGGAAATTATATTATATGATAAGCGATGATATCACCTATATGATACAATGTTTTATTTTAATTTCGTGGTTCAACACCATCATAAAACATTATATCACATATTATAATGCCTGATAACATAACAAACACATAATTATAAGTTCAATAATATGGATTCCAAATTCATATATTCTAATAATATTTTAGGTTTAGATTTTATGAGATTTAGGAAAACCATTAAATAATAAATTCGACATGTCCATATAGTTTAATTTCTTTTCCACAAAAACATATTCTAAAATTTACATCGATACTTCATTTAGGTCAATTTTCCTTAATTTAATATGATTCACCATCGTGGAAAGATTAAACGTGGTATAGATAATACACATCCAAAAACCCTATTACAAAAATTTGAAAATGTCAAATGGTCACAACAATATCACTATCGTATTTAAAAATAAAGGAACCCCATTAGTCTCATGAAAAAGAAGAAAACCCAAAAAAATTTATAAATTATTCCTAACAAACATAGAGTGTAAAAAATAAATCACAATCACATTTTAAAATAAACCTTTACTCAAATAAATTTTTTTAACCCCTTAGAAATCATAGAAAAACCATGAAGGCATCTTGAGAAAACATGAGAAACTGTGAAAATGATTTTCCTTGATAACAACCCATTCTATTTTAAAAGCTCTTATATCTTCTTCTTGAAATAAAAATATTTTCCTTAAAAATCATCAAATGTATAGAAATACCATGTAGGAATCATGAGACTTTATATTCTAATATGTGTTAAATTATATTATAAAACACTATCAACTTTTATAGACCTGTTTTAATAGGAGTGAATGAATCAGTTTTCTCCAACATTTTATCATTGAAGACAAAATCACTAACCAATTCATTAGAGACCTATATCATAATCTCACCCATAATTATAAAAAATCCCCATGTATTTTATCATGAACAAAAATTTATAATATTTCAATTTATCATTATGAAAACCTTGAAAAAATCATTTGAACTCATAGATAGAAGTATTTTCCATTTTCACATAAAAATAAAGAGAAATATATTCTTCTCTTGAATAATCTAAAAAATTGAAAGAATAATGGAAATATTATCTTAATTAAAAATCCACAAAAACTAAAAGATTAATCTTGATAAAAATTATAATTTCTATAATGGTGGTAAAAATAAGTCATGCAATAGTCATTAAAAACGTTCATTTTCACTTTTATATAGTGTCAAAAGTGACTTATATGAAAAACATTAAAAATATTAACTTTTAAAACCTATTTATAATATCATATATTTTTTAATATGAAAAATCATTATATTATATATTATAACATTTTTGAAACCATTTGATAAATATATATATATAGAAGGGAATAATTTTAAAAGTTTATTTTTAAAAGAAAATGCATTACGTTTTCATTTTTCCAATAGATGAAATTAAAATAATGAAGATAAAAGTTTAAAATTATAAAATCAAAGTCATATTATATATTTAATATTTATTCATTTAATATATTCTTATTTCCATACATGTGAGAAAGTAATGAAAAACAAATAACATTGCTTCTTGGGGTTGGTGATCCATGCGTAGACCTAAGAAACATTATTATTCTCCTAGAGATAGGACAATTTGAAGTTAATTAATATTTTATCTTTAAATAATAATAATAATCATGTGATAAAAATCTGATATATATCCATTAAATCCATTTTTATAACCATAAATGTGGTGTGTAATTCCCCATCCCCAGTTACCTAGAATTGGTGCATTATTACATAACATTGGCATAATCACAAGGGATCAAATCCCGAAAGACCGATCTGTTTAGTATTATTGGAAACAATATACATACAAAAGTTTAACATTACAACTTTAAAAGAAATACAACACTAATTTTTTCCAATAGAAACATCCAAGACTACTATAATATATCTGAAAGTCACTCATAACTAACTTCTTTATATCCTAGGAAAATGAAACATAAGAAAAGGGTGAGCTCAAATACTCAGTAAGGGTAAGAAATATAGTAGAAGGTAACATAAACATTAGGCATGGTGAATAATTTAAAACACATGCCTTTAAAAATAATAAACATGAACAATTTATGGTAGTAATATGAGATGAGTAAATAATTTCATAATAAAACATAGTCATAGGTATTCTACTAGTCGACTAACCACATGAACCATCAATAATATTTTCATAATGAGGGAATGTATAATGTCATACATTCTGAAACATCTTGTCAAGGCCTCAGCCAAGACATCTAAAAATGATTAAGGCCTCGGCCAAAACCATATATTAAATTGGGAAAGTCCTCTGCCAATTCCACATCTAATTGTCTAATGAGACCTACTGATGCACCGAGGAGCTATAACGGGCTCCAACCGTCACATACTAAGTCCAATACATTCCTCATATGAAAAAGTTGAAACATAACATAAACATTCGTATTAAAACTAGCATATGAAATGTCAAACTTTAACCATAAAACATGAATGGTATAAAAATAGAACATCCACAATCAAACATATCACAAAACCTTCAATAAAATATGGAATATTTGTATCATAATAAATCAACTTCAAACAAGTATAAAATCCATCAAATGATGTTGACATAGATGAAATGAAAACTATTTGAAAGAAATACCTCTTTCTATTTTGAAAAAATTTAAGATTCACATAATTATAAAAGAAAACATTTATTCTGAAAATATTCTTATAATCTTGTAAAGGAAGCTTTGATGATGTTATAATGGTGGAAAATAGCCACACCTGCTGTATAAGTTAAAAAAGCATTCTTACCATAATTTTGTCAAAAAGGTCCTAAAGTACCTTGTTTGGAAAACAACGAAATGATTACTTTAAAAACATATAAGGTCAAATAAGGGTATAAATTAATTTAACCCATATTCTAGTAAATAGTAAATTTTGAAATACATTTTTAAGAAAACATGGATGTGGATGATAAAGAGGTCCCAGTAGATACTTACGTAAAAACAAACTGGGATAATAAAGAGATTGTGAAATTAACCATTAACTTATACTTTTACTTAGTAGATGGTATTCTAACATCCTATATAATAGTTAAAACATTGTTTTTAAATTATACAAGAACTATATACGTAAATATGATATCATATATGATCCTCTAATATTGATTTGTTAATAATATTTCCATAGTATGATCGTTTCAGGTGTTAAATGATTCATTTTCCTTTATATAATTGGTTACATAAGCAATTTTTGTTATGGATAGGATGTATATGATTCATATAAATAAGGATATTATGTTCATAAACATTATTTTTAATCATACAATTAAAATTATTCTTGAATGATTACGATGGGGAAATGAATCTCACCGTGTTCATGGAGATGGTAATCCGTACATACGCACGAGCAACAATATCATTATATTGATGGTGAAATAGTATGTAATTTGATGTTATATCACATATATAGATTCAATAACATGTTATATTTATTATTTACATCAGTTATACTCATTATTATACCCATCCAAATAATAAAGTGTTTGAATAACAAACTACACCACGACGTGGAGACGGTAAGCCGTACGTACACACGTATGGTGACTTTGTCATTCATATGATGGATGGAATAATGAATATGGTTTTACCATTTTTATAATAACATAAAATTATATATAATACACTGGATTTATTATTTTATAATGGAAACAACAAAGAAAGAGGAAGTGGAAGAAGAAAAGAACTTGAAAAAGGTGTTGAAATATTTACCTCTTCTTTGGGTTCTTCCTTTTGATTTGATAAAAATGGATCCCTAGGCTGGCTTTATGACAAAATAAAAGCCTATAGGATTAAGGAAGGAATTTTTTGTAGGATATTTTGGCAGGGTTTGTCCGATCCAAATGGATTTTGAGGTGTGAAATTAAGAGAAGGGGAAGTGACATTTTAAAATAGAGGTGAGGGTCACTTTAAGAAAAGCTTGAAATATTATTTTATAATAAAATAATTTTCCATTTATATTGGCTCCAAAATGATTTATTTAGAGGATAAGGTGGGTATGGGTCGAAAACCTCTCAACCAATAGGTTTTATACAGTTTTAGGTCACTATATTAACCTTATATTTTAGATTTAACTCTTAGTTAAATAGTTTGACATTTACCATGTCTCGTTGTATTTTTATATTATATAGTTAATAAACTTACTATAAACTTCCAAGAGAACACCAAGTGGTTCATTATTAATATATATAACCTTATCTAAGAACTTTGGACAAAACTTAGAATTTTAGGAATATTATATCCATTAATAATATAGTATTTGTTTTAAAAATTCAATTATGTAGATGTTGACACTCTTTAGTATTTGATTTTTGTGAAAATCATAAAAGTGTGATTACTTCTAAGAAAACTTATTTAATCAACCCTTACATTTCATATTAACCTATACAATTATTTCAATTCATCAAAAGTCTCAAATTACATTTATTTGGATATTTATGATATCAATTATGTTAATCTTTCTTTAATAATGTAATTAATGCATCATCATTATGTCATAAATAAATTAAATTATTTAATGCATAAAAATTATAAATAAAATACAGTCATGTAGGAAATATTTTTATCTTTCTAATGAATATTTATAGGTGAATTTATATTGTGTTTAACCTTATATTGAAAATTGTTTAGTTATTAAACTTTGAATTTAACTCTTTTAACTCTTCTTTAAATAAAATAATAATAAATGTCCTAATCTAATACAAGTGGACCAAAGGGGATCATATTTTATTACTAAGGTTGTTTTTGGTCGAAATACACTTATACAATAGAATTATGACACGTGTTATGGTAATTATGAAATCATTTTTACCCTTAATTAGCCTATTTACTTTTAACTATGGTAAATAAAAGTCAAAAGTTACTATTCAACAAAAATTATTTTCATCTTATTTAATAACCCTTTACTTATAAATATTAACTGTGTCTCTTAGATTTTTTAAATTCAAATAACATAAGAGGTAAAATTATGTTTTATGCAAATTTACAAATGCTCCTAAGAGGTGGGTAAAAGATAGTAAAAAGTTCAATAAACTTTTTATATATATAAGATTATTATAAAATGAATCCAATGAATTAAATTGAACTTATATAAGTATTTTGTATCATTTTTGACCTAAAATAAATTTAAATAAAATAAACAATTATTTAAATAAAAATTCAGTTTTAACCAATAACATAGTGTTTTCACTATTCATCAAAAATTGAAATTTTTCAGAAAAATACAAAAAATTCACCCTAAGGTAATTTCCATATTCCAAATCTAAAAATAAATTCCATTTTGGAAGATAAAATGTATAAAATTTCAAAAAGTGGTTATTACTATTCATAACGACTAGTCTGATTGGTTGCAGTGTATTAGAATCTTGATGTTGCGTACAATGCAAGCTATTGCATTATTCAAAGGGAAACGTACCATGAAAGCTTGGGTTGTTACATTAGCCCCTCCTCAAAATAATTTCATCCTCTAAATTTCTACAATATTGCTGCATAAAAAGATTCGGGTGGTTCTTCATCCTAACTTCCTCGGGTTCCCATGTTGGCTCTTCCATCTTATGGTTTCTCCATAGAAATTTTACCAGACGAGTCATCCGGTTTCTCAACACTTGTTCTCTGGTATCAAGAATTTTGATAGGCTCTTCACAATAAGATAGATCAGGTTCAAGTTCAATTTCCTCATAGGTGAGTACATGCGTTGGGTCAGGCATGTATTTTCTCAACAGTGATACGTAGAATACATCGTGAACTTTGGAGAGACTTGGAGGCATTTCCAAATGATAAGCTACAACTCCAATTTATTCTATAATTTCGAAAGGTCTAATGTACCTGGGACTCAATTTAGCCTTCTTACCAAAATGTATAACACCCTTCCATAGAGATACCTTCAAGAAAACATGGTCTCCTAATTGAAATTCGAAATCCTTCTTTCGATTATAGACATAGCTCTTTTTACTACGTTGGGATGCTTTGATGTGGGTTCGGATAACCTTCAACTTTTCCATTTTTTCCTCAACAATTTCTGGTCCTATGAGTTTTCTTTCACCAACATCATCCCAAAAAGTTGGTGTGCGATATCTCTTGCCATATAACGCTTCATATGGTTCCATCTAAATACTCGAATGGATCAATTGTTATAGTAAAATTTTACCAGAGGTAAATATTGATTGCACGAACCTTGAAAGTCAAGTGAGAAAGATCTCAACATGTCTTGTAAGGTTTGAATAGTTTGTTCTGATTGTCCATTGGTTTGAGGGTCGTAGGAAGTGCTCAAACGAAGTTCAGTATCTAGGGCCTCCTAAATATTTTTCCAGAATCTTAATGTAAAATGGGGATCATGATTAGAAACAATCAATATGGGTACTCCATAAAGTCTTAAAAATTCATTAATATATAGTCTTTCCATACTTTCAGGTGGTAAATATTCTCTTATAACCAGAAACTATGCTGACTTGGTAAGATGATCAATAATGACCCATATTGCATCATTACTTCTAGGAGTCATTGGTAGCCCCCTGAGAAAGTCCATTGTAATATTATCCTATTTCCACTCAGGTATGGGAAGAGGTTTCATGACTCTTCTAGGCTGTTGCCTTCCAGATTTCACTTTTTGAAAAACCATACATCTTGTCACAAAATTAGCAATCTCCCTCTTCAGATTGTCCCATGGAAATTTCCCTTCAAATATCTATACATATTAGTGCTACCAGGGTGTATAGAGAAATTGGAGCTATGAGCACCATCCAAAAATTCCCTTTTTAGATCATGTAAATCGGGAACACAAAGTCTCTTCCCAAATTTCAAAATCCCATCTTCATATCTAACGTCACTTAATCTCCCATCATTCACATATTTAATCTTCTTTTGAAACTCTTCATCCCCAGTATGAGAACTATTTGTCCTTTATAGTAAAGATGGTTTGGCAACAATTTAAAAAAGAATTGATGTTTCACCTTCCATGGTTATTCCCATATCCCTCTTTAATGGATCCATGAAAACAAGATCCCTTTCAATTCTCATCTTGTTCAAAACTCCATGATCCTCTCTACTCAAAGCGTCTGCCACCATATTTTCCTTCCTCGGGTTATAGTGTATAGTGAAATCATAATCGTTGATTAGTTAAAGTCACCACCTTTTCCTCATGTTGAGTTCTTTTCATGAGAAAATATACTTTAAACTCTTGTGATTAGTATAAATCTCTCATTTTCACCATAGAGATAGTGTCTCCATATTTTCAGAGAAAATATTACAACTGCTAACTCAAGATCATGAGTGGGACAATTTTGTTCACAAATTTTTAGGTGTCGTGATGCATAGGCAATAACTGTATCATTCTGCATAAGTTCATAACCAAGTCCTTTCATTGATCTCCCCATAATCAACACACAACGTCATAGATCCATCTTTCTTTTTAACAAAAAGAACAGGGGCTCCCCATAGAGAAACACTAGGGAGAATAAATACCTTATTAATCAATTCCTCTAGTTGTTTATTTAGTTCCACTAATTCCATAGTGGTCATTCTATAAGGGGTTTTCGATATGGGCCTTGAACCATGAATTAAATCAATGGAAAACTCAATTTCTCAATTTAGAGGATGTCTAGGTAAATCCTTTGGAAAAACACCAAAATATTCTTAAACAATAGGTACTTCCTCTATTTGAACATTCCTTTACTCACCCATAGTTATTTCATTATCTTCCTCCCCAATAATTGAATTTAGTTGAGCTACTGGGGGTGGATGTAGATTAGAATTAGGTGGTGAAATTTTTATTCTAAAGACAAGGTACTCATTATCATCATCGATAATTGTTACCACCTTATTCTTAAAATAAATTTTCACAGCATGGTTCGAAATCTAATCCACACCATGGATTATATCAAATTCAATCATGGGTATGCCAATGAGATCAGTAGATAAAGAACATTTATATTCCCTATTGGGAACTGATTCACAAAACATTTTTGCAATGATACTTCCCTTTAGAGTTTTGACCGACTACTACCTTGTTAGATCAAATTAGAAATATCTATTTTTTTTAGAAAACTAGGATGATATGAAACAATGTGATGATCCAGAATCAAATAAATCATTGGCTAAACTTGAGGAAACCATTAAATTACCTACCATCACGTCTTTCTGAGCTTCAACCTCAGCATTAGTGATCACATAAGCTTGGCCTTTCTCCCTTGGAATTTTCTAAGGTAATTTCCATTGGTTCTTAGGACATTCATTTTCATAATTCCCGTTTTCTCTATAATTGTAGCATTCAACATTGATTGCCTCTTTCTTCCCCTTGTAATCACGAGCATGGTGGACTTTTTCACCACACTTGTAACAGACTCCCATTCCCTTCAGGAAAGTACTAGGGTGTTTCTTCCCAAATTTACTGCAGGATGGATATTCAACTTTTACCTTATTCCCCTTATTTCCATTTCTAAAGTGTTCAGTAGATCTAATTTTCTCTTTCTTTTCTTTAAATTCATAAGACTTAGATAATTCCTTTTCAGTATTGATAGCGCATGAGACAATATCTTCGTACGATGAGAAGGATTGTGACACTAATGATCGATGGAGAAATGGTTTTATCCCATATAAGAACTGATCAATCTTACTTCTTGGGTTACATATATAATCTGCATCAGGCCTTACTAACCTTGTAAATTTAGCTTCATACTTTGCGACATTATCTTCCTCCTTTTATCTCAGACTCGGAAATTTCTTTTCCATATCCGTTAGATGGTCATGAGGAAAGTATTTTTCTAATAAAATATCTTGAAACTCCCTCTATTCCATACTTGATACTTCTTCATCCTCCTTTGTGTTTTGAATTAACGACCACCATTGATATGCATCTCTGGTGAGGCAATAAACTGCCATGACAACTTTTTCCCTTTCTCTACTCCCCAAATCTTGAAATATTTTCTCTAAAGAACTTATCCATTGTTCATATACCAATGGATTTTTAGACCCATTGAATTTTGGTGGTTGTTTCCTCATTAAGTGATCTAGCATTTATCCTCTGTGTTATGGATCAGGGTGCTCTATATGGGTAAGGATATTATTCATAACCTATTTGAGTTGTCCCAGTACAGTGATAAGATGATCAACACCAGCTACAACACCAGCTCTGCTATAATTATCTTGAGTTGGAGGGGAATCCCTATATGGATTATATGCATTTTTTGATTTCCATTCCTTCCACTAGGTGTCATTTCTAAACAATGGCATACAATAGATTAGTTTATGAACCACAATACATAATTCCGAACTTGTAAAACACATAACATAAATTGAACAGTTTATGGATATAATCCATAATCATAAAAATGTTTTATTTTAGGAGTTATATACTAATAAATCCTTCATAATGGTTTGTAAAGAAAATGATAATTATCCTAAGCATATCCCCCAGGAGTGTCGTATCCAAGAGTGTAGCAAGGCCAGTTGTCGTACACCAGTTCCCATTCGAGTCTAGATCAAAGCAGTAATTTCGGGTCTTACCCATAGTTACATATCTTCCATAGCCTCCTTTACCCACTCATATCTAGACAGGGATGTATTGTTTGGAGAACTCAAAAAATATCTACAGTACCAAAATTCTATGAAGTTCTTCTATACTCATCCTCAAAGTCTATCTCAGGGTAGTGTTCGTTAATCAGGGTTTTTCTAAATCTAGTTCCCAAGGTTTGTACTAAACTTCCTATGATACCAACTATAATGACTCGACCCTAGTTACCCAGAGTTGGTGCATTATTACATAACATTGGCATTATCACAAGGGATAAAATCCCAAAAGACTGATGAGTTTAGTATTATTAGAAACCAGATATATACATAAGTTCAACGTTACAACATGAAAAGAAATACAACACTTATTTATTCCATTAGAAACATCCAAACCGCTTAGATATTGACTATAATTCACCATAAACAACTTATTCATATCCTGGGAAAATGCAACATAAGAAAGGGGTGAGCTCAAATGCTAAGTTAGGGTAGGAAATATAGCGGAAGGTAAAATGAAATCAGGCATGCTGAATAATTTAAAACACATGCCATTAAAATTAATAAACTTAAACACTTTATGGTAGGAATATGAGATGAGTAAATAATTCCATAATAAAACATAGTTATGGGTATTATACTGGGCGAATAACCACATGAACCATCAATAGTATTTTCATAATGAGGGAATATATAATGTTGGACGTTCTAAAACATCTTGTCAAGGCCTCGGCCAAGACGTCTAAAAATGATTAAGGCCTCATCCAAAACCATATATCAAATTGGGAAAGGCCTCAACCAATTGAACATCTAATTGTATCATGAGACCTACTGATGCACCGAGGAGTTATAGCAGGGTCCACCCATCACATACTAAGTCCAATATATTCTTCATATGAAAAGGTTGAAACATAACATAAATATTCGTATTAAGACTAGCACACAAGATTTCAATACATTAACCATAAACCATGAATGGTATAAAAATAACACATCCATAATAAAAAAATTCTCAAAACCTTCAATATAATATGGAAGATTTGTATCATAATAAATCAACATCAAACAAGTTTAAAATCCATCAAAGGATATTGACATAGATGAAATGAAAACTATTTGAAAGAAATACCTCTTTCTATTTTGAAACCATTTAAGAGTCACATAATTATAAAAGAAAATATTTATTTTGAAAATATTCTTATAATCTTGTAAGGTAAGCTTTGATGATTTTATAATGGCGGAAAATAGCCGCACCCGCTGTATAAGTTAAAAAAACATTCTTACCTTAATTTTGTCAAAAAGGCCACAAAGTACCTTGTTTGGAAAATGAGAGAATTATTCCTTTATAAATATATAAGGCCAAATAATGGTATAAATGAATTTAACCAATAGTATAGTAAATATTAAAAATATTTTGAAATACATTTTTATGATAACATGGATGTAGATGATAAAGAGGTCCCAGTAGATACTTACGTAAAAACAATCTTAGATAATAAAGAGATTGTGAAATTAACCCTTACCTTTTACTTTTCCTTAGTTGATGGTATGTTAACCTTCTGTATAATATTTAAAACATATTTATTAAATTATAAAATAACTATATACATAAATATGATATCATATATTATCCTCTAATATTGCATTGTTAATAATATTTCAGTAGTATCATCGTTTCGAGTGTTAACTTATTCATTTTCGTTTATATGATTGGTTACGTAAGCCATGTTTGTTATGTATCGGATGTATTTGATTCATATACATAATTATATTATTTTTATAAAAATTATTTTTAATCATAAAATGAAAATTATTCTTGAATGATTACGATGGGGAAATGAATCTCAGCACGTTCATGGAGACGGTAATCAATACGTACACACAAGCGACAATATCATTATATTGATGGTGAAATCGTATGTAATTGGATGACATATATCATATATAAAGAATCAATAACATGTTATATTTATTATTTACATCAGTTATTCTCATTATTATACCCATCCAAATAATGAAGTGTTCGAATAACAAACTACACCACGACGTAGAGACGGTAAGCCGTACGTACGCACGTATGAAAACTTTTTCATTAATTTGATGGATAGAATAATGAATATGTTTGTAACATTTTTATAATAACTTCAAAATATATAGAATATATTGGAGTTATTATTTTATAATGTAAAAAATAAAGAAAGAGATGTTGAAGAAGAAAAGAACTTGAAAGTGGTGATGAAATATTTACCTCTTCTTCGGGTTTTTCTTTTGGATTTGATCAAAAGGGCTCCATAGGTTGGCTTTATGACCAAAGGAAAACCTCTAGGATGAAAGTTGTAATGGTGGGAGGATATTGGGGTAGGGTTTGGCCAAGAAAAATGGCTTTGGAGGTGTTAAATTAAGAGAAGGGGAAGTTCTTTTTTAAAAGAGAGGTGAGGGTCACTTTAAGAAAAGCTTGAAATATTATTTTATAATAAAATAATTTTCCATTTATAATGGCTTAAAAATGATTTATTTCTAGGAAAAGGTGTGTATGGGTCTAAAACCTACCAACAAAAAGGTTTTAGATAGGTTTAGGTCACTATATTAACCTTATCTTTTAGATTTAACTCTTAGTTAAATTGTTTGACATTTACCATGTCTCTTTGTATTTTTAAATTATGTGGTTAATAAACTTACTATAAACTTCAAAGAGAACCCTAAGTGGTTCATTATTAATATATATAACATTATATAAGTCCTTTGGATGATCCTTATATTTTTAGGAATATTATATCCATTAATAATATAATATTTGTTTTAAAAACTCAATTATGTCAATTTTGACACTATTTAGTATTTGATTTTTTTTGAAAATCATCACATCATGATTACTTCAAAAAAATTATTTAATCAAACCTAACATGTCATATTAACCTTTAAAATTAGTGAAATTCACCATAAATCTCAAATTATATTTATTTGGATATTTATAACATCAATTATTTTAATCTTTCTATAATAAGGTAATTACTGCATAATCATTGTGTCATAAATAAATTAAATTATTTAATGTCTAAAAATTATAAATAAAATACCATTATGTAGGAAATATTTTTATATTTATAATGAATATTTATAGACTAATTTATATTGTGTGTAACCCTATATTAAAAATGGTTTAGTTATTAAACTTTGAATTTAACTCTTTTAACTCTATTTTAAATAAAATAATAATAAATGTCCTAGTCTAATCCAAGTGGACCAAAGGGGATCATATTTTACTACTAAGGTTGTTTCTGGTCGAATTACACTTATCCAATAGAATTAGGACACGTGTTAGGATAATTATGATATCATTTTTACCCTTAATTACCCTATTTACTTTTAACCGTGGTAAATAAAAGTCCAAAGGTACTTTTCAACAAAAATTATTTTCATCTTATTGAACCACATTTTACTTATTTATATTAACTTCATCTCTCTTATTTTTGAAATTCAACTCACAGAAGTAGTAAATTTACGTTTTATGCAAATTTGCAAATGCTCCTAGAATGTGGAAAAAACACGGTAAAAAGTTCAATAAAAGTTTTATATATCTAAGCTTATTATAAAATGAATACAATTAATTAAATTGAACTTATATAATTATTATTTATCTATTTTTAACTAAAATAAATTTAAATAACATAAATAATTATTTAAATAAAAATTGGTTTTAACCAATAACGTAGTGTTTTCACTATTCAGCAAAAATTGAATGTTTTCAGAAAAATACCAAAAAATTTCCCTAAGATAATTTCGATATTATGAATCAAAAAATGAAGTCCATTTTGAAAGATAAAACTTATAAAATTTAAAAAAGTGGGCATTACTATTTATAATGGCTAGTTTGATTGGTTGTAGTGTGTTAGAATCTTGAAGTTACGTACAATGCAAGCTATTGTATTATTCAAAGGAAAATGTACCATGGAAGCTTTGGGTGTTACATGGGGTAGTGATTAAAAAAATACATCACTTTGTGGATATGGTTTTCCACACATACGCTTGAGTGGAATTTTCATTTTTAATAGGATGTATAAGAGGTAAAATATAACTGTTCTATAAAAAAACAAATTTTTATTATATCAAATATAATTATTTCTTTATATTAGTATGGTTAAAATAGATTTTATATAGGTATAATTAAAAATAAACTTGAAAGAATTTGGTTAAGACTTATACCTCTTTCTCGGATATCTTCCATTTTATTTCACCTTAATTATTCTAGGATTGATATTTTGGTGATAAAAATACATCTATGACATAGTGAGGATATTTTAAAAGTTTTTTTTGTAGATATTTTTTAATATATATCTCTGAATGTTTGTTTAGAAGTGAGGAGTGGGGGTTCCCTTTAAAATTTGAGAGGAGTGGGACCCTTGTAAATATTAAAAGCATTAAAATATATTAAATGTATTTCTCATGGATAGTGGATCCAAATTAATCCAATTTAGTAGATATTATATTTCAAGGATTAAGATAAATCAACCAAACAGATTTATCAAAGACTTAATGGTATTTCAAACCTTACCTCTTAATTTACCCCCCAATTTGTCCCTTTTAACCTATATAGTAATGGTAAACTTTTATCATGGTAACTGATCATTATGGAAAAAAATGAAATTGAACAATTTATCTTATTTTAAAATTATGATTAAAAATTTTGAATCCATTTTCTATGATTAAATTTCTAGAAATGGAGAAAATTACATTTAATATATTTTTCTAAAAACACAAGGAAAAACTGTTTTCATAAAAATGAAATTTTTAAGGATAAAAATGATTTTCTCAATAAAAAAGCATAATGATGATTCTAATAGAATTAATTGGTTTGGAATAAATTATAGTAATATTATTTGAATTTAAAAAACACCTGAAATGAACATTGTAAAAACTTTATCAAAAGTTAAAAAATAGTTTTTGTTTCCAAAAAAATATTACTAAGATTTTTAAAATATAAAACACAGATTTTTAAGTTCAAAATTATATTTTAATATGAATAATATTTCCTAATAAATTTATATTTTTTTTAAAGAAAAGATATTTCATAAACATATAAATTATTCTTATATCATGATAATATCCAAAAATTTTAAGCATTAGTAAAATTAGTAGTTTTCAACATTCACCCAAAAATCAACTATTTTAGAAAATCAAAATCAAAATAATCATAATATTATTTCAAAATGGTGTAAAAATTTACATACATTTTTTTTGTTTTAATTTCTAAAATTATTAAATATATCCTCTAAATAATATATTTAAATACACTAGAAAACAATTTAGTTGAATAAAACTACTCCTTTTTTCTATTGAATAATTATGTAAAATTATGTACAAACCAATGATGAATATAAATATATAAAATGAATAATTTTAAATCATAAAATTGATTTATTTAGAGGATTACCAAAGTTTTCAAATTATTCCCCCTAAAATAAATTTCATCCTCACTATTTTATGCATTACTTGAATAAGTGATGATATTGTTCCCTCATAGTTTTTTATGATTACCATGTTTCTTCCTCAATCATTTAGTTATTCAATAAATCCTTAACCAATAAATTACTCTTATTCCATAATACCTTCTCTCTATGATATAGAATAAGAGCTATTTTTTTTCTCATAAGTAATATTATCCTTTAATGGAACTACTTCAAGGATCAAGACATGAGATGCATCAGGTGCATATTTCCATAAGAATGAAATATGAAACACATCATGTATACAAGATAAAATAAGAGGTAAAGATAATCGGTAAGAAATAAATCACACTTTATCATGAATTTAAGATGGAGCAATATATGATGGGCTTAATTTTCCTTTCCTTAAAAAATTAATAATTCCTTACCATGGAGATAATTTAAAAAACATGGCTCACTCCCTGAAACAAAATATATTTCCTCTTGCTTTCTATATAACTCTTATGAATACTCTATGTTACATGCATATTGTTCTAAATATTCTTTATCTTCTAAAATATATCTTTTACCAACTCTGGTTCCACCAACATTATCTCACTAACTTTATACCAAGATTCTTGTGTTTGACATTGGTTTCCAAATTCCTCAAATGGTCCAACTTATATACTAGAATTAATATTCCTATAATAAGAAAATTACACAAAATAAATATAATGGTGCCAACATAATTTATAAACCAAAGAGAAATCATTAAGCATATATTCTAATGTATGAATTGTTTTCTTTGACTATCAAGATGAATGTGGATGAAAATATGCACATAAATTTAATTCAATACCCAATGACTTCTGAAGTCTTACAAAAATTGATTTAAATATTTTATCACAATTAGACATAATATAACGAGGTACTCCGTAGAACATGACTATCTCTATCATACAACTTATAGAAATAAAATAAAAAGACATGGTATATAAAATAGGATGAAAATTCTGAGATTCAGTCAAATGATAAAATATAAACAAAATAGTATTATTACCTTGATATTTCATTATTAATCCCACCATTAAATCCATGGATATATTCTCTTATTTCCATTATGGATTTGTAAAATATTGTGTTATTTTATTTGTTAGTTTCCATTCAGGTTTAATATCTTTATATGTCAAAAGTTTCATGGTAAAATTAGAAATATCATTATTCCTTTTATCAAAAAAATAATGTTATAAAAGTCATATATTCATATTTTTGTTTTTAGGGAAAAAATAGAGTGCGGTGTGGCACAATCAAGAATTCTATTTTCAGTTGAAAATAATTTGGAACTCAATTTTTTTTAAAAAACTGTATAAAAAGTTCCTTATCAAATTTAAACTCATGAAAGTTACCATTCTTAACCAATTCTATCATTTATGAGAGGCTATGAAATTTCATTTGATAATTCATAATTATTTTTGAAAAAGATGACCGCACTAATACATAAACCAAAATGGAAGTAGTTTCTAAATATAAAGCTTCCAACACAACATTCATCAATTCATTTACTAATTTATAATATTCCAAATGTAACATAGATAATGATGCATTTTATTTTCAACTCATGGAATCAACTACATTGTTTTGTTTATCCAGATTATACTGATTTGTTTATTTTTAATCCTTTATCAGTTCCAACAATATTTTATTCCATAGTTTTAACTCTTTTTGAGTGAATATATACATAATAATTTTCTGATCAGTATATATTTCAAATTTCAACCATATATAAAACTATATCCAAAATTTTAAAGAATAAATAATACAACCTACTCAATGTCATTCATTGTATAATTTTATCATGGATATTCAATTGGTGTGATTCATATGAAATTATTTGATCGTATTAAATCAAAATACATCCAATTTATTTCAATTAAGCCTCAATAAAAAATAAAATTCTCCCATTTCATAACGGAAAAGATGAAACTAGGGAATTAATCAATCTATTTTTTAATTAATAAAAAAATCCAACACTTTCCTTTGTCAAAATTTATTTAACATAATTTTGAGTTGACTTGGTTTTTGGTCTGGGTAACCAAGAATAGTTTCCAATAGAATGTTAGTAGTAATTCACTGATCCAATAAAACATAGAATCTTAGTAACATTTATCGGTAATGGCCACTCATCTAAAAATTTTGTTTTTTAAGAGAAATAATTATCCTATATTTAGATATAATTTTCTAAAGTGTGACATTGAGCCACACATAACACTAATAAATTTCTAGACTGGTTTTCACCACTATACGTTAGGCTATCCTCTTTGTATAGTAGAGGCTACCAACTAGCAGTGAGAGTCTGATAAGATTTCTTGGAGAAACTAATCCCTTTTGTCAGAGTGTAATAATATTATAAAAATAAGGTAAAAAATATATGCCTCATTGAAGTAAAATAAACATAAATATGGAATCCAATCACAAAATATAAACAATGTAATATCCAAATGATAATACTTGAAATTCAAGAGTCATACATGTAAACAGCTATATAAAGTGGATAGAAATGTGAAAAATGGTAAAATCAAATAATAAAGGACATGTAAAGACCCGGAAATTTCTAGGAAAATTTTTTCTTAATTTTATTTGGGATTTTACAAGAACGTAGTTTCTGACGGCGCCTGATTCCGAGGCCCGGTGTGCCCAGAATCATTTTCCGAAGTTTGGGTCGGGTACGTTCAGTGAACAAACGAGCGGGAATTTCTATCTTTTGAACCGGTGATCAGAATCAAATTCTGAGGGCACCGATGGAACCGTAGCACCGGTAATTGCTTAAGAACGCCATTTCCGAAGTTTTATTTACCAGAGAGAAGATGATAAAAATTGTGGAAGTTTAATTTATATTTTATCTACAATTTTTATTTTCTTGTTAACTAGATTAAGTGTTGTGTTACAACACTTGACCCTCTCTTAAGTAGTTTTAATCTATGTAAGGGAGTTAGGGGTGGGACCCACTTGGAGTTAACCACCCATGGGAGGATTTAAGGTGAGGTGGGGCCCACACAAACCCCACCCCTTCAAATTCCTAACTCCCTCAACTCACCCCTTTAATGTTGACAACTTGGCTTGAATTAATTAAGTGGAATTAATTCAAACTTTTGAAATTCATTTTCTTATCTTGTGTTAATAAAATAAGACTTGGGCTTATGTTATTTTTGGTTAGAGTCTTGTCGCGTTGGGAGGATTTGGGAGGTCTGAAGAACATCTTCTTCAACGACGAAGAACATGAAGAATGAATCGGTCTCCGACGAAGAACGTCGTCACGTCTTTCTTCCGAAGAACGAAGACGCGCCATCCCTCATTCTTCTTCCCACGACAAAGGAAGGGAGACGCCCTTCCACCTCAGACAATATCCGTCTTCATCTACTAATCCTCTTCCTCGACACCGACCCGCGACGCGACGTCTTTTTCTCTGCAACGGTAACCTCGTTCAAGCCACGCTCGAGGTAGGGGGTTTAATTTTATTTAATTTTTTTTTTCTGTTCATGATTCTAGTTTGTCGTTCTTCGTGGATTAAAACCAATAGTTATCGAATAATGTGAGGGGGCCGAACCGCACAAACATGGCCGACCATACTCCTTATTTCATGTTGGTTCCTTTGTGGTTTGGTACGGGAAGGCGTGGTGCCGTCGCACCACGCGGAATCATGCGGAAGGAAATGCGCGGTGCCGTCGCGCCGCGCCGTGGAAAGAAGATCAAGGATGTGACGCCGTCGCGCCGCGTCGAAGAAAACCGAAGACACCACGGCCGGAGAGGGGCCGCGGCAGAAAGGCGCGGTTCCGTCGCACCGCGCCGGACGAACCAAGCTGCGGCCGGTTCCGGGCCGCGGCGGAGCAGGGTGACCGGCGGCCGATTCCAGGCCGCCGTTGTCGGCGAAGAAGGGGACCGGCCATCGCCGGTCCCGTGGAGGCAGGAACCGGCCGGCCAGGGCGGGCCGGCCAGACAGGTGTGCAGCCGAGGGTTCAAACCCCCGGCCGGCTGGCTCAAAACGGCCCCCTTAATTGGCGGGGGGGGGGGGGGGGGGGGGTTACACAAGGGGGCAGGCGCGCCCCCTTTCTGCCAACGGCTCGGCCCAAGGCCGAGCTGGCCAGCGCACTGGGCGCGCTGTGCCCAGGCCGGGCCGCACCGGGCTGGGCCGACCCAGACGTGGGGCAGTTCGGTCCGGTTCGGGCCGACCGGGGGGTCTCGGGCCGGGTCGGTCCGGGCCCGAAACCCCCGTTTTCGGACCGTCTTCGATCTTTTTCCCATATCTTGGGCTACGGACCTCCGATCGATGCACCGTCAGTTGCGTAGTGATCCTTGGAATGAGACGGTCGTTTAGGTATATTACACTCAAGGTTTCGGAGAACTTTGGGTTCGGCCGGGTTGGTTCGTACACGAAACCAACCGGGCCCTCGGAGCGGAAACACTTATATCTTGAGCTCCGGACGTCCGATTGACTTGCCGTCGACTTTGATGGATTCCTCTAAGTGAGACGGATCTTTCGGATTACTTCGCCCGAGTTTTGGATACAGTTGGATAGTGGCCGGGTTGGATTGTACCCGAAATCCAACCGGGCCCCTGGAACGGGAAAGCTGATATGTTTCAGACAGGACGTCCATTTGACGAACCGTCAGTGGCGTTGTTGATCACGTTGAGAAACGGTCCCTATGAGTATACCCTATGAGAGTTCAGGGTACTGTTGAGATATGACCGGGATTGTTTCGCTCAAGAAGCCAACCTGGCCCCTGGGACGAAAAGGCTAGTAACTCACAGACCGAGCGTCCGATTGACGTGCCGTCTGTTGTGTTGAGACCCCTATGACGAGGAAGTCCTTTGAGATACTTCTTCATGGGACTTTGAGATACTTCGAGTATTGACCTGTAGCTCGTGGATCGGAACCTCCCGGAGACGAGCGTGCGGACTACGAAGACCGTGTAGCCGGCTGAGACCTGACGACTGCTTGACCGAATCGACTTGGAGTGAGTCAACTTGCCCAGTGGACGGAGCACTAATTTGTGAGGTGCAGAACCATGGTGGACGGAGCACTACCTATGTGATAGTGCAGACCCATGGTACTTGTCCGGAGAGTACCTCATCAGGCTACTAGGGGGTGTGCACTACTGTGTTTGGGTGACATACCTCGGCGGGAAGCACTACTATGTTTGGGTGGATGACCCGCGGTACTCGACAAGAGGAGTACCTCAGCAGTCTTAGGTTAGTGAGCAGTACCTCAGAGTCGTGACAGGACCACTGTGCACTCCAGAGACGGAGCTCTTCAGTAGTTACGGTTTTGATAATGAAAATCCTGGTTTGAGCTGAGACTTTTGACCATAGTGTTTACCTCATGATTGAGTTGGGTTACTTGATAACTTAGGTATATGTATGGGCATATACCTTGGAAGTTGTTATCCATGGATTTCACAATACTTATGTTTCCTCATGATTGAGATGGGTTACTTGATAACTTAGGTATATGTATGAGCATATACCTAAGTAGAGGTTATCTGTTGAGATCTTCTTTGTGGTTATCCTTGTTGGTTTTAGTGAGACCTTGAGGGTCTCGGGGTCCCTACTGAGTATCGTTATACTCACCCCTGCACGGGCTATGCCCGCACCTCATTGTGTTGGTTGCAGACAACGGCAGTGCTGACGAAGGCCGAATGTTTAAGGACTGGACGGTACCCGGAGGTGGACTACACGACGAGTCAGTACCCAGAGGTGGACTTCACGGCGAGACGACACTTGGAGGAGGTTGAAGAGCGAGAGCGTTGTGGAAGCTATCTGTACCTACCCTTCAGGTAGGATCCGTGGTGGACGATCTAGAAGCTGCGCCATCTGTACCTACCCTTCAGGTAGGATCCGAGGAGGATGACCCAGGAGCTGCTTCCTTTCTTACAGATGTTGTAATTTTTTCAGCTGTAGTTGTACTTTCTTTTGGGTTTGTATTCTAGCCTATTTACTTTTCAGCACTTTCTTTTGTACTTAGTGTTTTTCTTCCGCTTGTACTCTGTGGTTTTTTGTTTACTTATATAAAGGAAATGCCTTCCTAGTTTTCGGGATTTACGCCTTTGGTGCTAGTCGCCAGCCCCTGGCCTATGGAAGGTGGGCTTGGGGTAGTCACGACACGGGCCCCGAGGGTGGGTCGTGACAAATTGGTATTAGAGGAGTCTTTTCTACCGTAGAACTTATAACTTTGATATTTTATTTCTGTGAAGCAATAGTGTTAAGAGTACTGGGGGTGGTTTTCAGTTCAGGGAGTCCAGTGTTGGTGCGGGCGGCCAACGTATCCATACACCAGGACCCTGACAACTGATTTCCGACTTTGTGCACGAAATCATTGATTGCGTGTGTGTTTACAGAAGTTTTATTTAAATATCATCTCAAACCAGGTCAGCTCACCAGGTATAATCGTTTGACCGTGTCACATGGTTTCTTTTAGGATGCCTTTTCTCGAACGACTAGCTAGAGCCTAGAGGGATGTGCATACTGACAGCCTGTCGAGCGACGAGGCTTCGGTACAGGGCCCTCTTGCAGTTGAGGCACTAGCGGAGGCACCAGTGGTACTACCATACGTTGGGCCACCGATGCCACTAGCCCCAGTAGTAGGCGATGCACGCCACTTGAGTGCGCTGCATGAGTTCCAGTGCCAGAGGCCACCCGGGTTCTGGGGAGAGACGGACCCGCATGCGGCTGAGGTTTGGATGGAGGCTGTGGTGAGAGTCTTCAGGCTAGTGGGGACGCCGGCAGACTTCATGGTGATCTTTGCTGCCAGCCTTCTTCAGGCAGTAGCAGGCAGGTGGTGGAGCCACTTGTTTCAGTTTTGCGACGGGATGACCTTCGCAAGGGAAGACTTCGAGACCTTCTTCAGGGTGGAGTTTGTGCCAGTAGCTCTACACCTCGAGCGTGTACAAGAGATTCTTCCTTTGCCGTGTGTTTTTTGATCAGTAGCCGAGTCATATGTGGGTAGTAGACAGATGATGCAGAGGTCCAGGGGGACCAGACCAGCAGTTGGATGATCTCGGGTTTTAGGACCAGTGGTGCGGGGCACCCGGGGTGGGGTCAGAGCCAGGAGTGCCAGAAAAAGACAGTGTTACTCATGCAGCGGAAAGGGTCACCTGGCACATGACTGTCCGACTCCTCGTACAGTTGATCTGCAGGCGTTGGAGGAGCCACCGAGGCAGAAGCAGCGACGAGTGCTTGAGCAACAGCCGAGTGGTGGACAAGGCAGTAGAGCTCCAGGAGCAGGTGGATAGGAGCGGGACTAGTGGATACATCCCTTGTACTTATAGTTCCATGTTGCTGTTGTATTCGTGTCTTTGTACTATGAGCTGCAATATTAAAAAGACACTTATATTTTTTTGCTTTCCTATCCTTTTGTTTGGTTGATACTGAGTGGTCCCGGTTAAACTGTTGACTTGACCCTCACTTTCGAGATTTCTACTAGAGGAGACCCAGTGACCTCACACTGATGCCGACAGTGTGACTCGACCCTTGGAGGCGAGAGTGATAGTTGGATCTCTTAGTAGTTACGTCGAGGCCTTAGGACGTCATCCATGGCATGAATGCATCATTCATGTCAGGATTGACTGTATTAGGGAATGAGCGTGGTTCATCCAGGGGATGAGACCGAGTTTCTCTTTTCGGCAAAGGAGAAATTTTAGCAGCTCTTTCAGATCTTATGAAAAAAAGGTATAGATCATCCAGGAGCGGATGAAGACTGCACAGTGCAGTAAGAAACAGGAAACCAGCTCCATTCTTAGAGACTCGAGCGTGTTAAATGTTAAAGAAGAGTAAGCTTAAAGGAGAGATGAGTCTGCGAAGCAGCAGATGTGGAGGCAGAGCTAGGAGGGCAGCATGAGGTGGTGTACATCTTAACATGCTACAACAACCCACCGTAGTTATCCCCGCCAGGCTCAGGGATCTGGAGAGCGGAGGAAGAGTGCGGCTGCATGCGGTCAAGGAGTGTGCCCCAATGGCTCTAAAAATGATTCAAGGGACAGTCTGTGTCCACTACTTGCTGATGTAGTAACAGACGTCGATATGAATCATTCCTCTCTTTCACAAATCTTGTCCCAGACCTAGAGTTTCTGGTAAGTCGTGGACTTGACCCTCACGTCTGAAGATACCTTGGGAGGAGACTCGATAATCACACTTACGCTGACGGTGTGGTCAGACCCTCGAGGCGGGAGTTTTGGTTGGAATCTCTTGGTGGCAGCGTCGAGGCCTTACGATGTTAGTTTGAGTATGGAATGGGCTATAACTGTTCATACTCAAATTGACGGTTTTAGGCAAACGTCGGGAAGGGTTTTCCTTGGTCGGCGAAAAGGAAACCCCAGGCAGCACAGAATAAACTCTTTCACAGGAGGGTGCGACAGATCACTCTTGAGTCGGTCAACCTTACTCTTGTGGCAGCAGTCGTTTTGAGTTCCAGTTCTAACAGGAATTGGAGACCTCTAGAGTTTGATGATGATGATCAAGTCATTATATGGGTCTCACTTCGACGAGGTTTACGGAGATGTGTCCAAGGCGGCAAGTTAACTCTGAGGTTCAACAGACCTTTCTAGGTCCATAGCTGGGTAGGCGAGGTGGCTTACCGCTTGACCCATCCACCTCAATTGCACCAGGTGCACGACGACTTCCACGTATCTCAACTGAAGAGATACGTGCTCGACCCTTCGCATATCATCGACCATGAGGAGCTGGACGATGGCGATGAGGTGTTTTTCATGGAGGTTCCAGTGGAGATCGAGGATCGACAGGAGCGGATCCCACGAGGAAGATCGATTCCTCGGGTGCGTTTTCTTTGGCAGTACGGAACCTCCTGGTAAGCACATGGGAGCGGAAGGCTCAGGTGCGTGTTCAATACCCCTTTTGTGACCCTAGTTTGTGTTAAAGCTTTATGGGGACGTAAAGCCCTGAGGTGGGAGTAATGTAAAGACCCGGAAATTTCTAGGAAAATTTTTTCTTAATTTTCTTTGGGATTTTACAAGAACTCAGTTTCTGACGGCGCCTAATTCCGAGGCCCGGTGTGCCCGGAATCATTTTCCGAAGTTTGGCTCGGGTACGTTCAGTGAACAAACGAGCGGGAATTTCTATCTTTTGAACCGGTGCTCAGAATCGAATTCTGAGGGCACCAATGGAACCGTAGCACCGATAATTGCTTAAGAACGCCATTTACGGAGTTGCATTTACCCGAGAGAAGATGATAAAAAATATGGAAGTTTAATTTATAATTTATCTACAATATTTATTTTCTTGTTAAGTAGATTAAGTGTTGTGTTACAACACTTGACCCTCTCTTAAGTGGTTTTAATCTATGTAATGGAGTTAGGGGTGGGACCCACTTGGAGTTAACCACCCATGGGAGGATTTAAGGTGAGGTGGGGCCCACACGAACCCCACCCATTAAAATTCCTAACTCCCTCAACTCACCCATTTAATGTTGACAACTTGGCTTGAATTAATTAAGTGGAATTAATTCAAACTTTTGAAATTCATTTTCTTATCTTGTGTTAATAAAATAAGACTTGGGATTATTTTATTTTTGGTTAGAGTCTTGTCGCGTTGGGAGGATTTGGGAGGTTTGAAGAACATCTTCTTCAACGATGAAGAACGTGAAGAACGAATCGGTCTCCGACAAAGAACATCGTCACGTCTTTATTCCGAAGAACAACGACGCGCCATCCCTCGTTCTTCTTCCCACGACAAAGGAAGGGAGACACCATTACACCTCGGACAATCTCCGTCTTCATCTACGAATCCTCTTCCGCGACACCGACCCGCGACGTGACGTCTTTTTCTCCGCAATGGTAACCTCGTTCAAGCCACGCTCGAGGTAGGGGGTTTAATTTTTTTTTTCTGTTCATGATTCTAGTTTGTCGTTCTTCGTGGATTAAAACCAATAGTTATCGAATAATGCGAGGGGGTTAGACCGCACAAACACGGCCGACCCTCCTCCTTATTTCATGTTGGTTCCTTTGTGGTTTGGTACGGGAAGGCGTGGTGCCGTCGCACCACGCGGAATCATGCGGAAGGAAATGCGCGGTGCCGTCGTGCCATGACGTGGAAAGAAGATCAAGGACGCGACGTCGTTGCGCCGCATAAATGAAAACCAAAGACACCACGACAGGAGCGGGGCCGCGGTGGAAAGGCGCAGTGCCGTCGCACCGTGCAGGACGAACCAAGCCGCGGCCAGTTCCCGGCCGCGGAGGAGCAGGGTGACCGACGGCCGGTTCCGGGCCGCTGGTGTCGGCGAAGAAGGGGACTAGCCATCGCTGGTCCCGTGGAGGCAGGAACAGGCCGGCCAGGGTGGGCCGGCCAGACAGGTGTGCAGCCGGGGGTTCAAACCCCCGGCCGGCTGGCTCAAAACGGCCCCCTTAATTGGGGGGGGGGGGGTGGTTACACAAGGGGGCAGGCGCGCCCCCTTTCTGCCAACGGCTCGGCCCAAGGCCGAGCTGGACAGCGCGCTGGGCACGCTGTGCCCAGGCCGGGCCAGGCCGACCCAGACCTGGGGCGGGTCGGTCTGGTTCGGGCTGACCGGGGGGTCTCGGGCCGGGTCGGTCCGGGCTCGAAACCCCCGTTTTCGGACCGTCTTTGGTCTTTTTCCCATATCTTGGGCTACGGACCTCCGATCGACGCACCGGCAGTTGCGTAGAGATCCTTGGAACGAGACGGTCATTTAGGTATATTACACTCAAGGTTTCGGAGAACTTTGGGTTCGGCCGGGTTGGTTCGTACACGAAACCAACCGGGCCCTCGGAGCGGAAACGCTTATATCTTGAGCTCCGGACGTCCGATTGACGTGACATCTACTTTGATTGATTCCTCTAAGTGAGACAGATATTTTGGCTTACTTAGGCTGAGTTTTGGATACAGTTGGATAGTGGCCGGGTAGGATTGTACCCGAAATCCAACCAAGCTCCTGGAACGGGAAAGCTGATATCTTTCAGACAGGATGTCCGTTTGACGAACCGTCAGTGGCGTTGTTGATAACGTTGAGAAACGGTCCCTATGAGTATACCCTATGAGAGTTCGGGGTACTGTTGAGATACGACCGGGATTGTTTCGCTCACAAAACCAACCGGGCCCCTGGGACGAAAAGGCTAGTAACTCACAGACCGGGCGTCCGATTGACGCGCCGTCTGTTGTGTTGAGATCCCTATGATGAGGCAGTCCTTTGAGATACTTCTTCATGGGACTTTGAGATACATGGAGTATCGACCTGTAGCTCATGGAGCGGACCCTCCCAGAGACAAGCGTGCGGAGTACGGAGACCGTGTAGCCGACTTAGACCTGACGACTGCTTGACCGACTCGACTTGGAGTGAGTCGACTAGCCCAGTGGATGGAGCACTACTTTTTGAGGTGCAGACCCATGGTGGAAGGAGAACTACCTATGTGATAGTGCAGACCCACGGTACTCGTCCAGAGAGTACCTCAACAGGCTACTAGGGGGTGTGAACTACTGTGTTTGGGTGACATACCTCGGCGGGAAGCACTACTGTGTTTGGGTAGCTGACCCGCGGTACTCGACAGGAGGAGTACCTCAGCAGTCTTAGGTTGGTGAGCAGTACCTCAGAGTCGTGATAGGACCACTGTACACTCCAGAGATGGAGCTCTTCAGTAGTTACGGTTTCGATAATGAAAATCCTGGTTTGAGCTGAGACTTTTGACCTTACTGTTTACCTCATGATTGAGTTGGGTTACTTGATAACTTAGGTATATGTATGGGCATATACCTAGGAAGTGGTTATCCGTGGATTTCACAATACTTGTGTTTCCTCATGATTGAGATGGGTTACTTGATAACTTAGGTATATGTATGAGCATATACCTAAGTAGAGGTTATCTGTTGAGATCTTCTTTGTGGTTATCCTTGTTGGTTTTAGTGAGACCTTGAGGGTCTCGGGGTCCCTACTGAGTATCATTATACTCACCCCTGCATGGGCTGTGCCCGCACCTCTTTGTGTTGGTTGCAGACGACGACAGTGCTGACGAAGGCCGAATGTTCGAGGACTGGACGGTACCCGGAGGTGGACTACACGACGAGTCAGTACCCGGAGGTGGACTTCATGGCGAGACAACACTCAGAGGAGGTTGAAGGGAGAGAGCGTTGTGGAAGCTATCTATACCTACCCTTCAGGTAGGATCCGTGGTGGACGATCTAGAAGCTGCGCCATCTGTACCTACCCTTCAGGTACGATCCGAGGAGGATGACCCAGGAGTTGCTTCCTTTCTTACAGCTATTGTACTTTGTTCACCTGTAGTTGTACTTTATTTTGGGTTTGTATTCTGGCCCATTTACTTTTCAGCACTTTCTTTTGTACTTAGTGTTTTGCTTCCGCTTTTACTCTGTGGTGTTTTGTTTACTTATATACAGGCAATGCCTTCCCAGTTTTCGGGATTTACACCTTTGGTGCTAGTCGCCAGCCCCTGGCCTATGGAAGACGGACTTGGGGTAGTCACGGCACGGGCCCTGAGGGCGGGTCGTGACAGGACATAAAAGTGGCCCATGATATATCACAACACCCATTACCTATCTATTTCTTAGCATTAAATCACACATCGGTCATAGTTCTGTTACACTTAACCCTACCAACTTCTATGAAATCTACTGAGGTACAAAATAGTTACCTGATATGGGTGTGAGTATGGATCAATAGGACACCACCAACAATTTAATTAAATAATTAATTCTAAACAATAAATTAATGTTATGGTTCCATATATAAAAAATTAGGGAAACTAGTTTAAAAATAAATAAATAAATAAAAATTCCTAATCTGATATCGATAATGAAACCTTGTGATGGACCCACCAACCTCACCCAATGTATGATGTATTTGATCATGTCATATAGACTATTAAAACCCAATACCACTCTTGAACTGGGGTAATATACCAAAACCTGGTAAAACCAGTACCCTTAGGGTAATATACCCATCCTCAGGACCCCAACGTCCTCCGGGTGCCTTATTTACCTTGGGTTTAATCGAAAAAATGTCTATAAGTTATAAAACCACGAATGAATGATATATCTGAGGAATATATAATATCCCATTGTGTGTCATTAATTCTTACGAGGTGAAACAAATTTAATAATTTATTTAAACTTAGATAACCTAACTAAAGATGAAGTATCTATCAAGCCTGAGTGTCAAACCCACACAAACGAATTGTATGTTCAAAATTAATTAAAGAAACCAAAATTGAAATTTTTTATTTTGATTGGAGAAAAGTGAAATAACAAAATCAATGATTGGGTTATAAATCCAGATGGGATACATTCTAGGTTTAGTGATATTTAGGTTTGTGTGCTAGGTATTTAAGTAAAAATTCATTTATTCAGTTCTAGTGTCAGAATTAGGTCAAAAGGGATCATTGGTCTTGGTATATTACTCTAATAATGTGATCTCACATTTGGAATGGCCATCTACTTGGTTTAGAAACAAAACTAGTTGACCCAAAATCTTTTTTTAAACCTAACCAGCCTAGATTTCATTATGGTCATACACAAACTAATGAAATTAATTGATACAGTGAAATAAAACTCCTGAATTTACAAACAATGGTCATGCAATTGAAAAATAAAGAGATTTGGATTTGATAAATTGAGTTGAAACAATCCAAAACATGAATAGAAAATAAAAATAATCCCTAATAGAACAACCCTATACAAACACATCACCCGACACAAAGAGGACTACTCGGTCATTCTAGGCATGATGAGAACGAGCAGCATGGGTACCCAAAGAAAAATAAAGGTGAAGAATATTGGTAAAGATGAGCTCTGGATGGTCACTCCATCGCCTAATGATAATCCCTTGGTGTCAAATGGCCTCCCCTGGTCCTAGAGTCTGTTGGAAGGATAGGGAAGGTCGATATTTATAAGATTTTTCTTTAAACCTTCTACCGCATCTTCATTTATTTTTTTCCTGTCACCAAAACTTACATGACCTGTAACTAGGTTACACGATGTGTATTCCCCCAATCTTCAGGTGCCACTAATCTCAGAAAAATATTTTCCCAAAAATTTCTTGAAAATTTTCACATCATTTAATGTAGTTATGCAACGTGTAATTGTGTTTCACAATGTGAGATTAAGTCACAAAATTTATTAGGCGACAATTTCATTTTGAAAAATTCGCAACTAGAAATTATATTATATGATGTGTAATGACATTACATGATGTGTAATCATTTTGCTTCAATTTTCAGCTCTGCTTCATCTTCAAAAATCCTATGTCGCACTGCTTCGCTTCACTCGAGGCATAAAGAAACTTTCTGCTCCAAAATTTCACCTCTTTTCATTCCTTTCTCATAATTTATCTATTTCCTAAAAGAAATTATAAAATAAGTCAATCCGTTACAAAATTATCAAGACTATTCATTTAATTAAAAACAATCAATAAACAAGAAACTAAAAATATATGAATGAAATACACTTATCAATATTCCATAATTTTCAGGATATAAAATAAACATTTAAATGTATAAGGGATCAATTAGTGTTCCCATTACAAAAATTTTCAATTCCCATTATCTAAAAAAATCATTTACAATTACTATCTTTTAATTATCATCACATAGAAATGAAAAAAAAGAAAATTTCATTTACCAATTTCATTACTAAAACCAATGAACATTTTTAAATCCATAAATCTATTTCAAAACACTTTATAAGGGGAAAAAATTCCATTTCAAATTTCATTGCTTAATTACCAAAACAAAACACCAACCTAAAAACAATTATCAATTTCTAACGGTATAGGTCAAGATGAATAATCCTAACTAAGTGATTCCATGATCCTACTCTTTTCCATTAACAAGAAAATAATTTTAAGGGTTATATATAATTCCAAGGAGTTTTTATGCTTTTGGATAAGAAGTAAAGATAAATACAACTAAATACCTAAGGAAAATCTAAAGTAATTAAGAGTACATTGGTGAGACTATTCAAAACTACATAGGGACCACCAACCATAGGTTAGTAGAGTTGAACATATTGAATACCATCCTTTTTTTGAGAAGGATGAACATAAATCAAATAAATTAAAAAATACCTTTAAATAAGTCAGATTATCCTTAATGAATGAGAACAAAAAAGGAAGTAGATTAAAACAAAAATGGAGGAAAGTCCAGTTATAGCCTTTACTAGAGATTTTAAACACATAAATCAGAAAGATAAACAAAACAAATAAATAAGAACTACATAGAAAATGAGAGGAAGAGGAGGGTCTATCATGAATTTGAAAAATAATAAAAGAACCCCTATCATTATATTAAAACACCTATCCTTAAATAAAAAAAGTTAAATAAAAAAAACTTATGGATGGTGTCACCACATGACATGAGGTGTCACACCATGACATTTTGGGGAAGTGGGATCCTTTCCTCTATCCAACCATTAAACAACATGAAATGTGATATCACATAATGACAGGCTATAACCTATCATTTTATAACTGAAAGGTAGGCCAAATTTCTAGAGACACATCCTGGACCACTCTGGACCCCTAAAACACATATAAATAATTAAAATACTCATTATATGATAATAATTAAAAGCATACATACTTCATAAATGGTTTTGAATTTACACCCTCACTACTATATCTCATCTTGACCCTAAGATAAACTCTTTTGTGTTACTGAAAATTGTGAAAGAATAAACATGGTCATTGGGAATATACATCAGTTTCCCACTCCCCCATCACCTTCGGGTTACACATGTTCTACAAAAGGACCCAAATAATTGTAATAGTCTTTCAACATAGTGTATTCTCACTATGATCCATTTTGAGAACTGACCACTCCATGAAAGAATCATCAATCTCCATCTTGAAATCATAAATATCAATAAAATGTGATGGGACTTGATGATTCCATCGAAGTTGTGATACATGGTACACATTGTGAATCATTTTGTACCTATGGAAATGAGCTATTATATAATATATATGTGTGAATCACTCTAAAATCCCAAATTGCCTGATAAATATTGGTACCAACTTCCTATGCCTCAGAATTTGATTCTTCCATAGCCTTAGTGAAATGTGTAATAAAATCCAGTCACCCGCATCAAATTCTTGGGGATTTCATCTTTGGTTGACATAGGATATTTTTCTACTTTATCTAGACACCAAACACTTCCCATCTTAGAGGTCTCTATCACTCGGTATGGCCCAAGAATTATTTGTCTCACTAGCTTCTGATTAAGATATCCATGATTAACATGTCCTTATATATAATGCTTCAAATGTGTCAATCCGAATATATGCGTAGTAGATATTGGTGTAATAGAAAACTAAAAAGGACATATAACTCTACAAAGATCCATTAAAATTCAAGGAAATAGTCCCATAGCATTTAATCTTACACCTTTATCATGAAGTGTATTTTCTCATGAATATGTGGGTGATAACAGGTACTCAGATGGGCAGTTGTTCACAATACCTTTAAAATCCCGGACCAGAATCTTGATGTGAAACATGAATGTTTATAAGATAATATGTCCCATGGAATCCTGTATAGATATACAATCTCATGGAAAAAAAATCAACAAATCTCTTCTTCTGTATAAGACTCCTTGATGGGTTTGATGTGGGACACCATTATAAGATGATCGATGATAACATAAACTAAATCATTTCTTTGAGGACTACTAGGTATTCCCATCAAAAGTCCATTTTCATTACACCTTAATTCCACTCTATAATAAACAATGGATTTGAATATTAGATGGAAACTGATGGTTGAACTTCACCTACTGGAAAGCGGTTTATTGATAAAGAAAACCAGTTATTTCACTATTCATTATAGGAAACCAATATTGTCATCACATTTTATGATACATCTTGGTTAGTTCAGGATAAACAACCCATCTCCAGGTATGGATGTCCCTTATTATTTCCTCCTGTATACTCTTGGGGTCTACCAATTGGCCTCAAACATAGATAATATCATCCTCATCCAAGTAAAAATCAATAGGTGGATACCCACTATATATACTATCCCTTATCACTAGGCTATCAAAATATAAAAATTGGATCTATTTATGCCTATCAATGAGTAAGGAAGTAATAGATAGGGAATCTAAATCTACTTTTCCTTGGTACTTTGAGAAATCCATATGAATATTTGTAAACAATTCCATGATATTCCACTAAAAACTAAACTATTGAACAACTTATGACTGAGTTTTCTTGGTCAAAGTGTTTCCACTATATTCCACTTTTAATGGGTATAATACCAATAAGAATAAAACGATTATAGGTACTCAACCTACCACCTAGAGAAAAAGTCAAGGACACATTTATAGAAGAGGTATTTCAAGATTTTATAATATGTAAACAAAAATCTATCCCCAATGACATAGTGCTACCAATATCATAGAGTGTGTACTACTATAGAAAGATCTAAATCATGTGTTAGGTAGTTATTCTCATGCAGTATCTGTTTCCTGGATGTATAAGTGAAAACCTAACCAAACTGTCTAAGAAATTTCCCTAATAAAATGCATGACACATCATAATACATAGTATACCCTTTACCTAGACTAGGCTTCATCAGAATAAATGTTGTGGTCAACCACATTTTCATATCTCTAATGGTTGTCTCATAAGCATCAATACAAAAAATATCACCCCCTTATTGGTCAATCCCTTCAATGAAACCACCATGTTGGAGAAGTTTGGATAAATCTATAGTAGTATCTAGATAAACCAAGGAATTCAATAAAATCAGGGATTTTTTGGGTGTCTCTCATGAAATCATTAAGTCTAACATATCTAGGTCCATTAATAACCCATTCTCTTGTATGATATATGAAAATAAGTGAACTCAATGTTACAAAAACTATCACTTTGATAGTTTTTCAGATATCGTTTTTCATTGGAGTGTATTCCGAACTATATAAAAATGTTAAAAAGTATTTTCGATCGATGGGGAGTACACTAAAGTATCATCAAGGAACATGATAAAAAAGGAATCTAGGTAATGGTGGGAAAAAATATTCATCAAGTCCATGAAGACCGTTGGCATGTTTATTATCCATAACAACATCATCAGGTACTCGTAAAGGCCATATCTGCTCTTGAAGGCCATATGAAAGACATATGGTGGTCGAACTCTAAACTAATGGTACTATAAATAATTTTCATATTTGGGAAGACATGGACCCCTTTATACTGCTCAAATAAGTCATCTATACAATGGAGTGGGTATTAGTTAATAACCATCACCTAGATAAGGGTTCGATAGTCTACACAAAACTTCAAATATCCAGTTTCCTTCTTTGTGTAAAGAATTAGATCTCCCAAAGAGGACAAACTCATTTAAACAAACCCTTATTTTTCTAAATACAACAACAAGGATTTTAATTCAAAAAACCTTTATCAGTGGCATCTAATAAGGAGGGATATAAATAGGTTCTATACTAGACAAGAAATTAATTCTAAACACGATTCCTAGGCTAGGTGGAAATAAAATAATTCCATATAAAATACATCCTTGAATAGATCAACCCTATAAGGAAATATAGTTTTTTAGTCTCATACTTATTTATTATAATTATAGAAATATGGGTGATGATGCCACCTAGTCATGGAAGATCCAGTCCGGTATGACCTGTGAAAACATCCCACTCTCTAACATACCTAAATCTTCCACCCTCATTAAAATTAAAATAAACCCATAAATAATCATAGTCGATCTAATATTGATAAAATACAAGACAATATATTCTATGATTTTGATAAAATCTATCCTCTTATGATATGAACAATTACTAGAGGAAAATATCATCACTGATGGCCATAGAACAACTGAAACTCTTTCAAATCCCATATAACTTCACTCCCAAGGGTGCATCAATTGAGGGAACTCCATACAGATACTGAACTATGAAATAATAGCCTCTAAAAAAAGAATACAAAAAATTAATTTCATGTTCCTCTCTTAAATATGGCATAATCAAGAGTAGAAAAAACTAAAATCATTACTTAAATGGTAGATATCCTGATATCATGCTCTATGAGAGTAGGATTCACTGCGTAAAATTTTCTTGCACCATAACCTTGTACTTGTAATATAACTTCCCTGAGTCAGGACCCCCTTCCAACCCTAATAACCTTGATTACCTTGACCGTAAGCTCCATAACAACTACTATGGATTGGGAATATAGTAGATTCCATGCTACCTGAAATCTATGGTACAGTATTCACCCCACCCCTTGAACCTTGAGTTGGTGTTGAGGTTCTAACACTACCAGTCTACTGCACCCTAACATAAACATAATGTACATGTCCCATCTTCCCATAATGATGGACTCCACAAGTGGTCTAGGGCACTAATATATCATGTTTTTTGATCAACCACAATGGTAAAAATTCACCTCAGTCCTCTATTATAAATGGAGATAAGAGTCAGTAAGCCATATGGGCCAACCACTACTACCCTAGATCAAGTCATACAACCATGACTTCTCGATATTGGAAGATTAACCAATAACACTACATGATTCTAATGAGGGTAGTCTCCCATTATGATGACCCTCGTTAATGTTCATATCAGCAATCAAGGCTTGGTTAATGGTCTTAGATAAAGAGAAGAAATTGAACACATTCACCAAATACATGATCTCATAACACATGCCTTCCTAAAAAATATTGGCATCAGAAGAATCATCACCAACTATGTTCTGAAAGAACCATTGAATCAATATAAATCAAGTAGAATAATCCATAACAACAACGTCCCTCAGTTCGAACATCATAAAATCACAGGCCCTAAACTATTGAAGGGTATCTAGAAAGATGTTCCTAACGAAATAAGTTTTAAAATATTTTCATGTTAGTCCAACAAGATGCTGCACCTAGACACACTACCCACCAAATATAAATCACATACATCAACCTATTTTCATAAAGGGTCTGTAGGTAGTTGATAATAGTCTTTATAAACTCAAATCATTACTCTACCACCTATGGACCACCCTCACCTATGAAAATTAGAGGGTGATGACATTGGAACTCATGAGTGGGATCTACCATAGTTAGTGTATTCTGAGGTGGTCACATCTGAAAGGCCTATACTACCTGAAGGAGGATATCATGGATCTAATAATTTACAACTCGAGAAGGATCTGTTAGAGGTTCTAGCCCACCCATAATAGGGATATTCTCACCAACCCCCTATGGGTATAATATTATTACTATTTGTTGAAACATAACTTTAGAAATCTAAACCAAGGTCTTAGAATGAAATATACAAATATAATATATCAATGATAAAAAAATTAATACATGCATAAAAAACTATAACCATGCATGATATACCCTTAGTTTCTTTCATGAATACATTTCTCCAAGAATTTTATATTTCAATTACCTCATTATTATCAAGGTATTGTAACCATAATATTTACATTCTAACTCCTTTAAGATTCTTCCAAAGTTTTAATTTACAATGTATGTTCAAAATATAGTTCCATCCAAAAACTACAAGGGGACGTACCTATTAGATTTATTACTGATGATTTATTTTACCAACCATAATTTAGCTTCCAATATTTATGTACTTTTATATCAAGACACATTCCATGGAAATACCCAAGTAAGATTCAATTATAGCATTGTATTGAAAAAACCCATATGAGAAACTATTGAAACATTGAGTGGTCAACCCTGTTTTATACATAGGTAGATGTAGATATATATATATTAGTAAATCCCAGATGAAGATTAAATGAAAAGTAATACCAACATACCTAGAATGATTCATAAATTTAAACACAATATCTTACCACACTATCCAAATAGATAAAATCCAAATAATCAATAAAATTCAAAATAAAGTGCACCACTGTAGGTGGACGTCTATCAACTAGAAAAGCATAAAGAAATTAAAAAAATAAAAACCTTTAAGGCAAGGAATTTTCCCCAAAAAATGGGTCATATAATCCTATAAATGAGCTCATTACCAAGAAATGACACATCATAGTCTGTTATCTTCTTGTCCAAACAGTAATAAAAAATAAAAGGATTTTCTAATAGAACTTTGTAATATATTGAGACCACATACCACTAATTATGTAAGATACCGAGTTTTTCTTGAGATACAGAATTTTTTTTATGATAAATGTGTTGATTTCCTTTTTGGATTATACCCTAAGTGAAGTTGTGGGCCAGTTGGGTTGTTTTTTGGAAAGAAAGGGGAAAACAGGCTGAAATATGGTCGTCGGCCAGGTACACGTTTTGTACGTGGTCTACATGCCGTGTACTTAAAGTACACGCTGTGTACTTAAGGTACACACAATGTACTCTTCCAGTGGGTTTTTTAAAAAAGGCAGTAGCTCATATTTTTGATGGACAGTAAGCTCTTCTCTCATTTTTGAACCCAAAAACCACCCTAAACAAGTTTTTCATATATTGAAGCCGCCCAGACTCCGATTCGAGCATTTTATTTCATGTTGGAACCATATCATTAATTAATAAATACATTTTTATTCATTATTGATTCTTCATAACAATGACATCACTATATGGATTTTGGCTCATATGCCCTAATATTCCATTCTTAGTTCGTTCCTCAGATTTCTTACAAACAAGGAAAAATCAGGACATAATACTGGACAATATATCTATTTCTGAGGTTAGGTAGGCGGTCTATACTTTATTTCATATTTTCTTGGTGTTTTTTGAGCGTTCGACTAAAATTCCATTTGTAGGAATTTCCGGCGAGGTATCATTTTTGAGAGGATAGATTTTATTAGCTATAGCTGGACTTAGTGAGGTTGACCATTGTAACACCCCGAAATTTTTTGAAAAATATTCTTTTTAATTTCACTAATGTCTTGTGTTGTACACTACACCAAAAGGAGCTTTCACAACACGCATCCTTGACTTTCCTTGTATTACACGCAATCGCGACCTTCCTCGATAGCGTGTGTAGTACGCAATACCGAGTTTCACTAAACAACGATATGCTATTAAAATATTATTAAAACTAGCCGTTATGAATAGTAATAACCACCTTTTAAAATTGTAGAAATTTTATCTCTCAAAATGGACTTCATTTTTGGATTCGGAGTATCGAATTTAGCCTAAGGTGAAATTTTGGTACTTTTTGGATAACTTTCATATTCTGATGAATAGTGAAAATTACTAAATTTTAATTAAAAACAACTTTTTTAATCGAAATAATTAATAGTGATTAATTATTAATTTGAGTGGTTTTAAAGTATATTTAGAATATATTTTTACAATTCAATACAATGTTGGTCATTGGATGTAATTTCACATTTACACCAGACATAAACAAGTGTTAAGCTTTTGATAGTTATTATCTCTTAAAAACACGCTATTGTTTGTGACAACGGAAATTAATTATAAAATTAATTAATTCAACTTATATTTTGGGAATTTTGTAAAATAGAAATCATTTTTGAATTCGGAATATCAATTATAGCTTAGGGTGAAATTTTGGCATTTTTCTGAAAAACTTCAATTTTTGATGAATAGTGAAACTACTAAGTGGTAGTTAAAAAAATTATTTTTTCATAAATCTTAATTTTACCACTTATGTGAATGGAATTTCGAAAATCCGAGAGACACGGTTAATATCAAGGACTAAAATATGGTTCAATGAGATGAAAATAATTTTTGGTGAATAGTAACTTTTTACTTTTTTTTACCACGGTAAAAAGTAAATAGGGTAATTAAGGGTAGAAATGATATTATTATTACCCTAACACATGTACTAATTTTATTGGAAAAGTGTAATTCGACCAAAAACAAACATAGGAATAAAATATGACCATTTAGGTCCACTTGGATTAGATTAGGACATTTATTATTAATTTATTTAAAGAAGGGTTAAAATAGTTAAAATCAAAGTTTAATAAGTAAATAATTTTTAATATGGGGTTATACATAAGATAAATTAGACTATAAATATTCATTAGAAATCTAAAAATATTTCCTACATAATGATATTTTATTTATAATTTTTAGACTTTAAATAAATTAATTTATTTATGACACAACGATGATGCAGTAATTACCCTTTTAAGGAAATGTTAACATAATTGATGTTATAAATGCCCAAATAAATGTAATTTGAGACTTTTTATGAATTCCAATAATTTTATAGGTTACTATGATATATTATTGTTTATTTAATCAACTTGGTGTGAACATATAATTCTGTTATGACTTTCACAAAAATCATATATCTAATAGTGACAAAATTGACACAAACTAGTTTTTAAATCAAATAATATATTATTAATTGTTATTTTATTTCTAAAAATCTAAGGTTCGGGAAAATGACTTAGATAAGGATATATATATTAATAATAAACAACTTGGGGTTCTTTTGGAATGTTATAGTAAGTGTATTAACCATATAGTGTAAAAAAACAAAAAGACACGGTAAAAGTTAAATTATTTAACTTAGAGTTAAATCTAATTGATAAGGTTAAAATAATAACCTAAACTTGTCTAAATACTATTGGTTGATAGGATTTCGACCCATCCCCAATTTACCTTCTAAATAAGACCCTTTGGAACCATTATAAACCGATTTTGACTTTAATATAGAATAATATTTTGAGATATTCCTAAGGTGCCCCTCTCCCCCCTTATAAAAAGGCACCTCCTCCCCCTCCTCCTCACACCAATTTGAGCATTCAAGCTCGGAAAACCCATGCCAAAATCTCTTCTCCACTTCCCTAGAATAATCCTAGAGGTCCTGGTCTTCTTCAAAGACCAATCTTAGTTCCCAAATTGGAGGATTCAAAGAGGCGTTTCAAAGAAGAGGTAATATCCATTACCGATCTTTTCAATTTATTTCTTCTTCAACTTCTTCTTCTTTAGTTGTTTCATGACAAAGTAATAACATCAGTATTAATTAAATACTGATATGTTATTATAAATATGAAACAACCCTAATTCACCTTCTATCCATCCTACGGAAAAATGAAATCACCGCGCGTGCGTACGTACGGAATACCGTCTCCACGCTGTGGTGTAATCTATTTTCTGCCACCACCTTAATTGGATGGGTATAATGGTGTAATGAGTAACTATATATGATTATTATAAAGTGATATTGATACTGGAATAGTATACATACACTTAAACACAAGTTCACGATCATGAGAACGATATCATCGCTCGTGCGTACGTACGGAATACCGTCTCCACGACGCGATGAGATTCATTCTCCACTTTAACCATTCATGAATGATTATAAAGTATATATAATAAGTAATCATGAAATATATGACATAATAATGATACTGTATTTATGTGTATATATATGAATTTCATCTACTTAATTCCGTTCAACTCAATAAGGAAACGAAAACAACATTCATGCGTACGTACGGACTACCATCTCCATGAACGGTGTGTTTCATTTCATTTATCTATCTATTATATATATATATATACTGAATATATATGATATATAAATCATGTTTTATATTCTGGAAGTAAGTAAATCATGATATAAGTAATAATAATGTCAAGAACAACAAGTCCAAACACCTACGACAAATGAATCGATTTTACCCAAAACACTCTTTAACATGGAATTTACAAAAGAACGGTTAAAATAAAGTCATAAGTGAACCATATATGATATAATAACAGTGAGTATGATTCTGGAATAAGTCAATGACATCATTTAAATCATTATACAGGAGGTTCGGACACTTACGAAGCAAATCAGACCTAAGGTAAGGGAAATATCACAATCTCATTTTTATCCGAGATTGTTTATACTTTGGCATTTACTGGGGTGTATTTTATCATCCACATCCATGGTTCCTCAATATGTAATATTATTTCCATCCACCTACAATTGTTTAAAGCCTATTTTACCCTTTGGAGAGTTTTTAGTAAATGATATGAAAGGAATCTTTTGTCATTTTTCATACGAGGTACTTTTTGACTTTTCCGACAAAAGTACGAGAAGAATGTTTTTTTAACTTATACAGTATGAATGGATTTTTAAAACATTATTTCCAAGAAGCTTCCTTTATAAGTTTTCAAGTTTATTTTTAATCAACTTATTTTAGTTTAAAGTTGTATGACATGTTAAGAAAGGAAAAGTGTTCTTGAAGAAGAAAGGATATTTTCCTCAAGAATAGAGTTCAAGTGTTTTATCAAAATTATTTTCCATATAAGAAAATAAAGGGTTCTGTTTCTATCCATATTTTTACATTTATTTGACTATGTTGTGATGGAATTATGTTTATGAATTCCTTTATCTTATATGAATGGTTTTATGATGTCATGTTGTTTAAGAATCCCATTTTTATTACATGGGTTATGCTTTGATGTATGGTTTATGATTTTGTGGCACACATAAGAATGGTATCATTATGAGATGGGTGGGACCTATATCTCCCTCTAATGCATTGGGTAATTATTTTATATCTCATGAGATAGACATGGCTGGAATGGTAGGTTATACCGGTTCAGTGAAACAGGACTGAAACGAGGGTGACTCGGTTCAGAAAGGGACTTTGTCCACTAAGATAGTCTTGGAAATGAGTCTTGACTAACAAGAAATGATTCTCTATGATTATGTGTGAATGCCACAAAGATTCATGTTTTAAGTTATGATTATTGTGATTACATTTCACTGCCATGATTTACCCCATGTTATGAAATTATGATCTCTTTTGCAGGTTAAGATTTCCAAAAGTTATGTGCTTATGTATATGATGTGATTGATATTTCTTTTGTTTACCCTTACTGAGCATTTGAGCTCACCCTTTTATGTTTTCTTTTCCCCAGGATATAAATAAAGGTTTTAGGTAAAAAAAGGGAAGATCTTAATAAGAGATGTTGAAGATCTTTCGCCACGATTAGAAGATTACGTTCCGAGTTTCCAAAGACACTAAACTATTACGATCCTTTTGTGTGTGTTTTTGTTATGTACTAAGTATTCTGCAAAAGTAATGTAATGTTCATGTACGTCAAGCTTCGGGTCTCTACAGTTGGAATCAGAGGAAAAGTTTAGTCAACCTTTGGAAACTAGGATGCGAAAACATTAGTGAGATCCCCAGATATATTTCTAAGGTATGTCTAGGGATGTCCCTAAGGATAAGTATACGTATAGGATATAGTCCTAGAACTATGGTAACGATATTAGATTAAACCAAAGATGTTAGATATTGAAGTTACTCCCCCTTTATTATGTTTTTCACCTCTCACACTATTCTTTTTGGGTTTTAGACAATGGCTGGAACTCGAAGGAACCGTGTTGATCAATGCAATGGACAATGCAATGATTGTCCTCCTGAACAAACAAATGTTATGGGAGATGGAGTGCAAAATCTTATTTCTATACTTACACAAGCTATGAATCATTCTGGACTTCCAAATGAGCAGAGAAGGGAACAATATTCTATTGAGTCCTTCATGAGGCAACGCCCACCTTCTTTCAGTGGGTCTTCTGATCCACTTGTTGCTGAACAATGGATCAGTACCACTGAAAAGATATTTTCAGTTCTTCAATGTTCTGAACATGAAAAATTCATCTTAGCAGTGTATCGTTTGGAAGGTGATGCTGATCAATGGTGGAATATTATTAAGAATACGAGGAAAAGGGATGAAATTGAGTCCATGGAATGGGACGAGTTCAATAACTTATTTTTCAATAAGTACTTCCCTCGTATTCTCTGAACAAAGATGGAGAAAGAGTTTCTTTAACTGAAGCAAAGGGATGATGAATCTGTTGGTACCTATGAAGAAAATTTTACAAGACTTGCAAGGTACGCTTCTGGTATTATTATACAACCTGAGAGTAAGATCGATCGATTTTTCAGTGGCTTAAAACCAAGTCTTCGAAGGGCATTAGCTATAAGAGACTTCAGTAGCTATGAAGAAATTGTGCGTTGTGCTATCAAGGTAGAAATGAAAGTTGGTATTACATATCCATCTCATGGTTTTGACAAGAAACGAAAGATGGAGTTCAAGGAGAAATCTCAGAATAATGGTGAAAATAAGATGAATGTTTCCTTATGCTCAAAGTGTGGAAAGAAGCATGGTGGAGATTGTCTTAAAGGGACTAGAAAATGTTTTAAGTGTGGAAAAGAAGGTCATCGAGCAGCTGAGTGTCGAGGTAATGGAAAAAGGGTTTCTAATTATGTGAATAAAGAAAACACTGCAGAGAACGCACCACCAACACTTCAATGCTTCAAGTGCAAGGAAATGGGGCATTATGCTAATAAATTCCCTAATCCAAGGGTTAGTGATGATCAACATGAGCAACCACTTAAGGCAAAGGACAAAGGGAAGTCACATGCGATCACTATTGGCGATGTTGAATATGAAAACGATGTGGTGGAATGATTAAGTGTTTATGTAATGAGATTCCAAAAATAATGTTGTATCATAAAGTATTGGAATATTTATGTGTTGGTCTAATGTGGTATTCAAAGTGATTGAGATATTTTTGGAAATAAGATGATATGCGCATAATGAAGGGAAAACGATAAAATGAAATGTTTGACAGTATTCATGAGCTCATGATTGATATAAGGACTAAGTGATATCATGGTTTGAGTATATAGAATTTTGAGGATTTTGGTATGTGGAAAGTGTTAACTTTTAACTACATTCATGTTTTCACTAAGGTTCAATGGGTATTCATTCTTCAAGAGAATACATGATTAAGGTATTCACATGTTTGTAATTTGACCAACAAGATATATCTTATGATATATGGGGGATAAATGATGGCATTCACGTGATTATTCTATGACATTTCAAGTAATCATTTTCTTTATACTATAAGCCTTGACCGAAGTATTTTAGATAAGCCTAAAGATTAGAATGGATTATGTTGGACATAAGTTAGGATAAAACGTTTTTAGATAATATTTATGGGATGTTATAGTAATATAGCTTTAGAAAAAAAACAACCTGCAGGACGGGCGACAGCCCATCGCGTCGGACAAGGCTGTGGGAATCGAACCCACAACCGAAGTGCGACTGGCCTTTATCGCCTACCACTGGCCTACAGGAAGTCCCTGTTTAGTAGAAACTAGTTTTATTATATTAAGCAGTATGATATATGAAGTATATGTCCATTTTAGGAACCATATATGATTAATCTCACTATAGATCGACTTATGTATATAATTTTTGCTAACCTTTTGTTTGAGACAGATAGAATGACCCATCATTCTATCACATGATCTGCTAACACATCACGAATAAAAAATTCAACTTCATTTATTTAAGAGATGAAGTGAAAATTGTTCAAGGCACGAACAACAGTGAGATTGTACCAAAATAAAGTAAGTATTTATTCTAATTCAAATTTTAAACTTTAGGGAAATGATCTTGAAAACCAAAATTTTTGTCCTAGTGATCTTATACCTGATGAATCAAATGGTACCTTATATCGTAAAAAATCTATGGATTTGTGATTACTGGCATTTCCATAGCCATGTTCTCTACCACTCTCCATCAGAACATGATGGTTAAATTTCTCTTCCATATCCATATTTTCACCTATGTGGAAACCCAGTGATTAGTTTATTTGGGTAACCGTTACGTTTCATACCTTTGTTTTTAAGGATTGGTTTTGGTATTCCTTTTTACGATGTGGGTTTCTATTAAAGAAACTTTCGAATAGTAAACCATTTATAACCCCGACGAATTTCGAGGGCGAAATTCATTTTAAGGGGGGTAGAATGTAACACCCCGAAATTTTATGAAAAATATTCTTTTTAATTTCACTAATGTATTGTGTTGTACGCTACACCAAAAGGAGCTTTCATAACACGAATCCTTGACTTGCCTTGTATTACACGCAATCACGACCTTCCTCGATAGCGTGTGTAGTACGCAATACCGAGTTTCACTAAACAACGACATGCTATTAAAATATTATTAAAACTAGCCGTTATGAATAGTAATAACCACCTTTTAAAATTTTAGAAATTTTATCTCTCAAAATGGACTTCATTTTTGGATTCGGAGTATCGAATTTAGCCTAAGGTGAAATTTTGGTACTTTTCGGATAACTTTCATATTCTGATGAATAGTGAAAATTACTAAATTTTAATTAAAAACAACTTTTTTAATCGAAATAATTAATAGTGATTAATTATTAATTTGAGTGGTTTTAAAGTATATTTAGAATATATTTTTACAATTCAATACAATGTTGGTCATTGGATGTAATTTCACATTTACACCAGACAGAAACAAGTGTTAAGCTTTTGATAGTTATTATCTCTTAAAAACACGCTATTTTTTGTGACAGCGGAAATTAATTATAAAATTAATTAATGCAAATTATATGTTGGGAATTTTATAAAATAGAAATCATTTTTGAATTCGGAATATCAATTATAGCTTAGGGTGAAATTTTGGCATTTTTCTGAAAAACTTCAATTTTTGATGAATAGTGAAACTACTAAGTGGTAGTTAAAAAAATTATTTTTTCATAAATATTAATTTTACCGCTTCTGTGAATGGAATTTTGAAAATCTGATAGACACGGTTAATATCAAGGACTAAAATGTGGTTCAATGAGATGAAAATAATTTTTGGTGAATATTAACTTTTTACTTTTTTTTACCACAGTAAAAAGTAAATAGGGTAATTAAGGGTATAAATGATATTATTATTACCCTAACACATGTCCTAATTTTATTGGACAAGTTTAATTCGACCAAAAACAAACATAGGAATAAAATATGACCATTTAGGTCCACTTCGATTAGATTAGGACATTTATTATTAATTTATTTAAAGAAGGGTTAAAATAGTTAAAATCAAAGTTTAATAAGTAAATAATTTTTAATATGGGGTTATACATAAGATAAATTCGACTATAAATATTCATTAGAAAGCTAAAAAGATTTCCTACATAATGATATTTTATTAATAATTTCTAGACTTTAAATAACTTAATTTATTTATGACACAACGATGATGCAGTAATTACCCTTTTAAGGAAATGTTAACATAATTGATGTTATAAATGCCCAAATAAATGTAATTTGAGACTTTTTATGAATTCCAATAATTTTATAGGTTACTATGATATATTAGTGTTGATTTAATCAACTTGGTTTGAACATATAATTCTGTTATGACTTCAACAAAAATCATATATCAAATAGTGAAAAAATTGACACAAAATAGATTTTAAATCAAATATTATATTATTAATTGTTATTTTATTCCTAAAAATCTAAGGTTCGGGAAAATGACTTAGATAAGGATATATATATTAATAATAAAAAACTTGGGGTTCGTTTGTCATGTTATAGTAAGTGTATTAACCATATAGTGTAAGAAAACAAAAAGACACGGTAAAAATTAAATTATTTAACTTAGAGTTAAATCTAATTGATAAGGTTAAAATAACAAACTAAACCTATCTAAATACTATTGGTTGATAGGATTGCGACCCATCCCCACTTTACCTTCGAAATAAGACCCTTTGGAACCATTATAAACTGATTTTGACTTTAATATAAAATAATATTTTGAGATATTCCTAAGGTGCCCCTCTCCTCCCTTATAAAAGGGCACCTCCTCCCCCTCCTCCTCACACCAATTTGAGCATTCAATCTCGGCAAACCCCTGCCAAAATCTCTTCTCCACTTCCCTAGAATAATATTAGAGGTCCTGGTCTTCTTCAAAGACCAATCTTAGTTCCCTAATTGGAGGATTCAAAAAGGCGTTTCAAAGAAGAGGTAATATCCATTACCGATCTTTTCAATTTCTTTCTTCTTCAACTTCTTCTTCTTTAGTTGTTTCATGACAAAGTAATAACATCAGTATTAATTACATACTGATATGTTATTATAAATATGAAACAACCCTAATTCACCTTCTATCCATCCTACGGAAACATGAAATCGCCGCGCGTGCGTACGTACGGAATACCGTCTCCACGCTGTGGTGTAATCTATTTTACGCCATCACCTTAATTGGATGGGTATAATGGTGTAATGAGTAACTATATATGATTATTATAAAGTGATATTTATACTGGAATAGTATTCATACACTTCAACACAAGTTCACGATCATGAGAACGATATCATCGCTCGTGCGTACGTACGGAATACCGTCTCCACGACGCGATGAGATTCATTCTCCACTTTAACCATTCATGAATGATTATAAAGTATATATAATAAGTAATCATGAAATATATGACATAATAATGATACTGTATTTATGTGTATATATATGAATTTCATCTACTTAATTCCGTTCAACTCAATAAGGAAACGAAAACAGTGTTCATGCGTACGTACGGACTACCGTCTCCATGAACGGTGTGTTTCATTTCATTTATCTATATATTATATATATATATATATACTGAATATATATGATATATAAATCATGTTTTATATTCTGGAAGTAAGTAAATCATTATATAAGTAATAATAATGTCAAGAACAACAAGCCCAAACACCTACGACAAATGAATCGATTTTACCCAAAACACTCTTTAACATGGAATTTACAAAAGAACAGTTAAAATAAAGTCATAAGTGAACAATATATGATATAATAACAATGAGTATGATTCTGTAATAAGTCAATGACATCATTTAAATCATTATACAGGAGGTTCGGACACTTATGAAGCAAATCGGACCTAAGGTAAGGGAAATATCAGAATCTCATTTTTATCCGAGATTGTTTATACTTTGGCATTTACTGGGGTGTATTTTATCATCCACATCCATGGTTCCTCAATATGTAATATTATTTCCATCCACCTACAATTGTTTAAAGCCTATTTTACCCTTTGGAGAGTTTTTAGTAAAAGATATGAAAGGAATCTTTTGTCATTTTTCATACGAGGTACTTTTTGACTTTTCCGACAAAAGTACGAGAAGAATGTTTTTTTAACTTATACAGCATGAATGGATTTTTAAAACATTATTTCCAAGAAGATTCCTTTACAAGTTTTCAAGTTTATTTTTAATCAACTTATTTTAGTTTAAAGTTATATGACATGTTAAGAAAGGAAAAGTGTTCTTGAAGAAGAAATGATATTTTCCTCAAGAATAGAGTTCAAGTGTTTTATCAAAATTATTTTCCATCTAAGAAAATAAAGGGTTATGTTTCTATCCATATTTTTACATTGATTTGACTATTTTGTGATGTAATTATGTTTATGAATTCCTTTATCTTATATGAATGGTTTTATGATGTCATGTTGTTTAAGAATCGCATTTTTATTACATGGGTTATGCTTTGATGTATGGTTTATGATTTTGTGGAACACATAAGAATGGCATCATTATGAGATGGGTGGGACCTATATCTCCCTCCAATGCATTGGGTAATGATTTTATATCTCATGAGATAGACATGGCTGGAACGGTAGGTTATACCGGTTCAGTGAAACAGGACTGAAACGAGGGTGACTCGGTTCAGAAAGGGACTTTGTCCACTAAGATAGTCTTGGAAATGAGTCTTGACTAACAAGAAATGATTCTATATGATTATGTGTGAATGCCACAAAGATTCATGTTTTAAGTTATGATTATTGTGATTACATTTCACTACGATGATTTACCCCATGTTATGAAATTATGATCTCTTTTGCAGGTTAAGATTTCCAAAAGTTATGTGCTTATGTATATGATGTGATTGATATTTCTTTTGTTTACCCTTACTGAGAATTTGAGCTCACCCTTTTATGTTTTCTTTTCCCCAGGATATAAAGAAAGGTTTTAGGTAAAAAAAAGGGAAGATCTTAATAGGAGATGTTGAAGATCTTTCACCATGATTAGAAGATTACGTTCCGAGTTTCTAAAGACACTAAACTATTACGATCCTTTGTGTGTGTTTTTGTTATGTACTAAGTATTCCACAAAAGTAATTTAATGTTCATGTACGTCAAGCTTCGGGTCTCTACAACCATGGGTTCTGTTTAGGTCCATTGGCACCCGTTACTCATCTTGAGGTCCCCTGAGGGGTGATCCTAAAGGGAATATATTTTTTATGCGTATTTAAACCACTCAAGGGGGGTTTTCTTGTGCTTTCCTAGTTAGAGGAAGCATGTTAATGACTTGATAGCTTGAGTAGATAGTTTAAGATATGTACTAGCCCTTGATCTTTGAATATCATGTTATTCCTGACCTATTTTTATAGCTTGGTATTTTAAATGGATGATATGGGTGGTTATACCTATATGTATATGATTAATGACATGTTAAATGGGTTATATAGGAGGGTAGGCCCATATGATTATGATAAATGGCTTGCACGAGTGGGTATACTCATGGATTGTTCTTATTGATGTGAGTGGGTATAATCACCTAGTTATAAATGTTTAACTTGAATGATTGTATGGTTGATTGTTTAATTGAATAATTTGATAGATTCCTTAGACTTCTCTCCTTGGATCGAGAACGTGGAAGTGGACACATTGGGTTGATTATTCCCCATGGGTCATGATTCCATGGGATGCCTCAGGCCTTACTACCCCTTGGATCTAGATTTCTAGGGCTTACATAGGAATTTCTATTGCCTTGATCTTAGGATCCTAACCAATGCCTAACTAAGTTTCCCCTAGGGATGCCCATGGGACTCGATGGGATGCCTCAGATACCCTCCTTGGATCTGACCCTCTGTGGTCTAGATATTTATTACTTGGATGCCTTGATCTACTAAAACCTTGGATCTGGACCTTAGAGTCTATATTTTACTATATGGCGTGGTCGTGGGATGCTACTTCACTATACGGTGTGGTCGTGGGATACTTGTTTCTTTTTATACAACATGGTTGTGGGTTGCATGATACAGATGGATGTACGGTGTGGCAATGTCACTAGTTTACTTATTATAGCTGCCTTGTTAAGAGATGACTCTATTTTGCAGGTATCTTTGAGGGATGACTAGTTTTACTTGTTATAGTAGACTTATGCCATGGGAATATGCAGTTACTTACCCATTGTTTACACTTGCTACCACCTTTTTATAATTGTTGTTAAAAAAATTTAGACCTGGGTGGTTGCCTACTGGGATGTTTATCTCACAACTTGTTTGGGAGTCCTTGGGGACCCAAATAGAATATATGGTTGCATGTGATGATAGGGGAAAGTTCCCTAGTACGGGTTTTTGATTGCATATTTGGATCAGGAGAGTATAAGACCAAGATGAGGATTGTGATACTCGGATTGTTTTTTGGTATTTTGTTCTTTTTAGGACTTGTACTGTATTACATTGCCTTGTACCTACTTTGGATGTTTTCTAGACACATGTACCATTTGAATAATTTTTTATATGAGATAATTCTGGTTATTGATATGTATATTAATGTCTACATGTATTACTTTTAGTTGTCTTCTTATTTATTCTCTTCTACTATTGCATGTTTTTTACTTCTACTGTGATACTCTGGTAATGAGGGAATAGTCTCTCCACTGAGTCACCTAATCCCTCACTACTAGTCGGCAACCTCTGGATTTTGGAAAGATGATCTTGAGGCCTTGTGACCAACCGGGCTCAGGGCACCGTTTTGGGTGGCCTCCTGGTCTAGGACGTTACAAAGGGGTATCAGAGGGTTTTATTTTTTATGGTTGACTTACTATTTGGTGATGTTAGATAGGGATAGAAAGGAAATAGAGTTTTGTAATAAACTGTGCCTGGGAGTAGCTACCCCACGTATAGGGAAAAGTGAAATTTCCATGAATTAAGTTCCTATTTTCTAGATTTTGACTATTACAGTTGATTTGATTTCAACATTGGGTGATGCAGTTGATTTTTGTTATTAATGTTGATGAAATTTTAGGGTTCTATTTTAGTGTCAACCTGATGAGATGATGGTGTTCCATCTCATGCATCATATAAACACTTTTTAGAATCACATTCCATGCATTATACCATGCCATCTAGGATGCATTAGACATTGCATGCTGTTATGATATTTTATGTGATAGTTGTTCCTGCTGTTGTGTTAGTTGGGTGTAGTATACAAAGGTGTGACATTATCTTTCAATCCATAAGAAGTATGGGACCATATAAATTGGGAAATAACACAATGATGGAATGTAAATGCTTAAATGGACTTGTTGTATGTACGGTTTGAATGGGATCCAAGTTTTGTGTTCATGAGGTGTTATGGGCCCTCATGGATTCAGAAATTGGTAAAACCTTGGTAAATTTTCCTGAATAACTGAATGTGAAATGAAAATAAAAACTCAAATGGAAAATATAGACTTGAACTAGACCCAACTATTGAGTGGTTGAGAGGCACAATTTCTAGTAGTTCTTGGGTTGTTCTCCATAAGGTCTTGGATTTAGGAGTAGGGTGTGGGTTTGACTTGGTTTTTAGGAGGGTTCAGACCTATCCTATGCTTTATGATTTGTGTTTTGATGTTGTCCTTTTTGGAGGTGTGCATTTTAAATTATAGAGACATGACACCATGATGACCTCCAGTGGTACACCACGATGGAGGTGATGACCATACTTTAGAGACGGTGGTCCATGGGCTACCTCTTGATCCTCCTATAGTGCTAGCTGCGGCACCTGAGGCTGTTCCAGACACAGGTGATGAGGCATAGTTCTGCAAGGGATTATTTCTCTATATGGTTGACCACAGGATGAAGGGATGTGGCTAGAGACCATGTGAGCAATTTTTGAGCATCTGAAGATGCCTCTAGAGTGGAGGGTCAATCTCATGACTTACATACTATATGGAGCAGCAAAGAGCTGATGTGATGTTCTCAACCAGGCTGATGGGCTGTGTAATATGGGTTGGGCTGAATTTTAAACCCTCTCTTATGACTACTTTTACCCCACAACTCTGCGAGCATAGGGGGCTAGTGAGTTTATACGTCTAGAGTAGGGTGTGATGAAATTTATGGAATACTCGGCACGCTTTATAGAGATGCAATGTTTTACGCCGATATTTCTTATTGATGAACTTTTGAGGGTGAGACGTTTCGAGGAAGGACTCAGACATGCTACCAGATCTCAGGAAAACATGTTTAGGTTACCTTCTATAACTGAGATTGTGAATCAGGCACTTATTACAGAGTGGAACTTGAGGGAAGGTAGGGGTAAATAAAAGGGGAGTGCTGTTTCTCACCCTAGTGGATCTACTTCTTCAGGAAGGAAGTGCTGTTTTGAGGCTTCCCACAATATGAGTGTTAGTCAGGATGCGGGTGCACGAAGCTTGGTGTTTTCCATCAGTGTGGTAAGCGTGGTCACCTAAAAAATTTGTGCGGCCGCGACCCAGTTGAGTGCCGATCTTGCGGCAAGATGAAGCCTCTGAAGCAATTTTGCAGGACCTTCCCTCCAACTGCGAGTGGTAGGGGGTCAGCTCTGACCTTAGCTTCAGGAATAGGTCTTCAGCTCTATACTAGTCTGGGAGCAGGTGTAGTTAATGCCGGTCAGGCTAGGACAGTGGTGGTCATGGTCGTGGTAGCCAGACACCGAGTTCTTAGAGGCAGTAGGGCGGATTATCGTAGGGTAGCCAGGAAGGGTCACAAAGTCGTGGTACATGCCAGAATTATGCAGTGAAATGGACCCGATAGGATCATGATCCAGGACCATCTACAGTGAGAGTTATAGTTTTAGTAGCTTCTACTATTGTATCTGCTCTTTTCGATAAAGGTGCCTCTCATAGCTTTGTCTCTACACGAGTGGTGAAGAGTCTTGGACTTGTTGTTTTCCTTTATGAGGGAGTTTTAATGGTAGAAACATCATCAGAAGTAATAATGGGTGATTTATGATAGTGTACGGAGTGTCCCGTTGAGGTCAGATGGTGTCACTTCATCTGGGATCTTTATATCCTCGAGATGATAGGGTTTTACGTCATTCTCAGAAGGGAATGGCTCATTTCTTATCGAGCATATTGATGCACTGCTGTGCATAAGGAATTTCCACTTGGTATAATATCTATAAAATGGTTTTTTGGAAGGTTTTTATATGATTTTCACAATGATAATGCATCTTGATAGGTTTTTCGGTCACCAAAGGATAAAGAATGGGTTCTTTGTAGTTTGGAGATTCAGAAGGGAATTGGAGGCATAAAGACCCGTTTCTCCCTGATTATACTAGAATGGAGTCATTTAGATCAATAACTTGACATGAAGGATGGAAAGTTGAGGAATTTCAAAGGTAGAGATGACCCACATGGTAGCCGCACGGTTTATCCAAATCGTGTGCAAACCGTGAGGGAGGAGATTCCACTGACATAAAGGCCTGCATGGTTGTCACACGGTTTACCAAACCATGCGGGCCAACCAGAAGAAAACCGTGCAGTTCAAAGGTTCAAGACAGAAGATCTCACATGGTTGGCGCACGGTTTATCAAACCGTGCACCCAAACGGTGTGGCTAAAGGATTTGAGACAGTAGCTCTTGTACAATTGGCACAAGGTTTACCAAACCGTGCGCCCAAACCGTGCATACCACAACAGCTTTCTTCTTTTTTGATTTACCACTTTCCAACAACACCTTGAGCTGGGATTTTCTTTGATGCTTGATTTTGGACAATTGAGAAAGTCCCTTTTGACCGGGGATACCCTAAGGAGTAAAGGGGACCAAGGGGGAACTGACAGGAGGAGGAGAGAGGGACACTGGAGACTGGAGAAGAGATATTTTTTCTGGGGAACCTGTTTTGTCATTGTATGACTGTACTTCTAATTTTTCTTTTAGTTCTATTGTAATGTATTCTATGATTCATTTTAGTAATTTTCTTACGTTTTCAATCATGTGTAGCTAAACCCCCTTGTGTTGGGGCTAGAAAAACTGTGGGTTTGTTAGAACCATTCTCTCTATTCTTGTAATTATTCATGATCTCTCACCTAATTCTCCCAACACTTCTATATTTTATTTCATTGGAAACATCCATATCAGACCAAGAATGGAGTTTCCAAGGATCTTTGGGAGAATTATGAAAAGAATATCCATGACCATTGGATATACGTGTCGTTTCTAGAGGGTGGTTACAACATTAAGAGTCAGTAGAAAGCAATTGCTAGACCAATGAATTGATTTCTACCGACTTGATCGGATCTCACTGGACCAAGGGAGTTCCGACACATATGAATCCCAGAAATTTGGGTTATTATGAACAATACAATAGAATAGAGAATAAGGTTTTAATGTCCCACATGAATGCCCAGCCCCGACACATTTTCATTATTATTCATTAAAATTTGGTTTTAATTAATCTTCAGTTTCAAGTTTAATCGGTAGTGAATTAGAAAATCTCTAGTAACTAGTTACCTTTTGAGGCCAGTACCAATGAACCAACCAAACATGTTTAAATTCAGCATATTCACCAAGTGACGTCAATTCAAGAACCATAAAATGCCAATTGTGTTTCCCTGTTGACCGACCTTGTACTTTCTCACTATACTAGTACAAATTACGGAATTTAATTTGGCTTAAAAGAATATTTTAGGGAAATGACTGGCCAAATTTTGGCGCCATTTTCGGGGAACAATAGACAATCATTTATGTTAATTGAATTGGGATTATTTTGTGAAAATAAAAATTAAAAATTGTCTAAAAATTCATTTCTTCATCTCATTTCTGTTTTTCAACTATTTTTCCCTTTTACTCTGGGTGTTTTGCCTGTGTGTGTGCAGGCCTGTATTATATGAGTGGTCGAGTCACTCTTTCCCAGATTTCCAAGTCATCAGAGTTACACCCGATAGACCCTGAAATCGAAAGAACGTTGTCTAGGCGACATCGTGCACTTATGGGTGATCACGATGCATATGATCCCGTGGCGCATCAAGAGGAAGAACCGGTGGCTGTCCAAGCTGTTGGGAAGCCATTTGTTATTGAAGGGAATCCACCAAGGGGTGGCGATGAGGAGAAACATTTTAATCCACCGCGGTTGATATGGAGTACCTGCCAAGGAACCAACAGCGGCCACTAGCTCAATTTGTGCTGGGGTTTGGGCTGACACCACAGAGACAATACGTTCAGCGGGAGCAACCCCTCTTTTTGCCTCAGAACTAGAAGACTCATTACCCTCAAGGTCAACAACAGTTTATTCCCTAGGCACATCAGGAACCGGTGCTGCCGTGCCAGACTCTTATGGAATATGGACTACCCTCCATTCAGGGAATGGACACCAGAATAGTCAGGCCACCGATGTAGGCCCAACATTTTGAAATAAATATGGAAATAATGCAGTTGATTCAGAATACCATTCAATTTGGTTGTTTGCTGAGTGAAGATCCCAATGCTCACCTCTCTAAATTTTTGGAGATCTGTGACACTTTCCGGTACCACAACATATCAGAGGATGCCATCCGGCTTAGACTATTTCTATTCTCATTAAGGGACAAGGTGAAGTACTGGATCAAGGGATTGCCTCAGTGATCCATTCTAACCTAGGAGGCATTGAATCTATAATTTTTATCTAAATATTTCCCTCCTTCGAAGATGATTAGTTTAAGAAATGAAATTCATAATTTCTAGCAGCATGACTCTGAATATTTGTATGAGTTGTGGGAACTATTTAAGGAGATGCTTAGGAAGTGACCACACCACAGACTGCCATTATGGATGCAAGTCTAAACTTTTTACGGTTGTCTCACTACTAACACAATGTTCGTAGTTGATGCAGATGCTAGAGGGAAAATCATGAGAATGTATTCTGAAGACCTTCTTCAATTGTTAGAAGACATATCCGCCAATAGCATTCAGTGGCATTCTGATAGAGGTACTCAGAAAAGAGGCATGCATAATATTGATTCCACCACCATGCTTGCATCTCAACTCGATGTCGTCTCAAAGAATATTGATGCTTTGAATCTAAATCATCCATTTCAAGTTCAAGCTATCAATTCACCAGCGTATGGTGATTGTGGTGAAAACCATACCATGGGCGAGTGCCCAGGGGCTAATGTGTGAGCCTCAACCAGTGAGGTAAATTATGTTGCGTAGAACAGAGGACCCAATAGCTACCCTCAATACCAGAACCATGGGTGGAAGGAAAATAAAAATATTGGCTTGGGTAGCAACAACAAAATCATCAGCCCCGACCACAAAGACCACCTAGTTATGGGCAAAAACAGTTCCAAAATCAGTACTCGAGGCAGCAACAGAGTAACCAATTCCAGCAGGGAACATATTAGCAATAAAGGTGTCAAAACCCACGTCCTTCCCAACCATTGAGACAACCACCTCCCCCACAAGTCGCCCAACAAACTCAGCAGGAACCTCCCTCAAGGCTATAGAAAATGATGTCCAAATTCATAACAACTGCTGAGACACGATTTCAAAACCAGGAGGTGTCAATCCAATGCCTTGGGAACCAGATTAGGCAGCTTTCCAATCAGCTTTCCCATAGACAGCCCGGTACACTACTGGGAAACACAGAGAAAAATCCATGGGAGGAGGCAAATGATGTTACTCTACGCAGTGGAAAGGAGCTAATTCCAAAGGTCACTATGAGTCAGGGTGCCCCAACATCAAATAAGTCCACTTCCTCAGATGGACAAGTTGCAGTTGAGGAATCTTCCCCAAGACATGAGAAGGATAAAGAACCGAAAGTCCCACGGGATAAGTTTAAAGAAGTGATCAAATCATGTGAGCCTCCCTTGCCATTTCTAGTAAGGATGAAACAAAGGAAGATGGACCAAAAATTTTCCAAATTTATGGAGATCTTCCGAAAACTTCATATCAACACCCCCTTTGCCAAAGCATTAAGTCAAATTCCCACCTACACAAAATTCATGAAAGAAATTCTTTTAAACAAAAGGAAAATGGACGAATTGGGCACTATTCCCCTAACCAAGGAATGTTCGGCGGTCATCCAACATACTCCCCCTCCTAAGATCAAAGATCCTGGAATCTTTACTATCCCTTGTACAATCAGACCTTGCGACTTTGGTAAATCCCTTTGTGATTTGGGGGCGAGTGTTAATATAATGCCCTTTGGGGTATTCAAGAATTTAGGGCTGAACGATCTCAATACAACATGAGGGGAACTCCAATTAGCCGATCGTTCTATTAAATACCCCAGTGGGCTATTGGAAGACGTATTGGTTAAAGTGGGGAAGTTGATTTTACTGGTAGATTTTATTACCCTCGATATGGAAGAAGGCCAAGAGGCATCCCTAATTCTTGGAAGACCCTTTATGGCTACCAGATATGTGTTAATTTATGTGCATCAAGGTGAGCTGATCATTCATGTTAGTGATGAGAAGGTTTCCTACAATGTCCTAAAAGCGGTGAAACAAGTTTCACTGATGGAGAAAGAGGATTGTTGTGCTTTGACAACAATGGTTGAGTGATTTGGCCTAGATAAAGGTGATATACAATATTATTATTTCAGCAATGAATTTGTACTGGGGGATGACCACCTTGAAGAAAATTGGGAGGAAGTAAGCTTTATTGAAGGCAAAGGCGACCATTACTGGCAAAGGGAAATTGTTCCAGATTTGTTAGAGAGAGCCGAGGTTGATCCTATCATACCATCCATTCTCAAGGCTCCCCACCTCAATTTGAAACCTTTCCCTACCTCCCTGATGAATGGTTACTTGGGAGAGGAACATACATTTCCAGTGATCCTAAACACATCACTCTCAAAAGATCAAGAAGTGGCTCTTTTTCAAGTCCTCCGAAGGTGAAAAAAGGCCATTGGTTGGACGGTTGCTGACCTTAACGGTATAAGCCCCACTATCTGCACTCACAAGTTACTTATGGAGGAAGGGGAAAAAGCATCTCGACAACCACAACGGAGACTGAACCTCCCCCATGAAAGAAGTGGTCAAGAAGGAGGTGATCAAATTAATTGATGGTGGTATTATATACCTTATCTCCGACAACCTATGGGAGAGTCCTCTATAGGTGGTGTCGAAGAAGGGCGGCATCATAGTAGTGAAAAATGAAAAGAACGAGCTCATCCCGACCCGAACAGTTACGAGATGGCGAGTTTTTGTTGATTACCAGAAGTTAAAGGATGCCACAAGGAAAGATCATTTCCCTCTTCCATTCATTGATCATATTCTTGAAAGATTGTTGGGTCATGAATTTTATTGTTTCTTAGATGGTTATTCGAGATATAACCATATTTCTATCGCTCCGGAGGATTAGGAAAAGAACACCTTTACTTGTCCGTATAGAACATTATCCTATTGCTGAATGTCATTTGGAATGTGCAATGCTCCATACACCTTTAAGAGGTGCTTGCTATCCATATTCAATGATATGGTGGAGCAAATTCTAGAGGTCTTCATGGAAGACTTCTCGGTAAACGAGAAGTAATTTACCACTTGTTTGACCAATCTGGAGCTGGTTCTTGAGCGATTTGAGAAAAAAAAGTGGTTTTGAATTGAGAGAAATTCTATTTTATGGTACAACATGGAATTGTTCTAGGTCATAGAATCTCTATGTAAGGAATTCAGGTGGATCCTGCTTAAATTGATGTTATCTCACAGTTTCCCATTCCCACATCCGTCCGAGCGATTTGGAGCTTTTTGGGGCATGCGGGTTTTTATCGAAGATTTTTCCAGGACTTTTCCAAGATTGCTCATCCTTTAACAAATCTACTATCCATAGATGAAATTTTTGTGTTTGATGATAAATTCATTGAAGCCTTCCAAATGTTGAAGGAAAAATTGGTCACCGCACCCATCATGATCGCTCCGAATTAGGAGGAGCAGTTTGAACTTATGTGCGACGCGAGTGATTATGTTGTGGGGGCAGTCCGTGGACAACAGCTGGATCATATTTTGAGGCCGATCTATTATGCCAGCCAATCATTAAATGAAGCACAACTGAATTATACCACCAGGAAGAAGGAAATGCTAGCTGTGGTTTTTGCATTTGACAGATTCTGCTCCTACTTAGTGCTTTCCAAAATAGTGGTCAACAAGGAGCATGTAGTGCTGATGTATTTGCTGAATAAGAAGGTTGGAAAACCACGAATCATCTGTTGGGTGCTACTTCTATAAGAGTTTGACTTGGAAATTAAAGAAAAAAAGGGAAGTGGGAATGTGGTGGATGATCATCTCTCCTGGATGGAGCTACTACACTTAGAGAGAGAAGAAGACTGGGAGATCAAGGAAGAATTTCCCAATGACCAGCTATAATCTGTTGGAGTCCCACCTCAGCCATGGTTCACCGATCTTGAAAACTACTTAGCAACAAGAGCTGTCCACCCGAACATCTCATTTCAATAGAGGAAGTGGTTTTTGTCAGAGGTAAGGTAGTATTTCTGGGAGGACCCCCTCATTTTCCGCTCATGCAGCTATGGGATAATCCGCCGTTGCATCCCGGAGGAAGAGATTCAAATTATTTTAGAATTATTTCACTCTTCTCTGGAAAGAAGAAATCATGGGGTAGATTGAACAGTTTCCAAGGTTTTACAATCAGGTTTCTTCTGGAAAACCATGCATATGGACACACGTCATTTTTTCTCCTGTTGTGATTGATGCCAGCAGACGGGAAATGTCGGCCGTCATTCCGAGATACTGCAACACCCGATACTTGATGTTGAAATTTTTGATGTATGGGGAATCCACTTTATGGGCATGTTTCCCTCATCCTTTGGGAACACATACATTCTGGTATGTGTTGACTACGTTTCCAAGTGGGTAGAGGCAACACCAATGACTCATAATACAGCTCAAGTCGTCATCATTTTTCTCAAGAAAAATATTTTCAGTCAGTCTAGGACCCTGCTGGTGTTGATTAGTGACACCGACACTCATTTTGACAACACACTTATGAGAAATGTGCTCTCAAAGTGTGGAGTCAAGTAAAACCAAGCGACACCCTACCACCAGTAATCCAGTGGTCAGGTAGAGGTGTCAAACCGCAATCTGAAACAAATACTGGAGAAAATGGTAGGTGCATCAAGAAAGGATTGGTCCAAGAAATTAGATGATGCATTATGGGCCTACCTGATAGCTTTCAAGACACCCTTGGGCATGTCGCCTTTTTGATTAGTCTATGGAAAACCCTGCCACTTACCGGTGGAGATGGAGCATAAATCCTATTGGGATGTCAAGGCCCTTAACTATGATCTCAAGGCTCCAGATGAAAATAAAAAATTCCAATTAACAGAGCTTGATGAGATTAGGCGGGAGGCCTATGAGAATTTGAAATTGTATAAGGAGAAGACAAAGAAAGTCCATGACAACATGATCTCTTGGAAATCCTTATTGCCAGGTGATAAAGTCTTAATTTTGAACTCTCGTCTAAAGTTTTGCCTAGGAAAGTTAAAGTCCCGATGCTCGAGACCCTTCAGAGTGATTACTGTTTTCCACCATAGAGTGGTGGAAGTGGCTGGCACAGATGGGAAAACATTTAAAGTTAATGGGCTGTGCCTGAAATCGTACTATAGCATAGAAAACATGGTGGGAACATTTTCAACCATGCAATTGGGATAGCTGAAGGCACAGGTAAGTCGAGCTCGAGACTTAAAATGTAGCACTTCCCGGGAGGTAACCTAACATTTTGAAAAAATTTCTATTCAAATGTTTAGTTTGTTTGAGTGTGCATAGGACTGCATGTTAGTGTGCTTTTAAATTCTTGTGTGTTATAGTATATGATTCTCACTCCAAGTTAGGGTATCATATGAAATTTCATTAAATTCAAGCATTACACTTTCAATGTCAAATCTCAAAATTTCTTTTATCATCAAGAGGGGAACAAAGATTTTAATGAAAAGGGTGTGTTGTCATTTTAAAAGGGGGAAATTTTCAAAAATTTCATCACAAATAACCAACCGCATTATTGGTGCATGGTTTGACTAAACCATGAACTGACTGTGCCCCTTGGACTCCCCCAGGTAGTGGCTTACGAACCATTGGCGCACGGTTTACCAAACTGTGCACCCAAAACGTGCAGCCACTTAAAACCTGAATTTTTTATAATAAAAAACCAGATTCCCTCCCCCCCTCTTCCATCTGTGTGGCTCACCTCCTCCTCCTTCTCCACCAGTTGATAATGATGGATCCCAACAGTGTGAGACTCCACCTACGGGCAGTTCCTGGGGCTGACCTAGATGCACCACTACACGAGATCCCGACTGCAGAGGATCACCCTGCTGAGCCTGTGGCTTCCCACCACTCCACATCCTAGGGGCCTCATGATTTTCCTACTTCCGCCTCTCACCTTTCTAGGATTCCACCATCTTACCTGCCCTATCCTTTCTACCCCACCCTGTAGGGAACACCTTACGCTGACCCAGACCTCTTCTGGAAATGGTAGCAGAACCAATACTCGATGTTCCAATGGCAGCTGGAACGGACGAGGATGGAGGTGAAGGGACTTTACATGGCCGATCTTCAGCCTCCCACCTTATATGAAGCTGTGCCCCACCAACCTCCATCTTACTATATGTCGGGAGCCAGCACTTCGACGGGCGGGCCTTATACTACCTCTGATCTCATTGATCCTGTGGACCTGCCTCTGTCTACCACCGATCTGACCTAGGATGCCGCTGCATGTGCTTTCTTTTTCAGCTGTTTTTGATCCTGTGGACCTGCCTTTGTTTTTTTTGTTGTTCCTTTGAACTGTCTAGTACTGTCTTCTATGGTGTGATGTTTTTCTCTTGCATTGGTGTCCTTGTGTGATGTGATTTTCTTTTCCTAATTCTGGTACTGCTTTTTCCTACTTCACTTGTATGGTTCTTTTTTCTAGCAGTCGTTTCATCCGTTCCACACCAGCCATTTTTCCATTCATCAAGATCTCGCACACCACTTAATTTTCACACGTACCATGATTCAGGGCAGCTTTTCACTTTTAAATTTTTCCATTTTTTTGTCCCTCCCTTTTCATGATTCTTGGCCCACCCTTCTCTACATTATTACCTTCACAGGGGGCCGTGTTCAGTTTTAAGTGTGGGGGAGGGCGCCCTTAATTGGCACCCCATTTTTATTGATTGATTTCCCAAGTACTTAGGGTATCATATTTTCTTAGGTGCGTCTAAAGGGATGTAATAGATTTCATGGGTTTATACCAATTAGCAAAAACTGAATTTTGGAAATTATCTCTGAAAATGGATCATATGTCCGGATTGTCGAACCTAGTTTGTGATGTGAGTAAACTTTGTAAATCCTGAAAAGAATAATTTACCCAATCATTTATAATAACATTCTATTTAAAGATGATTTTTGTGATGGAGTAATTCGAATTGAGAAACCCCTTAAAATGGACGTCGAATTGTGCATAAGGAGAGGTGAGGTTTTGGGAATTTTTGTTGCCGCCCTAGTGGCTATTACGCGGTCTTAATTTCATTAAATCTTGACTTGATCAACTATTTTCAGCATGCATTTACATGAGCATATTGGGAAAATTTTTATGCTAGTATCTCACATCACTGTAAAGAAAAATAATATATTTTGAGATATGCAGTGGCATGCCCAATAATTGTGATGACCTTTTATCATGTTCCAAGCAATGAAAGTAAATGAGGGTGTGTGACCTATAAAAGTGATATCCCACCAATCGGTGATGACAAAACCTGTGCTTAGCTAATATGAGTGTATAATGAGATGAAAATGGAGGTAGGAACTCTCTTTGAATGAAAAAAAGGAAAACTCACTTTTAAGAAAAATTGATTTATGAATGAATGGTTAACTATTTTGGATTAAGTCTACTTTGTTGGATAACTTCATAGACTTGGGAAGCCATGAAGTATGAATGCTGTAATTTTTAATGATAATTAGTTCAAAATTTATATTCACCTTAATGGTATAATCTGTGATATTTATACCTGTCTCTTTGGTGACACCATGGTTATGACTGTCTATGCTTTTGTTTGAGGACAAAAAACCAATCAAGTGTGGGGGATTTTGATGCAATGCTGTGCATAAGGAATTTCCACATGGTCTAATATCAATAAAATGGTTTTGTTGATGGTTTTTACATGATTTTCACAATGATAATGTATCCTGATAGGGTTTTGGTTCACCAAAGGATAAAGCATGGATTCTTTGAAGTTTGGAGATTCAGAAGGGAATTGGAGGCGTAAGGACCCTTTTCCCCCTGATTATGCTGGAAGGGAGTCATTCAGATCAACCACTTGACATGAAGGATTGAAAATTGAGGAATTTCAAAGTCATAGATAACCCACACGGTAGATGCATGGTTTATCCAAACCATGTGCAAACCGTGCAGGAGGATATTCCATTGACAGAAAGGCCCGCATGGTTGTCACACAGTTTACCAAACCGTGTGGTCCATCAAGAAGAAAATCATGCGGTTCAAAGATTCAAGACAGAATTTCTCACATAGTTGGCGCAAGGTTTATCTAACCATGCACCCAAATGGTGCATTTGAAGGATTTGAGAGAGTAGCTCTTGAACGGTTGGCGCACAATTTACCAAACCGTGCGCCCAAACCGTGCATACCACTGCAGCTTTCTTATTTTATCTTAACCACTTTCCAACAACTCCTTGACCCGAGATTATCTTTGATGCTTGCTTTTGGACAACTGTTAAAGTCCCTTTTTGACTAGGGAGACCCTGAGGAGTAAAGGGGACCAAGGTCCAATTGACAGGAGGGGAGAGGGACACTAGAGAGTGGAGAAGAGATATATTTTCTGGGGAACTTGTTTTGTTCTTGTATGATTTTACTTCTGATTTTTCTTTTAGTTCTATTGTAATGAATTCTCCAATTCATTTTAGTAAGTTTCTTATGCTTTCAATCATGAGTAGATAAACCCCCCTTGTGTTGGTGCCGGAAAAAATGTGGGTTCTCTAGAACCGTTTTCTCTATTCTTGTAATTGTTCATGATCTCTCACTTAATTTTCCCAACAATTCTATATTTTATTTCACTGGAAACATCCATATCAGACCAAGAATGGAGTTTCCAAGGATATTTGGGAGAATTACGACAAGAATATCCATGACCATTGGATATCCTTTTCGTTTCTAGAGGGTGGTTCCTACACTAAGAGTCAGTAGAAAGCAATTTCCAGACCAAGGAATTGATTTCTACCGACTTGATCGGAACTCACCAGACCAAGGGAGTTCTGAAACATATGAAACCCAAAAATGTGAGTTATTATAAACAATACAACACAATAGGGAATAAGGTTCTAATTTTCCACATGAATTCCCAGCCCCGACACATTTTCATTATTATTAATTAAAATTTGGTTTTAAGTAATCTTTAATTTCAAGTTTAATCGGTAGTGAATTAGAAAAGCTCTAGTAAGTAGTTAAATTTTGAGGCCTATACCAATGAACCAACCAAACGTGTTTAAATTTATCTTCTTAACCAAGTTAAGTCAATTCAAGAAACATAAAATGCCAATTCTGTTTCCCTGTGGACCAACCCCATACTTGATCACTATACTAGTACAATTTCAGGAATTTAATTTGGATGAAAACAATATTTTAGATAAATGACCGGCCACATATGATGCCTAATATCTCCATAGGGTGAATTTCACATCACTAGAGGGTGTAGTTTTTATTCACAAGGGTGAATGGGATATATAGGAAAATAGAGCTAGACCCGAGAATTGTGGACTAGGCATCATGAAATCCCAAATTGCTAGTTTATTTCTGGATGATTAGGGAGTGAGTCAGGCAGACTTTCCTCCATTGGTTGAGTTCTTCAAGGATTTCTTTCTTGATGACTTTTTTGGTTAAAATCCTAAGAGAGAGGTGGAGTTCTATTTCTATATTGTTCCAGGAGATGTGCTGGTATCCATTCCTCATTAACGAATGGATACGATGGAGTTGTAGGAGCTGAAGATTCAGCTAAAGGATTTTGAGGTGAAGGGGTTTATCAGACCCAATACTTCTCCAAGGGGTTCGCAAGTAATGTTTTTCAAAAGATGTGGATGGAACTCTTAGGCTATATGTGGATTATCAAAAACTGAAGGATTTGATGGTTTAAAATAGATATCCCTTTCCATAGACAGATGAACTATTTGATCATCTTTGAAGAGTTTTAGTGTTCTCGAAGATCTACTTGAGGTCAGGATATCACCAGGTGCGTGTTCGACCAATAGACATACCTCTCACTACCTTCCATAGTAGGAATGCTTATATGAGTATATGGTTATGCCGTTTGGTATCATGAACGCGCCAATAGTTTTCATGGATTTGATGAACTGAGTGTTTCATCCTTACTTGGATTCTATTGTTGTGCTTTTTGTGGATGATATCTTGGTGTATTCTCACAATCGACACGACCATTCCAACCATCTTGATATTATTTTGAATACACTGAGAGAACATTGGTTATATGATAAGCTCACAAAATGAATCTTTTGGATGGATCAGATTCACTTCCTAGGTCACATTATCTCAGAGAAAGGAGTGTCAGTGGACCCTGAAAAGGTGAGAGATACAGTTTCCTAGGAACAACCCAATAATTGTTTTGACAAACGGAGCTTCTTGGGGCTAGATGGTTACTACATGAATTGTATATAGGACTTCTCATGCTTAGTTGTGCTGTTGACGGGCTTGACTAAGAAGGGTGTGAAGTTTGTGTGGTCAAAATCTTAGGATACAACCTTCCAGGAGATGAAAGGGAGGCTGACATCCGCACCAATCTTGATTCTACCATAGTAGGGATAGATTTACATAGTGTACTGTGATGCTTTAGGTATTGAGGCGGGGGCAGTTCTGATGCAGGGGGATCAATTCGTAGCATACGGGTCTTTAAAACTGAAGCCTCATGAGAAGAATTACCCTAGACACGATCTTGAGTTAGTTGTGGTTGTTCATGCTTTGCGCTATTGGAGGAACTATTTATTGGGAGAGTGTTTTGTAGTGTACATGGACCACAAAATCCTCAAGTATATCTTTACACAGTGTGATATGAATCTGAGGAAACACAGGTGGGTGGAGTACCTGCAGTCCTTTGACGTTGAGCTTGCCTATATACCGGGTAAGGGCAATGCAGTAGCCGATTCACTTAGCAGGAGGACTCAGATTCAGGTTGTGCATCAGGCCAGTAGCGAGTGGAAACTTATGGTGTTCTTCTCTAAGATTCATCTGGAGGTGTATGATAGACAAGGGAAGAATTATGTTTCATAGATAACAGTTAATTCTACCATATTGGAGAGAGTTAGGATGAGGTAGCTATTAGATTCAGAGGGCCTAGTTATACTGGAAGGTGTGGACGATGAGGACCCTCCTCCTAGTTGGACGATAGGCAATGATGAGATCTTGTGTATCCATGGATGTATCTGGATTCCAGTGGATATACATGAAGAGTTGATGCGGGAGTGTCATGATTATGCTCGGGTAGTGCATCTTGGGGTTACTAAGATGTACCGTGACTTTCGAGGTCATTACTGGTGGCCTGGAATGAAGAGAGAGGTAGCTAGTTTTGTTATGAGGTGTTCCAACTTTCAGAAGGTGAAAGAGGAACATCGTCGACCAATTGGGCTTTTATAGTTGCTTTCCATTATTGAGTGGAAATGGTATGATGTTTTGATGGATTTCAGGATGGAATTTCCAAATTCATCTCGAGGTAATGATGTTGTGTGGTTTTCCATTGAATGTCTTATAAAAGTCGCACATTTCATACCGATCAAGGAGACCTTCAGTTTTGATGATCTTGGAAAGTTGTACATCTGAGAGGTTGTATGAATTCATGGGGTCCCACGCACTATATTTTCAGATAGGGATGCACACTTTATGTCTCGTTTATGGTAGAGTTTTCAGAGGGTGATGGGTACACTGGTTCTTTTGAGCACAACATACCACCCTCATACTATTGGACAGTCAGAGTGTATGATGCAGGTTCTAAAGGACATGCTGCAAGCATACATCTGAGATTTTTGGGGCTCTTGGGAGGGGCACATTACCTTTGATGAGTATTCCTACAATAATAGTTATCAGGTGACGATATAGATGGAACCTTATGAGGATTTATACGATAGATCATTCTGTTATTCCCTGTTCTTGTTAGAGGTTGGTGATATAGATTTACTGGGACTGCATCTCGTGCATGAGAATTCTGAGCTGGTCCAGTTGATTTAGAAGTGGATGGCTACTGCATAGTCTCTTCAGAAATTATATTTTGATCACCGTAGATGACCTTTAGAGTTCGAGGTCAGGGATTAGATTTTCTTTTGTGTTTCATTGAGGTTGGGACACAGTCGGATCATGAGACAAGGTAAACATTCACCGAGATATGTTGGCCCACTTGTGGTTCTGGTGAGAGTCGGGTCAGTTTCCTACCATTTGTAGTTAACTCAGAGGTACCGATCCATGCATGACATCTTCCATATATCTTAGATGCACCATTATCACTCAGAACCATCTCAATTTTTTCAGCCTGAGGAGGTTGAGCTTTAGGTTGATGCATCCTTTGAGGAGCATCTGATTCGTATCGTTGATAGGAGCACAGAGGTTCTCCAAGGTCAGTCATTTCCTCTAGTAAGGGTGCTATGAAAGCACAACCATTTGTATGATGAGACTTGGGATAAGGGGGATGACATACATGCTTTTTGACTAGAGTTGTTTTTAGATGAATCTTGGAAACCCTTCATAGAGCAATTCAAGGATGAATTGCTTTAAGGTGGGAAAATTGTAAAATCCTGAGGTTTTCTTGAGGTATAAATCTTTTTTGGGTTAAATATGTTTTTTTACTTTTTGGATTAAACCTTAGGTCGGGTCATGGGCCATTTGGGTTGTTTTTTTTAAAATAAAGGGGAAAACATGTTGAAATATGGCTGAGTCTAGGTACACGTTATGTACTTTGTCTACAAGCCATGTACTTCAAGTACACGCTGTGTACTTGGCCACCACGATGTGTAGCAAGTTTGTATCAGAAAAAAATAATTTGGAGTACACACTTTTTAATTTTCCAAATTTTTTTTATAAAAAAGGAAGTAGCTCATATTTTTAATGGACAATAAGCTTTTCTCTGGTTTTTGAACCAAAAAACAACCATAAACTAGATTTTCATATATTTAACTCTTCCAGACTCTAATTTGAGCATCGTCTATCACATTGGAACCATATCGGTAAGTAATCAATTAATATTTAGCTGTTCTTGATTCTTTGGAAATACGACTGTGCAATTTGGATTTAGGCTCATATGCCTTAATATTCCGTTCTTCGTCCATTCTTCAGATTTCTTCCAAACCAGGAAGAATCAATACACGATACTGGATGAGTTTTCTACTATCGAGGTGAGGTAGATGTTTTATAGTTTCTTTTGGATTTTCGTTGTGTTTTTAGAGTGTTAGGGCGAAATTCCATTTGTCAGACTTTTCGGTGAGGCCTCGTTTTTGAGAGAGTAGGTTTTAGTAGCTGTAGTTAGACCTACTGAGGTTTACTATGGGTTCCATTTAGGTGCATTGGCACTTGTTTCTCATCTCGAGGTCCCCTGAGGGGTGCGCCTTAAGGGAATAGATTGTTTATTACTATTTAAACCACCCCTGGGGTGTGTTCTTGTGCTTTCCTGGTTATATGAAGCTTGTTAATGACTTGATAGATTGAGTAGCTAGTTTAGAAGATGTACTACATCCTTGATCTTTGCATATATTATTATGAATCGTCAGTTTTTATAGTTTTTCATGTCAAATGGATGATATGGGTGGGTATTTCTATATGTAAATGATTCATGACATGTTAAATGGTTTATATGGGAGGGTAGGCCCATATGATTATGATAAATGGTTTGCATGAGTGGGTATATGCATGGATTTTTCTTGTTGATGTGAGTGGGTATACTCACTTAGTTATAAATTTTTAACTTGAATGATTGAATGCATGAATTCTCAATTGAATGGTTTTATAGATGCCATGTACTACTCTCCTTCGATCTGGAATGCGGTAGTGGATGCCTTGGGTTGATTCTGCCCCTTAGATCTTGATTCTGTGGGATGCCTCAGGCCTTGCTACCCCTTGGATCCAACTTTCTTGGGCTTGCGTAAGACTTTCTATTGCCTTGCTCATAGGACCCAAACCAATGCCTAACCGAGTTTCCACTAGGGATTTCCATGGGACTCTATGGGATGCCTTAGGCACTCTCATTAGATCCGGACCTCTGTGGTCTAGATAATTATTACTTGGATTACTTGGTATGATGAAACCTTGGATCCAGCCCTCTGGGTCTATATTTCACTATACTTCATGGCCGTGGGATTATACTTCACTATATGACATGGTCGTGGGATACTTGATCACTTTATACACTTTGGAAGTGGGTTGCAGGATACAAATGGATGTACGTCATGGAAATGTGAATTATTTACTTGTTATGACTTCCTTGTTTGAATCTGACTCTCTTTTATAGGTATCCTTGAGGGATGTTCAGTTTTACTTGTTATGGTAGACTTATACCATGGGAATATACACTTACATACATGTTGTTTAAAATTTCTAGCACATTTGTAGAATTTTTGTTAGAATTTTATAGACTTGGGTGGTTGCCTATAGGTATGTTTATCTCACACCCTGTTTGGGCCTCCTTATAGACCAAAAAGATTATATGGTTGCATGTGTTGAAAGGGGCAAGCGCCCTAGTGTAGGTTTTTGACTGTGGAATTGTAATAGGGCAATATAGGACCAAGATGAGGTTTGCGATGCAAGGATACCTTTTTTTTGTCTTTTTTATTTTTAGTACTTGTACTGTATTACATTTCCTTGTACCTTATTTGGATATTTTATAGACACTTGTACCATATGCATCATTTTTTATATGAGATACTTCTAGTTATTGATATGTATATTACTGTCTGCATGTATTACATTCAGTTGTCTCCTTATTTATTCGCTTCTGCTATTTCATGTTTTTGACTTCTGCTGTGATACTATGATAATGAGGGAATAGTCTCTCCACTGAATCATCTAGGCCCTCGCTACTAGTTGGCTGCCTTTGGAATTTGAGGAGATGCACTTGAGGCATTGTGACCAATCGGTCTTGGGGCACCATTTCAGGTGGCATCCGGGTCTGGGACGTTACAAATCATAACCTTGACTGAATGCCACTACTATACCATAGGTGTGCCTTCTCATATGATAGAATCTTACAGTTATCAATGTAGGTATAATAATATTATTTGGGAGGAAAATACCCTCTAATAATAGTTTGAAAACAATATAAAATAAGGGAAACAACATGCATCACATAATACCAAAAGAAACATCATGATTGAATCTGAGAACCAAAAATAAACCATGAAATATCCTTGATGATTCTATTTTACATTCATGATTCAATCATGTAAAAATTATATACAATAAGAAAACAAGTGAACAAAAGGGTAAACTAAAAAACTAAAAGACTCATAAGTGTCTTGTGATCTAGTCCAACACCCACCCCTAGCTTCATCCTATCACACAATCACGTATCTATCATTGGGAAGATTCCATATTCCCAACCTACATCCATGAAATTCTCTCATTCACCAAACAGTGGCCCAAATATTGTGTGAGTGTAACTTAATATTCTACTAGCAATGAAATATCTAAATAATAAAGCCTAAAATTTAGTTCATGTGATGGTGCCACATATAAAAAATTAGTACAATTGGAGTAACAATAAATTAATATACTAAAATAAAAAAACCTAAGCCTGGGCTCTGTGATGATACCCAACGTTAGACCCACATGTGTAAATTTAAAACCTATCTAAACCCATATCATCCCCTAAATTGTCCCACTATAGTTCCCAAGGTGTGTTCCCAATAACCACGAGCTTGTGAAAATAACAAGTGTATCATAAAAGTTAATGTGTGAATGATTTCACTCTCAACAGAAATGTGATTGAAATGAAACAAATTGAGTTTGAAAGTAAAAATCCAGAATATATAATATATTAAAACAACAATGAAAATTTTCACATACAACATCTAGATAACAGGGTCTCAAAGATCTATAAGAATACCATCATCAACATGGATCCTGAAACAACCTGCAAGTTCATTTCCATGTGATTGTATGTCACCACTGTCCAAACCCACTAGAAAGATATAAGATCTTGAATATCCATCCAGTATATTTGGCTCTTACATTTATATCAATCATATAGAAAAAAGGTTACAAACACCCAAATACAAAAGCACAGTGTGAGGAACAATGCCTCATAGGATACTACCAAATAATCGATATAATATCTGACCTCATTTATCTACTAGTTCATATATAAAAATTATTTATCAAACACATTGAAAGAAATCATTTTACATTTATAAAATAAATTTTGGTTTTTATTTCAAATTCATTTCATTGTTTTCAATTCCATTCCACATTCAATAAAATTGGTAAATAAAAAATTTATTTCTATGGAAATAAAGAGTCAAATAAATAGTTTCAAGAATCACTATATATATATCATAAACAAGTGGGATAATAAGAAAATCAAAAAAATATTTCACAAAATGTAATATTAAATAAACCATATGGGAAGCCCTTGAATGGTTGTTTTATACAAAAAATCCTCTAAGCCACACATTGGAACACTAACCAACAGATATGAATCATAATATTTAGGAACATAGGTCCCTGTGAATGTAACACCACTAGTTTCCAGGATATTTAGGGAATCTTCCCTAATGATTGATAACTCCCCTAAGACTAGTCATTGTTTATTTTTTCCTATAATCCCAATATATCCCAAGTGTGATATTATTTTTTCATTGTGTTCAAGGTAAAAAAACATTGTTTGATATGCATTTTCCAAAACAAATTCCAAAAATATATTTTATTAACATTTTCTAAGGAATAAACCCTCCAAAATCTAAGAACACATTTTATAAAAAAAATTATAAAGTGATATCAAACCACTCCCATTATAAAAAAACCATTTTCCTTTTCAACATTTCTTTGAGGCATTTTTTTAAACATAGAATGTGTATAAAATATATTATTTCAAATAAAAATCTTTATAGAAACCCATATCAAAGCCTCCAAGGACAAAATGAAATTTCAAAAAAAATTAATAATTAAAAACATAAACCATCATATGAACATAATAAATTTCAAGGGTTATAGAATATGATAGAGACACCTACCTCAATAATGAAGTTAATGACATTTCCTTCTTAATTGGTGGTGGGAAACGATGAGATCATGTCCTCACTAACCTAGATTCAAGAGAAAACTATTATCTATACATAAAAACCATATACTGGGTCAATTTACACCGCATTTATTTTTATGATTTGGATAATATTAGGTATTATTAGTAAATGTTGAAAAAATTGCAAAACCGGGAGAAAAACTAAACATACGTCGAAGAGATACACCATAAAGGGTTATGGATCACCTAAGAATTGATATAGAGAGACTCTAGTGAATTATGTGTGGTATGGTTTGAGGTAATTAGTAATTAGGATGTGAATAATGGTTAAAATGACCAATGTAATTAGGGAAAATTTCTATTTTAAAATATTGATATCTAGCCACACAGTTAGGAAACAAGGTTAGAAAAAATGTGAAGCAACTGTATGGTTCTACTATCCTTCAAAAAAAAATTCCTACTGAAAGGAAAGTGGTTCAAAAAACTATACTCAAAGCATGAAAAATTCCACTGATATGCATAGATACATATCATAGGGTAAATACTAATAGTCATCCCAAACCACGTGCCTAGTATGTTTTCCCTAAAACATTAAATTTTCAACCCCAACTCTCCAAAGCCTCTAAAATATCAAAATAGATATACCAAGATCAAAATAATCCATACCTATGACCCAGAGTATGTCAAAATTCCCCACAAAAAAAACAATCCTGTCCCTAGAAAGGCTCACGATCACAAACCTGAGAGCAGGTAACATCATTATTGCATTATTAAGGCCTCGTTATCCCATGTATCATTGTTTTCCCTACCAAATTTATATCTAACATGAAAAAATGTGATAATAATTCTATTTATAACATTATCCCATAAGTATAATATCTGAATAGGTCATCCAATAATTGATGTGGCATGTTTAATCTTAACATCCTCTCACTCAATTACATGGGACATATACAACTGATACTTATTATTCTACAAAACATGGAACATATAATGGATATAAATCAAATGAAATGGTTAGTATAAATGATTTTAAACCTTCCCAAGTCCCTCTATAATCTCAGACTGGTCAATATAATGAGGTGCTAACTAACCTTGGTTCCCCAAGTTCCTATGTCCTAATTGAGGTAACACTTTTAGAAACACTCAATCTCATATCCTAATGGACAATAAAGGAGTTTACTGATCAAAATAATATTTTGGGGGACTATAATTTGTTTTTAAACTCTTACATATCAACTAAATAATATCTATCATCTCCTAAACAATGCTTAGTCCAACTATGAACCATTATCCAACCCCTTCCCAACAAAGAGGAATCCTCTAAGGCCTCCCATATGACACGTTCTATGGTACAATCTATATCCAATGAAATCTTCCAAGGACAAGTTCAATATGATTAAAAATTGAAAATTGAATATTCATTACATCATAAATATTCTCCTCATTACTACCCATTCAATTATGTTTTTAAGTATATTCACGTTCGAAATAATGTGATCCGAAAAAATAAATTTCCACCTGCAAATAATATTTTACAATTAAACCTTCAACGAATGGTTTGTTACGTGCATATTTATTCAATTTGTACATGTATCTATACTATGGGAACATCCATTGGTACTATATTGGTCCTCATCATTTTTTTTCATGTGGAAAATATAATATTAAAACATGCAATTAAATCAATGAAATTTGGTAGATTTTGTTTTTCAATTTACATAAAATTTAAAAAACATCTTCTTGAGTTCTACTAAGTGCATCATAGTTTGTTGTCTCCACACAAATGCCTCGAAATAAATATGATATTTCTTTTAGTGCATTCCAAATTGAATAATTCCACAAACCTATAAATATAATCATTAGATTTCTTTCCATTATAACATGATAATCATGGATTTTTAATATGGTAAGATGAATATTTCTGACACATCTTGCCAAATTAGAAACATAAGCATATGGTAGCCTCAAATTAGTAATCCAATGAAAAAATAATAAATTATTTTCTTCGGAAATTATATTAGATACTTTTGGAATCATTAACTTCTATGATCTGTAATTTTGAAACGAATCAAGTTCCGGTCCCATGAAAATTTGTTCATGATCTAATCATGCCTTTACATAACCATTGGTCTTATTTCATGTTTCTAAAAATGTGTCAAATATATTATTAAAATAGTTATTCTCAATATTAATGATAGACAACATGTGATAAATAAAAAAATTAGAAAAATATGGGAGATCCAAAAAACTACTTCACTTAATCCAATTGTGATATTTCCCAAATCTATTTAATTTTTATTTGTTTATAGCTAGTCCAATGGTAAAGGGAGGTAATAAATAAACAATAGATATTAAATCAATACATGAGACCGTTGGTGGGAGTCCACCTCTTTCAATTATACCTTTCCTAATATGATTTCTCTTCTTTTAGAAAGGATGATCATTTTGAAGAAATATCTAATGAAATTAAAAAAAATAATGTTTTATCTCATTGATGAGCATGAACACTTTTTTTTACTCATACATTAAGTACATGATTTTTAATCTTGTGTACTCGAGCTGAATGAATTTCCATATAGTGGGAATTCACGAACTTTCCATATTAATGCAGCTTTTAATAAAAATTCTTTTTCACAATATCATCATATATGTTGAAGTCATTATTCCACAATAAATTTAACTCATAAATCAATGACTTCAAGTAAAAATCAATATTATTTTTTTGGATATATTGGAATTAATAATGATAATTTATATATGGTTCATTTATCAAAATCCATGTAGTTAAGTTGTATAAATTTTTAACAATGACCTAATAAGAATATTAACTACTATAAGAACAAAATGGACATAAACCATCAGTAGAAAGACCCAATCATACGTTACAAGATTATATGAAAAAATAAAGATATGAATGGTAACAATGTTTCTATGAATCACCATCACAAGGATGGTTTAAGATTTCACTAGTTCAAATATTGGATTTGTGTCCTGAAATCAATGAAGTTGTGTTTTGAGACAAGAATAAATGCTATAATCTCGGTGTAAGACTAAAATACCTCAAATATTTAATGGGAATCAATCCAAACATTCCTTGTTGAACCTAATTATTCCAATATTTTCCACATGTAGGAAAACTAACTAAGGACTCATTATCATGATAATATAAGATGAAATCATTTGACCATGCATGAATCTTCTGATAGCCAAGATCTATATTACATACCACCCTTATTCCCTCCTAGAAAATCGTAGGCAACACTTTTACTTTAGTTATAAATGATTTAATCAAAGAAAATATTTATCAAAAAAATATTTGATATTCCATTATATAATTTAATATCCATAATTTTTTAACCACTTAAAATAATTTATCTTGAAAACAGTGTAGAAAGAATATTAAAAAAACATAAGTAACTCATAACATCAAGATGGTTCTAACTCTAGAGTTAAATAAATATCATTATGAGTTTTTATTATAAAAAACTATGGGCTAGAAATTTCATGTAATAAAGTTTGAAACCATGATGTATCTAGAACTAAATTAATAGTAACTTCTCTAGAACTGCGGTCATCATGTTGACAACAAAAAACAAAAACTTAATATATAACCCCCGACATTGTTAAATGTTTCAAATATCTTGAGGTCACATTTATTAAATAGAAACATAATTTTCCCTTCTGAGAAAAAATATGGCTTGGATGATTTAAATGATAAAAAATGTTCAATACTTATAATATATACAGGATTTATACTAGAATAGTTTAGATTCATACGATGATTTGTCCAATAACGATCTTGTAAAAAATAATATTTCTGAAATCCTTATTCCATGTTTTTATTAAAAATAGAAAATAAAAATATTTCTAATGATTAATCTGATATAATTAAGATACAATAAAAAAATTAGAAATTACTAGAAAATATTAGCAATTATATCTAATTACTACTAATATTTTCTAATTACGCAAATTGCCGCTAATTTATTCTAATTACTACAAATTGTTTATAATTACCATTAATTTACATCAAGGGAAATAGAATTATAACCTACATAAGTAAGAGAAGAATAATGTGGAGGGGATAAAGGTGATGATGAAGTGAAATAATTTCAGTGCTCCAATATTTTGACTGTTTGGAGGAGTGGTAGTCATCGGTAAACCTATTAGTTTACCAATGAATTTGTCTCTTACAAACAGTCTGAACATAGGGGAACTAGAATTATTTAACTCCAACATCTCTTGTTTCCCCACCACTCCATACTACCCTCTAGGGAAGTAAAGAGTAGAGGATATGGAGGTGATAATAGAGAAAAATAATTTTAACACTGCTGGGTTCATACCGATTAGAGAAGATAAATTTAAGGATAAACCTTTGAGAGATGGAAGAGTAACCAGATGCGAGACATAACAGTAACACTCTTAGTGAATTATTTTTCATTTTTTAGTTAAATATATCATCATAAAGGAATAATTTTTTACTGATAATTATGCATTTATATTATGATTATCAGTAAAATATTATTTTATTATAGAAGGATATTGAACAAAAAATGAGAAAATAAATCATGAACCATGTCATTATTATTTATAACATCTATTTTATCTTCCCTTAATAACAGGTTTACCGGTGATTTCCTCTCTTCCAAATGGTATGAACTTAAGGGTGCCAAAATTGATACACTATTTTTTCACCTTCATCCCATCCATTATATGCTTCCTTCATGCTCATTTTTCATCCTTATATGTCTAATTATGGTCAATTATGTTTAATTGTGGATAATTTTGGTTAATAATGATTAATTGTGGTTAAATGTGGTAGTTACCACTTATTTCCACTATTTGTTTTACTAATTTCCACTAATTTCCACTATTTTTTACTAATTATTCCACTAATATTTATTAATTAATTCTCATTTTTTTATAATTATCTCATTTTTTACTAATTTCCACTCATTTCATTAAATGATACTTATTACCTCTGAATACAACTATTTTTTACTAATTATCACTCATTTTTCTAATATTTTTTACTAATTACAACTATGTTTTTCTAATTACTACTCATTACTGCTAATTATTCTTTTTATCACTCATTTTCACTAATTTTTACTAATTTCCATTCATTACTAATATTTTTTTACTAATTACCACTAATTTTTATTATTTACCAATCATTTCCAATCATTTCTACTAATTAATTCTCATTTTTGATAAGTTCTACTATTTCAAGTTCATTTCCACTGATTCCCACTCATTACCATTCATTGCAACTCATTCCCACTCATTACCCCTCATATCTTCTAATTTAAACTCATTATTGCTCATTTTTACTAATTACCACTAATTAATTGAAACTTCTAAAAATTAAAACTCTTTATTGATAACTTCTGCTAATTACAGCTCATTTCAACTAATTTTTACTAATTATCAGTCATTTCAGTTAATTTTTACTAATTACCACTCATTTCTGCTATTCTTCACTAATTACTTCCCAGTTTTGCTAATTTTTCTAATTATCACTCATTTCCACTAATGCTTAATAATCCCTGCTCATTTTTACTAATTTTCACTTATATTTACTAATTACCACTCATTACTAATAATTTTTAGTAATTATTTCTCATTACCTCTAATTTTTATTAATTACCGCCCATTACTAATAATGTTAACTAATTACCACTCATTTATGCTAATCTTTACTAATTGTAGCTCATTTTAAAAAATTACTGCTACTTTTTTCTAATTACCACTCATTACCATTATTTTTTACTAATTTCTACTGATTACAGCTATTTTTTACTAATTAGTGATCATTACTACTAGTTTTATTGCTTTCTGCTCATTAAGGCTAATTTTTACTTCTTTCTACTCATTACTGCTAACTTTTAGTAACTTACTCTCATTGCCTCTAATTTTTACTAATTACTACTCATTACCACTAATTTTTAGTAGTTACCAATCTTTATCAATTTTTTTACAATTTATGCTCATTAACACTCACTCCCACTAACTAATGCTAATTTATAATAATTACCAGAAATTTATAATGAATACCACTAAATTTATTCCAATATCTGTTAATTTTTACTAATTGTTTTTAAATTATTAATATTTTAACCTAATTACTAAAAATTAATGTTAATTACTACTAATTACTAATTATCGTTAATTATTACTAACTATTGTAAATTAGTTTTACTTTTTACTAAGATATATGAATTATTTCTTAATCCCATTAATTAATAATATTTAATAATCAATTATAATTAGTTACTACTAATTAGATATACTTTCGGCTAATAAAAACTAAATAATACTAATTAAAAATAATTATATTTAATTAAAAATAATTACCGGAACCTAAAACTAATTACATCTAAATAAATACTACAAATTTCATGCTTTTTCAGATGCGAATATAAAAATTTGACTTCCCTATAAAAATTAAAATTTTTATAAGAAGAACTGAATAAGAGGAAATATGGAGGGAAGGGAGTTGAAGAGATGCAATGAAGGAAATGTAAGAGAAAATTGGTTGTGAAGGAATATATATATATATGATAGATTATTAGCTATGAGTATACAGTCGTAGATATTACTATTTGTGACGGATCCCATCACATATAGTACCTACCATAAATAATGGTGTTAGCGATAATAATGTTATTTGGGATGGAACCCATCAGAAATATTCTTACACCGACACATTATGTGTGATGAGTTATATATTCCTATAAAAAATAACTATTATGATGAATCATATTTGTGTCTCGAGAAAATACTCATCACAAATAACAGTTCCCACCCTATGGCGTATAGGAGCGCAAAACATATTTGTGACCAGAAATGAATCACGTCACAAATTGTTATAAAAAGCCAATTATTTTTATGAGATTCTTTTTCTTTCCCAAATAGTCCTTCTATAAGGACTATTTGTGTGGGCGATAGATCCGTCATTAAAATCCGTTTTTTCATAGTATTTTTATGATATATCTTCATGTAAGTTGCACACCCATATCCTTAACCTATAAAATTGAGAAATCCTTATTCAACTATAAGAAATAGACTTTTCATTACACAAAGGTAAAATAATTTAATGTTATGGATTTATTTAAATAAAAGGGTTGAGATATAAACATCCCTATATATGGAAAGGAAAAAAACTTCCTCAGTGTATTCATTAATAGCATATCGATCGTTACACACCCAATGTACCCAACTTCACCATGAACTATATCATCATTGTTTATTATAATACATCTAAGTGTGAGAGTCATGATATGAATTAATAATTATCATAAAAACTAAGGATCATTACACATGATTATACGTAGGAATATATAATGACAAATGCACAAGTGGAATTTCTAATTGCGGGTGTATTCTTATAATTTCCTATCTTAGGGAATATAATGTGTGAACTTCATGATATAAAGTATCAAATAATTATGATATTTCACACATGGCAGTCAACATACTTTGTTACCCATCAGAGAAAGTCATTAGCCTAAAGAATAAGATGTAAGGATTTCATAATGTCACTTTAAGGTGCTTTTCATAGCATGGATTTTGTATCCCCTTTTCAATGCGACATATACCATGGGAAATTATTACATTAAAATCATGGAGAATTATGAGTGATATGTAACATGATATTTTAATTATTATTCACTGATTTGTATATAAATTATATCCAAAGTATACATGGTTAGTTCAAGGACACCAACTCAATCATACTACCACCTGGAATATAGTCAACTACCCAAAAATTGGCATCTTTTAGATCTTACATGATGATTATTCGTTTTATGAGTAAATTATTTAACCAATGGATCCTTCTCATCGTCTTTTGTGGAGACCCTTCTCACTATGACTTCACCTCTATAAGGAAAAACCCCCAAGATATGACATCTCTAAAGAATGTTCTTTGTTTTTTGATGTGATCTTGGCTCATTTTCAAGAGCCATCATTTCATTATTATCACAATAGAGTATGCTCAGATCTTCACTAAAAGGAATCAAATCAATCCCTTGGATGAAGTTGTTCATCCAAACCACTTCTTTAGAAACCTCAAAATCAAAAATATACTGATACTTTATTGTATATTCTTCCACCATGGCCCGCATTGTGATCTTTTTTCTCATAATGCCTCAATTGAGGGTGAAGATGTATCCCAACTACAAATTTAAATTTTATTGATTTATTTGGAATCTAGAAACTACATATCCTCTGATGAATGGATTCTCATCTCATCAATAGAGTAGAAATTTATGTTTAGTATTCATAAAAAACATTATGATTGTCTTGAAATATATCTAATGATGGTTAACTGGTTCATCTTGATAACTTCTTATCACAATTAAGGAATATTTGATATCTATCCTCATACATAAAATGACATACAAGACTAACCCAATCACTGATGCACTTTGAATCCTTTCCATACACTATCTATTCTCATGTGTCAAAGGACACATTTTCTTAGAATGATGAATGTCACATGACATTATAAAAAAACCCACCATAGATTATTCCATAATTTTTTTGTCAATAATTTTATGTCAAATTAGTCTTAGTAGTCTATTAGATCTATCATGATGGATCTTGATCCAAATAATATATGCTTCACTACCTAAGTCCCTCACGGAAAATATTGTCTTCAAACAAGCTTTGATAGATGATAAGTCTTGTATTTAATTTCTAATAAGTAGTATGTCATCGATATAAACTATCTAAAAATTAATGTAATCTTAATTAAACGTTAATAGACAGAAGATTCATATTTTTTCTTTCTGAAACCGAATTCCATTATGGATACATCAAACGGAATGTTCCATGACCATGATTCTTTATTTAAAACCTAAATAGATATATGAAACTTTCATACTGACTGAAAATTGGTATTTTTATTTTCCAAAAACTTTTGAAGAAAATGTGAGAAACCAAAAAACACTTTTTAGGAAACGTGGTAAACCATGCATGACCTCACAAAAAACTTCAAACACCACTGACAATGGCCAACCAAACAACTCATTCAATAAACAAAATCAACCACACTATCATTCAAATTGAAAATTATCATTAGGATTCGGAATCACCCAAGAGAAGGCCAAATCAAACTCTATTCCACTGATTCCACATTCAACCAATAAATCCACCAATCCCGAGCCTTCAACATAGTAGCAAAAAACACCAAAACCAGACATTCGATTCACAACTCCTCAAATGCTTCGCCACCCACCCGAACACCAACTAGCCAGATTTATCACAGACAAGCAATACAAGCTCATTTTGGATGAACCCCCATGCTTCATGAGACTCCCACCACCACCTCAGCCATTGAGGAAGCCACAAGAAGTAGAATTTTGATGGATTTCAGCATATAAAATGGTGAAATGGTTTCATCATATTGTTTGACTTAAATATATTGGAGCCCTTTTGAAACCATTCTTTCCTTATAAGTATTGGAATTCCCATCAATTTAAATTTTATTATTGAATAACCATTTACATCTAAACAGATTTACATACACTAGTGGATTTACAATAATCTCTACTTTGTTTTGATACAAGGAATCCGTTTCATAATTTATAGCTTCTTTCCACTTTATAACTTCAGTTCCATTTAATTATTCCTTGTAGGTTATATGATAATTATTATCATCTAATAATGAGTCACTATCCTCAATGATTATAAAACCATATCTTTTAGTCTTTCTATCATCTATTATAAACCTACATAGTACTTATGTTTTTGAACATTAACATGGATTTTCAAAGTATTTTCATATAACAGATCTTGTGTATCTTGAGACTGGATTTTATCGAATTCTATCTTTCTACAACAATATCCTTTAGATATGTGATCCCCTAAAAGAAATGTGGGACTTCTATAAACCACAAATTTCTTGTATGTGGGATCAAATAGAAAATATACTTTAGTTTCCTTATGACACCCTTTAGAATTACACTTAGTTTCTCAACGTATAATATTATTTCAAGAAATAGACATAACATATGACTTTCATCCCCACGTCCTTAAATATGAAAAATGGGTTTATTTACATACCTAATATGACATGTAATACTAGTTTTCAATTTAGTTTGAACTCAATTTAGTATGTATACTGATGTCTATAATGCATGTTTGAAAAAGAATAATTATAGACTCACATGAATCATCATTAATCTCACAATGTCTAATAGGATGTGGTTCTGCCTTGCACTTACACCATTCCATTATGGTGTATAAGTAGGAGTGACTTGGGATTGAATCGCAAACCCATGAAAATAATTAATAAAGTCTTGATTAAGTTATTCTCCACCATTTTCTTAGTGTATTTTCTTAACCTTGTTACAATGATGGTTCTCAACATCATTCTTACGTTCCTTGAAAATTTTAACATAATTTGACTTATACCTCAATATTTATATATATACAAATCTATTAAATTCACCAGTAAAAAATATAAATTATGAAATAATACCCCATGCTTCAACTTGAAATAGTCTACACCCATTAGTATGAACAATTTAAAGAAGATCATAGTCCCTTTCACCATTTCCTCACAATGGGGTTTTGGTCATTTTTTCTTATAAAAATGTTTGACATACAACAGGTGGATTTAGTTATAAAGAATCCAAATATCCATTGGTTTAGTTTGGTTAAATGATTTTCATTTATATGGCCTTTCTAGTGATTCCATAACTGGGTGTGGTATTTTTCATGTGGATTGTTTTCATTATCAATTTACATTATGTGATTCATGTAATCAAACCCATAAAGAATGTTATTTAAACATTCCATTTCATAACAAATTCTATCCTTATAAAACAATCAACATTTATTCCAAAACTATAAATCTATATTTATGAAGTATAGATATAGAAATAATGTATTTGGTGACTATTGGTATATGATAACAATATTTTAATTCCAAGATCTTTCCCATTGACCGCGTGAGGTGGTAGTCACCAATAGTCATATAAAAAAGAATGGATCCATTGGATGCTCGTAGATTCTCCTTCCCTTGGTCAATATTCTAGAATATACTTGGTTACTATATTTGAATACATATGTGAGCACCATATAGTATATCTAAGGCACAATTTTTATAAATTGATAGACTACACTCAATTACAAACTCACATTAAGTTTTAACTTGATTTTTTTCCTTGGTTTAATTTTTCTTCTTATGGCCCTTGTTTCCATATGTGAAATATATAACATTGTTTTCCATTGATTATTCCTTAGTTATTATCATTTTGGAAGGGCATTTCAAAAAATATTTAGATGTAGCACTCTTTACTTAACCATTACTTTTATTCACTATAAAGATATAAGGCCTTTTTTCACATCATATCATTATCAACGTGATGAATTAGAGTAAGAATATCTGGGAGAGACTTATCTTTGTTTCATAAATTTAAATTAACAACAAATTTAGAGAAAAAGTGAGAGTGTGATGAAGAATTAGATAAGTGCATAGTTCTTCAAGTATCTTAAACCCTAGAAAATATAGGTTCTCAAGGTAGCCAATGAATTTGACTACATGATTCCAAAATGGATCATATTCTCTATGTTTTCTATAAAAGAGTTTCATATATGTCTCAAAATGTTTCTATGTTACTCTCTATTAGTAAAGACCATAGAGATGGTAAAAGATTCTATAAACATACATGTTTTCATATGGCTTCATGAGTTCATTATATTTGGATGAAATCATTAAACACTCAATATTAACCACACCACTCAGATGTTTATCATAAATAGTGACTTCCCCATCACTCAACTATTTTACAGGAGGATAAATAATTGAAGATTCTGGTATGCAATACATCTATTCCTAGTGCCACACTACATGTATGCGTCTGAACCATTAATGGAAGTTAAATCTATTTAGGGGGTGATCATTCTCTAGAATTGAATATAGTGTTATGGTGGTTGTAGAAATTCTCATTATTCTAAAATAATGAAAGAGTCTATTATTCATATATTTCTTGATTTCAAATAATATGAGAAATTTTTTTAATTTAATTAAGCCTCCCACTTTTTTTAATGTCTTAAAAACCCTCACCATAAAAATCAAATTTCCCATCAATCTAGAAATTATAGTGGAAAGAATCCATATCTCCATCTTTATTGTCCATACTATAGACATGAGAACCATAATAAGGTGTTTAGGTAGGCAGTATTTCTAAGTGAAATCTTGCAACTCCTTGTTCCCTTTAGTGGACTTCCCAATCCTAAAATCTCAAATCATATTTTCTCAACATTAGCCTCCAAATTTTTAGTGATCAAACTATGGATGTTAAATTGGATACGAGTTCAGTTGAGTCAACCTAGCATCTTAGTTATGAATCCAAAATAATTAAATGTCCCCCAACTATGGCATGAATTGATACTTTAACTACTATATTATAAATTCAGATAATTGAATTCATAATTAAAAAATATTTACTTTAGGAATTTTTTTATTATGCGTAAATATCTTTTTTACCCTTTACATGTTTTGTTAATATAATGGTGATTTTAGATTATAGATTAACCATATTTTTATAAAACATTTACACATAACCTATTGAGTTCAATTCAATATTTACATATTCATTCATTAGTTATTTTATCAAGATCTTGAATCCATAAACTAAATCATTCTTAAATAAAAATAATATAAATAAATATATGACATGATCATGAGTATTATGTAATGGTTTGTTTTTTGAGTGGAAAATAAATCTACCAATAATACTAGGTGAAAACTATTTATGATGGTATTTTCATGTGTTGTATCATCCCACCTATCAACATATGTATTTCCTAGGTAGGTTTTGTCATGACCTGTCCCCCGAGCTCATGTCGTGACCACCCCAAGCCAGCCTTCCATATGCCAGGGGCTAGAAACTAGCACCAAAAGGCATAATCCCGAAAACTGGAAAGACATTGCCTTTATAACCTGTAATCACACACAACCAAGCACACAACAAGATATGAACAAAAGTAAACTGAATAGTAAACAGAGTGAGTAAAGTAAGTAAAGGGGCCAGAATACAACCCAAACTGGAAAGTACAAGAAACTGAAAGAACAAGTAAATTGGAGAAAAAAGGAAGACAACTACTGGCTCATCCTCCGTGGTTCCTAACTGAAGGGTAGGTACAGATCCCATCCTAAGCACTCCATGTCCGTTTGTCTCCTCTGTGTACCGACTCGTCCTAGGGTCCTCCTCTTGACACTGTCCAGTCCTGGTACTCTCAGTATCAATCAATGCTGTCTGTCGTCTGCACCAAACACAACAAGGTGAGGGCATATCTCGTATAGGGTTTAGTATAAAAATACTCAATAGGGACCCCGAGACCCTCAAGGTCTCACAAAATCTACAAAGGATAAACCTCAAAGCATGAAGTCAACTGTCAACCCAACTTAGGTATATGCCCATACATATACCTAAATTATCAATTATATCCATCCCAATCATGAGGAAACACAGGGTCCAACCCAGAAGCCCAAAGACAAACTGTTTACAAAGGAAGGAAAACCACAAAATCAATTACCACAAAGGTACGCCACATAGAAGAATACCACCTAGGTATTATCATGAAGGAAATTACCACACAGGTACAAAATCATCTCACACCAGGTATAACTTATGTACAGTAGTAGAGATGATTAGATGTAACTACTGAATCATCTTACTCTATAAAGAGGCATACCCACACAGGATCGCTCGGTACTGACCCACACAGGACGTCTCAGTGCTGACCCACATAGGATCGCTAGATGCTATCCCACACAGGATCTCTAGGAGCTGACCCACACAGGATGGCTAGGTGCTGACCCACACACAATCGCTAGGAGATGACCCACACAGGATCGCTAGGTGCTGACCCACACTGGATCGATAGCTTCTGACCCACATTGGATCTCTAGGAGCTAACCCACATAAGATCGCTAGATGATGACCCACACAGGATCACTCTTCATTCTTCTCATTATAGCCAGCTACTGGGTTCCTGCACTAAGCTTGCTCATATCCAGGATGATCTACTCCACAAGTCACTGTTCAATCCTCCAATGTCTAAAAAGTCTCACAATGAACTATCCCAATGGACCACCATTTTATAGGGGTGTCAACGCAACAGACGACACGTCATTCAGACGCCCGGTCTGTGAGTTATTAGCCTTTTTTTCCGAGGGCCCTGTTGAATTCGTGCTCGATCCAACCGAATGTTCCCTAACATATCCAAAACTCTAGTGGGGTATACCAAAGGGACCATCTCGCTCCAAGGTTTTCCGGCACCGCTGACGGTTCATCAAACGGACGTACAATGCCAAAGTTATGGCCTAAGTAATGTATAGGGTCGTATATGGTCCGGGTCCGGTCCGAATCGGTCTGACCGACCCGACCCGAAGTACTGGGTCATGATTGACCCACATGGTCCGGCCCAGAAGGACACGAGGGCCGCGATGCCATGAGATTACCACGAGGGCTCGGGGTGGCTCGGTCGTGGGGGTGCCGTGAGGGCGTGAGGTGGCTTGGCTGTGGGGGTGCCGCGAGGGTGCAGGGGGCTCTGCCATGGGGGTGCCATGAGGGTGCGAGGTGGCTGTGCCATGGGGGTGCCCTGAGAGCATGAGGTGTCTCAGCCGCGGGGGGTTCTATAAGGGTGCGGGGTGGCTTAGTCGGAGTGACTTTGGTGGGAGGGAGGGGGTCGCGGGGCATCTCGGTCGGGGCAGCTCTGTCGGGAGGGTGGAGGCCGCATGGCGGCTCGGCCGAAGGGGCTTGACTGGAGGGGATCGACCAGGAGGGCAGAGGCCGCGGGATAGCTCGGCTGGAGCGGCTCGGCCAGGAAGGCAGAGTCCATGTGGCGGCTCAGCCGAAGTGGCTCAACCTGGGGGGCGGAGGCCGTGGGGGCGGCTCGGTCGGGAGGGTGGAGGCTGTAAATGCCACGGGGCGACTCTGCCGGGGTGGCACGGTGAGGCCGCGGGGTGGCAGGGCATCGTGCCTTTGTTGGCGGTTCTCAAGTTCCACCGGTGCGAACCCCTGGCACCGTTTGTCGTCACCAAAGTCTACTTCTTTCATCGCAAAGGATACACCATTCAAGAAGAATAGCAGATGGGTTGGGCCATGTTTGTTTGGCCCGCACCCTCTGCATTAGAGTGATAGAAAGTGGATCAACAAGAACAAGGATATCAAGAATTGGTAAAGGAAAATAATTCAAACAACCTCCCTACCTCTTCAATCACTATTCCCAATCCCGCAAAAGAATTAAGAGGGGAGAACATGGGAAGTGATAATAATATAGAAGTAAACCTCTACCTCATTCATTTGATTCATTGAAGATTGCCCACGGGGAAGGAGATGATGTCATTGGGAATAGAAGGACGTTGGTGTTTCCTCAATCATCAGTTCATTGATGTTGAAGACGTTCCTCATCAACGAATGTACCATGGAAGAATTCAGAGTCGAAGTCGATGTTCTTCATTGGAGATCTTTCTCCCAAGGCTCCTTCCTTCTAATTCCACCAAAAATGCCAAGTACCCAACATAATAGATTGTGTTGTCTATTTAGTTCATTGGCATAAATTCAAAAAGGATTAATTAATTAACTTAGTTGGTATAATAAATGTTGGAGAAGTTGAAGAGGCTCCCCCACATTTAATAGGATGATTGAGGGTTTCTCCCATTAAAGGGGAGTTCAAGGGGGTTTATACTCAGGTGGTCCCCACCACCATAACCTGTGAAGGGAGGTTTAGTTTAAGTTGTCCCCACATGTGAAACATCCACATGGGAGTTTCAAAATAAAATAAAAATAAAATATTACATGATTTCATTTTATTTATATTCTTTCACCAATAAGTGAAAAACTATCTTCCACCCTCATCATACAACGATCGAGGTGAAGGTCTCCTTAAGATAATATCAGCGCTTTGAGTTCAACGGTGTCCTCAAATTTCATTTCCTAGAACCAGTTCAAAATTTAAACAAACCCACTAGCATGTTTACAAAACGTAGCCGAAAAAAAGTTTAGAAATTTATTTTGGGAACACCGGGCCTCAGAATCACCCGCCGTCAATTTTCACAGACTAGAAAATTTCCCATTTAATTAAAAAAAATTACATGGAAATTATGGATCTTTAGATTCTCCCCACCTTAGGAATTTACATCCTCGTAAGCCACAAATCAAAACTCTGAAAGAAAGTGGGGGTACTAAGCACGAATATGAGCCTCCCGCTCCCATGTTCTCTCTTAGATGTTCCAGTGCTGCCAAAGAACTTGCACCAGAGGTATCGACCGCCCACAAAGGGCCCGCTCCGGTCGATCCTCAATCTCCACTAGAACCTCCATAAACGTCACCCCATCGTTGATGTCCAGCTCTCCATGGTCGATAATGTGGGAAGGGTCATGCACGTATCTCCTCAAGTGGGATACGTGGAAGACTTCGTGCACTTAGTGCAACTAAGGTGGAAGATATAGGTGGTAAGACACCTCGCCAACTCTACTAGGGACCTGAAAAGGTCCGATGAACCTTGGAGATGACTTTACACCTCAGCCAAATCTCTGCAAACCTCATCAAGGTGAGACCTATAGAAAAACGTGGTCACCATCCTTGAACTCTAAAGGTCTCTTTATTCTATAGGTATACAACTTATTCCTACTCTGTGCAGTCTTCATCTACTCCTGGATAATCTACACTTTCTTGGCGGTAGCCCGTACCATCTCTGGTCCTACTAGTGCTGACTCCCCTGGGTCAGTCCATCACAAAGGTGATCTGCAAGGTCACCCGTACAACACCTCAAAAGGTGCTATCCCAATTGTGGAGTGATAGCTTTTGTTGTATGAAAACTCCACCAAAGGAAAGTGATCCTCCCAGTTGTGACCGAAGTCGATGACAAAAGCACGAAACATGTCATCGATGGTCTGAATGGTCCTCTTTGTCTGTCCATACTTCTGTGGATGGAAGGCAATGCTCAAATGAAGCTGCGACCCGAAAGCCTCCTAAATCACCATCCATAGCCGGGAAGTAACATGTGCATCATGATCAGAGAAAATCGTTGAGGGTAATCCATGTAGCTACACAATCTCCTACACATAGAGGCATCCCATGCTCTCTACTAATCTCTAATATCTGATCGGTAGGAAGTGGGCCGACTTGGTGAGTCGGTCAATGATCACCCAAATCGATTCATGTACCCTAGCAGTACGAGGAAGTTATGTCATGAAGTCCATGGATATCCCATACCACATACACTCTGGGATCTCCAAAGGCTAAACCAAGCATTCTGGTACTTGATGCTATGCCTTCACTTGCTGACAAGTGAGGCACTGAGAGACAAACTCTACAATTTCTTTCTTATTCACGGCCACCAGTGATGTCGTCAGAGATCCTGGTACATATTTTCCACTTCTGTATGTACTTCTATATGGGATATGTGGAACTCCCTCAGAACTTCCTCCTGAAGTGACACTGGTACCATGGTATGCCCTCTAAAGAGGATGATGTGCTCCCCACCTTCAGAAAATCCATCAAGTGCATGTCCTGTAGATATCTGAGCACATTGCGTCTCGCAGTCAGTGCCCCCACGCTGCACCTCCCCAACTCACTAAAGAAGTAGGGGAGTTACTGTAAGAGACTAAAGAAAATATGCTCCATCTCTATCCACAAAGGATATCTGCAAAGCGGCAAGTTGCTCCGTCACCTCACCCAGAAGCTGTATACCAGACCTCCTGCTGAGTGAATTTGCTACAATGTTCCCCTTCCTACGAGTATAGACTATCTCGAAGTCATAGTCCTGTAGGAACTAAATCCAATGTCGTTGTCTCAGGTTCAGGTCCTTCTGAGAGAAGATATACCTGAGTCTCTTGTGATCCGAGTAGACTGTAAAATGTTATCCCATCATATAGTGCCACCATATCTTCATGGTGAAGACCATTGCTGCTAATTATAGGTCATGGCTAACGTAGTTCTGCTCATGATGTCTCAGTTGTCGAGAACCATATGCGATCACCGATTTCTCCTACATCAAGACACATCCAAGCCCGATCCATGATGCGTCGTAGTAGACTACGTACCCTATGCCCTCTTATGGAAGCCTCAAGATGGGGGCACTAGTCAGCCTCTGCCTCAGATCTTGAAAATTCTACTGGAATCTCTCCGACCACATGAAGGGTTGCCCTTTCTTCGTCAATAATGATAGTGGTGCTGCAACTCTAGAGAAATCTGGCACAAATCTCTGGTAGTATATGGCCAAACCTAGGAAACATTTCACCTTCATCATAGTCCTAGGTGGCTCCCAAGAATGTACCACCTCAATCTTCGATGGATCCACTACAACTCCAGCCTTCGATATGACATGTCCGAGAAAGTGAACCTCTCAGATCAAGAACTGGAACTTTGAGAGCTTACCATAAAGTTGTTGCTCTCAGAGTGTGTCCAGTACTACCTACAAATGATAAGCATGATCCTTGAGTAGCCGAGTAGATCAGAATGTCATCAATCAAGACGACTACCAAGTGATCAAGGTATGGCTGAAAGATCCTATTCATGAATCCCATGAACACTGCTCGAGAATTGGTCACACCTAATGGCATAACCAAGAACTCATAGTGGCCATACCGACATCTAAAAGCCATCTTCTGCCCATCCTCGTCTCGTACTCTGAGCTGGTGATAGCCTGATCTGAGGTCTATCTTCGAGAACCACCGTGCTCCCTTCAGCTGATCAAAGAGGTCGTCAATCCTCAGAAGTAGGCACTAGTTCTTCATGGTCACTAGGTTCAGGAGCGGATAGTCAACATAAAGCCTTAAGATCCCATCCTCTTTATTGGTGAATAGAATCAGGGCTTCCTGTGGAGAAACACTGGGCCTAATGAACCCTTTACCCTGTAAGTCTTCCAGCTATACCTGCAGCTCACGAAGCTCCGTGAAAGCCATCCAATACGCTGGTGAATATATTAGTGCCATCCTGGGGTAAAAGTCAATGTAAAAGTTCACCTCTCTATGGGGAGGTAGTCCCGAATCATCATCAAGGAAGACATCTATGTATTGGTCCATTGATATAGGATAACTCGGACTTTTCACATCAATCGCTCTGAGGGAAAGGCTAGACAACTGATGAGTGATCGACTGCACTCTCTTCCGAGTAAGTCCATCCTATGTTGCAAAGAATCCCTTCTCACCGGTGAAGGTAAACCTAGCCCCATCTGTGCGGACACACCACACTTTGCACCTAATATAGTCTATCTGAGCATGGATTGTAGATAACTAGTCCATACCCAAGATGACGACGTATGGCCGCGACGCCGCTACCAGGAGATCCCAACTGAAGATCTCACCTCCTAGAGTAATCTTTCACTACCTCCAGCAATTCATAATCATTGAATTCACTCCTTTAAGAGTCACTATCCATTAGGATAGAGCCAATGACTCCGTCGGAATCTCCGAGCTCTGAAAGAGGGTAGTGAAAATAAAAGAATGACTGGAACCTGTGTCTATAAGTACTGCAACTGAGGTGGATTAGACACAGATAATACCTCTTATCATCTCCGGAGCACCATGACTATAGGCCTCAGTTGCATGGAGCTGATCTCTCCCCTTTCCACCTGCTCCCTATGGTCGGGGTGGAACTCCTGGTGGTGTTGGCGGTAACATCTTGAATCGTCACCCACCGCCAGCTGCACAACTAGATCCTCTGCCACATCTGCCTTCTCCCTGAGGACCTCATTATTCGAATCTCTGTCTCTGTCTGGGAGGTCGTTCAACCGTCTAATGATCATCCGTATGGCAGGTCAGACAGTCACAAGCCATGTGAACCTACCCGCCGCATGCGTAACACTGCCCACTCCTGGCATGGCTGGCTCTACCTCATGTGTCTCACACAACCGAACCTAAATCCCGTGGTTGTCCACCTATAGGTCTGGTCCTCTTGGACCTCTGTGACATGTATCTATTACCAGATACAAAAGACTCCACTACATGATGAATGGTGGTGGGTATCACCACTGGTGACTGCTCAGCAAGGAAACTCTCCACCAAGAGGTCTCTCTCTAACACCCCCACCTGCGTCGGGATGCCGAGTGAGATCATCAAAGCCCTGATCTCTCACCTGAGCCCCTACTCAAAGGTCCATTTCCTGAATAATGGGCCCCACACCATATTTGTGGAGTAGCATGAGAGGTCAGTGAACCTCACTGAGTACCCATCCACAGTCATGCTGCCCTGCTGTAGATGAAGTAGATCCTAAATGCGCACTGCGTGAAGAGTCATTGGGACAAACTCTGCCCAAAACAGGCTCTCAATGTCTGCCCAGAGAAGCATCACCTCATCATGAACTTGGAGCATCAAGCTCCACCATCTTCCTGCTGATGCCTGTAGAAGGCTGGAAGCAAGGATCACCTTGAGATAGGCTGGTGTCCCTACCAGTCGGAAGACTATCACTAGAGCCTCCAACCAATCCTCAGTTGCCTATGTGTCCATATCTCCCCTTAACCTGGGTGGCCACTAGCACTGGAACTCGTGAAATGCGCTCAGGTGGCGTGCACCATCTACTGATTGGTCCAGTGGAATCGGTGGCCCAACGGGTAATGGTACCACTAGTGCCTGTACCAGAAGTGGGTCCTGCACTGAGGCCTCCTCGCTCGGTGGGCAATCAGTGCATGCTACTCTCAGAACCCTAGATGGATGTCTACATGGAGGAATACTGAAAATAAACAGGTGCGCCATGGTCAATAAGTTAACCTGGTGAGTTGACTCAACGAGTTCACAAAGAAGACTCCTGAAAACACACATGCAAACAGTGTTTTCATGCACTGAGTCGGAAATCAGAAGTCCATGTCCGATTGTATGGATACGTTGGCCACCGCACCAACACTGGATTCCCTAAACTGATAACCAAACTCGCTACACTTAACACTATTTCCATTTAAAAGAAAGATCAGAGTCATATGTTCTACAGTAGAATCGACTCCTCAGATACTAATTTGTCATGACCCGCCCCCTGGGGCTCGTGCCGTGACTACCCCAAGCCCACCTTCCATAGGCCAGGGGCTGGCGACTAATACTGAAAGGCATAATCCCTAAAACTGGGAAGGAATTGCCTTTATAACTTGTAATAACACATAACAAATCACACAACAAGATACAAACACAAGTAAACTGAATAGTAAAGAGAGTGAGTATAGAAAGTAAAGGGGCCAGAATACAAGCCCAACTGAAAAGTACAAGAAACTAAAAGTACAATTAAACTGGAGAAAAAAAAGACAGCTGCTAGGTCATCCTCCGAGGTTCATACATGAAGGGTAGGTACAGATCGCCTCCTCTGCACTCCACATTCGTCCGTCTCCTCCTTGTATCGACTCGTCGTAAGATCCTCCTCCGGGCACCGTCCAGTCCTGGTACTCTCAGTCTTGATCAACGTTGTCCGTAGTCTGCACCAAACACAATAAGGTGCGAGTATAGCCCGTGCATGGGTGAGTATAATTATACTCATTAGGGACCCTGAGACCCTCAAGGTGTCACAAAATCCACAAAGGATAAACCTCAAAGCATGATGTCAACTGTCAACCCTATTTAGGTATATGGCCATACATACACGTAAGTTATCAAGTATACCCATCTCAATCATGAGGAAACATAGGGTCCAACCCAAAATCCCAAAGCCCAAATGTTTCACAATGAAAGGAAAACCATAAAGGTAAGTACCACACATGTACACCACATAGAAGAATACAACCTAGGTATTACCACGAAGGAAAGTACCACACATGTACGAGCTCAGCTCACACCAGGTATAACATAAGTACAATATTATAGATGATTAGATGTAACTACTCAAGAATCTCACTCTGTGAAGAGGCAGACCCACACAGGATCGCTCGACGCTGACCCACACAAGATCGCTCGGTGCTGACTCACACAGGATCGCTAGATGCTGACCCACACAGGATCGCTATGAGCTGACCCACACAGGATCTCTAGGTGCTGACCCACATAGGATCGCTAGATGCCGACCCACACAGGATTACTAAGAGCTATCCCAGACACTATCACTAGGTGATAACCCACATATGATCGCTAGGAGCTGACCCACATAGGATCGCTAGGAGCTGACCCACATAGGATCGCTAGATGCTGACCCACACATGATCACTCTTTATTCTTCTCGTCACAGCCAGCTACTGGGTTCCCGCACTAAGTCAGCTCATCTCCAAGGGGATTCGCTCCACAAGTCACTAGGCGATTCTCCAACTGCTACGATGTCCCATGGGTATGTATCCCAAAGGACCTCCATGTCATAGAGGTTTGAACGCAACAGATGATGCGTCATTCGGACGCCCGGAGTGTGACTTATTAGCCTTTTAGTCTCGAGGGCCCGGTTGGATTCGTGCTCAATCCAAACCAACCATTCCACAACTTATCAAAAACTATAGTGGGGTATACCAAAGGGAACTTGTCACTCCAAGGTTTTCTGACGCCACTGACGGTTCTTCAAATAGACGTCTGGTGCCAAAGTTATGACCTAAGTAAAGTATAGGGATGAATCTGGTCCGGGTCTAGTCCGACTCGGTCAGACTGACCCGGCCCGACCCGCCCTAGGTTGACCCGGCCTGTTGGGACTAGCCCGGTAGGCCGCGAGGGTGCGGGGTGGCTTGGTCGTGGGAGTTCCAAGACGGTGCAGGGTGGCTCGGTCATGGGGGTACCGCGAGGACGCGGGGTGGCTCGGGCACGGGCGTACCGCGAGGGTGCGGGTCGGCTCAGCCATGGGTGTGCCGTGAGGGTACGGGGCGGCTTGGCCACAGGGGATGCTATGAGGTCACATGGAAGCTCAGTTAGGAGGATAGAGGCCACAGGGTGGCTCGGCCGGGGCGGCTCGATAGGGAGGTCGGAGGCTGAGAGCGCAGAGGCCGCGGGGCAGCTTTGCAGGAGCGATTCAGCTAGGAGGGCGGAGGCCGCAGAGCGGATTGGCCGTAGGGGCTCTATTAGGAGGGAGAAGGCCGTGGGGTGGCTCAGTTGGGATGGTGGAGGCCGCGGGGGCGGCTCTCCCAGGAGGGTGGAGGTTACGGATGCCGCCGGGCGACTCGTCTAGGGCAACACAATGAGGCCACGGGGCGGAGGGGTTTCATGCCTCCATCGGTGGTTCTCGAGTTCCACCACTGCTAATTGCCGACACCGGTCGCTGCCACCAAATCACCTTATTTCATCAGGAAGGATACACCATTCAAGAAGAACAAAGGAGGGGTCGGGCCATGTTTGTTTGGACCGTACCCTCCGCATTAGAGCGGTAGCAGGTGGCTCAACAAGAACAAGGATATCAAGAACGAGTAAAGGAAAATAATTCAAACATCCTCCCTACCTCGTCAATCGATATTCCTAATCTAGAAAAATAATTAGAAGGTGAGAACAAGGGAAATGATAATCATATAGAAGTAAACCCCTACCTCATTCGTTTGATTCATTGAAGATTGCCTGCGTGGAAGGAAACGATGTTGTTGGAAATAGACGGACGTTGGTGATGTCTGTGTTTCCTTGATCGTCGGTTCGTTAACATTAAAGACGTTCCTCATCAATGAATGTCCCGTGAAAGAATTCAGAGTCGAAGTCATCATTCTTCATTGGAGAGCTTTCTCCCAAGGCTCCTTCCTCCCAATTCCACCAAAAATGCCATGTAGCCAACATAATAGATTATGTTGTCTATTTAGTTGGCTAGAATAAATTCAAAAAGCCATAATTAATTATTTGAGTTGGAATAATAAATGTCGGAGTAATTGAAGAGGCTCCCCCACATTTAATAGGAAGTCTAAGGGATTCTCATATTGAAGGGGAGTTCAAGGGGGTTTATACTCGGGTGGTCCCTACCACCATAACCTCTCAAGGGAGGTTTAGTTCAGGTGCTCCCCACATGTGAAACATCCACACGGTAGTTTCAATATAAAATAAAAATAAAATGTTAAACTATTTTATTTTATTTTTATTCTTTCATGAATAAGTGAAAAAAAATTCCACCCTCATCCTACTATGGTCGAGGTGAAGGTCTCCTTAAGCAAATACCAACACTTCGAGTTCAACGGTGTCCTCGGATTTCAATTCCGAGCACTGGTTCAAAAGTTACAAAAACCCACTAGCATGTTTTCTAAACGTACCCGAAAAAAGTTCAGAAATTCATTCTGGGCACACCAGGCCTTGGAATTACGCGCCGTCAATTTTCGCGGACTCGAAAAATTCCCATTTAATTAAAAAAAATTCATAGAAATTCAGGGTCTTTATAGGTATGTCCTTGGTTCCATCTTTAACCACCTTCAAGTTCCATTGGATACTCATTTTATTATTGTTTTTTATAAAGCATACACTTGTGAGGGGAACCAAATGATTTGTTAAAGGGAATCACATAAAACAACCTTGTACACACAAGACCTATATAATAAACAACGAAGGGTTGAACTGTATGTATTTATATTTAAATAAATTAAAAATGATTTGAAAACCATGAAATAAAATTAAATTAAATAAAACCAACACATTCAAAGGTTTGGCCACAAATGATGATCCATGATACACATGTCACAATTAGGCATTTAAAATAACTATCTAGAATTTATTTAAATTCATTATTTGATAAACTAAAACATTCAAAAATTAATCTAATTAATGTTCTTATTAATCAATTAATTGATTTTATATTATTATATTAAATTGTCCTGAAATTATGATATTTTGGAATTTTAAAGAATATAAAATTTTAAATATTGTTTAAACATATTAAAATAGTACACAACTTTGTACTTGAAAAAAAAAATCAATAATTACAAGTTAGAATGACTCCATATAAATCTAACTATATACAATGCACATACAACATATTGTTCTCACAACATGTGTCATAATTTCATGGAATGTAATACTAAAATAATTCCACATAAAACATGTGGATATTCATTTTCTATACAGTTTAATGGATCAAGTCTTTAGTATGAAATTAACAGACATTAATTGTATTTTTGAATATTACATGAAGTTAATTAAGAATTTCATTTAATAAAAAATTGAACTAAAAGTGTGTATTATCAATTTAATGACTCAATGAGATCTATTCAATGAGGTTTAAGGAGTAATTAATTAAATTTTATGTTTTTACATAAAAAGTTAAACAACATTAGATATGAAATCTGGCCACTTGGTGCATACATTTCTACAATGGATATCTATAGTTCATGGATAGGGATTCTTCATATACTTTTTGTGAAAATTTATGAATTACACAATATGTTTAATGGATACAGAATCTATACATCAAGTTACATGGTTTCCAACCTATACACAGAATTTGTTAAATACACAGTGTATTAATTACACAACACATATTTACCCCATGTTTTCCATAATAAAAACACACGTCCTACAGGATCTATAGGAAATATTTATGGAATATAGTCTAGTAAAACCATGTGCCACCTTGGAAAATCAAATGGTGGTGCATTTATTACACAATGCGTGTATTTATCGCACGAATACTCGGAGTCCATTTAGGTATCCTTGTGAAATGAACATAGATACACATCATGTTATAAAGGAGTACACACCTTGTAACCTTTTATTATCACGAAATAATTCTTGGTTCCTTTGGATGGGTTATTCATATGCATTTTTATTATGTATTCAATGATCTAGATTTTGTGAGCGAGAAACTAGGTGAGGGAAGAAAAGATTCCGATAACTTGAAGTGAAATTTTACTTTTAAATATGTATCAATCAATAATCAAATAAATAATTATTAATTTGAACATGACCCCTCATGAACCACTTGATAGTACAAAACAAAATGAAAGAACTTATAGTGTCCAATCTCAAATCATAAATTTTCAGATTTAATGGATCATTCTCATATTGTAAAATACGTAATAATCATGAAAAATATAATTTTTCTGAAGAATATTAAGAAAGAGGGTAACCAGAACCAAAATAAGTACTCTTTATGATAAATTCATAATTAATTTAAATAGATATGAATAAATAATACCTCAGTCTTGATATCTTTATTTTGATAAAGGTATTGATCATCTTCACCCCTTTTTATAAACCCTCATTTCTCTTGTAGGATCCAAGTGTAGAATCTGTATAATAGTGATCCACACATACTCATATGATCTCATAACAACATTGACATATTTTTGGGTGTTAGTGAAATATACGAATCATCTTGTAGTGGTCGTCTTGATCATTTTGAAGCTTCAATTGTGCCTAAAGAATCATCTTTGTAGTCTCATTCTTATGATGATGTAGCTGGAAGGAGAATATCTAGAGAGTTCTTAGGTCTTGAGAGATACATATAGCTTTCATTGTTCACAATTATTCTCAAAATTGATCAATATCTATACAATATACATATTTATCTATTTATAGAGGTAAGGATATGGTTAGAATATTATTTAGTTATACACTAACCCTTAAATAGTATATGAAACCGTATATAAACCCATCCCATGTAACAATAATATTATTATCATTTTATCGTTGCATGCACTAACTGTAGTAATGATAAATATTATTTTTACTAATTAGAAAATTAATATTTATCACCAGACACTATCTTAGTCTATTAGACCTCTTTAAGATTTATTAAATACCTGAATAAAAATTTATTTTTTTCAATAAAAAATATTATATTTCCATGTAATTAAATAATTACCTTATAAATAAATAATTTATTTTTTTATGTAATCGATAATTTTTAAATAATATTATTCCTCAAAATTGTGAAAAATATATATTTTAATAATTAAATTCAAATATAATATAATTTGAGATCAACCAAAAACACATAGTGTGGGACCCTATATGCCTTTTATAATTTTTATTAGGTGTAATTTCCTAAACTCTAAGATTTTTATTTTGAAACTAGTTATGTAAATAAATATAAATAAATTAATGTCTCATATTTGACAACCACACATGAGAACTTGATGTGTAATATAATAAATTTGACAAGGTATCCCATCAAGAAGTTTTCATAGCCTTGTTATAAAACTTATAACATCCTAGGTAATTATAGAATATTTTTTTTAATTTATTAATATTACGAATTAGATTTTAATTTTACCTAAAAATATTTTTTTTGTTTGATAGTGTACTTGACACACAATAATTAGTTTCTCCGAAATCTTTCATTGCATGCAATACTGAGTTAAACCAAAAAAATATTATATTGTTAAAATTATTATTCTAAGTAGCATTTATCTCCTAGCCATTTTGTTGGTGGGAATAAATAGGCCTAATTATATTTTATTTACACATATTTATTAAATTGTTTTATATTTATCCAATAAATTTGATAGGATAAAAATAACAATAAATCCAATTTTACACTTAAAAAGATCAATATTTTTAATAGGTAGTTATGCTGACTTTTAATGGTAAACCCATTTTAAATAAACACTTGAGCACTTTTAGTGTCTTTATATATCTAAATACCCTTAATTTTTTAAATAAAAAACAAAAAAATTAGGTTATTGTGAATTTTTGATATTTTTCTGTGATGTTTCATTTTTTAATGAATATTGAAAAATAATGAATTTTTATTCAAAATTAATTTTCATATAATTTATTTATAATGATAAGTTATATTTTTAAAAAATTGTTAAATTTTAAATAGATTATTTTTGTATCAATTAACCCAATTTACGTCATTGGAATAAAATTCACACTGAAATTGTATATAAAAACTTAGCAAACTTTCGAAAGTTATTACTTTAAAAACCAGCTGTCACATCCCATTTACTAGGTTAAATTTAAATTAATTTCATTAACTTATATGATTGGAATTTGGAAAAATGGATTCAATATTTTTAATAAAAATAATTTCTAATGTCTAATAATTTCAACTTAGTTTTTGACCAAAATAATTAGTGAAAGTGATTAAAATTAATTATAATGATTAAGAGAAAAATTAACATAACAAGGGATTAAACCTTAAAATTAAGAGCCCAAATGACCTAGAATTTTATTAAAAAGATGTTGGTTGGACATATTTCTACCCTATTCTCATTCTTATCGAATATTAACCATTAATGGATCCACTTTACATGGGAAAAACATGTCTAGAATTCCCTTTTTAGAATTTACAGGAGTGCTACTCCTCCTCAAATATAAAACTACACTCACCTCTCCCACTTCATCACACCACTAAATTTAATTTAGATATACCAAGAGCAACCCAAATAGATAAGAAACATCCCAGGACTAATCTTATAAGCCTCACCTTGGAATAAATCTATCCAAGGAAGTCCTTTGGTGAAAACTAAAAGGAGTTTCCTGAATAAGAAGCAACACACTTCCTCAAGCTCTTTTATTTTAATTTCATTCTCCACTTACTAAAGTATTATTATTCCATGACTAAATAATAACATAAGTATCCTCAATATACTAAAATTTTGTTATGATAATAGTTTTACCTACACTTACACACACATCCATCTAATGGGTAACAAAATTACCGTTATTGCGTACAATGAACTATCACCACACAAAATGACATTGTTCATTTTTTTCTTTACCAAATTTCATGATTTGGAATTATGATGGACACAATATTTATATATTAAATATTTTATGTTTATTATTCTATAATTATTTTATAATTCATACCTTTATGGATTCCATTTTGTGTAAATATGATAACATTGTTGGTGGAAGTGTGGACTACCGCCTCCTAAAAACAATGTGATACGTTCACACACAACATGGAAAATATGAAGAATGTGTTTAATTAAATATATGTGACATAAAAATATTATGTATGATATTGATGAAAATATTAAATTTCTGTAAATATACCACATCATTTTCTTTAACACTTTTCCACACATTCAAATGTGATAATGTCTTTCATGGACATGTGGACTACCGCCTCCTCAAAGCGATGTGATTACTTTTACATCATAAAAATTCTATATATAATTCTCTATGATATAATGATCATTCTAGAATGATAAATTTTCATTTACCTTCTTTTGATAATGATCATTGAAAAACGCGAACGTTACTCATGCGTATATACGACCTATCATCTCCATTATTGTACCGTTGGTTCATTTTTCATAACCATATTTCTTTATTGGTTTTAAAAGTGTAATAGTTTTATATATATGACAATGAATTAATTATTATTATTTTGGATATATTCATATGATATATCATTTGACCATAACTAACCTACCAAAGTCATTTTGACACATAAACCGAATATAGTAAAAAAATCCCACGTAAACTGATTTTTTAAGTAGTTGAATACAACATTGTAATAAGTGAAATAAAATAAAAATAAACTCGAAAAAAGGTTCTCAAGAAATTATATAATTAATATAAGTTTATTATTTTGGAAGGTAAAGGCACACAAGACAAGCCAGTCCCATGGTAGGGGATTTTCTCTCAATCTCCTTTTCGCTGAGGCATTTCTTGGTCATAGGCACCACTATTCTTTTATAATGTGTATATACATAAAATTTGACATTATATATCCATATTTTATCAATTATCATGTTATTTAATGTTTTATTAAAGGTTATTATTTCTTATATATTATGATTTAAATGTTTAAGGTGGTACATGATGATTTGAATGTTTAAAGATGTAATCCTTTTATCTTGTCAATACTCTTGATAATATTTTAAATATTTAATTATATGTATATAAAAATGATATAAAGGTAATTTTTAACCATTCTATATTTTATTAAAATATTTTAGAAAAGGAATATTTTTACACTCTTTATATGTAATGTTTTGATAGATAACAAAAGGAATGTTTTATTCGCAATGTACACAATGACAATGATTCCCCCATGGAGGGAATTTTTTTATTTTTGGGTTACATTGAAAGATTTAATGATTTATTACATGAAAAACGTTATTATTAATTTGTGGGTATTTTTTATTATTAAAAACAGGGTTTTAAAATTGATATATTATTCCAATATCTTGAAATGTTTTCTTGTGATTTAAAAGGAAATCTTAGGAGTGAAATGATGAAAAATGAAATCTTTTATGTGTTATGATTATATAAATTGTACTTGGAAATATTATGGGTGGTTATATAATAAACCAATTATGGGCGGTTCCATGAATATCCAATGAGTGGTTGTTCCACTGAATCCCTCTATTGCATTGTGTAAAAAAGTCGGTCGTATGGCTATTATAATTGTAAAAGTGACATGTATGTAAGTCAACCATATTGTTATTCCATTTAGAAGGGTGATAAGTATAATTATGTTCCAAGTTAATTTTATTTATTTTCTATGCTTGTTATGGATTTTATGGTAATATTATGATTATAAAAAAATATTAAAACATATTACAATCAAAGGAAAGTATTTACTACATATCAAGGTAAACAATATTACTTCATGTCAAAATGTCTCGTATGTTTTTAATGTTTATCAATGGACTTAAAAATTAAATATTTTTATATACCTTTATAATATTTTTATTCTTATCCCACATTATTTAGTGTTTTTCATAGGACTTAAGGATAATTAATGGATTATAATAATTCATGATGACAGTTATGAAGAGTTTTCATTAAAGAGATCATGCTATATTTTAAAAGTTTTTGATTATGAAAAAAATGGATGTTGTTTGGAAGTGTTCAATTTTTTTTATATATTTTATGTATGAGTTATAGAATAATTATCAAAAACTAAAAACAAAAAAATATACTCAATGTGAATGAAAGTAAAATTACCAACATAACTCAAGATTATATAATGTTTTAAGGTTTAGTCCTTATAGTTGGAATCAGAGGGAAGTATTAGAATACTTTAGAGTTTAGGTTGATATAAGTAGCATTCCCTTATAAGATTTTACATTATAGTTAAGTTAAAATGATATATAATTTTATTATTACAATATTTCTTCATCAAAATTATTTTGTAAGATGGGTTTCCATAGAGGAAACAAATAATCCATAATAGGAAGGCACCGAGAGGAAAATATCCTTCCAAATCAGCATCCCAAGATTTTTGGAATTAAAACTTAGTAGTTTGTTGTGGGTATTGATATATTGAATTAGGATATAAATAATGGCTGTGTCCATGTAAGAGATAAACTATATCTACCATATAGGACCATGATGATAGTCGAGAATTTTATGTGACAATATCCCCCATTATTCATTGGATCATCTGACCTTGTGATAGCTAAAGGTTGGATTAAATCCCTAGAAAATATACTCTATATCATGGGTTGTTCTGATAAAAAAGGTAACTCTTTAAATTTTTTGTTTTGAATCTTAATTCGATTAGTGGTGGTCAATGGTTAAGAATATATGAGAAAATAAAGAGATTTAGGACTTGTAATTGGATGAATTTAAGAATATTTTCATTGAGAAATATTTTCTTAAGGCTATTCAACTTAGTATAGAAAAAAATTTATTTTAATTAAGAAAAAAGGAGGAAAATTTGGTGGCTACATATGAATAAAACTTCACTTGACTGGTGATGTATGTTTCAAATTTTATCTAAGATATTAATTGTATTTTCAATCAATTTTAATCATATTGAAGGCAATATATAGAAGGAAATGGGAAATAATTTGTCTAAGAAGTTTAGTGTTAAGAAAACCAAATTCCCATCTAGTGAGATGTAGGGTAAAAAAATCCTAGAGAACGTCTTTCAAGTCTATGAAGTAATTACAATGTAGTAAAATCGGTCATATGGTTTGAGACCTCAAGGAAGACAATCATAAAATCAATGAATGGTTGATGATAAAATGTTTTAGTTATAATGATTTAGTTGATTATTCTAGTGTGTGTCCAAAGTTTATTACAAAGGGTGGAAAATGAAAAAAATTTAAAGAAAACATGTGTCCAAAAATCCTTTGCTACTACCGTAGTTGATGTCAAACCATCAAAAAATGTAGTGACATGTATGTTACAAGTTTATTTTAGTCATTCCAACACTCTATTTAATTTTGGATCTTCACATTCTTTCATGTTTTAATAATTTCTATAAAATTAGAAATATCACCTCATGAATGTAAGATAGAACTTTTGGTAAAAAATTCAGGTGGAAGTGTTAGACCAACAAATATTTATATGAATGTTCCTATTTTCATTAGTGGTATGGTATTTTCAGAAAATATTATTGAACTTCCCATAGTGGAGTCTGATATCATTCTGAGTATGGATTGGATTTCATCTTGTCATGATAAAATAGATTTGAAAGATAATAAATTTTTATAGAATGATTTCACTCATTTGAAAACATACTAAGAAGCCAAGGAATTAATGAAATATGATAGTGAAATTTATCTTGATCATGTTTTTAAAAATAAAGAAACTATTCTAATTAGTTATATACTAGCAGTGAATGAATTTACAGATGTTTTTTCTGATGAATTACCTGGTGTTGTTCCTGATCAGGAAGTTTAATTTACAACAGATTTGGTGAATGATGCTAAGCCTATTTCTAAACCCCCTTATTTAATGTATCAAGTAGAACTTGCGGAATTGAAAAAACAATTTCAATAATTTCTTGATAAAATTTTCATTCGATATAGAAATTCCCCATGTGGTGATCCTTATATATTATTGAAATGAGAGAAGGTTCTATGAGATTTATCATTGATTAAAGATCTCATAATAACATCAATATTAATAACATGTATACTTTTCCTCACATAGATGATTTGTTTGACTAGATCTAGGGAGGTCAATGTTTAATGAAGATTGATCTGGGGTTTGAGTACCATCAGTTGAAGGTGAAAGAGGATGAAATTATGAAGACAACATTATAGATGAAATATAGAAATTACAAGTTTATGCCATTTAGGTTATCTAATTCACCAATTGTATTTAGAAATTTTATGAATACAACCTTCCATCAGTTTTTGGATAATTTTGTTGTTGTGTTTATATAAAATATTTTTTTATATTCTAAAATCCATGAACAAACATTAAAGTTAGATAAGGACTATTTTTTAAACATTAAAATAAATGAAACTATTTCGAAAGTTTATTAAGAGTGATTTTTGGTTACAATAAACTTCACTCCTTGGAAATATTGTTTTTAAATATGAAATAACTATTGACCCTTCTAAAAAAAAGTTGTTGAAGAGTGGCCAAGCCCTACTTGTGTCACTAAGATTTATAGTTTTGTTTGATTATCAGGTTATTATCGAAGGTTTATTAAAAAAGATTATTGGTTATCTAACCCATTAACAAAGTTAAATAAAAAGGTGACAATTTCTTCATGACATGAGAATGTGATGTTTATTTTCCAGAATAGAAAAGGAGAATATTAAATGATCATATTTTGACCATGACTTCTAGAAATGTGAATTAATCATTTATAGTGACACTTCATTAAAATGGATTGTTGTTTCCTGATGTAGAATGACATGGAAATTTATTAAGCTTCATATCATTTGAAAACTAATGAGTTAAATTACCCTACACATGGTTTCGAATTATTTGTAGTTGTTTTTTCATTAAAAAATTGGAACAATAGTTTGAATGGAGTGAAGGGTGAAATATATACTGATAAAAAATTATTTAAGTATATCTTCACTCAGAAATAGTTGAACATAAGACAAAAGAGGTGGATGGAACTAATCCAGGATTATGATGGCTCGAATCACTATCATCCTGGAAAATAAAAAAGGCGGCCGATGCTTTTTGTATAAAAAGTAATTCTACATTAACCATGTTATGTTTGTAACATGACCATTTGGTTAATTATTTTATGAACTTTGGCCTTGAAGTTTTGGATTTAGGGCCATCCTCTATTTTCTTAGGTTTTAGTGCAGTCAAATTTCTCCAAAAGAATTAAAAACCTTAGAAGATGGATCAATCTTTACAAGAAAAGGTATAATATGTTAATAATGTTATGTTTCCCGATTCTAATATTGATGAAGAAGATGTTTTATTATTTGGAAAATTTTTATGTGTTCCATCTGATTTATAGTTTCGGAAAGAGTTGTTTACTGAAACTCATAGTTCTCTATTTTCCATTCATTCAGGAAGCACTACGATTTAAATAGACATTCAAGAGTATTAATGGTGTAATAGAATGAAAATATATATAACTGAATTTACCATGATGTGTTTGACTTATTAATATGTTATAGAAGACCAAAAATTATAGAAGGGGATGCTTCAACCTTTTCCAAAGCCAAACTGGAAATGGGAGAGTATATTATTGGATTTTGTGGTGATATTTCAAAATACTTCTCAAGGTAATAATGTGATATGGGTTATTGTTTATAAATTAAAAAACTCTACACATTTAGTTCCCATTCAAGATAAAATGTCTTTAGAGAAGCTTTCTAGAATTTATCTAGAATAGATTATGAGGTTACATGGAGTGCCTATCTCCATTATCTCAGAATATGAACCTCGGATCTTATAAAATTTTTGGAAAGGACTTTAGAATTCTTTTGGAACTTAGATAAATTTTAGTACATATTTTATTCCTCAATCTAATTGATAGTTTGAGTAGAAGATTCACACCTTAGAAGAAATTATTCTTTCATGATTAATGGATTACTATGAAATTTGAGATCGACATATTTATTTGGTTGAGTTTCCTTATAATAATTTCTTTTATTCAAGTATATAGATTTTACCTTTAGAGGAATTATATGGAAATAGATGTCGAACAATGTGTTTTGGGGATTATGTAGAAGAAATGATGTTAATATGTCCAGAGTTAGCAGAATAAGGAACACATAAATTTCAATTGATTTAGTGACATATAAGGGATGTTCAGAGTAGGTATAAGAGTTATGTAGATATCTAAAGAAAATTTCTTTCAATCTAGGAAGGTGATCATGTCTTGTTAAAAGTTTCTCCATGGAAAAGTGTGATGTGTTTTGGTAATAAGGGGAAACTAAGGCCTGGACTGTATGAAATCCTAGCGAAAGTTGTAATAGTTTCTTACCGAGTGGACTTACCTCCAAGTTTTTCTCAGGTACATAAGGTATTTTAGGTTGTAATTTTAAGGAAGTATGTACCATACTCATCTCATGTTTTGATATCTAGAGTAGTTCAGCTGGAAGAGAATCCTTTTTATGAGGAATAACCAGTTCAAGTTCTTGACCATAGAGAGAAAGTTTTATGAAATAATGTAATTCACCATGTTAATGATTTATGGAAAATCGATATGATTGAAGAGGAAACATGGTAATCTCAAAATTATATGATAGAAAAATACCCCCACTTATTTGATAAGTGAATAAAATTATGAGGAAGTGGTTTCCAAATAGGGGGAAGAATGCAACACCCTTGGTAATTATAGAATAAGAATTTTTCATTTATTAATATAATTAATTAGATAGTAATTTTACCTTAAAAGGGATTCTATATTTGATAGAGTACCTAACACACAATTATTATTTTCTCTAAGATATTGTGTTTCACATAAGGATGAGTTTTACACAAAAATAATATATTGTTAATAATACTATTTTATGTTGTAGTTGTTTCCATGTTTTTATGTCAATAGAAATAAATAGGACTAACTATATTATGTTTAAAAATGTTTATTAATTTTTTTACATTCATCAAATAAATTTGATTGGGTTAATATAATAATAAATACAATTTTAAACATTAAAGGCCTTATATTTTTAAAAGGCAGTTCTACTATATTTTAATGAAGAATCCATTTTAAATATACTTTTTAGAAATTTAATTGATTTTATATGTCAAAATAAAGTTCATTTTTAAATTCAAAACATAAAAATTAGGTTAGTGTGAATTTTTTGTATTTTTTTCTTCAAATTTTTATTTTTTAATAAATAGTGAAAAATAATAAATTTTAATTCGAAACTGTTATTTCATCAAATTTATTTATAGTGATAAATTATATTTTTAAATATTTTTTAAATTTAATTACATTTTTTATCAATTAACCCAATTTAGCTAATTTTAATCAATTTACCTTTGAAATTGTATATAAAAACTTATCAAACTATCAAACATTTTTTACTTTAAAAACTCACCATCACATCCCATCTACGGGGTTAAATTCAAATTAATTTTTTCAACTTATATGATTGTAATTTGAAAAAATGGGTTTCATATATGAAATCAGATTAATTTATAATTTATAATAAGTTCAACTTTGGTTTTCACCAAAAATATTATTGAAAGTGATTAAAATTAATTACAATGATTAAGAGAAAAATTAACTTAACAAGGGACTAAACCTTTAACATAAGTACCCAAATGACATAAAAACATGTAAAAAATCTATTGGATGGAAATATTTTGACCCTATCCTCATTTAGACCAAATTGGAACCATTATTGGGTCCACTAGACCTAGAAATAACATGTGTGTAATTCCCTTTTCAAAATTTACAAGAGTGTCACTCCTCCACCAATATAAAAAGGAACTCATCCCTCCCACTTTCTCACACATCTAAATCCACTTTGTATCAACCAATATATACTCAAATTGCTTATAAAAATACCTAAAATGATTCTATAAGCCTCACATTGGGAAAACATTCATCCAAGGAAGCCCTTTCGTGAAAACCAAAAGGAGTTACCCGAATAAGAGGCAACACTCCTCCTCAAGCTCTTTTATTTTATTTTATTTCTATACATAATCAAGTATTATTAATACATTCATACATAAAAACATAAGTATCATAAATATTCTAGAATATTTTTATGGTAATATGTATACCTACACTTACACACACATCCATCTAATGGGTAACAAACTTACTCTACTTGTGTATGGCGCACTATCACCTCACAAAATGATGTTCTTCATATTTAATTTACAACATTTAATGGGTGGGAATTAAGATGAAAATTATGTTTATATATGATATATATTATATTTATTATTTATTTATACTTATTTATTTATTTTATAACACATACCTTTATACATTCTATTTTGTGTAAATACGATAACATCATTTGGGGAAGTGTGGACTACCGCCTCCTCAAAGCGATGTGACACGTTCACACACTATATGGGACATATTAAGGATGGGTTTAATTAAATATATGTGTCATAAATAACTTATTTATGATATCCATTACATAAATACCTTTCTATAAATATAACAAATCATTTTCTTTAACACTTTTCCACAAACTAAAAAAGAGGTAACATCGTTCATGAATGTGTGGACCACTGCCTCTTTGAAGCGATGTGATTCCTTTTACATTGCCATAATTCAATATTTAACTATATATGATTAAATAAAATATTATATTTTATATAATTATACTTATTTAAATATTAATTATGGTTTACCTTCTTTCTAAAATGATCATTGAAAAATTGGAACGTTACTCATGCGTACGTACGATATACCATCTCCATGATTGTAAAATTGGTTCATTCTTCATAAAAATATTTCATCATTGGTTTTAAAATTGTAATTAATGTATATATATTATATTTATTTATTGATTATTATTCCTTATATGTTCATATGATAACCCATTTGACCATATCTAACTTACTAATGTCACTTTGACACATAAACTAAATATGGTCAAAACACCTAACATAAACATAATTGTTTAAGTAGTTTTATATAATTAATATAAGTTTATTATTTAGGTAGGTAACTACACACAAGGAAATTCAGACCCAAGGTAAGGGATTTTATTTCAATCTCCTTTCGTTGAGGCATTTCTTGATTATATTCAAAATTATTATTTATAAGGTGTATATATAGACCATTTAACATTATATATCCTTATTTTATTAATTCTCAAGTTATTTAATATGTTATTAAATTTTATTATTTCATTTATGTTATTATTTAAATGTTCGAATTGGTATAAATTTTTTTACTATTTAAAGATGCAATCCTTTCCTCATGTCAATATTCTTGATATTATTTTACATATTTAATTATATAATTATAAATGGTTTATAAATTGAATTGTATATCTACTTTTTAATATCATTCAAATATTTTATAAAACAAATATTTTTTGATGCATTATATGGAGCATTTTTACAAACAACAAAGGAATTTTCTATTCTTAACATACATGACAGAAATTATTTTTCCACTACCATGGGAATTATTTTATTTTTCAGTTCTGTTGTAAGATTTCATGTTTTATTAAATGAAGAAACTTAATTTTTATTTTTTAGGAATTTTGTTATTCAATATGGGTTTTTAAATGGATTTATTATTATAATATCTTGAAATGTTTTCCTATGATTTCAAATTAATTATTATGAGTGATACGTTGAAAATTTCAATCTTTTATGTGTTATGATTATAAAAATTGTACTTGGACATTTGACAACTAGTTTCATAATAAACCAATGACCAGTGGTTCCCTGATAAAACAATGATGATTGGGTCTATGATAGCCCTTTAATTCATTGGGTATGGAAGTCAAACATATAGATACTCTATTTGTAAGAGTTACATGTATGGAAGTCAACTATATGGATATTAACATTAAATTAGTGACACGTACAAGGGTATTCCAAGTTACCTATATGTATTTTATATGTCTGTTATGGTCTTTATGGTAGTATTTTGTTTTTAAAAAACATATTAAATGATATTATTATCAAAGGAAAGTATTTAATACTAATTAAGGTGAAACTTATTACTTCATGTTAAAGTTTTTTACATGTTTTTAATATTTATAAAGGGAATAACAGTTTAATTATTTTTATACCCCATACTAATATTTTTAAGCTCAACCCACATTTTTTATTTTTTTTAATAGGAATTAAGGATGAGTAAGGGATTAGAATAATTCATATTGATTTTTTATTAAAGATATCATGCTTTATTTTAAATTTTTTAGATTATGGAACAATGGATATTTTTCCAGAAGTGTCCACTTTGTATTTTATTTTTTCTTTTATGTATGATTTGTGGACTAATTATATAAAACATAAACCTGAAAAGATCCTTAATGTGACAGAATGTAAAATTCATGACATAACTCAATATAATATATTGTTTTAAGGTAGGGTCATTATAAAACTATATTCTTGATATTTATTTCTTTTTATATTTGAAATAAAATCATCATTAGATGATAGACATGGAATTTAATGAGATTAATTTATTTAAATAAAAAGTCTAAGATATCAACATCTATAAATATGAAAGGGAAAAATCCTTCCTTGACTTTTCCATTAATAACATTTCATTCAAGGTGCACTCAATGTAACCAGCTTATCCATGAATTGTATCACTATGATTTAAGATAATAAAACTATGTTCACGAGTCATTATGTGAATTATTAATTATCTCATTGTCATATAATCATTACACAAGATCACAAATGGTAATATCAAATGATATATAAACATTAGGAATCCCTACTGGTGGGTATGTTCACATAATCTCCCATATCGGAGAATACCATGTGATAACATCATGAGGTAAAGTCTCATATACTTATGAGTACTCAAAAATGACGGTCAACATACTACATTCACCATCATATAATGTTTTCCAACTATAAAACAAGGTTTAATAATATAATCATGGTATATTAAGGTTCTTATATTTGTAGTGAATGACTACTCTCTTTTCAATGCAATAGATACATTGGGACATTAGTACATTAAAGTCATATAGAACTATGAATGTTATTTAAAAAAATATTTTAATAAATTTTAACTTCTTTGAATATAACTATCATCCAAAGTATACACAATTGGTTCTAGGACACCAACTCCCATAAATACTGTCCACTCCATGGTATCAATTTCACTTTTCTTCTTTGTATTCTTAATTAAATACCTCCAATTATTGACTTAACCATCAAAATGGTAAATAAAAATAGTTACCATTTTATTATTTGAACATCCAAAAACATTGAATATACACTATAATTAATTTATCCATTATTCAACTTTCTCTGGGTTTAAAGGTCCATCAAAAGAGGGAAGGCGTGGTTTCAAGAAATACTTCACTATGTATATATTAATATATAAGATTTATATTTTAATATTGCATGATTTCTACCATTTATATGCTTCCATATTTTATTTAACACAATGAAAATGTTCGTTACCCTTAATCTAATCAATTAATGTTACTAGTTCAAAATGATATTTTCATCTTGATGCCTTTCAACCACAATCTATTTATTACCTCTATGGAAATAAAATCTACAAAAGACATAGGTTCAGATAAAGTGACATGAAAATCCTCAAAATCTATATTAAGAGTATATAACAATAAATTATAACATATTAAATGTGTATTTTATCATTTTGGACAATAAAAATATATTACATGCACTTTTTCATAGAAATTATGTTGTTATCCTTACTTAGAAAAAAATATCGAGTTTTTTAAAGAAATGTATCTTTATGATTGAAGGATATTATTGGATTTCTATGGTACACAAAAACTCTTAAACACCTAAGGATATCGATTCCAAAGAAAAATTTCCCAATCTAATGGCACAGTGGTGAGAACATCCATATGAGAGTAGGCCATGGATTACTAAAATCATTGATAAAAAGGTTTTATTTCCTTGAGATGAATTATGAGAACTTTTTTGCATTATAAAACAAACCAATATCATAGTTCACTTTTGAATCTTCTATTTTACTCTCTATAGAGTCTAAAAGAACTTAAATATCAAAATTTATGGCTCTCAGATGTTGGGAAAATTAAATAAATGAATTCGCATCACCATGTAGGACATTTGGGAAGCCCAAGAAAAGCAAGAATTCACTCTAGTTCATTCACACAAGTACCTAAGACAAGTACATTTTCATTTTCCCTTCACGGATGTCCACCATCTGGTCTATAAACAGACCCCTCCGCCTTAAATTTTTGGATGATTAATGATCTCTTGGATGATGAAGTGAGGTGATAGCTCTGGTCGAGAAACTCCTTTTACCAAGTATTACATCAATACTTGGGTGACCTATTATGTCCATCTCCCTATATAGATGATTCCCCCTCCTAGGAGAGCCACCTAGGTAAGAACCCATATGGATGAACCACCTTGGTGGTCCCCCATATGGGAGAATGACCTTTGCGACCCATACCTAGGAGAGACATACCCGGGTGACCCGTACATAGGTGATCCATAATTGGGTGACCCACACCTAGTATACCCACACTTGAGTGATCCATACCTTGGTGAAAAATTCCTGGTTTACCCATACATGGTAAATTCATACTTGGGTGAACTCGATGATCCCTATCATGGGCCAGGGAAGGTAGCTCGACACTGGCCTCCATGGAAAGTAGAGAGTCACAACATGAAATATTTAGTTTGGGTTGATGGAATTTTGGGTTGAGACACATAAAAACCTCCCTCTCATTCCAAATCACTGGGAGTCGAGATAATCTTCAAGGACCCATAAATATGGGCATCATCCTAGGTGTTTTCCAAAACTAAAGAAAATCACCATGGGTCATGTTACACATCATGGTTTAAAGAATATGGGCATCATACTAGATGTAAGCCCCAAAAAACCAAATAACTAAGATTTATGATACTCCCCATGGTTCTAAAAACATGGGAATCATCCTAGGTGTAAACCCCAACTAAAAAACCACCACGAGTCATGATAATGCTCATGGTTATAATGATATGGGAATCCTCCTAGGTGTAAGCCCTAATGAAACCAAATCATCATGAGTCGGGATACTCCTCATGGTTCTAGAAATAAGGGAGTAACTCTTGGAGTCATTCACTAGTATTTCTTGTTGGAGGACACACCCCTCATGTCTTTTGTTACCCCTGCTTACAAAAAACATTATAGTATATGGGAACATCAAGGAATTTTATCTCCCCCGTAGCCCCAACCTCACACACCAACAGATGGAGGAGATTTTTTGGTTTTTCAGATCTTTAACTTCCTCCAATTTCTTACAATGATAATAACCCATGTGGTCTTAGAGGTTAGTAATGATCATAAAATCTACATGATCAGATGAATGTCTCGACAGAGAATATATTTTCGGATCTCACACTTACATTCCTTTAGAGGGACTCTATAAGCGAGGTTCCTCAAAGATAGACATCAATCCATAGGGCCACATATTCGGTATAAGCCCCAATCATACCCACTCAAAAGGGACTCTTATTCTATATAAGTCCCAAAACCATGTCACAATCATCTCAAAGGGCCACATACCCTACAAGACAAACCATCAAAGGGACCCTATAAGAGTGGGTCCTCAATATAACTGAACTATGCAGGATTTGATTCTCATCCAAATGGGATACCTATGAAGCATCACATAGGTTAAAAGCCAGCACCCCATATAAACCCTAATTTCATTAAAGACACATTCCTAGTATGGTCATATCCAACATTGTATCCCATATTCCTTCTAGGTTCCTCAGACTACTTCAGTGTAATTCCCATAATAAACTTTTACTAGGAACCTTTCTACTTTACATACTTTATAAATGACATTAAAATTTACTATTTGGTCCTCATCACATGAAATTAAAAGGTATGATGTGTCCCATTAAGTGGAACTAACCTACATGGTTTCTAATTTCATTCACTAGGATATTTAGGAAGCGCATCTCATGAGCCTGACCCAAATATCAAAGCACCTTCTGTCTCCCTGGATGATAATAAATACCAAAGTGACCATTTTGTGGCTTAAAAACATCACCATGATAATAAACAACCAAAGAATATCTAATCTGTTCATAAGTGAGTACAATTAATAGAGACTCGTAGATACATACAAATATCTCCATCGATATATAAACATGATTCTAAAGTTTATCATGCCAATATTTGATTGTTAATTTAAGGGAGACCCATTTCATACTTGTTAGTTAAGGAAAGATTTTTGAATATGTCTTAAATCATTAAGAGAATACAAAATATGGAATAATTCCCCCCAAAAGGGTGTAATGATCCCAAACAACCATCCTCTAGACTAATGACAATCCCTAATCATTATTGGGACATTTAACAACATCCTCTTACTAATGGAAATTAGGTTCATAAAACATCTCGAATAAGGGAACCTTTGGATGTTTCTATCTCCACAAACAGAACCTTTTGGAATCTCTTTGAAAATAGTGATCCCTAAATGGATGATTTCACAACATTCAAACCACCACAATCAAATATAAAGGGATTGATGTTTACATTAAAAAAATGGGGAACCTGGCATGAATCCTTAACCAAGACGACTGTTTCACCCACATTTCAGGCCCATTTCACTCTCAAAATAAAAGAGTGAAAAACAATACAATCGATTATTCATGTGTTAATTTATTAAGATTCTACTTTTATGAGGTTTTCTTATTTTTATTTTTCACATATATTTTAAGAAAATTCAACCAGATATCCCTTTGGGCCAAATGAAATCATAACATTTACTACAAATATAATCTTTGTCCACTACACAAGATGGGTCCTTAACAAAATAAAGGATTCCATCACAAATCCAATGTCTTAAATGTTGGGTTTTAAATGTACTAGTAAGGGAGTACCACCTAAATGGTTCCAGCCCAAACCTAAAAGATACTTTAATATCCCTCCATATTATGAAGCCTTTCTAGTCTTCCACTCAATGAATTTTAGAAGGCTAGATGTAAACAACACCAGTAACTATATAGAACCATTTATATAGCCTATCCTGGGTATACTACAATTATATTTTCCCTTATCTCAGGGAGGGGGATCAACATGCCCCTAATAGCCTCACCCAAACATCACTTGGGTCCCTCCAAAGGGCTTCTATAAGTAGTTGTTACCACCAATTTAATGAAGTTTCAAGCCGTCAACATGATGGGGGTGTTTTCCTCAGAGTTGTTCCTAGGAAACTCAGACCTAGGAAAAAAAGATGGGATGCTGAATCCAGTGACCCGACAATAGGGATTAGGGGTGCACCACTGTTCTCGCTCAAGAATTCATCATTTGATTTTTTTAGTAAGCCATGAGTAGGAACAAACAACTTCCCACACTAGCCAAGCCTTCTAGAATAGTTCGACAACATCTAGAGAAGACCTCTAGTCAAACTCAGCAAAAAATTGTGAATTTGTGAAAACATGTCCCTACATCAATCAAGCATACCAACCAAATATAGTGGAAATCAATGAGAAAGAGTACACAACTAGGAAAATCAATCATGGATTCCATCCTAGCATATTAGAAATAGTGAAATATGCTGGAAATACCTTGAAAAAATAGGGTGAAGACTCTTATCTCTACCCCTACACCTAAGTACAGTTAATACCTACCAGAAATAAATAGAGGAAAGTAGAAGGAACCCACCCTTGATCTTTCCACGTAATGTGTATATATCTCCATTCTAGTGACTAAATTTACATAAAAATCATGAAAATGTTGAAAGGGAGGATGAAAATTTCTACCAACATCCTTCAAACTTTCTTGGATATAATAACGACAATGGCGATGGAAGAGGGTAGACACACAACACCATTCTCACATGTGGGGTGGCTCATGATCACAAAATGAGGGTCAATCCAAAGAATACACACACATACACTCCAGTCCAATATGTTCATGGGAATAACTCCCTAATGATATATAGACAACCAGATACAGACCACAACCCTATTCCAACTAGAGGTCACTAGTATACCCCAATGGCTATTATAGGGTATAAATAAACCACAAATAAAATTCCTTAGATATGAAGATAAATTCCGGATGTGAAATAGGATCCAGTAAAAAATTATTCCATATATGAAAGTCATAATTCCAAATAATCATCCCAATTAACCCACAAGAAGGAATCTAAAATGAAGCCTCACCAAATGCAATTAGAAAATGAAGATCCCATATGTAATCTCTCTCTTCATAATGGTGGAGTTCTTGAATCCATCAAAAAATTATCTGTGGTAGTTCTAGATCCACCTCCCCCATTACCAAATTATATGAATAGTATCATTAGTTTTAGAGGTCCTCCCCAACCTCTCTCTATGAATACTTGATTCATGTCTAGAATATGATCGATTTCAAGAGCCCATCTACTAATGAGCACCATAGAATCTCTACGTGTGGCCCAATGATCAAACATTAAGGAGTACCTTTCCTTGATATCGTTTTCCCTGAATTTCCTCCATAGTGTATACATTGTCAGAACAATTCTCACTGTCGAAAATCAATATTGATGATAGTCCTCCCCATAACAGCATTTCAATTTGTAAAATAGGTCCTTCCCTTTCTGATATATTAATGATAAAGCCCTCCTACCATAAGGAACATGGGAAAATGAGGTCAATCATGCATGATGCATTGTCAATAAAAAGTGAAATCCTTTCTAAGTCAGAAGATAACCCAATGCACCAATGATTCTCTGAACCACCCTTGGATAGACTGCCTTCTATTATAATAGAGGAAGTACCTACTAATCTTGTTTATAATAGAGAAATAGGGAAGCGTCCACTTTGGTCAGACAAGTTTGAAGATCCTCTAGAGAAATAAGAAGAATAAATATTGAACATTAGGAGGAATTTAGATAGAGATGACATACAAACCATGTTTTGGATTTTATCCACTCCACATTACAACATTCCTAAGGTATTGTTGAAAGATTTTGTGTACGACATCCACCTTAATATATGGAACACTCTTCAACACTTTAAATAAATATTATTAAATTGTGATGAATATACAAGCCACATCAAGGTAATAGAATGGATAAAATGACAAATTGAAATGGAAACTATCCTCACAATGATACACCCAAAATTGGGAAAACAGTAAGGATCCTTTCAGTGTGCATGTCTGGATGTGTTAAAATAATTGTTTCAGCTAATATTAAATGCCCCATCTAATGTTCATATCATATGATAGTGTGAACATGAAGAATTTAATTTAGCCACACTCCCCAATCTTCTATTCCCACTAAAAGTGACATCATGCAATGTCATATGCTCAGGTCAGCTTCAGAAAATAGATTCTATTCACAACAGATGGTACTCTTAGTAGAAAATGGCCCTGACTAACTACATAAACAATGGGACAAAAGAGTCTAAGACATTGGAAAAATATTGTATCAACCGCCTGAGGATGTTAATAAAGCCTCATACCTATGGGAGGAAAATCATAAGGCATATCCAATGTCTTTAGAAGTAGTTAGCTCAGGTTAAAACTATACAATACTCCAAAACCATATTCAAACACAAATCTGTAAAACTAAGAACGCATATATGGAAGTTGTGACTATTACAACCTAAGAACAATTGCAACCTACAAGGCTTGGGGATTTTTTAATACAACCATCGAGATCATAAAAACATGCATGAAAGTATATTTATAGGGAGCAAGAACAGCCCCAACCCTCAAGGCTGGGGGATTTTTTGCATAAAAAAACTCCTCCTTAATAGATGTTGATCTTATACTGAGTAGGGGGAACCCCACATATTGAATCCTCCCAGTTAGTACCATCATTTAACATAGTGTCCTATCATGGAACATGAGTGAAACAATTATATAAAGATTCCATTCAGATTAACATTTATCAAACAATTCCAGGAGGACCAGTGAAGGAGAGGATGAGGCATCATGGTGGGTGAAAACAAAAGAAATATCTTGAAGGGATTGAAAAAGTTACTGAAATGCATTAAACATTGGCGAATATTGTTAACACCACCCTTGTAGATTCTACAGAACATGAGGCCAATACATAGGATCAAGAGGAGGAAGATGTGGTTCATAATATGGTCCACACAAAAATGATTGAAGGAGGTGTGTATACCTGAGACAAAAGGATTTCTCTGAATTTAGGGATTAACACAACCACTACATTACTACCATCTTATTGAGCATCTTCTAAACAAAAGGTTCAACGTAAGGTTTTTACCCACCCACCCACCTAAGACGCTAAAACCCACACACTTACATAAATATTTTCTTAACAGGAGGAAGATATGAATGAGTTGATAAGAATCAACATAGAATTACTCTGAGGGAACATTTCTTCTAGATATATTCTATAAGAAGAGCCTCAAAATTTACTCTAAACTGATGTACCTCAACAAAGAGAGTTCACCCTATAACTAAAGTATTAATAGAACATATAATCGACGTGCGAGACTCACTGACAATATATATGCACCACACAATAGTGAGATATCAAAATTTACCTCCTCTGGGCTCACAACTTGGGCTGGGTTAGGAACATCCTCAAAGACTGACCCCTACATGCTACACACCGCTGGTACACACAGAGATTCCATAGATGGAGCTGTCTATTGGTTACCCTACTCAATCTCCTATCCAACCAGATATCCCTCAAGGGATTATCACCACCATTTATTCATTAAAAACTTTATATGAATATATGGATGAGCTATATGCACCATTGCATCTAGAAAATATTCCTTAACAAGAACGGGTGGACCAGATCCCACCTCCTAAAAATTTTGGGACCCAAGTATTTTTATTTTTAATGGATCATGGGATCTAGAGTAGAATCTGACACATTTTTTTCCTAATGTGATCCCATTATGGGGACACCTGCACAACAAGAAGTAATGAAATAGAGATTATTCTTATAGGCACTGCATGGGACAACCTTCATAAGGTACACTGATTTTCTAGATAAATAAATAGTGGGATGGAATGATCTTCATTGATAATTTATCTTTCAATTAAACTCAATATTGAATAAGGCAATAGTCCTTGACCTCTCGAAATAAAAAAAATTGGAGAAGAAAAGGGAGTTGAATTTCAATGCTAGATGGAAGGGTTGACCAGCACCCTAAACCAACAACTTACCTAATAATATTTGTTGTATATCTGTATATATAATATTTCTAATGAGTTTCTCACACCACTAATCCATGTGAAATATATAGGAGGATTTTAATATCTCATCGCAATCACTCAAAAAATGGAATACTCCATTTTTTGAACCTAGGCCTGTCCAAAGTAATTCCATCTACTCACATGAAGAGAATAGGGAAATCATAGGCTTCCAAATTCATGATTAAGCCACACATACACTAGAATCAACTCAAAATCCCAAGACATATCATGTGGAACCCCCTCCTAAGCATCAAAAATAATGTCTGACTCATCATAATGATTTATGTGATAAGATAAGAAACTAGTTTGAGGAGATAAAGAAAAAGTTTTATTCATCAGAGATGACTAAGAAGAAGGAATCTTAATCGAGGATTTAGAAAACAACTTGATCATGTTTCCATAGTATAAGAGACTTTATTGGTATAGTATTGAAGATCTCCAAAACTATTTCCCCTTCCACTGAACATTGAGGAGAACTATCTAGGAATTCATTATTGTTTTAAATATATCTTGTAAACAATGATGGACTCTAGACATGTGAAGATGGGAATGTCACCCACACATGTAGTGTGTGTTTATTCAGCTAATAAATGGTCATAATGGTGGAAAAAACATAGGAATATGAAATAGCGTGGAGATGCTGCAACAAAGATAAACGACAGGACTAAAATTCAGCTTCCTTCTTTAGCCGTTAATAGGGATTCAAAAGGAGAATGACTGATCCCTCACTATGAGAGACGGAGAAGATCTTGGCGATTTCCTCTCATCGGTGAATGATAGAAAATGAGGAGATGAGGATTGAGGATCTATGAGACGAACGATCATGACAAATCTCAATGGATTTCCAAGGACAATCGAACCCCGACAGCAACCGATCTAGACTCTAGGTAGGGGTTTTATTTCTAAGTGATTTCCTTCCCATTCATTCTTTCAAATGACGAACGTGGATCAACCCATAAATGTCATGACCCCAACCCCAAATTCCTAGAATCGGTTCCTAAAACATGGGGTGTAATTGTTTTCATAAATACATGAATAAAATAATTAAACATATTGTATTAATATATAGGATCAATTCTGTTTAGGTTCTGGAAAGAAGACACTTCTGACTTGCTTCTTTAGCTAAAAAATGATACCTGATTTTTTTAAAAAAAAATAGGGTGAGAAAAAAATGCCCAGTAAGGGTTTTAGAACATTTAATGAAATCCCCCTTTTAAAATAATAACCTTTGAAACAATAAAAATCATTTTCTTAAGAGGAAAACATTACTTTTTGAGGCACATCATAAATATTTTCGTAGGTTACTTGCAATTTTTTTTCCAAAAGACATTTTATACAAGATAATTGTGCTTACATAGAAACATCAAATATAACATGAATCATAGTGCACATATGTATACAAGAAATTCATGAAATGTGAATAATTCATAAATTGATCAATCTAACTCTAAAATCATAGTTTTAATCATAATCATTCATATCATGATTCATTATCACTAAAAATAAAATTTATATAACCTTAACATTAAATACCCTTTCCTTGTATAAATATCCATTTGCATGATTATGCCTTATACGTTTATCACTTTTATCATAGAGGATTCTTAGCCAAGGGATATTCAATTAGTCAAACAATCCCTTGGTTGATTATTTTCCATTACAAAATGTGGGAATGTATAATGCCCGACATTGTCAAGGCCTTGCGCCAAGATTGTATGGGTAAAAACAAAGCATAATTGTAGTTAACTTCCATACATAGTTATGAACAAATCTAGCATCATGTTCATACATTATTTCACTTTACTCATGAGATTCATCACTTTACCCAATGCTTTGGAGCACTGTATAATTCAGGGCGCACTCGTCACATAATTTAAGTCCAATACATTCCTCATATGTCTTAGTATGGTCTTATATTCATAGGGTTCCATACTTACATTATTATTCCATAATTTGTTTTACATACAAGTTGATAACTTAAATGGATTATTCTAAAATTTAAAAAGAACTAGAAATGTTAGCTTCATATTTAACGGTGATGTGCATGAACTAAAACAACATACTCTTGAAGATGTATTAAAAACTAGTACACATAAAATAATGGGTTTTCACATGGAATAAAAACCTTTTCATTAAACCCTTAAGAAGGTGACCACTTCCAAATCATGTATTCATGATTTAAATTTGTGATACTCATTTAATCCAAGCAATTTTGATTGTTATATAAAGGATTTAAAACATAAACTTAAGTAATCAGAGGCATTTATTGTGACAAATTGGAAAACAATGCCTAGATGTAAAATCATTATCTTATAGAGATTTTCTTTTTTGTTAAAGGAGAAATAATCACATGAGCTTATATATGCATGTATTCTTTGTTATTAAACATAAAAACAATTTTTACAACATAGATAGCATTTATTTAAACATTGGGAAGCCAGAATCAAAATACTTATATGTATAATCATATGGGTATGAAACCAATATGAAACCTTTTCTCAAGATGTATTCTTGGGGTTTTCCCTACCTGAAACAAGATTTAGTAAATTCTTTCAACATAATTCAATCACTAGGTATATGTTTCGTGAAAACCCCATTTTGGATTTTTTAGATAAGCATACATATATATGTATAAATATAGATTAATACATAACCATTTCAAACATGGGTTCTGCATATTAAAATAAGAAGAAATAAACCTATTTCATGGGTTACATGTTTTTAGTATATCAGTTCAAACAAAACATCATTAAATAAGAAGAAAGACACAAAATGGTTTCATTTTTATTAACACGATATTATATATATTGTTCTCACGATTGAAAACATGATTAACCCCCCCTGAAAGTGCTTCATACCATAAAAAACATTGAAACATTGTCAATTACTTTCAGACCATGTAGAATTGGAGTTATTCCAAATTTTATGTACTTATATACTTATATGAATAACACTGTAACAAAATAGGAAAAAGTTTTACATGTAGAAAAAGGAAACATAAAATTCTTTAGATGTGTTATATACGTAAAAAACACATTTAGAAAACCTTATATGAGTTAATATTAAGAAGCATTATCAGACTATATATTTATATATATATAGATTAATTTATACACAAAGGGATAAAATTATTACAATAATAAAACATAAAAAATTGATCCCTCACCTGGTTTGAAGGGGGAAGAGAGGCTTAGGGAGGGTGCTAGAAGCTTTAGAAGATGAAGAACTGGGAGAAAGTAAGTGCAACGGGTTGTATATAAGCTATATTATACATAAAATATATAGAATATTTTAATGAAACTTACTATAAACTTGAGGCCCACTCTGTATATAAATTTTTTGGGGGTAAGAGTTTGTGGAAAACGAGCGACAAACAGGGGCCACTAGCGTCATGGGCATGGAAGAAAAAATGGTGAAAGTGGGTGTGGAATAAGCCAATGGTGCGGCACAAATGGAGGAAGAATAAGATGCCGTGGGGAGGAAAATCTGGAAAACAAACAGATAGCTAGGATTAAATTTTTCCTTGATATGATGATTGGGGTGAATCCGCACGATTTAAAAAGAATGATCGATCGAGATTAAATATCGACTTGATCAAATGGCTAAGGAAGTACGTAGATATTTTAAAAAATACAGATGGTGTAGATTAAATCATGACGAATTGGATGGATCAGATCGATGCAGTAATTTTAAAAGAATTGGATGACCGAGATTAGATCCATCGAGATAAGATGGCATAGAGAAACATGGAGATATACCACGACTGTTAGGAATCGAAGTCCGAACCGAAATGGATGACTCTGATCATGTGATAAGAGATTTGATAGTCCAGATCCTGTATATCCTTAAAAACCTTATCCCACATCAAAATAGAGGAAGTTACTGAGCTCTCATATAAGCATGAGGTGTCCGACCTTATGCCAGATTACTCTCTCTCGCCTCCCGGTACAGCCCCATACCAGGTTCTGCGTGTGCGCTCTGCACCAACCCTTGCCGTTGTGCCGCCCCGCATGGTGGCACTCTCTGGTTCCCTTGTGTGTGCTTGAAGAGCACACACACATGCCCACTGGCCGACCTGTGTTGAGGTTGAAGAATAAGGCTCGACTACCTACTCTTGTATTAGCACATTCTGCCTCTTCATCCAAGCTAGAGGGGTGGCCCGAAGGGTATTTTTTAAATAAGTTATCTTTCAAAATAAACTATAAAATCATATAAAATAGAAATAATCAATTTCATTTTTTTATAAAACATGATTTCTTTTTTAACTTGGGAAGATTAAAGTAAACACTCAAGATGCCTTTATACTAAAAATACTAGTAAGAATGTTATTTTTTTAAATGTTTACAAAAGAAAGATTAATATAACCATATAAAGTTGATTTATAAATAGAATAATTTTAATTTAAAATATCTATTGTATCATATTAAAATATTGAAAACATTTCAAAAATTTAAATTTTTTTTTTGAAATACCTACATAAGTTTTTGAATCCTACTAAGTTTTATAAAGTATTCACTTAAATTGAAAACCGTGATGTTAAAGATGATACTTAAGATGTGTTAAATGCATCAAAATAGATATTATTCTCAAGTTGTATAGTTTTATGAAAATTAATACAATATATATTAAATTTTTCACTTAAATTTATTTGGGTTTTTCAAGTTACTAATAGTCAATTTATTTTAAATTCAAGCTACCCTAAAAGGAAAACAATGGTCGTAAGCATCTCCTACAGTCACCTAAAGAGGTAACGGTCAGATTAAGGATTTATAAAAACATTAATTGTGGTATTCCAAGTTCAATACGATTTGAAGAATATGGTGCTTATCATACCACTTATGCTTAGTATAGCTGTCATGGTTCTAGACATGATGTTTTTCATTCTGACTGACCTGAAGGATCTTCTCTATTTATCGGGTCTCTTTGTTGCGTTAGGTGGCCTCCCGGTGGCTCTGATAGGGCTTTTTGTATGTATTTTTGGTAAGTTGGAGCAATGTAACCATTTTAGTGTTTATATAATAAAGGAATTATTGTGTTCATTTGAAAGTGTTGTTCGGATAGCATGAAAATTAAACAGAATTAAACCATAATATTTTTATTTCATGAGAAATAAGTTTTGGGGAATCACATTATCCCCCAATTAACATGAATTGTGTCCTTGAAATTCATTTCATATAACCATGATAAAAAGACTCTCTGACATTCTTTACAATATCCTCCATCATGGAGGATCCTCATGTGCGGTCAGTTGAATTCCCAAATTGGTGTTTAATTATTCCGCTTCCATGGCCCATACACACCTCAGACAGTAAGGGTTAAACTATTGAATTTCACACTTGTGCTTTGAGAGGGAGGCTTGAATGGTAGAATGTTCAGAGATATCCGAATGAAAAAACAATCTATGAACTCGTCGGACTATCTCTTTTCCGAGAATGTCAATGTCATAGATGTGGGCATACAAACTGAAGCTCAGGATTTAGTACATGTAGGCTGCGCAAAGGTTCCCTTCCAAGGTAGCCTCTTGAAACCTTTCCATGGTGGTGAAGTTTCAGGATAGAGTGAAGAATAGGAAAAGACCTCCATGGTACTTTCCCCTTCACCTATACTCAGTGAGTTCGATAGTGGCTATGTGGTGGTAGATATAGGCATTCCCTTAACAGAAGATAAGAATGTATGGACTGTTCAATACCGTGTAAAAATGTTTTCATGTTATTCAAAGGTTTGTAAAGGGAAGGTATTCTTCTGCACAGGTTTTGACCATAATGTCCTCTAGTATATCAATGGGAAGAAATAATATATGGGTTCGTCCTTCCATCTAAAAATATTTTTTTTTCATAAAATTAAAATCAATGAAACTCTTCCAAAAGCACAAACACTGAAAATGTAGGAGAAAGAAGAAACAATAAGTTGTATTTTCATAAAAAAACGGGTACACAACATCCATGACTAATGGTTTCTCCAGTTCCCAATTACATGAATCCCCAAATTTTTTTTGAAACTCTTGATCTCCCTAAAGCAAATGAAACCCGAGTAGTCTTTTTCAATATCATGGGTACATTTATGGTGTCTCTAGAGTGAGTCATGAGGGGTGTAAGGCCGAGTGACATCAGTATGTACTTGATGTATGTAAAAATAATGAAAGGCCTCAATTTCAAAGATTTCAATTTCCATTACTTGACCATAATGTCCATAAGATAGGATTTGTCACATATATACTGCACGGAGGTCACCCGCTGCTGCAGCTTCTTGGAAATCCATGAGGGACTCGATTCCTTCTACTGCGGTGAAGCATCTAGAAAGACCCGCGAAATACTTTCCCCGATGAGAATAAGATGATAATTGGATTTGAATCATAAAGAGGTAGTCTAAACTCTATACCTGGTGATGTTGAAGTACATTGGGAGATTTTGACACATCGTAGAGGTGTTTTCATGTCATATGAATGTGTGCATAGTTTACAAAGTTGTCATGGATAGATGTAGAAACTATGGTTTCTAGAGCCTCGATAGGAAGAGGCAAAAGATTTGTATTTTCTTTTTTCATATGAAAATTAAGAAAACATCATACTTAGTAATACTTAAGTAAGTTGTTTTGTTCAGTTCTGGTTTTCCAGTAAACCAATCCTGTGATACCAACTGTCATGAACCCAACCCCAGATGTTTGGAATCGGTGCTTGAAACATGGTGTGCAATTTTTTTCAAAAATACATGCATACAAAAACTACACATCTTGTCTCAATACATAGGATCGATTCAGTTTAGGTTATGGGAAACTAAACACTTCTAACATGCTTCTTTTGAAAAAAACTGATTCCTGAAAAATTTTATTTAAAAAAACACAGGGTTAGCACAAAATTCCCAGTAAGGGTTTTAAAACATTTAATAAAATCCCCTGTTTAAAAAAACAACATTTTAATCAATCATAAAACGTTTTCTTAAGAGGAAAACATTACTTTGTGAGTCACATCATCAATATTTTTGTAGGTTACTTGAAAACATTTTTCCTAAAGACCTTTTATAAAATATAATTGTGCTTATATGAAAACATCAAATAAAACACGAATCAGAGTGCACATATATATACAAGAAATGCATAAAATATTCATAATTCATAATTTGATCAATCCAACTCTAAATTATAGTTGTAAACATAAACATTCATACCGTGATTCATTAGCACTAAAAATGAAATTCATATAACCTTAACATAGATACCATATTCTTGTATAACTTTCCATTTTATTGATCATGCCTTATACATTTATCAACTTTATCATAGAGGATTCTTATTCAAGGGATATTATATTAAAAGAACAATCCCTTGGTTGATCATTTACCATTATAAAATGAGGGAATGTATAATGCCGGACATTGTTATGGCCTTGCACCAAGTCCGTATGGGTAAAAACCCAACATAATTTTGGTTAACTACCACAAATAGTTGTGAAAAAAGATAACATAATGTTCACACATCATTTCACATTACTCATGAGATTCATCACTTTACCCAATGCATTGGAGCATTGTATAATTCTGGGTGCACTCGTCGCATAATTTAAGTCCAATACATTCCTCATATGTCTTAGTATGGTATTATATTCATTGGGTACCATACTTACATTCTTATTCCATAATCCTTTTTACATACATGTTCATAACTAAAATGGATAATGCTAAAATGTAAAAATAACAAGACTTGATGGCTTCAGATTTAACAGTGATGTGCATGAACTAAAATAACATACTCTTGAATATGTAGAAAAACTAGTACACATAAAATAATGGGTTTTCACATGAAATATCAACATTTTCATTAAACCCTGAAGAAGGTGACCATTTTCAATTTATGTTTTCATGTTTTAACATTTTGATACTCATTTAATTCATGCAATGTTTATTGTTATATAAAGGATTAAAAAATAACGTTAAGTAATCCGAGGCATTTATTGTGCAAAATTGGAAAATAATGCATAGATGTAAAATTATATCTCCTGTAGAGTTTCTTTTTTGTAAAAGGATAAATAATTACATGAGATTATATATATATGTTTTCATTGTGCTTAAACATAAATTAATTTTTTGGACATAGTTGGCATTTATTTAAACTTTGGGAAGCTATAATAGAAATACTTATATGTATACTCATATGGGTATGAAACCAATATGAACCCTTTACACAAGATGTATACTTGGGGTTTTCCTAACCCGAAGCAAGATTTATTAAATTATTGCAACATAATTTAATCACTAGGGATAGGTTTCGTGAAAACCCCATTTCATATTTCTTACATAAACATACATATATATGTATAAATATACATTAATACATAACCATTTCAAACATGGGTTTTTCATATTAATTTAAGAAGAAATACACCCATTTCACGGGTTACATGTTTTTAGTATATCATTTTAAACAAAACATCATTAAAGAAAAATAAATACCCAAACTGGTTTCATGTTTTTAAATAAAATATTATATATATCATTGTCACGGTTCAAAACATGATGAACCCCTAGAAAGTTATTCATATCATAAATCATCATTGGAACATTGTTAATTACATTTAAAGAACTAAAACTATGTAGTATTGGAGTTCTTCCAAATTTTATGTACTTATATACATATATTTATAACTGTGGAAGAAAATAGAAAAAGTGTTTTCATGTAGGCAAAAGAAACATAAAATTCCTTGCATGGGTTATATACATCAAAAACAAATTTAGAAAACCTTACATGACTTAAAATTAAGAATCAGTATAAAACTATATATATATATAGATTCATTTATACACAAAGGTATACAATTTGTACAACAAGAACACTTAAAAAATTAATCCCTTACCTGGTTTGAAGGAGGAGAGGCTCGGGGAGGCTTGCTAGAAGCTTGATAAGATGAAGAACCATGAGGAAGGAAGTGTAATTGGTAGTATATGAACTATATTATACATAAAATATATATAATATTTTAATGACACTTTATAGAAACCGGGGCCCACTTGGTATGTAAAAAGGCTAAGGGCAAGTCTTGGTGGAAAACAAGTCACAAACATGGGCCACTAGCATCACAAGCATGGAAGAAAAAATGGTGCAAGTGGGTGTGGAATAATCCACTAGTGTAGTGAATGTGGAGAAAGAATAACATGTCATGGGGAGGAAAATCTAGAAAACAAATGGATAACCAAGATTAGATTTTTCTTTGATCCGATGGTCGGGGTGCGTCCGTGAGATTTAAAAATAATGATCAGTCGAGATTAAATCTCGACTCGATCGGACGAATAAGGCACGACTTAGAGATTTAAAAAAAGAAGGATGGTCCAGATTAGATCAAAACAGATCGAATGGATCAGATTGATGTAGTGATTTTAAAAGACTCAGATGACTGAGATTAGATCCATCGAGATTGGATGGCGTAGAAAAACGCGGAGATATGCCACAGCTGCTAGGAATCGAAGGCCGAATCGAAATGGATGGCTCTGATCGTGTGTGACAAGATATAGTAGTTATTATCCAATTTTTCCTTAAAAACCATGTCCCACATAGAAACAGAGTAAGTTCCTGATCTCCCTTAAAATCCTGAGGCATCCGACTTTATGCAAGATTACTCCCTCTCCCCTCCTGGTACCACCCCATACCGGGTTCTGCGGGAGTGCTCTGCGCCCACCCCTGCCACCGTGCCACCCAACCTAGTGGCGCACTCTGGTTCCCTTGTGCATGCTTCAAGTATGTGCACACACGCCCACTGGCTGATTTGTGCTGAGGCTGAAAACTCAGGCTCAACCGCCTACTCTTGTAGTAGCGTGTGCTACCTCTTCAGCGCGGCTAGAGGGCCAGCCCGAAGGGTAATATTTTTTAATAAATTAAATTTCAAAATAAACTATAAAATCATATAAAATAAAGATTAACAATTTCATATTTTATAAAACATGATTTCCTTTTTATCTTCGGAAGATTAAAGTAAACACTCATGATGTCTTTATACCAAAAATACTAGTAAGAATGTTATTTTTTTAAAATGTTTACAATAGAATGTTTAATATAACATTAGAAAGTTGATTTATAAAATCGAATAATTTTATTTTACAATATCTAAAGTATCATCATACAATATTTAAAACATTTGAAACATTTAAAAAAGTATTTGAAATACATACCTATGTTTTGGATTCATACTAAGTTTTATAATTTGCGCTCTAAAATTTACAACTGTCATAGAAAAAAGATGATACCTAAGATTTTTTAAATGCATAAAAATAGTTTTTATTCTCATGTTTTATAGTTTTATGAAAATTAATACAATATATCTTAAATTTTTCACTTAAATTTATTTTGGTTTTTCATGTTACTAATAGTCACTTTATTTTAAATTCAAGCCACCCTAAAAGGAAAACGATGTTTGTAGGTATCTTCAATGGTCACCTAAAGAGGTAAAGGTGGGATTAAGGCTTTATAAAAAAATTAATTGAGGTGTTCCAAGTTCAAGAAAATTTGACGAAGACAGTGATTATCATCCCACTGATACTTAGTACAAATATCGCGGTTCTGGCCGTGATTTTTTTCGTTCTGAGTGACTCGAAGGATCTTCTCAATTTACTAGGTCTCATTGTTGCATTAGGTGGACTCCCAATGGATTTGATAGGGATTTTAGTGGGTATTTTTGGTTAATTGGAGCAACATAACCATTCCAGTGTTCATCGAATAAAGGAAGAATTGTGTTCATTTGTAAGTGTTTTTAGGATATCATGAAAATTAAATAGAAATAAACCATAATATTATTATTTCATGAGAAATAAGTTTTGGGGAATCATAATAAACATATTGATATGTGGGTAGATCATTATATTGGGATGGGGTCTTCTACTAAGGGGTATAAAATGGAGAATAATGTATGTGAATAGTCTTGTTTCGTTTCCCTTTTTCTAATGAGATGAATGAAGACTGAACGAACAAGGCTAATGGTTGTTATTTAGGTGTTGTCGGTGAATTATTTTATCACCGTTATTGAATTATTTGCTGGAGAACCTCTTTGTTCACAACACATTTTTCTGGGAGGTTTGGAATTCGGTCAAACCCCCAGAGTGGCGGTGAGAAGGATCAAAGGCTAAAGAAGTGGAAGTTACAACTCGACGACTGAAGCTATGCTTATATCTCAAAAAACAGAGTAGTAGGGTGATGATGGTGGACCGTAAAGTGGGAGTTGCTAATTGGGGTGCGTGGCAGCACCAACAGGGGATCATGGTGGAACGACCGCCTAGCACCAGGAAGTAGAAGAGTCCGTGGTGGCATGACCATGACCGACGACGAGATCTGTGTGTAGGAGGAGTCGCTGGATCGACGACCAACCACATTTACTAGGTGAGGATGTGATGGTCGCCGAGTCTAGGTGGAATGAACTAGCCCACTCAAGTAGGATGGGATGGAAACTAGCCGGGCTAATAGAATGGGTCGGGCTGACCTGGAGGAATGGTCGGAACTGATGGGTCAGACTCGACAAGACGGGTCAGACCTGGAATATTGGGTTAGGTGGGGCTTCGGTCCAGTCAGGTCGGTCCGACCGAGTCAAACCGGACCCTGACCCAACTAGAAAATGACCCAACTGGCCCCTTTTTATTTAAATATCCATAACCTTAAAACCATAAGTTTATTTGATGAGACTTTTACACCGTTGGGCCCCTCACGATGAGGTGGTCCTTTTGAGATACTCTTAGTGAGTTTTTGTGGAATTTGAACTATAATTTTCGGCTTGAGGAGTAGGTTCTCCTGGAACAAGAACACTTCAAACGAAATCATATGTCTAGTAGAGACTCGTTGACTATATGACTTGGTGGCTTTGTGACATGGAGTCTACGTTAGTTTCCAATAATAGTTGTCTCACCAGGATTAAGTATCCCATAAAGATAGAGTGTCTCATTGGGACTAGGTGTCTCATCGGGAATATGTGTCTCATTCGATACTGGGTGTTTTTTGGACTATGTTTGATAATATTTCTTTTAGTATAATATACTTATACCTATGTGATATGAAAATACATCATGTGTGCCTTTATTTTGTGTTCATTCCTTTTTGGTTTCAGGGTGACCTACTAAGTACTATTTTACTTATCCCTTCACTGGCTTTTCCCTCATGTATTGTGTCTTATGAAAATAACTGATATTTTAATGGAGACCTATGTGGCCCAAGACCAGATGGTTTATAGAGTGACCAGGTGGATGAGGCGAGCTCTTACGACTTATGACAACTGACATGCACCTACCCTTCAGGTTGGGTTTTCTACCGACGAGCTTCCAGCAACAGGAGTATTTTTTTGTGTTCAGTTTCCTTTTTCAGTGGGCTTTTAAATTGGACCGGTTTACCTTTATTACTATACTTCCTGATATACCTTGTGGTTGGATTTTGTGTTTTCATTCATGGTTGCTGTTGGTTTATTTTATAGCTTTGTGCGTGTGTACATGTACTTTGGAAAATCCCTTCCATTTGTGAGATATTCCTACTCAGCACTAGTCTCCAACCCTTGACCTATTAGCGGTGGGAATAAGGTAGTTATGGAATAGGCCCCACTGAGACAGGTCCTGAAAGAGTGGTATCATTGGGATGGTTTGGTTCCACATTGGGACCGGGAGCTTGTGAGATTGGTTTGGGGTAGCAGTGTTAAGTGTTTCAAGTTTGGGTATCAGGAAAAAGACTCAAGTGTTAGTGCAGCGGCTGATGTATCTATACTCCAAGAATCCTGACACATCCTTTCTAACATTGTACATGAAAAAATAGGTTGTAGGAAAATAAATGGTACATGCATCATATAGGATGTTTATTGTATCCTCATGTACTTCTTGAGTCATCTCACGAGGTATACTCTATTGACTATGGTTCATCTTTATCTATTTCAAGATGGATCCACATAGAAAACCATTCAGGATTTTGTTGTGTGACCACGAGGATGGTATGCCTAGTGATGAGGCATCAGTACAAGGACCAGTACCAAAGATATCCCCACCAGGTGGTGTACAAGTGATACCACCAACTGTGGATTAGCAGTTACTACTAGCACTGTCGGTAGAGGATGCATGCAAGATTTGTACGTTAAATGAGTTCCAAAGGTAGAAGATTCCTAGGATTAGTGGTGGGATTTAATCTTAAGTAGATGAGAATGGGATGGAGGCTGACACGCATGTCTCCTGCCTTATGAGGACACCGCCCGACCAGATGGAAGTCCTAGTCATTAGCCTTCTTCAGGGATCAGTGTGATGGTGGTGGAGCTTAGTGATCTGAGACACATGAGGAGGAAACCTTATCTTGGGTATACATTGATAGACTATTAATAGAATAGTTCTTCCCAACAAAATTATTCCCAGTGTGTATAGAGTAGCTCTAGCATCTGTATCATGGAAACAAAAGGGTAGAAGAGTACTGAGAAAGATTCAAGAACTTATATTGCTACTCCACAAATATGGACAGATACCCGTTCTTCTGTGCTTGAACATTAGAGAATGGGTTACAATGGGATATCATGGCGTTGATGATATACCTTATCATTCCTACTTAGGTTGGGGTTCTAGAGAGAGCTTTTCTCATAGAGAGACTTCTGGCAGAGAAGACACTACCAGCAGACACCCAAAAGCCAAATCTTCGACAGTAGGTAGCTAGTAGTAGATGCATGGACCCAAACAGGTCAAGCACTTCAGAGGATGACCCTAGGAAACAATTTCAGTGGTGTGAGTATCCTATGGTAGAGGGATTCATCTGAAGGATAGGTTTTTCTACTCGTGCTACTGTCAGGGACACATGACTTGTGATTGCCCAACATGCTCTATAGACCATTAGAAGATGGTTGAGGGACCACTGAGGAAGAGACATAGGTTCGAGCATGGCGATTCTCTAGGTGATGGATGTGGTAGGGGAGAAGGTAGAGAAGTAGTTGGTGGGTGGAGGTTTGAACTACCAGCACCACACCCAAGTGCTCCACCACAGGTTATAGGAGCTGGTGGATAGGGGTGGGCACAGCTTCAGGCGATATAGGATTATGATCCCGATGCTCCAAAGATGATTGTAGGTATGATCTGTGTGTTCCCCACCCTAGCTACAGTTCTTATAAACACATATTCTAGTGACTATTTCCTTTCCACAAACCTTGTTCATAGGTTGGAGATTTTGGTGGATCCATTTTCTCGATCCTTACATTTAGAAACTCCTATGGGAGGGGATTCAATAATAATACACTGGTGCCAAAATTGTGATATTACTCATGGAGGTGAGTGGTTTGACTGGGATCTCTAAGTAGCTGTGTTGAGGCCTTATTAAATAATTTTGGTTATGGACTGGTTATCTACAGTCCATGCACAGATTGACAGTTTTAGGCATAGAGTGTGGTGTGCCAATAGAGATGAGACCACATTTTCTTTTACTAGTGAAAAGAAAGCACATGCAGTGGAGAATGACCATTCTCAGAGGAGGGTGCATCTGATTACTCACCAGTTGGCTAGTCTTACCCTCAGTGTGGTAGATGATAGGAGTCCTCAATTTACTATAGTGGTGGATGATTATGAGGGATTCATCCCTAAAGATGTTCTAGGATTACCTCCTCATAGGGAGGTTAACTTCTGTGTTGATCAATACCCCAAGATGACACTGATATCCACACCAGCATATCAGATGGCTCCCATGGAGCTTCTTGAGTTGAGGTTAAATCTAGAGGAACTAAAGAGGAAGGGCTTTTTGAGTCCCAATGTTTCACCCTAGACACCTCGTGTGTTGTTTACTTAGAAAGAATATAGAAGCTTGAGGCTGTGTGCAGACTACCAACACATGAATTAGGTGACTGTGAGGAACAAATATCAATTATCAAGAATTGAAAACCACTTCGATCAGCTGAAGGGCTCGAGGTGGTTCTCGAATAAAGACCTCAGGACTGTCAATCATCATATTCATATATGAGATGAGAATGATGGAGTATTTATGGGATAATCCTAAAGTGTTAGTTCTGGATTCGGGAGGTCCACTTTCGGGGACATGTCATTTTGGAGTCTGGAGTTGTAGTGGATCTGAAGAAGATAGAGGCAGTGCTTTCATAGGAGCCAACAAAGAGTGTTACCAAGGTTGGGAGTTTCTTGGATTATTCTAGGTACTGTCAAAGGTCTGGGCCTGACTTTTCCACAATAGTAGAAATCCTGATGTATTTGACAGGGATGGGATAACCCTTCGTATGGATGGAGGAGTTCCAGCAGTTCTTTCAGGAGTTGAGGCAGAAGTGAAAAAACACCCCTATCTTGAGACTACGATTGGAGGAAGTCATGTATTTAGTGTTCTGTGATGGATTAGATACAGGACTGGGTTGTTTCCTAATTTAATGGCAATGAGTTATTGCCAATGATTCACAAAAATTGAGAGAACATGAGGAGAACTATGCAACCCGTGATCTTGAGTTAGTAGTAGTGGTCTTCGCATTGAAGATGTGGAGGCACTACTTGATGGGTGAATGGTTTAACATCTACTCGAACGTATAAAGTCTCAACTATATCTTCTCACAAAAGGACCTAAACATAAGATAGAGGTGGTGGATAGAGTTCCTCCAGGATTATGAATTCTAGATTATCTATACTACTGGGATGGGGAATGTGGTTGCAGATGCACTAAATAAGAGATCGGGCTTGCAGTTGAAGAGTGAGGCATCATGGTAGTTAGCTTAGATGTAGATATCCTTCATGGATGGTGATGGAGAAACTTACCTTTAGTCAATGGTTTTCAATCCTCTACTCTTATAGAGATTTAGGGAGGAACAACTTTTGGATGTTGATTGAGAGACCAGATGTTCTCAGTTATCCAGAGCGCAATCCCATGATTGATATTTTTTAGGTGTGGAGAACGTCATACTTTTCAGAGGACACACTATTGTACCAGTGGAATTTCAAGAGGAGGTTCTGTGGGAGTTTCACACATCCCCTTTGGCGGTGCATTTGGGTGTGGAAAAGATATACCAGGATCTCCGACGATAGTTCTGGTGGCTTGGGATGAAGAAGGTAATGGTAGAATTTGTTTATTAGTCCCTCACATATCAGAAAGTGTAGGCAGTGCATCAGGTTCAAACAGGCTTGGCTCAGCCACCTGAGGTTCTGGAGTGGAAGTTGGATTTAAAATTGATGGAATTCATGATGGGTTTACCACACATGTCAATGGTACATGATACCATCTAGGTGATAATTGATAGACTCACCAAGTCAGCCCACTTTCTACCCAATTGGGAGCAAGGATCAGTATAGAGGTTGGGACACATATACATTCAGAAGATTGTATGAATTCATGGGGTGAATTTGATGATCGTTTCATACCATGATTCTATCTTCACATACTGATTGTGGGTGGTGGGGGGGATTATATGAGTCTTTTGAGACTCAGTTATGCTTGAGCATGATGTTTCACCTCCAGACGGATGGCCAGATGGAGAGGACTATCTAGGTTTTAGAGGACATGCTATGTGCTTGCATCCAGATCTTTGGTCAAATTTGGGAGGATCACCTAACTCTGGTGGAGTTTTCATACAAAAAAAGTTACCACTACACCATTAGTATGGAATAGTTTGAGGCCCTATATGGGAAACCATGTATGTCACCATTATGCTCAATAGACCTAGGGGAATTTGTACTCATGGGTCCAGAGTTGGTACAGGATACCACTGAGAATATATATAACATCCATGACCGGATTGGAACTACATAGAAAAGGAATAAATCTTATACATACAGGAGAAGGAGGCCCTTGGAGTTTCAGGATGAAGACTATGTCTTCCTTCGGGTCTCACCTTGACAGGGATTTCAGAGATTTGGTAGGGTTAGCAAGTTATCTCTGAGATTAATAGGCTCTTTTCAAATTCTTAGTGGAGTTGGTGAGGTAGAATACCACTTAGCTGTACCCCCATAGATTTATCAAGTTCCTGATGTCTTAGAAGTGTCACAACTAAGGAGGTAGGTTCATGATCTATTGCACGTCATCAGCTGGGGTGAGCTGGACATTGGCGATGGGGAAATGTTTGTGGAGTTCCCAGTAGAGATAGGGGATCAAAATGAGAAGATATATCATGGATGGTTGATTATTCTAGTGCACATTCAATGACATCATGGGAATCTCTAGGAGAGAAATTAGGAGGAGGAGGATCTGATTCATGCTCAGCACCCTCACCTTTTTGTCTAGTAGACGTTGTTTTGGATTTCGGGGACGTAAATGCCTAAGGTGGGGAGAATGTAATGACTCAGATTTTTCTCAAAATTATTTTTATAAATTAAATGAGAAAATTATTATACCAGGCATTGAGATGGAATGAAATTATGAGGCTTGGTGTGCCTGAAATAAATCTCTTAATAATGTTTAGTTTTTAATTAAAATTGCTCACGCAGCTAACTTGAAACTTTTATATATTTTAAACACTTTCCGATATAGAAATTTTGAGGGAATAGTTGTGTATAGAACAACACATTTATCTTAGGCAAGGACTAACCTTAACTGGCATAGGTTGAGTGCAAAAGTTAATTTTTGGACATTTTAAAAGAAAAGAAAATAAACTTAGAAAAAAGATCATTTTATTTCTTTTTCATTTTCAAAATGTTGCAGTGAAATTGTGGAACCATGATAAAGTAGTTGTTTCCTTTTATAAATGAAAAATCATGGTAACATAGAAAAAATGTGAAACGACGATGTTGAAATGAAACTTCCTTATTTAACCATTAATAGTGATTCTAGAGGAGAATGATTGATCCTTACCTATGAGAACTGGAGAAGATCTTGGTGATTTCCTCTCATTGTTGAATGATGGATGACGATGAGATGAGGATTGAGGATCGACGAGATGGTGGATCGTGATGACTCTCAATGAATCTCTAATGACAATAAAACCTAGATTACAACTGATTCAAATATTAGGTAGGGGTTTTATTTATGAGTGATTTATTTCCTATTATTTCTTTTAAACGATGAATGTTGATCAACCCATAAACATGTTGATCCATGGGTTGATAGTTCTTCTAGGATGGGGTCTTCTACAATGGGGTTTTAAAGGGAGAATAATCTATGGGAATACTCTTGTTGCATTCCATTTTTTCTAAAGGGATGAATGAACAAGGAAGACGTTCATTATTCAGGAATTCTTGGTGAATTATTTTATCCCATTTCATTTATTTCTTGCCAGTGAACCTTTTTGGTCGTGGCACATTTTTCAGGTAGGTTCCGAATGCGGTCAGACCCCCAGAGTGGTGGAAAAAAGGATTGAAGGACAAAGTAATGGAGATTGCGACCCTAGGATCAAAATGATTCTTATGTCCTGAAAAAATAGAATATGGGTGATGGTGGAGGCCTTCATAAGTGGAACCGCTAGTGGAGGCACATAATTGAGACTCATGGTGGTGCAACCACCTAGCTCTAGGCGTCTGACTTCTCGACTAGTGGCCCCGAAGGATCCTGTGATGACATGACTGCATGCAGAAGTGGGAGCCACAACTAGAACATTCCATGGCAGTGTGGACCAGTGATGATGAAGAGATCCACCTCAAATGATAAGAATGCAGTCCCCTAGACAGCATGTAAGAGGAGCGAACAGATCAATGGCCAACCGTGTTGACTAGGCGGGGACGGGGCACCCACCACATTTGTGTGGATCGAACCGTCCTGAACAAGTGGGTCAGGTTGGGCCTAGCCAGTGTGGGCTGGGTTGTCCCTATGGGTTGGGTTTGAACTGTCAGGTCAGGTCAGACCCAGCGGGTCAGGTTAGGTGGGAACCGTGTCAGTCCGACTGGGTCAGATCGGACCCAGACCCAACCATCCCCTTTTTACTTAAATTGCTATAACTTCTAAAACATAAGTCTGTTTTAAAATCTATTTGCGGTGTTGGGAACCTCACGATGAAGTGGTCCTTTTGACATACTCTATGATTTAGTGGATGTTGACTTATGAACATTGGCTTGAGGAGTTGTTTCACCCCTAACAAGAATTCTATAAATTGAATCCTATGGATAGTAGAGACTTGATGACTATACGACTCGGTGGCTTTCTGACATGGAGTCATCATGACTTACCAACACTAGGTGTCTCATCAGGACTAAGTGTCTCATCAGGACTAAGTGTATCATTTGGACTAGGTGTCTCATCAGGACTTTGTGTCTCATTGATATAGGATGTTTTTTGGACTATATCCTATAATCTTAGATATGGTGTGATAGACTTATACCTATGTGAGCTGACAAAACTTAATTTGTACCTTTCTTTTGTGGTCTTTCTATTGTGGTTTTGTGGTGACCTACTGAGTACTATTTTACTGACACCTTCACATGAATTTCCTACATGTGTCATGTCTTGTGAAAATGATCAACATTTTAACATAGACCTAGGTGGGCCAAAACCAGGTGGTGCATAGAGAGATCGGGCGGATGCGTTGAACTCCTATAGCTTCTAACATCTTACCTACACCTACCCTCTAGGTAGGGGTTTTCTTCCAATGAGCTTCCAATGACTAGAGTTCTTTCTTGTGTTCTGTTTCCCTTTTTAGTGGGCTTGTATACTGGACCGGCTTAACTTCTGTACTTTAATTCATACTATACCTTGTGGTTGGTTTTAGTGTTTGCATAAATGGTTTTTAGTGGTTTCTTATCTAGAAGTGTGTGTGTACATGTAGTTAGGAAAAGGCATCACATTTTTGAAATAGCCTACTTAGGGCTAGTCACCAACCCTAGTCCTATTGGAGGTAGGATTGGGTTAGTCACAATATGGGACCCACTCAAATGGGTTGTGATAGATTATATAGGATCCAAGGATGTAGGGGACAACATAGTTGTAGCAGAAATCAATACTATGTCCACATCCCCACTTGGACTATCTACGCGATTGAAACTCATATGAGAGTTCTCTAATAAGTTCAATAGGTACAAGAGATCTCCCGAAAAGCTTCTAGGTATTTACCTGACATGATTTTTTTGGAAGATTTAATAAAGGGGATTCCATCAACAAATATACCTCAATAAATATGCAAACCAAGTTGACCTAATCCACCAAGGACATGAGAGCATTTAGCTCATGTTATAAGGTCCGATATGTATTTATTATGTAATTCAATTCTTAATGTTCCTTCAAAAGATAATCTTCATGATGGGAAGATTATATCTTTAGCAAAGAAATATGATATTGTAAATAAATTAGCCTTAGTTCCAACCACGTTGTTAATCATGGATTCTCTATATCTATCAAATAAACTCCAAAAAGAACTTATATAGGATTTTTGAAGCCCATATTAATTCAAGATAATGTTTTAGGTACTAAAATATATAGTTTAAAGATCAATACCATATAATTACACAAGTTCATCTCTTTCACAGTGTAAGAAAATGATTTCTTTAAATAGGTACAAATCATTCCCTTGTAATTGTCTGGAAGGATAAATGATGTTGAAATCTGGTGGGATTTCACTGAAAATGGATCAAGATTCAAACTTATTCTTGTTCGAAAGCTTAATCAGTAGGGTTAAAAAAATACCTCTTTCCCCTTCCACTCTAATGTTATTGGGTATGACGAGATAGAACAGTAGCCTCTTGGTAATATCAAGCTCCCATCCCATTTTGGGTACCTTGTATATGAATTAGATTTTTTGTTGTTGTTTGGTAACAGAAATACTTAAACATGCTATTGGGAAGGCCTTGGTTATATCAACATTCATAAATCCCCTCATCATACAATCAATTCCTCATGTACTTCATTAATGGTTAAATTTTGATTTTTATGGTGATAATACCCCATTCAAATCTTGCTAAACTCAGTAAATTTATGGAGGATTCTACCATAAGGAATGAAAACAACCCATGAACAATAGTGTTGATTAGGTAATGGCTTCGAATGGTCTAGATATAATCCTTTCCAATATTTTAAAATAGTTTCGTAAAGAATAGGTGTGTCTTATACCTCATATCAAAGGCATGGTCCAAAATTATGATGCATATTGAAAAACCATCATGATATCATTCATGAAATCTGAGCCTGACAGTGGTTAAAAAGTCACTAACTCTCTAGAAAATGGAATAATCTTAGAAGAAATCACCGTATTTCAATCCAAAAAGATTTTAAATACCACTACCTCATCAGTTGATTAAAAATATGGTTAATATTCCTTTTCTCTATTTCTCAATCCATCCCCTCTAGAACTTCAAAGAGACCCCCTGTTGTCAGCAGGATTAGAGGAGGTTTCTTTATCTTTCAGATGTAAAAATGTCAACTCCTATCTTAATTCTAGAGAGTTTCCTTCATCACCTACCTCCCATAATATTAATAAATAAGAATAGGAGGAGGAAGAAGAATAGGAGGGGGCCTTAGGGGTTTCCCTATATCATTCTAGGAATGTGTCTCTACCTCCATTAATGAACTCAGTAAAATAAATCTGGGTACAGAGGAAGAACCATGACCCACATTGATCAGTGTAGCCATGTAATTCTGATAACAAGATGTATATACATATTTTGTGAAGTATCATTGGGAAATGTTCTCTTATAATTACATAGAAATGATAGGCCTTAATCTTGAGGTGGCATCTTACCACCCAGGCATTCCAAAAAACCATTGGGGGTGCAAATAAAAATCCAGGAGAACACACCTGACTCATGATGTAAAGATTGAGGCTGAAGTTGACAAGATTATAAAGGATGATTCCATTCAAGAAGTTCAATATCCAAAATGGATGGAAAATATAATACTAGTAAAGATACATAAGGGGAAAATCAGGATTTCCATTGACTTCAGATATATCAACTGATACTCTTAGAAAGGTGATATTCCAGTCCCAATCACATAGATTTTGGTTGATGAAATGATGGGTTATCAAGACCTATCATTCGTGGATGGTTATTCAGGGTATAATAAAATCTAAATTGTCCAAGGAAATGAAGATTCCACCACCTTATGAGACCCTCATGGGGTATTTTACTATCAAGTAATGCCTTATGGATTGAAGAATGTTGATACTACATACTAACGTCCCATGCATAGAATCCTCAAACCCTTATTGGATTGTTTTATAAAATGATAAATTGATGACCTAGTGGTTAAGTCTGGTTATATTCAGAATATCTAGTTGATCTTGAGATATTCGTCAACAAACTGAGACAACACTTCCTGAAGATGAACCCCTTGAAATTTACATTTAGGGTTACCTCTGGGAAATGTATCAACTTCATCATTTTCCATCATGGCATCAAAGTTGACCCTGAGAAGATAAATAATATCTTTAATATCGAACCACATCAGGAAAAAATATTTGAGGGGTATACATGGAAACATAGACTACATTTAGTGCTTTATAGAAAACCTCATATGAAAGTGGTTTTCCAACACCATGTTGAGGAAAAAGGGGTCATATATTATATGACTGACAACTTTTATGAATAATTTTTCAATGTCAAGAAATATATATTGAGTCTCTCAGTATTGATTCCACCCATTGAGGGGAAACCACTCATTTTTATGTGAAGAACATGGAACGATCACTTGGTGTCCTCCTCACACAAGAAAAGTACATTGAGAATGAAAACAACCTTAACCCATGATCAGCATCGAGAATTATTATTTAAATATCGATAAGAGATTCATTTCATTTATCTTCATTATTTATAATATGAGGAACTACCTACAACACTATGAGTTCCATTTGGTCTCTCATGATAACCCGCTCAAATATATCCTCAAATATCCTATATTGAAGTTATGTTTGATATGGTAGGTGGTTATACTGAATCCATTTGAAATCTAGTTTGTTCCTTAGAAATTGGTAAGAGTTTAAACATTGACATATTTCCTTTAAGTATATCCACATACAGAAACAACTCTTTTGAATACTAATTTTCTTGATGAAGATATCTTCTCTAATCAAGAGCCCCCCCCAGGTGCAAGAGATGTATTTTGATGGTGCATCAAAAATACCAAAAGGGAAAGGAATAGAAGACACCAAGCTTAAACAAATATGGGTTGGGAGTTGTGATCAAATCTCCAACAAAGGTAGTATTAGCTTACCCATTTATTTTGTTATAATTATTAACAAAAAATGAGTTAGAATATTAGGCCCTCATTGTAGGGAAATAATTCACACTTCAAATTCAAGTTGACTACTTAGAGGTGAAAGGTGATTTAGAGTTGATAATCAAATAGATCAATAGAGATTGTGCTACCCGAAAAGAAAAGCTAACCCCCCTACTTGACTACGTATGGGGAATAATGATAGAGTTCCTATTGAAGATGATATTGACTCACATCCCACAATCAAAAAACAACAAAAATGATGAATTAGATAATTTTTCCATGACATTAGTATGTCTAGATCCAGATAAAACTATTTTCAATATTTCACACTAAAAGATGGTATCATATTTTGTTTGTGACATCATGGAAGAAATCAATGTGGTTTGTTCCATTACAAAACTAGAAGTTTTTACAACCACCTTCATGATACCCATTGTGAAATACCCTTAAAATGGAGTTCTCTTTCCAGATAGGTCACGAAAAGAGAAATTCCAATGATCAGAAAAAACATTACTCTTTATGATTTCCTAAATCACCAAAAATTAATCTATAAATGATCCTTTTTTAGAGTACTCCTCATATGATTTGATAGAGAAGAGATAACTACTATCATAAAGGAAGTACAAACATGAGACTACAATTCCCACTAGTAAGGGTTGCAGATTATAATCAAATATAGAGGCTTGGATACTTTTTTACTTTAATTAAGAAATATTTCACAAAATTCACCAAGACGTGTCATTCCTCTCAAGATCATACCAACTTCATCCATAAAACCTTAGAGTTAATAAATAAAACCAAATAATCCTATAAATTTTACATTTAGGGAATGAATGTTTTAGGGACATACCCACCAGCCATGGTTAAGTAGTATAAATACATCCTCACTACAACCGACCTCTTCTCCAATTGGGTTGAAGTAATACCCCTCAAAGAAGTTGGGGCCAAAAGAATTACCAGCTTCATGAAGAAGAACATCATTACTATTTGATATACCTTATGAAATAATGATGTATCACTACACCAATTTATATTCTTCTAATATGGAGAAGATGTTTCATGAGCCTAATATCAAATAGAACCATTCATATCATGATCATGCATCAGCTAATGGAAAAATAGAGGCATTAAAAAAGACCCTATAAAATTTACTTCAAAAGATGGTGGATAAAGATAAAAATTCTTGGACTAAAAAGATCTCTCATTACTTTTTTTCATACTAGACTACAACCCATACTACCAAATGGGAGACCACATGTTCACTTTTATATAGGAAAAAATCAGTCTGACCCATTGAGGTCCAATTTCTCTCACTCCATGTTTCCAACTACTATCAATTATCCATAGATGAGCTATACCAAAAATAGTTGGATAAATTGGAACAACATAATCAGAAAAGAATCCATAACATTCATCACATAGAGGTCCATCCAAATTGGATAACATGATATGTTAATAATAAAGTGCACCTCCACTCGTTCCTCCAAGGAAAATTGGTCATGGCCATATGGGATCTGATGATACCTAGGAGGAGGCCTCCAAAGCTTGAGCCAACATGGGAGGGAACTTATTACATACCAAATTCCAATTTAACATGGATTATTACCTAATATTGATATAAATAGATCACATTACTGACCCTAACAATGCATAATTTCTCAAGAAGTATTCATGTGATAAAGACACCCTCATCCATGCACAAGACAATAAACAGCATGACACCAATGTTCTAACTATACGATGTTAAAATATATGAAGTCATTATCCTATATGGATGACCATAAAAGGCACACCATGTGGTCCTAGATGTACAAACTTAATCTACAAGACATTATCTATTGAGCTATAAGACTATAAACTGTTAGATTTGGTGTCATAGTGGAAATTGATTATACTTTTATTACATTTATATTTGAAGAATTGATTATTAATTTAATATCTTATTTCATATTGATTATTTTTTCTGTATGTATTTAATGTAATAATATACTAAAGTAATTTTCACATTGATAAGTTCATAGAAGTTCACCACTATGAAGAGAATCTTGAATTTCTATGATAATATTATTAATATAGTTTTGCGGTTGGAAAACAAAATATGTTGGGACACATAGTATTTAGACCATCTAGTGAGAGTTCTCATAAGTGGATGAAGCTTATTCTCATGATGTTCACACATGGTAATCTCTAAAATGGGTGATTATGAGAACAAAATTACTGGTAGTAATTCCACATTTTTGGGGTCATCAGATATTCTTATATGTGAGTGTGTGTAATGACCCTTAGAATTTAATATTATCATTAATGTATATCATGACTCTCACACTTAGATTTACTGACCAAAACCGTCAAACAATATGTGGGGGTGAAGTTTTGTATATTTGGTGTGTCATGAATGACATGTCATTATTGAATAATTCGAGAAAGGATTTGTCCCATATATCTTTAGGGAAGAAGATATCTTGGACCTTTTATTGGAATAGAACCATCACATTAAATTCTTTGGGCATGGTATAAGGGCATGTTTATTTTTGATATTTAAAGGAAGACATGTCGAGTAAATATGTTGATGAAACCATCGCGCAACCTGATTGGTGAGATACTATTACAAATGGATATTATTACACAATGAATGTTTGTATGTGGGTTTTAATGATATTACATTCATTTTGTTTTTATCTTGGTCTCCATAACCCATTGTTATACAGTAATTTTGGACATTAGGAAATCCCACCTAATGCCATTGAGAAAGAAACCTAGAGGGTCACACACAACGTGTTTCTGTTGATCTCTATTAAAATCTATTTGAGATTAATTAATGGAAGAAATATTATTATAATTTCTAAGGAATAATTTAATTCAATTCATATTGATCTCATAAATTAAATAAAAATTTATTCATCAGTATATGAATAAATTTTTTTTATTTTTTTATTGAATATTTAATAAATATATATTAAATTGTATGTGAATGAATTATTTATTTATGATTAATATTTTTACTTGGGTTTTCAATAAATTCAAGGGGAGTTCAAATTCACCAAGACTATGTACAGTGAAAAACTTTCAATTAACAAGTCAGTTAAATAATATTTATTATTGTGAAAGTTGGTGTGTACCGAAATAATAATAATATTATTATCATATAGAAACGGGTTTGTCAAAGGTAATAAATATTATTTAATGTTCTGCAAGAATAGTATTTTAACCTAAATAATAAATCTATAAATAGACAGTTGTGTATAATGTGTAGTGCATCCAAAAATTTGAGAATAGAGAATTTTTATGCACAATGATTTCTGTCTCGAATCCTCCTTATATCTCCCTCTAAAGAATGAGAAGAAAAAGAGAGAGTACATATTGTACCAAGAATGGGAGATCAATAATAAAAAATGCAGGACATTTGAATCACCTTTCTTGGACTCAGAGATCAAGTGGTGTTGCATGGAGATCATAGAAGCACATATGGACCACTGTTAGAGGGATCCTATCCTTGATTCCCTATAGTGCAAGGAAGGTAATCTGAAATGGTATTTTTAGATGATCGATAATCACAAATGAAGAATGTTCCAAATCCCAAGTATTTATTTATTCAAATATTAGAAAAATTAATTATAAATTTGATATATAAGATCACCTATCTTAGTTTAGGGCAATAATTATTAAAATAATTTTTAATATATCAGCCACCACTGCATGATTCCACTACACATGAAACCTACATATGGTATCATAGGGTCACTGTTAAAATTATAATTATTTATTTGATTATTGATCTATATGCAATTTTTGTAAGATTTTAATTTCATGTTATTTGTTCTTTGATCTAATTTAAATTATCATGTTATTGATATATTAATTATGTTCGTTCTATGTACAATTTTTTTAATGGTCTAAGAATTGATGAAGAAATATTGAGGATTACATCGAGAAGTGCCAAATCATTGGGGAATAAAACTGGGTTACAAGGTGTGTAGCCAAAGCACAAGTTGTATATACATGTGTATTGTACCTTAATGCACCAAGCATTTAATTACACATGGTGAGTTTACTGACAAAACATGTTGACTGTTCAACCTGGCACACGACAAGCAGATAAATGGTGTTTAGATAGCCTATACACACCGTGCAGTTTGGCCAAGTTACTCATCGAAACCCTAGGCATGGGAATTGGATATACAAAAAATGAGGCACATGGCATGTTACTGGATTGTTCATGATGTGTAGTATCCCATTAAAAGAAAGAATATAAAATCACATTAAATTAAAAATTATAGAATTAAAAACTTAATTTATTTATTAGAATACCAATGTGTGTTTGAAAATTTTATAATGGTTTTAAAGAATAATAAATTCTCAATTAATTTATTTTAATTAATATTTTATTATTGGTTCTACCATTTATTTTCAATGAATGAAATACATTATAGGTATCTCCAATGAACTTCATATGACAATTATGAAGGAAGGGAAATAATTCAGGAACATTAATATTAAAAAATAAAAACCAAATAATGAAATGATTGATAGATAGTTATTTTTGCGTATTCATTTCATGTATGACCATTCATGAGATTAACCAAGACATGTCTATGTTTTGGATGTCCCAATTTAATTTATTACATGAGTTTTTAATTATTTATTATTAAATAAAATATTATGGTTTTTGTGTCATATCTCCCCCCATTATTATGTAGGGTCTATGTGTCCAAGGAAATTTATATAGTCCTATTTTATCCTATCATTTGGTTTCCCTCACTTGTGTGTGACACATAATTATATGTTATTAATTGAGTATACCAAGGTTGGTAGAGGCGATTCAAGATGAAACCATTATTATTCCAACTCACGTGATACATAGGTGGATATGTGGAATGTTGTCTCTCATACCAAGACTAGAAAAATGAGTTATTTCACATAGATCATAGGTTGATTTAATGTCTCCTCATAAAATAAACACATTGACAAATATCATGAATGAATCATTTAATTAATTAATTATTTATGTATATGATATTATTTATTTTAAGGATACAAGGCTATGGAAACATAAATAAAAGAATTAATGGGAAAGGATAGAATTTAAATTAATGTATTATGCGTAAGTGTTTTATCCAGCATGTTTAATTAAATAAGTAACATCCATTTAATATTAAGAAGACATGTACAGAATATAACAAGAAAAAAAAAAATTCATAATAAATAAATTAATTAATTATAAGTAAATGTTTTATCCAACATGGTTTAATTAATTAAGTAATATCCACTTAATATTAACAAGACATATAAATGATAAAAAAATGATAAAATTTATGCATAATTAATTAAAATCCCTCAACAGAATATTAAGTTAGACTTTACCTCCCATTACTTAATTAGGAACAAAACTAAATAGAATAAAGTGTTTGACTAACCCTTTTTAGGGCACTAACTTTTATAAAGGGATTTCTTATGAAGGACTTGGGTTGACATATCCATTTTACATCAAAAGGAGTATATTTTTCTAGAATTGTTTTTATTTAGAGTAAAGTGTTGAAGATATCCATTTTGGGATATTAGGACTGGGGAATCCATGCAACAGATCAAAGAGATGAAATCCCATAGTTGGAAAAGACTTGACTACCTAAATAACTTCAAGTAGCTTGAAAAACCCTTGGTGGGGTTTTGAGAAGGGGCATGTGGAACTTTTCCACTATAATGTTAATGAAACTAGACATTCTATGTTCAATGGAGAGGGGTATTGGTACATGATAAAATAGTGGGTGATTTAATAAAATCAATTAATGTATTATTTCTCAAATAATTTATTGTTAATAAAAAATACTAATAATATACTATTTTAATTATATAATAAAATGGAAAGATATTCATCCACATTATCTATATGATCAAAACTAGAGGAATAAAACATCATAATTTGTAGTAACTTAAAAAAGTGGTTTAGAAAATTTTGGGTTGTTCAGTGCCTGAACATAAATAATAGATGATAGAATCCTCAATGCCTGATAAACTAGATTAGAAGGTGAGTTTTCTATGAAAAACTTGTTAGTGATGCAGTCAATATTAAATGTTTGATGATTTCATCAATCACCAGGGAAATCACAAAGTCTCGGAAAAACGTGGATGCATATAGAATGATTGAGAATATATGTGGCCTTCATTAGGATTGTTTAACATAAACGATTTGAGATTTCTGATTCACTCATTCAGAGAAATATTGGAGAGGGTTCCCCAACTGGGCCTCATGTAGTTAGGCTCATTAACTAAATTGATTACTTAGGGTTTATAGTGTTTAAACTCCTAGATAAACTAGGGACTGATCTTTTTCGGGCATCACTCCATCATAGATTCTCTAGCTTTTGTTGTGAATTTCAATATGAAAAAACTGAGCCATGACTTCCATATCTTCTCACTTTTCCTCACCAAGTATATAAGGATATGAAGCATGAAAAACATTCTGTCCTTATCCTAAACAAATATAAGGGGAAATAAAAGAGCTTTAAGACCAAATATTCTTCACTCACTATTAAGAAGAAGAAGATCGAGGAGAAATCAAGAGAACGTGATGTTGTCTTTTTCACATGGGGCAATATGGGCCACTGGAAGGAAAATTGTACCCATCCAAAGAAGCAGTGGGATGCTTCAGGTGTGGTTTTTATCAAGTAAAATTTATATGTTTCTAAAAATTGTGAACTATATATAGATTTTGTTTCTCACATGTGTATTCAAATAGATTAACCAAGTAGATTATGAAAGATTTACTAAGGAGTGGATGATCTACAAGTATCCAACAGTGGTAAACTGTCCACCATAACTATCAAGGACTACAACCTCATATATCCAACTAGAATAATCTTTGTTTTGAAAGTTTATTTTTTATTTTTCATCTTATATTAAAAATTTATTTATGTATCCAGACTTGATATACATGGATTTAATTTCATATTTTGGAATAAATGTTTCTTCTTTTCTAATGGTTTCATTTTTTATTGAAAGGTACATTTAAATAATGGTCCTTATGTGCTAGATAACACAAACCAAGTAATGGTAATCAATAATGACGTTACATCACAGTTGTCATACCACACCAAACTTTGGCATCACCAGCTAGGTCATGTAAATGAAAAGTGCTTGATGAAATTACATGAAGAAGGATATTTAGATCATTTTTAATGAAAATGAATTTATTTTTTTCATGCATGTTTACAAGGAAAAATGACCAAAGACCAGTTTAGTTATAAAATTTAAAGGGCTAAATATATTCTTAAATTAGTTAATACCGATGTGTGTGGGCCATTTAGTATTAAACCAAAGAGTAAGTACTCATACTTAATAATATTTACATAATATTTTAGTAGATATGGATATGTTTATTGAATGAGGTATAAGTTAGATTCTTTTGATAAATTCCAGAAATACAAGATTGAAGTTTAGAACTAGGTTGGTAAGAAAATTAAGAAATTTTATCAAAACATGGTGGAGAATATCTTAATCAAGACTTCATTAATTAATTATCAGAGTTTGGGATCCTATCCTAACTCACACCTACTTACACACCTAAATTGAATATTGTAATAAAAAGGAGGAACCTCAACTTATTAGATATGGTGAGATCAATGATGAGTCATAAGATTATTCCACTATCCTTTTGGGGAAATTCATTACCAATAGAAGAACTTATACTAAAACAAGTACTAACTAAATTGATAAATGGTATTACATATAAATTTTGGAGTAGAAGAAAAACCATGTTATCAAATTTACATGTTTGGGGAAGTGATTCATTTGTTAAGGCCTCTCTAGGTAACAAATTTTCACCATGTATAAAAATGTGTACCTTTTTATGATACCCAATGAAACAAGGGGATAGTAACTGTATGAATCCACATAAAAAAGGTTACAGTGGAAAGTCATTCCACAATCCTTATGTGGAATGAAATCTCCAAAAGATATTGTGGAAGAGAGATATAATTCGATGAAGTTTTAGACCAAGAGATACAAGAGATGGTATAAGAACAGATTATATAAAGCACCATGGAAGATGAAATTGGTTTTGAGACACAAGTACTGTGTAAATGTATAGAAGATGATAGAGAACCCTAAAATTATGGTTTTATTATCATTGATGATGGTTACTCATTATTTGTTTATAATAATGATCCTGTAACATACAATGAATTATTAAGTAGAAATGAATTTTCCATGTGGAAAGAAGCCATGAATTCTAAATTGGATTCGCTGTATCAAAAAGAAGTATGGATTTTTGTAGAACCTCTAGTAGTTGTAAATCCCATTGGTTAAAATCTGTATTCAAGAAAAAAAAATGTACATCAATGGACAATGGAGAACCTATAAGATGTGACTGGTCACAAAATAGTTTAAATAATGTCAAGGAATTGACTATGATAAATCCTTTTCAATAGTTTCAATGATTAAATACATAAAAATTCTACATGCCATTATGTCTTACCATGACTATTGGATTTGAAAAATGGATGTCAAAAACAACCATTATTAACAGGAACCTTCATGAATAAGTCTATATGACACAACCTGAAGTGTTTGTGACTCAAAAAGACTATAATAATATTTGAAAATTGAAAAAAAATCCATTATTGGATGAAATAAAGTATCCTGGTCATGTAACATTCATTTTTATGAATCAATAATAGAATTTTGTTTCCTAAAAAATGAGTGTAAGACGTTTTTTACAAATTTTTTAGTGGGAGTGATGTAATTTTCTTAACATTATATATTGATGAAATATTATTCGTAAGAAATAAAATAACAATCTTATAATATATTAAGTAATAATTTATTAAATGATTCTATGTGAATTAATTGGGAAAGGAAGTATATATTGTTGGGATCAGGATCCATTGTGATAGACCCCTGAGGTTTCTCAGCCTAATTAAAAGTTCATACATTGACATGATACTGATGAGATTCAGTATGAAACAATATAAGAAGGAATGTTTCTAGCTTCACCTGGAATTCATATTTCATGGAAAATGTGTCTTTGGACATATGATGAAATAAATATAATGGTAAGGATACCATATTCTTTAGAAATTGGTTCAGTCAAGTATCTTATGCTATGAACTAGTTGAGATGTCTCATGTGAATTAAGTATGATAGAAAGATATCAAGCTAATACATGTGACCACCATTTTATGGAAGTCAATAATACCCTTAAGTGACTGAGGTTTACTAAGGATATATACCCAGTGTTTAGAGAAGAGGTACTATTCATCAAAGGACATGCATATGCTTGTTTCCTAACAAATCAAGATTCCCTAATGTCACAAATGGAATATATATTCACTTTGAATAGAGGTGTTGTGGGTTGGAAAATATCAAATAAGCCCGTGATCATAAATTATATATTATATTTTGATTATATTTTTCCTTGTAACATAGCTTTGGTAGCAGTACGTATGCACAATTTCATCCAATATTTTTACACGGTACTTATAAATAATGATACTATCAAACTATATTGTGATAATACTGTAGTAGATACTTTAAAAAAATATCCAATATCACATAAATAGAAAACAAACATTCATTAGAAGTATCCTCTCTTGTGATATTTTCTCAGAGAGGTGAGGTTGCAGTGATTAGTATTTCCACAGAATACAATGTAGAGGACCCCTTTTCGAAAGCCTTAACTTAGAAGAAGCCTGATTATCGTGTGAGGTCTAGCGGACTAAAAGTACTAGGAAGTTAGCTCTAGTCCAAGATAGAGTTTTTTAGATATGCTTTCATTGGAACTAATTATTGTTATTTGATTACATGTACATTCAATTTACCAAATATTAATTTAAAATATTATTACATATTGTTTATTGTTTCTGCATGGGTTTAATGTAATAATTGTCCAAGAGTTTTTTTCGTATTGATAAGATCATATATGTTCCCCACTATGATGAGAATTTTGATGTGATAAGACAATATTCATAATATAATTATTAGTTTGGATAATGTACTATGATGAGACACATATTATTTATACCTACAACTGTGATTTCTCATAATTATATGAGGATTCTTCTCATGAAGTTTGAATTTGGTAATATCCATGATGGGAGATTATGAGAACAGACTTGCTAGTAGGAATTACACATTTTTTTGGCATCATCAGTTACTTATATATGTGATCATGTGTAATGGTTGTTATAATTTAATATTATCATTAATGAATTTCATGATACACACACATAGATTTACTGACCAAAACCATCACTCCCTATGTTGGGGGGAATTAGGGTATGTTGGGTGTATCACGATTGACATGTCACTAATGGATCAGTTGAGGAAGTATTTCTCCCATATATTTATATAGAAGTAGATATCTCATCCCATTTATTGGAATAGAGCCGTCACATTAAATTATATGGCCATGGTGTAATTGTGTGTTTTTTTTAAATAGTCAAAGAAATATGTATCAAGTAAATAGGTTGATGAAACCGTCCTACAACCTGATTGATGAGATATTATAAAAAATGGATTATATTACAAAGTGAATATTCGTATGTGGTTTTCTACATTGCAACATTAAGTTTTTTTAATCTTAGGTAACTTGACCATTTTTAAGACAGTAATATTGGATTTTAGTTAAGTTCACATAATACCCATGATAAATAATACACGAGTGTCACACACTATGTGTTTCAGTTGATATCTATTAAATTTTATTTGAGTTTAATTAATTAAATAATATTATTCTCAAGTATGAGGAATAATTTTATTCATGTTATATTTATTTCATAAATTAAATTAATATTTTTTCGCCTAAATGTGAAGAAAAATGTATTTATTTATTTTATTTAATATTTAATAAATATTTATTCACTGTTATGTGAATGAAATATTTCTTTATGAATAAAATTTTTATTCAGGTGTTCTGTAAATTCAGAAGTAGCTAAAATAGACCAAGGCAGTGTATAATGACAAATATAAATTAACAATTTGGATAAATAATATTTGTAATTATGCAAGTCGGTACGTGCAACAAAATAATAACAATAATAATATGCGGAATGGGTTTTATTAAAGATAATAAATATTATTTATTGGTTAGAATAAAATTAAAGGATATCTTAAACTAAATCCTAACTCTATAAATATGTGGGCATGTCTATTTTCTAGAGCATCAAAACATTTATAATATAGAATTGATACACACAAAATATTCTCTATTGAATCCTTATTCTCTCTCCCTCTCATGAATAATAATAAGAAAAGGTATTTATTTGATACCGAAGAATGAAAATTCAAGAATGAATAATAAAAATCATTTAACTTTCTATGCAAGAACACATAGTTTGAGTGCTGTTTCTAGAAAATCATATAAGCACATGTGGATCACTGATATAGAGAATCTATCCTTGGATCCTCATAGCACAATAATGTTAATATAAAATGGAATTTTTAGATTATGAACATTGAAAAGCGAAGAATGTTCCTAATCCAAGGTATATATTTCTTCAAATATTAAATATATTAATTATAAATTTGACAATAAAGATCATAGATCTTGGTTTTGGGAATGATTATTAAAATAAATATTGATATATCTCCCACCTCTGCACACTTATACTGCGACCAGAACATAAATAACTATATAGCCTAATGTCATATACACAAGATGCTAAACTGTATGAAAATGTCTTTACCGCAAGGGAAAAAATTAAATGATTCATGTCCTTGTTGATCGATGTAAAACTATATAAAATTTTGATCCATGATCGAGTGGATCATAATCATTGTTGTTGGTCTACTACCAAAAGTTTTTTTAGGATCTATGCGTGACTTGATTCTTACCATCATAGGATATATAGGGATTCCCTAAATACCAATCTTGGGTCGAGCCACAACATAATAATGGCCCCCTCCTGGTATACAGGTTAGAATTTTACAGGGGAGCCTTTATACAAACACTATATGTGACTTGATTCTCTTCTCCAATGGGATATGTAGTGACACATATAACCTATTTCACATGCCCAACAATAGAGAAAAAAATCCCCCTCTCTAGTAACGAAACATAGATCTATGTAAGAGACGAAAACATAGACTCCCTCATCCATAAGCCGGTTATGGAAGTAGAAATAGTCCTCTCTAACATATAAAAAAAACTCTACTGGGGTCTTCGCACTCAATAACCAATTCTGGTCCAAATACATCATTTTTTCTCACACATATTCCTGCCACACATCATACTCCACGTATTGGGGAAATTAAAATCTCTTTAAAAATTGTTCAGTCATTGGAAATAGGATATCATTTTCCTAAAGACACATTTGTCTTACTATACAGTAATACACCCTAGATTTCTTTATATGATTTTCCACCCAAAAGGGATTTCATTCTGGGGATTCCATTAGTTAAATATGCATTGAAACACAATAGTTGGCTTTGCACGAGTCGCCCACTAAACGTTCCTATAAACTAGTGGTACATTCATTATTTGGAGAGACCACATCTATCATTGTAAGGCCAAACAAAATTATTTTTTGAACCCTATTTTCTAACATTGGTCCATGGTGATTCATTTTTTTCTTATCCCATGCCACTAATCTTGATATGGGAATCCCCAAACCCATTTTTTATGATTTCATTGTCCATCTATGAAGTATGTTGGCACATCCATATCCCAATAAGCCCCATATCCATCATTATTTCCATGACATAGGGTCCAATCCAAATAACCTAAAACAACAAGACACCATTTTATCCTAGTCACATGATGTTGAATTGTACAACAATGTCTTTATAACATGATTTTAAAATTAAATACCACCTTGTGTACCATGCATTGGATTCCCTAGGAAACTGGATCAAGAAGCCTCATATCACAATCATGAGATGCCAATCATGAGATGATTTCCTAAACACATGTACATAATTTTGAGGGCTTAATGAATTCATTTTTCACAACAACAAAAATTCACCCCTACCACATGATGATTAAATTTATGGATTATGTTCTCACCAAGTGACACTAAACTACACTATTTTATAGAACTACATAACACTTGATCATCATTTTAATTAGATATGTAGTGACATATGGATACTCTAATCTAGTACAACCACCAAAAAATAAAAATCCCATTTTCCTTCATTTTAATAGCCTTTGTGTGGTGGAAAAAATATTTGTAACTCCTTGTTCCTAACACTGATTATAGGTCATATAGGATTTGGGGTTTTGTAAAATGATTCCATGCAGGATCAAGGTATATTCGTTCTTTTCTGGGTTATCATCGTCTTAGATGCATGAGTATAAAAGGAACACCAAACTCCCTTACCCCATGATGTTAAAATATATGGTTGATTTTTCTTACAAGATGTGATTTTGAAATTTTTTTTATGGATTTATTCTTATTTTGATGAGATATGTAATGATTCCTGGATCCTAGATCCTAGTCCATTTTAATATAATGGAATTCCCCCACTATTCTATGTGTGATTCTGATCTTCATAAGAGAATCTGATATAAGTTGTCACCCCAATCATAATATCATATTAAAGAAGGAGATAAATTCCTTTCTCCCCATAAGAATTAAATTTGTGTAGGGTATCTCTCCAAGAAACTACATATGGATTTATTTTCACCTTGAAATAATATATTGTGATGCATGAATCCTATTTCTTGGTCCTATCCACAATTTTAAAAAAAATAAACCCCCAAATATCTTTGTATGGGTTAGACCAATGTTGGGAAAATAATTCTTTCTTTTCTATGGTATATTTGATATGAAATTATCCTTCCATATTTAGGAAATTTCATTCCATATACCAAACTCTATGTTTGGGAGAATATGAGTCTCCATAGAATGTAATATTTCTAAAGACACCATTGTCTGAATAAATAGTAATATGACCCAGTTGGATTTGTATAAGTCACCAAAAAGGGCCTATCAATGAGAGGATGAATCTATTTGATAATGTATTAATATTTCACAGTTGTATTTTCAAAAGTCACCCACCAAGAGGTAATTCCAACAAAGGCACTTTCTTCACTAGTAGATACCTCTTCTACTCTATAATCCAAAGAAAACATTCAGCTAGGAGACGTTTTTCAGAAATGATATACAGTTATTCCTGATATAATTGTCCCGTGTCAGTCATCGAGATTTGAAAACACAAAATTATAGATTAAAACATTATTATATTCATGCCTAAAAATGATGTATCATTCCTAGAAATATTACCATGAAAGGGGAAATTAGTAATATTTCAGTCAAAGATAAGTGACCATAAAATGTGTCCCCCAACATCATTTTCATAAGATATTAAAATGCATGGTCAATATGCCAATCACAAGACATTAAACTTCATGATGGTTTAACCCATTTAAGGGAGAACACTTTCATATTTATATTTTTCACCCCCCAACATCATCCCAAAAAACTCTATATAACTTGATGCTCATTCCATAGAGACATATAGTACTATCTAGACCCTCCATTCTAGCCCAAGTTGTTGCCAAAACCAAAACATCTGTGTCCCTCCATTCATAAACACAAACCCAATCTAGGCAGAAAGTTCTATAATTTTATTTAGACCACTCATTTGTAATCTCCTGAGTGAAACAGAATGGTCCATCCTTTAAAAAATCCAAATATGTGTAGAAACAGTTTCCTATTCAAGGAAACCTTCAATAGAGATTCTCCCAAAATTCTCAGACACATTCCCTTCATTAACCACCATTCATGGTCTTGGGAAATCTGTATCTTCATAAACTCATTTTCCATCAATAATATTTTATCAAATTCTTGAGGAAACCATTGTTTTGACTATACATTTGTATGACCCGACATGGATTTTCTAGGGTCCCACAAAAAGAGGGCATGTTAATCAGAGGTGCATTCATTCACATGGGAGAAATATTCTATCTATATAATCCACAATGAAAACATAGTGTTGGAAACCACTTTTAGAATATAGTCCATGGTTACTACATTTATAATTTTATCACGTAATTTTTTAGATCCAGAAATCAAGAAATCATGACTCAAAGTCCCCTTTTGTGTATTGGAATAATCCCAGAACATTCATGGCCCTAAATCCTTTCTTGGGTCTTCATTCCAAAACTCATGGTCAAAGATTTTTGTTGTGAAACATTAGTCTCATTATTTTGTAATGAAATAATCTAAGCTACCCATGAAACGATAAAAAGTACTTGATAGGTTGAAAAACCAAAAAAGATAAACTTGGGTAAAATTTGAGTCTCAACTCACGAGACGTGCACTCTACATGGTTTATACAAGAATTGAGAAGTGAAAAGATAGAGTCATATATATTATGACTATGAAAAACCACAATTGGCGACATAAGAAAAAGATAATTCTCAACCACTAAGTCCAATTAGTATATGAATTAGGAAAAATTTGAGTGATGACACAAAATAAAAAATACTTATATGTTCTTTTATTTGACCCTACAAATAGTTGAACTGTTCTCACTAGGCACCATGGATTAGAAAACAATTAGAGCACCCTACTGTAGTTTAGATAGCTCCAAATGCCACCAAATTATTTTTCAATGAGTCAATGTTCCCAATTATTACCCAAGAATTAGATTATTTTCATTTTGAATGAATCTAATTTTAAGGGGGGGTCTCTTTTTGACATTGAAAAATACATTCCATTCAATTTATTATATAATTCATGATTTTATTCTCACATATTAAAAAAATGTAAATTTTGAGTAAAAATGAGTCTTTATAGTGAAAGGAGAAGATTTTATTTCCATGTGTTGCAATAATTTTCAAAAACCTAGGAATGGAGATTCCTCAAAAATGTTTCCAAATTGATTGGAATTCTGGTGAGAACCTCACTTTGGGAGTAGGAAATGGATTCCTAAAATCATTGATAAAAATGTATTTATACCTTAAGATGAAATTTATAGTGTATTATGAGAACTCTTTGGCAACCAAAAACTACGTTTGAGCGTAGTCCACTTCGGAATATTCAATTTGATAAGTCTTATAGTAAAAATAGACTTACAGATCAATATTTATGACTCAAAAGTTTGTAAAATTTATAAAGGAATCTACATCACTACGCATGAAATTAATATAACTCTATTGTGAAAGGCACTCGTGATAGTCCATTCACATAAGGTCATTATGAAAGTATATTCATAAGGACTTTTAACTTAATTCCACCTGAATTTCTATAAATAAACCTCTCTACCTTCAATCTGTGGATGAGGAATGAGCTCCCAGATGATGAAACAAGGTGAGAGTTTCAGTCACACAACTCCATCATCCATGTATTCTATCCATAATTAGGAGATATTTTATCCCTATCCCCTTTATATGTATGTGTCCTATACTTAGGTGAGACACTTGGATGATCCCCCATTTGGGAAAACCCCTTGGGAAGTCCCCATCTAGGAAAACTACCTGGGAGAGCCATACCTGGGTGACCCATTCCTGGACTACCCACACATGAGAGACCCAAACTTAGGGGACGCATACCGGGGTGAACCATACTTTGGAGACCCAAACCTGGGAGTCTCACACTTGAGCGATCCATATATGGTCGAACCCAATGCTCCCTACCCTGAGGGCTATACCCCTTCACTACCACCCAGTGTCATTGTCGGGCTGCCATCCTAGTATACTACTAGGTCCCTTCACAACTGTTAATGACCCCAATTAAAAATACAGTCACACTACAAAATTTTAGGTCTGGGTTGATGATTTTCTGGGATGCGCCACATACAAAACCACCTCTTATTCAAAATAACCATGAGTTTATATAATACCCATAGTTCCATAAATTTAGTAATCCTCTTAGGTCTAAGGCCCAACTAAAACAAATCACATAGTGTTGAGATACTCCTCGTGGTTTGAGAAATTTTGGACTCCTCCTAGGTTTAATCCCTAAAAAAACCAAAGCACCATGAATTGAGATAATCCTCATAGTTCCAGAAACATGGGAATCCTACCAGGTCTAATCCCTAACTAAACCAAACCCCCATGAGTTGAGATACTCAATATGGTTCCAAAGATATGGGAATCCTCGAAAGTGTATGTACCAAAAAAACATAATCACCATGAGTCTATATACATATCATAGATACAATGACAAGTGAATCCCTCCCAAATTAATCCTATAGTCTTTTTTGCTGGAGACCACACCCCACTTTTCTTCTATGCCCCCTAAGTTACCAAAATAATAGATGATATGGATACATCAAGTCCCTTTATATCTCTCTCATAGCCCTAGCTAGATCCACCAGCGAAGAGAGGATATTTTATGGTTTGTATGATCTTTAACTTCATATGGTTTCTCAAACTGAGCATGACTGGTAGTGTCTTATAGGTTAGTAATGATCTTGAAATATACATAATCATATTCTTGTATCAGTAGAGAATCCATTTCTAGATCTTACTATTTCCTTCTATCATAGGGCCTCTATGGGCATGGGTCCTTAAATACATGTCACTACGGGAAAAATGGGTATTGGCGACGGGTCATTTGCGACGGGATCCCGTCGCAAATGGCCTTTTGCGACGGGGGTCCGTCGCAAATCACCCGTTGCGACGGGGGTCCGTCGCAAATCACCCGTTGCGGAAAACGCCGTTGCAACAAAAATTATTTGCGACGGGCCCGTCGTTGAAGCTATTATTTGCGACAGGGATCCTTCCCGTCGAAAATAATACTCCGTATATTTGTAAAAGATTTTAAAAAAAGTAATTGTGACGGGCCCCATCGCAATTGCTTTAAAAAAACTATTATTAAATTATTTTAATGGATATAATAATAATACTATTTGCGACGGGCATAATATCCCGTCTCAAATACTATAAAAAAAATAAAAAAAATAATTAATAAATTATTTTAAATAATATAATAATAATCCAATTATAATTCAAAAATAAAAATTAATAAAATATTAATAAATGATTTTAATTAATATAATAATAGAATTATAATTCACAAATAAAAATAATAATTTATTAATAATTTATTTTAATTTATATAATAATAATAGAATTATAATTCAAAAATAAAAAATAATAGAATATTAATAAATGATTTAATTAATATAATAATATTAGAATTATAATTCATAAATAAAAAATATTAATAAGTTATTTTAATTAATAAAAAAATAATATAATTATTTTACATTCAAATATTAAAATAATTCAAATATTACAAAAAAATATAATTAAATTATAATATTATAAAATTTTAATATATATATAAAATTTAATATTATAAAATATAAATAATATTATTATTCATATTAATATTGTTATTTCAAAATATAATATTATTAATATTTTATAATGAGACAGAAACTACGAATAGAAAAAAAATCATATTTTGATTTAACCAACTTTATAACATAAAAACAAACTCTAATCTGAAGGAGGGGGGGAGGGGGGATCTGCAGATGCTGGTGGAGGAAACTCCATCCCTAAAGCATGAGTGAGTAGGCGCATGTACTCCATCTTCTCCTGGTGCTGCTGCTGCCACCGACTCATCTGCTCCTCGTACAACTGCTGCTGGCGTCGACGCTCCTCCTCATGCTGCTGCTGCTGCTGACGCATCTTCTCATGCTCCTGTCGGAGACTCTCTATCAATGCAGTCTAAGATCGCAACTGATCCTCATAATGTGTAGCAGAAGAAGATGCACGAGCTCCTCTCGAGCTGGACACCGACATCGCAACACTGCCATAATAATCTCCGGGAGTCAGTCGAGAGCTAATACCAACTACCCAGCCCTTCTCGAAGGCATACTGGGTGGCCTGCATCCATGCCGCCTCATCAAACTGATGGTCAGTGGTCTGATATGATGACTCGGCCTAACTCTCAGGCCGGGTCTGTGACGCTGCGGCCTCATATGACTCCTGTAGTTGCAATTTAAAATTAACATTGTGAATATATTATATGCAGTTAATTTTTAAACTTGAAAACAAATAATACTGACCACGATGTGATGCTGACGATCACCTCTGAGCTCCCCAGTAGCAGGATCACTATACATCCTCTAATATACGTCGTACTCCGTAATGTCGGGGTGCTCGACAGCCTATAAGAATAAAAAATAAACTTTTAATATTTATAGTTATATAAAATATTTATAAATAATGTACGTACCAGATGCTGTCTATGAGTACTGAAAGAACGACTCCCAGCTCGATGAGTCACCTCCTGTCTCCCCCGATTCTGCCTCCCCACCGATGATCTCCTCTTAAAGGCACCACTCAACCAGTGCGCACATAATCCATCCTATACATGGGATGAAATGTACTCTGGTCGGTGTGCTCTACATGACTCGTCAAAATCTGACACTCCTGCTTTCTTCCTGGAAGCTTTTCTTAAATTGTGCAAAAATTGACACAAGCGATCACGCATGGCCACCTACCATGCCTTGTGGATGGCATCACGCATGGTATCCTCGATTGGATACCATAAACCCTACAAATAAATCAATATATCAAGTTATAAATGAAATAATTTTCAAAATAAAAATTATTTATTTACGTACGTACCAACCAATGGCTGAACATGGTCTGCTGCACATCAATGGGAATCTGCTCCCATGTGGTCCACGACTGAGAGAAATAGTTGCGCAAAATAGCGCTGCCCTGTCTGACTGCTATATGCGGAAAACTGTAGAAATAATAAACATTTATTATGTGAATAGATTAATGAAATCTTAGTCAAATCCACAGATTATCACACAGGTTATCACACCTCCGTGTGCATGGATCAAACCGAAGACGTGGATGTCGCTCGGGGACGGGGTCAAGAATCATCAATCGTGCAAGACCGCGCCCCCTCCGCGTACTCCCTGGAGCGCCTGCAGGCTGAGGGTCATCTGCCAGCAACTCATCTGCATCGAAATGCAGGTCACCATCCGCTAACTCACGAAATGTCTCGTCGTCCATCTGAAACAGAAAATGTTAATGTTGTTAGCAAATAATTGATTATTACTATTATATATATATTATGATTGTATATAACTACCATGGAATTCTATCAGTGTTCATCATCATCATCATCTTCATATATGTCAATGTCATCTTCATATTCCTCCTCAACATCATCGATATCTATTCGAGTTCCAGTTACTTCATCTCTTACCATTTCAAATTCATATGTGACATCATTAACATCATCGTCATCACCGACTCTTAAATGTGGAGTGTCGTCATCGATACTCATGTCTCTTTGTAAAAAAGATTGATTTTGATGACTCTCTTGAAAAACTTCAATTCTTTGCACATTAGTGAAAGCACATTCACTTTGACTAAACTGATTGTCTCGAATTTTGTTTTTTATTACACTCCACCAATCAGTCAAGTCTCTTGATGTAGCACAATACTTTGTGTAATAAACTTGATGTGCCTGTTGAGCCAATAAGAATGGTTCATTTACTGCGAGAACACTTTTACATTTAATATCGATGATTCCATGAGTCGGATGAACACGCACGACTCTCTCTGTATCCATCCACCGACATTTGAACATGGTTATGTAATGTTGTCCAAGATAACAGAGTTCAATGATTTCATCAAGTATGCCATAAAAGTCAACTTCATTTTCTCGATGATGAGATCCTCTCAATCTAACTCCACTGTTCATTGTTTTTTCGATTCCCCATATGCATGTGTGTGAAATCGAATTCCATTCACCACATATGCATTATAAGTTTTAACAAATTTGGAAGGTGGGTTACTCAATATACATAGCCGTTTTTCAATTTTATCAGCATGTCGAGACACCTGAAAAGTTGTGAAATAATTATCAATATAGTAAACTATTAATTGAATGAGTTGCTAAAAGATAAAGAATTTATGTTACCAGTTTTTGAAACCACTGGGAGAAAATTTTCAGTCGGCGTTCTTCGAGAGCAGCTGCTGTAATTTGTGGAATTTGTTTCTTGATATGATTATCATACAACCTACAAAAACCAAAGTTATTTACTGTAACATAAATGATAAAATAAGTGATATAAACACTTACAGTACAACTGATGTCATCTCTTCACAGTTGAGCAAAACATACGTATGAGCTCTATGATGTTCATCATCCGAAAGCCAGCGTTCATAAACTCCACCAAAACCAAGCTCTGGCTGGTTGAAAACAGATAATTGATTGTCGATTTCATCAATATTCCTCTTGTTCCATCCCATTCGGTTGTGTTTTAAAGTATACTCATATTCAAAATAATGGGAGCAGAAAAAAGATATTTCCTCTGGCAAATAAGCTTCTGCAATAGATCCTTCAACAGATGCTTTGTTACGTACTTTTCTTTTCAATTTTTGCATGCATCTTTCAAATGGGTACATCCATCGAAACTGTACTGGACCACCACATTTGGCTTCATATGGAAATTGTAACATCAAATGTTCCATTGAGTCGAAGAAAGATGGTGGAAATATTTTTTCCAGTTTACATATAAATACAACAACATCTTCTTCAAGTTTTCATAGAGCATCATAATCTGCTGTATCCGCACAAATTTCCCGAAAAAAATGAGACATGTCTGTTATGGAATCCCAAATCACAGAATTCAATAGAACTCTTAATCCAATGGATAGAAGTCTTTCCATTATAACATGACAATCATGACTTTTTAATCCAGTAATATGACCATTCTTTACACATCTACCCAAATTGGAAGCACAGCCATCTGGAAGTCTCAAATCTGCAATCCACTGAAAAAATAATAAACGGTTTTCTTTAGACAGTGTATAAGCTACTTTTGGTTTCAATAACCTTTCTGTTCTGACATTCTCAAACAGTTCCAGTTCTGGACGCCTGTAAATTTGGGCAAGATCTAAACGTGCATTTACATTGTCTTTGCTCTTTCCTGGCGTATCCAAAACTGTATGAAACAAATTATCAAAACAGTTCTTTTCAATGTGCATGACATCTAACATGTGTCGGACCAACAATTATTGATAATTATTTGTAATTATTACTAATTATTAGTAATTATTACTAATTATTGGTATTTATTACTAATTATTGGTAATTATTATTAATTATTACTAATTATTGGTAATTATTGGTAATTATTGGTAATTATTACTAATTATTACTATTTAGTACTAATTATTTGTAATTATTTCTAATTATTGATAATTATTCCTAATTACTGGGAATTATTCCTAATTATTACTATAATAATGTAATAATGTTATTATTCCTAATTATTGGTAATTACTCATAATTATTGGTAATTATTCATAATTATTGGTAATTATTCATATAATTACCAATAATTAGGAATAATAACATTATTAGTATATTTTATTATTAATATTAAAATAATATAATTTTCTATATTATATACAATTTTCCTTTCATCTGTTTGTTTTCTGTCTCCACATACAAATAATAAATGTGGAGACAGAAAACACACAGATGAAAAGAGAATTTTATATAATATAAAAAATTATATTATTTTAATATTAATAATAAAATAAACTAATAATGTAATAATGTTATTATTCCTAATTATTGGTAATTATTCATAATTATTGATAATTATTACTAATTATTGGTAATCATTACGAATCATTACTAATTATTGGTAATTATTCCTAATTATTGGTAATTATTTCTAATTATTGATAATTATTCCTAATTACTGGTAATTATTCCTAATTACTGGTAATTATTCCTAATTATTACTAATTAGTGGTAATTATTGGTAATTATTACTAATTATTACCAATTATTTCTAATTATTGGTAATTATTGGTAATTATTGGTAATTATTACTAATTATTGGTAATTATGGATAATTATCGGTAATTATTACTAATTATGGATAATTATTGGTAATTATTTCTACCTAATGGTAATTATTGGTAATTATTTGTAATTATTGGTAATTATTACTAATTATTGGTAATTATTACTAATTATTACTAATTATTGGTAATTATTACTAATTATTACTAATTATTGGTAATTATTATTAATTATTACTAATTATTGGTAATTATTATTAATTATTACTAATTAGTGATAATTATTACTAATTATTAACAATTATTACTAATTATTGGTAATTATTGGTAATTATTGGTAATTATTACTAATTATTGGTAATTATTACTAATTATTACTAATTATTGGTAATTATTACTAATTATTACTAATTATTACTAATTATTACTAATTATTGGTAATTATTATTAATTATTACTAATTATTGGTAATTATTATTAATTATTACTAATTATTGGTAATTATTATTAATTATTACTAATTATTGGTAATTATTATTAATTATTACTAATTAGTGACAATTGTTACTAATTAGTGACAATTATTACTAATTATTGGTAATTATTACTCATTATTGGTAATTACTGGTAATTATTACTAATTATTGGTAATTATTAGTAATTATGGATAATTATCAGTAATTATTACTAATTATGGATAATTATTGGTAATTATTACTAATTATTGATAATTATTTGTAATTATTACTAATTATTGGTAATTATTACTAATTATTGGTAATTATTATTAATTATTACTAATTATTGGTAATTATTGGTAATTATTACCAATTATTGGTAATTATTGGTAATTATTACTAATTATTACTAATTATTGGTATTTAGTACTAAATATTACTATTTAGTACTAAATATTGGTAATTCTAATTATTAGTAATTATTACCAATTATTGTTAATTATTAGTAATTATTACCAATTATTGTTAATTATTAGTAATTATTACTAATTATTGTTAATTATTACTAATTATTGGTAATTATTACTAATTATTACTAATTATTGGTAATTATTGGGAATTATTTCTAATTATTGGTAATTATTGGAAATTATTACTAATTATTGGCAATTATTACTAATTATTGGCAATTATTACTAATTGTTGGCAATTATTACTAATTATTCGTAATTATTACTAATTATTACTAATTATTGGTAATTATTGGTAATTATTACTAATTATTCCTAATTATTGGTATTTATTACTAATTATTAGCATTTATTCTTAAGTATTGAAAATTATTACTAATTATTCCTAGTTACCATTAACTATGAATAATGAATACTAATAATTTAAATTTATTAAGTAACAAAACAATGTAAACATAATTACAACTAATTAAAAATAATTGAAACTAATAAAAAATTTAAAATAAATATTAAATTAAAATGAACATAAATACCTTCAAAATTGATCTGAGGTTGATCTCTGAGCGTTGTTGAAAACTTCAATATCAACTCCGAAAAAAAGTAAACTTCAGAAACGTTGAACTCTAAAAATAGAGTTTTGAGAGAAGAAAAAGATGGAGTTTGAGAATGAATGAAAAAAAACGGACGGAGGGGTATTTATAGGTTAGATTATTTGCGACGGGTCTATTTAAAACGGGATACCCGTCACAAATAATTTTAGTTGCGACGGTACCCGTCGCAAATACCTTAGCCCTCATTTATTATGGTCAACGGTTAAATAGTTATTTGCGACGGTGGTATATTCCCGTCGCAAATAACATTCCCGCGATTTGGCGTGCAAACCGCGCCAGTCCTTTTGCGACGGAGTAAGCTAACCCGTCGCAAATAAGTAGTTATTTGCGACGGGGGAATTTGCCCGTCGCAAATAAGTTTCTAACGGGATTATTTGCGACGGGATTTATTCCCGTCGCAAATAACCCGTCGCAAATACCCATTTTTCCCGTAGTGTGTATTAATCCACAAGGCCTCCTATTTGGTATAATGCTCAGTCATACCCACTTATAAGGGCCTCTTTTTCCGTATATATCCCATAATGATGTCACAATCCTCTTAAAGGGACACATACCTTATAATACAAACCTTCTTTGGGCCCCATAGGTGTGGGACCTCTATCTTACTAAAATATGTGGTATTTAATTCATGTCAATATGGTATATGTTGGAAGCCTCCCTAAGGTTCAAACAAAAAAACCCAAAATCAACCCTAATTTCCTCTGGGCCAAATTTATAGGTGGTTTATATACAACATGGGAGCCCATATCCCTTACAGGATCCTTGGGATACTTTGTCTTAAGTCACACACTAATCATTGACTATGATCCTTTCACCTATACATCCATTCCACATGATTTTAAACTTTATGGCTTGGTCCTTGTCACGTGACCTTTAAAGGTATGTTGTGTCCTGTAAGTAGAACAAATTATGCGGAAACCGATTCTTCCCACAAGGATATGTAGGAATCCCATCTCATGGGCCAGTTCCTAATATCATAACAGTTCCCATCTCCCTAGATGTTGATAAATCCCAGATTTCCATATAGTGTGGATTTAATCCAAAATCAACATAATAAATGACCAAATAATATCTAATACATTCATAAAAGGGTATTGTTGATGGAGAACCTCAGATACATACAGATGTATCCATCAATGAAGAACCAAAGATACATGATTCTGATAGTAAAGATCATGAATGATAATAATTCATTGTTAATGTAAGTGAGACCGATGTCATTCTTGCAGGTTAATGAAGAATTTTTTTAATATGTATTAAATCATTAAGAATGTCCTAAAATAATAAATAATTCATACCAAAGAATGTGATGAGCCTGGAATATCATCCTGTCGACCAAGGTGAGTCCCTAAACATTATTGGTATATTTCCCAACAAGAGATTGCGTTTGGAAAGTAGGTATGTAAAACATATCAAATAAGGTAATTTTTGGATATTTCCAACTACATGAAGAAAATCTATTGGAATATGTCCAAAAATAGTAATACCTAAATGGATGATTGTAAAACATTTAAAACCCTACAATAAACCATGATAGGATGGATGTTTCCATTAGAAATAAACCTGATCCTAATACATATAGGTATAAAGTCCCTTTCTTTGATAACAACTATAACATCCCATAACTTAAAGAACCCACGATTATGAGTTCAATAATAAAATTCCACATTCTAACATTCAAATGATATTTTAGATTTATAGTTTTAGATAATTTTTGAAATTAGTGGATGAAAAAGTTAACACTTCCACAGAGTGTACATATTTCCAAAAAAGGGTTCTTAATTTTACATCCCTATTTCTTTCAGAAAACATTTCATTCTTTTAATTTGAGCCAACATTTCATAAATATTAACCTTAATATATTCCTACAAGTCCATAGATCCGATTAAAGGATTGAAAAATATATGATGAACATAAAAATATCTGTAAGGGATATAAAAAAATGGAAACAAGGTCATCTAGTGAAAAGTATGAAGTCCCATAAAATTGATTACCTTTTTCAAAATAAACATTTATCATATAAATTAAATCATAATAAAATTATTAAATCAACCATCACACAATTAAAACTTTTAAAACTCATATCAAGCAAATAAAAACATTGAGGTTAACATGAGAAAACATGAGAACCCATGAAAATGGTTTTATTTAAAATAAAACCTTTAATTTTAAAAATATTATAAGTATTTTTCTTTAAAATCAATAGATATCCATTAAAAATTCTTATAATCATATGAATACCTATTCCTAAAATTAGGTAATCATATATAAACCCATGCCAGACTCTTTTATATAACCCATTCAACAAAAAAAACCTAAACAATTATCTCCAATATTTTTTATTTGAAGACTAAATAACTATACAATACATTGGAGTGATATAACCCGAGAACACCAATAATCATATATAATGAAAAACTGCTTCAATTTTTTTTTGTAAAATTTATTTTTTTGATTAGAAAACCCATGTTCAACCATTTTGAATCCATAGGGAAAATAACATTCTATTTCTATATAAAAATATGAAGAAATATTCTTTTCCTTTAAAAAATAAAAAAAAATAAAAAAATAATGGGAATTAGATCTTCATTTGAAAAACATTAAAAAATTTAGTTGAATCATGATAATGAATAAAAAATTTGATAGGGGGAAAATTATTTCATGCAGTGAACATTAATTTTTTTTACTTTGGGAAAAAGTTTCAAAAAGTGACTTATTTGAAAAAACATTAAAAAGATACAATTTCTTAAAAATAATTCTAAAAAATAAAATACTATTGAAAATGAAATTAAAATATCATGGAGTATAGATAATAACTATACTAAAATATTTTAAGAACATGAATATTGATGAGAATGATTTTGAAATGAAATATATAAAATAATGTTTTAAATAAAATCCCTCACCTTGAGTCCCATCATACTTCATACATTCTATAAATCATAAATTATAATATATTTTTAATTATTTAAATTTTTAAGATAATTTTTCATGTTAATTATTTTATCAGTATTCATTTTATTTTACTTACAATCATGTTTTATTTAGTTATTAAAATGGTTATGTTTTCATTGGTTGTTTTGAGGTCATTCAGTTTAAAATTACATCGATGTGTTCATCGTGGTCAAAGGGGTCATATATCCATCATTGAAATAACATTAAAAAAATTCAATTAAATAAACTTTTAAGACATTTTATGTAATGTTGTATTGAAAAATGAGATACATTGTTCATGGATGTGGCAGTTTGCATATATGCATGAGCGATGTTTTAATTTTTTTAAACGCATGAAATATAAATACAGATGAAAAATGATTCCATTAATTTAATCATCTTAATATTATAAATATTACATTTATTCATTACATCTATCCTTATTTATATCCAGTTGAGGTTGTAATTGACAAAAAAATACATCACTTCTTAGAGGTGGTAGTCCACACATATGCACTGGTGATGTTATCATTTTCAAAAGGGTGGAAGAGTTAGAGGGTAATGATATTTTATATTTATAAAATAATAATTCTGTCATAAACATAATATATATGAATTTAATACATCTATTTAACTTTTCATGTAAGGTGGGGATGAAAAACTAAACACATCATTTTGTGGAGATGGTTGTCCGCACGTACACATGAGTGACATACTCTTTTTGCATAGTATGGAAGGGAGGTAGAAAAAAACTATTCTATAATCATAATAATATTTAATTATAGTAAAATTTTCCAACTTCATGTACTCATGAGTGACATTCTCATTTCCACTATGATAAAATGTCATCAAAATAATAAGTATACTAAAATGATGTTTTATTAATAGAACATGTAACAACCATGATTCCAGTAACCTAGGGCTAATTTTTACCATATTACATAGGAACAAGATATAGGACACCTTATCCTATAATATTTACCCATTTAGTATTGTAGAGACACTAGATACATACATGATTCTCACATTACATTCAAGAATATGAAATAAAACTTAAATTAAAATTATAAATTTATTATTTCTTCTAGAATATTATATAAAGTCATTCAAAAAACACTTTTGGGTACCCTATGGATTAGAAAAAAATAGGTGGTATGTGATTCATAGTAATGGAAATCATACAATGATAGAAATCGTAGAATAAATATCAAATAAATAACATGGAATAGATAATTACTAATCAAATTTGACATATAACTAATATAATGAAAGTTAAATATATCAATGGGTGTCATAATAACATAAATAATCACTTATAATATACTAAATTTAATCATTATGATGAAATGAAAATGTCTAACATCAAAATATTATAGTCCAGGAATTGTGCTAGTAAATAATACATAAATAGGCGAGGAATACACAAAATACCATAGCTAGTTTGTACAATGAGGCTTACTAATGCATTGAAGGAATATCTAATATTGGGATCCACTAGTTATATAAAATTTCCAATGAATTCATCATATTAATGAAGTCAATAAAAAATAAAATACATAATTAACATATTCCTAGTAATAAATATCCACATTTAGAAACTTGCATAAAACATTTTAATACTCTGTAGAGTCAATAAATAAAACATCAAGATCATAAGATATCTATAGAGATATATTGGATTCTATCACTATTTAATATACCATGTGAAGTATAAGAATCTTTAAAGTATGTGGGAATAGATGAAAATCACATTCATAAAGACATTATAATGTCTCTTTGAAAATAATAAATAATTTCCTCTTGTTTTCATGAAATATTATAACCAAACATTCCCTGAATAATGGGAATATAATTTTATTTTAAAAAACATAGAAACATGTATATTATTCTTGATATTTAAATTTTTTTATCATCGTGTGAAAAGGGGGTCAGGTGGTACACATTAAAAAACATACCTTTTCTAATTTTATAAAAAGTTAAAAATACCATTTACAGAAAAGAATCTAAAAGATTCATTTTAAAAATTGGAATTGAAATTCAATGTTAAAATAAAATTAACCATTATTAATGTTTTAAAAATATAAATTAGAAAATATAAATTAAAATAAATAATATGTATATATAAGATAAATAATCCTAAATAAAAAGAATAAAAAAGTATGATTTTCTTTAAGACATTATTTTTTTAGTTTTATTTACCAAAAAAAGGTAAAATGGAAAGAATACCCGAAAAACCAATAAAAAAATATATTATAGGAAAATAGATTTTTTTATATGATAAATAACCTATGATATTCAAAATTTACATCGAATCATAATTAATCCTGATAAAAGTGAGATTGTAACATAAACCATTACCATTGATTCCTTGTTGGCCAGACTCATTAAAACATCCAATATAATAAATTTGTATTTTTTATTCATCTATAATATATATATATATATATATCATTTATTCATAAAATATTTACCTATTTACTCATAATTAATTATTAACACCTATTATTTAGGTGTTAACTATTTTTTTTCTTTTATAAGTTTTGATTCAGAGATTCTGATCCTTGCACCATTGTAATGGTTTCACCACCACCATAATTTTAACCTTATAACATATATCATAATTACATATAAAATAATATTTTATACTCATACATATAACTTGGTAATGAAAAATTTATTACATCACTTCTTGGAAACAATAATTCACAAAAAAACACAACTACATTTCCATTTGTGAACATATGAGAGGGAAATAAATTAGATAATAATTTTTCATTGTATAAAAATTAGTTTGTTATAAATATAATATATATTAATTAAATATATATATACACAACCATACACTATAAGTGGTTATGAAAAATTAAATACATCACTTCATAAAGGTGGTAGTCTGCATGTATGCAAAAGTGACATTTTCATTTTACATTAGATAGAGAGAAGATATAAAAGGATTATACCATTAAAATAAAAACATTAATCATATTAAATATAATAATTTCATTAATTTTCTAGGTATATATAATATTTGGATGATTTTTAAGAATAATTATACATTAAAGTGCTTGGTTATAAAATTTAACTCTTCTTTGGATAATATCCTTTAAAAACACCTTATAGATTATTGGATGAGTCTTTTTGGATAAAAAACTACTAGGTAATGGATAATGATATTTGGATGTTATTTTGGATGATATTGGCCTAGATAAGGATATTAATGTGTGTGGATAAGTGAGGATATAAGGTTCTCTTTTATAAGTTAGTGGAGTAGAACTCTTGTAAATATAAAGAATGTATAAATATAAATCATGTATTTATACTAGTTTGTGGATATAATTTAGTCCAATTTTAAAGATATGATAATTTATGGTCTAAGTAAACTAAAAAAGGAAATTTATCAAAAGTTTATATATATTTAAAATCTTATCTTTTAGTCCCCCCAGAGCTATTTTAATCCTTATGGCAGTGAAAAAGTTTTATCATAATAACTATTCATTATGACTAATAATTTAGCAGAAATTATTAACAAATATTTATTATTATAAATAATAATGAAGAATCCATTTTACATGATTCAAATTATAGATATGGTTAATATAATTTTTTATAAAAGTACCAAAATTAAATGAAAAATAATTTTTTAAAAAAATTAACTTTTTAGGTATAAAAATGAGTTTACAGCGAATCATGTATTGAATTAATATCAATTGAATTTATTCAATTATTGAAAAAAATTGAATGTCATATTAATTTTATAGAAATCCAAAATATAATGGATCATTCTGAATAAATTATTAACGGGAAAATACTAATATAGTTTTTTATTAGAACAAAATAAAATATAGGATCTAATAATTCAAGAATTGGTTTCCAATTATACTTAATAGATTTAAATCCATTATTTTAATTCTTAAACACCTATTATGTCAATATAATGGTTTAATATATTTTTATGTTATTCAGATATCATAATGACATCATAAAAGTCAGGGTACGTGTAAAATCTCAATTTTTCTCTACTCACCAAAAAATAAATATTTTCAAAAAAATCCCAAAAGATGAACTTATGTTAAATTTTATGCTCTGAAACAAAAAATGGTTTTCATTTTATTATATTAAATTATAAAAATATAAAAAAAATTATTTGAGAAAAACGATGATTTATATCTATTTTAATTATAAAATAATAGGATGTGTATATGTCAATATTTTAGGGACGTAGTGTTTTTTGGATATAGTATGATATTAAATAATACATTATCTCCCATTAAATAATTTTATCTAATTTTTTTATGATTTATCCCATATATAAATGTGTTTATTATTTCGTTATAGTTTTTTTATGCTAACATACTATCTCCTCTTGTTTTTGATTTCTTCAAAAGGATTTCACAAACTGAGTTATCTGATTTAATGATGCTTTCTATAGAGTTTCAAGAACCATGAATAACTCTTGATTAAGTGAAAAATTAATTTCCAACACTATTATGTCATAGGTGTGTAAATTAAATTGATCTAACTTTTATTTCCTATATAATGAATCATGGAATATATTGTGTACTTTAGAGAGGTTGGGTGGAATAACTAATAAATAATCCACAACTATAACTATATTTGAAATTTAAAAATGTCCAATCTATCTAGGGCTTATATTAAAAATTTTAATAGATATTATACCTTATTTATATGGAGAATCATTTAATATTATATGATCCCCACATAGAATTATAATCATTTCCTTTAATTATGATCATATATATTTTTTATACTTTCATATCCTTTGATATGATTATAAATACTCCAATACTTTGTACGGTGTGATCCATACAATACCTTGTACGGTGTGATCCATAAACATGAATAAAATATATTATTGTATGAAAATCCCACAAGAGGTAGATACATATCCAAAATACCTTTAAATTCAAGAGAGCACGATTTCAACATGTCTTATAATTATAAGAATTTATTTCAATATATCTATGAGTTAAAGGATGATAAGCGGTGCTCAATTGTATCTTATTATTGGTAGCCTTATAAAATATTCTAGAATTTTAAAATGATTAAATGGTAAAGATCATATAAAATTGATAGAGGCACACTGTGAAGCCACATGACTTCATTAATATTTTTCCAATCAAGGAAATCAAGGGGTACATCTTCCCTCACATCTAGGATATTTATAGACTTGTATGGTACTAAAAAAATACCCATATAATAACATTTTCCACTGATTCTTTCAATGTCCAAGGAAAAAATCTATTATAACATTTCAAATTGTTATAGTCAATGTTTTCATACCTCTCTAAGGATGTTTTCTTCTTTCTAGTACTTACTAGTACACTAATAATCTAGAACTGTAGTCCAATATTTACCACTTCAAACAATCCCATAAATAAGGTTATCTTAAATCCTTTTACATAGTTATACTATAATGGTTTATATATAAACTTGAACTATGTGCCTAATCCACTAGCTCCCTATTTAGCTCTGGTATGGGTGGGAGACATAAAATCTTCCAAAAAATCAATAATCAATCTTTATAGATGAGTTATATTAAATTACCAACGTCCACTTCTTTAATATTACTTTGTAAATCCTTGTCATCCCTTAGTATTTATCTAACTTTTCCAGTAAAGTTGGTTTATAAATTTCTTTTAAAATATACAATTTTTACCCTTGACTAGAAATAACCATATAAAACTTTACTAAATCCCTATATAAGAGATCCCTTTTAATCCTTATCATTTTAATTATATCATGTTCCCACCAAATCAATGCATGATCCATCTTGTTGTCCTTCCTAGGGTGGTTGTGCATCGAGAAATAATAATCATTTAATTGTTTTCTTTATCTTGTTCTCCTCATGTTGATTTATTTTTAAGATGATATGTATTTGAAAATGTAATTTCCTATATATATTTAATATCTATCACTATTTAGACAGTTCCTCTATATCTTCATGGAAAATACTAAATTTTTCAACACATTATCATAAGTTTTATAGTTATGATAATGGATTTTTAATTTCATAGATGCATAATAATCAAATATAATATTTTCATAAAGGAAAAATACTAACCCTTTATTTGATGCTGCAATATATATTAAAACCCCTTCATTTCCTGATGGTAAAATCAATACTGGGGCATGCACCAATCATTAATTTAGATTCCCAAAACATTCTTCAAATTTCCCTACCTATATGAATTTAACACCTTTATCTGTGAATTTTGTTATGGGGTTGATTGATTAGAATGCTTTTTTGAGGAAACCACAAATAATAACCTGATAAACAATGTAAAATATGTATATTAGTTATATTTGTTGATGTATTCCATTCATTTACTACCTTTATATTCAATGGATTAATAAATATTCTATCCTTAGAGAAAATATGGCCAAGAAAATATTCTTCCTAAATTCATAGTTCACACTTATTTAATTTAACTTATAATTCATTTTCAATAAGATTCGTAAGAATTATTCAAAAATTATTCTCCTTCCCTTTATATATTTTACAATATATCAAGATAACAACAATGAATACCACCATAAAATTATCAACATAGTTATTTACTGTATTCATCATATCAATAAGAAAAAAGGCACATTATTCAATCGAAAGTTAATTACTATAAAAATAATAATCTATATACCTTATAATAAATGTTGTCTTCGGAATATAATCCTTCTTATCCCTTAATTGTGCATAATAACATGGAATATTAATCATTGAAAAATATTGTGCTCCATGAATTTTATCAAATAAATAATTAATGTATGAAAGGGATACATATTCATTATAGTAATGGCATTGATATCCCTTCAATCGATGCACTACCTGATATACCCATCTTGATTTTTCACAAATAAGACATGAAATTTTGAAGGTGAAACACTAGGGTATATAAATTCTTTACCAAAAAACTTATTAAGTTGTTTATTCAGCAATAATCATTACACTGGTTCCATTATATAGGGAGTCCTGGATATTTGTTTTCATTAAATATGAGTTCAAAATAAATCTCCACTTATTGTTTTGGTGTATTTTATGAAAATTATTCTCAAAATATATTTATTTTTTCTGGGATAATAGTTAATATCTATCATTATGATGTGTTTATATTTATTATAAAGTGTTTTCTCCTCCTCTTCCCCTATAGTTTCATTAAGGTTAGATACTGTAGGTGGATTAGTAATGGATTAAGATAATGAAGTTTTTTCATTAAAAAATGTATCATATACTCCTTAATTAATAGAAATATCCTTTTTGTGAAATATAATATTCCATTATGCTTTGAAATCCAATCAACACCATGGATAATATCAAAATAAATCGTAGGTATAATAATAAAGTTTGAAACTATGGAATATCTTGGAATTTAAACACTGACATCTTAATATATCATTACTGAAGTAGTTTTTACCACATGGTGTGTTAATTGAATAAACATTCCTCAAAGCCTGTGGGATGATTTAATTTTTTTAGTATAAATGAATGATATAAAATAGTATATAGTTCTAGAATCAAATAATTCATTAGATTGCGTTGAGTTAATGATCAGTGTACCCACTGTCACCTCATCCAAATCTGTAGTGATCTCATAAACCTTACCACTATACCCTATTAATTTTTGAGGTAAATTATGTATATTCTTGGTGAATTATTTCTAATAGTGCCCCATATTTTTAATATAGAATAATTTGAAATTAACATCTTCTTTATATCCCTTTAATTTAGGATCATGATGGAATTTATCTATAAAATTGAATTAAAAAACCATTCCCTTTAGGAATTACCATATTTTTCTTTCAACAACTATTACTTACTAGAAATTACATTCATACATTCTTAAATTAATATATATATATATATATATATATGTTTTTATGGATTTTTTAAACACCCACATCTATAGTTGAATTCCCTTTATAACATAAGAATTGGTGAATTATTTTTCATTCTTAACAGAACATGATACTATATCCTTGTATACTAATTTTTTTGAGAGATGAATTCCATTTCAAAGATAGTTTTTATCTCATTAAATATGTGATTTATATCTTTTTTCGATTATCAACATAATTTTCATCCTGAGTTCCCATCCTTGTAATGTTATCTTATATTCAACAACATTTTCCTCCTCCCTTTCTCCTAGATTGAAGAATTATATTTCTATATCAGTTTATTTTACATGAGGGAAAAAATTTGTTAAATAATATCACCTTAAAAGTAATCCATCATATACATTCTATGTCCATTGACTCCTTAGTGTTCTAGATCAACAAACACCATATATCAGCCTCTTCCTTTAGATAAGAAATTGAAATAATAAAATGTTCCCTTCCTCTACATCCAAAATATTGAAATTTCTTTTATAAGGACTTTATTTAGTGCTAAAATATTATTGGAGTATTATTATCATTAAATTATGGGGGTTTATGTCTCATAAAATAGTCTATCATTGTTGCATCATGTTCGAAGTCAAGAAGTCACTCCATACATGCAAGGTATTATTCTTAAACTGAGTAAACTAAACTAACATAATTAAAATAATCTCATATCACTATACACAATGTATTTATTAACATAATCATGAGGGAAATACCTATATAGGTTATAGGTGTTGATACAGATTCAGTTCTTTCTGCTAAGAACCATTTCTAATCAAGATCATATTTATTATTATCTCATAACATCCTGAATATTGAATCACATAATACAATTATAATGTATGCAAAATTCTTAATATGAGTTACCTAAATATCTTAAGGATTATCCTATTATTATACCTATGTTTTACTATGTTTTTATATATATTATTTTCAAGGATTCTGCTAAAAACTATCTAATACCAACTATAAAAACCCTGAATATCATAACCCAAAGGTTGTGTTTACTATATTACATTGGAAAACGATACTAGATATTACATCCCATGAGATTGAATATATTAGTAGTCTATAGAGACCTAATTCAAATGTGATTTTCACGTTACATTTGTAAATTGAAATAAAAAACAAAAAATAGTGAGAAAATTAATATTTATTCTAGTGAATCCCTAAAAATCATACAATTATACCTTCTAGGTACTTTGGGGTTAGGAAAAAAATAATTGTGGTGAGCTCTGATACTCAATTAGGGGAGGATTATAATGGATGAAATCATTGAATAAATAATTCTTAAATAATATAGAAAAGATAAAAAATAATCAAATATTCCATATAAATAATATCATGAATGTGAAATATAGAGATAGATTATATAGCAACCAAAATAATCACATGAAAATAATAACTAGGCTCCAAACATTGGAATTCTTAATGTTAGACATCATAAACATACTATCAAGTTTAAGTACCAAGATATTATACATAAATTGGTAATATATACACAAAATACATAAGAGAGTTTTTAACTTGATACTTACATATGAATTGATGGGATATCTAATATCAAGCCCACCCATATATTATTAATTCCTATTTAATCATCATATTAAAGAAGTAAATAATAATTACAAGACATAATCAATAAGCCTTAGTAATAAACATCTGTATTTAAAAACTATCATATGAGATATCGATATTTTTCTCAGTGAATAGATAATAAAACATGATTATAATCCATCTAGAGAAATTAGGTTTATGAAATCATTATATAATATCTCTAGTGAACAAAAAAATATCTAAAGTATGTAGATATAGATGAAAAACACATTTATAAAGATATTATAATGTCTCCTCTAAAATGAATTTATATTATAAGTGTTCCAACCTCGAATAAAATAAATTTATATTTATTATTAGTCTATATAAGATCGATATATATATATATATTTCTATATATAACTTATTCAAAACATATTTTTTTCCCATTTGATGATAATTATTTTTTAAAATGAATTATTTATAAGATAACTATTTTTTCATCTTATGCATGTTATGATTTGTAGGTTCTTGTCCTTACACAGTAGTCATGGTTTCATCACAAATAGAATGTTAATATATTCATATATGTATATATATAATATTTATACATAAAATAAAAATTTTAGACCATATATGGAGGTTATTAAAAATTAATGACATCACTTCGTGGAGGCGGTAGTCCGTACGTACACATAAGTCCTGTTTCCATTTTCTTAAAGACGGGATGAAAATAAATTATACAATAGTTCATCTATATATAATTATAATTAAAATATAAATATCATATATATATATATATTCATTTAATCGATATATATCACTATCCTTGAGTGATAACGATGAGGAATGAAATTCATCGCTTTATGGAGGTGGTAGTTCACACGTACGCATGAGTGATGTTTTGATTTTAAATAAGATGGTAAAGAGATAGAAAATGGATGTACCAATAATATAATTTTGTTTTAAAATTTAATGATAATGATGTAATTATTTTTATATGGTTATATAATATTTGAAGATGCTTAATAAAAATTACAATTTAAAGGGAATAGTAAGAACCTATACTGCTTATACAGATAATCCACATTTTAAAACACATTAAGGCTTCTTTAAAGGGTATTTTGAAAAGAAAAAACCTCTAGGTAATGGTAAATGTTTTGGATAAGGTAATTGGGAATGTTTTGGTCAACAAAAGAAATGAAAGTACCATGGATAATGGAGGAGAGCATATTCACTTTTATAAGTGAGAGAAGTTGAACTTCTATAAATATTAAGAAAAATAAATTATAAAAAATGTATTTCTCAAGTAAAGTGGATAATATTTTAGAAAATTTATAAGATAAGATATTTTATGGTATAAATCCCCCCAAAAAATAAAATTTAGACAATATGTAGAGATATTTATGTATTTATCTATTTGTTTAGCACCCTTTAACCCTTTTAACACTTACCGTGGTGACATAATTTTACCAACAAAACTATTCAACATGAAAAAATTAAACTGAACTTACTGCATAATATTTTCTATTCTGATTTAAAACATGGAATCCATTTTATAATATTCAACTTATAGAGGTGGGAAAAATTAATTTTCATATATTTATAAAAAATGCAATGAATTTGTTTTGAAAAAATGTCCTTTTTAGTAATGAAATGTTTTTACCGCAAAATATTCTTTAGAATTGATCACCCATGTTACAATCAGTTTTATACCTCCTTGGATGATGTATTTAATTTTTCATCAGTGGATCCATTGTTGGTTTTATTTTTATATTCATGTATAATTTCAAAATAAATGACTAAATTAAATCATGTTTAATATTCTATAAAAATGAAAAAGTATGGTTTAAAAAACATTGCAAATAAATAGTAATGATTCATTATAAAACCTAAATAAAAACTTTACAAAACCATGTTTAATGAAATACATAAACCAAACCATCAAAAAAAACAATTTTTTATAGAACATTATGAACTATATATCATTATTCTACTAGACTTTATTAACTCATGTGATATAGAATGTGAAGCTTTATTAGTATAATAATACATTATCAAATGCTATTAATTGTTTTTCAAATAATTGACACAAACAACATCAAAATAAAAGTTTTATAAGAAATTTATGTAAAAGGGCTATAATAAAGTGATAATAATGAAATTTTTTCTAAAAAAAGTGACTAGTGAATTTTTGAAATCAATTTATTTAATGTTTTTTTCTTTTTAAACACTCATAGAAACACAAAACACACTCTGATAGATTTGTACCACATGTGTGAGGGACTATGTGTTTCATTACAAATTTGAATTTATTGTTTAAAAATTTGTTTTCACGTATATGTAAAATATTAAAAACCAAATTATGTTATGTTTATGATTATGAAATTAAAAAATCAGAATAATATTTTTTATAATAAAAAAGTATAATAGTTAATTTAATTACATATAAATAAGTTTAAAGATATATATTTATTAAACTATTAGTATTATAGAATTTCTATTTAACATGGAACTTATAAACCACTAATTTTAAATGATGAATAATAAATGGATACTTAAAGATCTTATGGAACCATGAAACAAATACCAATGACTATTATCATTATAATGAAGCATCTTTGGAATAGTTAACTAAACTTCCCAAACCCATCGATATAAACAAAATTTTTCCACAACATGAATAATATATGATATTAATTTAGTGATAATAATTGAAATAAATATTATTAGAGTTCTAAATTTCATAACTAACATATGTAATTTAACTATTAAGGATGTTAAAGTATGTGAAATGTGATATGAGACTCTTGGTAAGGTATTTTATCTCATAGTCCTTATTTCTTTTTTATATATTGATTCTATATGATTTGTCTTATATTTTTTGGGTTTTTAATAAAATATTTTAATTATAACATAATATTTTCTATTTACTTTTTTTGTATTAACTTTCTTCAATCCATTTATACACACTTAAAGATCATAAAATACATTATTCACAATGGTTTTTTGTCACTATTTATCGTTATTATAGTAATTCCCTCTTTATAATCTATCTATCCATAATTATTTGTTAATTAATTATAAAATTATTTATTCAGTTCATTTATGCTTCCTTATACATTTTTTCTGGGGATGAAAATTTCTTATTTCGTCCCTTCCTTCATTCATTCAGTGAACACTTACAATGATTATAAATGAATACTTTCCAATTTATATATTTTGGTAAAATTTTATTCTAAATTATTTTTATTTATATACCAGTGTAAAATATTACAAAATTTTATAATTAATGGTTTTTAAAATTCATTTTTATTATCTTTTATAAATGATTTTAAAAGTGATTTATTACTCAATTTAGGACATAGTCCCCAAACATTTCAGAGACTAATTTAAATATTTTTATTCTTTTTTACTTCTATATTATTAGTAATATTACTTTATGATGTTTTAATTTATGTCATGTTAATAATTAATTTATTTCATATCATTTTGATAACATTATTTTGTTACCTCATTCCTTAAGGATGATACCTTATGTAAGATCCTTACCTTTTATAGAGATTTATTGGTCTTATTTATAGGTATTATTTTTCCTTATATTGAGTATAAATTGTTTGGGTCTTAACTTGGGTGATTTTGGGTGAATATTAGAGAATTTTGGAATAAGGAGAGGCTTTTCACAGTTTGCACGTGGTTTGCACATGGTTTTACATGGTTGAACATAGTGTTAAAGGGGTTGTAGGGTTTGAGAATGGATAAACTATGTGTCCAGTTTGGGCACATGGTTTGTGTATAGTTAAACTATGTTTGTAGCATAAATGTGCAACCTTGAATGGATTAGGCACATGGTTAGAACTAACCATCGACTTCACCCGACAAACTGTACATACGGAAAAATTTTATCAAAATTGATTTTAAAATATCCTGAACCCCCCTATTAACTCCAAATTGAACCCATATCAACCCAAACAAAATTTTTTCATTTTTGGAGTCTCTTTTATTTTTTCTTAATGCTCTTGACCTCCATTATTTTCGACTCAAAGCCCAGTTTTTTTGATCTATATCTCTATCGATATGTAGTTTCTTCCTGATTGATTTCCTATCTCACTTCCCTTATTTTATCATTACTTAAAGTAAGTTATCATATTTTTTATTAGATGTTGATCCATATTTTCAGGATCTAGATTTGTTTGATCATGTATTTTGGTTTTAGATCTAGATATCTCTCTACGTGGTTGTTCCTCTCAAATTGAGGATATATGTTTGCAACTGTTCATTAATAACTTGAGGTAGGTGGTATAATTTCCAAATCCCATTGCAGTTATTTGATTTCATATATCAATATTATAGAATTTATTGAGGTTTTTAGCAATTGAAATCCCTAATTGAAATAATAAATATGGTAAATTAATAAATTAAGATAATTGTGAAATTGTGAGATCTAGGGATTTTTTAATTAGATAATTAATTGGAAAATAATTATGATATTTTTGGATTTATTAATTTAATAATTAATTTTGGTACTTAATTATGATGGAATTGAGATAGTTAGATTGAGTAAATAAATATGGAATTGGGATAATTAGTCAGTGAATTGATTATCAAAGTACTCAATTGGGAAATTAGTGATAATTAATTATTGAGTTAATTATCAATTTGTTTAGTTTTAAATTGAGAATAATTTATTGGTGAATTAATTATTAGATGTTGAGTTTTTTAAATGGTTAATTGATTTTTTAATTGACAGACGGAAGAGTTATGATTAATTAATTGGTAAATTAATTAATGGGAATGGTTGGGATCATGAGATTTTGATTAGGATAATTAATTATAGAATTAATTATTGATTTATTATTATTATTATTGAATTGATTGATATAGAAAAAATAATTGAGGAATTAATTTGGGATATTGAATTAACAGATATAGAATAATTAATTTAGGAATTAATTGGTCATATTGAATTGATTGAGATAGAATAATTAATTGAGGAATTATTTGGGGATATTTAATTCATTAAGATAGAATAATTAATGGAGGAATTAATTCAGGATATTGAACAGATTGAGATAGAACAATTAATTTTTAAATTAATTGGGTTATTGGATTGTTGAATTGATACTCATTAATTGATTAATTAATTAATAGGTGTAATGTGATTATTTAATTATTTTATTAAATAAAAGGATTAGTTAATTGATCAAATAATTAATAAGGATAAATGACATTATTTAAATGATGAATTAAATAATAGGATTTATCAGATTAATTAATTTGTGGTTTAATTGAAGCGACTCAGTTAAGTTAATTAATTGGAAAATTAATTAATGGTGGTTTTTTGTTAATGAAATTGAATGAGTTAGATTAATTAATTAGTGAATTAATTAATGGTGATTTTTGGGATGGTGAAACTAAATGAATTAGATTAATTGAAGGGATTGAGTTAGATTAATTAATTTGTGAAATAATTAATGGGATTTTTGTGTTAATGTAATTGAATAAGTTAGATTAATTAATTGGTTAATTTATTAATGGGGATTGTTGGGATGGTTAAATTGAATGAATTATATTAATTTATTGGTGAATTAAAGATAGTGGATTTTTGGGATATTTAATTGATTAAATTTGATAAATAAATGTAGAATTAATTAAAAGACAATGGGATTTGGGATTTGAGATAATTAATTGTATAATTAATTATGATATATTGAAATTGCAGATTTGAATAAGGAATTGTTAAATTAATTATGGGATATTGGGTTTGAGGATATTGATTAATTAATTGGGTAATTAATTAATGGGATTTATGTACTTAATTAGTTGGGGAATTAATTAAGGGGATTTATGTGATAAACTAATTGTTGAATTAGTAATGAATGTGGTATAATTAGTTAGTTGTTGAAATAACTAATGTAATTGAAGTGATTACTTAATTATTTAATTAATTAATATTATGAAAGTAATAAGTTAATTTTTGAATTAACTAATAGAATTAATATGATTAATAAATTAATGAATTAATTAATGTTATTGATGTGATTAGTTAATTGTTGAATTAAATAGTTGATAAACATGATTAATTAATTGTTGAATTGATTAAAATAAATTAAAGTTATTAATTAATTGTCTAATTAATTAACATACACGGATTAATTCATTTATGAATTAATTAATGGAATTAGTGGTTGTTAATTTTCATAAGAGGGTTAATGTTGTTTATTCATGGTTTTGAAATGGGGTATTAGACATGATGATCTAAACCGAGTAAATACTGTGATAAATAAATGGTTGAAATTTGGGGTGTTAGAAATTTGCAATCTGACCCAATGATGCATATGCACAGTTGATAAATGGTGTGCTATATATTTCATTCTAGACCAATGATAGATATATCTGTATTGTTGAGAATTGGGGTGTTGGATATGGTGATCTACGCCAGATATATCTGTGCATGATTGGGATTTGGGGTGTTAGACATGTGTTCTACACCAATGATGTATATGCATGATAGAGATTTTGGGGTGACAGACACAGAGTTCAACACTAATAATAAATATAAATGATTGGAATTGAGGGTTCTAGACAATGAGTTCTAAACCAATGGTAAATATAAATGATTGAGAAATTGGGGTAGTAGACATGGCGTTCTATACAAAAAACATAGGCACTGTACAATGGTTCCATGTGGCCATAATACTAAATCTTAGAAGAAATGGATAATGAAATCCCATTTTTTGAAATTAATTTCCAAATTGAATATGTAACATGGTTTAGACTCGGTGTGGGCCAAAGAAGGTCTTGAGGTACGAGTATCCTTGGGGACCTGGTGGTTTTTGTAGTTTAATAACGATTAATTGATAATGTGATAAATATTTCAATATGAATTGTAATTACATATTTATATAATTTCATACACCTGTTATTGACTATATTGTTTTAGAAACCATTGGTGGTGGCCTACTAAGTTGTAGTCACACCCTACATAGGCTACCTAATCGGTACCCAAAAAGATTTCATGGATGTTGTACAGGTTAAGGGAAAGGCCCACGTGTTAGATGGCTAGGTCAGGATGAAGCATGGTTGAGGGAACCAGACGTGGTTCGAGAGCTGGTTGGTATTTTTTAGAGTATTTATTTTGAGTATCTTTTTAGGCCCTTCTCACATACATTAGAATGACATGTTATCTAATTTAATCAGATATTGTATTTCCCACATTGAATGCCTTGAAAAATTTGTTATGTTTATGGTTATATATGCTTCCGCTATTTTTTGTTATTTTCACTGGTGTTTACTCTAATAAAAAATGTTATATTCTTCTCATGATTGACTTATCAAGCCCTTACTTCTATTCAACACCTCTGATATATAGGTAGGCACGCTTGAGGTCATGTGACTGACTGAATGAGGGAACCAACATGTGGATCCTGAGTTGGGACGTTACACCTTATTTATTTTAACATTTCATAAAAAATAAGAAATTATTTTTCTTGAAACATATATATTTTGTTTTATTTATTTTAAATATTTTTCATTTATGATAATTATATTTTACATTCCACAAGTAGTTAAATTTATTAATTTTTATTCCCTTGAATAATATATATCTCTTAATAGGATACTATGCCAAAGTAACCCCATAATTATTTTTATATATTCCTATGTATGCGTGGTATGGTGGAAGTGAGATATCTATAAGAGAAATAATCCATTATCAGCTATTATTTTACTATCCATCAAATATTCAAAAATATAATCTTACTTGTAAATCCTTTCCTTATTGAATACCCAATACTTCGATGTTTTGGTTGAAGGGTTCTCACCTCGATATCCATTCAGTTTTTTGAGAGGGGAAATTAAAGACTTGAATATATACCCTATATTCTATATGTGATGAATAACCTATAATTCATTATCTTGATCAAATGGTCTTTACTAATTTAGAAACTTTATTTCCTTTGATTCCATTTTTTTAAACAGGTTAATCAAGAATTGTTTTTGATGGATTTGTGATTTATTTCCTATTCATTTGTTATACATATGTAAGGCTATATCATTTTGTTATTGGTGTGACAAGAATTATATATCTCTATAATAAATTTAGAAAAGTGTTTCATCACTTGAGATAACTGTTTCTAGGGGATAGGGTAGTAATCCCAATTCACTATGTTATAATAGTTTTGGAAGAACTTTTACATTTGTATTGATTTTAAACAATTATGCAAGTCCCAAATTTCAATGTCATGTGTATAGACTATCCACTAGTGATAATGGGATAATTCACTCACAAGAGTCTTAGAAACCCCTTGAGTGCTCTGAATGGTATGTGGAAAAATTTTATGTAAAATATTTTATAGATTTTATGTCATTATATAGGATTATCATTTGATACCTCATGATCACCACTTTTGATTTGGTGATCTTATTCAATTAATCTTTTCATTTTTCCCATGATCATGGTTCAAACGTGACTATGAATTATTGAATGAATTTCAATGTATAATTTATTTTGGTTTACCCCTTATTAAGTGTTTGATCTGATTCATTACATTGATTTCCCATTTCCCTAGGGGATCATATGTGACAAAGAGAGTGTGAAAACTTTATATATGGAATTCATTAGAGTATTTTATTAAATTATTTTGGGTGTGTATAAGATAATTATAACCATTTTCCATGATCCCAAAGATTAGTTGGTTCTAATTATTATATTATATTATATGTATGTATGTTTGTCACTAAATTTGGAATTCCAGGTCTATGGCCTTTCATTTGGTATTAGAGTAGTGTTAGGGTTTTTATATGAATTAATAGCTTTAATTTTTTATTATAAAACCATAGATAGATACATATTTTCTCTATAGTACTTTGTTTTTTATAACTAGTATTGATACATATGGTTGACATTTATAATATATTTATACTAAGTTATATTTTAAACTAAACATATAAAATATACGATGTAATAATTTTTTAGTATTTTTTTTAAATTATATAAAACATTGATAAGTGTTTATCAATGAGTATATAATACAAGGACACAATTTCTCTAAGGGAATATAATGTAACATCTCATATTTTCAATGAATATATTTAAAAGTTATATTCCTTGAATTATATCTATAAATATTAATTTTTTTATTTTAAATGATATAAACCAATAATATTTTCTATTTAATTATTTTATTACACTGTGAGATACATGTCTATTTATTAGACATTAATTCTAGAAAATAGAATGATTATCATAAATAAATTGATAACAACACAAAATGATAAAATATATATTTTATTCCATTAACATAAAAAATTACATATAAATTAGAAGTATACACTATAAAATTAATAATAGTATGTTGGAATAATAAATATAGGGAAATAATAAAACTCAAAGTTGTTATTCTAGTATGTTATGATCAGATAGAATTATCATACCCATGAATAAAATAGTTGGAATGGAACAAATCATTTAAAAGATCATCATAATTTTATAAATAAAGAATTGATAAACTTGATAGATTATTTAGTGAATAAAGGATTATATAAATATAAGGTATTTATAAGATGTGTAATGGTTTTATGATGGTTGGAAATATGACTATAGAAATTGTAACATAACCATTGTAATGGTAAAATAATTATTGGAATAGTAAAATGACCATTAAGAAAAATTATTATTTAATGTTATAAATAATTTTCACCCTCTATTAAATAATAAAAAATATTTTTTAGATATCACAAAATAAATACTTGATGAATGTAACAAAATTTACATATTTGAATAGTTTCTTATTAAAAAAAATTATAATGTTATAATTTCCATAAAATTATTAAATATTAAAATTATCTAATTTAGAAACATATTTCTTAAAACTATAAGTAATATTCGAAATAATTATTTCAAAACTACGTAAGGATGATGTTTCTATAATTTTCATGAATTGTAAAATATGTTGGTGAATAGTGAAATTTGAAAAAATACTGTATTTTAAATTATAAGTAAAATACATGATTAAATGAATAAATTATGACGTAAGAACCCATTATCATGTCCTCACATAAATAAATTATTTTAACTGGTCACTTGAATATATAATATTCATAGAATTGAAAAATATTATGTATCACTCCAAAATTCTAAAATAAGGATATTGTATTTGATAGCGTGTATGACACACAAGACCAAGCTTAGAGGAAAAGATAATAACCAAGATGAAAATATATATTTATTTAATGTCTTCAATTTCATTCAATACATGAAAAATCAAGTTTATCTTGTGTTATAAAAAACAATGAGTTTTTCAATAACTTGTGTTACATGAAAAATAGAGTTTTATTGAACAAAAATATATTATTAAAATATTATTATTTAATATAATTGTTATAACCTATCCATTAAATTGGATTGTATGAATACGAATTACAAAATTACAAAAATATATGGTTTAAAAAAATTATTAAATATTTATTTATTATTAATTAAATGAGTATCATTTAAAATAAAAAAATATATTCTCTGAAAAAGAGTATTTTTTCCAAAAGAGGGTTCAGTCGCGCTTTGTGCACATCATTTAAAATTAATTTTTACCACTTTTAGAAAATTTATTTTTTAAAAATTAATTTTTAAATGGAATACAAAAATTATCTTAGGGAGAATTTTTGGGATTTTTCAGAAAAGTTTAATTTTTTGATGAATAGTGAAAAATATTGAATTTGAATTGAAAGATATAATTTTGTTTAAATAATTTATAATGTTGAATTATATTTTAAATTGTTACTAATGGGAAATTATTTCAATTTAATATCAATGTATCTAATTTAGATAATTATAATCATTTTCAAATTGAATTTAGATATAATTGTTTTAATGTTTTGAACATTTTCACAATAAAACCTGCTACACATGAGCCTCAGCCTGGTTAGTGAGGACTCCTTAAGTTAATCCAAGAGATGCGAGATAAAATCCATGTAGAAGAATGTTTTTGGTTTACTATAGAAGGTACCGTAGCAGGTATTTCTCAGTACAATATTTGCAAAAACCATTCTTTCATTTGGGCCTTTGGGCCACAGGTTTGGTCCTCGGGTCCTTCATGGCCTTCAGGCCACCCAAGGCCATTGAGATAGTAAGGATTTCGGGAAACCACAAGGCCTTCGGGAAACATCAAGGTCGTTGGGCCACCTCAAGGCATTTGGGCCACATAAAATTATAGATGTACCAGATTGACTTATAATGAACAATGCCCTAGATGAGGGTTCAAAGGAGACGCATTCATCAGAGTAGAGAGAATTGGTCTTGGAAGAATTATGGGGTATGAATTTTACATTGGTACTAGGCCTATGAATACCTACATAGGATATCTAGACGATTAGTCATGAGAAGTTGGAGTGCTGATCATGATGAAGACGTTGAGGTGGGGCGGTTACAGGTAGTAACAGTCTGGGATGAATTCCATGAAGACCATTTGGTCCTATAATTTCAAGAATCCTATGGGGCATGTATGGGTTCTTATTCAACCCTTAAAATGGATATTATAAAAAATGAATAAAAAATGATGGCCTTTGGGCTATTCAGGAACTTTAAAACTCCACTTTCTTATATTGTATACATTGTTAATTTTAAATTAAAACTTATAACTTCTATGAGTTTAGTTTATAAAAATTATTTAAATATATTTAATAAAAATAATTTATATTATCTAATATTGTAAACATATATTTTTACCAGAATGATTAGTATAAAAAGTTGAAATTAATTAATGTGATTAGGGTTAAAATAGAGTATTGTGCATTACATGTGTTTGTATTCAAATTAATTGTACATACAATTTGGAATTTCATTTAATAAATTTAATTTAATATTTAGGATAATTACATAAAAATTATCTATTGAAACTCATTTTAATTTATTCTTAAATGGAAAATTTAGTAAACTTAATGACTAAGAAATAACATGATAAAAATGTGTTTAGTTCTATGTGCTGGTGGTTTTTATTGACCACACAAACAATTATATCCATTATTATTCAGTTATTTAGGTATATTCTGCAATTTAGACCTCCCAATAATTATTTACAGGAATTCCACTCCTCCTAAATTATAAAAGAGAACTCACTCCTGTCACTTCTTCACACCTTCAATGAACTTTAGACTTGATAATAAATAACCAAATAACTTTCAAAAATTCCTAAAATCATCCTAGAAGCATTTATCTTTTCATAAATAAAACATAGTAATGAATTTTTGAAATCTAAATAGAATACCTAAAGAAGAGGTAATGTTCTTCAATGGACATCTTTATTTTACTTATTTATCCACCTCATTCAACTTTTATGAAACCATAATTATATAATAACATCAATATCATCCATGTTTTGGGATGTTTTTATAATAATCTCATTACCTAAAACCATATCCAATTCCATTAAATGGGTTATTAAATCCTCATTTTTTTAGGGTTTACTACCGCCTCGTGAGCTGATGTTGATCATTTTTTCATTTCAACCTCTTAAGGTTGGGAATGATGATGGATATATATATATATATGATATTTTTAACATAGATATACCTCTATAGTAAATAATATATATATATATATATATATTTTACCTTCCAATCCATAAAAGCTATGATAATTCCACTTGTGTTGACGATAGACTACCACCTTACGAAACAATGTTATTAAACTTACACTAATGTTGTGCATGAAAGGTGATTAAGAAAAATTTAATGATTATATCCGATATACATGACATATTAATGATATAAATGAAATATTTATAATTTTATAATGATAATATATATATTGACACACATCATTTTCTTTTGTTTCTTTTCAATCTTGTAAAGATGATAACATTGTTCGTGTACATATGGACTATATCCTTTACGAAGTAAAGTGATTGTGTTTTCTTCACCACACCACATAGATGATAAATAAATAAATATATATATAATACTTTATATATGATATTATTATCATTATATAAATATTATATATTACATACCCCCATTTCATAATGATCATTGAAAAATGGGAACGTTACTCATGCATACATACGACCTACTGTCTCCATTATCTTAACATACTTCATTTTTCATAAACATAATTCATGATTGGTTTTAAAAATATAATTTATGTAAAAATATGACAATTATATCATTATTATTATTATGGATATGATAAAACTAAATAATATTCATACGAACTAAATCTTTCATGATGAAACATGCATTAGAAAACATGGCAAGTATCACCTGAAACAATAAAAATAATGAGTGATTTTTAATTAATGGGTAATAAGATGTTATAAAAGGATCATATAATATATTATAAATATTAATATGGTTATTTTATAAGTTTATAAAATGTTTAAAACCACTATATAAGAGGTTATAGAACCTTAAATCAAAAGGATCTATGAGGTATGAATTTCATATCAATTTCCATTCCATTGAGATTGGTTTATTATTATACACCAATTAAATTTTACATGATGTATGTACTTCCTATTTGACATATAATATCCTTAATACTCCATTATTCATCATATTTGGAATTTAAATTTGAATTATTTCATCTATGGTGAATTTACTTGAAAATTACCAAAAGGTAAGAGTTAGTGTGCAATGTCACTTTATTTTGTGACTTTTAACATTCTCTTGAAAAAAATTATTTTATTGTAATAAATTTTCATTGGAAAATAAAACTCTCTTACATATCCATATTCTTGTGTGTTGGATATCATTATTTCTTAAACCATATACCTTTTTTACATATGGTGTTTACATTGAATGTTATTTTATTAAATGGTGAAATATTTTTAAATCTGTATACTTTACTCAATACATATATTTTATAGGGAACATTATTTATATATTAAATTGATTATTTAATATATAAGGAATTATTTAGATATGAAATACATGGGTTGGGAACTGGTTAATGAATTTCCCTTGATGCATCCGTCCATTAATGATACAAAAAATAGTTTTCTAACCCCCATGAATTTGTAACAAATATGTTTAAATCTGCCTTATCAAAGGTCTTGACAATAGTATGTTCTAAAAAACATTATGGAAGTACTTGATGGTAACGATATCATGTTCCTAGGAAACAAGACAATATATAATTAAGCATTTCCTTCATTCATAATGGATTTATTATTATCCTTGATATTTTCTCTATGATATTATATATGGATACATTTCAGACTCATCTTATTCATTAAATGGAATATTTTCTCAATTATTTACCTTTCCATATTTATTTTGCATCATCTCGTCTTGATAGAAATGTTATTTAAATTACATGTTTCCTCAATTTTTTCCATTTCCATATTTATTAGTCTTTTTTATTTATGATAGATTTCATTTTACCTAATTCCTACTAAGAATTTGAGTTCACCCTAATTTTTTTCCTTTCCCTAGGAACCTATGAAGTGTACTATGATTTATATTCAAGAATATTCTAGAGGGAATAATATTATTCTGTAAATATTTTTTTTGTAAATTGTGTATTTTAATGTAATGAATGACTCAAGTTTGTATTATTTTACCAAGACTACTAAACTATTCAGTCCTTCAAGACAAGTTTCCTATTATCATTTGTCAATATAACGTATTAAGACATTGACTCTAGGATATTGGGGTAAGGGTCATTATAAATTATAAATTAAAAAATATTTTGTTATAGAACACCTCTCTCCTCTTATATATACCACACTCACCACCCCACGTATCTACAGACGTTAATCTTATTAGATTACTAAATAATATTAAAAAACCTTAAATAACTCCCTTATACATTTTATTGTGTCCATGGTCTTTGAAAAATATTACTACTTAAATCCCATGTAGTATATTATGGAGGACTTCAAAATTAATAGGTAAACTGTATTAGTCGAAAACTTTTGAATTTTTTTCTTATTTTACCACCACAAAATATTTTTTATCCAAAAGATATAATTTAATTAGTATCATAAGTATACTTAAATTTTGTTATGTTAATGTAATAACCATTATAATACTCCCATTAATTTATTCTATAATGAAATAATAATCCATATTTTGGTTGGTTAAATTTCTCCATGGAATAGGTATTCGTCTTTCCATCCCCATATAAATGGATGATTTTAATAGGAAATTCATGTATAATTATGAAATAAAAGATACTAATTAGGTCATGATTTATATTTTATATTACTAAAATAAATATGGTACTAAAATCATTAAAAATAAACAAGCAAGGTCATTTTTATTTATGAAACAGACAAGTGAAAACCCATGTTTAATAAAATAACTAAAACCTAACCATACTAACCAAAATTAATTACTATAAATTTATAAAATACAAATCATGAATCTACTTAAATTTATCAACACAAGTCATAAATGATAAAAACCTTTATTACTATGATAACACAATATCAAAAAATATTAATAAACATGTTGAAATAATCAATACTGTAATGCCCCGACCCCAGTTATCCAGAGTCGGTGCATTATTATATAACATTGGCATGATCACAAGAAAGATCAAATCTCGAAATACCGATTAGTTTAGTAGCCTTGGAAACACTAGATATATTCATAAGTCTTACATTACATCATAAAAATGAAAACTAAAACAACATAGTCTCCATAGTCCACTCTCATATCCCCACATACTATCCCTACAGGTCATTCATAAATTACTTATTCACATCCTAAGAAAAATAAAACATTGAAAGGGGTGAGATCAGATGCTCTATAAGGATAACAATATAGCAGAAACGTTCATAAATAAACATAAACATTTAAGGCAATGTATAACTAAAACAAAATCCTTTTAAACTTGAACTTAAGCATAATATGGCAAAGATAAAAATCAAATAATTCCATTTACTTACTCGCATGAATATTCTACTAGTAGAATAAATACATGAAATATCAATAACCACTTTCATAATGATAGAATGCATAATGCCAGACTATCATCACCACGTATCCAAGGCCTCGTGCCAAGACTACAGATAATATTTTGTCAAGGCCTCATGCCAAGACACTAGTTTTTCTCATGAGACCTATCGATGTATCGAGAAGCTATAGCAAGCTCCACCCGTCACTTACTAAGTCCAATTCATTCCTCATATGAATAGTTTGAAACATAACATAAACATTCATATTAAAACTAGCATACGAAATTTCAATACTTTATCCACAAACCATGATTGGTATAAAAACAGCACATCCACAGTACAACACAACTCATTAGATACAATATGGAAGACTATATTGTATCAGATTAACCTCAATTGAGAATAATGAAGGATATTGACATAGATAAAAATAATCATCAAAACTATTTGAGAGAAATATCACACTTTTTGTTGAAAATAATTAAAATTATCACTATTTATCAAGAAGCCATTTTAAATAGATTTTTGAATCAAAGTGTCCCATACCACTTTCAAACATTGAAAATGAATTTTAATTTTAAAACATTAATGTCCATATAAATAAATCCTTAAAACCATTTTTAAAACATGGACATTAATGAGAAAGATTTAGAATAATAAATCTTTAAAACATCTTAAAAAGATATTTTAGTTAGAGTTACTAACCAAAAGAGAGACACTTGAATACAAATAATTGAGGTAATTAAAACTTTGTAATATCATGAGAATAAATGAATTCATGATAAACCATGTAAAAGTACATTATATACACCATATAAAAGTGATTTGGTGTATAACAACAAAGAAGTCTCAATGGAATGTAAATTGAGATGAATTATCATATAAAGACCATATCCTTAGGTTAAGGATAAATCAATGACATAATTATGTGTGAAAAATATAAATACAGTCAATATGATTAGATATTCAGTGTAAATCAATCAGATGACATTCACACATATTCTTGTAAAAACAACACTAATGAATTGGATATTTAACTCAACAAATCGAGATTGAGTTAAAATTACTCTTATCAAGTTCAAATCGACGACATGAGAAATTATAAATTGAGTGATTATGTGTATCAAAAGTATATACACAGAAAGGGGAGTGGAAATTATGACATAAGAAAATGAATAGTTATTCTACACATAATCTTGGAGTAAAATAATCAATGAAGTATGCCTAAAGCCGAATGAGTGGAAATTGAAATTTCAAATTCCCTTATCGATTAGATAACTTAAGAAAAATACATCGATGAAAGAAGGATCACACAATGATGATTTAAATATCCATAAATTAAATTATATTACAAAATTAATACAATCATGGGAAATACACACACCACATGCAATAAATAAGTGTTGAACAATGGAAATCTCACAAAATTAAAAGTGAGATGAGAAACCCCTTACCTTGTACTTTTCCTTGGTCGAGGGTAGGTTAAAATCATGTATAATGGTGAAATAATTGTTATTAAATTACAAAAGAATCATATACATTAATATGATATCATATATGATCTTTTAACATTGATTTGTTAATAACATCTTAGTATTATCATCGTTTCAGGTGTTAATGGATTCGTTTTCCTTTGTCTGTTTTGTTACATAAGCCATGTTTGTTATGGATAGTTTGTATCTTATTCATATTCAGAATTATATTATGTCTTTAAAAATTATTTTTTACCATCCTAAGAAAATTATTCTTGAATGTATATGAGGGGGAATGAATCTCATCGCGTTCATGGAGATGGTAGTCCGTACGTACGCACGCGCGACAATATCATTCTTTTGATATTAAAATAATATATAATAGTATGGTATATCATATAGAAAGAGACATTATAATTTTATATTTATTATTTACATGAATTATAAATCATTATTATATCCATATAAATAATAATATATTGAATAACAATTACACCACAACGTGGAGACAGTAGGCCATACGTACGCACGTATGGTGACATGTCATTCAAGGGATGGATAGAATAATGATTTTTTTGTTCCATATTTATAATAACATCAAAGTATATAGAAAATACTACAGTTATTATTTTATAATGGAAATAACAAGGAAAGAATAAGTTGAAGAAGAAAGGAACTTTAAAGAGGGTGGTGAAGACGTTACCTCTTCTTCGGGTTCTTCCTTTTGATTTGATCAAAAGGGTTCATTAGGTTGGATTTATGATCAATATAAGGCCTCCAGGTTGAAGTGAGGGAAGTTTGGTGGATATTTTGGCAGATTTTGGCCGAAAACAATGGCTTTTAAGGTATGAATTAATGAGAAGGGGGAGTTCCCTTTTATAAGAGGGGTGAGGGGCTTCTTTGAAAATGCTTGAAATATTATTTTATAATAAATCCATATTCTGTTTCTAATGCCAAAAAAGTAGATTATTTGAAGGTTAAGGTGGTTATGGGTAGAAATAATTTCAACCAATAGATTTTAGACAGGTTTGGGTCATTATATTAACCTTATCTTTTAGTTTCAACTCTTAGTTAATTAGTTTGACACTTACCATGTCACTTTGTTTTTTTATATTATATAGTTAATAAACTTACTATATACATACAAGAGACCCCAAAGTGGGCCATTAATGATTCAAAAATCATGATATAAGTCCTTTGGCCGAAACATTGATTTTTCGGAATTAAACATCAATTCATAATATAATATTTGTTTTAAAAACTCATTTATGTCAATTTTGACACTACTAAATAAATGATTTTTGATAAAGTCTTAACAACTTTATTAATTCTAAACAAATTCATTTAAGAAATAATAACATGTCATATTAACCAATAAAATTCTTGTATGTTATCAAAACATTCAAATTATATTTCTTTTAACATTTATAACATCAATTATTTGATTCATTTATTAATAATGAAAATACTACATCATTATTGTGTCATATATATTTTTTCTTTTACAATTTCTAAAAATTATAAATAACATACAATTATGTAGGAAATCGTTTTAGCTTTATAATTAATATTTATAATTGAAAATATAACATATATAACCTTATTTAAAAATTGTTTTTCCAAAATATATAAGCTTTTGTCATTTTTGTATTTACTTTAACTTAATTAATATAAAGTGTCCCTATCACCTACAAGTGGCTCCATGGGGTCCCCAAATCGACCCAAAGATGCCCATGGTCAGAAATGTATCCAAAAATAATGTTAGGACATGTTTTAGTGTAATTTATTATTATTATAATATTATGTGTTAACCCTGATTTACCGGATTTAACCTTTAACCATGGTAAATAAAATATTTACTGAAGTAATTATTCAAAATGTCTAAAAATAAAAGTTACCTATTTATACAATTTTGACATACTTATTCCAGATATTGAGTCCATTTTTACATATTCAAATCATAGAAGTGGCTGAAATTAATTTAAAATTAATTCCCACAGTCAAAACAAAAAACGTGTTTTTTTGAGATAATAACTATCAAAAGATTGACACTTGTCTATGTCCGGTTTAAATGTGAAATTATGTCTAAGGACCAAAATTTTATTAAATTGTAAAAATATATTATAAATATACTTTAAAACCAATCAAATTCATAATTTATCACTATTAACTATTTTGATTAAAAAATTTGTTTTTAATTAAAATTAATAATTTTCACTATTCATCAAAATATTAAAGTTATCTGAAAATTACAAAAATTTCACCCTAGGCTAAATTCGATATTATGAATATAAATATGAATTCCATTTTGAGAGATAAAATTTATAAAATTTCAAAAATTAAGTATTACTAATCATAACGAATAGTTTGATTGGTTGTAGTGTGTGTTAGAACTCGAAGTTGCGTACAACACATGCTACTGTATTATTCAAAGAGAAGCGTAATGTGGAAGCTTGGGGTGTTACATTGTAAATTTTTGATGTCCCCATTCTAAATATTAAATTTATTTAGTAAAATTGAAAATATAAAAGTTTAAAATATTGGATTTAAAAAGAGTTCACTATTAAAAGTTGGTAAAAGTGCATTTTTTAAAAAATAATTCTTTTATCTGAAAAAAATGAATTTGTTCTTACATTTTGTCTAAGAAACTCATAATATGGATTCTAAAATAATAAGGATTATATAAAGGTCAAAATTTAGTTAATACTATTCATAACCACTTTTGAACGGCTTGTTTTGTAAGTCATGGTGCACTTGAACTCGGTGTTGCGTGTAGTGCAAGTTATTGAATTATTTTTAAGAAGTAACACACTATGAAATCTTGGGGTGTTATAAACACAAACAACATAAGACTAAAATTTTGTTATTTATTTTATGAAAAATTCATATAATCTGTGTACAAAAAATGGGAAAGGTTAAAAAACTATTAAGTGATGAATTTATTAAATGTATTTATTTATTTTTCATATTCAAATACACATTTATAAACACCACTCAGACCATGGTATATTTATTCAACATATATGATCGATTCTGTTTTTCATAACCACTTTTCATTTTTGATTTTAGAATTTATTTTCATGAATTAATATAAAATTGAAAATATCATTATTTTATGTTTATTATTTATAAATGGATAAAATGGAATGATATTATTGATATTTATTATAAATCATAATAGTTCAATCAACTTATTGAAAACAAGCTTACTAAGTTATATTTATTAAACTTTGAATATTAGGGACTATATATTGGTCATGGAACTTATAAATAATAGAAATTACATAGAGAATAATATATTCACACTAAGTTAGATTATTAACCCTTATAATGAATAAAATTTAACATTGTCATTATACTGAAGATTCATTAGAATTGTGGTCCAAAAACATAAAACTATTGACATGGACTAAATATTTCCATTAGAAGAATATTATATAATAATAAATGGGTGATATTAACCAATATAAAATTTAATAATTTTATTTTTTATGTAATTAAAATATGAAATTATACTATTTAATATGTTAGTGGACATGAAATTTGATCTAGGACTCAATATAAGGAGTTTTCTGTTTTAAGTATTATTTCCTTTCATATATTAATTATTTATGGTCTATCATATATTTTATATATTATTATCTAAATATTAAAATTATAACATTATATTTTATATTTTATTTTGATTTATTAATTTTCTATTTTCCTTTTTTATGAATTCATCGTTTATACCATACATTATTTTCATGGTTTATTTATCATTCATTATAATTCTTGCGGTTATAATGAAAGCCATCCTCAATTCTCCCTCATTATATTTACCTCTATATCACTATCAATTTTAGGTATATTACCCATTAATTATAAATTTTATTGTTTTATGATAGATGGGTTGAGTTTCATGAATTTTTTTATTGGTTTGGTGTGTTTTTGAAATGATTTTATGTTTTCCCAATTTGAGAATGGTTAGCGGAAACTATGAGGTTTTCTCAAGGAAACCATGTTATTAGCATAAGAGGATAGGAGGATACACACTACTAGAACATGGTTTTTCTAAAAAAGTGGATCCAAGTAAAATTTATTCATGTGTGGATAAAGGTAAAATTATAATTTTTACATGGTTTTCAATGTTTTTAATCTAGAAGTGAAGAGGTGTAGTTTATAGGCAGTAAAATGCAAATTGTTTTCTAAACTGTGTGGCCTTATCTAACAACATACAATTAATACTATAAATATAAATGTTTACATCATCTATAACCTATAAAATCTAGTTTTTTGCTTACTTAATTAGAAACATGAATTCCACACCCCTTATATGTGTTCTTGATGGCTTTCATTGACCGGAAATCTAAATTTTATAGATCTAAGTGTGACAGATCTCTAAAATTAATGGTAAAATATCTCTCTATTTAAATCTCTATCTATCCTTCTTTATATCTCCTCATCTCACCACATAAAATGTGTTTAATCTAATATATTATGGATATATCCATGATTTATGATGTCTTTTAATGAGATATTGATTAGATCAATTAATGGAAATGAATATCTATCCTCAATATCAATATTTTATTGTGTCATTTTTCATTTTCATAACCCATTGAGAGACAAGAACTTCTCCCAATTCTCAATTTGTTCTAGAACATGAAGGCATAGTTATAATAAATATTTTCAATGGACTAGGATGGTAAATTTGAGATTATTTTTAACGAAAAAACCTTTTATTTTATAATGTTTGAATCATTGGAATTTGAATGGATTTATGAAAACCCCTTCCATTTTTTTTAATTTATATTTTTTATGTAAGAAAGGTGTTCGATGAAATTTTTTTAAAATTAAAGATTTATTTATATAGAAATAATTTATATGAGACATAGAATACATGGTTATAATTAATTAATTTTTATTATACGTGATCTTGAATAAGGGGCATGGTTCTATATTATAGGCACCTATAGAATAGTTACCTAGTGATGACATAGTGGGTTGACAAGTAACCACTTAAGGGTTAAAAAATGTCACATATAATTAATGTGTGTGTGTATTTGAATGTATAATCAGTATTACAAGTTGGATAATTGGATAAATAGTTTAAAATTTTAAATTATAGAGTTTTAAATGATAAAATGATTTTATGTTCCTCACTTATGTTTTAATTGATATTTTGAACTATTAGTTAATATATTCTTATCATAGTGGGGTGTGTGGGAAGATTGTTTTGGATTGTCTAATGGGTATGATTAATCCACCCTAAATATATTGTAACTCCTCGAACCCAGTTACACAGAGTTGGTGCATTATTTTAATACATTTCCATGATTACAAGGAATCAAGTCCCGAAGGACCGATCAGTTTAGCAGTCTTGGAAAAATAGATCACATACATGAATGTTACATTTTCACATAATGATGTACAAAACAACATAAATAATCTTTATGAATTCCATTATTCCATTGGATTAACCCTTCATATGAATCACATTACACTTCTTGGAATACTGGGAAAAATAAAACATAGAAAGGGGTGAGCTCAAATGCTCAGTTAGGGTAAGCAATACAGCGGAAACTTTCAAAAATAATCATAAACATTTATAGCAATGTATAAAACTAAAACAAAAGCCTTTTAAACTTGAACTTCAGCATAATATGGTAGAAATAAAATGAAATAATTCCATTTAATTATTCACAATTATATTCTACTAATCGAATAATCACATGCAATATCACTAACCACTTTCATAATGATGGAATGCATGATGCTGAACTTTAATTTCTGTGTCGAGGCCTCGTACCAAGACCTAAGGGATAACTGTAACTGGAACCCAACCCGGAGAGCCTCTGTAACTGGAATCTATCCCAGAGTGCCTCTAATAACTGGACACCAACCCGGAGGGCTTACGTTTACCGGTCCCCAACCCGGAACATACTAGTCCAACACATTCAACTTAAGAAGATGATGAAATATAACATAAACATTCGTATTAAAACTAACATACAAAATCTCAAAACTTTAATCATAAACCATTAATGGCATAAAAATAACTCATCCATAGTCAAAAATATCACAAAACCTTAAATACAATATGGATTATTTGTATCATAATAAATGAACTTGAAATAAGTTTAAAATTTATCAAAGGATGTTGATATAGATGAAATCAATACTATTTGAGAGAAATATCTATTTTTTTGAAATCATTTAAAAGTCGCATAATTATAGAGAAAACCTTTATTTTGAAAATATCTTTATAAGCTTGTGAAGGAAGCTTAAAAGGTGTAATAATGGTGGAGAATAATCGCACCCACCGTATAAGTTAGAAAAAGACATTTTCACCTTAATTTTGTCAAAATGGTTAAAAAGGACCTTGTTTGGAAAACGACGGAAAGATTCCTTTATAAACCTCTTATAAAATGTCAAAAAAGGGTATAAATGTCTTTAACCCATATTCTTGTAAATAGTGAAAATGTTTTGAAATAAATTTTTAAGAAACATGGATGTGGATGATAAGAGATCCCAGTAGATTATTACGTATATACAACCTTGGATAATGAAGAGATTGCAAAATAAACCCTTACCAATTTGGTATCTTACGAAACATACAACCCATGAAAGAGGTATCGTACAATGAATATGTAAATACAAATAAATTAAAGTTTATTAAAAAAATAATATAATTATGGGCAGTACATACACCACACAAAAGGCAATGGTGGCAATATGGCATGAATCTCACGGGAATAAGGAGTGAGATGAAAACCCCTTACCTTGCACTTTCCTTTAGTCGAGGGTACGTTTAACCTCCTGTAAGAAGATCGTAGTATGTTATTAAATTATAACAGAACCATATTAATATTTATGATATCATACATGATTCATTTATGGCTTTATATTACCCATTTAATAATAATTTCCATGTTAAGTTAACATTTCGGGTAATAATCACTTTCTTTATCGTACGTGTTTTAACTTGTCACTATTGGTTGTATCACTTAGATCATGATTTAAATACCTCTAGAATATAAAACATGATAAATATATCATATATATTTAGAATATAAATATGTATAATAGAAATATATATGAAATGGAAAACACCGTTTATGGAGACGGTAGTCCATACCTACGCATAAACGCTGTTTCTGTTTTCATATAGTATTGAACGGAAGTAAGTGAATAAGATATATGTAAGTACATAAATCATTATATATATATATAAATATATATATCTCCAGTAGCATTATTATGTCATAAATTACATACTTATTAGTAATATATATTTTTATAATCGTCGATGAATGGTGAACTTGGAAATGAATCTCATCGCGTCGTGGAGACGGTAATCTGTACGTACGCACGAGCGAAAATATCATTCTTTTGATATTAAAATAATATATAATTGGATGGTATATAATATATAAATAATCATTATCATGTTATATTTATTATTTAAAAGAATTAAAAATCATTATTATATCCATCCAAATAATAATATATTGAATAACAATTACACCACGACGTGGAGACGGTAAGCCGTACGTACGCACGTATGGTGGCATGTCATTCAAAGGATGGATAGAATACTGAATATGGTTGTTCCATATTTATAATAATATTAAAGTATATAGGAGATGCTGGATTCATTATTTTAGAATGGTAATAACAAAGAAAGAAGAAGTGGAACAAGAAAGGAACTTGAAAAAGGGTGGTGAAATCATTACCTCTTTTTCAGGTTCTTCCTATTGATTTGATCAAAAGGGATTCTTAGGATGGCTTTCTGACTAAAGTAATGCCTCTAGGATGAAGTGATGAAAGTTTAGAGGGTATTTGGGCAGGGGTTGGCCGAACAAAAAGGCTTTTAAGGTGTGAATTAATGAGAACGGTGAGTGTCCTTTTATAAGAGGGGTGATGGGAAGATTTGAAAAAGCTAGAAATATTATTTTATAATAAATTAATATTCGGTGTATAATGGATCTAAAGTGGATTATTTAAAGGTTAAGGTGGGTTTGGGTCGAAAACTACTCAAACAATAGAATTTAGACAGGTTTGGGTCATTATATTAACCTTATCGTTTAGTTTTATCAATTAGTTAATTAGTTTGACCCTTACCATGTCACTTTATATTTTTATATTATATAGTTAATAAACTTACAATATAGATAAAAAACACCCCCAAGTGGTCCATTAATGATACAAATATCATGATATAAGTCTCTTTGCCGAACCGTAGATTTTTAGGAATTTAATATCAATTAACAATATAATATTTGTTTTAAAAACTCTTTTATGTCAATTTTGACACTATTCAATAATTGACTTTTGTAAAATTCATAACAGAATGATTACTTCAAAAAACGTTAATTACATCAATCTTAATATGTAATATTATCCTATAAAATTATTGTAATTCATTTAAAGTATCAAATTATATTTATTTGGGTATTTATAATATCAATTAATTTAATTTTTCACTATTATGGTAATTACTGCATCATCATTGTGTCATTAATAAATGAAATTATTTAATGTCTAAAAATTATAAATAAAATACCATTATGTAGGAAATACTTTTATCATTCTAATGAATATTCATAGTCCAAAATCCTTCATATATAACCCTATGTAAAAATTGTTTTTCTAAAAGCTATATGCTTATGTCATTTTTGTATTTATTTTAACTTAATTAATATAAAGTATCATTATAACTTATAATTGGCCCCATGGGGTCCACAAATCAACCCAAAGATGCTCATGGTCGGAAATGTATCAACCAATAAGGTTAAGACACATTTTAGGGTAATTTAGTATTATTATAATATTATTTTTTAACCATTATTTACTAGATTTACCCTTTAACCATGGTAAATAAAATATTTACCGAAGTAATTAATCAAAATGTCTAAAAATAAAAGTTACCTATTTACACAATTTGAACATCCTGATTCAAAATATGGAATCCATTTTTCCAAATTCAAAACACAGAAGTGGAAGAAATTAATTTAAAATTAATTCCTGTTGTCAAAACAAAAAGCGTGTTTTTAAGATATAATAACTATCAAAAGATTGATACTTGTTTATGTCCGGTTTATTTGTGAAATTATGTCCAATGACCAACATTGTATTAAATGTTAAAACTATATTTTAAATATACTTTAAAACCACTCTAATTCATAATTTATCAATAATAATTATTTTTATTAAAAAAGTTGTTTTTAATTAAAATTTAGTAATTTTCACTATTCATCAAAATATTAAAGTTATGCGAAAAGTACCAAAATTTCACCATAGGCTAAATTCGATACTCCGAATCCAAAAATGAAGTCCATTTTGAGAGATAAAATTTCTAAAATTTTAAAAATCAGGTATAACTATTCATAACGGCTACTTTGATTGGCCGTGGTGTGTGTTAGAACTCGAAGTTGCGTACAACACACACTACTGTATTATTCAAAGAGAAGCGTTCTGTGGAAGCTCGGGGTGTTACATTCTCCCCTAATTCAACAAATTGCGTCCTTACAATTTGATATTGTTCTTTGAAAATAAAGGTTGAAAATAGAAAATATCTTTGTGGAAGAAACCCACATCGGAAATTTGGTTAATAAAATTTTAGTCTTAATAAGATGAAAAGAGAAATGAAAGGGTCACCAAAAAATTATGATCTCGATTATAATGACATTGGTGGAAATTATAGACATATAACTGGAGGAAAAATGTAAATATTTATAGTTAGTGATTGAGGTCATCAATCACAAACAAGTTTAAAATTGAGGTCCTTATATTCATTAATCTATGATGATTTCAAATACCATCAGTTCAACAAAACATAAGGTATTAGGATAACACATTTTTAACATTTCAAAATATCTTAGTTGAAATCCCACAACGAAAAATGTATTAATGAGGCCTCTATTTAAAATAAAGGGTGGAAAGTATGAAGATTACCGAAAATAACACATACTAGGGTTCTATGTAGGAAAATATGGATATGGAAGAGAAATCTGACCATAAATTATCTGATGGAGAGTGGTAGAGAACATGGCTATGAAAAGGCCAACACTCCCAAATCCATAAATTAGTGATTATCTAAGGTACCATCTAGGACTACATTTTTGTTCTAAGTTCCTTTTCTTAATGTTGAGGAATTTATTTATGAGATTGGATAAGATCATAAGTAGATATACTTCCTTTATAATTAGAGTTTTATCCATTAATAAATTTCTACCACAAACCCATCTTTCACCCCAAAACATAATACAACTCAAAAAACTCTATTTATCGTAATCGTATAGGGTTCCAAAAATAATGAATTTATATTTCACATATCAGACCCTTTATGTAAATAAACTACATTATACCATCCAAGAACTTCATGTAGCACAATGGTAGGTGATAAATCCCAATTGTACTATGGTTGTGGGTTCGATTCCCGCAGCTTCGTCTGACACGACGGGTCGTCACGCAGTCTGCATATTTTCCTTTAATAAAAATCCAAAAAACTAACCTTTCAAACTTAATCCATTCCAACCATTAGACTTATCCAAAATAATATTATCCAAACTCACAGTCCAAAATTTACAAGGAAGTTAAACATAATGAGGATCCTATTTTCCAGGTAATAACATGTGAACTCCTTCCTCATATATTCTTTTAAAACACCACAACATCCTGAATTATCAAAATCAACCATCTCTTATTCCAAAATCACTACCTCAATATTAGGACCATATTAAGTTTTATCTTTCCTTCAACCATGTAATTTCCAAAAAAAATTTAACTCGCTGTAGAGTCACTTTTCTTAATACCATAAAATCTCAAATCCTTAATTAAATAGTACTACAGTACAATCCTTATTTATTTCCAGAACATCATTGATACAACACTGAAATGAAATAATTCTAAAATAACAACATAAGAACACTAGTCAGTCCTCTTCATCTGTGGTAGTATCATAACATGATTATTATTCAATAGCATCATTTGCGGCATAGTCTGATGACTGGGACATTGGTTCGCGTAGTGTCCAAACTCCTTGCAAATGAAGCATTGTACATTTGAAACCATTTTATTACCCTTGCATTCATGTACATTGTGCCCTTTTCCTCCACACTTATAACAAATTCCCATTCCATTCAGGCAAGTTTCAGGGTGTTTCTTCCCACAGTTATCACATATGGGAAAATTCTTCTTTTCCATCTTCCCTTTATCTATATTTCTCTCTTCCATCCTTTTGTTCTCTTGTTTCCCTTTAAAGCCATAGGACTCTAAGAATTCTTTACTCATTTTATCAACACATGATACTATTTATTCATATGATGATAATACGTGGGAAACTATTTCACTTCTAAATTCTGGCATAGTACCACAAAAGATATGATCCTTCTTACTATTTGGATCATACGTAATATAGAAGTTCACATTCCTTCTAATGGGCCCTATTTCTATACAATAGCATAAACCAATTCAGTTTATGAATTGCAATGAATAATTACCAAAATCGTAAAATACCTAACACAAATTGAATAGTTTATGGATATAATCCATAATCATAAAAATGTTTTCTTTGAGTAAGAATATACTCACAATCCCTTCATAATGTTTTGTAAAGAAAATGAGAATTATCCTAAGAAAATCCCCTGGGTGTTTCGTAACCAAGAGTGCAGCAAGGCCCGTTGTCGTGCACCAATTCCCATTCGAGTCTAGCTCAAAGTGGTGTTTTCGCGTTTTACCCCTAGGTACATATGTGCCAGAGCTGCCTCTACCTGCTCATATCTAGACAGGGATGTATTTCTCGGAAAACTCACAAAATCTCTACAATACCAAAATTCTAGGAAGTTCTTCTATAATAATCCTCAAAGTCTATCTTAGGGATATGTGCTCTAATCAGAGTTTATCTAAATGTATTTTCCAAGGTTATTTCTAAACTTCCTCTGATACCAACTGTAATGCCCCGACCCCACTTACCTAGAGTCGGTGCATTATTTTAATATGTTAGCATGATTACAAGGAATCAAGTCCCAAAGGACCGATCAGTTTAGCAGTCTTGAAAAAATAGATCACATACATGATTGTTACATTTTCACTTTCTGATGTACAAAACAACATAAATAATCTTTATGAACTCCATTATTCCCATGGATTATCCCTTCATATCAATCACATTACACTTCTTGGAATCCTGGGAAAAATAAAACATAGAAAGGGGTGAGCTCAAATGCTCAGTAAGGGTAATCAATACAACAGAAACTTTCAAAAATAAGCATAAACATTTAAGTCAATGTATAAAACTAAAAAAAAGACTTTTAAACTTGAAATTCAGCATAATATGGAAGAAATAAAATGAAATAATGCGATTTAATTATTCACATAGATATTCTACTAATCGAATAATCACATGCAATATCACTAACCACTTTTATAATGATGGAATGCATGATGCTGAACTTTAATTTCTGTGTTGAGGCCTCGTGCCAAGACCTAAGGGATAACTGTAACCGGAACCCAACCCGGAGAGCCTCTATAACCGAAATCCATCCCAGAGTGCCTCTAATAACCGGACACCAACCTAGAGGGCTTACTTTTACCGGTCCACAACCCGGAACATAATAGTCCAACACATTCATCTTAAGAAGAGGATGAAATATAACATAAACATTCATATTAAAACTAACATACAAAATGTCAAAACATTAATCATAAACCATTAATGGCATAAAAATAACTCATCCATAGTCAAAAATATCAAAAAACCTTAAATACAATATGGATGATTTGTATCATAATAAATCAACTTGAAACAAGTTTAAAATTTATCAAAGGATGTTGACATAGATGAAATCAATACTATTTGATAGAAATATATCTTTTTTTGAAATCATTTGAAAGTCGCATAATTATAGAGAAAACCTTTATTTTGAAAATATATTTACAAGCTTGTGAAGGAAGCTTCAAATGTGTAATAATGGTGGAGAATAACTGCACCCACCATATAATTAAAAAAAAGACATTCTTCCCTTAATTTTGTCAAAAAGGTTAAAAAGGACCTTGTTTGGAAAATGACGGAAAGATTCCTTTATAAACCACTTATAAAAAATCAAACAAGGGTATAAATGTCTTTAACCCATATTCTTTTAAATAGTGAAATTTTTTTGAAATACATTTTTAAGAAACATGGATGTGGATGATAAGAGATCCTAGTAGATTATTACGTATATACAACCTCAGATAATGAAGAGATTGTGAAATAAACCCTTACCAATTTGGTAACTTATGAAACATACAACCCATGAAAGAGGAATCATACAATGAATATGTAAATACACATAAATTAAAGTGTATTACACAATGAATATAATTATGGGTAGTACATACACAACAACAAAAGGTAAAGGTGGCAATATGGCATGAATCTCATGAGAATAAGGAGTGAGATGAAAACCCCTTACCTTGCACATTCCTTTAGTCGAGGGTACATTTAGCCTCCTGTACGAAGATCGTAGTTTGTTATTAAATTATACCAGAACCATATTAATATTTATGATATCATACATGATTCATTTATGACTTTATATTACCCATTTAATAATAATTTCCATGTTAAGTTAACATTTCGGGTAATAATCACTTTCTTTATCGTACGTGTTTTAACTTGTCACTCTTGGTTGTATCACTTAGATCATGATTTAAATACTTCCAGAATATAAAACATGATAAATATATCATATATATTTAGAATATAAATATGTATAATAGACATATATATGAAATGGGAAATACCGTTTATGGAGAGGGTAGTCCGTACGTACGCATAAACGCTGTTTCTGTTTTCATATAGTATTGAACGGAAGTAAGTGAATAAGATATATGTAAGTACATAAATCATTATATATATATATATATATATCTCCAGTAGCATTATTATGTCATATATTACATACTTATTAGTAATATATATTTTTATAATCGTCGATGAATGGTGAACTTGGAAATGAATCTCATCGCGTCGTGGAGACGGTAATCCGTACGTACGCACGAGCGAAAATATCATTCTTTTGATATTAAAATAATATATAATTGGATGTTATATTATATATACAGAATAATTATCATGTTATATTTATTATTTACATGAATTAAAAATCATTATTATATCCATCCAAATAATAATATATTGAATAACAATTACACCACGACGTGGAGACGGTAAGCCGTACGTACGCACGTATGGTGACATGTCATTTAAAGGATGGATAGAATACTGAATATGGTTGTACCATATTTATAATAATATTATAGTATATAGGACATACTGGATTCATTATTTTATAATGGTAATAACAAAGAAAGAAGAAGTGGAAGAAGAAAGGAACTTGAAAAAGGGTGGTGAAATCATTACCTCTTCTTCGGGTTCTTACTTTTGACTTGATCAAAAGGGATTTTTAGGATGAATTTATGACTAAAGGAAGGCCTCTAGGATTAAGTGAGGGAAGTTGAGAGAGTATTTGGTCAGGGTTTGGCCGAACCAAAAGGCTTTGAAGGTTTGAATTAATGAGAAGGGTGAGTGTCCTTTTATAAGAGGGGTGAGGGGAACCTTTGGAAAAGCTAGAAATATTATTTTATAATAAATTAATATTCGGTTTATAATGGATCCAAAGTGGATTATTTAAAGGTTAATGTGGGGATGAGTCGCAAACTACTCAACCAATATAATTTATATAGGTTTGGGTCATTATATTAACCTTATCTTTTAGTTTTAACACTTAGTTAATTAGTTTGACACTTACCATGTCACTTTGTATTTTTATATTATATAGTTAATAAACCTAAAATATACATCCAAGAGACCCCCAAGTGGTACATTAATGATAAAAATATCATGATATAAGTCTTTTGGCCGAACCATATTTTTTTAGGAATTTAATATCAATTAATAATATAATATTTGTTTTAAAAACTATTTTATGTCAATTTTGACACTATTCAATAATTGACATTTGTAAAACTCATAACAGAATTATTACATAAAAAAATGTTAATTAAATCAATCCTAATATGTCATATTATCCTAGAAAATTAGTTTATTTCATTAAATGTCTCAAATTATATTTATTTGGGTATTTATAATATCAATTATTTTAATTGTTCACTATTATGGTAATTACTGCATTATCATTGTGTCATAAATAAATTAATTTATTTAATGTCTAAAAATTATAAATAAAATACCATTATGTAGTAAATATTTTTATCTATCTAATGAATATTTATAGTCAAAAATACAACATATATAACCTTATGTAAAGTTTTTTTTTCTAAAAGATATATGCTTATTTCATTTTTGTATTTATTTTAACTTAATTAATATAAACTGTCATTATCAATTACAAGTGGCTCCATGGGGTCCACAAATAGACCCAAATATGCCCATGGTCGGACATGTATCAACCAATAAGGTTAGGACACATTTTAGGGTAATTTAGAATTATTATAATATTATTGTTTAACCATTATTTACCAGATTTACCCTTTAACCATGGTAAATAAAATATTTACCGAAGTAATTATTCAAAATGTCTAAAAATAAAAGTTACCTATTTACAAAATTTGAACATCCTGATTCCAAATATGGAATCCATTTTTCCAAATTCAAAACACAGAAGTGGCAGAAATTAATTTAAAATTAATTCCCATTGTCAAAACAAAAAGCCTGTTTTTAAGATATAATAACTATCAAAAGATTGATACTTGTTTATGTCCGGTTTAATTGTGAAATTATTTCCAATGACCAACATTGTATTAAATGGTAAAACTATAATCTAAATATACTTTAAAACCACTCAAATTCATAGTTTATCACTAATAATTATTTTGATTAAAAAAACTGTTTTTACTTAAAATTTATTAATTTTCACTATTCATCAAAATATTAAAGTTATCCAAAAAGTACCAAAATATCACCTTAGGCTAAATTAGATACTCCGAATCCAAAAATGAAGTCAATTTTGAGAGATAAAATTTCTAAAATTTTAGAAATTAGGTATTAATATTCATAACGGCTAGTTTGATTGGTCATGGTGTGTGTTAGAACTCGATGTTTCGTACAACACACACTACTGTATTATTCAAAGAGAAGCGTTCTGTGGAATCTCGGGGTGTTACATATAAAAATTGGTTAATATGTAATTTTTTCCCATAATAAAAGATAGGGGAATAATTTTTTTCTACTGGGTCATCCTGATGTAGCTCTCTAGAGTCATATATTTAGTGTTGATCATATCTTTTTTGTCTGGAGTGTTTCCAAATTTTTTTCTAAGACATTAATTATTTTACGGAGTTATGATTTTGGTTTATTGTTTGCACATATACTCTATTTTTTATATATCACATGAGTTATATCATTTACACCTCATGCATCATGTAGTTAGTTCAGTTGTTTTTATTTTTTTATGACAGGTTGTGATGACTCTATAGGAAAAATTATCCCCCAATGTTTAGGTAAGAACATAGAGTTTATAGCTATCATTGGGTGTATTGGTTATTTTACATAAGGATAATATAACCTTAACTCTTTACAAGGAAATGGTTAGGGTCAAGATGTTAAAAATGGTATCAGTTTTTGAAGTTACATCATATTAGGATGGTAGAAATAATATTATAAATATAGGACACTGAAATGTATAGAATAAAAAGAAGTAGGTAACCTCTTTATGATAAAATTTACATCATCATGGTCGTTTGGATATAAAATGTTTTATAAAACACTTCTAGGTTCATTTTCACCTTAATATCATGGGTTTAGATAAATAGTGTAGTATATCACGCATTTATAGGGATTCCTCCAACCAGGACTACATTATTCATAATATGTTTGATGGGTTTTCATTATTGGTTGTAATGATTATTTACTATGATGATTTTGAATATTTAAATCCTTCAATTATTATTATGTGACGACTATGTTGTGTTTTTCTCTAAAAATTGAGAAATTGTGCCAATTTGATGAACTACAAAGGCACATGAAGAGGATTCAAGAAAATATAGTTTCACATAAGCTAATGTTGAATCATCAACCTATTTAAGTCATTGTTCATTCATTTCAAGATATTTATACAGGGAATCAAAATGAAAAATCATGATAAGTGGATCATATTGTGTACTTTTAGAAATATGACCCACCAATCTTTTTGGGGGATTGAAGACCCAAAAAGGTGGACGAGTTTCCTAATATAATGAAATAAATATTAAATTTACTTGCAACAGTGGGTGATATAAAGGATAAATTTGTAGTATACATGTTTTAATATATTCCATCCTAAAGGAGGGATTTTCCTTTGTAAGCTAAAGTAAAAGAAGGCCATATGTGGGAGGAATTAGAAGAGTTATCCGACAAACAGTTTTACCTGTACACCTTTAAGATAGACAAAATGACATATTTCTTCATCTTTAAGATATTAAATATATTAGTGAAATAATATGAATCTATGTTTATGAACATAAGTCTTTTTCTATTGATGTATCTATTAGCACATCCACGAAGTTACACACATTTCATTCTATATTGTGACAAAAAATTCAATATAAGGTATCTATTATTTATATTATTTATTATAGAATGATGGTTTATAGAGAGAAAATGGAATAAATGTATATTATTGGGAATCATACTATAGGAATTATGTTTTTCTACACAATAACATGTGATATCTATAATTATTAGAACAAGAAAAAGATGGACCCCGACTTCCAAGGTGTTATAGAATCACAAAATCAAACCATTAAATTAATTAATTATACTTCCCACCCTAGTTATAAGAACGAATGTTTATAATGAGGTTCATTAAAGAATATATAATGATATTGTATGAAAACACCCAAATTTTTTTACAATAGATAATATATAGAACATCTTTTATGTTATTTCCCGAACATGGAAAATTAATTGCTATCAACACATTTGATGTTTCTCAGACATCTTTGGGTAAATTTTGATGATCAATTCTGAATAGTTCCCATCCTCTGAAAAAAATGATGTAGGGTTATTCTTGTAACATCACAATTCCTCAAACAATGAAACCATAATTGGGAATCAAGGAACAATGAAAAAATAGTAAGAAGTTGTTTAGTGCTGAGTAAATGATCATAGAAGATCCATTATGTCCTTTGACTATATGGGGATCTATTATTCTTAACTCATTTTTACTTATTTTTCTTATACTAGTGAATTCCACTCTTTCAATTCTTCACATATCATTAATGAACTGAAGTTTTATATCAAGATGATGCCACATGTGATGAGTATCTAGACACATATCAGGCCACAAGAGTGCATGGTATTTAAATGGGATGATTGTTATAATAGTATCAATGGAGTCTAGTTTATCTAGTAAATTATTATTTTGGATGTGGATGTATTTTAATTGATTATAGGAATTCACTGGTTTGTTTCATTTAAGGAACATATCAATTATTATGCATGTTGAGTATGTTTAAATATTTTAATTGAATGTTTCATCTATTTAAGGAAAATTGATATGTTAAGGCTTGAAGAAATGGTCTGTTATCTCTAATGGTTGGAAATATTTCTTATCAATTTTTAGTATCCAATTTTTGGACTAATAAAATAATTGAGATGAAATTTTTTATACACTTGTGGACATGCATGTTGATGTATTTCCAAAAAATTTATGAATTTTCCCACGTGAAAAGGAAGTTAAATTTTTAATTGATTTGATTTTTAAAAAAAATCCCTTTCACATCCCTTTTATATAATTGTATCTATTTAATTGAAGGAATTAAAGGAATAATTTGAAAAATATTCATGTAAATGGTTCACATGACCTAGTACATCGCCATGGGATGCTATAGTACTTTTTTGTTACTATGGAAGATGGTTATTTATGACTCTGTGTTGATTATATTAATCTAAATTAGGATATTATATAGAGAAGATATCCCTTTATTTATTGATGTTTTTTTATTACTTAATGGATCCCAATTTTTCTAAAAAATTGATTTATATTCCGGGTATCATGAAATCTAGTTAAGGAAATAAGATATACCAATCTAAAATTTAATGTGTAATTAAAGAAATTATTAATATGTGTTCATGTAAAGTGGTTATAAAAATGATCCAATGATTTCCCTATAATTGAAGAATCATGTATTTCAGTGGTACCAGACTCTTTGGTTAGGGTATTTCGAGTTGATATTCTAGTGAATTATCAAACACAGAATGAACATGAAGAAAATTTGTAGCTCATGTTGAGAATTTTGGTAAAGAAATAGTTATACAATGAATTTTCAATGCATGATTTCTGGATATAAGAATATTGTTTCCATGGTCATGTAATTTATAAAACATTCATACCATTAAACATTAAAATAATATAAATGTTGTCTATTGGGAACCAACAATTTTCTTTGAGACACATAACTTTATTCAATTACCATTTTATGATCACTACTTTATTTCACACTTCTCAAAAATTTAATTTCCTATAAAATAACTCATCAGAAAGGGTAATCCATTAACATAGTTTTATTATTATCAACAATATTATTTGGATATTAACTAAAGGATCACTCTAAACTAATTCATACCATCCCATAAGATGGGAACATTTTTTTGGTTCATTGTGATTCATATGGATCTTGACTCATATATATTCTCATAGAGTGAGATCATGTGGTATCATATGGATAAAAAAAGATATGAATTCAAAAATAGAATTATACAAACCATTATGGAGAAATTTTTATTATTTTTCATGATTTGAAAAAATGATATCATTATCTCCATGTTAATAAATTCACTATGTTCATAGGCCATAAAATATTAAAACACATATTTTACTTGGATTATATATATAGTAAAGGAAATTACATGACATATGATATAAGATGAAAGTCATACAATCAATGAGTAGTAAAAGTTTGTGGTTAATGGAAATTTATGAGCATGATTTTAAATATTGTATTTTATTTTATCATGAATAATGAAGTTAAAATAATTATTTAGTAATTATTATTCTTATCTTGGTTAAAATATTCAAGGATGGTCAAATATCATATCCTTATTACCATACTATTATGCCAAAATCTAATAGGGGATACAATTAATTGATGGAAACAAGATAGGAACACAATGTTAATTGTTTTGATATTATCTAGTAATTACATGTTAATTTATATAACAACTCTTTTCTACTTATCACTATTAAAAATTTGTTTTTCATAATCAAAATAATGTACTAGTCTCTATGAACACATTTTTTATTGTCAAATATTAAATGAAATGTGGTTGATTTTGTTTTGAAATTCATATCTTGATAAGAGGTGTGCATCAATGATCATCTACAATGATGTAATAATTACTTATACCTATATAGAAATGGTATAAGAACCCTTGGAAAATGTAATTGGTTTACCAAAAACTATTCAAAAGCACTATTTGAACTGGGTGATTGTGGACTGAATTAAAGACACATCCCACTTTATTCCCATTCATGAATCCAATACTATAGATCCCATGGAAATGATATAAATTCCAGAAGTGGTAAAATTTCATAGAATGATAGTTTCAATAATTTCTGATTGATATCCTAATTTTAGCTTTATGATTTGATGATCCCTTCACTAAGCTTTAGGTATAAAATTAACCATGATAAAAATAAATCATCCTAAAATAGATGGTCAGTCATAATGAAAAATTCACATAATAGAATCCATGATCTTTGTGTTATGTATTTTGGTTTCTCATGGGAGTATCATTTACCTTTATTTGTTTTTTTGAATAAATATATTTTGTAGGACATAAAAATGATGAATTTGTTTGAGGAAATTCATGAACATACTTGTTTTTTCCATTTTATTGGGTGGAGAATGATGAAGCTTCACAATTGGAACATAAGTTTGTTCAGGATATGACTGAGAAAATTTATATTGTTAGGAGGCAGATTGTTTTGGCCTAAATATATCATAAATATAAATCATATACTGGGTAAGAAATTAAATTTGTCTCCTCGGAATGATTGATCATTAATGATACTTGAAATAATTTTAAATCTTGCATATCGATTGGATATACCACCATGTTTCATTATTGTTCATAATATTATATATGTATCTAAAGTATGGAAATAAAAAACCCAATGTTAGACCTATGATTTAGTGGTAACATATTTATCTTAAACCAAATGTTACTTTTTTCACACACATATTTATATCTTAGACTAAAAATTTAACATTTTTCTTGGAAAAAAATTCCATTTATTAGAGTCTTATAAAAACATAGATAATTTAATGAGTATACATGGGAATGTAAGAAATTAATGCTAGAAATATGGTCTGATCATTTCCAAATCATAAAAAATATCTAGTTTTTAAGGACAAAAATCCTAATGGTGTGTAAAATTTAACACCCCCAATTTTAGGGACTTTATCTCTTTATAATATATTGGTATGTTATATAATACTTGGGTTGAGTTTCTGAAGTTTATATATTGTATTAGTTTTTTTAATTTTTTTATATTTTTTACAATATGACCATGGTTAGAGGAAACCATGCATTTTTATCTAGGAAATCATGTAATAAGATTAGGAGGATAAGAGGGTGCACACAACTAGTGCATGGTTTTTCCAAACTATATAGAATCTGAAGATAAGTCATAAAATTGGGGAGATATGGAAAATGAAGGTTAGTGCATAATTTTTTAAAAATTTCAAACCAATTTTGTAGAGGAGTGGTTTGGTGGAAGTCCTAGGTGCACACTTAGTGCATGGTTTCCTAAACCACATAACCTAACCATGCTATTTGTAATTAATACATCAAAAATTAGTATTTATCTCGATTTACCCATAAAACCCACATTTTTACCTCTCCAAAAAGGATCTCAAACTCTAATCCTCTCACTATATTTCATTGTGTTTCCCTTTGATGGGAAGTTTGTTATGATATATCTATGTTTTTTGTATCTCTAGAATCAATGTTAAGTCTCATTTTTAATTCTTTTTCATTATATATTCTCATATATTCCCCCATAAAATGTAATATATAATTCATTAGGGATAAATCTTTGATAAATGATGGGGTTTGATGAGTTCTTTATTTTATCAATTGAAGAAGAGGAATCTTGAGCCTGAATCAAGAGGTTTCATTTTTTCATTCTTTGTTTTCATCACTCATCAAGAGGTAGATGAATTATATATCATCTATAATTGTTTTATAACTTAAAGGATTAATTTTATTAAAAGTTTTTCTTGGATGTTTAAATGAAACATTGGTTGATTTATTAATGAAAAAATCTTTTGATTCATGATGTTGGAAACATAGAAGTTTAAGTGGAAGTTGAAAACCCCTTTAATTTATGTTTTTTAAATTACTTTTTTAATATATTAATTACATTTAATGAAATGTTTTAAAATTAAGGATTTATTTATGTGGAAAAAATGGGTATGATAACTTGGTATAAATGGTTTACATGAGTTCATTTTAATTGGATGTGACACTAAATAAGGGGCATGATGCAAGATTAGAGTCTCCTAGATAATGGTCACATAGTGAAAACATGGTAGATCGATGATTAACTGCTCATGAGTTTTGGATGATCACCTATCATTCATGTTTTTTTTGATTTTGGAATGAGAATTTCAAGTAAGATTATTGATTAAAATGATTATTTTTTTCAAAACGTTAGTAGTTTTAAATGATAAACTACTTTTATGTTCCTCTAATTCATTTTAATGGATATTTTGAGTTGTGAGATAACATGTTATTATACTAGTGGAATGAGTGTAATTATTTTTATGGATTAAATATTTTGAAATATTACTCTCTCCATGAATATACACTTTGGTTCATATTTATAATTTTTCCATGATATAGAAAATGGGATGATTTTATAATTGTTTTGTGGATTATCTTTATTTAGATGTCTTGAGTAAGATATTTGAAGTAGATATTGTCCTTGTAGTTCTGAGTGGTTCCACCATAGTTAATATTAATTCTTTATTTTAGTTTATTATGGTTTTGGTTTATTTTTCCATTAATACTTTATTTTTTTATTTTTTGGAATTTATTTTTTTGTTATTTCATTTATACATCATATATTATATAGTTGGGTTATTTTACATTGAGAGGTTATTTTGTCTCTAAAGTAAAAAAATAATCTCCTAGTGTTTATGTGATCCCATGAAATATATTGAAATACTTTGGTGTTTTTGGGATGTCAGATAAGGTTAATGGAACCTCATCTCTTTACAATCCAATGGTTAGGGTTAGGATGTTACAAAATATTTATAATATTATTTGTTTATGGAATTTTTTCTTATTTTCTATCTCGTTCTCTAAGGATATTTTTAACTTTCTTATTACATTCTATTATATATTTCATTAAAAACCTAATAATTTTATAAAAAAATATTTTCCAAATTTTTCTTCCATAACATGTATCTTTTACATTAACTTTTTTTCTTTTCATTTTTTCATTAATGGTAAATTTTTTAATTAAAATATATCTTTTAAATATTTTAAATAATCTTATTAAAATTATTTTTAAAATTTATTTATTGATCTATCTAAATAAAACATCACCTGCACTAAGAATTTAAATATATTATTTTCAAAAACACTTTTAAGGGAAATTAAGAACCCAGTATGTTTATAAGTGGAATGAAATTTTAAACTCCATAAAAATTATCATGATATTCTAGAAAATTGTTTTCAAGGAAAGCTTTTTAAATTTCCAAAACTGTAATTCACTCCCCCTCTTATGGTGAATTTATTTACAGGGACTGACAAGTGGAATCAAAATAATTATTTTTTCTTGAATAATTTTCTATCTTAAAATCATGGTGGGAAACTGATGTTTTCAATCACCAAGGGATACACATTTTTTATGGAAAAGTTTATAACTTAGGAAACATACAATGAAACATTACTTTTTATGATTATTAATAGATATTTTAATGGATGATATGTATTGAATCATTTCTATTATGGTAAAATTATTTTTATCATAAATGTATTACAATGAAATTAATGTCGATGATCATGTTTTTAATGAATTAGGGGGAGCATTATAAAACCCTACCAGACCAAGATAATTTAATGAAAAATACTCATTCTATGAGGGAAAAAAATTATTAATATTCATGGAATTGATTATAAACATTTATAATTGAAGTTTCAAGAGCTATTGAACAATTTTGAATATTTTAGGATTAACACAATCAAAAAAATTGATAAATTGTTTGATTGAATCATCATATTGGTGGAAAGACTGCATGGGACTAAATATTATTTGTTCTGTAAGATGAAAAAATTCAATTAATTGGTGGAGAAAAAGGGTTATCAAATATGACATAATTTTCTATTAAATTACATTATAATGATAAGGATGTTTTTGAATATGTATAAAATTTGATTCAAGGAAATAACTTGGTCTATAATATTGATTATATAAATCAAGGGTACATCTCATATGACTAATAATTAAGACCTCATCATGGTAAAAAAATATGATGGCTATAGTGTTTTCATCTTTTGAAATAATGAGGGACTAAAATTTATTAGAATCATGGAAGGACACTTTCTGTTGAAAATAATTTAATATAACATATGGTCCTTTGGTTAAATGACTTAATGATAATTTAATAAGTTTAAATAAATTTTTTTTAGTCTAGATATGTTTCAGAATTTAACTAGAATACATACAACAGGTCGAAAATAGATATTATTTTTCAAATTATATGAACCTATGAGAATATTTACCACATTGGTGAATAAATTTATTTATTTGTTTTCTAAATAAGATGAAAGCCAATAATGGAACAAGAATATTTACCATTTGAGACAATTTTTTTAGGGAACTTGGTGAAGAATTATGGTACTTGATAATTCCCCATGTTTACTCATGATCTTATTCACACATGGGATTATTCTAAAAAATAAAATATTTAATGAAAAACCTAATAATAGATGAAAGTATTATAATCATGGTTTTTAAAGTTCTTTCTTGTGGACATGTGTGGACTACCAAAACCCAAAGCCCCATAATAGAAAAGATTATTATTATTTTTTCTTAATTTATCATTATAATAGGATATCTTAGAATATATTTACCAAAAAAATCTAATGTATTTAAGTGAATCACAAAATATCAAAGGAAAGATGAAAATATACTTGGTGTAAAAATTTAGAATCTGTACATCAATAATAGCCTAGTGATTCTTAATAATTAGGTAGATTAGTATATTCAAAATCATGGGATTCAACATTTGGATTTGATTATGGGAAATCATTAAAAAAATGGAGTCTTTTAATATAAGTACTATATAATCAACATCATGGAACATATTATACTCATTAAGAAGAACATCGTAGATACACATTGGTGGGATATTTTGATCACATAAATGTACATATATAATTGAACATTTCTATTTTTTAAATGATGATAAGACCCCTATGTGATTTTTGTATGGTAACAACCCAACACTCAAATACTTTTGAGTGTTTGGAATAAAGTTTTTTATTTAGAATAACAGGTATAATAGAAATTACAAAGAACAAGATGATGAATTCATTTTCCTTTTAAATCCACCCAAGAGTAAGGATTATAAGTGATAAAAAATATCCAAAATAAAATGGTTGAAATACACGATATTATAGTAATAGAAAAAACATGTTTTAAACCAAACATGTATATTTAAAATTTTTATGGGAAGATTGTGCACAAAATAAATTATATTTTTGAAGAATAACGTAATAAATATGATTTAGGTTTAGTGGGGTAACAAGGTTATATGGAATAATTATATGAGACATATAATTATGTGGAAAATTTAGTAGATATAGTTAAAAAATTTGAAAAACATAGAGGGATGAAATCACTAAGGACAACATCCTTAATGACCAGACATACCTTGTTTGAACAAGAAGGATGAATGATTAGTTGGAAATGTTTTTTCAATATCATTTATAACTAAAAAAGTTAAATTGGATTCTATGTATGATCATTGGATTTGGGATATGAATGATGCCCTTGAGTAAATAAATAATAATAATACATAGGATGTTATTTTATTGCCAATAAATTAAAATGTAATCCGAACAATGTGGATTTTCTGAAGAAAACTAAATGAAGATAAACAAATAAAAAGGAAAAATTCATCGATAATGTCAAATTTATATTCATAGATTAATGAAATCAATGTAAATTAGGCTTTCAATCTAGTGGATTTCTCTAAATTCTACGATTATCTTTTTCTATGGCTATGAAAAATGGGATAATACATATCAAATGGATGCTAAATTAGAATTACTCAATAAAATTATTGACTATGAGGTATGAATTAAAAAAAGTGATCGATTTATTATTTATGAATAAAAAAATGTTTTTTAGATCTAATAAGGCCTTATTTAATCTAAATCAAGAACCAAGAATATTGTACTCTTGGATGGATTAATAATGAAGAGGGATAATATTACACTTATGTGGGGTTGATGAAAACCTCTACATAAAGAATGTAAAATTACAATGGATTTTGGTGAATATATATATATATATATGAAACCATATTTTTTTGTTCATATGAGACCCAATTCAATAATGTTTCATTACTAATGAGGTGAAAATTTGACATGTATCTAATTAGTTAGTTATAGGTTTTCCCTAACATGTAGTTCAATCAAAAAAGGATGGGAAATATATTTAAAAAAACCTAGATGTTGATAAAAATTTCTCGAATGTATTATTTAAGGGATATTAAAACTAACATATACAGTTAGAATAAGCTTCTAAATAGTGGGGAAATAAACAAGATTGGTATGAAACATTAAAAATAATTCATTTGTAGTATTCTATACTTGAAAACCACTTGACTAAACATCATAAATTGCTTATGTAAAGCTTTATATTTTGAACTATATATTAAAGAAATTCATATTCAATCTATTTTTCTAATTCTTAGATATATAAATCATGTAATGGGATTTGGAAAATTTAATTACATCAAATCATAATAAAAACTCATTTTCATTACTGATAAAGATTATGAATGTTAGGTGAATGACCATGAATATAATTCACATGGTTCTCTCTATATTTGTATCCCTTTAATTTATTATAAATTAAATAAAATAAATTTTAAAAATTTTAACATGGTAGGGGTTTCATATGTTGAAACCACTCTTTCTTGTACCCAGTTTACAAAGATGAGAACAAATATTGAATACATTATGATGAATGTGAAATCTATAATTCAGTTCAGGTGGGAGAAATCAAGTGATATAAAAATCAATAAAAGTACCTTTTATCATTTCAGTACTTAGAACATATAAATTAAAAATTATTTCATTTATTAAAATATGGATAAATAGTTTTAGAGATTAGTGTATGTTCTAACTGAATATCAAGTGGATGATATTTTGACAATGGAACTACCCAAGGTGGGGTTTTAATGGAAATTATTGCCTTTTAGAGTTAAACTGAATCCATGTATCTATATTTTATGAATATAGATGCACCCATTCCCCTAGAAATTTCTTTTTGAGTATGGTTTGATTTATTTTATAAATTCATTTCTCGATTTTATTACTCAATTTAGAAAACCATGTTGGATGTGCTATTTGGGTTCATTTATAATGGGGAGATGGTATTCATGTATTAAGGGGAGAGTACCATGATATATACATTCTATTTGTAACATTAGAAAAATATAAAGGGTGAGGGAGTTCAAAATATTGATTTGGAGAACTAGTTTTTTGAATTAAAATTTAATGTTCATAAAGCTCAGAGAATTATTGTGAAAATAAATATTTCATATAACACTTGTTTCTCACACCATTTTTTCTCCCATGATATTAGATATTTTTATTATTAAATCATTTTCACTTTTATAAGGTAAAAGATACGAAATTATTATAATTATATATAAATTTTCACCAACCCCAAAAAGGGAGATATATGGAAAATATCTATTTAGTGATTGGTATAGAATTTCTTTATTGACAATTAAGAGTACTATTTTTACAAAATAACATACATGTTTTTGTGTAATATTTTTATGGAGAATAAATTGTTCTAGAAAATATTTTTAATAAGTAGGTGGTCACCATGTTGTGGGGAACACGAACAAGATATAGTGGATTACAAATTACCCAGATGTATTATACTACGAGACGTTGTATGGTGTTTTAAGCTGATGGATTCCCATAGTAATTATGAAATCCATAGAGAAGAATGGAAAAAATGAATAAAAATAAAGATAAAAAATGAGATAAAATTTCGTTATCCATTTTGTAACACAAGAATATTCAACAAAAGAGATTCTTGATAGGGTAAGCACTAGAAGAAAAATAGATTAACTAGCATGGGTTGATAGTATATTAATGTATAAATAAGTAACCATGATACAAGGAAACATCATACTGGGAGAGAATAATCCTTAATGGATTTATTTGACCTAAAGATTTAATTTCCAAGTTAGGATTACAGATTTTACCCATTGTGAAGTTCAACGTAATGTTACCACTATTTAATATAGAATAACTCAAGTGACTCTATGAAAGAAGAATGTTGAAAAATAGATATAGGACCCATTCCATTCCCTGGAGTTGGGCACTTTGCTCTAGAGGATAACCTGTATAGTATAAGATCATCCATCTCAGGCATTTTCATTGGTTGTAGATCAAGGTATTTTTAGTGGCATGAACTATATGAATATTTAGAATTTTAAAAAATTTAAATGGAGAAAATCACTATATTTTAGTGATCATTGTCTATTTTTTAATTCTCTATAGAAATGGGGAATCTATTTATGAAAGTTTTGGTGATCATAGTGGAATCATGTAAGGAAAATTATTGAAGGGATTTGATGAACAACTATATTGTGGAATACCAACTAAATTTCTTCTTACATGACTATTATATCTTTTTTAGATAAATAATATACAACAATACAATCATGTATCAAAAGGTTTAATATCGAGGTCAAATTAGGTGCATACATCACATGTATTTAATTAAACATAAGTATCATTTAAATAATCCTCCTTTATATATCCACAATCTCTCATGATCTCTTTAGTATATGTAATCACTTAAGTATATGCATAAAATAATGGAGTCAGCTAAAATACCAAAAAGTGTTGGAATATCATCGGAGGATTAAGGTACATGAATCAATAGTACATGGGTGAGAATAATCAACATCATGAAATAATAAGCGTAGTTTCAAAATAATAATCATGTGGTAAACATTTGATAAAGGCATGTGTTGTGGAATATGTATAATAATGAAACATCATAACATAGTGTTCATGTATCAAACATAGTATTTTATTAAGTTAATATCTTGTTCACGCATAACATATGTGCATAAATCATAACATCATAATTATGAAAAAATATAACATCATGTTCATGAATAATAAAAATTATATCATGAGATATATATCATTAACCAATGTATTGGAGGGATATATAATTCTAGGACCACTATTTTCATCATAAGCTTCCCATAATAATGCATTTGACATGGAAAGATAACATATAACAATCATAGTCATGAAATAAACTCATGGAAATGGTGGGGTTTATAAAAATTTCATAAATCATACATTTTGGAACAATATTTTGGGTTCTATAATTAATAAGATAGAACATATTGTCATAGAAAATATTATTTTTCTTTGAAGTAGAAAAAATCAGTAGGATTCAATGAGATGTAATTAAAAATAAATCCATTTTGGAAAAAGCTTATTAATTGGATTATTAGTCCTTATAAAATGATAAAAACTTGTATATACCTATAAAGAAAATGGAAATAATTATGAAAGGAGAATTTAAGGAAAATATATGAATATACATATTGCGAATAATGTTAAAAAATAGAAAAACCAAAAATATGGAATTGGGTTTGAGAATCCATTGATCATAAATCTCTCTTTATTTCACCATTTTCCCTTACAGAATAGTAAACATTGGTTTATTAAAACATAGAAAAATATGTGAATTATTTTCATTTTTTTCACACTTGGTCAATTATAATTATTTGATTCTATTACTTAATTTTCTTTGTTATAGGTGAAATGTTTTGATATCATATTTTTCTAAAAAATATCACATCTTGCTTCAATTTAAGGATTTATCCTGATTTCTATTTATATATTATTAAGATAAACTCTATAAGATTATAACTACATATATTTATAGATATATATATTATTAATAATTTATTAAAACCATCCATAAGTTTGGAGATAATAAAGGAATTGGAAATTTATTTTTTTGTTGTTAACAAACCTTCAACAAGACATCATGAAAAAAATAATAAAGAGATGTATAAATTATAAATGAATCATGAATATATTAATTATATTTGGTTAACATCAATAATATAATTCCTATATATTATTTAATTAATACTTGATGATTTGGGTTTTAATAGAACATAGAAAAATAAGAATATAAAAGGAAAATTATGAAAAGTTTATGAAAATTTATCCTCTTCTCGATGCTGGTTATTTTTTAATGAACAAAAATATTTGAGTTCTTGGAGTTGAGTGGATTTAGAATGTCTCAAGTGATGATAATGGGATTTATAGAGGGTATTTGTGTAGATACTTGAATTTTTTAATTGGATGGTAAATGGTTTTCCAAGGGAGTGGTGCCAAATTATTTATATTTGATAAGTTCGGTATTCTAAGGGAAAATATTTAATGATTTATTATATCCATGGTAAACCATTAAATAGTAATAATTTTGACATTATTGAATATATTTGATAAAATAACACTATTTTACGATTTTTAATTACTATTTAATTCTATTTTATTATTTTAATCAAATGTAAATGAGAAAAATTAAAAAAAATATTTATTTAAAGGGGAGATTTAGACATTTAGGCTTTGGAAAATACTTTTTAGTTTTTGAAATTAATGTTTTCATTTTCAAATAACAAATAGATATTATTAATTTTTTTATTATGAAATAACTAATTTAACATTTATTATGTCATTATTACATCATCATTATGTCATGAAACATACTGTATTTGAAAAAATTAATATTCAGGTAAAAAATGAATTTTCACAAAAGTTTATCAAAAGGTTACCCTTTTGAAATCTTTACAAGAAGATTCAAAAAATGAAATTCATGTTATCGAAATAATTTTCTATCATATCTAATATTAATTATAAACCAAAAATTATGATTTTTATTAAAGACATTAAAATATAGTTTATTAAAACATTTGTATAAATTCATGGTGTATTTTAATCTTGTTATTTATTTTTTGGTTTTTTCATATTTATATTTTATAAAATTACTCATTATAAATATTATTTATATTACATTTTATATTTCTTTGGCCAAATAAATATTCCAATGGAAAAGTTACTGTTACAAGCAATCATGTTACTATTCCAAATAGTCATGTTACTATTCTGACAATCACATTCTTATTCAAAAAATCACATTACTATTCCTACAGTCAAATTACCTCCAATAAATACCTATTCATTACTTTATACATTGTTCAATATAATTCATCCCAAGGTTATATATTTTCCTTCTCTATGATGCTGATTGGTTTAAAAATATTATATTTCTTTTCAATAGTGATGTTCATAGGGTAATAATTTTAGCATATTGAAATGATCCTTGTTTTTCCATTATAATATTTAATTTTAATATTTTACCCATGTAATATTTTTAATTTTCATGGTTTAATTTTTGAACCAATTGAATTGTCCCCATTAATGAAATAAAGTGTTATTAGTTTCTCTATGTTTTATATGTGTAAAATGCTATATAATATAACAAAAATTTATTATAAAAGAAAACATCAATTATAAATTGTTGTTCATGACATTATTTCCCCATTTAAAAATTTAATACCCAGAATTCCAACTCACATTCTTAGTTGGGAAATGTTGAGGCTAATTTTTTTCTTTATTTCCTCTAGTTCCCATGTCGTCTCTTCATATATATTGTTCTACCACAACACTTTTAAAAGTGAGTTTTCTTTTTTGTATAGAACATTGCCTCTATGTTATAGGATCTTGATCGTTTGATCCTTATAAGATAGGTAATTCGCCTATTTTACCACCTATAGATTCCATACATTTGAGTGATTAGGTATGTACTTTCTTGGGAGAGATATATGGAACTCATCATGAACTTGAGTAATGTTTGGTGGAAGTTCGAGCTGATTGGCCACTGCTCCTATGCGATTGAGGATCTCAATGGGGGCTATTGTACCTATGGATAATCCATCCATTATTTTAAATAAATACAACTCTCTTACCTAGTGATATTCAAAGAGAAACTTCATGTCCAACTTCAAACTCAGTGTCCCTTCAACGGCTATCACCATAGCTCTTTTGCTGACTCGGATGATCTATTATATACTATTGGGTGTCTTGAAATTTTTTTGTCACATATTGAACATCAACGGTCAAAGCAGCCTTCATTCAATAACTTAATCCAAATAAGTAATTTTTCTACACTTCTTATGTTACTGAGATTTCTATGGAGTTATTTTAACACTTGAGTAGAGGATTTTGTTGTATAAGAGCTCAACTAATGTGAGTTGTCGATCCCATAGACCTTTAAATTCCATTGAGTAGGTTCTCAATGTATTCTTGAGTGTATAAATGGTCCTTTTAGATTGGATATCAATTTGGTGGTTATAGGACATACTAAAAATAAATTTTTTATTTAGATCATGTTTAATGCTTCACTAGAATTTAGAAATGATCCTTGGATAAATAAAAAAATGATCAAATGTGGTGCCCCTTGGAGAATCACTGCGTCTTTTATGTATATCTTATAATGTTTTTTAAGTAAGAAATCATCTTAAATAGTGATTAAGTGTTAAATATTTGTGTGTAAATCCACCAAAAACAATACAAAATTTCTTCCTTTGGATATATTTGGGAGACCCGAGACAATGTTCATGGTTATTTTCTCCCATTGCTATGTTGGTATGGGAAACTGTCACATCATCCAATTGGTCTTCTATCACTCTTATATAAATTTTTGATATACCATGTACTTTTATTTGTACCCAATGATCACCTTATTTTTGTTTTCATTTCATAAGTTCTCATGAGGATCTTAATATATCTTAGTACATCTAGGATCGATACATAATGTTGAGTTATTTGCATTATACAAATGGTCATTCTTTATCTCTGAAGATGTAGGCACAAATGTACTAGTTTTAATCCATCCAATACATTTTTTTTATTTTGATAAACCACTTTCTCATTAAGTGGGAACCTATAAAGACATTCATGCTTCTACACATACACTACAAAAACTAGATATAAGATGAAAAAATATAATCCAAATTCAAAATACAAATAATGTCATCATCATCACCACCTTGGTCCAAATCCCGCTTCGAGTCACATAACCTGAGAAGAAATTTACTCACGATAAAAACAAATTTGAAATTTTTAAACACAAAAAAAACAGCCTTCATCACATCACCATCTACTAGATAAAACAAATTTAAATCATTCAAAATCACAATTCAATCCAAAATCATGCCATGAAATTGAATATTGAAAATCAAGGTCCATGAAAACCATATCATCATCATCCTTGATCCGCACTTCAGTGATCCATAAAATCAAAGACCCTGAGACATACCCCTAAAAACAGAATCATCCATAATAATGAATTATTATGACAACAAAGAACCACAACCATAGATGCCAGAATTTCTATAACCAGAAACAGAAACCAAATTCAAGCGAAACAATGAGGACTCCACCGTGCCAATAGTTTTGATCACTGAACGAGTACCACCATGAATTTAAGTAATGAAATTAACCATATTATACTGCACCTACCTTCGTTGAAAGCTCTATATCATCCCTTTGAGCTTCCTTGATATTCTCAAGGATAAATGGTTGGACAATAATTTAAGAAAGGTTGGATGTATTATCTGTTGTTATGATTTTCAGATATATCCATTATATATCCATGAATATAGGGTATTTCCCAATCAGTAACATGGATAGAGTATAATGGTTTTTTATTTACCAAGAGAATCAAGTTCCTTGTTTAACTTTCTAGGATGGAAGTAAAAATAGTGTTTGTAGTCCTTTATTACTTATAACCATATTTTTTGAAGATTGTTTAAATCCTTCTATTTGAATATATACCCTCAACTCTAATGAACAATATGTTTGTCAAACTTCTCACCATAGAGTCAATTCTACCAAATATTCAAGGTAAAAAACATAGCTACTAACTCCATATCATATGTTAATAAAGTTTTGGACATGGATCTTTAACTATCATACAATATATACTATCACATTATAATTCTTCATGAGTATACAACATAAGACTTTTTAATCAACAATTTATATCATAAAATCTTCTCTACTTAATGGTAGTGTATTTACATGCATAGTGATTATCCTCTTCTTATGATCCATAAATCTTTCCTTACATTCTTCCAACCAGACATAATTTACCCCTTTCCATGTTAAATTAGTAATAGAGATAGAGAATAATGAGAAATTTCTAAAACTTCATTTGTTGTACTCATGTAAACTAAGAAATTTATGGATTTATATGACACTTGAGGGTCTGATCCATTACTCAATTTTATTTTCTATTAAAGGATCCAAATAAAATCTGTTGTATGTGATCACCTACCATAATAATTGAATTTATGTTTCAAAAGTTACAATTTAATGATTTATCTTACATTGTTTTCATTTATTAATGTTTCTAGAACAATCCTTAGATGATGTTGATGTCAACCTTTTATCATGTATTAAATGATAATTTCATCAATATATATTACCTCAAATTTTTCAAGTTAGTCTCTATATAATCTAATTATAAAATCCATTAATATTGCAGGTTAATTAGTTTGTGTGATGGGAATCACTTTGAAACCATAGTGTTCATACCTTTTACAAAATATATACTTATAAATATATTCCTTAATTAGCATTAATTGATGATATATATAATTAAGATCCTCTATTTATAAGTAATGATATTCTAATATTTTATCTAAAAATTCATCAATCCATGGTAGGGGATACTTACTCTTTATGATGATCTCGTTGGGCTCCCAGTGTTAATCTGAACATAACAGTATTGATCCATCCTTTTTCTTGACAAAGAGCACTGATAGATCCCAAAGTAGTGAACTAGGGAATACGAACCCTTTTCCCAAATGTTATTACATCTATTTCTTTTACATATCAAGTTAGATCAAGGCTATCCTACATGGGAATTAGAGATAGGAGTGGCTCTGGGTATATGCTCTAATGAGAACACTATCTCAAGATCTCAGTGGAAGGCTGGGTAACTCCTTGAGAAATACATCAGTATATTCACTAAAAATGGGAATTTCTTCGTGGTTAGTGTTTTACTTTGACGCAACCATTCATGAATGTTATTCATTATTTACTTGGTATAAACTCCCTTGTCCCTATGGGATTTTCTTGAATGAGATTTAAAATATTACTTCACTTTTCATTGGACAATGGGATGTTTTAAAATATTAAAAGAGATTTCCTTTTATCAATAACTATTGTGAGCTCTATATAATAAGTTCCAATCCATTCCCACTCTAGCACATAATTGCATCAAATAGTAGATTATGAAATTTTCTAGAAGAATCTTAATACATACGCTAAAAGAATGATTTTCCATCATTTGGATTTCATTGATCACAACACATGGTTTTTTTACGAATATATCTACTTAAAGGTATTAGGGGATTTGATTGAATAGTTCTAGAAAAATACAGGATATAAAGGAATGTGCATAACTAGATTCTAATAAAACTATTTCTATTATTGTGTCAAATTATGTGTAATTTTTATGAATTCATTTTCATTTTCCTCTTTAATGGTGGTGGTGGTATAAGCTTTCCAATTCTTTGTTGACATTGGTTGTTGTAGACCTATATTTCCCTCGATCTCCCATTGATTACTTCATTGATACTCATGATTACCTTTCTCCCTATAGTTGATATATTGTACCATGGGTGCTTAATTGAGAGGTTCCTTCCTTTCATCTACCACATTGGCTAGTTCTTCATGTCACTTAAATATTCATGAGATGAGAGGCCTTCTCCCATGCAATTGAAACATTTTCTTATCCCCTTGAGGAAATTATCATGATGGTTCATTCTAAATATTTGATATGTGGGTTATTAGATCTTCTTTATTCTATTTTCTATTAACCCACCATCTTGAAATTCCATTATTCTATTGTTTTCTTTGTTTCCATGGGTCAATCATCCAAATTCAATATCTACATTCAGAGCACATTACACCACCTATTTTCAACTCCTAAAGTCTTGGATAACTTGAGCCTTTCAGAGGTGTGGTTTTAAATAAATATATAATCTAAATATTTTTATATCATGTTTTATTACAAAATCCAAGTCATATCTTGAAATTCTTGTGAAAATTTCATTTTTAGTTGGTAAATATTGACCATCATTTTTTTTAAGGTTAAGAAATTCTTTCTCCATCATTATTCGAGTTATTAAAGGAAAACTTTGTTATGAAATAAATTCTTAATGTATTCACTCTTCATTCCATAAAATTTAATCTATAATATTGGTATTATTTATCAGCTACAACTATTGATCAACCTTTTCTTATAAACAACTGAAATCCAATATAACTTTATACATCCCAAAATAGTAAATATGAAACAATATCTGATCCATGGAGTTAACACACTATTCCACAATAAATTATCTAGATGATTCATGAAATAGCGGTGGTCATTTATATATAAAGGAATCGATGTATAGTTTTACCTATTGGGTGAAGGTAGATGTTCCACATGGTTCTTGTTATTGTTCATATCTTGAGATAGCTGGAAAAGAACCACCATGAAGTTATGAACTCCCCCACCCATATCGTTGTGAAATATTTTATGAAAATAATTATATTTTCCATCATAAGTGTTCTTGGTATGGTTTCTATTGGTTTCCACAATTTTATAAAATATAAAGGGTTTGGAAAAAAATAAGTAAACAAAGAGTAAATATATAATTTATTATATTACACAAATTAATTCTAATGTTATGTATTATTGAATCCCTATGTTTTTACTTTTTTTTTAAAATGATGCTTCTTGGATCATGTACTTTAATCATTTTATAACATTAAGTGGAAAAATTACTTTAGTAATATATCCTTTGTGAGAGGATGGATCCCTTCACTCCTGTAATTTCTCTCCCGAGGGTGCCGCTCCTCTCCTCCATCTAGGGTCTCTCCCCGTGGCGATGGCTCGTCCTCTTCCAGTATCCTTTTCTCCCCTCTCATCTCCATCAAAGCTGATTTCTATGGCCTCTAGTTCTTTTATTTTCAGGTTTTTCCTTCTCCTTCTCGGACGGGTTTCGCTTCTTCGACGACCTTGCTATTCTCCAAGGCCGCACTCCTATTGCGTTCCTTTGATTCTCTCATACGCCGTCTTTCTACTCATCCCGATCGGGTGTCTCTCCATGATCATGACTCACTGTCGAGGCCTCCGGTTGCGGTTCGCGTTGTTTTCCTCTTGCCTTTGGGTTTTAGTTCCCTTATTTTTGTTGTGTTTTGATCATTTCTATTCTCTGGAGGTCTTTAGATATTGGTTGTGTTTTTCCTTCATGACTGCTATTTGGCATTTTACTATTTTTGATTTTGTTCACTTTTATCATCCACGGTGACAACATATGTTCTCAGTTTTGGGGTTTCTTCTCACCGAAGTCCGTTCCTACTATGCTCTTGCTCTATGATTCCACCACTCAATTCTCAGTCAGATCTACGTGGTGAATCTAAAGGTGCCTTGGGAGGTGATATTGTGTGGTCATCGGTGTTCCAGGAGCTCGCAGTGTTTGGTGATTTTGATTTTGTATGGTGCTAGTCTTCAGATTTTCTGTTTGCTGGTTCAGGGATATAGCCTATGTTTGGTCAGAATTTAGTAAAAGAAAAGAAATAATTTGATAGTTTATAAAAGAAAAGAAAGGAAAATAAATGATTGTGATTTCTCTCATTGTGTTTGGATCAATAACTTAGTAAAAGAAATGGAATGATTTGGATTTCTCTCCATCGTGTTTGGTAACAATTTTTAAAGGAAAAGAAAAGTATATATTTTGATGCAAATGACATAAATAACCTTTGTTAAAAAATAACACATACACACGGGATAAAGGGACATACTTGTTAAAGATAAAAAATAACCATATATTAGATTCTAACGGACACCACACCTGTCACAATGTCTGCCAAACATCAACAATTTATGTTAAATGATACAAATAACCTTTAAAAAATGTATTTCTATTACCTTTTTTTATAACAAATCAAAAAAATAATAATTTTGATTTTAGTCGTTCATTATCTTTCATATCATCAAAATTAGGTAAACATTAAACTACAAATATATGTTAATACAAATTTTAAAATTTTAAAAAATTAATTAAAGACAATGAAAATTATTTATATAATTTATTAATTAGAAATTATTAATTCAAGTTAATGAAAGTTATTAATTCAAAATTATTAATTCAAAATTATTATTATTTAAAAATAATTACTAATTAAAAACAGTTATTAATTTAGATTTATTAATTCAAAATATTTATTAATTCAAAATTATTGATAAATTATTTATATAAACTATTAATTCAAGATAATCATAATTATTCATAATCAAAATTATATATAATCAAAATGATTTATAAATTGTTTATGATTATTTATATACACATAATTAGTTATAATCAAAATTATTTATAAACTCATTATAAAAAAATTTATACTTGATCTTTAGTATTACTTATAAATTATGTTGAATTTAGAAAAATCATTATTTATTATTTATAAATTATGTTATAAATAGGTTGTTTATATAAATAACTAAGGATAATATGGGGAATTTATGAAAAGTTTGAAAGGGCAGAGGATTTCCGTCGGAATCGTCCTGATTTTGGGACGATTCAAAATGTGAAGAAAACATTGGTAGGAGGGAAATCCCTTTCTCCCCATTTTTGCGCTCAACATTTCTCTTGGTCATTCTGATCTTTCCAAATAGAAGAAAGAGATTTCAATCGTCTCTTTTCCATTCAAAGAAGCACTGTAAAACGAGCACATAGTTTCATTCCCTTTTTCAAGAACATCGATCTCAGGTTGCCCTGTTTCTGTTGATTGCGGCATCTGACAACCCTTCTATTGATCTGGTGATGGTTTGTGGCATTGTTGATGATAATGTGGTGCTACGTTGATGGAGAGTCTAACGACGATGGTGTGAACGCCGACATGACGAGGTGATGATGATGTCTTGGGCGTTGTGCGGCCTTGTTTCACGTAAGGCGCAGGGGTCAAGGAGTTTCTTGTCTGTTTCTTGATATTTGAATATCACTTGTGGATTTTGGTTTTTTTATGTGGTTTTGTGATCTACTTGACTCAATGATAATGCTGGATGGCGACGGCGACAGTGGAGATGGCACTAGTGGTGACCTGTTGGTGGTTTTTGAATTTTGAACTTTGAATTTTGTATTTCGGTAATATATCTTTTGTAATGGGTTGTATAGGGATTGTGATTATCTATGGAATAACCCTATGGAGTGTCCAAATTGGTGCGAAATAAGGCCTCTATATCATTCACTAGGTTATGATTGAGTTAACAACCAATATTCCCTTTTTGGGGTCATCACCATTATGTATATCTATAATATATCCCCATCCATTTGTCGTATCTAGATATAGATTTTATTTATCACAAATCACAAAATATTATATAGAAAAACCTCAGGATTTTTCCCATTTTATTTCAACATATCCCTATGGTTTTCACTAATATATTTTTTCCTAATTCCCAAGTTAAATAAACCATACCTTCGATAAAAACTATAGTAACATAAATTTTCTTACATGACTATTACATATTTTTGAATTAAAAAAATATAATATTAATTCAATATATGATTGAAATGTTTAGTAAATTAGGAAAATATGGTTAATATATCATTTATACACAATAAAACAAAAACCCTATTTAAATTCATCTTCATTATCCTCATAAAACAACTCACATTATCATTAGTAAATTTAATCACATTAGGATACACATCATGGAAATTATAGAGATAAAAGCATAGTTTGGGGGGAATATCATGAGATGAATAATGGGCATGAATAAATAGTACATTGATGAGAGTAGAAAACATAATCATTTCATAATCATAGTATCATCATCATAATCATGATGGAAATAGTTGATAATGTCATGGAATGTGGAATATGTATTATAATTAAACATTATAACAAATTACTCAAATACCACACATATTTGTGATCAAATCTAGCACCATGTATATGTATGACATATGTGTATAAATGAAATAGATATTATTGAAAACAAATATAAAATAACTTACAAACATAATATGCCTAATATTATTAGATATATAACATAACCTAATGAATTGGAGGGAAACATAAATCTAGGTCCACCTGTCAAATACTAAAATTATTATAATCCAAGATTCCACATCAAAATATAACAGATAGAAATTGTAGTCATGAAATACATGTTTGGGAGGGAATGAGTTTTATTAGGGTTTTATAAGTAATAATTGAAGTAATAACCTTTGGGGATCCAAAATTAACCAGGGAGATCATATTTTTTCATAAAATATCAATTTTATTTAAAAAAGAAAAAACTGAATAGAAGTTAATGATATTTTTGGAAAAATAAATTCATTTTCAAAAATCATTGTAATTTTCTAATAGGTCATTTAGAGGAGGTAAAAATAGGTATTTCACTATAAATTAAAAGGATATAATTTTTAAAGGAAATTTTTTTGATAAAAATGTTACATTAATACAGTGAATAATCTGAAAGAAAATATAACCCAAAAAAGAAGGAATTAGTTTTAGGAATCCCTTACCATAAATTCTATCTTGTTTCATTGATTTTCAACCTCATAAATATTAAAAATTTGTTTATTAAAATATGGTACTATAATTGAATCATGTTCATCATTTCTCAATTTATCAATTTTAATAATTGGATTATATCCCTTAATCCCCTTTGTTACAGGTGAAAGGTTTTGATGTCTTATTTTTGTTAAAATATCTCGTCTTTAGTCGATTTAATGGTATTTATTTATTTCTATTTATAAATTATTAATATTAAATAAAGAAGAATATAAATAATTATATTCATATATTTATATATTAAATATAAAATATTATGACCATATATAAGTGTAACGATTTGAAAAGAATTAGCAACGACCTTATTGGCGGTTAAGATATCGTTAATGGGACATTGTCAAAAGAAGATTAAAACACATATGAAATAAAAATTAGTCATAAATATAATAATTATTTTAGTTTATAATATGTAATATAATGTTAATATACTACTAAATTAATATTAAAGATTCTGGTTTTAAATGAATAGAGAAAAAGAGGAAGAGAAGAGGAAAATTAGAAGATACGTTTATTAAAAAGTACACTTTTCTCAACATTGCTTATTTTTCTATAACACTAAAACTCTTGAGTTGATGTGTTTGAGTGGATCCATTATATCCCTACACATTCAAATAGGATTCATAGAGGTGATTTTGGAAGATATTTTTATTTTTTATGTGGATGGTGACTGGGTTTCCAAGGGAGGGGTGTGAGAATATTTATACTTGAGTAGAGGGGAACTTTAAGGATAAAATATTGAATAAATTATTATTTCTATGGTAAACCATTCAATAATAATATTTTTTACAATATAAAGTATATTTGAATAAAATTACATGATTTCCAATCTTTTAATCACTTTACAATTCAATTTTATTTTTTTAATAAAGGGGAAATGAGAAAATTGAAATAATCTTTACTCAAAGAGACACTTTAGAGTTTTATGCATTTTAAAATACATTTTTTTCTTTTAAAATTATGTTTATTGTTTTTAAATGGACCATTTTCCTCTTAAATTGATTTTGGTCCAAATAACCAATTTAAAATTTATTTATACTTTATTAAATCATTATATTTTTTAATAAAATATGTTGTATTTAAAAAATCGTATTTTTAATATTCGGTTAAAATTGATGTTTCTTAGAATATTATCAAAAATTAACTCATGGAAAATTTATTCATGATAATTATAAAAGATAAATTATTTTATTTAAACAATTTTCTATCACAGATAATTATAATTATTAATATTAAAATAATGGTTTTTAGACAAATAATTATATTATAATTTTTTAAAAAGTGTATAAAATTTCTTTGAGTTTGTTAATCTTTTTATTTATTATATGGTTTTAAAATACCTATATTTTATTAAATAACTCAATATAAATATTAATCTTATTAAATTTTATTATTTTGAGGACAAATTTGAATTCCAACAGTCAAGTTACCATTTCCAATGACCAGATTACTCTTTATAACGATCAAGATACCTTTCTAATGGTATCATTACTTTTTCTATGACTACATTACTATTCTTATCAGTACATGACCTCTTATAAATAAATATTCATTCCTTCATAATTTGTTCACTAAAATTCTTCCAAGTGATCTATATTTTCCTTTTCTAGTATGACTATTGGTTTATAAATATTTTTTTTCATTTATATAGTGTTGTTCGTGTGGGTGATAATTCTAGGAAATTGGAATGATCCACTTTTTCCTCATTCAATTTTTTATATTTAATAAATTTTTACTATTTTAATAATTGGAATTTCATTAGTTTATTTATTCACTAATGTAATAATATCCATTAATGAATTAATTTATTGTTAATTTCATCCTGTATTTATATGTGTATAATTCTATATAATATAAAACACATTTATTGAGGAATAAAATATCACATATAAATTTTGATCAATTATACGTGGTGTTGGGTGAATTCAGAATCATGGTTTTAGAGTTTTGGACTATCATATGAAGGTGATTATTTTACCTATAATGTTGAAGGGAATTTTAATTAGAATTATCCCTGTTAAATGTTTTTTCATGTTACATATCTTGGATAGTGATAGGAAGATCCAAACATAGGTTTTATGATTATTGACCAAGTCATTGAGTTCAAATAGCTGGGATTTACATCTGGTATTGGGAGTTTTGAGCTTATTCAAATACATATATGTTTTGGATAATTGTCCAATTATACCAATGTTGTTCTTGGTTAATTATTTTCTATAAGGGAAATGAAATGGTGTATTTTAAGTGAAATTAATTAGAAGTTAATTTATGATACAAATTTTGTATTTTAATTTAATAATTAATATTATCTCGGATAATTTTAGTGCATAAATAGAAAAAGAGGAAGATGAGATAGAGGAATAAATAGAATAGAGAAAGAATGAGATTCAGTTCAAACCAAAACTAAATGAATCAAGTTTAGAAATCTCACAGTAAAATTTTGGTGATAAAACATGTTGTTCTCTAGGAGTTTTATCAGTTAATGGAATCTTTTCAATCTTGTATTGAAGTGGTAAACCATTCATAGGTATATTTTCATATTCTATTTCAAGTAGGAAAATAAAATCACAAGAAGAGTATAGAATTACTCATTTTGATGATGATCAATTAATTCTTCAAGAAGTTGTGTGTTTAGTGAATCCAAAGGGAGTATTGATGCTCCATTTTAAAAAAAATTTAAGTAGTTTTATTAGTGTTTTAGGTTCATATAAACATTTCAATACATGTGTTATATCAATGGTGATGCACAATATCACTAAAATAGGGGGTGGGTTGGGTGTTAATTGAGTTTTTTTACACAAATTAAAACAACCCTCTAAAAATTTAATTCAAACCTATCCCAATCTGCTTTATAAAAATATGTAGTTGAAATAATGGAATGATAAAAATTTTAGATTATCATATTTATTGTAGTTTATAGAAATAGTAAATTACCCTAAACCAAAACCCCAATATCTATTTTTTTTGGTAATTTTATATTAGCATTTCCTCTAATAAGGAACCTCAAAATTAGGGATAAATTAGATATGACATGTTTAAACAATTATTTTTTAAGGAATTCATGTCCTTTTATAGGGGGCCATTCATAAAACATTTGTCCATAATTTTCTTACACACTAGAAAAATGATTATGTACTTACATTAAAAAAATGATTTTAAACAGAATATAGATCAACACATGGTTTTAAGACCTAATTGAAAAATAATGACTTATTATAGGATAGTGAATATATCATCAAATTTAATCTTGGGGATGAAATTTCACATTAGTGAAATTTATCTTGAAGTAAGAAAAAATAACAATACTTTTTTTCTTGAAAAATATTGAGACAACATGAACATAGTGAGAGAAGAAGACAACTTTAAATGATAATTTTTATATTTTTACACATATATTGCATACTATTATAAAAATAATTTTAATGACCATGCACTACGATTCATTTTTGGAAAATGGTAGTATATTTTTTCGTATTCAAGTTCAACTCAAGCCATAAAATTATTGAAAATATATAAGGATAATTTATCCATTGGATAAGATGAATATTCTTTGAAATAAATGAATTAAACAAATCATATGTTCCTTCTTTGACAAAATCAATCATCAATAAAATAAAATCAGTATTGGAGTTCCCTATAAAACATCAATTATTACAAATTCCAAAAAAAATATGAAATCCTTAAATAATTTTACACTGTATTGACGTAAAATGTGTTCTTAGTACCACAAGATTAATTTTTCATCGGGATTCCAATTTTTATTAAGAACTATCCTTATAGGGGTCATATTTGGAAACATGATCCCCTCCATGGATATCAACTTCATAAGCATCATTCTCATGAGGATGGTTCTTAGTAACAATCATTCTACACTTTGTGTAATCATTATCTAGTCTTTCAGGGATCACTATATATTTTTCATAACCATTAACCATTCTATGTAACCATCATCAATTATTTAGGATCATTAGAATATTATTCACTAGAATTAGACTCTTCTGTATGGTAATGAATGACACTTGTATATGCATCATTCTCTCAGCCTAATAATTAATACATAGGTAGTTTCCTTACTTGTTAAGAATTAATCCTCTTTTTATAAACATCATTTATTCCACATAAACATCAATTTGTATGTGCGTCCATCAATACGTTGGAATATTTCTCATTAGAGAATATAATGATCTCTCATTATAAAATTAAATAAAAAAATAATGTAAATATATTTCAACCTATTTACCATATATAAAGAAACTTATTTTTAAAACATACAAGGGATTTTAGATCCATAAAACATACATATTAATTATATATCTTGTAATAAAATTAGTGTCTACAACAATATCCCCCGATTTTATGATAAAAACCCCAAAAAATTATATATAATTTTTTTATATTAAATAATTAGAGTATAGGTAATGTGAAATATTGAGTTTTCTTTTTAGTTTTCAAAATCATTTTCATCATTATGTATACATATATATAGTATGTAGAATAAAAATATAGGTATACATTAATTAGAGGCCATATTTTGTGTTTACTCATAACTACTACCCCATTTTATATCAGAAGGAGTAAAAGGAAGTGAGATAAAAACATCCACTATAGGGAAATGCAATATTTAGATATGATAATATATATAAATGAAATAGACAACAATAGGAAACTAATTGTAAAAATTGAATAACTAAAGAAATATAGAAAGGACTAAAGCATTATAATTTATAATCGACAACCATGATAGAGAATAATATCAATATTTTGGCGGTTATGAAGGTGTAAAGTTCCCTTTAGTTAGTTTAGAATAAAGATAAAGTTTCTCAAATTTCATAAATAAGGAAAAAGATGGATGAGTAGCCAATATGGTATTAGGAAGGAGTTCACTAATGGGTACAATTAAACTTCAATCTTCTCCAACACCTACTATATCTCATTTAGATACCTTTTATATATTAGATAGTATATTGGAACTCATTTTTCTTCTTCTCATTATACATGGATATATTTGAGAATGTAACCTTAAAAGTTTGAGATTATGGATAATTTATTCTTTCTTCCTCGGTAGTATTCTTATTTACCTTTTGATACAATGTGGATTGATTAATGTTTTCTAAGAGATTATACTTAGTATTTGGGAACATCCTTATAGTATAAGGGAAATGAGATCATATTAATCTACAATGAAAATGATAACTAACACCCATATCTATCCTCTTGATAGTATCTTATATAAAAAATTAAAAATTATATTACACACCATTTCAAAATATTTCATCCATAAATCATTAAATATTCCTTAATATATAACTGATGGGGACATCTCAGGATAAATAATTCAGAACAACCATATAAACAACTAAAATTCCTAAATTTATAATAAGGGGTGTAGAAACAACTAGAATGATTGGATAATCCCCTTGTTTTTTTTCTTTTAATAGGTTCTTCTTTAGCTGACACATCCTTAAGAGAAGGTTCTTAATTGGAAAACCTATGAATAATTTCCAAATTATTCTGTAAATTAAAATTAAAAATCATAAAAATCATAGTAAGAGGGTCATCCATTCCTACCAATGCATCCAATGTGAAATAATAATCTTCAAAAAATTTATTATTATTAGTTTTAAAAGTTTTGAAATTATCTTAAAAAAATTAATCAAATACAATTTTAATTATTTTGGTCCTTAAAGTAATTTTTTAAAAACCTTCACATCCTTTAATTTAGTAGATAAATCCATCTTAAACTCTTGAAGAGTGTTAGTGAAACAATTATCACTTTATAGGTTTTTAACACTCTCACATATCGTACTCAAATATAAAGAAATAGATTTAAATTAATCTATAAAGATTGTAGTTTATTTTAAGATAGAGGTGGGATATGTTTTAGTAGGTTTGAGTTTATTTTTTCAATCAAAATGAGGTATCATCAATTTCATTAGACACTAATGCTTAGTCATGAAGACTAAATTCTCCCTAGGACATACCAATTTTATTTCAATTTATCCAAGCATCAGTTAGATAACATTTGGATCTTTATAACTTCATATTGAAATTTGGAAACTAAAGATGATCTGAATCTTTTATACACCATATAAATTCCCTTCTGTTCTGAATTAAGACCATAAATCTCACCTTTAATATTTTAAAACTCATTAAACACATAAGTTACTATAGTTTGAAAATGGTATTACAAATTAGATTGACATCCACCCTTCTATAAAAATTCTAAAAGTGAATATTCACAAATTTCTTTCCCACCTGGTATAGTGATTTTTTTAGATAACACATATATGTACTTCATAATAATAGAAACCATAACATTTACACTTCTTGGATCAATGTCATACTTTAGATCATATCAACATCAGAAAATATAGCTATATATTTAAAAACATTATGATCCAATATCTTTTGTACATTAATAGATTCAACTCTTTCATAGACTCTAGTTATCTCATGATTCATAGGAGCTTCATCAACTTGATCTACATTAGCATGATTTTAAACTTTGATAACACCAATATCTCTATGATATCTAGAATTTTCATCCATATTCATAGTATCTAAAACATTAATTTATCTATTTTTTTAAGAATATGTTCCCCAAAATATTTCACAATGGACTCCATATGAGTCTAATCATTAATATCTACTTCGAATACCTTATCACCAACAAGAACACTAATAGTTTCCTTAGTATAATCCATTTCAGTTGGATCTGTATTCCAATTATTTTTTCTCTATATTTATCCAACTCAATATTAGTATGCACTGATACATGATCATCCACTCATTCATGTTTTTTGATCATCTGATGTTTTCCCAATAAGGAATTCCACTTTAAACCAAATGTTCTCAATTGTTTTATAGATATAATAGAGTTATGATAGAATTTTAAAATCTTCTACTCAACTAAATTATTATCCTTCTTGTAGAGAATGTTAAATTAAATAAATCCATAGTTATAAAAACTAAGGCTCATTTACCATTAAGGGAAATGATACATGTATCTTATAATGTGTCTAAGCAGGTTATTTTTCCACACTTTAATAAACAAATATAGTAAATACATGTATTTAAAAAAACATTCCAAATACACATTCTATCTAGACTACTAAAGTATAAATGTACTTAAAAATCACATTACATTTAGGTTCCAAATACTTCAAAATCAGTTTATTCATTTGTCTAGCTATAAATTAATACACCATTATTTATTTTCGAATAAAGTATTCCTTATTTTCCATATTTGGATAAAAAATACCATTCTTCATTTGTGAAATAAAGTATCGTATCCATTTCCACAGATGAAATAAAATTTTTACCCCCTAAAATTTATTGAAATATGAAATCCATTTTAGGAAATTTTAAAGAGGGAATTCCAATAAAAACCACTCACTTAGTTTTCAAGGAAGAATCCTTTTTTATTCTCATAAAATAGATACTCCCATCATTTTAGTCTTAGAACCTTATTTTAAAATAGATTTGAATGATTCAATAAAAAAGGTTAGAGACTTTATTTGGGAGAACAAAAAATCTAGAACGCAATCCATAATCATTATTCATGTTATACAAGGAATCATCTTTAGTTTTTTTGCCTTTATTATTATCAAAAATGGTGAATGGATTAGATATTTTTGTGTTTTGGGGTTATGATTCAATCTATAAATATCAAGTAATGGTTTTAATCAAGAGGATTATCTTAATCCAAATATTGAAATTGTGGCCCTGAAAAGGGATGCAAGTAGTGAATTATAGTGATCTGGAATAACTATATAAATAAATTACAAAATAGGAAAAAACTAGAAGTATATAAATATCCCTTCATAAGGAGACATACAATTAAGTTCACATGAAGAATTTATTTAAGATTAAATTACAAACCAGTATAATTAAAATATATTTAATTCAGAATTAATGAAATAAATTCTTTCAGTATGCAAGTTATTTGTATATATGTTTTCTAATTGATTATTAGTGTTAATAATTTATAGATAGACGCAATAATTTTTATTATGATATATTTATAAATTATTCCTTAAATATAAATGTTTTATTCTCAAATTATAGGACGTATTTTCAAAATGGGTGATAGCACTAGTGTTATCACATTATATTAACACTAGATCAAAAGTAAATCCTAAATCCATAATATTATATTTCATAAATCACTATATTTTCAAAAACTACCAGTTGAATTATATTCATATTTATTTGATGATAATTCCTAAAAAATTTGATTTTTTCTAATTTAATAAGAATGTAATGTTTTAATTAAGAGGTGAATGGTTCCTGAAAAACTTTTTCTATCTAATCTACACCCACTAAAATCAGTATTGGAATATAAAATAAAATCACAACCATTTGTTTATGATAATATTAATAATAGTGAAATCAATCCATTTATATATCTCAATAATCCTTTGGAAGTAGTTAAATTGTATTATTTTTGTTTTAACTAAAATATATCATATAAGTATATATAAAACATAATTTCTGGTTTACTAGTAGCTAGATATAATAGGCTCCTAATTATTCTTATATATAAATTGTTTATCACTAGTTTCCCAACTTTATACAAATCATGTTTGATATTAAAACTCAGAAGTGTTTCATATGACACACTATAATCAAATATTATCCTATTAAGTGTATCATGTATTTATTTTCAATGATTTAAACATTTCCTAAATCCTTTTGATAGATTTAAAATCCATGAATTTTTTAAACTCAACCATCATTCTAATTTCAAATTCATTTTTCATGAGTTCTGAAAAATCATTAGACATTGTTTTATTACAACAACAAAAAATGACACCATCGACATAAATTTAAACTAACATAATATTTTTTTTGATTTTTTGTTAATAAATGTGGGGTTCAACCAGACCAACTAAGATTCCAGTTGATAAAACAAAATAATATAAACCTTCATACAATCCCTTAGTGATTACTTAATACCGTAGGTATCTTTAGTAAATTTTGAAAAAGAATTTGGAAATTTATTATAATATCCTAAGTATTTATATGTGGTACAGAATTATTTGCTTTTTTTATTAAGTGTTTTTGGCCTAATGTGAGTTCCTAATGAGATAATGGGAGTTTTGGGGTGTATGAGGATTGTTGAAATCCTAGATTATTTGTTTTGAAAAAGGAAACCGGGACACATGGTTAGTAGAAACCTTATTACCGAGTCAATATGGTTTTAGTAACAATGAGAGGGTTGGAAATAGGAGTTCATGATGTCACATAGTTTGAGGAAACTTTGTGGACTAAGGGTCACGCCTGTGCGAGGGCCCTACATTTTTTTAGAAAAGGCATTCAATACATTTTGTGTATGGTTTTCCAAACTGTGCACATGAAACCATGAATGGTGCCTCTTGAAAATGAAAGGTGCATGGTTGGTTTATAGTTTGGACAACCATGTATCCTAACAATGTGACAATGGTTTTTGAGGGAAAATAACTTTTTTTACCTTATTGTATTATATTTTTTAAAACCCTTCTTCCTTTTTTTTCTTCAGAAGATAGGTTTTGTTTGGGATATCCCTTTGAAGATCAAATATACTATTTACTCCCATTTCATAATATGATGCCCAATTCTCACACCATTTCTCTCATTTTATTTTCATTAATATGTTCTTCATTCATCTTGGGTTGACCTTAATTTATCTTTATATCAATGGAGTAGTTTAGGGGTGATCTAAAATGCCCTATTTTTAGGATTTTAACATGTTATTCATTTTAATTATGATTTGAACCAAATAAAAGGTCGATACTAGTATATTACTCTACCATGTGTATATGGTAGGTGGTTTGTACCTTTACCTTGATGTTTGGTGTTGTATATTATTTTTTTAATTTATGCCATATGTTTTACATTCCAACAATGCCCCTTTAATTAATTAAATTATTGAATTGAATGAGCTGGAACCTTTTAGGGTTTCCCAATAGTACCTTTGTGTTCGTTGGAGGTTGTTATCCCCAACCTTGAATACCCATGGGTTGTGTCATTATATATTCCGTTACTGTACCGTGTCGTTGGGTGTGTGTGAGATATCCTTGCCATAAGGATAATTTTTAAATTAAATGATAATTTAATTGACATAATTGAAGATAGTTGATGCCCCCTTTACATGTTTTCATGATGTGAATTTTTAATAGTTTAAATTTTTTTTACAGAAATTATGGAAATGATTTGGATGAACTCATGCAATGTGAATGATTATGAAATTACTAATGTATGGATTGAAGACTTGGTTATGTCATTGGATTCATTGGTCAGTATAACTTGGATCAAGATTGCATTGGATGCCATAGAAATTTATACTCAATGTGTCTTGGTTAGAGTTGTGAATACGCTAGAACAGTTCACTCCAGGGATAATGATTCCATAGGATTGCAACTGCCTATATACCCCTTGGATGCATATTTCTTGGACTCTTTGGGGACATGGTATGTTGACATGCTCCTAGTGCTCCAAACAAGTAGATACCATTTTCTATATGAATTCTCCTGGGACTCGATGTAGTTTCCTGGGTCTTATATACATTATATTATTCACTTTTTGGTATGACATGTTGTCTTTCACAGAGTGACCATTGTAAATGACACTTGAGTATATGGATTGGTTGTGATGGATATTATTCATTGGGTTATATAGTGTGGTCATGGTTGGTGTAATTATTTGATTATATGGAACAACCGTTTGGAATATTTTATCTATTTTTTATTTTTATCTCATGATTACAATGGATTTGCATTTATAGTTTAACCTTGTTTGGAAACATGATTATTTTGGAAATGATGGGATTTGTAACTTTTCAGTTTTAACGTATTCCATGGGAACTTTACTTTCAATTTCTTATACACCTATCATATATATTTCAAACTATTTTAGCTTATTATACATAGACTAGATTTTTTGTAGATACCATTCTTATTGGCCTAGTATGTTTTACCTCAAACCTTATTTGGGTTATCATTGAGTTCATGGATAGACTTCTTGGATGCGGGTATAGACCGGGGCAAGGTCCCACTATATGCTGCATGATTTATTATTTCTTTGGAGTAGGGGAGAATAAAACCGAGCTAGGAATGTTAAGATAGATGAGATAGTACTTTTTGGACTTTTGGTATTTTGATTCATGTATTCTACAAGATGCATGTATACTTGTTTTACTACATGGTGAATACCTGAAATCAAACATCATTTTGTTAATGAGATTACTATTGGAATTGATTATTTATTTTCATTATTGGATGTATATCTTCTATCAAGATGGTTTACATATTCCATTATTGACTATTATATTTAAAACTATTGTTCTAATATCTTACTTGTGAGAATAGTCTCATCATATAAACACCCTAGGAACTCCCTAATAGTTAGAAGCCTTTGGAGTATTGATAGGTGCTCTTGAGGCTATATAACCCACCGAATTGGGTTACCATATAGTGGATTCCAGGTCGAGATGTTACACAGTTGTATCATAGAACATTCTTTCTTTTTTGGATTAATTATTTTGAGTCAATAAATTTGTTATTTGGAATGATTTGGAATTTTGTGATATGTTATACATGGGAGTAGCTATTCTACATATAAGAATTTTTTTCCACAGAATGGAAATGTTTGTTTTCTAGAATATTCCTATTATAGATGATTTTATTCCTCCACTGGGTGACACACTTGTTGATTGATATTTCACATGATTATGGAATTTAGTTTTTATTGATGAGAGAGGGAATGCATATCATGCATCATTTTAGGCACATTATTGGATTCACAATCCATGCATTATTCCATTATATATAGGATGCTTTTCTTGAATACATAACATTATTATTTGTACCTATCATGGTATATCTATGATTTTGTAAATGTTTTTGTGTAGGGAATTGAGAAACATAGTTGGTATATAGAGTTACTTTCATAACCTAAAAAGTGTTTCCCTGATTATTTTAAAGTAGACACCCTAAGTAGTCAACTATGGAACACTGATTCTTGGACCAGTGGTTGCATTGACTAGAATGTGTTTTTATATTGATTATGTGGATGCCATATTTCAGTTTATAAGGTTTATGGTCCCATATAGATCAGAAGTGGTGAACCATTTGGTTATACCATTTAAAGAGAATCATGATTATTTGTGAAAATCAATGAAATTAAATGGTTGTGAAATAGATAAACTAACTTATAACTGAGATTAGAGTGTGTAGTGGGAAGTGATACTTTTTACCATGTATTGGATTTCAAAGTAGGTAGCGAGGTATGGCTTGTTTGTTTGAATTTTTGATTTTCCCTATGTTTTAAACTTTGATCTTCCATTATTGATCTTTTATGATGAATTTATTTTGAATTTTAGAGACATCACACCATGACGACCTCCAATCATAGGTCCAGAGGGTGGTGACATCCATTCTATAGAGGTCGCGGGTCATGGGATACCAGTAGATCCTCTTGTGTTTCCAACCAAGGAACCATTTTTATTACTAGATATGGGTGATAATACAAAATTCCATGATAGTTTTATGTGCTTTATTCAGACTATTCATGGAATCCTACATCCTACCTTTTCTATGGAATAGTTGACATTTATATTCTAATAACCGCATCGACCCTCATTTTTGGGTGATGGAGGTCCATGAGATTATGATTTGTTGAATGAGTCTAATTTTTCAATTTTTTTGGCATTTTGAGAAATGTTTTGATAAGATAGTAAATCTTACGATGCATATCCTTTAGGGAGTAGCTAATTGATGTTGGTATGTTTTTGAACAAGGCTAATATGCTTTGTGATATGGTTTAGAGGGATTTTCAATATAGGTTTCATGACTAAGGTTTCTTTGAGACTCAAATATTTGAGCTGGCCTATGATTTTATGTGTCTATAGATGAGTTCGATGACTGTTATAAAGTATTTGGTAATATTAATAGAGCTACAATATTTTTTGCAGATCTATCGTGATGATGAGACATTGAGGGAAAGATGCTTCAAGGAAGGCCTCCAGAATGTCATTCGATTATAGGTAAACATGTTTCTTCAGACTAATATTACTGATATAGTGAATCACATGCTAATTAAAAATCATAACATGAGGTATGTAGGGGGCACAGAGCGAAGTAGTTTAACATCCCGACCTAGTGGCTCAACATCCAAGGTATGGAAGCAACATTTTGAGGTTTCTCATGAGGGGAAAAAAATCTAGTCCATAGTGATTGTAGTGATATGTTTTTTCACCAGTGTGGGGGGCATGGACATATATGGAATCATTATGATCAGGACCTAGTTGAGTGTTTAGATTGTGGTCAGATGAGGCACATACATCATTTCTACATGATCTCCTCTATACCTTTTTGGGGAAGGTGTTCATCTATGAATCTAGTTTCATGATATTATTTTATAGGTCTAAACCATCCTAAGATCTATATTAGTTTTGGTTATTCCGAACGAGGTGGTTTTCATGGATGAGGCAGCCATTCATCAGTTGTACCTAGATTGAAGAGTTGACCAACTCCAAGTAGTGAGGTTATTTCATAGGGATGCAGTTATGGCCATATATATTTATTATAGCCTACCCATAAGGAGTAGAGCACCAGGTAGTCTATGGTGAGAGACATGATCTTATTAGCCTCGACTTTTTTATTTTATATTTTTGATATAGGTGTATCCCATATTTTTATATTTTTACCTACTGTGGAGAGCCTTTGGTATATAGAATTGTTTTTTGAGGGATTCATGACACTCTATACTCTAATGGGGATTATAACAGAGGGTGTCCACTAGTGGAAGGAGTTCCCATTTGAGATTGGTGGGTTCCACTTTGTATGGGATATTGTTTCCTCGAGATGACTGGATTTGAAGTTGTACTTGGGATGGATTGGGTAGTTTCCTATCAGAACCATTTTGACTTTTATCACTAAAGGGTAACCTTCACATCAATAAAGCGTGGTGTTTTTTTCTCATAGGTGAATGGGATGGTCATGAATGTAAATATGGAGCAAATAATTGTGGGATTAGAGGGATGATAGCCAAGATTACTATTATATATCTGGACGATATAGGAAAATGTCAAGAAGACTTTCCTCCAGTGGTTGATCATTTCAGGGACATTTTCTTAGAAGGAATTTTTTCTCTACCTCATGATAGAAAGGTGGAATTCTCCATTCAGATATTTCTAAGAGCTTCACTGGTATATATTCCTCCTTCTATTATGGCTACTGAAAAGTTCTAGGAGCTCAAGTGGCATTTAATAGACATGGAAGAAAAGGGGTTTGTATGAACCAGTACATCTACATGGGGTTTGTTAGTCCATTTTGTGAGAAAGGATGACATAAACCTCAGGTTATGCATAGATTACTAAAAAATTAACTAGTTGGCAGTTAAGAATTGGTATCATCTAACATAGATAGATGTCCTTTTTTATCAGATCAATGAGATTAGGTTTTCTTGAATATTTATTTGATTTTGGTTTATCACCCAGAGTGTGTTTGAACAATATCCATACCACATACAAATTATCATAGCAGGTATGTTCTATATGAGTATTTGGTCATGTGTTTTGGTCTCATGAATGTTCTATAAGTTTTCATGGAATTGATTAACCATGTTTTCCATATTTATCTGGATTATTTTGCAGGGGTATTCATGGAAAATATGTTAGTGTATTCTCCCAATTGACACAACCATGGAAAACAATGTGATATTGTATTAGATACAATGAGGGATCATCTATTATTTGATAAGCCACAATGTACATCTTTTGAATGGATAAGATTCACTTCTTGAATCATATTATCATAGAGACATGAGTATTAGTTGACTTTGAAATACTGAGAACTATAGTTTCTTGGGAGCATACAAAATATTTCTATGATTTAAAAAAATTACATGGGGATAGTGGGATATTACTAAAATTTCATACAAGAATTATCACTCTTATAATCACCTTTTACAATATTTACTAATAAGTGTGTGAAAATTTAATTTGTTACATACTAGCGATACATCCTTTCAGGAGATGAAAGGGATACTAAATTTCACAAAGGTCATAATTCTTCCATAGCCTAAAAGGAGATACATTGTGTATTATGATACATCACGTATCACTCTATGAGAAGTTAAAATATAGGGGATAGGGACATGGAATATGTTTCTCATCAGTTGAGAAAACACAATAGGAACTACATGACACAATATCTTGAGTTGGCTATAGTTTATAATGCTTTGTGTTGTTGGAGACATTATCTATTAGGAGAGTGTTTTGTGGTGTACACAGACCAAAAAAGTTTCAAGTACATAATTACACAACATGAAATTAATTTAAGGTATAAAAGGTGGGTTAGGTATCTAATGTATTTTTACTTTTATATTTCCTATATATCAAGAAACAGAAATGTCTGATTCACTAAGAAGGAGGACTCAGATATAGACAGTTTAAGAGTCCAGTATTGAGTGGCAGCTTATGGAATTATTTTTTGATATGCAATTCGAGTTGTAGGATGGACAAGAACATACTTTTATCTCATCCTTAGTGGGGACTTAAACTCCTCTAGATATAGTGAGGATGATATAATTATTAGATTATGAGGGACTAGTCCTGTAGAAGTCTGTGATATGTGAGGAACTCCTTCCTAATTAGACTGTGGTCGAGGATGAAATTCTACATATTAATAGTCATGTTTGGGTTCCAATAGGATTACAAGAGGATTTTATGCAGGAGTTTCATGCCATGTTTTGGGTTGTGTATCATGACCTTTCCAAGTTATATCATTATTTTTTCTCTATTATTGGTGGATGGAGATGAAAAGGGAGGTGGATGGTTTTTTCACAAGGTGCTTCACCTGTCTGCATGTGAAGGGATAAAACTGGGGAATAGCTAGGATTTTAGAGTAATTACCCATTCTTAAGTGTAAATGGGATGATATTACGATGGTGTTTCTGATAGGGTTACCAAGGTCTCCTCAAGGTAGAGATGTTATTCGGTTTTTTGTGTATATGCTCACAAAGGTATCTCATTTGTTGTAGATCAGAGAGGCCTTCTCAATGAATGAGCTTGGGAGAATTTATATCCCTTAGATATTGTGAATTCACAGTGTTTCTTATACCACTATATCAGAGAAGGACTCCCAGTTTACATCCTAATTTAAGTAGAGTCTGAATATGGAATTGGATACATAAGTTATTCTCATCACAACATACAACCCTCAAACTGAGGTCCAATCAAAGATCACAATTCAAGTGCTTGAGGAAATGATAAGATCTTGTGCCCAAGATTTGAGGGGTTCTTTGGAGGGGAATATTACCCTGGATGAGTTATCCAAGAATAATAGATATTAGGATACTACACATATGGCACCTTATGAGGCTCTATATTGTAGGACATGTTGACCACCCGTGTGCTAGTTAGAAGCATGTGATGGAGCATTGCTCGGATAGTATATCATGTATGAGACTTTGGAGAAGGTCCAGTTGATTAAAAAATGGATGGATACCACAAAATTGAGTCATACATGTTATAATGATCACTATCGACAACATCTGGTGTCCGAGGTTAGGGATCAAGACTTTTTTTGGTATCTCACAAAGATTGGGACACAGATAAATTAGGGGAAATGGTAAGGTTTCATCATAATATGTCAGGACATTCAAGATTCAAAAAATATTTAGGCCTATATCCTACGATTTATAGTTACGTTAGAGGTATTGATACATTCAAAAAATTCATCTAAGTATTTTAGTGTTTCTATTATCACTCAGAACCATCTCACACTGCACAAATGGATGAGGCAAAGTTACAAGTAGACATGTCATTTGACTAGAATCTTATAAGTGTTCTTGATATGCGAATGATGGTCCTTATATTATAGTTATTTACTATAGTATTGGTGATATATAAGCATGAAAATTTACAGGATTAGACTTGGGAGTTGGAGCATGACACACGTGCTCAGTGGCCAGAGTTATTTTTCGGGGATTTTGGACCACCCATGGAAGGAAAATTCAGGTATGGATTTATTTAAGGGGGAATATTATAGGATACTACGTATTCCTATTAGGTAATTGTTTTTTTAATTATAATCCATATATTTTGTCCTAGTGTGAGTTCCTAATTAGATCAGAAGTGTTTCAGGGGGTTTTCAGGGCTTGTTCGGAGCCCCAGAGGTATGGTTTTTGGAAAAGGAAACTAGGTCACACTGTTAGTAGAAACCATGAGACCTAGTGCAAATGGTTTGAGTAACCATGTGGGGGGGGGGTGGATATAAGGATTTAAGAGGCCACACAGTCTATGTGAATCATTCCTCCTGAGGAACACACCCATGCAAAGGGCCCTATAATGCTTTATCAGAAGAATTCATCATGGTTTTCACATGGTTATCCAAACTGTGCGCATGAAACCATGCGATGTCCCCCTTGACACAATGAAGGTTTCATGGTGGGACCATGTTTTATCAAACCATGCGACCCAGGTTTTGGAGGAAAAATGAAATTTTTTATATTAATGCCTTTCCCTTTTCTAAACCCTTATCCTTATTTTATTTCCTACAAACATACTTGGTTTTGGAGCTCCCTCTGAAGTCCTAACTTAGATTTTTTCAGAATTTGTTCATTTGAAATTTGATTCAAACACCGTTTGTCATGTTCTATATGTTATGTTAAGTTATTTATTCAACTTGTTCCACTCTTCATTTATCTTCGTATCAATAGAGTTATTTATGTGCATAATAATATGCCTAATTTTTAGAATTTTTATAAATTATTCATTTATATTATGATCTATACCGATTCATATGTTCATATTGGATGAGTAATCTACCACAAGTATATTATTGATGGTATAAACCTTACACATTAGGTTTTTTGTTTTATATTCCTCATTGTAGTTGTGCTGTATGATGGACTTTTTTATGGTTCCTATTTAATTAATTAAATGATTTCAATGGATGAATTAGAACCTATTAGGGCATCTCACTACTTACATTGAGTTTGTTTGAGGTTGTTAATCCCAACCTAGGCCACCCATGGGGTGTGAATTTGTATCTTCCCTTTCTGCACCACCCCATTGGGTGTGTGAGATCTCTCTATACTAGAGAGAGACTTTTTAAAATAAATAAAAATTGAACTGATATTATAGGAGAGTGTTGATTCCTCTTTTACATGTGTTGAAATTATGGGAAATATTTAATTTTTTAAATTGATTTTATAGAAATTCTGGAAATGTGTTCGATAAAATAATGTCATTTGGTTTACTATGATGTGATGAATTTTAGGATTGATGATTTGATTATGGTGGTGGATTTCGTGGCCTGTATACCTTAGATCCTAATTCTATAAGACTCTATGGACATTTATAATCCATTGTTATTGATTATATTAGTGGATTACTAGGACCAATTTACTTCTTGGATCCTAATTCTATAGGACAATGAGTTCCTTTCTACCCTTGGACCCGATATTCAAGGACTCATAGTAGACATGGTAAGTTGAATTTCTCCTTAGAATCCAACCAAGTTGTTTTCGATTTCCATCGAGATTCCCTTCTGACTCTATGTGGATTCTGTGGTCTTTTCAACCTTGGATTTATCCCTTCATGGTCTGACAGATTGGATTACACGTCTAGGCTGTTGTGGATGACACATGATTATATGGCATGGTGGTGATGGATATTATACATGAGGTTAAATGGAATGTCTATTGTGGATGTTATTATAGGATTACTCAGAACAACCATTTTGGATTGGTTTATCTATGATATATAGTTAGCCCATGATTATGGTGGATTTGTGTTTACTATTGACCATTGAATGGGAATTTGATTATTGTTGATAGGTTTGAAAACATCAATTTACAATTATCGCATATTCCATGGGAACTTTACCTTGATTATTGTTATACCTATCTTATATATTGCACTATACTTTAACATATTACACAGAGAATGTATTTTTTATATAAGTCATTAGGGGTGGACTATGGATTGTTGTCTCACACCCTGTTTGGGCTGGCATTGGGCACTCAGACAGACTTCTTGGATGCATGTAAGGACCGAGTCTAGGTCCCACTATATGATTCTTGATTGTTTTTTCTTAAGGGAAGGATTGAATGGGACTCAGCCTGGATCATGATGCTATCCAGGATAGTCTTTTTTGGCCTTCTTGGTGTTTTTACTCATGTATTCTAACAGATTCATGTATACCTATTCTTCTTCTCTGAAGATACATGACATGACACATCTTATTGTATATGATATTACTTTTGGAATTTGTCATTTATTCTAGTTTTGGATATTTATATCTTATCAGGATGATTTACATTTTCCTATATTGATTTTTATGTTTAGTAACACTATGATAAACTCTCACATCAGGGAAGAGTCTCCCCAAAAACACCCAGTAGGACCTCATTACTAGATATAAGACACTTGCATATGGGGATGCACCCCTTTTGTCCACGTGACCAACCTGCTCGGGGCACCAGATAATAACTTCCACGTCGAGACATTACATTGATGATTTTTAAAGACTAGAGGTTCATGGAATAAAATATTCAATATTTGATATATATATATATATATATATAATAAATAATATTTATATTCATTTGGAGTAATTTAAATATCGTGAGTAATTTATTTTTAAAATAATTTCAAATAGATTGTAACATAGAAACTATGAAAAAGGTTTCCCCATAGTCAATTACTTATTCTTAGTTATATAATTTTTCTATATGTCCGGATTTATTTATTATAACTACACCATGATCAACTTCACTATTTCAAAATACACATTTATTTCATACAATATTGTAATTAGTGGTCTCATTAACTAATTCCAAAAAATCATTCCTTATGAGCTGATATAACTTTTATTACATAACTAATTCCCAACTCTCATTACCTAAGGATTTTTCTATTATATTGGGTTCAAGATATGATGCAAATTCATATAAATCAAAATTATTTCCAACACATTTTCTAGTTCTAACTCTTTTATCTTGGTTTCAAATAATTATCTCTAAATGGTAGTGTTTAGGGTTTTACTTTGTCTAGGAAGCACACATTTAGGTTTACTAGCTTCAAAACTTTTTTTATTGGATTATTCAATATCAAGTTCCAAATTATCATATTTTTTGTTATCAAATACTGGATCAAGTCTCAATTTATCAAAATAATCAATGATACCAATTTTTTTTTTCTTTTTTTGACTAATGAGACAACTTTAATCAAATTTCACAGGAGTGAGTTCTTAAATTATTATTTATATTTTTAGAAAAATATAATAATTTGATGTATTAGAGTAACCTAAAAATATTCATTCATCAAAATTTAAATCAAACATATAAATAATAACCTTTTTGTTTAAGTTGTACACTTTCCATCGAAAAAATTTGAAGTATCCGACCTTTGGTTTTCTGTTGATCCAAAACTCGTAAGATATTCTTTTCAAGATAGTCCTTATAAGAAATATGTTAATGAAATCAAATTCCAAAATAGAAACTTCATCCCAAAAATCACACTATATTATCATAATATAGTTCTAGAAATGTTTTACAAGGTTATATTCCTCATTTCGACATGAAAATTTTGTTCAAGTTTCTTATGTATAGAAAACATGAGTTGAATACCATTATTTGAGAAAAAAATAACAAAACCCACAAATACAAAACTCTACTCTTTGGTCACTTCTTAATGATATATTTTTTAATTTTTTGGAACTACATTTAAAAAATTAATAAAATTTTAACAAAATTCATTTTTAAATCTCAAAATATAAACCCAACTATATCTTGAGAAACCATTATCTAAGTCTAAAAAGATTATTATTAACATAGTATCTTTTTCCATGTGGTTCCAAAAACACTCATGTGGATAAGTTCTTTTAGTCCATATAATAAAACCACATTTATTGTTTTAATGGATCATTAGTATTTCTTTCTATTTTCGAATGAAAAAATATCTTCTTTTTTCCTATTTAGGTTAATGAAAATCTTAAATAATATTCATTTTAGATAATTTACTTAATTAATATATATTTAAATTTACAGTTCTATATTTCTTAATCTAATATTTATTTATTTCCATTCAATAATAGTTAATATTTTTTTTTATAATACGAGTAAATATCTAATATGAAAAAAATTTCATTTCTATGTTTATCAAATTTATAAATTTTATCTATGAAAATAGAAAATGAATTATTTGTAAAAATAAATAGAAAACCCATCATCAAAATTTTGAGATATTATTATTAGGCTGTGCTTCAACATTTCAATAAAAATAACTTTGTGGATGAGGAATAAGTCCAAATTTTTAAAAGACCAAACTCTAATGAATTTTATTTTAGTGTGTTCATGAAAATTGATATAGGCTCTGTTTCATGAGATTGATCACCCACATTGTAAGAACAAAATGGTCCAATTATAACTATGATATATATGGGTTTTAACCAATAACTAAGATGCCTTAGTTTAATGTTTTCATTTGGGGTTGATAATTATTAGTCTTATGGGAAACTCCCAATGGATCCCACATCTATAACAGAGTATAAACCTACTTTCCAAAGGTAGGAAGCCAATAGGGGTTTTAGAACCAAAAGAAATTAGGAACTCAGAAAGGTTGAGAGGATGGGTGTTTGGGAACTGGTTATCCTTTTTGGGGAATTATTTCATTCTATGGGACTCTCAAATAGATTTAAGATGTGTTGGAAAATATCTTCCTAATCCTAATATGGGACCTGTTACCCTAAAAAATGATCAAGTGATGAATATATTATTTTGTAAAGAGGGGTTTGTTAATGAGTCCATGTGAATGTATATGAGGTTCTTCACCCTTTTCCCGTTGATGGGTAGCTTCTTGTGCTTTGAATCCATATTACTAGGAAATTCATAGTTTAATTCCATAAAGGGAGAAGATTAATATTTTGAGGATGGGATAAAACCATTATGAGTCATCCTACATATCCTCCATTATATAGAAATTAAAACACATGTGGTTTATTAAACCCATGGAGCCTAATGTAATGTTGAAAGGTCAAATATTAGGCCACTAAGGCACTGTATTTTGAGCTTGAACATTAGGAAGGAATCCAAAATATCCTAGATATTGTTGCAATCAGAGTCATCATAGATAGATCGAACCCTTGGGACTTTCTCTGAGGTGGATTATATTATATGGGGTAGTCATGTCATGCCTCTATACAAGGCTTACACACTAAGGATTCCATGGATGGGGATATTCATAATGAAAATGATATGATCATTGCAAATACGTAAGCCCGTGTTGTCTATTCCACGTGTGGAAAAGAAGGGATACCAAGTAATTTGTCTCACTATATATCGATGGAGGACTTATGCATAAGGGAAACCCCTATAATGTTTGATATATATATCATGCCTTTGTACATAATAGTTTGTATCCTAATTATAGAAGAATTAGAGTCAACGTAGTATAGTTTCCTTCTCAATCCTCTGGTGGATGGGGAAGAATGACCATGGGAAAGACTAGATCCCGATGGTTAAAATTTGAGAGGCATGGAGGGACTTACATTGAGGTGGATTCCATTTTGATCTCGAGACTTATAAAGTCGTCCTATGAATCCTGGGTATGTAATGAATCAGATTTATCATGGTTTAGTTGGTGGTATGCATAAACATATCCACTGGATAAGGTTATCATCCCTAGGGACATCTTCTTGACACTACCTGATTATCTTTATGACATGTTCTGATTGTCTAGTAGAAACATTTGAGGATTTATGGACATATCTAGGTTTCCAAATAGACTTTTCCATAGAAAATAACAAGATTCAGTTTACTTGTCTAAAGTATATCACATAATCTGAATGAGCTGTGTGGATGGAATCACATGATCTTAATGGATGTTGCATGACATGGCTAACTTGTTCGGAGGACACTGTGATACCAAGATGAAAAGTCCAGAAGGTATCTTGTGGTCTAGGGTGGATTTTATTAAGGACATCATGAGATAACATCTAACATGTATGGATGATGTTATATGATCGAACTAACTTTTCCAAAGGAAATCATGAAATCAAGAATAAAATGTATGGAGGGTGACGTGAGACCTATATGAAATACCCTAGTGTTACCACACAACTTTGCTGACATGTATGGGGGACATCAGATGATTTATATTGAAATCATGGAGGACTTTGTAGAACATAGTTGGAATACCTATAGGATGTCGTGTGCCATCCTCAATATGTCCAAGGGATATCACATTATTGAAATGGCATGTCAAGGGAGTGTTGCATGACATTGATGACATGTGGAAGTGTTATCACATGATATTGGTGGGTCATGAGAAGTGAATGAGGATCTATATATTAATTATCACATAAGTATCTCATCTTTTAGTGATTAATCTAGACTTTATTGAAAAATTACCTCAGGTTCTATCCAAAGTAATCATATTTTAGGTTCCACACGACCAAGTCTATATGTGGGACATCTTTCTATTGATCCATAAAACATGATAGAAGTCCATCACATGATCTAATTAGTGATCAAAATAAGAACCTATGCATGAAGCATGATCCCATAGATCATTCCTTGGATTTTACCTCGATGCAGACCTTTTAGATCACATGACTATCTACTCTGATAAGTCCGCTCTTACGCTCCCATGTAGCCATCATATAGAGTCTCTTATCCACCGAGTGTGTGTTTTTTTGGTCAGTTGGTTTATTAGATTCACCTCCCTGATGACATGAAACCTTTCACTATGCGTATCTTGAAAATACTATCTGGAGTATGTAGAGAGATTTTGGTATCAATTACTTCGCATGATCTAGCTATGGGTCATCTGTGGTGTCATCTTTGCATCAAATGATAAACAGTGACTGCACATCTGTCTCTTCATCACTGTTATTATTGGACCCTATATGATCAAATGTGTTTATTATAAATATTTTTACATTTCAAAGTGATTTGAAAATGTTAGGCAGACATTTATAGAAGTACTCATGAGATCAGAATTCCTATGGAAATGATTTTTCATGATCAGAGATGACTAGTTTGGGGTCATTCGTGATACTAATGCACATTGTAAAGGGAGACTCCACAATATCTAGACAACATATTTGAGGGACTTCATGAGATCATAATGAATTATTGATTTCATAAATTACTCATGAGAGTTTCCCCCTGTCATTTATAGTGAATTTCCAAAATATAAGGGTCTTTAGCCCCCAAAATATTTATTTCTCACCATAAATGACATATTGTGTCTTATTTACTGAGTCATATATATCATTTATAGTTTTTATCACTTTCTTGTAATAAAATAAGTACCTTACATGATAAAATAGAGTCACTACTAGAATATTGGCCTTTAGAAATCGTGAAAAGAATCCACTAAAGGGCTTTAGCGGTCGCAATTACCATATTGTTTATGACCACCAACGTCCTCCTTGGGCGACCCCTAAAAGTCCTCCATGAAAACACCTTCATTTGGTTGTTATTTGATATTGTAGACCATTACAATCGAAATGGGATTTTTCATTGCCAACATTTAATATCTTTAAAAAAGCAATCACAAAGGGGTTCTTTTATCGATGTTAAAAAAGCGATGATAAAGGGTACTATTAACAGTACTAAAAAATCATTGTTAAAAGTACCCCTTTATCTGTGTTTTTAGCACTAATAATATTAACCCCTTTATCTATTCTTTTTTAGCACTGTTAATGTGTTCCCCTTTAGTAGTGTTATTTATAAGTAATCACAAAGACCCCCTTTATCAGTGCGTTTTTACTAGTGATAACGGGTATATTTAAAAAAAATCATTAAAGATAATATATTATTATATAAAAATGTTTATATTGATATAAATATGATATGTATTCTTTAGATATGTTTTAGATAAGTCTAAATAGGTAGTTACACTTAATATATAAGATAATTAGTGAAAATGGATTATAAAATAATTAAAAATATTTTTTATAATTAATAATTTAATAATTTTATCAATTAATAGTTATTTAATAACAATTGGAATACAAAAAAAATAAAAAATTAATAAAAGATCAAAAATAAGTTGAAAACATGACTTGAACATAAAACGATCACAACTTTTGATCCGGGTGCCCACATGGGCTCTACGAAATATAAAATTGAATCCTACAATGAAATGTGTACTATAGTGGTAGAGGAGAACCCTATATCCAATTTTGGGAGTCCAAAAATGCTCAAAAGGCATAAAAAACTATGTTTTTAGTCGGGATACCCCAATTATTGAATAGTCGATTGAATTTCAACCTCTTTAATGTGGAATTTTTATAATGGCCAATACTTTACATACATTGTTATTACATCTGGATTGAAGAATACTTATTACAACATATAACAAAACCACGATAGGACCTTATAGGTATAATTTCTTTAGAAACTGGGAAACATAAACAACTGGTTCATAATGTTCTACATTGTCTCCCATTTATTTAATCATATCTAGAGTCCCTTTCGACATATCCTAATTAATACCCTTCTTCCTAACATGGGGAAAATAAAACATACAAAAGGGTGAGCTCAAATGTTTAGTAAGGGTAAACAAAGAAAATATCAATCACATCATATTCACAAGAACATAACATTTTAAAAATCTTAACTTGAAAAAGAGATCATAATATCATAACATGGGATAAATCATTTTAGTGAAAAGTAATCCCAATAATCATAGCATAAAACATGAAACATTGTGTGGCATACACACATAATCATATAAAATCATTTTATATTAGTCAGGACTCATTGACAAGACTATCATAGTGGAAAAAGTCCATTTCTGAAACGAGTTCACTCCTCGTTCAAATCCTGTATCACGGAACCAGATTAAATTTCCATTCCAACCATGTCTATGTCATGAGATATAAATCTTTACCCAATGCATTTGAGGGAGATATAGGGCCCACCCATCTCATAATGAAACCATTCTTATGTGTTGCACAAAATCATAAATCATATATCATAGCACAAACCATGTATTAAAAATGGGATTCTTAAACATCATGCCACCATATATTTATCAAAATATAATCAAATAAATGTAAAAATAGGGATAGAAACAGAACCCTATATTATCTTATATGGAAAATAATTTCGATAAAATACTTGAACTCCATTCTTGAGGAAAATTTCCTATCTACTTCAAAAGCATTTTTCCTTTCTCAACATGTAATACAATTTCAAACTAAAATAAGTTCATTAAAAAACCTGAAAACTTGTAAAATAAGCTCCATGGAAATAATGTTCTATGAAATCAAAAAAATCCATTCCTGCCGTATAAGTTAATCAAACATTCTTCTTGTACATTGGCTAGAAAAGTCAAAAAGTTTCTCGTACTGAAAATAAAAAAAGATTCATTTCATATCTTTTACTAAAAATTCACCAATTGGTAAAATTGAATTTAAAAAATTGTAGTATGATAGAAATAATATTACATATTGAGGAAACAAGTGTGTGGATGATAAATATTCCCCTGTAAATTCCGATGTATAAACAATCTCGGATAAAAATTAGATTGTGAGATTTTCCCTTACCTTAGTTCTGATATGCTTCGTACATATCTAAAAATCCTGTATAATGATTTAAATAATGTCATTGACTTATTAAAGAATCATATTCATTGTTATGATATCATATATGGTTATATTCTTATCTTCTTATTAGTAATATTTCATTGCTACTTGTTATTCGGGTGTTCATTGCATTGTGTTCTTATGCATGCTTTGTCGAATAAATTCTTATTCCTCTTTTTAGGTTATAGATACCTCATTTAAAGATTGGTATTAGTGTAATATATATCATATTTATTCATTCAGTTCATTTATATAATCATTATTAAATGAAGATCATGTAGAACAAGTTGCCTCACATTGTGGAGTTGGTAGGCCGTACGCACGCACAAGCGATGATATCGTTCTTTTGATATTAAAATAGTATATAATTTGATGGTATATTATATATACAGAATCATAATAATGTTATATTTATTATTTATATCATTTATACTCATTATCATACCCATCCAAATCATGAAATGTTTGAATAACAAACTACACCACGACGTGGAGACGGTAAGCCGTACGTACACACATGTGGTGACTTTTTCATTCATAGGATAGATAAAATAACTAATATAGTTGTACCATTTTTATTATAATATCACAGTATATAGAAGATATTGGAGTTATTATTTTATAATGGAATCAACAAATAAGGAGGAAGTGAAAGAAGAAACGAACTTGAAATAGGTGGTGAGATATTTACCTCTTCCTTGGGTTCTTCCTTGTGATTTGATCAAAATGGCCCCTTTGGTTGGATTTATGAATAAAAGAAGGAATCTAGGATTAAGGTAGGATAGTTGAGAGGTTATTGGGGCAGGGTTTGGCCTAGCCAAATCGCTTTGGAGGTGTGAATTAGAGAGAAGGGGGAGTTCCCTTTTATAAGAGGGGTGAGGGGGACCTTAGAAAAAACATAATAAATTATTTTATAATAAATTTATATTCTGTTTATAATGGCTCCAAAGTGACTTATTTCGAGGCTAGGGTGGGGATGGGTCTAAAAACTCTCAACCAATAGGTTTTAGACAAGTTAAGGTTACCATTGTAACCTTATTATTTAAATTTAACTCTAAGTTAAATAATTTAGGTTTTACCGTGTCTTCTTGTATTCTTACACTATATGGTTAATAAACTTACTATAAAATTCCAATAGAACCCCAATTGATTAATTAATTTAATATATATTATTATATAAGTCTTTTTACAGAACCTTATATTTTTAGGACCATTATATCAATTAGTAATAAAATATTTGTTTTAAAAACCCTTTTATGTCAATTTTGACACTATTTGGTATTTTTTTTTGTAAATTCATAACAGTATTATTACTTCGAAACAATTTTAGATAACCAACCCTAATATGTTATATTAAACTACAGAATTAGTTAAATTCATAAAATGTCTCAAATTACATTTATTTGGGTGTTTACAATATCAATTATGTTAATATTTCATTAATAAGGTAATTACTGCATCATCATTGTGTCATAAATAAATTAAATTACTTAATGTCTAAAAAATTATAAATAAACTAAAAATGTGTAGGAAATAGTTTTAGATTTCTATTGAATATTTATATTCTAATTTATCTTCTGTATAACCCTATATTAAAAAAATTTACTTATTAAATTTTGATTTTAACTATTTTAGCTCTTCTTTAAATAAAATAGTAATAAATGTTATAATATAATCAAAGTGGACCAAAGAGGCTCATATTTTATTTCTACGGTTATTTTTTCTGGAATTATACTTATCCAATAGAAATAGAACATGTGTTAGTGTAATAATAATATCATTTTTACCCTTAATTACCCGATTTACTTTTAACCGTGGTAAATAAATGTAAAAAGTTACTATTTACCAAAAATTATTTTTATCTTATTGAACCACATTTTACTCCTTGATATTAACCGTGTCTCTCGGAATTTCTAAATTCAACTCACAGAAGCGGTAAAATTATGTTTTATGTAAATTTGCAAATTCTCCTAGGAGGTGGGTAAAAGACGATGAAAAGTTCTATAAATTATATATATATATATATATATATATAATTATCATAAATTGACTCCAACGAATTACAATGAAATTATATAGGTATTATGTATCTATTTTGACATAAAATAAATTTAAATAAAATAAATAATTATTTAAATTAAAATTCGGTTTTAAACTATAACTTAGTGTTTTTCACTATTCATCAAAAATTGAAAGTTTTCAGAAAAATACCAAAAATTCACCCCATGCAAATTTCGATATTCCGAATCCAAAAATGAAGTCCATTTTGAAGGATAAAATTTATAAAATTTCAAAAAGTGGGTATTACTATTCATAACAGCTAGTTTATATAATATTTTATTAATATATTGTTGTTTAGTGAAACTCGGTATTGCATGCAATGCAAGCTATCGAGGAAGGTTTCTCTTACATGTAACGCAAGCCAAGATAGTTCTGTGTGTAGTGAATGATTCCTTTAGTGTTTCATATAACATAATACATAAAACAAAATATTTCTCATAAAATCTAAGGGTGTTACATTCTACCCCCCTTAAAAATAATTTCGCCCTCGAAATTCGTCACTTCGTAACAAACAGATGAGGACACCTCTCCCTCATCATATCCTCAAGTTCCCATGTAGATTATTCTAATTTGTGGTTCCCCCATAAAACGTTAACCAAGAGAGTGGTCTTGTTTTGTAGAACTTTTTCTCTATGATCCAGAATCTCCATTGGCTGTTCTTCATAAGAAAGATCTTGCTCCAATGGTACAACTTCTGAGATTAGTACATGTGAAGGATCGGGTATGTACTTTCTCAGAAGAGATACATGGAACACATCATTAACATGAGAGAGATTCGGTGGATGTGACAATCAGTAAGCTACCTTCCCAACACGATCCAGTATTTCAAAAGGACCAATATCCCTAGGGCTCAACTCGCCCTTCTTTCCAAATCTAATAACTCTCTTCTAAGGAGATATTCATAAGAACACTTTATCACCCACTTCAAACTATATATATTTTCTTCGGTTATCAGCATAACTTTTTTGTCAACTCTGAGATGCTCTTAGGTGTTGTTGAATATATCTTACCTTTTCTGCCATCTCATCAACAAGATCAGGTCCAAATTGATTTCTTTCCCCAACTTCATCTTAGAATGTTGGAGTTCTGCATTTCTTTCCATAGAGATCTTTATAAGGAGCCATATGAATACTGGAGTGAAAGCTATTATTATAATAACATTCGACCAAAGGTAGGTGTTGATCCCAACCACCTCTCAAATCCATAGAGAAAACTCTCAACATGTCTTCTAGAGTTTGAATTGTCCTCTTAGACTGACCGTTTGTCTGAGGATGATAAGCAGTGATGAAACTTAACTCTGTATCTAGAGTATGCTAAAGACTTCGCAAGAACTTTGAGGTAAACCTCGGATCCTGATTAGATATAATGGAAAGTGTTACTCCATGAAATATTACCACTTCCTTCACATATATCCTGGAAAGTTGATCAAGAGATAAATCTTCTCTAATAGCAATGAAGTGTGTTGACTTCGTAAGACAATAAACTATATCCCAGATAGCATTATTGCATTTGGATGTCTTTGGAAGTCCAGTGACAAAGTCCATAGTGATGTTTCCCATTTCCATTCTAGTATGGGTAATGGTTGTAACATCCCCTTAGACTTCTGTCTCTCAGCATTAACTTGGTGACAAACCAATCATCGAGAGACATATTCAGCAACATCTCATTTCATGCCATCCCACTAGAAGTACTCTTTCAGATCCCTATACATCTTCACGCTTCCAGGTTCAATAGAGAATGATGAACTATGAGCTTCATCCAATATTTCCTTCTTTAATTCTAGGATGGGAGGAACACAAACCCAATTCATGAACCTTATTATATCATTATAATAAATGTGAAATTCCTGAACATTTCTCCCCTTCTTCTGTAACTCTACATCTTCTTTTTGTGCCTCCTTAATCTTCACATGTATAGATGGTTGAAAATTTATTTGATAAAGAAAAGATTTTCCCCTTCCATTATAATTCCAAGATCCATCCTTTGTAAATCCATAAATATTGGATCTTTTGTGATCCACATCATGGATAAGCTAACATGGTCTTGTTGACATAATGCATCTGCCACCTTGTTTGCTTTCCCAGGGTGGTAATGAATTGATCAGTCGTTATCCTTAATTATCTCCAACAATATTTTTTGGCGCATATTTAGCTCCTTTTGCGTGAAAATATACTTTAAACTTTTATGATCAATATAAATATCACACCTTTCACCATAAAGATAATGCCTCCAAATCCATAATGCAAAGATTACCATATCTAATCCAAATCATGAGTTGGGTAATTTTCCTCCTGGATTTTCAACTGTTGTGAGGCATAAGCTATCACCATATCATTTTTCATGAGAACACACCCCAACCCCTTCTTGGATGCATCACTGTAGATCACAAACCATTCTCCACTACATGGAAGTGTGAGCACAGGTGAACTAGATAACCTTCCTTTTAACTCCTTGAAATTCTCTTCACACTCATCCGTCCAAATGAACTTAAATCCATTTAGAATAAACCTGGTTAGTGGATTAGATAATTGTGAAAAATCCTTCACAAAACATCGATAATATCCAGAAAAACCAAGAAAACATCATATCTCAGTTAATGTTGTTGGTCCTGACCATCTTTCGATAACCTCTTTTTTTTTCTGGATCCACAGATATCCCCTCTTTTGAGATTATGTGACCCAAAAATGAAACCTTTTGAAGCCAAAATTCACACTTGGTAAATTTGGCATAAAGATTATCCTTTCATAGGTTCTTTAATACAATTATCAAGTGATCTTCATGTTCTTCCTTACTCTTTGAATAGACAAGAATATCGTCTATAAAGACTACCAAAAACTGATTGAGATAGCCTCTAAAGACTCTATTCACTAGATACATGAATATAATAGGGGCATTAGTAAGACCAAATGGAATCACTATAAATTCATAGTGTCCATACCTTGTATAGAAAGTCGTCTTTGGTATATCCCCCTTTTGAACCTAAATTGATGATACCCTGAACGAAGATCAATCTTGAAAAAGTATTGAGGTCCACGTAGTTGGTCAAATAAGTCATCAATGTGTGGGAGAAGATATTTTTTCATGATAGTGATCTTGTTAATTTCTCAATAATCAATGCAGAGTCTCATTGATCCATCTTTCTTCTTAACAAACAAAATAAAATCTCCCCAAGGTGATGCACTAGGGCGTCTGAATCCCTTATCAATATTCTCTTGGAGTTTATTCTTCAATTGCTGCAACTCAATTGGGGCCATTCTATAAGGTGTGTTTGAAATGGTCATAGTACCAGGTATGAGTTCTATTGAAAACTCAACTTCATGATTTGGTGGAAGATCTAGCAATTCCTCTGGAAAGACATCATCAAACTCTCATACAATGTGAATATTCTTAATAGTGAGTTTCTCTCCAACCATTTGAGATAAATAACCTTCATTTATTGGAAGCAAGGCCCATAAGATGGAATAAATTTCCACCAAAAGGTTATATTCATCCATGCATCGATAGATGATCACAGATTGATTGGGAATATGAAATGTGAATTCCCTTATTTGGAAATATATATGAGCTCCATATAAGGAAAGCCAATTCATGCGAAGAATAACATCAAATTCCAATATAGGAAGGACCACAAGATTTACAGGAAGCACTTTCCCACAAACGTAAATTGGTGAAGAATTATAAGCTTTTGATGCAACTATTGTGCCATTAAAAGTTGTCACAGCTAACTCAACAATTAATTGTTGAGGTAGAACGATGATAACCTTAAAAAATTACTCATAAATAAAAGAGTGTGTGGATCCAAAATAAAATAAAACATTTTCTACTTTAGAGTGGATGATAAGTGTACCTTTCACCACTTCATTATCATACTCCACATCGCCGATAGAAATTGCATGTGACTTTCCTTTGTCTTTGGCCTTAATAGTTTGTTGACATCGATCATCATAAAAAACCCTTGGATTAGGGCATTGATTAGCATAATTCCTCATTTCCTTGAACTTGTAACATTGAAGTGTAAGAGGTGCATTCTGTGTAGCCTTTTCTTTGTTCGCATAACTAGACATCTTTTTCCCATCATTGTGGAATTCAAATGTCCGATGACTTTCTTTTCCACATTTGAACCATTTACTTGTCTGTTTAAGACAATTGCCTCCATGTTTCTTTCCACACTTTTAGAATAAGGGAAAAGCCATCTTATTTTCAGTGTGGTCTTTATATTTCCATTTTAATTCCATTTTCCTCTTCTTATCAAACCCATATGACTGATGGGTTACTCTAATATCCATCTCAACCTAGAGAGCACATCGAAAAATTTCTTCATAGCTATTGATGTTCTTTATGGCTAATGACCTTCGAAGACTTGGTTTTAATCCACTAAAGAATAGATCGATCTTACTCTTAGGTTGGATAATAATTCTGGAAGCCTACCTTGCAAGTCTTGTAAAATTTTATTCACAGGTACCAACAGATTCATCATCCTTTTTCTTTAGTTCAAGAAACACCTTCTTCATATTTTTTCGAAGAATGCGAGGGAAATACTTATTGAAAAATATGTTCTTGAACTCATCCCATTCCATGGACTCAATTTCGTCTCTTTTCCTCGTATTCTTGATAAGATTCCACCATTGATCAGCTTCAGCTTCCAAATGATATACTGTTAAGATGAATTTATCATGTTCAGAACATTTTAGAACCGAAAATATCTTTTCAGTGGTACTGATCCTTTGTTCAGGCACTAATGGATCAGTAGACCCGTACAATGAGGGCGGACGCTGCCTTATGAAGGATTCAATAGAATGTTTCTCCTTCCTTTGCTCGTTTGGAAGTCTTTCTTGATTCATAGCTTGAGAAAGTTGTGTGAGCATGACTACAATATTTTCAATTCCAGCGCCCATAACATTTGGTTACTTAGGGGGACTATCATTTCTTTGCCCGTCGCATTCAATATTAACACAGTTCCTTTGGGTTCCTACCATTGAATAAAACCAATAAGCATAGTGTGAGAAACACTAATCATAATAGTAAAACCACATAATCAAGAATAAAATTTCACACTTAAGGTCTTATAATAGGTTATTCATGGAACTTTCTAAAACACTAATATTGTGTTCTATGCTCAGACATATCCTTAGGGTTCTTACTAAGGATTTCAAATCCTACATTCCAAAGGTTGACTAAAACCTCTCTATGATACAAACTATAATGACCCATACTTTACATACATTGTTTTTACTTCATAATTAAAGCATACTTATTACAACATATAACAAAACCATGATATGACCGTATAAGTATAGTGTCCTTAGATACTGGGAAACATAAACAACTGGTTCATAAAGCATCTACATTGTCTCCCATTTATTTCATCATATCTAGAGTCCCTTTTGGAATATACTACTTAATACCCCTCTTCCTAACCAGGGGAATAGAAAAAAATACAAAATGATGGGCTCAAATTCTGAGTAAGGGTAAAAAAAAGGAAATATCAATCATTTCATAATCATAAGAACATATCATTTTGAAAATATTAACCTACAAAAGAGATCATAATATCATAACATGGGATAAATCATAGTAGTTAAATGTAATCCCAATAATAATAACATAAAACATTAAACATTGTGTGGCATACACAAATAATCATAGAAAATTATTTCATATTAGTCAAGAATCATTTCCAAACTATCATAGCGGACAAAGTCCATTTCTGAAACGAGTTCACTCCTTGTTCCAGTGCTGTATCACTTAACCAAATTAACTTGCCGTTCCAGCCATGTCTATATCATGAGATATAAATTATTACTCAATGAATTGGAGGGAGATATAGGTCCCACCAATCTCATTATAAAACCATTCTTATGTGTGGCACAAAATCATAAATCATATATCATAGCATAACCCATGTAATAAAAATGGGATTTTTAAACATCATGCCATCATAACATAATCCATATAAGATAAAAGGCCTTCATAAAAATAATTCCATCATAACATAATCAAATAAAAGTAAAAATAGGGATAGAAATAGAACCCTATATTATCTTATATGGAAAATAATTTTGATAAAACACTTGAACTCCATTCTTGAGGAAAATTTTATTTCTACTTCAAAAACACTTTTCCTTTATTAACATGTAATACAATTTTCAACTAAAAGAAGTTAATTAAAAATAAATTTGAAAATTTTAAATTAATATTCATGGAAATAATGTTATATGAAATCATAAAAATCCATTCATTCCATATAAGTTTAAAAAAAATTCTTCTCGTACTTTGGCCAGAAAAGTCAAAAAGTATCTCGTACTGAAAAGGAAAAAAGATTCTTTTCATATCCATTATTAAAAATTCACCAATAGGTAAGATTGGATTTAAAGAATTGTATGAGGATAGAAATAATATTACATATTTAGTAAACATGGGTGTGGATGATACATATGCCACATTAAATTCTGAAGTATAAACAATCTTGGATAAAAATAAGATTGTGAGATTTTCCCTTACCTTAGGTCCGATATGCTTCGTACGTATCCAAAACTCTTGTATAATGATTTAAATAATATCATTGACTTATTACATAATCATATTCATTGTTATGATATCATATATGGTCATATTCTTATATTCTTATTAGTAATATTTAATTGCTACTTGTTATTCGGGTGTTCATTGCTTTATGTTCTTATGCATGTTTTGTCGAATAAATTATTATTCCCCTTTTTAGGTTATAGATACCTCATTTACAGAATGGTATTAGTGTAATATATATCATATTTATTCATAAAATTCATTTATATATTCATTATTCAATGAAGATCATGTAGAACAAGTCGCATCACATCGTAAAGACGGTAGGTCATATGTACGCACAAGGGATGATATCCTTCTTTTGATATTAAAATAATATATAATTGGATGGTATATCATATATAAAGAATCATAATAAATTTATATTTATTATTTATATAATTTATACTCATTATCATACCCCATCCAAATGATGAAATTTTTGAATAACAAACTACACCACGACGTGGAGACGGTAAGCCGTACGTACGCACGTGTGGTGAATTTTTCATTCATAGAATGGATAAAATAACTAATATGGTTGTACCAGTTTTATTATAATATAAAAGTATATAGAAGATACTGGATTTATTATTTTATAATGGAAACAACAAATAAGTAGGAAGTGGAAGAAGAAAGGAACTTGAAATAGGTGGTGAGATATTTACCTCTTCCTCGGGTTCTTCCTTTTGATTTGATCAAAAGGGCTCTTTAGATTTGTTTTCTGACTAAAGGAATTCCTCTAGGATATAGGGAGGACAATTTAGAGGGTATTAGGTCTGGTTTTAGCAGAGAAAAATGGATTTGGATGTATGAATTAGTTAGAAGGGTGAGTTCCTTTTATAAGTGGGGTGAGGGGCACCTTAGAAAAAACTTAAAATATTATTTTATAATAAATTCATATTCAGTTAATAATGGCTCCAAAGTGACTTATTTCAAGTCTATGGTGGGTCTAGGTCGAAATAATTTCAACAAATATGTTTTAGACACGTTTAGGTTACCATTTTAACCTTATAATTTAGATTTAACTCTATGTTAAATAATTTAACTTTTACCGTGTCTTCTTGTATTCTTACACTATATGGTTAATAAACATAATATAAACTAAAAATAGATCCCCAATTGGTTCATTAATGTTATATATATTATTATATAACTCTTTTTTCTTAAACATAGATTTTAGGACCATTATATCATTTATTAATATAATATTTGTTTTAAAAACCCTTTTATGTCAATTTTGACACTATTTGGTATTTTGTTTTTTCTAAATTCATAACAGCATTATTACTTCAATAAAAATTCATCTAACCAACCCTAATATGTTATATTAACCTATAAAATAGTTTATATAATAAAAAGTCTCAAATTATATTTATTTGGGTATTTATAATATCAATTATGTTAACATTTCATTAATTAGGTAATTACTGCATCATCATTGTGTCATAAATAAATTAAATTATTTAATGTCTAAAAAATATAAATAAAATAACATTATGTAGGAAATATTTTATCTTTATAATTAAGATTTATAGTCGAATTTATCTTATGTATAATCCTATATTAAAATTTTTATAGTTATTAAACATTGATTTTAACTCTTTTAACTATTCATTAAATAAAATAAAAATAAATGTCATAATCTAATCCAAGTGGACCAAAGAGGTTAATATTTTATTCCTAAGTTTGTTTTTGGTCGAATTATACTTATCCAATAGAATTAGGGCATGTGTTAGGGTAATAATAACATCATTTTTACACTTAACTATACACTACTGGAAAAAAGGCTTATACCCACGGTTCAAAACCGTGGGGATAGCCCTCAAAACCGTGGGTATAGGCTATACCCACGGTTTTGCGAACCGTGGGCTGGAACGGCGTCGGGATAGAGGTCTTGACCTATACCCACGGTTTGGTAGAACCGTGGGTATAGGTGTGTCACACATAAGAACCACGCTGTACAGCGTGGCAAGGGAGTTTTTCCCACGGTTTGAAAACCGTAGGAAATATATTTGATTCATTTTTAAAAAAACGTGTTTCGTTGGAATTTTAAAAACCCACGTCCAGCAGGTTTCGAACCCTGGACGCAATGCCTACAAACGACCCTCAAGACCAACCGAGCTACTGTCTTTACTTGTAATACTAATATATATTTATAAATATATATAAATATAATTAACTTCACGTTTTCAAAAATATACCGCCCCCAGGTTTCGAAACCGCGTCTCCTACCGTGCCGCGACCAAGCACCGCAGATATGACCAACCGAGCTACCTTCTAATTCTATATAAAGCGTATACATCTTTATATATATATTAACATTATTTCTGTTATGAAAAATATATGCCGGCGGGAATCGAACCCGGGCTTCACGCAGAACCTCCTGAGAGCGCCGAACAAAGGGACCGACTGGGCTAAGGCATTTTATTGTCATTTCAACATATATTTTTATATTTGTATTTATATTAATAAAAATCGTGTTCCCGCCAATTTTTCCCCATTGTCCCGCGTAATTTTTTTCCCCGCCTAATGGCGGGAAAGCTATACCCACGGTTCTGAAAACCGTGGGTATAGGTCTTGAAAAAAATAAACCCCAATACCCACGGTTTTGAAGAACCGTGGGTATAGGTCTTCTGGAAAACTCTACCCCCACGGTTTGGCCAAAACCGTGGGTATACACCTTCAAAAAAAACACCTATACCCACGGTTTTGAAGAACCGTGGGTATAGGTCTTCAAAAATAATCTATACCCACGGTTTTGTGCAAAACCGTGGGTATAGGTGATCTATACCCGCGGTTTTATGAAACCGTGGGTATAGGTCACCATTTTACACCTATGCCCACGGTTTGCGAAAACCGTGGGCATAGGGGTACCCTATACCCACGGTTTTGTTCCAAACCGTGGGTATAGGTCCGTTTTCCAGTAGTGATACGATTTACTTTTAACCGTGGTAAATAAATGTAAAAAATTACTATTCACCAAAAATTATTTTTATTTTATTGAAGAACATTTTACTGCTTCATATTAACCATGTCTCTCAGATTTTCGAAATTCAACTCACAAAAGCGGTAAAATTATGTTTTATGTAAATTTGAAAATTATCATAGGAGGTGAGTAAAAGACGGTGAAAAGATCAATAAAATTTTTATATATCTATAATTAATAAAAATTGACTCCAATTAATTACATTGAACATATATAGGTATTATGTATCTATTTTTACCCAAAATAAATTTATATAAAATAAATAATTAATTAAATAAAAATTCGGTTTTAAACTATAACTTAGTGTTTTTCACTATTCATCAAAAATTGAAAGTTTTCAGAAAAATACCAAAAATTCACCCTAAGCTAATTTCGAAATTCCGAATCTAGAAATGATGTCCATTTTGAATGATAAAATTTATCAAATTTTGAAAAATTGGTATTAATATTCATAATGACTAATTTATATAATATTTTAATAATATATCGTTGTTTAGTGAAACTCGGTATTGCGTACAATGCAAGCTATCGAGGAAGGTTGCTATTGCGTGTAATTCAAGCCAAGATAGTGTTGTGTGTAGTGAAAGATTCCTTTGGTGATGCGTATAACATAATACATAAAACAAAATATTTCTCATAAAATCTCAGGGTGTTTCACTTTTTGTCCATTCTTAGTGGGGACGAAATTTATTCCTAGAGATTACATTCATATTGATATTATGGTTTTTTAATTTTACCAATTTCCATAAAGTAATGTTATTTATAATCAAATATATAAGAATACATACATATTTTTCAATATATTCACCCATAAAAATTTAAATTTATAGATAAATAGTTAAACATATCTGCATATAAAATATATTTATCAATTTATATACGTTATCTATATATAAAATTGTATCCATTTTAAATAAAATAAAAGTGTATGAATATTTATATTCATATAAAATTAATTGATATATAATGTTTATATATATAAATATATTTTTCTATGTATTGAGAAGCATACATATATTTCTCTACATATTCTAATATATGTATATAAATATTAATACCTAATATATGTTAAAAAATATAAATATGTATAATTATATTTATAGGTTCACAAAAAATATAAATATAGATATATATGTATGTATTTAAAAACAAACATGCAATTTTTTTTAAATATGTATTTAAATAAATAAATAAATATATATATATGGATAAAAAATGTAATGAAATATATATAAATATATAGATATATAATAAAATGAAAAAACAAAACTATGTAGGTTAATTGACAAGGCACAAACACATGGGGGGGGGAGGTCCTAGGTTCGAAAAACAACCATAACAATGGCACATGCGGGTGGGTAAAACATGACCTAGTTCTATTAATGTTGGAGGGGTGATCATAATGTTGTTAAAAGGGTGGATCGAGAACTGTTTAAAGGATGGTGGGTCTACCTCCATTTTTTTAAATAATGTTTTTTGATTTTTATCAGTACTTTTATAAAAGTGCTAATAAAATGGGTCTTTAACAGTGTTAAAAAATTCACTGATAAAAGGGGGGTATCTTAGCACTATTGAATTGGGGGATCAAGCGTTGTTGAAAGGATATTGGTTGTACCTCAAATATGAATATTGTAATTGTTTTTCGACTTTTATTAGCTATAAAAAAGTACTGATAGAAGGGGTATTTATCAGTTCTTTTTTAACACTCATAAAATAGGTCTTTATAAATTTTGTTAGCAATGACAAAAGGCACCCCTTTCAACAGCGCCTTGATTATCAGTGATTTTTTTCACTGATAAAGACTTTTTATAGTGCGTATAGTACTTTTTTTTTGCAGTAGTGGACACAACAAGACATGGGGGTGATAGGGAGGGACCCCAAAGCTTCTCCTCCAGCCATGGTAGATACGCGGTGACCGAAGGGATGTAGGTTCACTGACAAACATCAATGGGTAGTGGGGTAATATCATGAGAAAAATTGAGGACCACATGGAGTTGTTTGGTGGAGTTTAGTTGTGATCAATGTGAATGAGGGGTGATTATGTGTGGCGTGGCAGCGATAGTGCAGCTATAGAGGTGACATGGGCCTTGCTATGATGAGTGTGTCCGAGAAGAATACATTGGAGGTGGGATAAATACCGTGAAAATATAATTTAGCAGTAGTGATCTCTAATGGATGTCTCCCGCTCCCCACAATGCAAAATCTAAAATTTGTTGTAGTGACTCCAAAACTTGATTCGTCATTCCCGTAAATTTTAAACAAACCGTGAATATTATAATAATATCCTTTTATATAATATATTTCCATGTATTTACTTAAAAACCTATAAATAAATTTTATAAATAAAATAAATACTAATTTTTCTTAACTCAAATAATTAAAATTTATTTCTTCCATGGTGATAATATATCCTCAGACATATCCTGGACCCCCTGTTAGGGGCCTACCATGTCGTATATTCTAATTCATTAGAATAAGGAATAATTTTTAATATGGTAATTTGTGGTACCCTCAAGAACCTTATCTCAATAGTATTGAATACTATTCGTATACAAAGAGTAGAGTCTAACAACTCATCACAGCTCCTAAAGAGTTAAGGGGTAGTCATAATAATGACAACCTTCTTATGAACACGTGTCATGTACTCCAATCTCTTTGTGTTGTGATATCTCATAGAGAAGGATGGAGACTTTTTTTCATCATCCTTTATTGAATTATTTTTCATTGAACTTAAAAGATAGACATACCTTCTTCTTCCATGGTCATGGATTTAGTAAAGGCACTACAATCTTGATCAACTGGGACCAAGATATCTTTTCTCATCAGAAGCTACAGATTTTATCTTGATTATTTAATCAATGAAATAACACCAATTATGATACTAGAACCATATACATCCCTATGAATTCAAATTCACGGGGTTTCCTTGAATCATTGTATGTAATAAAATAGAAAAAATTGATAAGAATCTCAAGTCAAGATATCATTACACGTGTTCACAGATAGGAATAACCATTGACACTTGAAACATGTGGTATTATTATTGGTGGTCCAGTCCTCAGTATCTCATCTACTCAAGATCACTAGGCTAAAAAAACATGAGAAGAATTCTTAATTTTTATGATACCCATCTCCTAATAGTCATATATCATCTGTGTCCAATCAGAATGATGTATCTTGGAAACAATTTTTTTATGATTAATGTCATATTATCTCAGGGTTCTCATTATAGCATGTAAACAACTATAACCTCTGAATATGATAACAAATCTACCAAAAATAACTTTTAAATAATGGATGATAAATTATCAATACTATAATTGTAAGAATACATCATTTATAACTCACTGTATACATGGTATGGTAATTAAAAAGTGTAGTTTAGTTAGGTATAGGGTACCCGCTATTATAATAGATGAAAACTCATGGGTGATATTATTTAGTTGATTAACATGTCTTTATGAACCATTATGAATTATTTGAATATTGTTTTATGATATTATATAATTTGATGATGTAATATATGAATATTTTTTAAATATAGTTAATGTTTTACTCTTGGAGTAGTTGTTGTAGTAATGTTTTTATCTATGTATTTAAATTATGTATGTGTTTCATGAGATCTGAACGTGTGGGTCTAGGAGAATATCAATTTGTATTAACTAGTATATACTTAAAGATCCACATAAGTGTAATATTTAATGTTGATATACACATGTATATGTTATATAATCATAATTTATTAACTTATATTCTACAATAACCTTTTATTTATTTTATAAAATGGTGTGAACCCAATAAAATGAGGATAAAACCAATTTGATAGACAATACAATGGTTTTTAAATGATATTACCAATACGATTGAAAATGGTGTTCAAAACCTCATAGTTATTCTTACTAAGATATATGAGCTTAATAATAGTATAGTAATCCATTAGGAATGATAAACTTCACCTAATAAAGTACCATTATCCATTGACTCCATCATATTCCCAATACCAATAAAATCTAGTGGATTTTTCAATCCACTTATTATGGAACTATGGGTCAAATACACTGAGAAAATATTTTATATGTATCATTTTTACAAGAAGGATAAATTTACTCTAGTTTTATACTATTTATAATAAAAAGATAATCAAAAATATACGCCGATCATGAAAAAAAATATGAAATATGAAGTTGATGATTTGGATTTGATGATATTAAGAATATATATCTTAATAAGAATATCCCATGAACTCCTCAATCAATGATTGGGAGATAATTTATGGAGATTATGTAAAATGAGGGTGAATCTGTCATGCTATATGGGAAAAATTTTGTAATAATTTTGAGGTATGCCTCATGTTTTATTATCAATAATTATTGAAAATTTGAATAATTCAATTATGGTTTAGAAACACATCTGTGAAAATATATATCTATTAGAGACTTTGGGATTTATGAATAATTGGTTCAGTGTGCTCTCAAAATAGATATTGTGTTTGGGGAATGACCTCCAATGAAATGGTGATTATGGATTAAGGATGGATTTTATAGCTAGTGGAAAAAATGATAATGGAGGTAAGAATATCCCACCACCTACATGTCAATCATGTGTAAAGATACACCATGAGAATACTCAACAATGATGGAACTTTTTTAATTGTATGGGAGAATGGAATCAAGATCATAAATATCAAAGAGTAATGAAGAAGTATATATTTTTCAAATGGTTTATTTAAGGGATATAATGAACTATCATGACATTAAAATTATAAAGGAACATGATAACTTATTACTAAAATAATTTCATGACCTTCTCTATGAATGAGAGTTGGTGTTATCAATGAAACATATACCAAGACCAACACTTATATCTTAGTGACCCTATAATATGGAATTGTTAGAACTAGAGAAAATAAATAATATAATATAATATAATTTGTTCAAAAGGTTTTATATTTTTTACTCTATCACCATGGGGAACTCCCATGATATTTTCTAATAATAAGGTTAGATCTATGAGTTTGTGCATCGATTACCGATAGTTCAATAATATAAACATAAAAATATGTATCCACTACCACAGATTGATGAGATTCTTGATTGAATTTGAGTTGTTCAGTATGTCTCAATAGTGTACCCAAATTCTGGATATTATCAACTAAATGTGAAGATAGAAGATATTAAGAATATATATTTTCTAATGATGCATAAACACTATTTATTTGTGATTATGGAATTTTTACTTATAGATTCCCCTAAAAACATTAAGGAAATTGTGGATAGAGTCTTTAAATACTACAAAGAATTGTTTTGTGGTCTTTATTAATGAAATTATCATACAATCCAAGAGTCAGGAATAATATGAAGAGTAAGCAAGGATTTTATTGGAAGTATTAAGGAAGGATAAGTTTTATGTTATGTTTAAAAAGTGTATCATTCAGATAGATAAAGTCACATTATTTTGGAATGTGATAACAAATGAGTGAATCACTATGGAAAATTGAACAAAAAACAAAATTTAAGAATATCATTGACCCATAAGTTCTATATACATTCATTGATTTCTTGGATTATCATGGTACCTCCAATTCTTTAAGATAAACTTATCAGGATTTTATTTCCCATTAAATATATTAACATGTAAAGTGGTAAAATATATCAGGATTTAAGATTGTTATTAAATAATTAAGGAGATAAAGAATTTGAAAATCACTGCAATTGTATTCATAACCTCCTTATGTATTGAGGTTTTTAGGTATTCCATGATACTTTAATGAAATTATTACTTTTTCTATTCATGAAAATACAAAAATCCATCACCAATGCCTCACTCTAATTAAAGATCAATTAGTATAAATACCTTCTGAATTATTTTGATTCAGAAATAGTGGCCTTTAATTTAAGTATTCACTTGCACCATCACTATGGAGAAAAGTGTTCCATATATACTGATCACAATATTTTAAAGTATATATTCTCATATAAGGATTTGAACATGCATCAAAGAGTATGGTTAGAGTTAATAAAAGACTTTGAATGCTCAAATCACTATCATCCTACAAAACCAAACAAGGTAGATGCTTATCAAAGAATAATGGAATTATCTACCCTATTAGTATTTCATATAGAGAAATACCATATATTCATTGATATAGAAAGGATCAATGTGAAAACACTAAATATAGGTAGTACATACTAACATTCATAAATTAATACTTTGTAATATATCCCAGTGAAGACAAAGAGAAAAAAGTAATTATTTGGAGCTTCAAAATAAGTTGAGTGCAGTAATTGAAGGAAGTATTCACGAATTGAATGTCGATAAAAATGGATTCATTTGTTTTGGAACAATAATTTTTTTGGTTTTAAATACCTAATGATAAGAAATTGCTACATAATAATTCCCATAATCCTTTATTCTCCACACATCCTCGATATATTAATATGTATTGATATAATTAAAAACACTTCTGGTAGGACAACATGAAGAATCAGATTGTTGATTACAAGTTAATGTGTTTGGTATGTTAATATGTTAATGTTGATAATCAATGTACAAGGGGATGATTGAATATTTATCCATATGAACATAGATATAGGATCGAATCACATTGGACTTTATCACGCATCTTCTGTAGACATATGAAGAAAAACATGTGACATCAGGCATGGTGGATCATCAAACCCAGTCTACCCACTTTATAAAAATTCAGGAAGACCACTAACATGATCAACTTGAAAAAATATTCATAAATAAATTGGTGAGGCTACATAGGGATTAATTGTTGATCATATAGGACAATGATATGATATTCACCAATAAATTATAGGGTAGTTAACATTCCATGAACATTGAGTAAAACTTCAATATAATATAACAACTCTAAACTAATAGGAAATTTGAAAGGACATTTCAAACACATGAATACATATTTAATGTCCACTCAATGGATTTAAATCGATGATGAGATCAATAACTTCCATTTTCATAGTTATCCTTCTAAAATAGTTTCCATTCAAGTACCTAGATGTCCCCATAAGTGGATATACATGGGAAGAAATTAGAAACACATACTTTTTGGGAAAAATACGGTGAACAGAATCTTCTAGTACCCGATCGTGACCAAGAGATGAAAAAAATAGTTTTTTTCATTTATTGAAATGTTAGGGTTGGTCATAGTAGAAAAAAGAGTTATGCTAATTATCATTGAATTGACTTTTATATTGATGACCGAGGTAAATTATTTCATTTAATATCACCTTAGAAGAGATCCATATGGTTCGGAAAGAAGGTAATGATTAACCCTAAGTATATTGGCCCCATTGAGATGCCATATTTTATAGGAGCTATAACATGTTGATTAAAATATCCATCCTACAAGGATCGTGATCATGATGTGTTCCACGTATATATCTTGAGGATGTACATATATCCATAGGATTTACAACTAGATAATGACTTATCTTATAATGAGTATCTTCTATAGATTAAGGATGGTAGAGGTAAAGTTCAATGCATTAAGATAACTCTATTAGTCAAAGTAATTTGTTAGAAAAACAAGTATGAGGAAGAAACATAAGAACCAAAGGATGGAAAGAAATATAATAATCCTCCCTAATTCCCAACTGATTATTGGAGTTAAAATTATTATTGTGATATTAAAAAAGGGGGGAAGAATATAACATCATGGACTTTTATATTTGTGGAATTTTTTTAAACAATACATATGTGTGAACTTTTAGTAATATAGTATAGTATAAGACACATAATAAATAAATAATAACTAGAAATGCATTGTATTACTAATTGAGAACAATAAATTTACAAAATAAATAAATCCTTGAAAACTAAAAATATCACAATAGTGAAGGTAACATATTTCTTAACATGATTTGGAACATTTGAATTACCTCGATTCCTTTGAATCATCATAGTTATGAAAAAGGACTTAAAAAGGTAAAAACATCAATAGTAAAATTTACATTTTAGAAATGAAGAATATAGTTTCGTGTCAATGGATCAATTCTTTTCTTACTTTTACAAAGAATATTACACTTTATATGAAAGTGATATAACCTATTTTTTAATTTATTTGTTATGTTTTTATAGAATACACATCCAATAATTTAAATAATGGAGAACTAAATGTTGTTTATGAAAACATGTTGATTACAATTCCATTTTTAAATTAGGTCCATAATATTCTTCATGCACTTTAAATTTTTTTAATAACTCATTGGTAGATAGAGAAATGTGTTGTGTATATTCATTAATAGAGAAGTTCCTACTAATGTGGTTATTAGGGACTTTTTGATTTGAGGAATCCAACCATTGGCGTTTTTTTAAACCATGTTTATAAAAATAGTCTCAACATACGATTCGAATTTATAAAACTAATTTAGAATAATTATAAAGACTCCAATCATTATGAAACTTTTCTATTTCTCGTTTATGAGTCCTCTTCCATCTAGTGAAAATTTTCATTTTAAGTATTTTTTGATGAGAGATACTATTTAGAGAGGTCATCTTTATAAAGGCCTCAATATTTTCATTATAATTGTTTTCTTATAGACACTATGTGATCAAGGGATTTTTATTGAAAAGAATAAAGAGTAATTTATGATTGTATTGATACATGGATTCTATGGAGTGGAAAACAAAGCTAAAGAATATTATTGTATAGAAGAGAGTTAGTACTGGCGGGTTTAGTTAAGGGATTATGGGGATAGTTTGATAGACCATATGTTATGTTATAATATTGATGACACCTTTTCATATGTTAAATATCATGGATAAATTAGATCTAGTATAAAGTTCTACCTTATAATTTGGTTCGAATTTGTGGATTGAATATATCCCATATAGTAGTTTATTTTGGTTTGTAAAGTAACACTCCGATTTTATTTTTTAAACTTATATAGATTTAAATGTTCGATTTAATCTATTTATATTACCTTAACCATATCTTCATAATATTAAAACATATATATATATCTTATGATATCTTTATTTAAAATATTTTATATATATACTACATGAACTATTTAACTATGATTTTTAAATGATTGGTAATTTTTAAATTTGATGCAAATTAATTCTAAGGAAATTTTGAAAATTTGAAAATTTATTTTAATACTAAAATTCACCCTATCATGTAATTACATTGGAATTTCATCCTTTGGAAAACAATTGGTATTGAATAAGGCCTAGATCTTAGATATGAAAAATTATAAATCAATTGGTTTATTTGAATTGAAATTAATATCTCATTATAGTAACAATGTTATTTGAGGAATAATTTCTTTTTTTATGGATGTTTTTTAGTTGGAATATATGTAATACCTAAGATTCAATTATTGCAAGCTTTTCTTTCTTGAGAAATAATAGTTGAATGAACATAGAGTTATTTAAGAATATGATCAAAACTAAAATTCACATATTTAGAAATTTTATTTTAATAAATAAATATAATTTTTTCAATTATCATTTCAATATTTTCTTAAGGATAATATTTGGTATATTCTAATTTTTTATGTGAATAGTGAAAAATACCGATTTTTATGAATCTATCATTTAATTCATTAAATAAATAAAATTAAAAATATACTTATGTTTTTAGTTTGATAATAGTGTAAAATTAGTTTAATTTAATTAAAAATATTATTATTATTTACAAATTAATCCACATTATAGTTTGTTTTGGTGTAAGATCATTTTTGGGTTTAAAAACCCATTTATCTAAATATCATTTTTAGGATTTTTTGTTTATTTTTGAATTTAAATATACCACTTATTAAAATTGAATATGATCAAAAAGAAATTATAATTGTAATTAAAATTTCTATACTTGTTAATGTGGAATCTTTCATTTTTGACTCTTATGAATAGAAAAAATGTAAAATTTCAATACTACGATAAAGGTTAAATTGGAATAAAAGGGTTATTAAACTAAATAGATAAGTTTTAAAATGAAATAAAAATAATATTGGACATCCATATTTAGATCCTATATATTAATTAACTCTAAAATTTCATAATTTGGAATCAAATTTCTTGATTAAGATAGTATTAAATTTTAATAATTTGAAAAATTCCAAGTGTGTCCCCTCTCTCCATTATAATAGGAAACAACATATCCTATCTTATCCAAACATCAAGAGCCTCTTATATCAGCCAATACCTATGAAAATATATTCTTATGAACTCTCCCAATTATATAGAGGCCTAGGTTTTATCAATATACCATCTTTATAAGGATTAATGTGTAATTCAATAGAGGTTGTCCAAAGAAGAGGTATAACTCTTAACTACTTGTTTTATTTTTCTTTCTTATTTGGACTCATTAAATTATTTTATATCAAAGAACATATAATAACATATTTATCAACCATATAATGAGATATTATTATTCTAATGGTTAAAATTGTATTCATATCATCCTCTATAAAATGGAAAAAATGGAAGCATCGTTTGTGCGTACTTGCGACCAACCATCTCGGGAATCGATGTAATTTGTTTTTCATCACCACTATTCAGGGATGATTATAATGATGTATATATTTTTTATACAAGTTATTTTAAAAAATTATTATTCTATAAATATAATACATAGGTAACTATATTACCCTTCCACTGATTAAAAAATTATAACTTCGGTCGTGCATATGTGTGGACTACAACAGCCACGAAGCGATGTGATTCGTTTTCCATATCTTCAATCAATGAATGATTATAAACATATATGAAATGTATATATATGATATTTTTATAATGATGAAAATTATTTAGATGATGGTGTCGTGATCCAGGAATACATAATGAATCTACCAAACCGAATCTTACTTGAAAAATGAAATAGTTAACGCTCAGAAATAATGATTTTAATAAGGAATTGTTTACCAACTAATGTTGAAATGTTATAATTGGATAATATATGATATTATAATAATGATAATGTTTAATAAATAAATTTTTAATAAATTTTATGTTTTTATTTTGGAGGATAAAATTAATTACGATGCAAGCCGGACCTACTACTAAGATTAAATTTTTATTTCCAAAAGCACTTTTGAAGAAATGTGGGAAGCCATACAAGACGAGAGCTTTAGGTACAGTATGAAATCACAATGTCATTAATAGTGAGACTAAAGATATTGTAATTGCTTACCCGATATAACCCTCAATGAAGAGCATGGTCCTTTGTATCTAGATCATATTTGACAAGGTCTTCACAGTAGTTGACAAGCTTGTCCCATGTTTGGATGTACTCCTCCACATTGATTTCTCTTTAGTTAAATCCATGTGCTAAAAGAAGGTCTTGTTTGTAGATCCAGTCCCTTTGATCTTTGCTGAAATCACCTCGAAGATCCCTCTCTAATATTTTGTTCTTCTCCTCCTCTAAGGCCATGAGCTTAATGGACCCTTCCTACATTTCTTCATTTGAAGATATAAGTAGTTCTAGTAGATCCTTACCATTTGTCTCGTCCACAGTTCCCAACTCCTGCCCCTACTTTTGTTTTTTAGGATCTCTACTCTCGGTTTATTGTTTTCCTTTTTGAAGAAACATGATCTTATTACTAGATGGAACCTGGTCCGCAGTTGCATCGACCTTCACCTTGGCCTTACTGGCCGACCATGTCTCCATCGGCTTCGGTAGTTGAGAATAGTCCTTCCAGCCTTTGGATTTCTTCTCCTCAACAACAATCCATCCCCCTGCATTGCTAGTCCCCTTACGCCCCTTCTTCTTCCTCGTACTATAAAGCCCTCTGACTTGAGTACCCTCCTCACAATCCATCGAGTGTTGACTAGAGAGCACTTCCTCATAATTAGCCTCAGATAAAATAGTGGAATGCACTTCCACTGCCTCTTGCATCTCCTGCCCCGGGATCGACCATAGCTCATGTTCAGACCCTTCATCATCCAACCCATCTAAATGATTACATAACATTAGAGATGGATTAATCTTCTTAGGCCTCCTCCTAAGCTCTACCTCCATCAAGCATGACTATGGGGACCCACACCCCTTACCACCATTCGACACACCCTCAGAAGGAGTTTGAATCGCCGATGCAGTTCGATTAACACTGTAAGACCGCAGAACCCCTTGCATAGGAGATAAGACTCCCCACCACTATATGGACCAAAGGGGAATGCCCATGGGGATGTGGACTAGACATATAATTCCTCAGATGCATAAATATATCAGCGTCCCTTAGTTCATCCAATCCGTTACGAGAATGCTTGGCCAGAATGAGGTTGCTATCGGCCATAGTATTATCAGACAAGGGAAGACCCAGACCCTCCTGAACAATTGCAGTCCCTTGTGTTTCTGGTCTTACCTCATCTGTCGTCTGACATTTACCATGAAGAAGAACCTTCTTGATCCGACTCCCATTACGACAGACAGCAGCAAGATGTCCTAGCCACCTGTAGGACCCACAGTGGTCAGTCCACGACTCGAAGACAATGTCTTTTTTCCACCAAAACTCTTCTCCAACTGTTAACCACACACAGTCTACTGGTACCTTGGAGACATCTACCTCCATGAAAATTCGGGGGGTAAATAGGATGGATCACGACCTCCATTCTACTATCGGATCATAAGTAGCGACCAACAAAGTTTCTGAGTAACTGCAAAATGGAATCATTTTGGAAGGGAAGCGGGAGATTAGGGAACCTTAACCATATCACAACAGTTGGAGCTTCTTGCTTAATATGGAAATCGAACGTCCAACGGAGAAGATAGAAGAAACTCCCATTGCATTAGCGAGGAGCCTAGGACCATGCAGTAATCATATCCTCTGTCAACACAAATCTGATCATAAAATGCATTTTGTCAAGAAGCCCCACCACCACACGATCTTGTAAACCCCAGGATCCAAAAACAAAATGATCGAACTCATCCAATGAAGGAAGTTGATGATAGAATCATGCCACCAAGGTCATATTGAAGAGATACGAAGCATGAGTGAACTCTGACAACGATATTGGAACCTAAGGCGATCCTTTGAACAGATCAGGGACTTTCGGGCCAACCTGGATCTCGAGAAAAGAAGGGAGAAACTCTAGATTTGAGAAGGGTAGAAATGATTTTATGGAAAACTGTCTTTTATTTTTTATTCGGTTAGAAATATTTTTATTTTATGTCCATATTTACAAAACATTGTTTTTAAGAGTGTTTTTAATATTATATTTTTATTTATTAAATTAATTTTTTCCCTTTATTAAATTATTTGGAAAATGTTTAAAATGAATATTTTTTCCATTTTTAAAAGAGTCTTTTTACCGAAGGTGTGAAGGAAATATTCATTTTAATTTTTATCACATTACCAAATTTTTTCACCATAAAGAATAATATTTCCTTTTAAGAATAATTTATATCTTACCTTGGTTCATTTAAAATAATGTTTCTACTAATATTCTGTAAATTTTTGTATTTTAATATATTTTATTTCAAAATGAAAAGGTTATTTCCCTTATGAAATCATTCTATAATCTTTTTCATGTATTTTTATCTCTGTTAATATACCATGGTGAATATTATGATTTGATATTGATATAATCTAATGATAATATCAACTGTATAACCCTATATGTATTATGATAATATTGTTCTATACTATGACTTGGGAAAATATAAACTTTAATAGTAATGTTTTTCATTATGAATGTTTAAGGTAAATTTTTACTGAAATTTAATTCATTTCATGAATATTATTAATAAATTAGATTTAGTTGTTGAATAAAGAGTAATTTTATATCCCATAAATGCATTGGTAGGTATCATTAAACAAATTAATTTAGGGTATATGGAATATGTCATACTTATAATTATTTTTACATGGAATAAGGCCATAAAAGTTAGATTATGATATCTGAAATTATTCTTTATATCAATATGAAACTATTGTTTTATCCAAGATATTATTAATGTTTCCATTTTACCCTAGAATTATTCTAATTTTATGATATTAGTTATATAGACCATTTGACTATTTTTATCACTACCATTTAATTCAGGATATATTTTTTCTATGATATATTTTGTTGTATTATTTCCCCAAATGAGAATCAAGTACCACCCTTTATTATTTTTTCCATTACATAGTATTCTCAGAAGTGATATATGAATGATTTTAGTGATTTAATATAAGAATTAAGAAAGTAATCACAATAATTTTTAAGTTGTATTTTATGTTATTTGATGTAATGTAAGAATCATATATATATTTAGTTTCTAAAGACTCACAGAATATTTGATTATTTATGATAAAATCCCATGAATTTCATGAAAATTTAGTAACATTTCCATCTGGTTCTATTTATTGGAGTTAGGGTATTACAATTTTTATCAAAGAAATTTTCATATAAACCATAGAATCATGTTTTATAATGAAAAATATTAGAGATTGAAACCCTTTGAAAGAATATGAGGATAATAATAAGTATAATAAAATATCATATTAATTTTGGAAATTAGAGATTGGGTGGTTTTACAAGAAAATACATCCTACATGGATATTAGAAAGTGGATGTAGATATGAAACAAATGCGGCCAAGGGAAGCAACTCTAAAAGGGAAAGATTAATTATTGAATTGATCATCACTGATTCCTGATGAGTGGACCTAATACTGCACACCTGAATCAACACTATTAGGATATATGATATAGTTTATTTACACCCTCTTTATGAACAAATAAAAAACAATTGACAATATATTTATGATATGAAGATATTTTCGAAATTACTAACATTATGATTCTCAAACTAACAATACATAAATTTTAAATTTATGTTAACTATTATAGAAGATTAAATTTTATATACTACGGTTTAAAAGCCTTAATGTAATCAGACAATTTAGTATGTTCCATTTTTTGTAAGTTCTATACAGTGGGAGGAATACATATTTTATCAACTCACATAATCCATGGTGGTATTTCCCGCCTTGGAAATAAAATGAAGTTATACCTAGATATGGAGATGAGAAAATTATAAATATATCTTGAATGTAACTCTTGTTATGACTAATATCCATTCCCATATGGAGTAGCCTCCTAAAACTCAATATAGGGAAATAATGTTTGACTGATTTATGCGACTAAAACCTCTATCACATAATGAGACTGCTTATCCATTAGCAGCTATGTAATGGATCAAGTCCCATGAGAATAAATTTTTCTCTTCGGGATGTAGAAATATAAATAACCTTATCATGAAGCATATCATATTTAATCATACATTGATCATTGGTGGTTATTGATCTAGAACACTTAGTAGAAGGGGAAAATAAATAATATAGCATTAAGGACTTTCAAGGAGATATTATTAAAAAATAATTTCTTTATGGGAAAAAATATTAAATGGAGTTTCGGTACCTCAATAAGAGGTGAAAGGATAGTGAAAATGATTAATAATATATAGCTATGTCTGAAATGTTACCAAATGACGTCAATGATTATGTATGTAATATAATTAATATGATTTTTCATTTCTTTTATGGGATAAATAACAATCTTAAAAGGGAATTAGTCTCTCAAAAAATTTCCATATATGGGTATATAGTGTCATTTTTCATTAAGATAGGGAATGAAATCTCTAAGACTTATGTTCTCCAGGGGAAACATTAAAATAAGCGAGTGAATGAGCATTCTGAATGTAAGAAAACAACTAAAGGGAATAAGGGAAGTGTGAAATTTACCACATATAATACTTTTGTACAACAATATTGGGCAATTTCCCTATAAATAATTTCAGTGTACTTTAATTATAGAGATAAATTCCATTGGTTTCATGATTACAATGAAAAAATAGGCTTCCACTATTCAATTCTTCAACTTATAAATATGGGGTATTATTTTAATGAATTCATCATATGTTATGAGAATTTTCATTAAAAAATAATAATGTATAATGGATAATAAAAAATGATCACCATGTCTAAGGATGAAGTTACTAAAGATCTAGTAGTATGTATATTAATCATATCTTCAAATATATATAATTATTTATTTGATCCTAGATCATAAAATTCTATTATATCTTCCATGTTTTTGAACAAAATTAGATATTTCCCAAGAAACTTATGAATGGAATTGTTAATCAAGGATCCCTATAGAAGTCTTACTATAATAAGGATATATCATTCAGTTCTTATTACGTAAAATAGATATAACTTGTTGGCATGGTTGATCATTTTTCCAATATTTTAAAATAGAGGACATACTTATTATGTTGAAATAAATATTTTTGTTTCATTTACAAGTACTTGGAAACCCACCTAGGCATAATGTTGAGAGTTACATTGATATAATTTCTAACTAGAAACCAATATCTATGATTCCCTAAAAGATGACTAAAATGGAGCTAGTGGAGTTAACAAAATAACAGTAGGAGTTTTTTATAAGCGATTCATACACCCAAGTAGTTCACCTTTGGGAGTTGTTATTCTATTTGTCAAAAATAATTACGGGACAATGATTTTGTGCATTGATTATAGGGAAATCAATTCCTAACCATAAAATTATTATTTTTTTCAAAAAGGGTCATTTTAAGAAAATTGGGAAACCTTACATGTTTAAATCCAAAATTCATTAAACACTGAAATAAGTCCCCCAATAATTAAATACTTGACTAATATTAGAAGACTCTATCCCAAAATAGAACTCCCATTGATGTGTAGTTATCTATGTATCCAGATCATTCTTGAAAACATGTATAAAATAATTGAGAACATTTTTTAATGAAACACGACTTTACTTCTCCTATTGGTCGATTGTTTTCATCCCAAACCATGTTTAGTCAAAATGTTTAAAAAATGTTTTAATATTTAACAAATCATTTGTTAAATCCATTGTTACACCTGTTTTAATTTTTGGAAATTAATTAAAATTGGTATTCATGTTGTTTTAATAAAAATTATTGTTCTTCATATACTGAAATTTCAAAGGAATATTTGTTTTAACATGTATAGAATTTTCCACCACCATGACCATTATTTTCTTTTCTGCTTCCTATAAAATTTTTCATGGTTATTCTTAAAGAAATTTATTATCAAAATTTTTTGAAATGTAGTTTTCATAATAGAAAATATATATTTTTGAAATAAATTCATTAAATGATTTTGTTAAAGTGTAATTTATATATTTCTAACATTTTTTCCAAGAAAATTATTTTCAAAAAGTTCCACTATTTAAAAATTGATTTTCAAAATGAAAAGGATATTTTAATCTAAAATATTTTTAAGGATCCACTATTGGTATTTTTATTAACCAATGCCACAAGCCATTTTTTTACTTATCCACCACTAGGGATATTTGGTATTTATATAATCCATATTCTTTCTCTGGATGTATTATGATTGTTTCAAATAGAATTTTATGGGAGTCATTTCTTTTTGATTGGTTAATCATGTTTCGAAGGGATTGTTACAAAACATATTTCTTTTACATGGGTTAATCATTTTTCCAAGATATTTTTATGGTACCCATTTATTTTCCATTATTTAGTCTTATTTCAAATATATTTTTATGGAACTTGCTTACTTCCCACCTATTTATCTTGTTTCAAAGAGATTTTCATAGAACCCATTTATTTTCATGGGTTTAATCATATATCTAATAGATTGTGATTGATAAATTTTATTTTATATAGTTTAATAATTATATGAAATGAATAAATGTTGTTTCAATGAGTTATGATGTAATTAATTCTCTATATACTTTATTCATTATTCGATTATTGGACGTTATGTTTGCTAGGTGTGCCTAGATAGCACCGGGTGAGCCTGTTATAACTTATATGATGGGCCTGACTAGATAACACTCAAATGTAGTGGTTAATGATTATTTTCTTCATAGAATTATATTATAAGTTTTATATATAGTAATTCCAATGGTTAGGGTTATGTAATAGATCTATAAGTGTTTTCTGAAGGTGATGTCCCAAGATAACAATACATTTTATCTATGCTTACTAAGGGTTTATGAAATCTTATTTAATCAAGATTGATATCACAAGGTTCATGATTGTCAAATTTTATGATCCTTACAATTATTAAATATTTATTTATTTTTTTTAATGATCTATGTATTGATGGGTTTTAATATTCTTATTTTATACTCATAGGATTTGATTATGCCATCATACCAATATTCCCTTCTAATTATTACTGAGAACATTCATTTTTTAGTTATTTTCTTCCATTAATTACCATTTTATCTCAAACTTACTAAGTTTCCTTCACACCTATGTCATAAATAATGAGTTTAAAGAAATTATTTACATAAGTTATTTAATATGGATGATGATGATGTGTTATTGTTAGAAGAGACAATATGGGTAAAGTGGGATAAATTATCATTTAAAGTCTTGTGAATTAATTATATAAGGGTTTGTATGAATTATCTAAAATAAGAACTTAAAACTTCCTTGATAATGTAAGTGATACAAGTTTTAATTTTTGACATTTCACGGTATGGATTGAAATTTTTTTGTCACATATATTGGTATTAGAGCCAGAAATGTAATGTTTTGGAATTTAGCACCAGATCCGTAAGTATGGGGTATGAAATGTTAAAATTATTCTTTATTTTCTTATAATTTACACAAATGTACATAATATAAGAGAATATTTAAATCTTCAGAACCTCATATGGCACTATAATAATAATTTTATGAGACATGTATCTAATTGCAATAGGCTAATTACATAAAAATTATAAAAGAGTCTTCTGAAGTGTCTTTCCACCAATCTACATTTGTTCCCAACCTATCATCCTCAAATTGATGGGTTTTATGAATGGAATATTCATAAATTAAAAGATACATTGAGTTCATTTTATAATGACTTTAAAGGTATGTGAGATCATAATTTACTTTTAGTATAATTCATATATAATAATATCTTCCATTTAAGCATTCAAAGGGAACCATATAAAACATTGTAGGGAAAGTGGTTTTCTACTCCAACTTATTAGGTTGAAGTTACTAAAAGGATGCTTGTAGGCCCAAATCTCACAGAGGAGACTAGTGTGAATGTAAAAACTATTCTAGATCATATTAAGAAATATAAATGTAGAAAAAAAATTATTCCAATGACCAAAGGAAGGATTTTAAATTTCAAGTGGGAGATCACGTTTTCTTGAAGTTATCTTCATGGAATATTGTTATAAGGTTTGGAAGGAATTATAAACTAATTACTAAGTACATGGATGATTTTGATTTTTTTTAATTAATTGGAGTTATGGATTAGCACTTGGAAACTCCATCAAGATTCTATAACATTCATAATGCGTTCTATATCTCTTTATTAAGGAAGTACATGCTGGACCCATCCCTTGTGATTACCTTTTAGGAAATATAATTTGACCCTGATTTAAATTAAATTGGTAATATATTAACATAAGACACATTTAAATATAAATAATATAATTATTTATATATAAATACCCACTATACATGTTTTTTATAGAAGTACATTTTATGGTTAAAAAGATGTGTTTCTAGAAACTATGTTTCATCACCTTTTTTGGGTTTATTTTTAAATATAAATCAGTAAGTTATAGAAGTTGAATTTTATAAAACAAAATACATAATTAGGAGAACCATATAAATATTTGGTAATGAAATTACTTTCATTTTAGGTTATTATTAATATTAACCATGGGGAAAATTCAATAGTATGATAATGGTTAAAATAAATTAACATGGGGTGGGGTTTAAAATTATACAATATGGGTTAAAATTAATTAATAAAACTACTATAAATCTTATTGGATCAATTTATTTAGATCCTATATATTTATCCATTCTAAAATAGTCAAATTTTTAGGCACATAAAATGAATAATACATTAATGTAACTTAATATTTTGAAACGTGTATAGTCCACCCTCTGTCCAACTTACAAAAGGAAACCAAATTTCCTCTATTTTACACAATTAAAGAGACAATTATCTTATAAAAGACCTAACCAAATTACTCTTTATATCATTAACCATAATTTTTATGGTTTTATTTGATTAAAATACCAACCTAATAGATCTTAAAGTGTGATATAAAGGAAATTATCCAAAGAAGATGTATAACTCTTAACCATGCATATTTAACTTATTTACTCTTATTCATAATTAAATTATATGATAGGAATAATGATATAATAACATAATTATATATCACATTAAATAATATTTTTTTATCAATGACATAACCTTTACTCATCTCATTCTATATCAAATGGAAAATGAAAGCATCATTCAAGTGTAAATTTGGACTACCACCTCAAGAAGTGATTTATTTCATTTTTCATCACCAATAATAATGGATGGTTATTATGAAAAATATAATATTTATATATAATATTTATAATATAATTATGACTCTTTAAATAAAATATATCATTTATCTTCTAACCCTTCAACAATTTACAGAATGTTAACATTGCTCTTGCGTAGGTATAGTCTAGCACCTTTATGAAGGGATGTTATTAAATTATAATGTATTTTATTCAATAATGATTATAGATATGTATAAAATTAAGATATATTATATTTATATAAATTTTAACATTTTGGTTATGATTGAACTATGAGAAATATGCCAAACCAAAATTATCGAATCAAAAAAAATAATGAAAAATGAAATAGTTAACACCCAAAAATGACGATTTGAATATGTAATTATTCATAAATGGGTGTTGAGATATTATAAGTAAACATATATTATTTTATAATTTTTTATATGGTTATATATGATATTTATAATAATTTTTAATTTATTATACATGAGTTTAAAATAACTTAATAAGATGTCTATCCTAAAGTAACAATTTATTTCACACTGTTATTATTATTTAGGAGTATTTATCTTCATGATTTCATTGGGGAATTATTTGATCATTTTGTATTGAAAAAAATATTTTTTTCTACACCAATGTTTAGTTCTTATAATTAAATGTTTTTCATTTATTTTATTCTTTCTATATACTCAACAAATATAAAATAATTTCTCTATGTATAACCAACATTGTTTATCTATTCATCCAGGAATCATTTTATTCGATATACATAATTTTAGTAAATTTTTCCAAGAATGATTTTATGATTATATAATTTTTTAAAAAAATTAATTTTCTCCCATATTGGAATTTGTATAAAAAATTTCAAACGGATTTTTTTTCATTTTCCAAAGGAGTCACTTTTTACCAAAGGTGTGAATAAAGTAATTTTTTTAAACAATTTCCACTTGAATAAATTTTCCCACCACCATAAATATTTTTTAAATTGATAATAATATAACATATTCCATGTTTAATTTAAAATAAAATGATTTCTCTAATATTATTTAATTTTTTATATTTTAAAATAAATTATCTCAAAAATAAAACTATATTTTCCTCAAGAAATCTTCAATTAAAATTTCTAATGTATTTTCATTTCTTCAAACATACATTGATAAATTATATGTTTTTCTGGGCATATAATAAAATTATAAAATTTTCCATTTTACTCTGAATGGATTATTATCATTTTTTTCTACATAATCACAAGGTAAACCATTTACATTTCTTAAACTAGTTGTTCAATATATAGGGTTTTTTTGATTATATATTGAATTATTTTTTATTTCCCTTATATGATGAATGCATTGGAAATGGTAAGTGATGGGAGGGTCTTTTTATATCCCTTAAATGAATGTATGTTTCCCTTGAGATATACTAATTTAGCTATTAGTTGTATACCTTTCTTATTTATGCATGATATCATAGAACACGACCTAGATTGTAAAATTATGATGTCACACATTATGAATTAATTCATTATGTAAATATATTTTGATATCCATGTGTTGTTTATATTTTAATTTCAGCCATGGATTGAGCCCCCATTAATTATATTTTATATATGGAATATTTTATTATCATTTATCTCTTCCATATTATTCATGATATATTTATTGTATGATATCTTATATTGTAAATTTTTTTTATTATTGATCACATAAGACCACCCTTCACAATGTTTTCTTTTCCAAAAGATTACAAGAAGGGATCTATTAACTATTTCATATATTTATTAAATGAATTAATAAATTCGTATTTTAAAATTTTATGTAATATTTCATGTTTTCAAATGTAATATGTGAATCATGTGTTTATTTTGTCTCCCAAGAATACTAAACTATTAAATACTTCTAGATGTGATTCCTTGTAGTTTTTTACAATGTTTTAAAATAACCATTGGCTCTAAGTTATAGGATTCAGGGTGTTAAAACTCTAGAAACTATAAATCTTACCTAGAACCCTACCTTTTATGGAGAAAAAATTAACTACTCACATGACCACATGAATTCTTATATCATTAATACTATATTTGAAATCATTATTAAAAGGATAGTAAATTAAAAGGTTTCGCAAAATTAGTTTTTCTATTTTTCTATAGAGGAAAAGAATGAATATTTGGTAAATCATAATTTTCATAATACTATATATTTTTCTATGACCATGAAAATATATTACTTGATATAATCATGTGAAACTAAAAATGGAATTCAGTAAAATGTATAGATTACACTTTTTGGAACATTCAATGTTTTATAAACTCATAGATCTATGTTGATAGTTTCTTATCAACCCTTTAATTTGATACCTGGAGGAATACTAAATGAAATGAATCAATGTTTTATGAAAATTTTAAATAGTATACAATATTTTTATGTGAATTATTTATTAGATGATCAACTCATTTAAATGAATATTACTATTATTAAAAATGTTTTAATTAAAGAGGATGAAAATTTATTATAATAAGAATTTTAAAAATTTATGTTTTCATGAATTAATTAGAACCTTAATGTAATATGAAAAGAAAATCGAAATAGTATCTAAGAAAGAGAAGAAGGAGAATAGGGTAGACTTTGCTTCTGTATCTATTAAATCTACATCAAGTACTTTTAACGTTTGGACTAATACATATAAATCACATTTTTTGAAAAGGAAATCTAGGAATTTAGATCAAATTGGTTCAGAATATAGTGATATTGAACTCACTTAAATTATAAAGAGAATAGATAATATTTCAAGTAATATAAATGCGTAGAATACAATATGAAAATAAAATGACGATATATGTGAAATTAAGGAAATAATTTAAGATATTTTATTTAAATGTAATAAGTTATGACATATTTAAACTTATTATAATAAACTAAAAACAAATTTAAAAAATAAAATGGAGTCTAGAAGAAAAGGAAAGAAAAAATTGAAAGATTTGGACATTCATTCTTCCAGGTAAAGTGTTACATATTCTAATAACTCATTTGTAGGCAGTTAAACTAAATGTATCAAAATATATAGATTTTATTTAATTATTATGAAGGACTAAAAATTATATATATGAAAGGTAATATATAAATCTTTTTAAAATATAACATTAAATTAAAAATTATAATATTATTATGGAGATGACTATTCAACTTCATCAAATGTTAAAAACAATCCATTAGAGGATGAAGTTGTAAATACATTAAAATATGAGATAACTTGACCTACTATTAATGAAATAAAAAATTTGGAATGTATCATTGAAAAGTAAAATATTATGTTGAAGAGTAATTTATTTTGGAATAAAGTTTTATTAAATCCAGTAAAAGAATTTGAAATTTTATTACTGAAATTTCTAAGTATTAAAGTAAATGAAAATAAAAAACAACTTCAAATATGAATTCATCTAATCTAGGAATCAGTAGAGGGTATTTTGATGATATGAAATTATATAATTAGTATGTGATTGTAAATATTATATCATATTAATATTGTTTAATAAATTTTTTATCAAACATTACATCTAGGAAAGAAAATTTTGATAAAATTTACTAACATATTATACCCTTTATAACTTTTAATTGAGTTGATTTTACTTCTCAAAAACCTATTTTTCAATGACATTAATTTTTAGATTAAACATAACGTATTTTTACTCAATTTCAAATGTGAGTTCACTAGAATTAATATTTCATTGTTAAAATAATTTAATCGTTTAGTTTTTATAAATATTCTATATATTATGTAAAAGTTGTTGTTCATCATAAAAAGGTTGATAAGATATGGGTTCCAAAAATTTTAATCAATAACTTGAATAGACCCAAGAGTGTTTGAGTACCAATAATATAGTTAAATATTCATATGAAAAGTGGTTTAATACCGAAAAAAATAATATGGTATATTGATAGTGGTTTTAATAAATATATGATTAGAGAAAAGTCAAATATCTAAAATTTGAGAATGTTTAATAGAAGAGTAGTTACAAATAGAGATAATACACCCAGTGAAATTTTCATAATATGTGATATTTCAACTCATGATAAAACATTAATTTCCAATGTTTTGTAATTACAAACTTATCATTATTAGTTTTCCTTGTGATGGGGGTTAAATTGTCAAACATAGGAATGATAAATGTAATATTACAAGTTTAAAATGTAATTTCATTTTATCTACCAATAGGAAGGAAAATTAGTATACTCTAAAATTAGAAGTCATAATTCATAAAAAATTCAATTGTTTAATTAAAACCAAAGATAAATATTGGTTGTTGAATTTTAGATTAAGAAAATGTAACTTTTGGTCTTTATCTATACATTATGGGAAAGGACATGTTTGGTATCTACCATAACAAAAATATTATTCAACCAAATATTTTGATACTGGTAAATTTAGTAAAAAAAATAATTCTTATTTTAAATATTATTATGAAATATCTACTTATGAATCATTAAATTTATTTCACATGGATTAATTTTATCCTACAAAACAATAGAAGTATTCTAGGATTGCATTATGTGTATATCTTGGTTGATGATTACACTTTATTCACTTGGGTTTATTTTATCAATATAATATAAGAATATATTTCTTATTTTAAATCATTTCATACTTCTATTCAAAATGAAAAATTAAATTTTTTTAATATTTTGAGTGATCATAGTGATGATTTTAAAAATTCTTATTTTAAACCATTCTGTTGTAAAAAGTCATTACTCACAATTTTTCATCACCATGAATAACATAAAAGATCTGGATTACTGAATTAATAAATTAAATTCTTAAGGAAATTACTAAGGCATTTATATGTGAGCATTCTATTAGTAAATTTTTTGGATGATGTTGTGTATACTAATTATTATTTTAAAAATGGGGTTTTACTAATAACTTTCCTTAATAAATTACCTTTTATGTTTTGTATAACAAAAAAGACAATACTTTCATACATCAATGATTTTAGATGTATAATATTCTTACTAAATACTAAAGATCAATTACATATGTTTGGACTTGAATCTAATGATGTAATTTGTGTTACATAGTCTATAAAATGTAAGACTTAGAATGTTTTTAATAAAAAACTAATGTTGTTGAAGAAACAATTCATTTAATTTTTAATGAATATGATCATTTTATTTTACAATACATCCATTACTAAATTATATAGATTATTGTTTTCAAAATACTAAAAATTGGTTACCAGATTTTGATATACAACTAGCTATTTAAATCTATTAGAAGATACCCGCAACTTCATCCAGAAGCTAAGCTTCTGAAAAATTATTAAAAATAAAAGAAAAAGTACAAAGGAGATGATCGGGGTCAAATAGGGGAACTTTCCCTCATCCGTGAAGTACAAAATTATAGATCATAACAAGATATATCATTCCCATAGTCACACTCATCACAGGTTCCCCATTCGGACTGAGACTTACCCTGGTTTAAGATCATAAAAATATCAGAATTGAACTTACCTGACAACTTCGAAGAAGATCGGGTAGACGACGTGCAAGGTGTGTTAAAGTAATCCTTCCTCGGCTTTCTCTTCAAGGAAGCATGAGTGTCAACTATCCTTCCTTTCTAGATAAGAGTGCATCCTTACAAAAGGCAGGATCACCGCTGCCTGTTTTCACCCCTTCTGGATCAGAGATGTCACCCCACTTCTCAACAACCCTAGAGGAGTTCAATATCTTCTGAATTTCAAGGTGACAATCAACAGGTTGAGGAATCCCAAATTGATCATCCAAGATAGGATCAGGCACAACATTCCCATAATGTGTCAGGATTACACCAGGACAATCAAGCGTGATAGGGTTTGAAGTATCAGTGCATGTAAGAGGCCCAACAATAGTGGGTAATGAATTATATCCAGTATCAACTAATCCAATGGTAGAAATATAACAACCATCATTGAATGAATTCTCATTAACAAATCCAGCCGAAGAAGTAGAGGGGCCACTCATCAAAGTCTTATCCACCAAAGGGGATTCACCTTTCAAAATAGGCACATGAGAGATAGTTTTATCTGCATCCAGCATATCAATCATATTGGAAAATGATTTTTTAGGGAATATCTCCATCATGATCAAGAGACTTTGGCATAGCTAAATGCTTCCTCTCAGATTTCCTTCTATAGAGGTCACCTGGATGACCCTTCAATGCACATTTATTGCAATAAATCCACCTTCGACATAACTCTAAAGAATTCCCAACAAATCTGTTGGAAGATAGATAATAATATTTACAATATGTAAATTTAACTTAAAGGAAGAATATAAATTTGGATGTAGATAAAAATTAACCAAATTTACCTAAAAATTAACCGATCTTAATGATTCATGGATCTGATAATATTATTACTGATGTAAATCAAATAATTATAATTTAATGATCCTTAGGAAATCATTCTAAGCATCATGAATTATTTTCAGGATTTGAACAAAAAATGGTAGGTTATTCCTTAGTTGATGAAATTTTGAATAGTTTTATAAAACAAGATCTTAATCAATTTGAAAGGAATAAATTTTGAAACTTTGTTGAGAAACCTAATGTCGTAATGATAATAAGAGAAAAATGTATACTTAGAAACAAATATTATGGAAACTGTATTATTTTTAAAATAAAGAAATTCTTGTTTATAAGAGTAATTTTCAATAACAAGTTATAGAATATGGTGATTTTTTTTGAATCATAACCATAATAGATTCAATAAGGATCTCACTAACATTTTCAAAAAAATATGAATATTACATTATTTCAAATTGATTTTTAATTTTTTTCTTAATTGATTAGTTTGATTGGATGTTTATTTTGAAAAAAAAAATTATTTTTGAATATATAATATTTCTATAATTTTTATAAACATAATATGGAACTTTATAGCCTTTAACAAGACCCAAGATATTGGTATGATAAACTAACCCAATATTTTATATAAAAATAATTTTTAAATGAATTATTTATCCAAGTTTTTTTATAAGGAGCGTTATTAATGTAAACATATTTATTAAAATTTATATCGATGACATTATTTTTGGTTATACTAAAACATATCATTTTGATAATTTTTTTAACATATAAAAATGTGTTTGAAATGAGTATTATGGAAGTACTCAAATTTTTCAATGGTTTTCAAATTTCCCAAAAATAATATGTAAATATCATAACTTAACATAAATATATTAAAGACATACTCATAAATTTTACTTTTAAATATTGATAAAGTATAAGTCCTATAGAAGCAACATCTATAAAACATGATCTTAATGAATATGGTAAAAGGATTGATCAAAAAATTATATATGTATGATTACAAGTTTACTATATCTTATAGAAAGTTGACCGAATATAATATTTTTTGTTCATGCATTAGATTTCATGTGAAACCAAATAAGTCACATTTGATTGTGGTAAAATTCATTTTCCAATATCTGAATGGAATATTAGAACATGAATTATTTTATTCATAAGGAAACAACTTTATACTTAAAAAATATTCACATATTAACTATAGAGTCTGTATATTGGATTGAAAATCTTATTCTGGAACATTTAAATTCGTGACAGAAGCCTTAGTCTATTGGGAATGAAAAAAAATTATATATCACTTTCAGTATGTAAGATGAATATATATAATCCAAATATTTTTTGCTCTATTTTTTTGGATTTAATATATACAAGTAGATTTTGGTTGGATTATCACTTGAAAATCAATTATTTGTAAAAATACTAATGTTATTTTAATAACTTATAACTTTTCACATCACTCATGAGAAAATCACATATATGTAAGCCACTATTTAAATAGGAACCATAGACAAAAATAGATATAATTAATGAATTTATTGAATAGAAAATCTACTTATAGATATTTTTCAAAAACCATTAACATTTTGATAGATTCCAACATATTAAACAAAATTTAAGAATGATATATAAATTGATATTAAATCCACTTATAGTTATACTTATATCCATAAATATATAACACCTGGACTAAATAAGGTGGTGAAATTTAATTGGTTTTTCAATGTTATGAATATTTCAAAATTTTATTGGTTTTTTCATATTTTTATCATTAGATTTACATGAATATTCAATTTTGTTCATTTTCTATTAATGATTTATAATAATTTCTGATATTTCCTTTTACTATCATTTAAAGTGGATAACCATATATTTTCTTTGGAATATTATATTAGGATACTTTAATTATTTCAGCTATGGCTTTAACGATTTTAATATTTCCATGGTATTTTTTCATGGGAGGGGGGGGGGGGTCAAATCTCAGAAAAGATACTGCTTTTTATTCATTTTTAATTACTATTTACAAGGGGTTATTTCTTTTTCCGAAAAGGATATTTTTTATTTTCCCATTCAAATAAATTTAAATATACTTCTTAAAAGAATTTTTAGGATATATATTTTCTCTATTAATTCATTAAGAACCAATAATACCTCAAAGGATAGATTTTTATATGTTAAAAATAAAAAGTCCCTATTTATGTACTAAATTCTCAATGACTTTTTATGAATATAGTTTTCTATGTTCTATTTTCGGTGCTGAAAATATTTTTATTAGAAGTATCACTTCTATAATATTTCTATTTAATCATAGAAGGACATCTATAAAGCCAAAAGTTTCTGTTCCCAATGATGTAATAAAATTAGCTATAGCCAGAACACTCTCACATGTTAATGGTGAAGAAGATGATGTTCAAATTATAATAATAATAAATATCTATTTTATATATATTCCTAATTTGATCATTAAGACTAACTCATAAAGTGAAGTTCCTTAAATATCACTTTATAGTAACTTCTTTTAAGAGGAAGACATCGCCAAGATTGATATGATGTAAATATTTTGATTACATCAACCTTTCAAAATGTTTTATTAAAGATTCATGGGTATAAAAATATTTCAGGAGAAAGAAAACCATATGATCATAAAATTCTCAAAAAAAATTAAATTAATAATTTTATATTTTTTTGTGTATTATATATTTCCTTTTTAAAGTCACAATGGTGAACAAATTAAAGATTTTTTTTATTATTTTCCGTTTAATTAGTCATCATCCATGATATATATTTTTTCAAAGGGGGTGTACATTTTAAATTTTTATCAAAAAACTTTTGTTTAATTTTAATTCAATGAATAGGGGTTTAAAGTCTCCATTATAATGATTATATAGATAATTATTTTTTTTTTATTTTTTTATTTTTTAATTATTTTATACTTTTCATTCTTGTTTTTTTGCTTTCCAAAAAGTGTGATAATTTTGAGTCAATGATTTATTTCCTTTTTTAATTTTTATAATTAGAATACAATATATATGAAAATGATTAGGCTTGTATTTTTTACTTAATGTATTATGTGTTTGTAGAATAAACTAATTGTAACTAAAATACTAGAGAACTGAAATTATTTTATGTAAACTCAATTATTTTATAATCCTGGGTAGATTACATCCATTAGTTTATTTTATTACTATAGTAGTGATGGACTAAAATTTTATTGATAGAGAAATATATTGATATCATCCATGGATGTGTAATTTGTTGTTGATGAAGTTACAAATGAATCCCTAATTTTTAGTATCTATCACCTGATGTTTGTTACCAAAATGACAAATAGATCCACACAATGAGTGTCATAAGTTTCACAACTGATAGAAGATAATATGAAATATTTGGATCATTTTAAATCTTTGAAACATCATATTTCTATGATCACTTTTGACTAGTTTTATTTTTTTCATGTGTTTTTAATGATAACTTCTTGGCATTTTAGGAGATACTTCCCATTGTATTATATCATCACAGATACCTTATGATAGTTCAAAATTTAAGAATTCCTTAATTACTGTAAAAATATTTACCTTATATATTGGATTAAAATATTTTTCCTAATATATTATTTAATGGTGTATATTTTTAAACCAACACTCTGATTTTATTTTTGAAACTTAAAATGATTGAAATTTTATATTTTAACTTTTTATAATACCATCATATTATTTTCATAAACATTCTATAGAAAACAATTCACTATGATATCTATATTTTATAAAGTTTATATTTACCATGAATATAATATTTTACTTTAATGTTGAATTGATTGGTAATTTTCATATATTATCAACAATATTATTGAGGAAAGGTAAAAAAATTATGTTTATTTTTAAACTATAATTCAGTACACCTCTTGTAATATCTTTTCCATTACATCATTGGGAAAAAATATAGAACCTTTAAAAGGGAATAAATTTAATGATTCATGAATGAAATAGTAGGTATTTATTGTAATTAGAAAGGAAATATGACCATTGGAATATTAATATGATTATTGGGAATACTGACCTAACCATTAAGAATAATAACCTAATTTTTGGAATAATAAATTGAACTCAAAATAGTAAAAATATTTATAAATAATATTTAAATTGATTAATTTAAAAAATTATAAATATTTAATGGTTGAATCAATATAAAACAAATATAAAAATATAAATTATTTAATTGAAATTAGTATACATAATTTCAAATTTTGAAAATTATTTTCCAAAGCATAAAATAAAAATGTATCCAATTAAAAAATATTTTAATTTTTTTTCTTTCAATTTCGATGAACTATTCAATTCAGAGTTAAATTAGATTAAAATTACAAAATATATCTTCTTTTATTCAAATATAGTTTTTTATGTCAAAGATATAACAAGTCTTTCCTTGGATATAATAAATCAATCAATATCTTAACCCAATGATACACCAATTATCAAGTATAAATGCACCCTCTCTATTCCCTTGCATAACCACACCCCCTACACTTCTTAAACCCAAATATGTAGCCCAATTAATTCTATAATGTTTCATTTTTTTACATTAGGGATGTTTTGTAGTCCTAGAATGCCTAACCATTAATGAGTTAAGGTTTTAGGAAAGGGATAGAATTCATATAAAAGATTACATTTTTCATTTTACTTCATCTCCCTTTCCCCCCTTATATTTTTCAACTCATCAATGGAGCCTCATCCCAACTCTTTCCAAGTCATTAGAATTTTTTAAATGTTAAGAAAATACTATATAAAGTTTATTTATGACACAAAAATATATTATGAATCTCTTTCCACCACTTTTGAAAATGTCTAACCAATTTTTGGTTTCATCCACCTCTGAGGAAATTTTCAAAAATTTACCTGTTACCACATACAAGGAAATTTACTTTTGATTGAGTATTATATTTTTTTTATTGTATTTAATGGTTTTGAAAGTAATTTTTAGAAAATAATATTTAAAAATATTAAAAATCAAGAAATAAAAATAGTGTGATATATTTTAATGAAAACATGAAATAAAACAATTTCACTTTCTTCAAGGGATATTAAATAAATAAAATCTAATTATTATATCTAAAAATGAAGAAATAATTAACATAATTTAATTCTGGATTCATGTTTTAATAAATATTATTTTATTTTAAAGGAATAGAAATGTTGATGAAATAAAAAGGGGCATACGATAAGAGGAATCTCAATACCAACTCTTCTATTTTAAGTTCATCACTTCCTTATTTTCTATTTTCCACATGATTCTCAAAATATGATTATATATATATTTTTCACTTCATTCAATTGTTAAATTATAAGAATATATATAATCTTACTATGTTGAATGATATCTAAACATCCTTAAGGATTATTGATAAAGTGTTTACTTTTATTTTATATCATTTATTCTTTTTATTTTTAGGGAAAATTAAATAATCCTTAATAATTAAACAGTTTAGTACCATAAATGATATTCTACCTTCGTTCTTTTGGGGAATCACCATGTGTTATTCATGAATTTATTTCTTATGAAGCTACTATTAACCCCAGTATTTTCTCATGGATTTACATGACATCTTGGATTGAGAAATGTTTCCTTTTTGACCTAAAATTCATGCTTATGAAAATTTTATAATGTGAGGGGTGGCCCCAAAATTATTACACCCTCCAATGAATTAGATGATGTTATATATCTCTTACAATGCATTGACATGATACTATTTATTTTCATAAATTTTGTTCCTTATTTGAACAAAATATTATAATGTTTAATAATTATTAATATGTCATATTCCATGAATCTTTCTTGTTATTATTACATTCTTATGATGATTATTATGTTCTTATGTTATAATCCTGACTATTATGCACACCCATATTCAATTTTTAATTATTTATCACGTTCCTTATGTTTTATTCCTCCCATTATTTTGATTTTATCTCATATTTATTTTATTTATATCCTTAGGTTTTTAAATGTACCAAGTAGAACATAAACTAATTTAGTAGAAAATAAAGTTAAATTTAAATAATTTCTATTATTTTGTAATAAGGACGTGTGAACATAACATTCAAAAGATACTCATCATATATATTTTTCATTGTATTATTATTATGTTGTTTATCTTAAGATTAGGTAATAATGAAATATAAAAAATCTATGATCACTATTGTTTACATCAAAGTAATGTTTAGTAAAATGTTTAATTATGACTAGAGACCATTCGTGAAAACCCTAGGGGTATTTCAAGATATAGGGGAAAAAATAAATTTTTAATGAAGTAAAAAATATATGGTTTTTTCATAATTAAAACCCTATATTTATAGTAAAAGTACAGGAATGATCTTCATTAAAGGCAACTTGGGGTAATAAACTAGAAAAATGATGGTCAGGTAATAACTCTATCTTCACCCATTACACAAAATTTGATCTAACTACATGTCTATGTTGACACTATTGAGAGATAGTTTTTTCTTGATTAACAAGGTATTAATAAACCTTAAGGTTCGATTCAAATATATTTTTATGATATTGAATACTTTTATTATGAAATATATTAATTGTTTATAAACAAACTAAACATAGATTCTTGGATGGGTTTTTATTGTAAAATTTTAATTTATGTATCCTATGTTCGTAAGTGTTGCACCAGATCTAAATGTGTGGGTTTTGGGGAATCTAGTTTTGTATCATCCTTGTCTTAAATCATGGATACCTATAGGTTTGGTATTTGTAATTTATATAACCATGGGAATAATTTATGTATTTATCTTTATGGGCTTACATTATATTTTAAACTTTTCTATTTTAGAAAATAGTTAGAACTAGCTGAAACAAATCAAAACAAATGTGATAGACAATGAAATGAGATTTTGAATGGAATTAAAATTGTATTGAGAGGTATATATCAAAACATCATGGAAGAAATGACCCAACTATATCGAGTTATGAATAATAACCTAAACAATTTGGAATTTCTACCTTCACCTATGAAAGAATAATTTTTCCACTGATCACTTCATTGGGAAAATAATATAAATTTTTTTAATTATATTATAATATATTTATTATGGAAAAATTTGTAAAATATATGGTAAAGATAATTTATATGTTACAGTGTTCCAAATATAAGAAATTTACTCTTGTCTTCTTCAATTTAAAATGATATTTTGATCAATGGTGGATATTGATGAATAATATAATGCGGAAATATAATGTTGATCAATGAAGTGGGAAGACCTTAAGAAGATATTTCACAACAATAATACCTCCAAAACACTTAAAAACAATGGAGATAGGATTTATAGTGATTATGTGAAATTTTTGTGAATCTATCTTAAGCTATGGGGTAAATCTCACAAGTCTTGTGAGTTACTCTTTGAGAATTGTTATAAAAAATGATTACATAAATAGATTATTTAGTTTTTTAAAACCACATCTCTAAACAGTTGTAGCTATTAGATTATTTTTTAGTTATAAATAAGTGGTTATGTGTTCTCTAAATATAGATATTGATTTTAGATAATGGTCCCATAGAAATGGTGATAAAAAATAAAGGCTGGGGTTTCTAGATAGCGGATTAAAGGATAAATAGGGAAAGAACATCCAACCACCCACATGTAAATGATTTGAAAGAAGTACCAAGTGAATTATTTTTATGGTAATAATGAAATTATTCAAGTGTAATAAAGAATTTAGTCATTTATGAATATTAAAGATACATGATGATGTGTATATTTATAAAAAGTTTGAGTCAAAGGGAATCATCAACAATGAGGATGTTACCATTATAAATCAATATATAGATATATTCCCTGAATAATTTATTTTCCTTTCAAAAGATCTTGATGTGTTTTTTTGTAATTCTACATATCATGGTGATTTTATTATCACAAACACTCATATATATGTCTAAAATTCACAATTTATGTGATTTACAACATTTAATTTGAATATCAATCAGTAGAATTCAATAAAATCATAAAGATTCATTGATACCCTGATAAAGGATTTAACAAGTTTCAATCCACCCTCTATATAATTGTAATAAACATAAAAGATACTTTGAAGGAATTATAATTAAGTGGTGGTTCCCATGATTGAAGTTGGTGATGTGTAGAGAGAATTTTCCGAATGGTGACGGGAACCAACCGACCAATTCTACGGTGAAAGACACAGGATATGTCTAGAAGACCCAATGAAATTATAGTGGATTTTATTGATCCTGCTAGTGGTGAAGGTTGATTCATTATCATCTTGACTTAGTCAACCAGCTAGTCAGTGCCAATTTGAGAATCAAATATTCTTCTAGATAGCCCATAGTCTACCCAGTAGAGGCAACCTAGTAAGTAGTGTCTTTAAAACACTACGGAAAAAATGGGTATTTGCGACGGGATTTATTCCCGTCGCAAATAGCCCTGTTAAAAACTTATTTGCGACGGGGGTATTTGCCCGTCGCAAATAAGTAGCCTTTTGCGACGGGATAGCTTTCCACGTCGCAAAAGGACTGGCGCCCTTTTCCCGCCAAATCGCGGGAAACATATTTGCGACGGGGGAATATTCCCGTCGCAAATAACCGGCGGCGGTAAAAGGTATTTGCGACGGGAATATTCCCCCGTCGCAAATAGTATGTCGGCAGGTGGTTATTTGTGACGGGACCCGTCGAAAATAACTATTTAACCGTTGACCGTAATAAATGATGGCTAAGGTATTTGCGACGGTGCCCGTCACAAATACTAGTATTTGCGACGGGTATCCCGTCGCAAATAATCTAACCTATAAATACCCCCATCCGTTTTTTTCAAATCATTCTCAAACTCCATCTTCTTCTTCTCTCAAAATTTTATTTCTAAATTTTAGTTTTTTTTCAAGTTTAATTTTTTTCTCCGGAGTTGATATTAAAGTTTTGAAGAACGATCAGAGATCAACCTCAGATCAATTTTCAAGGTATTTATATTCATTTTAATTTAATATTTATTTTTAATGTTTTATTAGTTTCAATTATTCTTAATTAGTTGTAATTTAATTATGTTTACATTGTTTTATTACTTAATAATTAGTAATAAATACCAATAATTAGGAATAATAACATTATTACATTATTAGTATATTTTATTATTAATATTAAAATAATATAATTTTTTATATATATACAATTCTCTTTTCATCTGTGTGTTTGCTGTCTCCACATGTATTATTTGTATATGGAGATAGAAAACACACAGATGAAAGGAGAATTGTATATAAATTAGACAATTATATTATTTTAATATTAATAGTAAAATATACTAATAATGTTATTATTCCTAATTATTTGTAATTATTCCTAATTATTGGTAATTATTTATTTAATTACTCATAATTAGGAACAATTACCAATAATTATCAATATTAGGAATAATTATTAATAATTAGTAATAATTACCAATAATTAGTAATAATTACCAATAATTAGTAATAATTACCAATAATTAGTAATAATTACCAATAATTAGTAATAATTAGTAATAATTATCAATAATTAGTAATAATTAGTAATAATTACTAATAATTACCACTAATTAGTAATAATTAGGAATAATTACCAATAATTACCAATAATTAGGAATAATTAGTAATAATTAGTAATAATTAGTAATAATTAGTAGTAATTAGTAATAATTAGTAATAATTAGTAATAATTAGTATTAATTAGTAATAATTAGTAATAATTAGTAATAATTAGTAATAATTAGTAATAATTAGTAATAATTAGTAATAATTAGTAATAATTAGTAATAATTAGTAATAATTAGTAATAATTAGTAATAATTAGTAATAATTAGTAATAATTAGTAATAATTAGCAATAATTAGCAATAATTACCAATAATTAGTAATAATTAGTAATAATTAAGAATAATTATCAATAATTAGTAATAATTAGTAATAATTAAGAATAATTATCAATAATTACCGGTAAATAGTAATAATTACCAATAATTATAAATAATTACCAATAATTAGTAATAATTACCAATAATTAGTAATAATTACCAATAATTACCAATAATTACCATTAATTACCAATAATTACCAATAATGACCAATAATTACCATTAATGACCAATAATTACCCATAATGACCAATAATTAGTAATAATTAGTAATAATTATCAATAATTAGTAATAATTAGGAATAATTAGTAATAATTTGTAATAATTAGTAATAATTACCAATAATTAGTAATAATTACCAATAATTAGTAATAATTAACAATAATTATTAATAATTACCAATAATTAGTAATAATTACCAATAATTACCAATAATTAGTAATAATTTCCAATAATTAGTAATAATTAGTAATAATTACCAATAATTAGTAATAATTAGTAATAATTACCAATAATTAGTAATAATTAATAATAATTAGTAATAATTAGTAATAATTACCAATAATAAGTAATAATTACCAATAATTACCAATAATTAGTAATAATTACCAATAATTAGTAATAATTACCAATAATTACCAATAATTAGTAATAATTACCAATAATTAGTAATAATTAGTAGTTATTAGTAATAATTAATAATAATTAGTAATAATTAGTAATAATTAGTATTAATTACCAATAATTAGTAATAATTAATAATAATTAGTAATAATTAGTAATAATTACTAATAATTACCATTAATTAGTAATAATTACCAATAATTAGTAATACTTAACAATAATTAGTAATACTTACCAATAATTAGGAATAATTACCAATAATTACCAATAATTAGTAATAATTAGTAATAATTAGTAATAATTACCAATAATTACCAATAATTAGTAATAATTAGTAATAATTAGTAATAATTAGTAATAATTAGTAATAATTACCAATAATTACCAATAATTAGTAATAATTAGTAATAATTAGTAATAATTAGTAATAATTACCAATAATTAGTAATAATTACCAATAATTAGTAATAATTAACAATAATTATTAATAATTACCAATAATTAGTAATAATTACCAATAATTACCAATAATTAGTAATAATTACCAATAATTACCAACAATTAGTAATAATTAGTAATAATTACCAATAATTAGTAATAATTAGTAATAATTACCAATAATTAGTAATAATTACCAATAATTAGTAATAATTAATAATAATTAGTAATAATTAGTAATAATTAATAATAATTAATAAAAATTACCAATAATTATTAATAATTACCAATAATTAGTAATACTTAACAATAATTAGTAATACTTACCAATAATTAGGAATAATTACCGGTAAATAGTAATAATTAGTAATAATTACCAATAACTAGTAATAATTAGTAATAATTAGTAATAATTACCAATAATTAGTAATAATTACCAATAATTAGTAATAATTAATAATAATTAGTAATAATTAGTAATAATTAATAATAATTAATAATAATTACCAATAATTAGTAATAATTACCAATAATTAGTAATACTTAACAATAATTAGTAATACTTACCAATAATTAGGAATAATTACCGGTAAATAGTAATAATGAGTAATAATTAGAAATAATTACCAATAATTAGTAATAATTACCAATAATTACCAATAATTACCAATAATTAGTAATAATTACCAATAATTAGTAATAAGTACCGATAATTACCAATAATTACTAATAATTACCAATAATTAGTAATAATTACCAATAATTAGTATTAATTAGTAATAATTGACAATAATTGGTAATAATTAATAATAATTACCAATAATTAGTAATAATTAGTAATAATTAGTAATAATTACCAATAATATTAGTACTATGAAAATAATAAAAAATTTATATAATATTAAAATTATCAATATTTGTAACATGTTTTGCTTTATTCTCAACATATTTAATTCTTAAAGGGTTAATTTTTAGGTCTATCTCAATAAAAATTTTGCGTCAGTCGTGTATGATCTAAACTCTATAATTATCCTAGCTTGAGTTTTTTTTCTAACAAATTATTCAAAACCAGTAATGCTTTTATATTTTATAGAGAAATATGGAACAACGAGGTCGTCAACAATCATTATTAGGTGACCTCATATGGATAAATCAACGTAGAAATCCAAACGGTTATAGTTTAAATCCAGTATATGTAGAGGTTGTGGAGACTTTTTTATCATTTGCGGCATCAAATCAAAAATTTGTTTCAGAAGGAAAAATAAAATGTCCTTGCAGAAAATGTGCATTGAGAACATTTGACACGTTTGACAAAGTGGGAGAACATCTCTTGCGTTTTGGTTTTCAACCAGATTATGTTTTTTGGTATCAACACGGTGAACGCAGTTCCAGAGTAGGTGATACCAACTTGATTCCAGATCCATCCCGGTTTCAAGATTTAGTACATGATGTTGCAGGTTCATCTGTTCAACATACAGAAACTCCGGCTGATATAGCTTCAAATCCTGAGTTGGAACCGTCTGAATTTTATGAGTTATTGAAGTCTGCTGAGGATGCATTATATCCTGGATGCAAGATGAGAAAATTAGAAGCAGTTGCAAAATTTATGGCTATCAAATCAGATAACGGAATTTCAAACACCTGTTTTGACCAGATATTTTCTTTTCTTAAAACACTGTTACCCGAAGGAAATGTTTTACCTGCAAATTACTATGAGAGTAAGAGGCTGGTTCGAAATTTGGGACTTACTTGTCAGAAGATTCATGCATGTTCAAATGACTGCATTTTATATTTTGGGGAAAATGAGTCGTTGGATAGTTGTCCCACATGTGGGCAACTGAGTTATAAAGAAGGACAATACGGGAAGTCTGGTTTGATTCCTGTAAAACAGTTGAGATATTTTCCGCTTACATCCAGACTCCAGCGTTTATTCATGTCTAAGAATATAGCGACAATGATGTCATGGCATAAAGAAAATATTTCAACCGATAAAAGCTTGAATCATCCAACTGATGGTGATTCATGGAAACATTTTGATAGAGTGCATCCATCCTTTGCTTTAGAAGCTAGAAATGTTCGACTGGGCCTTTCCACTGATGGTTTCTGTCCGTTTGGATCTTATGGTAGTCAATATTAATGTTGGCCTGTTTTTTTTAACTTCGTACAATATACCTCCATGGATGTTGATGAAGGAGCCATATATCTTTTTGACTTTACAAATTCCAGGACATCCGAAGAAAAATATTGATGTTTATTTGAAACCATTGATTGATGAATTAAATTTATTGTGGAGTACTGGTGTCAGTACATATGATGTTGCAACGAAATAGAATTTCATACTGAGAGCAGCATTGATGTGGACAATAAGTGAATTCCCGGCTTATGGGATGTTATCTGGATGGAGTACACATGGTCAGAAATCATGTCCTTACTATATGGGAGAGAACAAAGCATTTATGCTCATTCACGGAAAGAAACCTTGTTATTTTGACTGTCATCGCAGATTTCTTCCAGCTGATCATCCTTTTCACAGAAACAGATCTCATTTCGGAAAAGGAGTAGTTGAAATGGATGGACCTCCAAAAATGCTATCAGGTTCGGAGTTAAAATCAGTTGTATATTCATTACCTCCCATCACTTTTGGTCCCACAATAAACCAACAGAAAATTTCTGGTTTTGGGAAAGAACACAATTGGATTAAACGTAGCATATTTTGGGATTTGCCATATTGGTCTGATTTTTTGGTCCGACACATGTTAGATGTCATGAATATTGAGAAGAACTGTTTTGATAATTTGTTTCATATAGTTTTGGATATGTCAGGAAAGAGCAAAGACAATGTAAATGCACGTTTAGATCTTGCCCAAATTTGTAGGCGTCCAGAATTGGAACTGTTTGAGAATGTCAGAACAGAAAGGTTACTGAAACCAAAATCATCTTATACACTGTCTAAAGAAAACCGTTTATTATTTTTTCAGTGGATTGCAGATTTGAGACTTCCAGATGGTTGTGCTTCCGATTTGGGTAGATGTGTAAAGAATGGTCATATTACTGGATTAAAAAGTCATGAATGTCATGTTATAATGGAAAGAATTCTACCCATTAGATTAAGAGGTCTATTGAATTCTGTGATTTGGGATTCCATAACAGACATGTCTCATTTTTTTGGGAAATTTGTGTGGCTACAGCAGATTATGATGCTATAGGAAAACTTGAAAAAGATGTTGTTGTAATTATATGTAAACTGGAAAAAATATTTCCGCCATCTTTCTTCGACTCAATGGAACATTTGATGTTACATTTTCCATATGAAGCCAAATGTGGAGGTCCAGTACAGTTTCGATGGATGTACCCATTTGAAAGATGCATGAAAAAATTGAAAAGAAAAGTACGTAACAAAGCATCTGTTGAAGGATCTATTGCAGAAGCTTATTTTCAAGAGGAAATATCTTTTTTCTGCTCCCATTATTTTGAATCTGAGTATCCTTCAAAACACAACCGAATGGGACGAAACGAGAGGAATATTGATGAAATCGACAATCAATTATCTGTTTTCAACCAGTCAGAGCTTTGTTTTGGTGGAGTTTATGAACGCTAGCTTTCAGATGATGAACATCATAGAGCTCATATATATGTTCTGCTCAACTGTGAAGAGATGACATCAGTTGTACTGTAAGTGTTTATATCACTTATTCTATCATTTATGTTACAGTAAATAACTTTGGTTTTTATAGGTTGTATCATAATCATATCAAGAAACAAATTCCACAAATTACCGCAGCTGCTCTCGAAGAACGTCGACTGAAAAATTTCTCTCAGTGGTTTCAAAAACTGGTAACATAAATTCTTTATCTTTTAGCAACTCATTCAATGTATAGTTTACTATATTGATAATTATTTCACAAATTTTCAGGTGTCTCGACATGCTGATAAAATTGACAAACGGCTGTGTGTATTGAGTAACCCACCTTCCAAACTTGTTAAAACTTATAATGCATATGTGGTGAATGGATTTCGATTCCACACACATGCATATGGAGAATCGAAAAAAACAATGAACAGTGGAGTTAGCTTGAGAGGATGTCATCATCGAGAAAATGAAGTTGACTTTTATGACATACTTGATGAAATCATTGAACTCTGTTATCTTGGACAACATTACATAGCCATGTTCAAATGTCGGTGGTTGGATACAGAGAGAGGCGTGTGTGTTCATCCGACTCATGGAATCATCGATATGAAATGTAAAAGTGTTCTCGTAGTAAATGAACCATTCTTATTGGCTCAACAGGCACATCAAGTTTATTACGCAAAGTACTGTGATACATCAAGAGAGTTGACTGATTGGTGGAGTGTAATAAAAATCAAAATTCGAGACAATCAGTTTAGTCAAAGTGAATGTGCTTTCACTAATGTGCAAAGAATTGATGTTTTTCAAGAGAGTACTCAAAATCAATATTTTTTACAAAGAGACATGAGTATCGATGACGACACCCCACATTTAAGAGTCGGTGATGACGATGATGTTAATGATGTCACATATGAATTTGAAATGGTAAGAGATGAAGCAACTGTAACTCGAATGGATATCGATGATGTTGAGGAGGAATATGAAGATGACATTGACATATATGAAGATGATGATGAAGATGAACACTGATAGAATTCCATGGTATTTATATACAATCATAATATGTATATATGTATATATAATAGTAATTATCAACTATTTGCTAACAACATTAACATTTTCTGTTTCAGATGGACGATGCCACATTTCGTGAGTTGGCGGATGCTGATCTGTCTTTCGATGCAGATGAGTTGCTGGCAGATGACCCCCCTCAGCCTGCAGGTGCTCTAGGGAGTATGCGGAGGGGGCGCGGTCTTGCACGATTTATGATTCCTGACCCCTTCCCTGAGCGACGTCCACGTCTTGGGTTTGATCCACGCACACGGAGGTGTGATAACCTGTGTGATAACCTGTGTGATAACCTGTGGATTTGACTAAGATTTCATTAATCTATTCACATAATAAATGTTTATTATTTTTACAGTTTTCTGCATATAGCAGTCGGACAGGGCAACGCTATTTTGCACAACTATTTCTCTCAGTCGTGGACCACATGGGAGTAGATTCCCATTGATGTGCAGCAGGCCATGTTCGGCCATTGGTTGGTACATACGTAAATAAATAATTTTTATTTTGAAAATTATTTCATTTCTAACTTGATATTTTGATTTATTTGTAGGGTTTATGGTATCCGATCGAGGATACCATGCGTGACGCCATCCATGAGGCATGGGAGGTGGCCATGCGTGATCGCCTTCGTCAGTTTTTGCACAATTTAAGAAAAGCTGTGATGAAGAAAGCATGAGTGTCAGATTTTGACGAGTCATGTAGAGCACACCGACCAGAGTACATTTCATCCCATGTATGGGATGGATTATGTGCGCACTGGTTGAGTGGTGCCTTTCAGAGGAGATCATCGGTGGGGAGGCAGAATCGAGGGAGACAGGAGGTGACTCATCGAGCTGGGAGTCGTTCTTTCAGTACTCATAGACAGCATCTGGTACGTACATTATTTATAAATATTTTATATAACTATAAATATTAACAGTTTATTTTTTATTCTTATAGGCAGTCGAGCACCCCAATATTACGGAGTACGACGTATATCGGAGGATGTATAGTGATCCTGCTACTAGGGAGCTCAGAGGTGATCTTCAGCATCACATCGTGGTGAGTATTATATGTTTTCAAGTTTAAAAATTAACTGTATATAATATATTCACAATTTTAATTTTAAATTGCAACTACAGGAGTCATATGAGGCCACAGCGTCACAGGCCCGGCCTGAGAGTCAGGCCGAGTCATCAGATCAGACCACTGGCCGTCAGTTTGATGAGGCGGCATGGATGCAGGCCACCCAGTATGCCATCGAGAAGGGCCGGGTAGTTGGTATTAGCTCTCGACTGACTCCTGGAGATTATTATGGCAGTGCTGTGATGTCGGCGTCCAGCTCGAGAGGAGCTCGTGCATCTTCTTCTGCTACACAGTATGATGATCAATTGCGATCTCAGACTGCACTGATAGAGAGTCTCCGACAGGAGCAGGAGCAGATGCGTCAGCAGCATGAGGAGGACCGTTGATGCCAGCAGCAGCTGTACGAGGAGCAGACGAGTCGGTGGCAGCAGCAACATCAGGAGCAGATGGAGTACATGCGCCGACTCACTCATGCTTTAGGGATGGAGTTTCCTCCACCACCATCTACAGATCCCCCCTACCCCCCTCCTTCAGATTAGAGTTTGTATTTATGTTATAAAATTTGTGAAATCAAAATCTGTTTTTTTTCTATTCGTAGTTTCTGACTCATTATAAAATATTAATTAATATTCTATTATTTTTTATTTTTGAATTATAATTCTATTATTATTATATTAATTAAAATAATTTATTATTTTTATTTGTGAATTATAATTCTATTATTATATTAATTAAAATCATTTATTAATATTTTATTATTTTTTATTTTTGAAATATAATTGGATTATTATTATATTAATTAAAATAATTTATTAACAATTTATTTATTTTATTTTTTTTATAGTATTTGCGATGGGATACTATTCCCGTCACAAATAGTATTATTTTTTTTTATTTTTTTAAAAAAGTTGTTGCGACGGGGCCCGTTGCAACAGGTATTTGCGACGGGGCCCGTTGCAAATAGTTTTTTTACAAATATACGGAGTACTAGTTGCGACGGGGATTCTCCCCGTCGCGGAAAAAGGCTTTAGCTATGGGCCCATCGCAAAATACTATTATTGCGACACCGTTTTCAGCAACGGGTCATTTGAGACAGGCCCCCGTCGCAAAAGGCCATTTGCGACGGGATCCCGTCGCAAATACCTGTTTTTCTAGTAGTGAAACAGTATCTTGGAGAATAAATTAATTATGGTCAATAAGATCAAAATATTGGTCTTCTTTAGTTTCAAGACACTTAGTTAATTTAAAAAGATTTACGTAACTCTAAAATCCTATAAAAGGATTACAATGGAACCTTAGAAGCTTACCTTGATAATTGTATCTCTAATCAATATGTTCCATAGATCCAAATCGATGATGAATTACTAAAATTAGAATTCTTCACAATGAGCCTTTAGAGTTTTCAATTACATAAAGGCTATCCGACCATAACTCAAATATCCCATAATGTATTGTATTCATCCATCCAAAGTGATTTTTGAGAGGCTTTTAATGGGTTTGTTGAATGTAAACCTCTATATTCTCAATCAACATTCTTCAATAATTCTCATTCTGAAAAAGTGAGGGTTTAGTTTCTTGAATATAGGTTAATACTGAAAGGGTTCTCAAAAACCAAAATTATGAGAGATAAGTTTCTTAATGACCACTAATGTCAATGGATTTATACTATTGAACTATTCAGTCAAGGGGTGGACATGTAAGGGCACAAAAATTGTTATTCCTATGCTCATTGTTAATTATTCATACTATCTATTTATTTGTTCTATATATTATTTTTAACGTTGATTCTCAAACTTGTATGAATTTGGTTTATTCATTTCCATGATTAAATTTCATTTATATTATATTTATAAAATAAAATTGAATTTATCAACTTTTATTTAATTTATGTCGTGACCTATTATTGTATTTTCATTAAATTTTTATAAGTGGAAGTTATCACCTCTTTCTATAACCATTGATAGAAAATTGGTATCAAATGAGTTATTTTTAAAAAAAATTCAAATTTTTAATTCAAAATTTTTAATTACTAAATGATGACATATATTAATTTTATTATGAATTCTAATTCCAGTTAACATGTTTCTATTTTTAAAGGAATCCACTATTCATATTTGTAGAATCATATGTAAACCTTTCATGGTAATATTAGTTGTGCCATATGGAAAATTGGTAATGAATAATTATTTTCCCACTAATGAATCTTAAAAAGAATGGAATATTAGATGATTTTAACAATTTTGAACTTCATATAAAAGCTAAAAATGCTTTCAATTAAGGTCTTGATAGAAATGAATTCATTCATTTAACTTTCTCCAAAATAACTTATAAAAATTTAAAATTATTAGAATTCACAAATGAAGGTAGGAATAAAGTAAAGCACACTTGATTAGATGTGTAACATAAAGATTTTTAATGTATCAAAATATATTATATTGAATCCATTTTAATAATTTTTATGAGGTTTATTGACATATGCAATTGTAGAGAGTCCCTATATGAGGAATTTCCTCCCAAAAATTTTCATAAAAAATCATTGTGTTTTACCTCAATTATAGGCTCCCAAATTCATATCCATTCAAGTAGAAAATTTTATGAAAATGATGATGGTTTAGGATCTCATTAAATTTTTTGTGACATATGATATCATGATGAAATGAAAATATAAAAATGATAAAAATTAATTAAAATAAGTCTAGAAAACTATAACCTTCAATGATACCAATATATGAACCATACCATGTTACGGAACAGGAATATAATACACATTCCATTAACCTGAATGTATTATTCCAAAATAAGAATGTCTATAAGAGATCCAAATATTTAAACAAAAAGGGGGAAATTGAAGTGACATTCTATGAATATAAAAACTAAAGGTCACATTAAGTTGGAGTTTCCCATCTAAAAGAAAAATCTGAAAAGGAAATAAACTTCTAAATAAGGCTCTAAAAGTCATAATGCGGACAACAAGTGTTGAATCTATGGATTCAATATAATAATATACTTCATATGACATAATACTAATGTTTATTAAGGTGCATGGTTTTGAATACATTAGGTTTAGTACTCCCATTAATATTTCCTCCACTCCTTATTCTTCTCCCAATTATTCTCCTCTCCCTTTTTATTTTTTATCCTCTAGTCACCTAAATCACGATGATATAATTTTTTTTCATAATAAACTAGAAAATGGATATCATAAAATCTCATATTTTTACATAGAACCTCAAATGAATCATAATAATGTTGTCGAAGAAAAATTATTTCTAAAAAAAAAATTATACCGTTCAATGAAATGGAAGAACTAATCATGAAAGCCAAAAATCAACAGAATGTAAATAATTTTGAATGCACTATTATATATCTCATTAAATACTTTTCAAAATCCATATATGGAGAATATAATTAGAATATTATTTTCTGATATCATAAAATTATAATGATTGGGTTGGACTTCATTTCTATATTCATGCAAAAACCACTATGGATCTATCAAAGACTAATTTTATTACCGAATTATCACAATATAAAAATTTTAATTATTGAAAAATAATAATACATTTAATATATGACTGTGATAGAAAATAATTAAAGGTATGGGAGATCATTTTAAATGTACCTTTCTTCTAATTTTTAAAAAATAAAACCCCACACCATGAAAATATTGAATCAGAATATATTTATTGGATAACACAAGTGGATAAAGGTTTGAGTGCATAATAAAACCTTTTATAGTTTTTTTTAATTGGAAACTTTTCTTTGGTGTAAAAACCCAGAAGCATTGTGGATATGAAATAGAAATTTCTTAAGACATATTTGTTGAGACCTAACTAAATTCAATGAAATTGATAAACTAGATGGATATCAGGCCACATCCATTGATGATTATTAAGTTAAGATAATTGGTTAAAGGAATAGTTGTTTTTATAACTCAACCTTTACTAAACAAATTATTCAAAAAAGTCATGAATAAAAATTTACTAAAAACTAGTCGATTTAGGGATAACAGTTTAAAAATAATTATGACAATGTATTTTGAAAAGTTGATAATTAAATAGAAAAACATTTATTTAACTCATTATGATTATTAAATGTTTAAAAATAAATCTAAAATCTATTTATTACACAAAACAAAATGTTTGGGTTAATAAGTGAGTAAGACCTTGATTTGGAATATACTCCGTGGTCATTAGTGCACACTATATCTTATCAAACTCAACCATTAACAACTACTATGAGATCTTCCCAAATTTCATTTCAAATATTACATGGGATTTGGGAAATTTCAATATAGAAAGAAACAAAAATAATAATTTAAAACCAAAAAAGGTATTTACTATTTAAAATTTATTTAATTATTTAAATTGTCCATTTATTTCCATATTAAATTGAAATTTTAAGATAAATATACTATAATTTTTTTACATGCTAAAAAATTTACAACATTCATATGGGGATATTTCATAACACATAAAAGTGAATATTTTGTAGCCTTAATGAATTGTTCATAAATTATTGAAATTGAAAAGGTTTTCAAATTAATTCAATTCACAGTGATCTTGGTAGAGATTTTGATAACAGGAGATTTAATTACTTGTATTATTTAAAAGGATATAATCAATATTTTTCATAAAATCATACCCCTTAACAAAATAGAGTATTAAAGATGAAATATTTAACAATATAGGAAATTAATTGAACTCTTATAAATATATTCTGTTTTAAAACGTTTTTGGACCAAGTTTATGAATACTTCATGGTATATCATTAATTTCATTCTCATAAGTCCTTAACTTAAGAAACCACCTTATGAAATTTGGATTAAGAAAAAACCCAAAGTCATCTTTTTAATGATTTTTTTTGAAATTGATTTATTTTAAACACGAATGAAAATATTGTTAAATTCGATTCAAAACCCAATTAGGGTGTTATTAACTGGTACTCCAACCCAATAAAGTAATACTAAGTATTTTAAAATAGGACTAAAATGTTTGAATAATCAGTTCATCTTGTATTTGATAAAAATTTTCTAATAAATTTTTTTAATTTTTTTAATGTTGATTTTTGTTATCCTTTTTAGACTAATTTGTTTTGAAAAAAACAATAATCTCTTTTAAATTATATTCGTAATTTTTTTAATAAAATATAATGATCCAAACCATGAAAATTTCGTTGGATATTTACAAAGAGGAACTAATTCTAATTGATAATTCTTAAATGATATTATAAGACTAGCTGTTGTCTCTCACCTTGAAACCCAAAATCATAATGATTCCCATAACTAGGAAAACCGTGTACTTTAAATGAAATAGGAACTAAATAAATGAACTATTAATTATGAATGGAATCTTATGTAAAGTCATTTAGATTATTCCATTATAGGCTCTAAATAGGTTTATAGAAATAAGATACATTAGTATGTTTAAATAATTTGAAAGCAAGATTTTTTTGGTTGAAAAATGTTCTAAAAAAGAAGGAATATACTATGGTGATAACTTTTCACATATCACTAAGTTATAATAAATTTTAATCTTATTATAATAATCCAATAATCTTAATTGAAAACAATTTTAAATATATTTCAAAAGTTATTTTCAAGATGATTTTATATCCCATAATGTTTTCGTGGAACAATAAATAGGTTTTAAAATTATCTAATTCCAAATTACATTTTCAAACATTCAAACCCTTTTTATGGTTTAATACAAGCCCCTAGGGCATGGTATGAAAACCATTATAAATATCTTATTTTAAATGTGTTTAAATATGTAAAATACAATTCAAATAAAATTTTAAAACTAATCTCAAATTATTTTTTACTCATTCAAATTTATGTCAAATATGTGATTTGAAAAACCACAAATTAAAATATTTAATTATTTTTACGATTTAATAAAAATATAATTTCAAATGAGATTCATAGGGAACTCAAATTAACCATTAGTTTTTAACTTTCTCAAAGAAATGATAATGATGTTTTAAACTAATAAAAATACAGCATTGTAATCTTAAATCGATAAAAAATGGATCAGGCTAAGGAAATTTTCATGCCCATGAGTATTATATGATAGTTAGCATTACATATAGATGGTAAAATGGTTAAATAAATTATAGAGGTATTATTAGATGTATACTTTACCTTATTGTGACCGAGCCTGATATCATGTTCAATGTTTTTCATTGTGTCCATTTTCAATCAAATCCTATGTAATCACATTTTAAATCTATTAATTAATTTTTTTTATTTAAAAATAATGAAGAATATCATTTTATATTTACCAAAATGAACATATTTTTAATTAACTACTTTTTTATTTTAATTTCTTAGGATACATAATATCTTGGTAAAGAACTAATATAAAATGACATCTTTTTGGAGAATACCTCATATCAAAGAGTAGACTAAAAAAGAATTATGTTTCTATTTTTTCAGTTGATGTGAAATAAATAGATTTTGAGTGTTTTTTCATCAATATTATATGGATAAGACACACTTCCTTGTATTTTGGGACTATATTTGACCATATATTTATCAACTGTGATAATATATGTTCTATAAATATCTCTAAAAAGCATATCCATCACTCGCACACCAAACACATTGATCATGGACATGCTTTATCTGGAGTGAACTTCCAAAAAGGTGATATGTTATTGTATTTAGTCATTATTTAATATCAATTCATTGGTATTTTCATCTAACCTATATCCCTTGATCGTTTCATTTGATCAATTGACATCTTGAGTTTTATTTTTAAATTCTTTTATCAAAACACTTTTTAAAACATAAATTCCATGTTTTAATGTTTTTTTTATCTAAGTAATGATCCCTTTATCTCTCCTATGATATCATATTATGAGGATAAATAACACTTTTAAATTCTAAAATTTAACTGAAAAAAGATCTTATTTTACAAATTAATCATTTCTAAATATTTTCTCTAATTTTAAAATATTAATAATTTACTTTCTAAAATTATATACTTTTTATAATATTAATTTTGTATTTAAACTAACTTTTGATACTTTTGATTTTCAAATTGGTTCAAAATTATTTATCAAAACTCCTAAATGTAATTATTTCTATACTTATTTTTTAATAAAAAGATTTAATTTTTACATTCTTAAATACGATTAAGCGTGAGTAAAATTATTTATATATACTTACCTCTCTAAATTTTTTCTTAAATTGTTACTAATGTTATAAAAACTGAGGAAATATTATAAAATACTGTTCATATAAAATGAATTTATTTATCAATATATTTTCATTGAAAAAATAAATCAATCGATATAAATTCATATATGGAAGAAGAGTGATTTCATGGGGATGTTATATAAAATATAATTTCCTTTTTCTTCTTCTTATTTTCTTCTTAATCTTTCTTTATATTTCTTTTCTTCAATTATTTTATTTTTTCTCCCGTGATACTGTTTTTTTCTCTCTTCATTAATCATTCCCATATCTCTCTCTCTATTGAACAAATTATTTTGGGAGTTTTTAAAATAAGAAGCGGTTTTTCAAAATAATTTGTTTCTCTTTTTCCTTTACCTTTTGTTTTTAACTTTTCTTTTTCATTCCTTTCTCTAGTGGTTATATTTTTTGGGGGAGTTTAAAAGTTACAAGGTTTTTTTGAAAATTATGTTTTTCTTTTTAAATGTTTTTCTCTCTTAATCGCATTTTTCAAAATTTATTATCCCTTTATAATTTCTTCAAAATAATTCCTAATATTATTCTTACCCTAGTTTTTATATATTTTCGATAATCACACATGTGGAGAAATTTTTGAAAAAGGAAAAGTGGGTATAATTTTACAATGGATTTAATGTTTGTTAAAAACTATTTTCACCAAGGTGAAGTGGTTCTTAAATTTATAAATTATTTTTTATTATTATCTATGAAAAAAATATTCTCTAAAAGGGTTATATTTGAAAATTATCATTATTTATTTATCTCACAATTATTAATATGTTTACTCCTTTTTCTCATTGAATATCTTTTTAAAAATATAAAATACGTTTTTATCTATTTCGATGTTGTTTTTAACTTAATTTTTCAATTTTATGTTAAGTTATTATCATCACAACATTGGGGATATTTTTTAACTTACTCTTGAATTTTATTTTAATGATAAAAATACTCACATATTTTTCAAACATTTTCAATTTATGCGTTTTTCAGTTCTTACTTTGAATATAAATTATGGGAATCGAATCGAATCTTAATGATTATTTAAAGGCACGATAAATGTTTTTTCATGTATCAATGAATAATTTATTCCCTAAAAATAAAATTTTATGATCTATAATATGTGTTAAAATTAAGTGGAGGTGGCCATGGTTGAAGCTAGTGAAGTGTAGATGGTATCGACTAGATGATGGCATGGTTGGAGTAACAGAAAAATGTAAAACGACCCACTAGACAGCCTATGGAGTCCCACTAACCATCCCGAGGTTAATGCCGAATGAATTTCCTCCAAAATAATCCCACCATCTCATCGATGCTGGTTTACCACCTAGCTAATGCTACTTCCAAAACCAAGGATTTCCACAGGCAACCCAGTGGTCACCTTGTAGTGGCTACTAGGTAACTGGTGAGTTTGTAGTAGCAGTATGTAGAAAGCATTAATTATTGTAAAATAATCATAACTATGGTCTTATAATGAATGATTAATCAAAAAAATATTTTAGGTTTCAAAACCTCTTAGATCCTATAAAATAACTCCTTTGTAACCCTAGAAACGTACCTTGAAAACACATTCTCCCATAAACTTTCTCTCCAGATCTGAATCAGTGAATTAAATCTACATATCTCATTATTCTCAGATAATATTCCTTTTTATAAATTCCATAAAGTACCTCAACCTTCCTCTAAAATATGCCATTATCAATGTTATTCATCCATATGAAGATATTTTTGAGTCACTTCTAATGGGTCTACCTAAAAACCTCTCTCCTATCAACCAAATTTATTCAATATTTAATATTCATAAAAGTGTTAGATGGGTTCCTTGTCTATCGATGAAGATTATAAGGGTGATATAAAACCACAATTGTGAGGGATGGGTTTCTTTATTCCAACTATGATCAAGGGATTTATTCTATTCAATTATTTATTTGATGGGTGGAGATGTAAGGGTACACATCATGTTATTTGAAAACTCATTATCAATTTTATTTTCTTGGTATTTACTATTTTTAAATTTACTTTTGACATCGATTCGTATACATGCATAAATTTAGTTTGATCATTTCTATGCTTATGTTACATTGATACCATCTTTATAAACATTGTCCAAATTTATTAAATTTCCTTTAATCTATTTCTCACTTTAACATTATATTTTTCTGTAAATTTTTCAAAGGGAAATTCACCCCTATTTCAAAATCATTAAACAATAGAGTTTCTCAATAGAACTTGTACTCAGAGAAACCAAAATATTGAATATACCATATAGTGTAGCCCTGATAAAACTAGAGTGGATAAATTAGAATCTAAATGTGCATTTAGATAAATGTTCCACATACATTAGTACATTACCATTGGGTATGTCAGTTTTCATTATCAAGAATAAGGGAAGATCTATATGGAAATTCATTGAATACTATTATCTCAAAATTTTCACCACATGGAATAATTATACACTACTAAGGAATTCTGACATGTTCAATCTACTTTGTGGAGTTCGGTACTTTTCAATGGTGTATCTTCATTCAAAATATTTTTAACTGAAGGTTATGAAATAAGTTATTGAAAATATAACATTTCGTATGAGGTACGAATAGATCAAATTTATAGTGATACCTTTGAACCTAATAATTTCATTGAAGTCATCATAAAAGTAATGAAAATTGTGTTTATAGACTACCTAGATAAATTATAAAAGCATCTATGTATTATTATAGAAAATTTAATGATGTATAATTTTTATGATATGTTCTACAAGTTTGACTTTTGGATGTAGGAATTCACAATCTTATAGAAGGTTATCATGAGTGAAAGAATTATTGTGGACCAGTCAATGTCAATGGAAGTTGAGGAATGAACCTGGACCACGTGTTTCATGAATATATATTGTTTTATTGGATTATATACGTACTAAAAACACATTATGATAAGATTCTCATGATTTTGTATCCCAAATACTAAGTTAACATGGATTGTGTAAGATATTTCTGGATAGAATAACATGAGGAAATCATTATATAGATGAATAATGTTTTAATCACAATAATTGTACTCTCACTCTACATAAGTGGAGAATTATTTATGTTATACAGTGATTCTTCGAAAAATTTCTTGGGTTGTGTACTCCAAGAAAATGATAAATTGAAAACATATTCCTCAAAAATAATTAAATATTCATGATCAAAACTAAATGATGCATGATCTATAGTAAATAATTGAATCCTTTTTATTGATGATTTGTAGGCACTATCCCTAAAGAATTAAGTGTAACAAATAAATTTAATAGAATAATTTAATGTTTATATTTACACAGAAGGCGATGGATATGTTCCAACAATGATTTTTGGAGTTAGTCAAAGACAATTATTGAACAATTCACTACCATAATCAAAAATCAAACAAGGTTTACAATTCTCTAATAAAAAAGGGACCAGCTAATGTATCCATGATGTGTATTGAGGAAGATAAATTATTAATGGGTATAGAATATATGGATATGAAAATCATGAATACATGAAATACATCCTACCATTACCAGATAATTTCCCGATCATTGATCAATAAAAAGATCAATGAGGCTTAATTAAATGATTTGGAACATCATTATAATGTTAGATAAGAAAAGTTAATGAATATTCATTAATATAACATAGATAAAATTGGATTCATTAATTTTAGAACTCTACATTGTGAGTCATCATCACATGAGATAGATAATGTGCTATTAGGTGATTCTCATAAATCATATTTCTTTATATATCCTAGAGGTACTAAGATTTATTGATATATTCAATAGAAATTCTAGTGGGAAAACATAAAAAAGTGACTTTTGAGTACCGCTCAAAGTGGTTGGTATATCAATAAGTTAATCTAGGACCCAAAAGTCTAAATGGGTGATGTAACCGTTACCCATAATAACCTAAAAAATAGAGGATATCACTATATAATTTCTCATGGGATTTCCAAAGACATATAAAAGAAATATTGTGATATAGGTTGCAGAGGGATGACTCTCCAAGACTTCCCACTTCAACATTATTTTGGAAGACCAAATTCTCGAACAAAATTCCATAGTAAACATAATTGAAGTGGTGATTCTGTACGGGGAAACACTTTTTATCATATATGATCATGATTTGAGGTTCACCTAAAACTTTAGAGGAGTCTTCAATATTACCTCGATAATAAGTTTAACATTAGTATGGCCTATCAACCCCATAATGATGGCTAATATGAAAGGAATATTGAAACTCAACAATAAATTTTCAGAGCTTTATCAATATAATTTAAAATAGGATGGGATCAATATCATTCATTGTAAGAGTTCTCAAAAAACAACAGTTTCCACTCGAATATTCATTTTCTCCCATATAAACATCTATATGGAAATAATTGTAGAAATATTGTATTTCATGACGAATTTATTGAATGGTATCTCTATGGATATTTTCTTATATTAAAGGTAAAAAAGGAGGCCGAATTCCTTAAAAAATAAATTAAATAATCTTTGATTCGATACAACAGTCATTTTGATATTCATTAAAGGGAATTACAGTAAAAATATAGAGAGGAAGTGTTTATTCAAATATCATATTCCAAGAGAGTCATTCAATTTTTAATGAAGGGAAATATTGTTCCTAGGTATGTTTTTTATTCTATGATCATTAATCATTAAGATATGTGTACTGTCAACTAACACCATCACCAACTTGACTTAAGTATAAGATGTCTTCCAAACATCTCTCGTGAGGAGAAACGTACCCAATCACTCAATTCTCTTAAAACTGGAGGTGGTAAAACTAGATAATGGACTCTCCTATGAGGAGAAGGTTGTGAAGATCCTATATAGTAGACAAAACATTATATGTAAAAATACAACTCACCTAGTAAAATTAAATTTGTGGAACAAAAAGTATGATGAAGAAACATGGGAACCAAAGGATGTAATGAAATAGAGAAACCCTAATAAAATTTTCACTGAGGATATGATTTTAAATTTTGAGACAAAATTTTTTAAGGGGGATAAGGATAAAACATATAATTTTATATATGTGGAAATCACATTATGAATAAACATGTGTGCTATATTTTGGAATATAATACAATAAAAGAAACTTCCTACCCATAATAAAAACCGATAATTATTTGTTTCTTTGATTGAAGGTATTATATTTATAGAGTAAATAAGGTCAGTAAAATTGAAAAAACATATAAATTGAAAACAATTAGAAAATAAAATAAAATAAATGAATAGGAAAATTTGGATCATCTTAATCCCCTAAAATCATAACATTTATAAAAAAATGGAAAAAGGAAATAAAAAATAAGTAAACCAATTAAAATTATAGAAATGAAAAACATACAATTGTAAATATAAAATTATGGTAATTATTAATTGATACAATATGATGAATTTATAATAATTATAAAAAATATGGCTTTTGGAATAGTAATAAAACCTCTAGGAATAGTGACATAACTATTTGAAATAGAAACCCAACCCCTGGAATAATAAATTTAAATATAATGGGTAAAATAATAGATAATTAATATTTACTATGAATAATTTAGTAATATATATATATTATAATTCCATAAAATTAATATTAATATCAAAAAATAAATTAATATATAAGTATAAATTGAAAAATGTATTTGTAAATAGGAAAAATTATATTTCATGAAAACCATAAATTTTTTTGTTAATAATTTGAATTACCTATTTTATAAAATTATTGTGATAAAATTAATATCAATTTTTAAAAAATTAGTCAGAAATTTTATAATGGTGATTTTTTGGTAATTCTCCATGAAAACATGATTTTTAAGTGAATTGTAAAAAATAGTTATTCATATAAATAATATGTTTTAATTATATAATTCTTGTTGAAGTAATGACATATCCAATTATATAATGTTTGGATTGATGAAGAACATATTAGAAAATATTGTTACTTAAAAATATAATCTTATGTACTCAACGTAAAACATATTTTCAAAAGGATAAATTATAATGTATTACAGTTTATAAAATAATATTTCATTTTGTCTTCTTTAATATCGAATAAACTAATAGATTGTAATGAACTGACCATAGTTACCCAGAGTCAGTGATTTATTACATAGCATTGGCATGATAACAAGAGATAAAGTCTAGAAAGACAGATTCACTTAGTAGCCTTGGAAGTACTAGATACATTCATAAGTGTTACATTTTATCATTAAATAAAAAAACAACATTGTGTTCCCTTTAAACACTCTTATATCCCTTAGCTTATTCCTGTAGGTTAATCATAATATACATTTCACATGCTGGAAAAAATAAAACATAAGAAAGGGGTGAGCTCAGATGCTCAGTAAGGATAAAAATATAGCGGAAACTATCATAAATAAGAATAAAAATTTAAGGAAATGTATAAGACTAAAACAGAAGCCTTTTATACTTAAAATTTAGTATAATATAGAAAAGATAAATCAAATAATTCCATTTACTTATTCACATTGAAATTCTACTGGTCAAAAAATCACATTTAATATCAATATCCAATTTCATAATAATGAAATTCATAATGCCGGACATCATAACCACACAGTCAAGGCCTCGTGCCAAGACTACAAATAAGATTTTGTCAAGGACTTTTTCCAAGACACTAGTTTGTCTCATGAGACATAACGATGCATCGAGGAGCTATAACATGCTCCACCTGTCACATACTAAGTCAAATGCATTCCTCATAGGAAAAGGTTGAAACATAACATAAAAATTCGTATTAAAACTATCATTTTAAATGTTAAAACATTAACCATAAACCATGTACAGTATAAAAATAACACATATATAGTCAAACTTATCACAAAACCTTCAATATAATATTGATGATTGTATCATAATAAATCTACTTCAAACAAGTGTAAAATCCATCAATGGATGTTGACATAGACGAAATCAAAACTACTTGAGATAAATATATCTTTCAATTTTGAAATCTTTTAAAAGTTACATAATAATAAAATAAAAATTTTATTTTGATAATATTCTTATAAGCATGTAAGGAAAGCTTCTAAGGTGTTAAAATAGTGGAAAATAGCCGCATTCGCTGTATATGTTAAAAAACATTCTTTCTTTAATTTTGTTGAAAAGGTCATAAATGACCTTGTTTGGAAAACAATGGAAATATTAATTTATAATCATTTTATAAAAAGTAAAAATATTTTACAAATAACTTTATCCCATAGTCTATGAAATATTAATTTTTTTGAAATACATTTTTAAGAAACACAAATGTGGATGAAAAAGAGGTACTATTAGATATTCACGTATAAATAACCTCTGATAATGAAGAGATTGTAGAATTAAACCTTACCTTGTACTTTTCCTTGATCAAGGTTACATTAAATTACTTTATAATAGTAAAATCATTTTTATTAAATTATACAATAAACACATACATAAATATGATATCATATATGATCTTTTAATATTGCTTTATTAATAATATTTTAGTTGTATCATTGTTTCGGGTGTTAATTGATTTGTTTTATGTTATATGTTTTGTTACAAAAGTCATGTTTTATATGGATAGGATGTATTTGATTCATATTTATAATTATTTTATGTTCTTGGAAATTATTTTTAATCATAAAATGAAAATTATTCTTGAATGATTACGATGGGGATTGAATCTCATCGCGTTCATGGAGACTGTAATCGGTACATACACACAAGAAAAAATATCAGTCTATTGATGGTGAAATAGTATGTAATTGGATGGTATATCATATATATAGAATAATTAAAATGTTATATTTATTATTTATAAAAATTATACTCATTATTATACCCATCCAAATAATGAGGTGTTGAATAACAAACTACACCACGACATGGAGGTGGTACGCCGTACGTATGCACGTATAGTGAATTTATCATTCATAGGATGGATAGAATATTGAATATGGTTGTACCATACTTATAACAACATCATATTATGTATAATGTACTGGAGTTATTATTTTGATATGGAAACAACAAAGAAAGAGGAAGTGGAAGAAGAAAAGAACATTGAAAGAGGTGATGAAATTATTACCCCTTCTTCGAGTGCTTCCTCTTAATTTGATCAAAATGGACCCTTATGTTGACTTATGATTAAATTAATGCCTCTAAGTTGTATTTAATGTATTGGGGAGGATATTTGATCAGTGGGTGGCCAAGACAAATGGCTTTGGAGGTGTTATTTTGAGAGAAGGGGAAGTACCCTTTAATAAGAGAGGTGAGGGTCACATTAGGAAAAGCATGAAATATAATTTTATTATACAATAATTCTAGCATTATAATGGCTCCAAAAGTATTTATTTAGAAAATAAGGTGGTTGTGGGTTGAAAAACCTATCAACCAATACATTTTAGACATGTTAAGTTCACCTTATTAACCTTGTCTTTTAGATTTAACTCTTATTTAAATAGTTTAAATTTTACCATGTATTATTATATTATTATAATAAATGGTTAATAAACTTACTATAAAAATACAAGAGAACCCAAAGTGGTTCATTATTGAAACATATAACCTTAAATAAGTCCTTTTACATAACCTTAGTTTTTTTCTAAAAATTATATCATTTAATAATATAGTATTTGTTTTCAAAACTCATTTGTGTCAATTTTGACACTATTTGGTATTTTGTTTTTGTGAAAGTCATAAAAACATTATCACTTAGAAAAATATTTTTTTATCAAACCAAAAATGTAATATTAACCAATAAAATTAGTTTAATTCATCAAAAGTCTCAATTTACATTTATTTGGATATTTATAATATCAATTATTTTAATCTTACATTAATAAGATAATTACTGTATTATCATTGTGTCACAACTAAATTTAATTGTATAATGTATAAAAATAATAACTTAAATACAATTATGTAGGAAATCATTTTATATTTCTAATGAATATTTATAGTCGCATTTATCTTATGTATAACACTATATTAAAAATGTTTTATTTATTAAAATTAGAATTTAACACTTTTAACTTTTCTTTAAATAAAAAAATAATTAGTGTCCTAATCTAATCCAAGTGAATCAAAGAAGATTATATTTTATTCCTAAGGTTTATTTGGGTTGAAAAACACTTATCAAATAGAAATAGGACATGTGTTAAGGTAATTGTAATATCATTTTTACCTTTAATTACCATATTTACTTTTAACCGTGGTAAATAAAATTCAAAAGATACTTTTCACCAAAAATTATTTTCATCCTATTTAAATAAATTTTACTTACTGATTTCAACCATGCCTCTAAGATTTTTGAAATTCAATTCACAGAAGCGGTAATATCATGTTTTATAAAAATTTGCTAACCTGCCTAGAATGTGGGTAATAGACGTTAAAAAGGTCAATAAAATTTTATACATATAATATTATTATAAAATGAATCTAATTAATTACATTGAAAAAATATTGATATTATGTATATGTTTTTACATAAAACAAATTTAAATAAAAATTAATAATTATTTAAATAAAAAGTAGTTTTTAAACAATAATGTTGTGTTTTTCACTATTCATAAAAAAATGAATGTTTTCAGAAAAATACCAAAAATTCACCCAATGATAATTATGATATTATGAATCCAAAAATGATGTTCATTTTGAAAAATAAATTTTATAAAATTTCAAAAAGTTGGTAGTAATATTCATATCGTCTAGTTTTATTGGTCTTAGTGTGCTAGATCTCGATGTTGCGTACAACACAAGATATTTTATTATTCAAAGGGAAGTGTTCCATGGAATCTTGGGGTGTTACATTCTTCCCTCCATAAAATAATTTCGTCTTTGAAATTTCTAGAATATTAATACATAAAATTATTCGGGTGGTTCTTTATCAAAAGTTCTTTGGGTTCCCATGTTACCTCTTCTATATTATTGTTTCTCCATAGAAATTTCCCCAGACGAGTCATCTGGTTTCTCAACACTTGTTCTCTACTGTCAAGAATCCTGATAGGTTTCTCATAATAAGATAAATCGGGTTCCAATTCTATTTCTTCATAGGTGAGTACATGTGTTTTGTTAGGAATTTATTTTCTCAACAGTGATATGTGGAACACATCATGAACTTTGGAGAGACTTTGAGGCATTTCCAAAAACTAAGATAAAACTCAAATTAGTTCTAGAATTTTTAAAGGTCCGATGTACCTGGGACTTAATATACCCTTCTTACCGAATCATATTACACCATTCCATGGAGATACCTTCGAGAAAACATGATCTCATACAGGAAATTCCAAATCATTCCTTCAGTTATCATCATTTCTCTTTTGCCTACTTTGAGCTGCTTTGATTTGGTTTTGGATAATTTTCAGGTTTTCCATTGTTTCCTAGACAAGTTTAGGGCCTACAAGTTTTCTTTCACTAACATCATCCCAACAAGTTGGTGTACGTCATATCTTTCCATATAACGCTTCATATATTGTAATTTTAATACTTAAATTGAATATATTATTATCAGAAAATTATACCTGAGGTAAATATTGTTCCCACATACCTTGAAAGTCATGTGAGAATGATCTCAACATGTATTCTTTGGTTTGAATAGTCTGTTCTGATTGTCCATCAGTTTGTGGGTGGTAGGCAATTCTCAAACAAAGTTCACTATTTAGGGCCTTCTGAAGACTTTTATATAATCTTGATGTAAAACAAGAATCACGATCTGAAAAAATTGATAGGGGTACTCCATAAAGTATTAAAACTTCATTAACTTATAGTCTTGCGAGACGTTCAAGTGGTAAATCTTCTCTTATAGCAAGAAAATGTGTTGAATTGGTAAGACAATCAATAATGACCCACATTACATCATTCCTTCTAGGAGTCTTTCGTATCCCTAGGACAATTTACATTGTAATATCATCCCATTTCCACTCAGATATGGTAAGAGGTTGCAGGAGTCCTCCATGACGTTTTATTCCATCCTTAACATATTGACAAACCATAAATCATGACACAAAATCACTAATCTCCCTCTTCACATTGTCCCACAAAAAATGTTCCTTCAAATATCTATACATCTTAGTGCTACTGGGGTGTATAGAGAAATTAGATCTTTGTGAATCATCCAACAATTACCTTTTTAGATCAGTTATGTCAAGAACACAAAGTCTCTTCCAAAATTTCAAAATCCCATATTTAGATATGAAGTCTTTCAATCTCCCTTTATTCACAGTTTTAATTTTCTTTTGAAACTCCTCATGATTAGTCTACGAACATTTTATCATTTCTAGTAAATATTGATTAGAAACCATTTGAGAAATTATTGATATTTCATCTTCCATGATTATTCCGATATCCATTTTTACTATATCCATAAACATATGATCCCTTTTAACTCTCATATTTTTCAAAACACCATGATCCTTTCTGATCAAAGAATCTGACACCATATTTTACTTCCCGAGGTGGTAGTGTATTGTGCAATCATAAACCTTGAGTAGTTCAAGCCATCGTCTTTACCTCATGTTGATTTTTTTCTGTGATAAAATATTCATCAAACTCCTTTGATTAGTATATATCTCACATTTTTCTCCATAGAGATATTTTTTCCATATCTTCCAAGAAATTATTATAGCTGCTAACTCTAGATCATGAATGTGTTAGTTTTGTGCATGAATTTTTATCTATCATGATTCATAGTCAATAAATATATCATTCTTCAAAAGGACACAACCATGTCCTTTCTTTGAAAAATCACTATAAATAACAAACCCATCATTCCATGATGGTAGAGTAAAGATAAGAGCATTGACTAATATTCTCTTATGTTCTTGAAAACATTCTTCACACTATTTTTTTTAAACAAATTTATCCCCTTTACATGTGAGTCGGGTTAATGGGTTAGCCAATCAGGAAAAATCTTGGATGAAACGCCAATAATAACCTGTTAAACTAATAAAACTACGTACTTATGTTATACTCGTTGGTGATGTCCATTCTTGTATTGCTCTTATCATAGAAGGATCAACAAAGATTAAATCCTTAGAGACAATATGATCAAGAAAAGAAATATCCTGAATCTAGAATTCAAATTTTCTAAACAACCCATATAATTAATTTCTTCTAAGAGTATTTAGAATAGTGCACAAGTGATTACCATGATCTTCATAGCTTTTGGGTTAAACCAAGATATCATCAATAAATACCACTAAAAAGTCATCAAGATATTCCTTGAAAATCTATTCATTAGATCCATGAAGATAGAGAGTGAATTAGTCATTCCAAAAGAAATTACTGTAAAATCGTAATGCCCATACCAAGTATGAAATGTTGTCTTCAAAATGTATTTCTTCTTCACACACAATTGATGATATCCATATCAAAGGTCACTATTTTGAAAAATATTTATCTCCATGAAGTTGACAGAATAAATCCTCAATTTGAGGTAGAGGATACTTGTTCTTTATTGTTATAGCATTAATCTCCCTGTAGTCAATGCACAACCTCATAGATCCATCTTTCTTCTTAACATAAGGGATAGGGGATCCCCATGAAGAAACACGAGAGAAAATAAATCCTTTATTACTAAATTCATCTATTTGTTTCTTTAGTTCCACTAATTCCATAGTGGCCATTATATATGGGGTGTTTAATATGGGCCTTGAACCAGGAATAAAATCAATAGGAAACTCAATTTCTCATTCTGGTGGATGTCCATGTAAATCCTATAGAAAAATATCAACATATTTTTTCACAATAGGTATATCCTCTATTTGAACATTCCCTTACCCACTCATAGTTATTTCATTATCTTTCTCTCCAATAATTGAATTTAGTAGAGCTACTGGGGGTAGATCAGGATAAGAATTAGATGGTGATGTTTCTTCTCTAAAGATAAGTTACTCCGTATCATCATTGAGAATTGTAACATCCTTCTTATTATAATAAATTTTCACATCATGGTCTGATAGTCAATCCATATTTAGGATTATATAAAATTCAATCTTGGGTATGACCATGAGAAAAGCAGATAAATCACATTTATATGCCCAAATGGGAACTAATACACAAAACTTTGTTGCAATGATGCTTCCCTTATGAGTTTTTACTAACAACTCCATCTTTAAAAAAACTAGAAATATATAACTTTCATAGAAAATTAGGATGTCATGAAACAATGAAACAATCCAGAATCAAATAAATCATTGACTAAATTTTATGAAACCATTAAATTACCTGCCACCAAATCATTCAGAGATTTAATCTCATCATTAGTGATCACGTAATCCTGATCTTTCTCCCTTGGCCTTTTCGAAGGTGATCATCTTTAGAACTTATGAACTTCATTTTCATAATGCCCTATTTCTCTATAATTTTAACATTTAACATTGACAGTCCATTTCTTTCCCATGCAATCATGAGCTTGGTGACCTTTTTCACCACACTTTTAAGAGACTCACATTCCCTTTAGGCAAGTACCAGGGTGTTTCATCCCACATATATTGCATTATGGATATTAAAAATTTCTCTTCTTCCCCTTATTTCCATTTCCAGAGTGTTAAAAAGATATCTTCTTCTCTTACATTACTTTAAAGTTGTAAGACTTAGAGAATTCCTTTTCTGTCTTGATAGAACATGTGACAATATCTTAGTAGGATGATAAGGATTGTGAGACTAATTCTAGACATATAAATGGTTTTAAATCATAAAAAAATCCATAAATATTACTCATTTGGTTACTTATATAATCTGTTTCATGCCTTACTATCCTTATAATGTTAGCCTCATACTTTGTGACATTCTCATTATCCTTTTACCGCAGACTCATAAATTTTCTTTCCATATATGCTTGATGGTCAAAAGGGAAGTATTTTTCTAAGAAAATTTCTTTAAACTCATTCCATTCCATATTTGATACTTCTTCAAACTCCATTGTGTTTTGAATTAATGAACACCATTGATCTGCATCTCTCGTGAGGTGATAAACTACCATGACAACTTCCTCCCTTTAACTTCTCCCCAGAGAATGAAATATTTTCTCTAAGGAACTTATCCATTGCTCAGATACAAATGGATTTTTTGTCCCATTGAATGTTAGTGGTTTTTTCCTCATGAAGCAGTATAACATTGATCCATAACATTGTGGATCCGGGTGCTCCATACGGGTAAGGTTATTATTCATAACATAAGTGAGTTATCCCAGTATGGATATATGTTTGTCAGCACCGGTTGAATCACCATCTCCACTATAATTATTTTGAGTAGGATGGAAATCCCTACAAATATTATGGGAATTGATACAATTTCCATTCCTTCCACTAGGCATCATTTCTAAACATTGACAAACACTAGATTATTTTATGAATCACAATACATAATTCCAAACTAGTAAAATACCTAAAATAATTTGAAAATTTTATGCATATAATCCATAATCATACAAAAATGTTTTATTTGAGGAGGAATTTACTAATAAATCCTTCATAATGGTTTGTAAATAAAATATGTATTATCCTAAGCATATACCCCAGGAGTGTCGTAACCAAGAGTGCAGAAAGACCCATTGTCGTGTACCAGGATACCCTGGGTCAAGCTTGAAACTCCTTGTCAGATTTTCACTCTTAGGTACATCTGTTCCAGAGCCGCCTCTAATTATAGTTTTTCGAAATCTAGTTTCCAAGGTTTGTACTAATCTTCCTTGTTGTAATGTTTTCTAATTAGAGTTTTTCTAAATTTAGTTTCCAAGTTTTGTACTATCCTTTTTTTGATAACAGCTATAATGACCTTACCCTAGTTACCAAGAGTCGGTGCATTATTACATAACATTGAAATGATCACAAGAGATAATGTATCAAAAGACAAATTAGTTTAGTATCACTGGAAGTACTAGATACATACAGATGTTTTATATTACATCATGAAATAAAAAAACAACAATGTGTCCCATTTGAACACTCTTATATCCCTTAGCCTATTCCTATGGGTTAATCATAATATACTTATTCACATCCTGGAAAAAATAAATCATTAGAAAGGGGTGAGATCAGATGCTAATTAAGGATAAAAATATAGCAGAAACTATCATAAATAAGAATAAAAATTTAATACAATTTATAAGACTAAAACAAAAGACTTTTAAACTTAAAATTCATCATAATATGGAAAAGATAAATCCAATAATTCCATTTACTTATTCACATGGATATTATACTATTCGAATAGTCATATGTAATATCAATAGCCAATTTTATAATTATTGAATGAATAATACCGGACATCATAACCACAATGTCAAGGACTCGTGCTAATACTACAAATAATATTTTTTAAAGGACGTCTGCCAAGAGACTAGTTTTTCCCATGAGATCTACCGATGCATCGAGGAGCTATAATGGGATCCACCCGTCACTTACAAAGTCGAATTCATTCCTCATATGAAAAGGTTGAAACATAACATAAACATTCGTATTAAAACTATCATATGGAATGATAATACTTTAACCATAAAACATGAATGGTATAAAATAACACATCCACAGCCAAAAATATCACAAAACCATCAATAAAATATGGAATATTGTATCATAATAAATCAACTTCAAACAAGTGTAAAATCCATCAAAGGATGTTGACATAGATGTAATCAAATCTTCTTGAGAGAAATATCTCTTTATATTTTGAAATCATTTAAAAGTCACATAATTATAAAATAAAACATTAATTTTGAAAACATTCTTATAAGATTTTAAGGGAATCTTAAAAGGTATCATAATAGGGGAAAGTAGCTGCACTCACCGTATAAGTTAAAGAAACATTCTTTCCCTAATTTTGTCAAAAAGCTCGTAAAGGAACTTATATGGAAAATGACAGAAAGATTCATTTATAAACATTTTATAAAAAGAAAAACAAGGGTATAAATGAATTTAACCCATAGTCTAGGAAATAGTAAAAATGTTTTGAAATAAAATTTTAAGAAACATGGATGTGGATGATAAAGAGGTCCCAGTACAAACTCACGTATAAACAACATTGGATAATGAAGCGATTGTAGAATTAACCCTTACCTTGTACATTTCCTTGATCTATGATACATTAATCTTATGTATAATAGTTACATCATTGTTATTAAATTCTAAAAGAACCACATACATAAATATGATATCATATATTATCTTCTAATATTTATTTGTTAATAATATTTTAGTAGTATCATTGTTTCGGGTGTTAACTGATTCATTTTACATTATATGTTTGGTTATGTAAGTAATTTTTGATATGGATATGATGAATATTATTCATATATAGAATGATATTAAGATATTAAAAATTATTTTTAATCATAAAATTAAATCCTTTCTTGAATTGTTACGATGGGTAAAAAATCTCATCACGTTCGTGGAGATGGTAATCCATACGTACGCACGAGCGAAAATATAATTATATTGATGGTGGAATAGAATGTAATTGGATGGTATATCATATATATAATATAATTAACATGTTATATTTATTATTTTCATAAATTATACTCATTATTATACACATCCATGTAATGATGTGATGAAAAACAAACTACACCACGACGTGGAGATTGTAAGCCGTACGTACACACATACAGTGAATTTTTCATTCATAGGATCGATAGAATAATGAATATGGTTGTACCATATTTATAATAACATCACATTAAGTATAAGGTACTGGATTTCATATTTTGGTATGGAAACAATAATGAAATAGGAAGTGGAAGAAGAAAAGAACTTTGAAGGAGGTGATGAAATTATTACCTCTTCTTCAGGTTCTTATTTTTGATTTGATCAAAATGGATCCTTAGTTTTGATTATGATCAAATTAAGCACTTTAAGTTTATGGGAGGGCAGTTGGGATAATATTTGAGTAGGGGTTGTCTGATCCAAATATCTTTTGAGGTGTGATTTTGAGAGATGGGGAAGTACCCTTTTATAAGAGAGGTGAGGGTCACTTTAATAAAATATTGAAATATTATTTTATTATACAATAATATTTGGGTTATAATGGTTCCAAAAGGATTTATATAGATTATATGGTTGGTATGGGTTGAAAAAAGTTCAACCAATAGTTTTTAGAGAGGTTTAGGTCACCATATTAACCTTATCTTTTAGATTTACCTCTTAGTTAAATAGTTCATCTTTTACCATGTATTCTTGTATTAATATACTCAATGGTTAATAAAATTACTATAAAAGCCAAGAGAACGCCAAGTCGTTAATTATTGACACATCTAACCCTATTTAAATCTTTTGTCTTATCCTTATAATTTTAGGAATGTTATATCAATTAATAATATTCTATTTGTTTTAAAGACTCATTTATGTCAACTTTGACACTATTTGGTATTTTGTTTTTGTGAAAGTCATACAAACATTATCACTATGAAAAAATTTATTTAATCAACCCTAATATGTCATATTAACCTAGAATATTACTTTAATTCATCAAAGGATCAATTTATATTAATTTGGATATTTATAATATCAATTATTTTAATATTTCATTAATAAGGTAATTACATCATCATCATTGTGTCATAAATAAATTTAATTATTTAATGTCTAAAAGTTATAAATTAAATACCATTATGTAGGAAATCTTATTATATTTATAATGAATATTTATAGTCGAATGTCTCTTATGTATAGCCCTTTATTAAAAATGTTTTTGTTATTAAAATCTTAATTTAACACTTTTAACTCTTCTTTTAATAAAATAATAATAAACATCCTTATCAAATCCAAGTTGATCAAAGAATATTATATTTTATTCATAAGGATGATTTGGGTTGAAAGCACTTATCCAATAGAATTAGCACATGTGTTATATAATGGCATGGATTTTCTCATGTGGTTTTTTAATTATATAGGAATATTACGAGTCCACAAAAATTGATGGTGCGTGATTCCGAGGCCCGGTGTGGCTGTAATAAATTTCTGATTTTTTTGGGTACATTTAGTAAACACACAAGCATCAATTTGTAACTTCTGAACCGGTTATCAGAATTTAAATTTGAGGACACCGTTGAGCTCGCAGCACCAATATTCTCTTAAGGAGACCTTCACCTCAATCATGGTAGGTCGAGGGTAGAAGTTAGTTTTTCGGATTTTTTATGGGAGTGTTAGAAATATAATAAAATAAAATAATTACTTTTATTTTATTTTCAAACCCTTCCATTTGAATCATGAAGGGGGGAACACAAGAGGGTGGTTAGGTATTTAATGCTGATAATTAAATGCTCGGTTACACAAAATGTATAACCAAATTCCTCTTTAATAATTAGGATTCATTAATTCTGAATTAATGAATCAACTTGTTAATTATGAGTTTTTTTAATTAACTCTTGGAACCCCCCATTTATGTTCCAACATTAAATCTTAACTTATTAATTTGGATCCGCACCTCTCATGGGGAAAAGGAATGGAAAAGGATATCCTTTGGAGAAAAATCCTCCAAACGAAGAACCTCTCCAACGAAGAACGCTCTTCAGATCAAGAATGAGGACAACACATGAGTTGGAATGAAAAGGTGTTGTGTGAGCAACGAACATCAATATCCCCTTCACCGACTTCATCCTCTTCCTCATAACACCTCCAACGGACGAACGAGGTTGGGGTTTTAAGTAGAATTATTTTTAAATATCTTTTGGTTGATTCATCATGTCCCCGTTTCACAAACGATGATGTCCAAACAAACATGGCCATCATCTCACATATATTCCTTACCCCGTTTATTTTGTTCTTCGTGTGTTCTTCATGCGTTCATCAACGCCACATAATTATGTGCTCGAGAAACACAATGTTTTGTTGAGCGCGATGTATGGACACGGATCCCTTGACCTGAGGATCGTGAAAATGTGAACGATATAATTTTCGATCATGGAATGAAGCCGCGATGACTCACGGATGAAGGCGGTGGCCAACACCCGACCAGTCGTAAGGAAGGAGGGAGGTGCGCGTCTACGCCGCTAGTTGAGAAGGAGGCCGCGACCCATTGGTAGTGGCGAAGCATGGTGGTATCCGACATCCGGCCAACCACGAGGTGGAGCGGTGGTGTGCGTCCGCGCCACTGGAGCAGGAGGCCACGACTGCTGGGTCGCGGCGGATGCCGGAGGGGCACTGAAACCCGACCAGCCATGGGTGGAGCAGCGGCATGTGACAATGCCGTTGGGAGGAGAACCGGCCGGCCGTTTCGACCGGTCGCGTCACACAAAGCGGTCCCTCTTGCCTGCTGGGCGACGGAATGGTCCGTTGGACCGTTTAGGGAAACAGGGGGGGCCTCCCCCTTGGGTGTCGCCTAGGGCAGACCCAGCACCTGGCCAGTGGGCCACATCTAGTGCATGCGAGGTGGCACCCAACGGGCCAAGATTTCCCTTCAGGGGTCATTCCGTTCCTCAGCCAAGTGGGATGGGCCCACCACGGCCCAGGCTAATTGGGCCGGACCCGGACCAGGTTGGGTCCACCCAGGCTGGGTCGGACCAGACCCAGATACACCTTTTAGGCTGTAACTTGAGAAATGAGAGTCCATTTAATGAATCATCTATGGAATTGGGATCTTTGGATCGATAAGGTCCTATTGGAATACTTAATTTTAGTTTTGGATAATTTTGGAGTACATAAAGGTTGGATCGAACCCCAAATACAACCGGGACTTCGGAGCAGAAACACTAATAACATACAGACTGGGCGTCCGATTGATGCGCCGTCTATTGCACTGGGTCCTTTATGAAGTGACAACCCCATGTGATACTTCTTCATGGAACATTGTGGTGGTTGAAGTATGAATGATGGATTGAAGAGAATTTCTCCCAAAAGTGTTATTAGCGGGAATCCAGTGGATGATAGTGGGGTAGAGGTTAGAGACAAATCATATGGAGGTTAGTACCAAGTGATCCTATGTGGGTTAGCACCGATCCTGTGTGGGTTAGCGCTCAAAGATCCTATATAGGTCAGCACATACTGATCCTATGTGGGTCAGATCCCGTGTGCTTCATTTCAGGGGTTAGTTACCTATCAATCCTGGGTGGATCAAATCCCGTGTGGGTCATTGTGGGGGTTAGTACCTATTGATCATGTGTGGGTCAGACTCTGTATGGTCAGAAACAATGCCTCTTGATAGAATAAGATGATCTATCTTTATGAATTACCATATTTACTTCTATATTTCACTTAAAACTAGTGTGAGATGAGTCTTTACCTTTGTGATATTCTTCTGTGTGGCGTACCTTTGTGGTACTTACCTTTGTGATGTTACCTTCGTGGTATTCTTTACTTCGTGGAACAGTTGAGCTTTGGGCTAATGAGTTGGGCCTTGTGTTTCCTCATAGATGAGATTGGTATAATTGATAACTTAGGTATATTCAGGGGAATATACATAAGTAGGTTTGACTGTTCTTTCAATGCTTTGTGGTTTATCCTTTGTGGATTTCGAAAGACCATTGGGGGTCTTGAGGTCCCTACTGAGTATCGTTATACTCACCCCTACACAGGCAACACCCGAACCTTGCTATGTCTTATATAGACGACGAAAAATGCTTATCGAGGTCGAGGGTACTAGACTCAAGGTCGATCAGAGGTGGACATTAGACGAGACGACCCGTAGGGATGACCGTTCGAGAGCTGTACTTACCCTTTAGGTAGGGTCCTTGGCGGGTGTTCACATGAGCTTTTCATTTTCAGTTTTTCTTTTACTTTATAGTTTGGCTTGTATTCTAGCCCCCCTTACACACTGTATAGATGGTGTTTACTATATAGTTTACATTGTTCTTGATTCTTGTTGTGTGCTTGGTTTGTGTGTGTTTACAGGTTTAGAGGCAATGTCATCCCTGTTTTTTGGATATGACTTTCTGGTGCTAGTCGTCAGCCCCTGACCTATGGAAGGCGGTCTTGGGTTAGTCACAGAATAGGCCCTTGGGGGATGGGTTGTGACATGTTAGGGTAATTATAATATTAATTTTACCTTTAATTACCCTATTTACTTTTAACCGTGGTAAATAAAATTCAAAATTTACTATTCACTAAAAATTATTTTCATCTTATTGAACTACATTTTACTTACTGATGTCAACCATGTCTCTTAGAGTTTTGAAATTCAATTCACAGAAGTGGTAAATTTACTTTTTATTCAAATTTTCTAACATGCCTAGAAGGTGGTTAAAGATGATAAAAAGTTTAGTAAAATTTTATACATCTAATATTCTTATAAAATGACTACAATGAATTATATTAAAATAATATAGGTATTATGTATCTATTTTGAAAGAAAGTAAATTTAAATAAAATATATAATTATTTAAATAAATAGTAGGTTTTAAATAATAATGTAGTGTTTTTCACTATTTATAAAAAATTATATGTTTTCAGAAAAGATACCAATAAATTCACCCTAAGATAATTTTGATATTCGAAATCCAAAAATGAAGACCATTTTGAAAAAATAAAATTTATAAAATTTCAAAAAGTGGGAATTACTATTCATAACGACTATTTTGATTGGTCGGCGTGTGCTAGAACTCGAAGTTGCGTACAACAAAAGATATTGTATTATTCAAAGAGAAGCATACCATTGAATCTTGGGGTGTTACATATATTTGGTGGTGGAATGGATTAAAATTCCTAAATCCATTTATTTTATTCATTTTAGATTCAAAAATTTAAAAGTACCACAATTAAAAATCATACTATGGAAATGAGAATTTAGTCAATATTATAAAGTAAAAATAGTCATTATTCAAGTATAAATACACCCTATCCTTCCCTTACAAATCCACTTACGATACACTAAAATATTCCAAATATCTACAAAATTCAATTATATTATTTCTCTTAATACCCTTAGTTATGTCATAGAGTCACTAAATCCCAAGCCCTCAAGGTGTTATTGCCTTAGAAAAAAGAGAAACATCATAATTAATGTAAATGTTTTCTTTTTATTTAATCTCAATTTCCACACTTCTATAATTATTCCACTCAAATCCATAAAAACGATTCCCAATTTGTTTAAAAATTACTTAATGATAATAATATTCAAAAAAAATTATTTACATGATATACATATATTATAGAACTCTGTCCTCCTCTATTCACATTATCTTGTCAATGGTCAGTTTCACCCACCAATGATGACATTTTAATTGCTTTACATGTCATTACCAATATCAATGCTCAGTGATGATTATATATTATAAATGTATTTTAATTTAATTTAATTTAAATACATAATTTTAGAGAAATATTATATTAAAATATCTAAATTCAAAAAATTGAAACAACACGAGATCGTTTAAAGAAAACTTGACATCAAACAATTTCCCCTTCAACAAGGAATATTAAAAAGTAGTATCCCTTTATTATAATTGATAAAGTATAAAACAAATGAAAAACATTCATTTCTTATTTCATTTTTCAATAAAAAATATTTTATTAAACATGAATCTATGAGGTGATAAAGTGAGACATGGCCTATGTTATGGGGAATTACACACCCAACTCATCCATATTTATTTCATCACCACTATCTCTATTATTTCCATCATGATTCTCCTAATTCCATTATAAATATATTTCTCACTTCTTTAAATTTATTCTTATTTTTTAAAAAATATTCTTACAATGTGGGATGATTCCTAAGATAACCACTTGATTAATTTTAATATGTTTACTCTAAATCTCCACCATTGATTCTTCCCCTATTTCTTCACTTATTTTTAAAGAACCATGATCTCATCCTTAATGATAAAACATTTTAATTCCATAAATGATATCCCCATTCTTATTTTGGTGTACCACCTTGTGTAATTCAATGATATACATGTTGTGATGCTTCTTCTAAACCCATTATTTTAGTATGGGTTCATTTTATGTCTATGATTGATACATATTTCATTTTTTACATGGAATGCATAATTATAAGCATGCTATAAATTGATGGGTGGGATCATAATTATATATACCCCAAATTGATTGGGAAATATGATATATCTCATGAGATTATATGTATTATCAATGAACATGACTCCATATTTGTTAATATTTTTATGAAATAAATATTTGTAAAATTAAGTTTTTTATGAACATATTGAATGTCTTGTTCACAACTTATATGTGGAATTTTACCATAATGTTATGATGATTCATTATTATGAATATTTCACATTGAAAACCAATTTCATATAAGTTTTTATCTCACCATTTATTTGTTATGTATCCTTTGGTGATTACTTTTAATAAGTAGAACATGAGATATTTTCAAAGGCATATGAATAAGGATTTAAATAATGTCTGAATTTCATCAGTTACTCAGGTTCTACAAACCTAACATTCCCATGATACTAAACATATCTATTGATGATTGTTCTTAAGTTATTTATCTTTAAATGGTGTAATAATCATGTATGATCAATTTAGGTTGCTATAGATTGCATCAAATTATGGTTTAGTTGAGTTAGAAATTAGTAATAAAAACATTAGTGAAAACCATATGGATAATTCAAATTATAAGGAAATATCCTACTTTTTTAGAGAAAAGAGTGTATAGTTTCCACACAATTGCATCTCTTTCTAGACACTAAATTTGGTTACAAACTCTATATTAGATGAAAATAGGAATAATAACCCATAAAAATGATGGCTCGCTATTAAATAGATCATAAATTAGTGCACATTATGTGTTCCAAAATTCACACATAGTTTGAAACTACTATGGGATATTATTTGATTGATTCACATTCTCATTACGAAGAATTATAATGGATTTTAATATGTTGATATGATATTTTATAATTTTATGATTTATTGCATGAGTATTTTCCAAATAAACTAAACATAGGATTTTATGATTTGTTATTATAAAAAATAATTGTTCTATATATCAATTTTATATAATTATTTCACTAGATCTGAATGTTTGGGTTTAGAAGAATATTTTTTGGTATGAACCATGTATATATATAAGTATCCCCATATGTGTAGACATTATAAATGATTTACACATGTGAATATGTTATGTATTCATGATTTATGGACTTAATTTCTTTTTTTTATTCTCTATTTTATAAAATATTGTGATGTGGTAGAAACTAGGCCAATAACCCATTGCGTGGAAAATTTCATAATTGTAAAAAAATCACTCCCAACCCAATGGGTGTGGGAGTTAAAAAATTCATTTTTTTACTTTACATGGTGTCTCTGGTTATGAGTATTAACCCAAACCATGTGGAATTTCTTCCTTCATCCAATATTGAACAATTAGCAATTTATTCTTTCACATTCCAATGACCACTAAAATTTATCAGATATCCGAGTCCACTTTTTTAGAACTATTAGTGAAATTAATGGAAAAGTTCTTCTTTATGCTTTACTATTCATAGTTTTTTAATGTTATTTTTCTTGTATACTATGTTTATGGGAAGGATGGACAATTTTGGATAATAATAAAAGAAATGAATGATAAATTTCTAGTGATAAAGTTGGAAGAATTTATTAATATATTTATTAAAAAGTATTTTCCTTGAAATATTTGAACAAAATGATAGACTGTCTGACTAGATCTTAGGTAAAAGTATGGTGTATATTTCATAATCCATTATGTGAATTTTACAAGGCATGCATGGTACATTTCAAATTTGTTATCAACAATGATAGAAAAGTTGATATGTATATATTTTTAGTTTAAAACCTTATCTCAAAAAATATCTAAATATCATATGATTTTGGTGTTATAATGATGTGGTTCATAGTACTATAAATGTAGTTTTGTAGTTTGGATAAAAGTCACATGGAGATGGAGAAAATTTGGGAAGGATGGATTTTCAAGATTATGGATCAAGTTATAAAGTAAGAATGATGATCCAAGAACCCACAAATCAAATATATTGAATAATACACCATGGATGTGGCTCAATGGGAAAATAAAATATTATTAGTGTGGGAGAGAATGCCGTCAAGATAATTATTGATGAAAAGACTAGAATAAGGGTATCTTTCCTGATTTTTTTGATTCAATGTAAAACATCAACCTTGGGTAAATGCCCATTATAATAGAAAAATGAATATGTTCCTCGAAAAATTTCATAGACTTTCCCTATATTGTGAGGTCGAATTATCAGTATAACTTACTCCCAAATCCACTCATATATCTAGTATACCTTATATAATGGCTTTGATATAACTGGATGAGGTTAAGAATAAACTACAATAGAATTTGGAAAAAGGGTTTATATGTCATAGTGCATTAGCATAGGGTAAAAAGTGATCTTTTTCAAGAAGAGGCATGAATATATAGAGTTGTGCATCAATTACTTGGGGGTAAATAGAATCACTATAAAGAAAAATTATTCAGTTCTAATGATTTATGACCTTTTTAATAATGATTTATGTTTCAAGTACTTTTCAATGGTGGATATTCCTTCTATATATAATCATATAAGGGAAAAGATATATGATCTTCCATAATAGCTTTTCTTATGTGGTATAGAGACAATGATTTTATAGTGTTTCTATTTTTAGGATTATTCTAGAAACCTTATGAAAATAGAAATTGTACTCTATTTATAGCTAGTGTAAAATTTTTATGTAGTAAGTAAAATTCTTGGGGAATGTGATCATAAGTGAGGCAATATAGGTAGACCCTTTAAGGAAAAAGGAAATTGGGGAATATAACAAACACACAAGTTTCATGAAGATCCATAGTTTTCTTGGATTATTCAGGTGCCAACAATGGTTTGTAAGAAACTTATAATGATTGTATATCCCATAGACTACTTTAACACATAAAGGGGTAATATATGTTTGGATAGATGAATGTGAGTAAATCATTAAAGATTTCATGAAGAGTCCCTTCACTAGTTATATAATCACACTACCATCATGTATAAATGGGATTATAAAACGCAAAGATTCATAAATGAAATAATTGGGATTTTTAGAATTATAAAATTACATAGTGACAACCTATGCCTAAAAAAATTTATGATCCATGTGCAAAACTACCCTACATGTGTTCTATAGTTTCCATCTATGGTTTTTGAATTATATAATTATAGGAATGATCTCTATAGAGATAAGTGGTTATCATACCCTAATTATAGGAGTTTAAATCATATATTCACATATATGGAGATGTACATGTGTCATTTATGATGGTTGGATTTATTTAAATTCTATGATTTATCAATTCACAACCATCATAGGAAAGAAAAAAAGATAGTTTATTTTAAATAGTTGAAAGTAACATAACAATATATCCATAATGTAGATTGAGGTTGTTCATATTTTTATGGATATAAAAAGGATAAATTAGGAAATTAAACAGTCAAAAAAGAAACACAACATTTCAAAAAAATATTTCCTAGTATTCTATCTAGGAGAAGATCAAATATGATTAAAGGAGTAATTTGGAGCTTCAATGGAAGGTGAGAGAAGTAGAGTAAGGGAACCATTATGAGTAAAAAAATAAAAAATATGTATTCATTAGTGTTGAAACCATAATATGTTTGTATTCATTACATAAGATGAAGAAAAAGATATTGGCTGCCTCCCATAACTCATCATTCTTTATCCATCCTATAAGTACAATGATGTACTATGATATCCAATAATACTTATAATTTTACATCCTGATGAAAGATATTTATTATTATACCAATTTTTTTTATAATATCATGTTATATAAGATAATAAAATGTCCATGGGGATGATTAAACTACTACCCATGAAAACATGAAAATGGGAGAACATGACAATGGAAATTATAACGGGTCTTCAAATTACATTGAAAGGAAATATCAAGATATGGGTTTTAGTGGATAAAATCACCATGAAATCACAATTCATCAATATTTAGGAAGATATTATTCTTGATTAGTGCATCAATATATATGTATACGAAGTGGAGAAGTTGTATGGGGATCCATATTCAATAATATCTCATAATGATCTATTTTTCACCTCGAAATTATTAATGAGTATTCAAAATTACATAAATATTGAGTTGAACTTCAGTAGGGTCTATTATCCTATAATTGGTGGATAATCTAAAAAGACTATTCTGACTCTCAAATACATGATAAGAGATTACTCAATGTACATTAAAGGAGGATCTGATCAATATATTCCCCTTTTAGAATTATGACACAACAATAGTTTCCATATATGTTTTTAGATGTCCCCATGTGAAGATATATATTATGAGTAATGTTGAACTCATACCTATTAGGATAAAGTTTGTGAAAAGAATATACATTGACCAGATATTGTACAAGATATGATAAATAAGGATCAAGTCATTAAGAACAAATTATAGATTCTCATAACAAAAAAAGATTTACGATAAAAATCATCAAATTGACTTGATTTAAATCATCGAGAAAATTCTGTTTCTTTTAATATCATCATGGGAAAGAATCATTTGGTTAGGAAATAAGGTAACTATCATCCTTATGTACGTTTTCCCGTTTGGGTTCTACGATCATGTAGGACATGTGCTGTATCTTCTTGAAATTCCCCCAAACACGGATAGTGTTCATGAAGTCTTAAATGTATCCATATTAAAGAAGTACGTAGTTGATACCTACAATTCAATGAATATTTTTTTGGTAAAAATTATTAATTCCCCTTATTATGAAGATAAACTGATAAATATAATTGAATATGTAGATAATATTCTATAATACAAGAAAAATCCTAGAGCCAAGTTACTTTACTGAACCAAAAGTACGAAGAAAAAACATGGGCACCAGAGGATGCAATGAAATAGAATAACCCTAAACTATTCTCAATAAAATATATGAGTTGAAAATTCTAAATAGGGGAACAATTTAACAATCCATACTTTTATATATATGGAAATCACATTATAAATAAACATGTGTGTCATATTTAAGAATATTGTATATTTAAAAATACATGTGATGCATAATGAAAAAAAATGTTGTACTTAATTAACTAATAACATTTCACATAAATAATTAATATAACCAATAAAATAAAAAATATTACAATGATAAAATTCACATAATTTTTTTTCCAGAAATATCAAATTTTGGATAATCTTGATTTTTTAGAGTCATCACAACCACAAAAAATTGTAAAAAGGTAGAAAACACTTATAATCCAATTGAAAATTTTAAAATAAAAAATCTAAAACCTTTAATAGAAAAGATTGATTGATTATTCGTTAAAATTTTGGAAATTTATTGAAATTTAAAAACTATTATAACCATAATTATAGTATTATAACTGATAAGAATATTAACCTAACTCTTTGGAATAGTAACTTGACCATAGAATAGCTACATGAACTAAAAAGATTAAAATGACATAAAATATATTATTTAAGATAAATAATTTAGTAAATATAAATTATTATAATTCCATTAAATAAATATCAATATTAAAGACCCAATAATAACATAAGTGTAATTTTGTCTGTGTAAGTAAAAATTTTACAATGTGTATTTTATAAAACAATTATTTTTATTGTCACGACCCGTCCCCCAATGCTCATGTCGTGACTACCCCAAGCCCGCCTTCCATAGGTCAGGGGCTAGCGACTAGCACCGAAAGGCGTAATCCCTAAAACCGGGAAGGCATTGGCTTTATAACCTATAATAACAGGCAAACAAGAAAACAACTAGTTACGAACACTAGTAAACTGAATAGTAAAAAGAGTGAGTACAGTAAGTAAATGGGCCAGAATACAAGCCCAACTAGAAAGTACATGAAACTGAAAGTACATGTAAACTGGAGAAAAAAGGAAGACAACTATTGGGTCATCCTCTGAGGTTCCTACCCAATGGGTAGGTACATATCGCCTCCTCAACACTCCACGTCCGTTTGTCTTCTGCGTGTACCGAATCTCCGTAAGGACCTCCTCTGTTCACCGTCCAGTCCTCGTACTCTCAGTCTCGATCAACGCTATATGTCGTCTGCACCAAACACAACAAGGTGTGGGCATAGAACCTGTGGGGGTGAGTATAACGATACTCACTAGGGACCCTGAGACCCTCACAGTGTCACAATATCCAAAAAGGATAAACCTCAAACACGAAGTCAACTGTCAACCCTACTTAGGTATATGCCAATACATATACCTATGTTATCAAGTATACCCATCTCAATAATGAGGAAACAGAGGGTCCAACCCAAAATCCCAAAGCTCAACTATTCCACAAAGGAAGGAAAACAACAAAGGAAAGTACCACACAGGTACTCCACACAGAAGAATACAACCTAGGTATTACCAAGAAGGAAAGTACAACTCAGGTAGGAACTTAGCTCACACCAGGTATAACTTCAGTACAATAGTAGAGATGATTAGATGTAAATAATAAATCATATTACTCTCTTAAGAGGATTTTCTACTGATCCACACCGGATCACTTGGTGCTGACCCACACAAGATCGCTCTAGGTGATAACCCACATAGGATCGCTCAAGGTGCTGACCCATAGAGGATCGCACTATGTGCTGACCCACACAAGATCGATCTAGGTACTGACCCACAGAAGATCGGTCAGGGCTGACCCACACAAGATCTCTCTAGGTGCTGACACACACAGGATCACTCTAGGTGCTGACCCACATAGGATCGCTTGGTGCTGACTGACACATGACAGCTCGAAGTGCTGGACAACACAGGATCACTCTATATTTGTCATGTCACAGCTAGCTATTGGGTTCTCGCACTATGATCACTCATCTCCGGGACAATCTTCTCCTAGAACTACTAATGGAAACTCCAGCTTCCATGACGTCCCACAAAAAATTATCTCAATGGTCTGCCAATTCATAGGGGTCTCAACGCAATTGATGGCGCGTCATTTGGACGCCCGGTTTGTGAGTTATTAGCCTTTTTGTCTCGAGGGCCCGGTTGGATTTGTACTCAATTCAACATGACCATTCACCAACTATTTAAAAACTCTAGTGTGGTATACCAAAGTGACCGTCTCATTCCAAGGTTTCCGACGCCACTAACGATTCATCAAATAAACGTTCGATGCCAAAGTTATGGCCCAAGTAAAGTATAGGGTCATATCTGCTCCGGGTCCGGTCTGACTCGGTCAGACCGACCCAGTTCAGGTTGACCATGCCCGCCCACTTGGTTCGGCTCGACATGCTGTGAGGGCCGTTCAGCCACGGGGGTGCCACAGGGGCGCGGGGCGGCTCCGACGCGGGGGTGCCACAGGGGCACGGGGTGGCTCAGCCGTAGGGGGTAACGAGAGGGAATGGGGCAGCTCGGCTGTGGGGGTGTTGCGTGGGCGCGGTGTGGCTCAGCCATAGGGGGTGCTGCGAGGGCGTGAGGTCGCGGGGCGGCTCGACCAGAGCAGCTAGGCCGAGAGGGTGGAGGCCGCGGGTGCTGCGGGGCGGCTTGGCCAGGGTGGCACGATGAGGCTGTGGGGAAGCTCGGCCAGAGCGACTCGGCTAGGAGGGCGGAGGTCGTGGGTGCCGCGGGGTGGCTTGGCCAGGTTGGCATTGTGAGGCCACGGGGCAGCGATGGCCGCAGACGGTGGAATACCGCGGGGCGGCGCAGCAATGCCGCGGGGTTGTGGAGTGTCGTGCCTTCATCGGCGGTTCTGGAGTTCCACCGGTGCTAACTGCCGGCACCGGTCGCCATCACCAAATGTTCCTTCTTTCATCGTGAAGGATACACCATTTAAGAAGAAAAACGAAGGGGTCCGGTAATGTTTGTTTAGCCCATACCCTCCGCGTTAGAGTGGTAGAAAGAAGCTCAACCAGAAAAAGAATATCAATAGCGGGTAAAGGAAAAATAAATCAAACACCCTCTCTACCATGTTCGTTTGATTCGTTGAAGATTGTCCGCAGGGAAGGAGACGATGTCCGTGGAAATAGACGGAAATTGGTGACATCTATGTTTCCTCGATCATTGGTTCGTTGACGTTGAAGATGTTATGCATCAACAAATGTCTCATGGAAGAAGTTGCAGTCGACGTCGGCATTCTTCGTTGGCGTTCTTCATTAGAGAGATTTCTCCCAAGTCTCCTTCCTTCCAATCCCACCAAAAATGCCAAGTATCCAACATAATTGATTATGTTTTCTATTTAGTTCATTGGTATAAATTCAAAAAGGATTAATTAATTAATTAGGATGGCATAGTAAATGTTGGAGGAGTTGAAGAGGCTCCCCCACATTTAATAGGATGTTTGGGGGTTTCTCCAATTAAAGGGGAGTTCAAGGGGGTTTAATACTTGGGTGGTCCCCACCACTATAGCCTCTCAATGGAGGTTTAGTACAGGTGGTCCCCACCTGTGAAACATCCACATGGGAGTTTTAGAATAAAATAAAAATAAAATGGTACACCATTATTTTTTTATTCTTTCATGAATAAGTGAAATCCTAACTTCCACCCTCGTCCTACTGTTGTCGAGGTAAAGATCTCTTTAAGTGAATTCCAGCACTACAAGTTCAACGGTTTCCTTGGATTTCAATTCTGAGCACCGGTTAGAAAGTTACAAAAACATGCTCGCACGTTTAATGAATGTTCCTAAAAAAAGTTCATAAATTCATTCAGGGCACACCAGGCATCAAAATCACGCGCTGTCAATTTTTGTGGACTCATAAAATTCCCATATAATTAACAATAAATTACATGTAAATTCTGGGTCATTATATTCTCCGCGCCCTAGGTCTCTACGTTCTTGTAAGACAAAACTCAATCAAAGGGAACAAGTGGGGGTACTGAGCATGCATCTGAGCCTCCCGCTCCCATGTGTTCTCTTGGAGGTTCCCGGGATGCCAGTGAACACACACCAGAGGTATCGACTGTACATGAAGGACCCTCTACTGTCGATCCTCAATCTCTACTTGAACCTCCATAAAACTCACCCCATCATCGACTTCCAGCTCTCCATGGTCGATGATGTGAGAATGGTCGTGCATTTATCTCCTCAGCTTGGATACGTGACGACATCATGCACCCGGTGTAACTGAGGTGGAAGAGCTAAGAGGTAAGCCACCTCACCAACTCTGCTGAGGAATAGAAAAGGTCCAATGAACCTCAGAGATAACTTGCCGCCTCAGCCAAATCTCCACAAACCTCGTCAAGTTGAGACCCATATAAAGACGTGGTCACCATCCTTGATCTCCAGAGGTATCCATCCTCTATCGGCATACAACTTCTTCTTGCTCTGTGCAGTCTTCATCATCTACTGGATGATCTGAACCTCTTTTTTGGTAGCCTGTACCTTCTTTGGTCCCAGTAGTGTTGACTCCCCTGGGTCAGTCCAACACAACAGTGATCTGCAAAGTCACTTGAACAAGGCCTCAAAAGGTGCCATCCCAATAGTGGAGTGATAACTATTTTTGAATGAAAAATCCACCAAAGGAAAGTTATCCTCCCAACTATGATTGATGTTGAGTAAACAAGCACGCAACATGTCCTCGAGGGTTTGAATGGTCTGTTAATTTCTACTATCCATCTGCAGATGGAAGGCGGTTCTTAAACGAAGCAGCATCCTGAAAACCTCTAGAAACCCTTTCCACAGCCGGAATGTAAAATGTGAATCATGATCAGAGACAATCGTCGAGGGTACTCCATGTAGCCACGAAATATCCTACACATAGAGGCATCCCAAGATCTCTACTGAACCCCACTCTCTGATCTGTAAGAAGTGGGCCGACTTGGTGAGTCAGTCGACGATCACCCAAATCGAGTCATGTCCCCTGGATGTACGTGGAAGTCCTGTCATGAATTCCATAGATATCCCATCCCACTTCCACTCTGGGACCTCCAAAGGCTGAAGCAAGCCTGCTGGTACCTGATGCTCTGCCTTCACTTGTTGACAAGTGAGGCATCGAGAGACAAAATCTGCAACTTCTTTCTTTATTTTTGGACACCAGTGATGTCGTCAGAGATCCTGGTACATCTTCACCACTATGGGATGTACTGCAAGAGGGGATGTGTGGAACTCTCTCAACACTTCATCCTGAAGTGACACTGGTACCATGGTACATCCTCTGAAGAGGATGATGTGCTCTCCACCTTCATAAAATCAATATGGTGCCTTTCCTATAGAGATCTGAGCACATCACGTCTCATAGTCAGCATCCCCACATTGAACCTCCCTGAATCACTGAAGAAGTGGGGGAGTGACTATAAGAGACTGAAGAAAATCTACTCTATCTCGATCCACAAAGGATATCTGCAAAGCATCAAGCTGCTATGTCGCCTCATCTAGCAGCTGTATACCTGACCTCCTGTGGAGTGAATCTTCAACAACGTTCCCTTTCCCAGGAGTATATAATATCTCAAAGTCATAGTCCAAGGGGAACTCAAGCTTACTTCATTATCACAGGTTCAGGTCTTTCTGATAGAAGATATACTTGAGACTCTTGTGATTAGACTAGACTGTAAAACACTCTCCCATCAAGTAATGTCACCACATCTTCAAGGTGAAGACCACTACTTCTAACTCTAGGTCATGGGTAGCATAGTTCTGCTCATGCAACCTCAGCTGTCATGAATAATAAGTGGTAACTGCTTGCTCCTGCAGTAGGACACATCCGATTCTGGTCCTTAATTCATCGTATTTGACTATGTACCCTATGCCTTCCTCTGGAAGCCTCAAGAAGGGGGCTCTAGTGTTCCACTACCTCATCTCCTAAAAACTCTTCGGGTATATTTCCAACCACAAGAAGGGTTTCCCCTTCTTTGTGAATGATGATAGTGGTGCAACAACTCTAGAGAAATCTGGTACAAATCTCCGATAGCATCTAGCCAACCCTAGAAAACTCTGTACTCCGTTACACTCCTAGGTGGCTCCCAAGAAAGTATCAACTCAATCTTCACAAGATCCACTGCAAATCCAGCCTCTGATATGACCTTTCCTAGAAAGTGAACCTCTCTAATACAGAACTGAAACTTTGAGAGCATACCAAAAATCTGGTGCTCTTAGAGTGTGTCCAGAACTATCTGCAAAATATAGGCTTGATCCTCCCCAGTAGTTGAGTAGATCAGAATTTCATCGATGAAGACTACTACAAAGAGATCAAGGTATCACTAAAATATTCTATTATTGAGTCCCATGAACACTACTAAAGTGTTTGTTAGGCCGAATGGAATAACCAAGAATCATAGTGGTTGTACCGATATGAGAAAGCCATCTTCTTCACATCCTCATCTCATACTCTGAGCTGGTGATAGCCTGACCTGAGGTCTATCTTCGAGAACCACCATGCTCCTTTCAGATGATAAAATAGGTTGTCAATCCTTTGGAGTGGGTACTTGTTCTTCACAGTTACCTGGTTCAGGCACCAATATTCGACACAAAGTCTCAAGCTCTCATCCACCTTCTTGGGGAACAAAATTGGGGCTTCTCATAGAGAAACACTGGACTGAATAAATCCCTTCCCCTGTAAGTCCTCCAGCTGTACCTGTAGCTCACGAAGCTCTGCAGGAGCCATCTGATATGCTGGTGTAGATATCTGTGCCATCCTTGGGTACAATTCAATGTAAAAGTCCACCTCTCTATGAGGAGGTATACCCAAAACATCATTAGAGAAGACATACATGTACAGGTCCACCACTATAGGATAACTCAGACTCTCCACATCATTCTCTTCGAGGGTAAGGCTAGCCAACTAATGAGTTATCAGTTGCACCCTCCTCTAGGTAAGTTCATCCTATGATGCAAAGGATCCCTTCTCTCCAATGAAGGCAAACCTGGTCCCCTATGTGTGGACACACTGTACTTTGCGCCTAATACAATCAATCTGAACATGGACTATAGATAACTAGTCCATACCCAAGATAACATCTTAAGGCCTCGAAGATACTACTATGAGATCCCAGCCAAAGCTCTCGCCTCCGAATGTAAGCTCGCACTGACCTAACTAGTGTGTAATCATTGAATCCCCTCTCGTAGGAGTATATAGCCGTAAGTAATAAGGCAACAGCTCTGTTGGAATATCTGAGCTCCGAATGAGGGTATAGTCAATTAAATAATGACTGGAACCTGAGTTTATAAGTTCTGTAGGTAAGGTGGAGTAGACACAGATCATACCTCGTATCATCTATAGAGAACCACGATTATAGGCCCCAACTTCCAGGAGCTGAGTTCATCCCTGTCCACTTTCTCCCTATGGTCGGGGTGGACCTACTAGTAGTTGTGGCGGTAACATCTTGAATCGTCAGCCACCAGTAGCTGTACGACCAGCTCCTCTGCCACACCCGCCTACTCCCTGCGGACCTCCTCAGTTAAACCTCTGTATCTTCCTGGGAGGTCCTTTGACCATATGTTGATTATCTATATGGTGGGTTGGATAGTCATGAGCCATATGACCTTGCCCTCCACATGCATAATACTTCCCACTCCTGACATGACCATCTCTGCCTCAGGTGCCTCACACAACCGACCTTGAATCCTATGGTGTCCACCAGTCGGTCTAGTCCTTTTGGACCTCTATTAAATCTATCTACTACTAGTTTCAAAATAATCCACTACGTGATGACTGGTGGTGAGTCTCGCTGATGGTGACTGCTCAGTAAGGAAACTATCCACCAAGAGGGCTCTCTCTAACACCCCCGCCTGCGTCGAGATACTGAGTGAGATCATTGAAGCCCTGATCTCTCGTCTGAGTCCCTGCTCGAAGGTCTGGGCCCTGAAAAAATGGGCCATTCACCATATCAATGGAGTAGTGTGAGAGGTCAGTGAACCTCGCTGAGTAATGAACCACAGTCATGCTACCCTTCTGCAAATTAATAGCTTCTAAATGTGCACTTTTTGAAGATTCACTAGGAAAAACTCTTCCCAAAACAAGCTCTTGAAGTCTACACAGAGAAGCGTCACCTCGTCGTGAGCCTAGAGCATCATGCTCCACCATCTGCCTACTGTTTCCTGTAGAAGACTGGGGGAAGGATCACCATGAAATCGGGTGGGGTCCCTACTAGTTGGAAGACTCTCACTACAGCCTCCAACCAATCCTCAACTGCATGTGGGTCCATCTCTCCCCTGATCCTGGGTGGCCTATGGTGTTGGAACTCATGCAATGCGCTCAAGCAGCGTGCACCATCTACTACTATGACCGGTGGCATCGGTGTCCCAATGGGTAATGGTACCACTGATGCCTCTACTAGAAATGTTCACCTGCACTAATTCCTTGTCGGTTGGTGTGATATCAGTGGGTACTACTCTAGGAACCCTAGCTTCCTATCTTCGTGGAGGCATCCTGAAAAAAAAACAGGTGCGCCATGGTTAATAAGTCATACCTGGTGAGATGACTCAAAGAGTTCATAAAGAAGACTCCTGAAAAAACACACCCAATAAATGTTTTCGTGCACTGAGTCGGAAATCAGAAGTCAGGGTCCTTGTGTATGGATACTTTGGCCACCGCACCAACACTAGATTCCCAAAACTGATAACCACACTCACTAAAATTAACACTATTTTCGTTAAAAAGATCAGAGTCCTATGTTCTATGGTATAACTGACTCACATGATACCAATTTGTTATGAACCATCCCCTGGGGCCCGTGTCGTGACAACCCCATGCCTGCCTTCCATAGGACAGGGGCTAGCGACTAGAATTGGAAGGCGTAATACCTAAAACTAGGAAGACATTGCCTTTATAACATCTAATTACTCCCAACCAAGAACATGACAAGATATGAACACAAGTAAACTGAATAGTAAACATAGTGAGTATATTAAGTAATGGGGCCAGAATATAAGACCAACTGGAAATTATATGATACTGAAATTACAAGTAAACTAGAGAAAAAAGAAAGATAGTTGTGGGGTTATCCTACGAGGTACCTACATGAAGGGTAGGTACATATCGCCTCCTCATAACTCCATGTCCATCCGTCTCCTCCGTGTACCGACTATTGGTATGTTCCTCCTCCGAGCATTTTCCAGTCCTGGTACTCTCAGTCTCAATCAATACTGTCTGTCGTCTGCACCAAACACAACAAGGTGTGGGCATAGCCCATGCAGAGGTGAGTCTAACGACACTCAGTAGGGACCCCGAGACCCTCAAGGTATCACAAAATCCTCAAAGGATAAACCTCAAAGCATGAAGTTGACTTTCAACCCTACTTAGGTATATACCCATACATATACCTACGTAATCAAGTATACCCATCTCAATCATGAGGAAACACAGGGTCCAACCCAAAATCCCAAAGCTCAACTATTACACAAAGAAGTAAAACCACAAAGGAAAGTACCACATAGGTACGCCACACAGAAGAATACTACCTAGGTATTACTAATAATGAAAGTTCCACTCTGGTACGAACTCAGCTCACACCCGGTATAACTCCAGTACAATAGTAGAGATGATTAGATGTAACTATTGAATCAAATTACTTTATTAAGAATATCTACTGCTGACCCACACAAGATCTCTTGGTGCTGACCCACACAAGATCACTCTAGGTGCTGAACCATATAGGATCACTCTAGGTGCTGACCCACATAAGATCACTCTATGTTCTGACCCACCCATGATCACTCTAGGTGCTGACCCCCACAAGATCGCTCGATGTTGACCCACACAGGATCCCTCTAAGTGATGACCCACACAGGATATCTCTAGGTGCTAACCCTCACATGATCGCTTGATGCTGACCCACACAAGATCACTCTCGGTGCTGACCCACGCAGGATCACTCTAGGTGCTGAACCCCAAAGGATCACTCGGTGCTGACCCACACAGAATCGCTCTACGTGCTGACCCAGACAGGATCGCTCTACATTCTTCACGTCATAGCCCACTACTGGGTTCCCACACTATGCTCTCTCGTCTCCGGGAGGATCCTCTCCACAAGCTTCTGGGCGATACTCCAAATACCATAATGTCCCACCAAGAAGTATCTCAAAGGACCGCTACGTCATAGGGGTCTCAATAAAATTGATTACACGTCATTCAGATGCCTGGTCATTGAGTTATTAGCCTTTTTCTCCTAAGGGCCCGGTTGGATTCATGCTCGATCCAACCCAACCATAACCCAACATTATCCAAAACTCCAATGGTGTATACCAAAGAGACCGTCTCACTCCAAGGTTTCTGGCGCTACTAATGGTTCGTCAAACGAACATCCAGTGCCAATGTTATGGCCCATGTAAAGTATTGGGTTATATCTTGTCCAGGTCCGGTCCGACCGACTCGGCCTGGGTCGACCCGGTTCGGGTCGACCTAACCCAACCTTCTAGGTCCGGCCCGGCCCACTGGGTGGCCTGGAAGGCCGCGTGGGTACCGCGGGGGTGCGGGGCGGCTCGGTCTCGGGTGGTGCCGGGAGGCCACGGGGCAGCTCGACTGCGAGAGTGCTGCGTGGGAACGGGGTGGCTCAGCCGTGGGGAGTGCCATGAGGGCGTGAGGCCATGGGGTGGCTTGGCCGGAGCGGCTCAGTCGGGATGGAGGAGGCTATGGGTGCTGCGGGGGAGCTCAGCTGGGGTGGCACAATGAGGACACAGGGCGACTCGGCTTGAACGGCCTGACCAGGAGGGTGAGGCCGCGGGTGCAGCGGGGCAGTTCGGTCAGGGCGGTGCGATGAGGCCACATGGCAGCGTGGTGAGTTCGCGGGGCAGCGCGGTGAGGCCGCGAGGCCGCGAGGGCTGCGGGGCGATGATGGATATGGGGCATCAAGGGCCGCAGTTGGCGGAGCACCGTTGGGTGATGCGACGAGGCCGTGGGGCATCGTGCCTTCTTGAATACAAACTAAAAATATTTCTGGAATTTAAATTTCTTATCTCTACAATAATTATTATAATGATAAAAATAAATCCATTCTATACCTAGGAAAAACACAAAACTCTACGAAGTCTAAAACAAAAAGTCTTTCTGGTAATTTCTTTCCACAGTGAATAATAAGAAGATTCTTATAAATTTGTTTTTCCTTAAAATTTTCATTTGGTGTTTTTATCATATGTTCTAATTTCATTTCATTAGGTGAAATTTAAAACTTACCAAAAACATTATTAGAAATAAAGTATTGTGTAAACCACATATAAAAAAACCATTAGAAAAATCTGGGTAAACAAACAATGTACCTGATTCCACTTCATTGGATGGACCAACATTTACTCATGTAGTCACAAATGATTTTACAACAACTTTATGCTTATAATCTGGATGCTTTCCATTATTTAGATCTTTCTTTGGGTTGATATTTTCATAATTCTCAATCTCACAATATTTAAAAAACCTTATAGTTTTCTTATCATAATTATATTTAAGATAATTTTTAACGTAATGTTTGGCTATATATCCAAAAAAATCACATCTAAAACACTTCCTAAAATTTTTAAGTCATTCCCTATGATGATTTTTACCACACTTCCCATAAAATAGAAACTGAGTATTCATACCTTCTAATTTATTTTTTTGATTCTTACACATTTCCTTCTATTTGGACCATTTCTTTTTCTCATTTTCAAGGTAAGCATGATCATCAAAATACTATATTTTAACCCTATCAACACATCGAACAAGTTTCTCATAACATATCATTTCATGGGAAGCCAATGTACAACGATATATTTGTTTTGATCCTAAGTAAAAAATGATTGATTTTACTATCATGATCTCAAATAAGATTTGGTATATACAATACCAATATGTTGAATTTTTATTCATACATGGACACTAAATGGTTATCATTTTGTATCAATTCAATGATTTTCATTTCCATCCTAAGGAGAACCACCTTAGTAAAATATTTTTCTATGAAAATATTCTTAAATTCACCCATTATAAGGCATTAATGTCCTCTATATATCTGATTTTCTTTGACCATTGACCACCATTGGTTTGATTCACCTTCAAAATGGTAAATATCAAGACCAAATGTTTTTTTATAAACACCCCATGACATCATATTCCATTTCAAGGGATTTAATCCGCCCATAATCCACCACAAGGTCAGAAGATCCCCTGAAAGCAGGAGGGTGTTGCCTCATAAAATCTTCCACTATCATCATGGTCATTTGTGGTAGCTCTGGTTGTTCTATATCATGGATTCCATAGCTATTTATAGCCTGTGTCAACATGGATATTATAGTAACAAATAGCTCGCTTCTAATTCCCACCATTCCATGATACAGATTCATTATGATATTATCCTCTAGGTTCTTTCATATTTCAGCGTCCTTGTTTCTTTTATAGAAACCCATTTTGAACAGTCATCTATTAGATGAAGAAAAAATTTAACCATTAAATGATATATTATTTTAACATAACCATAAGGTAAAAACATTTTATGGTATTTATTAACATAATCCTAAACCAAAAATTATCTAATATTTTTTCACATAAAAATAATAAGAAACTGACCTTAAACATTATGTAATCTAGTTAATTCAACTATATTTAACGTTATATCATTCCCAAAGATCTTTTTAGTTTAGAGTTTTAGAAAATTAGGAAATAATTCATACATATCAACCCTGAAGAATAAAAATTCGGTAATATTTAAATAGTATTCATTTCTTCCATAATATTAATGTTTTTAATAAACTCTAAATTTTTTTAATGAAAAATCATCACAACATTCAACATGGATATTCCTTTTCTCTTAATCATCCTTAAATTCTATAAAAAACAATTTAAAACATAGAAGAAGCCAAAAATATCAGTAACGGAGATAAAAAGGAGTAAAAATATTATTCAATGAATACATATAAACATGTGAGATAATTTTCATAAAGACATACTTATCACTTATTAAATATCATATAGTAATATTGTGGAAACACCGTGATATCCATAAAACATTTAAACCATAAATATTAATTTAGGTTACATGGGGAATTATATACTTTATATGGTAACCCATTCCTCTACCGTATTATTTGAAACCCTCATGGATAACCTATAGTGTAACCATCATGGCTTCCTTACAATTTGACCCTCACGACTACCTTATGGTGTAAGAATCGTAGTTACACTTGGAGTAACAATATTGTCGACCACCAACATAAACATAACCAATGCATTAGAGGGAGATATAGACCCCACTGTTTATCATAAAAAATCATCAACAACAAGAACATAATCTTAAAAAAATAAAACCTTCATCTTAAAAACAATCCTTTTTAATTTTTTAAGAATCAAAATTTAAAATAAAATTTTTATACGAAGGTCCCTTACCTCAGGTTCGTCTTACATAAAATGAGTTCAATCCTACTGTATAATGGTTTAGAGAGTGTTATTAATCTATTTATGAACTATAATCCTATTTATAAAACCTTATATGACCATATAATATCATCTTTCCCCCATTTATTATTAATATTTTGTTATTTCCATTATTTTAGGGGAGTTCTATGCAAAGTTTCCATGATCAGTTCGTAATGGATTTTCTTTTCAATTGGAAGAAAAACTCCATTACTGAAAATAAATGGTATTAATTTGTTCATAGTGACTTAAAAGATACCATAAATAATTTTTTTATATGGGTATGATTCACAAGATAAAACATTAATAAAAATGATTTAATTTATTTTGGAAATTTTGACGACAATCACAAACTTATATCATTTTATTTAATATCATGTTTATATATTTGTTTGAAAACATTATATATCTTATAATATATATAACAAAAGAAAATTTAACCACATTAATTGTTTTGTGGCCAGTAATGAAGGTTATAATGTAAAATAAAAGTGTAACATCCATGATGTCAATAAATCCACACATCACAGATGATGTTCTCATTTTTAGAATAAAAGGGATAGGAGAAGGAGCATGATGATGAATTTTTCCATAAACATTAAAATATTCTATTATATATAATATACTTGAGTTTTCATTCCACTTGGATAAGGGGATGTGAATATAGAAAAACAAAACAAAATAATTTAAAAGGAAAATAAAAGGATATGAAAAAAGATTTTAACTCTTGAAATCTTCTCCTTAAGAACCTCTTTAAGGAACTTGGTTTTATATTTTTGGTGAGACAAGCAGGTCTTCAATTTGATAAATAGTATTGGAAAAATAAATTTTCAAAAATTAAGCAATCTTCAAGGATTTGAGGTGTGAGGATAATAAGTGGCGATGGGTGATATTTATAGTGGAGGGGAGGAGGGTTTTATCATTATCTTAGTCATTTTTTTGTTAGTTTAGATCATTACTATAAATATTTAGATATCACTACTAAATGTATTAAAATAATTAATAGGATTTTTATATTGTGTTGTTTACATCAGAAATGACTCATGGAATAATGTATTTAACTTATATTGTATATATACCGTAAACTACCATATTTAACTATTCAAAAATATTTAACAATTTTAGAAAAATCCCAAAAATTCACCAAACTAGTTTTTGATTTATAGAATTAAAAAGGAACTCTATTTTATGAAAATAATTTTCTAAATATGAAAATTTAATTTTTAATTAAAATCATAATTATAGAAACCCTGCTATTTATTACACATTAATGCATGATTTATTACGTGAGATATCACTTTATACAACCCCAAAAGAACAATAAGTGTAGTGTATTTGAGATTTAGGTACATTACATAACAACTTACAATATGGGATAGAAATATTTTTTAGAATAATTCCTTGACATGATCAATATAACCCATCAATCTTAAAATTTCATGGGATACCCTGGGAAATACATAAAAATAGGTGAGCTCTAAAGCCTACTAAGGGAATAAAAAATGAAAAAATGAATAAGAAAATACATGTTTTAGAATAGGAATATCAATAGATCATAAAAGTATCATGAATAATAAGGTATGATATAGATTGATAGTCAAAACATGGGAAATGGTGCCACAACTTAAAAAATTGCATCATAAATAGATCAAGGCTAAATCTTCCAAGACCCCATGGTTGAAAAAGTCCCATAAAGGAATCAGTTAAACCCCATATCCCTAAATTTAGTACCATGATACTAAACATAACAAATTCATTGGAGTGATATATAATTCCTGGCACACCAGTTACATTCATTTCATCATCATGCATAAGATTTCGACATATATCATATAACATGGATTCATTCTACATCAAAATTATATTCCCTGATAATGGAATGTGGAATAAATATATTTAAGTATCCAATAAATAAGTATATATTCATAAAGGTAAATATCCTATATATATAAATGATTATGGTATTCACTACACAATTATCATGGCATGGAAAATCATGGTGCATTTTCTACAACATAACAATGTCATATAAAAATTCATAGAATGGGTTGATGAGAGTGAGAGGGGAATATCATCATTTTTACATTAAATTTATAGAAATAGGGACATGAAAATAAATTCCCCATAATAAGTAATTGGAAATACAAGGAATTACATAATAAATAAACTTGAAGAAAGAGGATAGAAGAAACAACCCTTATAAGATTTCGACATGGTAACGGGTGTGCATAAAGGTTCATATGAGGTATAAATGAGAGTGACATGATATATAATAATTTATAAATAAAATTTAATGTAAGGGGGATATGTAATAACACAATCCAATATAATAAAATGGAAATTAAAATACATAAGATTAAAATGAGTTCTTGATAAAAGAGGAGAATGGAGGATGAGGTTCCCTTCCTTGAATGTGTGAATCCAAAGGTTTAGGAAGAGATCATTGATGTTTGTGGGCACCTCAAGAGGACTCTAGGTAGTAGAGGGAATATTTTTGTCATTCTCCATGGAGTATTAGTGAAGATAAATGGGATAATGGGAGGGTTTATATTGAAAATGGGGAAGATTTCTTTATTATTTTTGTTTTGGAAACTACATTATAAGATATTCAAAACCACAAATCAGCCATGGTTTTTCCCATAGTTTCTAGGAATGGGTAGTGGATAACATTATTTTATAACGACAAGAGCCTAATATAATAAAATATTTCCCTTTTATATTTGGAGGTGATTTACACATTCAAAGAAAATATTTTAAAATCTTAAAATATTTACTATGTCTTGAAGGATTCACTAAGGATTTATAAAATAAATCAAATAAACTTAAAATCACATTATATTAAAGAAAAAACATATATTTAGACAATTATAACTTTTACTGAATTTATTATGTCATTATTGGGCCATTATGATATCATTAAACACACCGTATACTTATACAATATGTATTTTTTACCACAAAAGATGACTGCATCAGAAAATTTTAAAAAAATCACTGTTAAATAATTTCAACACACTAATTACAAAAATAATATTGATTAGTTTAAAAATATGTGAATTTTCCCTTTTAAAATAAAAACAATCATTTATTGAAAATTATTGGTTTTTAACAATAACACTTTTTGAACTCTAATAAAAATTAAATTAGACTTAATAAAAATTATATAATATTTTATATCAAAAAATTAATTTCATAATGATATTTTATTAAAATATTATTTATTTAAAAAATAAATTTATGAATCAAAATAGATTTCTTAATTGATTTTGAATGTTAATAAAAAATACTATTTGTGATTTAATTTTTTTTAAAAGTAACAATAATAAGATGAAAAAATCATCTTTATTATATACAATATAATGTACATATTCCTATTACTATGTTCTTGATACATATACCTTGGTTATACTTGGATATTCCCTAGGAGTATGGTGTGTGTTGGTGGGGATTTAATGGGGTAGTTCAGTGAACATGGTTTGAGTCGTGATATCATTGAGATTGAAGTTCTCTTGTAAAAGGTTTTGTTCATGCATATGTTCTTGGATATCAACTTGGGATGGGTCTAAGAAAAAATCCAGAAATGCTACCCCCCGAAGCTCTAATAAATGGGATTTATAGGGTATGATCTTACTAGTTGAGGCCATAAAATCTTTTTTTCTATGAGAAATGGATTAGTTAAAAAACAATATTTATACTAGTCATGTGATAACTATTCAACGAATATATTATCAATAATAAATATAATTAATATTTTTTAAAATCTTATATGATATATTAAAAGAAAATAAGTTCATGTGTTTTATATATACATAAGACATTTAATTAAATCAAAATGGGGAATTTCATTTATAAATGTTTGGGTCATTACAATCTTCCCTCCTTTTGAAATTTCTTCATTGAAATTTATTTTCTCCAAAATTATAATAGATGGGGGTAACTTTACTTCATCACCTCCTACGATTCTTATGTGGATTATTCCAACTTGTGTTTTCACCACAACACCTTGATAAGGATGATTGTCTTATTTTATAGAACTTTTTCTCTATGATCTATGATCTTCACTAGATGGTCCTCATTGGAATGGTCATTCTCTTATTGTACAACCACTGGATTGATTTCATGTGATGGGTATAGTATGTAATTTCTTAATAGGGATACATGGAATAAATCATGTACTTGAGATTGGTTCGGTTGGAGTTTTAGTCGATATGACAATGCTCCAATGCGATCAAGGCTCTCAAAAGTGCCAATGTAATTTGGACTATGCTTTGCCTTCTTCCCAAATCTCATCACTATGTTCAATGAAGATATGTAGTGGAATAACATGTCTCCAATATCAAACTCTAGGACACATCGATGATTGTCAGCATAGATCTTCTATCAACCCTAACCAACTTTGATGTCATGCTAAATGATCTTAACCACTTTCAACATTTCATAGACCATTTCATGATCTAGAAGTTTTTGTTCCCCATCATATTCCCAACATTATGGTTGTATGTACCTCTTCCCATAAAGGGATTCAAAGTTAGCTATTTGTATGCTCATGTGGAAACTATTTTTGTAAGATTACTCTACCAAAGGAAGATGTTAGCCCCATACTACTTTTATGTCTATTGAGAATTATATCAACATTTAACCAAGTGTTTGGATATCCAACTAAGATTAGCCATCAGTTTGAGGGTGATAATCCATACTAAAGTTCATCTCAGTGTTTAGAGAATTCTGGAGACTTTTCCAAAATTTAGAGGTGATTATGGGATCTCGATCAAACACAACAAATAATGGCACTCTATGCAGCCTTAAAACTTATATGATGTATATTAATTCCAGTTTATCCAGTGATAAATCATTTTGAACAAAAATGAAGTGTGCAGTCTTTCTGAGATAATCCAGAATAACCTAGATAACATTGTTTCTATTGGATGCCTTTGATAGTCTGGTGATAGAGTCTATGGTGCTGTTTTCCCATTTCCATGTTGGTATGGGTAATGGTTACATCATCCCCTTATACTTATTCCTTTCATAAATCAAAATCTCACTTACTAGGAACTTTGATGTATATTCTACGATCTCCTACTTCGTATTATCCCACCAATAGTTCCAACAGAGATCTCAATATATCTTTTTGTTTCTAGGGTGAATGGAGAAAGTCGAACTATATGCATCATCAAATAGTTTCTTCCATAACTCGGGATTTTATTGAACATATATTCTTGACCAAAATTTCAAAATTCCTTCTACATTAACATTAATCTTTGAGGATTTCTCTTTTCATATAGATTCCACTTTTTTTTGAATTCTTACATCATCTTTTTAATCATCATTTTATCATTCCAAAAGTAATAGTTGGGAAATTATTTGTGAAAGGATTTATGATGTTTCTTTATTTGTGATTCCCATGTACATACTCTTTAAATCTAATAATATTGGATCCTTCTTCATTCTCATTGATGATAGAATTCCTAGATACTTTATAATTAGTTCATCCACCACTTTAATTTCTTTTCTAATATGGTAGTGGAATGAGCAATCGTATTCCTTGATGACATTTAACCATCATTGGTGGGGCATGTTAAGCTCTTTCACTAGTAGAATACTAACCTATACCAACGGTTTGGAACCGTTGGTATAGGCCTCCAAACCGTTGGTATAGCCTATACCAACGGTTTGGAGAACCGTTGCGAAGTAAGCCGTTGGGATAGGTCTATACCAACGGTTTTCCCAAAACCGTTGGTATAGACCTATCCCAACGGTTTACAAAACCGTAGGTATAAGTAATATGAAAATCTATTCCAACGGATATAAAACCGTTGGTAAATGTATTTCAAAAAAAAACATGTGCTGGGATTTGATCCCACGACCCCTTGTTTATAATCGAACGACTTAACCACTAAGCTAACATCACTTTTGTAAACATAATTTCATAAATATATATATGTATTATCATAATTATTTAAAATTTAGATTTATATAATGTTCTCGGGTAGCAGACCTGGAAGAAATGAAAGAATCTATCCCAACGGTTCTCAAAACCGTTGGGATAGACCTATCCCAACGGTTCTCAAAACCGTTGGGATAGACCTATCCCAACGGTTCTCAAAACTGTTGGGATAGGTGGAAAGGTGAGTTTTCCCAACGGTTCTCTCAAACCGTTGGGAAAGGGGGGGTCTTTCCCAACGGTTTGGGAGAACCGTTGGGAAAGGGTCCTCAAAACCCACCTTTCCCAACGGTTCTCTCAAACCGTTGGGAAAGGGGGGGTCTTTCCCAACGGTTTGGGAGAACCGTTGGGAAAGGTGGGTTTTGAGGACCCTTTCCCAACGGTTCTCCCAAACCGTTGGGAAAGACCCCCCCTTTCCCAACGGTTTGAGAGAACCGTTGGGAAAGGTGGGTTTTGAGGACCCTTTCCCAACGGTTCTCCCAAACCGTTGGGAAAGACCCCCCTTTCCCAACGGTTTGGGAGAACCGTTGGGAAAGGGTATATATAAGTGTTGGGAAAGATCCGATTTCCAGTAGTGTTTCTGTGCGAATATATATTTGAGGATATTTTTATTAGTATATATCTCACACATCTCCCTATAGATATAATGCCACTATATTTTTAATCCAAAGATCATAGGTTCCATCTCAGATCATTCTAGGGATATTTTTACTAAAAAAAATTTAATTTCTTTGAGGCTTAGGCAATGCCTTTTTTATTATTCAACAACACAGAAAACAATCCTTTCCTCAAAGCATCACTGAAAATTATGAAAAGTTCCCCACTTATGGGTAGTGTGAGAACATGGGTAGTAATAAGACTCATTTTCAATTCCATGAATCTTTATTCACATTTATCATTCTAAAAAATAATTACTCCCTTCCGAGTAATCATGGAATGTGTGGTTGATAATAATGAGGAATTTCTCACAAATTGGTGATAATATCTAGATAACTTAAGGAAGATATGGATATCTATAAAAAATGTTGGCCTTGACGATAACTTAATTTCTTTTTTTGATTGAAGGGTCCATATATATCCCATTATTTGTGATGATATTCCCTCATAATGAGACTTCCTTCAACATGAAATCATACTTTTCATAGAGTTTCTACTTTCACAAGGTTTTTAGCACAATTATCAGATTCTTATCATGGTATTTTATTAGTTTTGGAATATATTAGAATATCATCTATAAAGACAACAAAAAGTTTTTCACTGTAATCTCTAAATACTCTATTCATCAATTAAATTATGATTGATTGGGAATTAATGATTCTGAAAACCATCACTAAAAACACATAGTTCACCATACATTATACGAAAATCATTCTTAGGGATACCCTCCTTCTTCACCATTAGTTGGTAATATCCCAACCATAGATCCTCCTTGGATAAGTATTGTGCTCCATGTATCTGATCGAATAGGTCATCAATTCATGGAAAATGATACTTTTTCGTTTTTTTATCTTGTATATCTCACAATAATTAATGAAAAGGCATAATGACTCATACTTATACATGATGAAGAGGATGGGTGCACCCCATGGCTATGAACTTGGTAATATGAATACTTTATCTATATTCTCCTTTAGTTGTTTTTTCAGTTCATTATGTTCTGCAACAACCATCCAATATGGAGTCTTGGATATTGCCAATGTCCCAATTATAATCTTGATTATAAATTCAGCCACCCTGCTAAGAGGAAGACTAGTAAACACATCAATAAACACATAAATAAACTCCATCAAATAGTAGTGTCTTTGAAGATGATATTTTTAATAATTATAGAGATATATTCTTTCACATATGGAAATAATATCCATTCCTGAGACGATAGTGCCAAATAAAATTCAACCACCTCACTAAACTTGTATAAAATTAGGGATCAATTTGCCACATGTAGAGTGATTTTTTTCTCAAGTAAAGTCATGTTTTTTCATGTATAAGGAAATCCAATCCATACCTATAATTTCACTTATTTCCTCAAAGGAAGACTAATAATATTTTGAAGAAGAACATTCCCATAAACTTCAACCTGTGATACAATACTCATAGAATTCTTCCCTAATGATTTAACATTATTTCTGGGGGGGATATGATGTTCTTAGAAAATATAAAATATATTCTTGTAGGACATGAATTAAAATAAAATATGAAATACACTACTATGAAGGAGTGGTAACGTGCAATTTATTACTCACTATTCATGTCAACATATAACTTTACATGCTCCCTTGATCTTGTAGGTTTTTGATTCTTATCATGGTTCTCATCCCCTTTAATAGATCATTATCATGGATAATTCCAGAATTATAAAAATTTGTGACATAGAACTTTACATGATTCTTTAGATTGAAATTTGTTTCCATACATAACATTATAAATTTTTTCATGGAAATTGGATAATTTGTGCACCGTCTTTCCACACTTAAAATATCTTCTAGTCACTTTGTAGCATTTCCATTGGTTTCTATTTCAAAACTTGATTAACAAAGAAAATTGGGTCTTCTTTCCCTTATCACCTTTATCAGATGGAATTTCATGAGATGTTATCTTCATCTTCCTCGATTTTTTTGGAAATTCAATAATGTTCCAACTGTTAATCATGATTTTTGATTATTATTTTTGGAATAATCATGATATGTTCTTCTTGAGCTCCCATATTATTCGGAATATCTTTGGGGCAGTCATCACACTTCCATTTTCATTAGTTTTTAACACGATTCCTCTTTTTTCTGACCATTGACTAAAATAAAAAGGAAAATTAGGGACGTGTATCTTAATTAAACACATAAAATGGAATGCAATGACATTAAAGGGATAACATATAAATTACATTTATGTCCTTAACTCATGAGTATCTAGGATTAAATATATGTTATCCATGATTTATTTCCTAACATAGATTCTTATGGTCATTTTTTCCATTAATAATGGTTCATAATGAGATTATTAATTTACCAATTCATATCCACCAAGGGTTTTCAATCCAAGTGTGTAGTAAGGCCCATTTTAATGTTCCACATTACCCCAATATAGGCCTAGAACATTTTATTGGAGCTGTTACTCCTAGGTACATCTGTACCAGAACCACGTCCACCTATATTATCCAGACAAGGAATTATTATTTGATAAACCACATATTCTATACTTACCAAAATGTTGGGATGTTTTCATGCACTTAGTCTTATCCATCAGGGTTTTCACTAGGTCTTTCTAATCCTAATTCCTAAAAGAAATACACCTTCACACTGATACCAACTGTAGAAACCCTACTCTTTATTACATATTAATACATGATTTATTACATCATATCTCACATAATACCACCCTAGATGAACAATAATTATTTTATCTTTGGTAGTTAGGTACATTACATAACAAATTATAACATGAGATACAACAGAATTATTAAAAACATCTTTTACATCATCATAATAATCCATCAGACATAAAATTTCATGGGATATACTGATGACATACATAAAAAGGGTGAGATATAAATCCCAGTGTGGAAATAAAAATGTAATAAAAATATGAATAAAATACATCTTATACAATAGGCATATAAACAGAGCATAAAAGTAACATGAATAATAAGGGATGATATATCATGATAATCATAACAAGGTAAATGTGGTAACAACTTAAAATAATGCATCATAAAGAGACCAAGGCTAAATCCCCCAACACCTCGTGGAAGATAAAGTACCATAAAGGAATAAGGTAAACCCGCTGCACAACATGGTGTAACACGATACTAAAATTTACCCAATGTATTGGATCACTATATAATTTTGGGCGCACCCATCAAATTCATTTAATTCTCATGCTTAAGTGTTCCACATAGATCTTATAACATGGATTCATTCAAAATCAAAAATTAATTACAAGATCAAATAATGTGGAATAAATAAATGTATGTATCCAATAAATAAGTATACATACATAAAGTTGAATACCCTTTATAGAGAAATGGGTATGGTATTTAGTACATAATTATCATCACCCGGAAAATCATGGTGCAATTTCGGCAGCATAACTGAATCATATAGAACTTTATAGAATGGGTTGATGAGAGTGAAAAGGGTATCTCATCATTTATAAATAAAATTGATAGTAATCAGGACATGGAAGGACATTCCCCATCATAAGTAATGTTAAATATAATACGTAACATAATAAAGAAACTTGAAGAAATATGAGAAAGGAAAGAACCCTTATCAATGTACGATAAGGTAACAGGTGTGAATAAAGGTTCATAGGAGGGATAAATGCGAGTGATAAGGGATATCATCATTTAAAAATAAAATTTAATGTAATGGGGATATTTCACAATGCATCAAAACATAATCAAAGGGAGTTTAAAATACATAACATTAAACGGAGTGCTTAAAAAAGCCGAAAGTGTAGGATGAGGTTCTCTTACATGAATTTGTGACTCAAAATGCATGGAAAAGGATTAATAAATTCTTTTGGTCACCTTTTAAGGACTATAGGGAGTTGAGGTACAAGTTTTTTTGTGCCTTAAGAATTTTTTGTGAAGATAAATGAGATGTTGTTTGGGTATATATAAAACATGAGAGATATTTCTTTATTATTTTTGTTTTCAAACCTACATAATAAAATATTCAAAACCAAAAAAAATCCAATGGGCTTTTCTCATATTTTCTAGAAAATAGGTGTTCCATAAATTATGTTATAAGTCCAAAGACAAAAGATAATAATATATTTCCCCTTCTTATTTTATGTGAGTAACACTTTCAAATAAATGATTTTGAAATCATAAAATATTTTATATGTCTTTAAGGATTCACTAAGGCTTTATAAAATAAATAAAATAATATTAAAATCAAATTATTTTAATGTAAAACCATGTATATGGAATATTATATATTTTATAGTATTAATTACATCACTATTGGTCCATTATAATGTCATAAAACACACTGTATATTTATATCGTATTTAATTTTATCCAAAAATTTGACTATCTCAAAAAATTATGAAAAAATAACCATTGGATAATTTTTACATACTAATTCCAAAAATAATATTCATTTTATCTTAATGATTTTATAAATATGTGAATTTTCACTTTTAAAATAAAAACCAACATTTATTGAAAATGATGGGTTTTTGATAATAACACTTTTTGAACACTAATAAAAATTACATTTGACTTCATAAAAATTATATGAAAATTTGTATTAAAAAAATTAGTTTAATAATTATATGTTATTAAAATATAATTTATTTCAAAAATAAATTAATTCATTAAAATATATTTCTTAATTTATTTTGAATTTTAACCAAATATATTGTTGATGCTTTAAAAATGATTTACAAAGTAACAGTAATTGGATGAAAAAATATTAAATATTATATAAAAAATAACATACATATTAATGTTACTATGGAATTGATACATATCCATTTATTACAACATCATGATACTTTAGATTATGGTGCGTGATGGTGGTGCTTTCTTATGGCCATTCACTGAACATGGTTTGGGCTGTGATCTCGATGAGTTTAAACTTCTCCCGTAAATAGTTTCACTCATGCTTAAGTTGTTGGATATCATCATGGGATTGATCAAAGGGAAATACCATAAAATCCATATCCCTAAGAATCTATTATAAATGGGATTCATAGGAATGATCCTATTGGTTGAATCCATCACTTCCTTTTTCTATGAAAAATTGATTTGTAAAAACCCTATATTTATACTAGTCATGTGATAACTGTCACTAAAAATGTAATCAATGGTAATGATACATAGATATCATTTAAATCCACTTATATATAAAATAATAACAATTTCATGTCTTTTCAATATCCATAATACATTTAATTAAATAAAAAGGGGGAATTTCATTCATAAATGTTCTGTCGTTACAATAATTTATTCCATAAAATACAAAATTTAAAATTATTAATGATTTTATAATACATTTAAAAATTTATTAAGGTATCATAAAATTATATTATAATCACATGAAAAATAGAATATTAGTTATTAATCTAATTTTTAAAAATATATTTTCATTTAAATCATTAAATTAATTGTGAAATTACAAATAAACATTTATGTGTCACAAAAATATCAACACTAAATTTATCAGTTTCAAAAAATTTATTTACTAATTCAATTATATAAATATATAATAATTTAAATTTTAAGATACTTTAGATTTATTTATACTTTAATAGGTTTTGTTTCGATTCTATTAGTATAGATTCTTTAATTTATATAAATAACACTTCTTTCATTATACATTCATAATAAATTTAACTATTAAATTTCGAAATGAAAACAAATTAATTTCAAAGTATATGGGTTTATATTAGTTATACAATATTTATTTATATTCATATGGTGAAATAATACATTAATCCAAAAAACCTCACCCTATGTTCAAAAAAAACCATTCAATAAATAGTTAACCTTATTACCGATACAAAAAAGAAATATAAAGAAGGTTTCTAAATTAATCTACATTAATATAATATTAATCCCCCAAATATTTTAATGTATCTATTGTTTTCCCCAGGAAACATTTGTGAATACCATTTGTCATATATTTTCTTGAATCATTGTAATAACCAAAATTACTTTAAAACCTTAATGAAATTCTACATAGTTCTTCATTCCTTTAATAAGACCACATATTTTGTTGAATATATTCAGTAAATCCAATAATTATGTAATAATTATCAATGAAAACATAATCCTCCTTTTCCACAAATCATTATTCAGTTTTAAGGTCATCAATAATATATAATTAAAATTATTCATATCCATCATCTCTTTATTCCAACATCATTACCTCAACATCAGGAACATATTAAGGGGTATCATCCATTAATCAAGTCCCTTCTTAAAATATCACCTTCTAATTAAATTAATTTTATACGTCCTTAAAACCATTCAATATATTCATTAAAATCATCAATAAAAAACATATACTGAACAATACATATATAATTCATGATTCAAAAACTTAAGTCTTGAACTCTAATACATAAACTCTTAAATCATCCCACTTCCTTCACAATAAATTAACTATGAGTCATCATATTATTCCTTATTACCAATTTACTGAAATATTAGATATGAATCATGCCATAACATCCATCAACATCAATATAAACGTGCTTATTATGTTTAATATAAATATACTACTAGATTAACCCATACCTTTTATATGTCATTTATAGTCTCTTCACCATCGTCTTTATAACAATTACTCATAAAAAAATTACTATTTTTCATTAGGAGAATTCCCCTTAGGACACCAATTTGAATAATTTCCATAATTTACAATTTAAAAACATCATTAATCAATAATAATTTGGGGATACCAATACACCCATACACGAAATTAATAGTACATTTAATTTTCCCACTATAATTTAATACTATGTGTCCTTACCCACACATAAATCTTCTTCTCACGACTTTGAGAAATTCCCCAGAGTGATTATTCCCACATTCTAGACATATAAGAAATTGAATCTTGTTTCTTCTATGGCATCCACTACTCAAACTCTCAATGAACTATATCAATCAATTCATTGGTGAGTTTGAGAATTTCTTAAGGTGCATGTTTTTAATTATATATCATCATAACTGATTAGGAATAATCAAAATATCCTTCACTCCAGTAATTATCCCATTTAATTTATTATCAACATATTATCCATCATTCTCAATGTTAATCTAGTTCTTTATGCCTCTATATTTCAAATAAATTCAAAAAGAATAGTGTGAGAAATAATATTCATGATGGGAAACCACATAATCATAGAAACCGATTTTAGTATATCTAAATCATTACAACTTCTTTAAAATATTTATAACCTCGGGTTTAACAAAGTCCAATCATAATCATCATCTATTAAATTTTTTCATGATTTTTTGTAATGAGTTTGTGAATTTCAAAAACATATCCCCCAAGAGTGTCAAACCAGGTGTATAGAAAGGCCTGTTTTCATGTACGAAGTGATGATTGAGTCCAACTCAATGCATTATTTTCAGATTTAATCACCACTAGTACCTTTATTATTGATAAACACCCACATATATTATCTATATACTGATTTAATTTATTGGAAACCACTAACTCTATCCATTAACAAAATTCTAGGATATTTTCCTATAATTTGAATCATCATGTGACTTATACTTAGAAATATCGTCGAAATATACCTAGGAATATCAATAATATTTTCTCATTATAATGTACAATGTGTATATAATCATATGATTTAATACCAACTATAAATACCCTAAACAAATTATACACAGATTTCACATCTTAATTGATGAATATTCATTATTATTTAGAAATACATGCATGTGGACCATATAGGTTTAGTTTCGTTCATACTAGATTAAATATCTTCTTATTTCATGAATCATATTCAATTTCTCCCACAAGGATCATCAAACATATTACTCTAAATTAACCAAAACTACATAAAACCTTATATCATTACCTGGTCAAAGGAAAAAAATGAAAGGGTGAGCTCAGATTCTCATCAACTATAAACAAGGGAGATGTAAATATAACATGCGTATATGGGTATAAGAATATGAGAATAACATTTGAAAAACATACCGTAAATATCATAGATCATAAACACGATTTATAACATAAATCATTATAGTTCATATGACATGAATCATAATGGGATCAAATTAAATGATCCATGAGAGAATAACACTGGCATAAGAAATATATTTGTTCCATATAAATAATCATATAAAATCTTTTTCCAAGGACACCCACCAATAAATTTATAACATGTATGGATTGGGCTAACCACTTGTGTACCTTCTTCAAGCTTGTGATAACCTCCTGTGTACCATATTTTGGCCTTGGGATAACCTATCATGTACCATCATTCAGGCTTAGGATAACATCCCACATACCCTCTTTTGGGATTGGGATAACCTCTTTTTTAACCTCTTTTAGAAATATGATAACCTCTTATGTACCATTTGAGATTATATAACATTAATACATACCTAATTTATAAGAGGAAGATATTTGTCCCACTTATAAAATAATCCATACAACTATGTTCCACCAGATCAAAAAATATTCATCATATATATCCCATAAAAATAAATTGGTTTCATTAATATTTCATCATAAGATAACGTGCGGAAGAGAAACATGTCTCATAATCATATAATAATGTGTATCTCACGGATTAAGTAGTGGGTTTCATAGTATTTTTATCATGGTATGACCCATTGAATATAAATGAGTTTAATAGACACATTTTCATCATAATAATTAACCATTAGAAAATGAATAAGACTGGTATTATTTGACCACATCCCTTGAAAATGTTAGGAATCGAAAAAATATGTCACAATAGATAGAATATTATTTCTAAAGTAAAATAACATAAAATGTTTCTTGAGTAAAATATCCTTTCAAATTTGAAAAAAACATTTTAAAACATAAAACATGTTTAAAATCCATTTCTTTGAAGTCACTTTATGAAACATATAAATGATTCATAAGAAATAATTTAAAATATTTATTGAGGAAAATACACTTTCACAATGAAATCAATTATTTAAAATATAAAAATATCCAAAATATTAAAAAAAATATATTTTAAAATAAAATTTAACAAATTTAATAGAATATTGAAATCATTGAGAAGTCATGATAGAGGGAAATATTATTCATGTCATTTAATTTAAAATAATGATTTATTTTATATTTTTGGTAAAATTAATGTGGGCCTTGATTTTTAAAATGAAATAAAGATCACTTTAAATTTTTTTAAGAAAAAATGGGTGAAATTTTATTTAATAAATCCTTCGGATGAATTTTAAATATTTTTTAAAACATTTTTAGAAATCCAAGATTTGTAAGAAAAAGTTATTTTGACTAAAGAGAGAAATATTGAGAATTTTTTGTGAAAGAATGGTTTTGAACTCTTGAGTACATAATGAGAGGAAATTGAAGGGAAAAAATTTGTTCTCATTACATATCCATTGGTGATGAAATTTCATGAGTTTAATGATATATTTATTATAATATTTCATCATTGTAATCATAAACATAAACAATCCTGACAATCAATGAGATCAAATCATAAAACCCCTGCCACTTTGGTTACTTTGAATTGTGATCACCATGAAGGAATAAAATTAAAGGAAACATAAATTATAACAAGAATAAATAAATAAATGGTATACTTATGAAATCATATATATTTACACCTCATAAAAGAAGATAGGTTCATAATATAATATATTTCCTAAAGAAGAAAAATCAAGGAAACAATTCCTTAAAAATTTGTTAAATTTTGATTCATAAACCCCATGAAAGAGAAGTGCTAAAAAGGATATATAAATAAACATAACTATAAATTTATTCATCATAAAATTCAATCATGGGAAGTATATAAACAAAAAAAATAAAAAGATGGAGAATACGTCTTGTGTCTTATAGAAAATAAAAGTGGGATTGAAATCCCATACCTTAAATATTAACTTTCTCATTACACTTCAATACTTATGCGTAAATGATTTAAATTTATTATAAAACTATTGAAGACTATTTATTATATATATAATAGCATATATTATTTACTTATTATCTTTTATTACCCATTTATTAACAATTCCATGTTAAAATCATGTTTTGGGAAATATCTGCTTTGTTTTTTCAGAAAGTGTAGATTTATAATTTTTGGTCCAATTACTTTGAACATGGATCCACTATTTAATGAAATTTTACTATTATATAAATATCATATATATTCAGTATAAATTTATTTATATTAAGCTATAAAATTTAGAGGTACAAAATGAAAAACACCATTCAAGGAGACAGTAGGCCATACATATGCATGGACATTCATTCCATTTTCTTAAAGGATTTTAAAAAGTACAGGTAAATAATATACTAACATTTAAAAAAAATTATTTTATATAAAGAAAATATTTTTATTTAAGCATTTATTTATTACCTTCCATGTAAAGCATACATGAATAACGAATCAAATTACTTTGCGAGGTGGTAGTTCATCGTATACATGAACAACATTATCATATCCCTCATGGTTTGGATGGTAAGAAGTTATATGTGATATTATATTTCTAGACATATAAGTTTGTTAGAAATTAAATACATCTTTATTCAATTTATCTATATTACCATACAAGTAAATCATAAATGAAAAACACATCACATCAGTTCATAGGGCGACAGTATGCCGTACCCACGAGTGATATTATTGTTTTCCCTAAGGGTTTATAGGAAAGAAGTAATATATGGAATTATAATTAAATAGTTATAATAATATCATAAATATCATATATATATATAAATTTAATGTATTACAATATCCTTCCTTGAGTGTGGTGGTGGAAAACAAATAACATCAGTTCGTAAGGCGGTAGTCTTACGTACACACAAATGATCATTTCATGTCACATTTCATGGAAAAGGAGAAGGATTTTAGTTATTCCATTAAATTAATAACATATAATTATAAGAAAGAAACTGAGGGTGTCATACCATCATGTTTTAATAATAATTTAATTATCTGGAGAATGAAATAAAACAAAATTCTCAGTTTGGGATGCTCGCTCTTCTTTGAAAAACTTCTTTTGGTTTTCACCTATAGGATTCATAAGATGGATTTATGACCAAAATATAGATTATATGATGATAATGGTATATTTTAAAAGAAATATTTTGAGGTATTTTACTATCAAAATTGTTTATCTGTGAATAGGATTGAATATGGTGTTGCCTTTTATAAGTGAGGTGAATGAAACACTTGTAATTTTTTAATGGAAAAAGGTGTACCTACATTTTTCACATGAAGCCTAGCTCCAAAATGGACAATTATAGAAAATATAAGATATAAGTTATGAATATGGCCATCAAAGGGAGTTTTGAATAGTTTTTTTATCATTTTTATCCTTATCTATTTACATTAACAGTCTGATAAAACCATTTTTTCATTAATCGCGAAAATAATTTTTTTCCTATATTTTCTATTCAAAATGGTAAAATATTATGTTAAACCTATTAGAGGATATATGTTATTCTTATTACCAATTTGTAATATATATTTCTAAATTTATTTCTTATAAGTGTAAAATTTAAATTTAAAAATAAACCCACAAAAGCGATGATAAATTGATTTTTCAAAGAGAAAATGTTCAATAAATTAAAAAGTTTTTAATATCAGAATGAAATATGGAATTGATACTGATGACCAAAATATAAATAATATATATATATATAATTTATTTTATTTTTCTTTTAAATCCATATTAAGATAATATATATATATATATATATTAAATTCTTTAAAAGAAATGACAATTCTTAATATAAACTAGTATTCATCATTATTGATAAAAAAATCCATCCTTTCAGAATATTATCAAAATTTAAATACAAGATAATTTTGACATGATGATTAAAAAATGAATATTGTTTTGTGAAATAAATTTAATAAAATTGGTGAAAATTATATTTAAAATAACATAACAATATTCGACAAAACAGTTTTTAGAAAAATATAGTTTTAAGGCAAAAAATTATATTTATTCATATCTATTATCTATAAAAATGTAAAATTAATATTAAAAAATTGTTTGAATATATAATATATACAAAAAAATAAAATAATTCACCAAAATTAATTTTTTAATTTTCCTATGTAGAACACATTTCTGAACAAAAAATTAGTTTTTTGAAAAATATTCCCTTTATTTTTAAATGGTTCCTATTTTCATTTATAATTATTTGGTAAAAAAGAATTAATTTCATATACACGTGTAAAGAATATATTTTCATAATTTATTTAATATTATTCATACCAACAATTACAATGGAAAGGCGATAACTACCATAAAATATAATAATATTTTAATATTATGTCGTGTTTCGTTTATACTCCTTATTCCATGTAACAGAAGATAAAAACTGTGTTATGTACAAATCAATACAAACTCATTATTGTTTTTTAATAAAAGATAAAATCAGTTTTCCATGTAATGAAATATAAAATCAGTGTTTCATATAATGAAAACTATCAAAAATATTTAATTGATTTGAAAAAATATTTCAAAAAAACATTGGGGTGTTTCAATTTATTTATATATGAAATAGTTTTTAAGAAAAAAATTATTTAAAAAATATATAATGTATATATGAAAAATATATACAGTATATATATATAAATTCTCTATATTTATGTTATAGATAAATTTGAATACTGTTGAACCAAATAGAATGAATATGAATTGAAAATTTATGGGTTCCTATCATATTAAAAAATTATATAGGGATGGAAAGAAAAGAGTTCATTATGTTTTAAATAGAGTATAAAAAAGACCCTAGTTAGATTATTTTTTCCACATTTATATTGTTGTAATTCATAGTATATTTGTTCAAATGACTTATTTTAACACTTAATTTCTCATAGAAAATAACAAAGTTATAATGTTTGGGGTAAACATAAGGAACGATAGAATATGGAGAGTGACAAGAGTAAATTTAGGATTTAAGAATTAGTTAACATCTAAAACAACTTTATATGATGATAGTGATCCGATTACAGAAATGAAAATATTGATTGAACAACAAAGTATTAAAAAGATTGAATGAGATGTTAAAGAACTATAAAATGATTCAATTATATGTAAGATATACTAAATTTATAACATTATTATTCAAAATAAAAAATTTAATTTGATATATAGTAATGAATGTAGTGAAACTAAATTTTAGAACTACTTTTTATCTTTAATGATATGTCTCCTAATGATAACTGGATTCATTTTTAAACAAATGATTCTAAAAATATGTTATATTTAATGGGAATGGACTACAAAGTTTTATATTCACATCAAAATGATAATATATCTCTCTATAAAGACTATGATTCATTTAATAAAATTACCTATGTGTTGTTTAACTCAATAAAAAAAGGATGATTAATGTTATTCAACAGCCATAGAGTATATTATAACCCTCTAGAGTTTAAAAAACTATATAGAAGTAAGGATACAAAGAGTCATTTCAAATGATTATAGGACCTTGAACTCTATAGGTTAGTAATATTTCTTCATTTTAGTCATTAATTAATATTTAATGTTTTATTTAATGTTAATAAAATATTCTAAGAGGTTTTGTAAATTAAAGAAGGAGGAAACATATGAATTAAGGCATTAAAGTATCATCAGGTACCTAGTGGACTCATATCGAGTACCAAATGGTACTTAGTGGGTATCACCACTTCGACAAGATCAAGTAGATACATAGTGCATTGTAACAAGTACTCAGTAGAACTATAGTTTTTATTATTTAATTTTACATGTTATTTAGTCCTCTACATCCTTAATTAACCCTTGAAATATGCTTTTCTTAGTATTGTGTCTCATTTAAACCATTCTAATACTCCATGAAAATTTTCTCTTCTCTCTCTTCCACTAAAAACTATGGCACCTTTCATCCTCAATTGAATCACTTATTCTTATCAGATATTATAATCTTCAACGATTAATTAGTTGGGTCTACCTATAATAGTATCCTTATTTATTTTTTAAATCAGTAGTGAACTATAATATATATTCATATTACCTATCTATTTTCATATTCAATAAATCCTTCGGTCATCTTTCTATATTTTTAATACAAGGTTTTTCCCTAAGGGAATCGAAGGTAGTTGTCATGATTTTATTTTTGGGGTTTTACTACTTTATTAAAATGATCTAATTACCAAAAATATCATTTATTTGGTTAGCCTATTGAATCTAGTTGTGATATACCATTAACGTCATTACCTCAAAAAGAAATATAAAATTTAATTTTATTACATCAATCCCTTCTTCCTCTCATATTGTGAAAGAATTATTCTAGAAATTTAATATTTTCATGATAATTAAATTAAATCCATTTGGTTTTATTCTAAAAGTTATTTTTCAAAAATGTTTTATAAGAAAATATCTTATATTTAATTAATTTAATTATTATTTACCTTTTTATAGGCCATGATATATATATGATTTTCATCTGATTTTTTTTCCTCTATTTAAATAATCCCTTATACTTTTCTTATAGTAAGTTATTTAAATTATGACCATGATCATGGTATTTAATAAATTCTCATATACTTAGATTCATTATTTTATTTTTGATAAAAATTTTATCTTGTAGTTTTTTAGGACTTTTGTTATTTTTATTGAAATTCAGATATATGGATGACAGATAAACATGAAAGGGATATTTTTTTATTTAATAAAAGTTCCCCATGAATATATAATTTTTATACAAAAGATGATGGTATGGGATGAGATCACAATTCCAAGACTCTAGTATTCCCATTAATCCTTCAAAATGGGAAGATCCATATGGTTTCCCGGATGCTATTATATTATATTACGTTTCCATAAATAATAATAGAATCTCACCAAGAATCATTATATTGAGTACCTAATTTTCAAGGATAGACCGTAAGTATGTATTCTAGATATAAATCCCCTTAGTATAGATGGATTATCATTATCATTATTATATTTGATAAATTTATTTATTAATGAAAATTGATTACTATGTTTCTTACTCATCATTTATTTTATATATTCTTCATACATTTATATTATGATGGAAGGGTTGGGTGTAAATAGCCAACAATGTGTTATCATACTCATGCCAAGCATATTCCGCTATGAGATAAGTGTAAATCTTTTTTAACTGCCCAGGTATAGGTAAAGTGTTGGAGATTTCGGATTCCTAGTACATGGTGTTTGTATTTTGGGTGATGTATTTTGGTCTCTTTTTTCTACTTATGGTTGATGAACTAAACTTATTATTGGGAATTTTCCTATATGATTTAATTAGAGTTACTGGTAATGAGAATTTTATATTTTGTTACCTAGATCTCCATTTGTTGGAACACTTTTTTATATTTAATTTTTTTTCATATCATCACATTCAATATATAATACTTTTTTATACCTTAAGAGGTATAATATTTTTTATTCAAATTATCTCATTCATTTAGCATGGTTTTATCATTTACTATATTTTCTTCTTAATTTACTACACCCCTATTATAGTGGGTTTTGAAATGGGTCATTCCAAATAAATTTATGAAGCTTATATAGTTATTATGCCATACTGAGGTTTAAATCCATATCCCACTTACAATTCATTTTACCCCTACTATTTATACCGACCTATATTATTTATGAGGAGTTTTAGAGGTGTTGTGACATACATATATAGGTACTGTTTGGGAATTATTGTTTGGATCATTACAAAATTGTATTAGAGAAAAATAAGGACTCTTGTCCATGAGACTTAAGATTTTCTAAGAGATATGACTATAAATTCCTCGGAAATAATCAATTAATATGTCTTGTCATTATTAATACAATGGAAGATTGAATAACTAGGGGTCATATGGGATATTTTTTATGTCTTGTCTAAGTCAGTCTTATATTCTTCAATGTCATGCATCATTATAGACATTAATAGGTAGGAAATTGTGGGGAATTATGAATACCCCATTCTTTCATGTCCATTATTATCTACTTTGTCCCCAAAAAAAATAGCCAATTTATATTATCTAAAACATCAATAATAAATAAATATCATTTTCATTTAGGTTTATTGCTAATAAATAGGTTAATATGAGAATTAAATTTATTCCTTACTTAAAAATATCTTATATATTGTTTATAGTTTACATTTTTATATTATATTAGATGTATGAGTTTAGTAATTCATAGTGATAAATGATATTATGAAATTATTTTAAATGTTTTGTGAAAGGAAATTTAATATAAAAATAATTTTTAAAGATAAAATTAAAGGGGAGACGAATGGGGCTTGATAAAACATTTGTAGTGAAACATCAATATTTTTTGTCTCTCTTTGGAAGAAAATTATAACAACCTCATCCACTTGATTATATATTATGCCACATAGATAAGGACCAAAATCGATGCAAGAAGGGGTTTATGAGAAAGTATCAAAATATAAACCTATCTTCAATCCTCAGGTTCTATAGAGATATATAAATTCATCATCCAGGGACCTTTTAGGGTGATGTGACTGCTAATGAATTATTGTAATGGATTGATCATCAGTATCATATCACATAGAGCATTGCGACCCCAGAGCCACATTGGGCCATTTTGACTACCTTCATACAATAAGGGGAAGCTCATTGGTGCGGGATATCATGATTTCATTTAATAAAGACTATATTATCACAAATAATTACTTTTAAGATCTATTCTTTGAGAAATTCTACCCTGAAAAACTATGTCCAAAAATATATATTGAGTTTATAAACACAAGTTATGGCTTAATGTATATTATATTTTATGGTATTAAGTTTATTGAATTTATCTAATTAACTCTATATATTTGTATATATAAATAATTTATGGCGAGGTGGTTTTATATGTGCTTTAAATATCAATTACAAACTCATGTGATGTTCTTCAATGTACCATATTTCTATAAACTGTAATGAAAGACATTATCATTGATACATGTTATAAAGGTGGATCATCAATAGGTAGCTCATTACATGGTTGAACTAAAAGTTATTGTTCTTATTAAAAAAGGTATAAATATTGGGAATAAAAAATTAGAGTTGGTACACATCATGGAATCCAGAGTAGTGGTATTCTTCTATCTCCATGCATGGGAAGACATTCTTTTCAATGTCAAAATTATGGATAATATAGTCATAAAAATACAAAATATACCTTCACAATGAATAACTATCACCCATTTATTCATTGTGGTTATCTTTATAGGTTTCTACAAATAATTTTATTAGTTACTATAAAGAAAAAACCTATACATAACTTGAATCATTAGTTCAATTAGTTGAGTAGTCAAACAATGAAATTTGGCCACCCTTTAGGATATTATGTTTATTAGAATAACATATTGATATGGTATATATGTATATATTGAAATAATCCTTGTAGGTATTCTTTCCATGGGGTCAGTTTTCAATCATAGGTATAACATATTCAATGGAATAGTCAAATGTTAATACGGTATATGATTCAACAACTATAAGAGGTATAATTCTGGTATCATATACTTTATAGTGTTCTTTAATTTATAATACAAATTAAAATAAACTATTTATACTCAATTGGTATCTCTTATGGAACTTAACGTGGAATAATTACCTTGTATATGTGTCTTGATACTTCTCTAGAAAGAGGATTGAGTGGTCTATGAATTGTCTGTTATGCACCTTTGTCATGAATTCTTATGGGAATTTCTATGATCTTTTGGGTTTGAATATGGAATCTATGATTGGAATAGTTAATCTGGTTCCAAGTCTATATGAATTTTCATAATATTAAAGTGAATTTTTTGTTATCTTATTATATCCAATAAACTCTTTGGGGGAATATGTGTTCTAGGATAGTCAAGTTAGTCCTGATCAGGGTAAAGTAGAAATGATCATTGCAAAAATGGATAATATTATCCTTAGAGTGGATAGAACTAAATTATGATTGTGTTTAACACTATAGTATATGTTATTCCTTATTTGTTACTTGATGATTTCTCAATACTACCTCTGAGGTGAGAGATGGATTTGACCATTTAATTTTCTCCTAAAAGTAAATATAACTAAACTAAGGGGACTAATGATTTAGTTAGAATAATATGAGGCTAAAGGTTCCATGGGTCCATGAAATAATAATTAGGGTGAATATGTTCTATTTGCAAAGAATATGGATGGAATTTCATATCTTTATGTGGTCTGTAAATAGGAGAATAATATAATGATCAAGACTTATTTTCATTTACCTAGAATTTATGATATATTTGATTAATTAAAAGGTAAAATTCAGTTTTCCAAAATTTTTCTATTCTCATCCTACCATCAACATCATGTTTTTTCTTAGGAAATTATAAATGATGCATTATGACGATTATATAATCATTTTGACTTTTTATTAATTCCCTTTGGTATGACTAAATCTCTATGAGGTTTTAAGTAATTAAAGAATAAGATATTAAAAAAATTATAATTTCTCTCCTTGTATTAGTGGTTGATCTTGTGCTTTATTCAACATCATAGGATGAGAAAAGAAGATATCTATGTATTAAGTTCTATACTTTTTGAGGATACCAAATGTAAGCTGAAAAAATGAACACTTTCAATTTGGGAAGTCATGTTTCTCAGAAATGTTATTGCTGACCCTAGTATCTTAGTTGATATAAAAATGTAGAATATATAGTATCCGATAATGTACCTTATTTTTTTGATATGTGGTATTTGTTTTGAACTTGTATGATATTTAAACAATTTTCACAATGAATTTTACAAAATGAATACTCTTATGACATATGTGACAAAGAAAGGGGATACATTCATCAAATATGAATACTATGAAGTGGATTTAGAGGAAATTTTTTATCCTAACTCTAGCCATTATATTACTTAGTCATGATATAGTTTTGAGGAATATTGGGATGCATTCATAATATACAATTGTTTAAATATCATACATGATCATCAGGTAGTGGAATATTGATTTAGACACTAAAATCGTATTAAAAATAACCATTATACCCAAAATTAAGATTTAGATATAGTTTCTCACATAAAAAATTATCATTAATATTTTTTAGTGAAATTTTAATGGCATTCATTATTCAAAAAACTGTTAGACACATTGTTTTAGTGTAATTCAAATCTCATATAGTGTCTCTTTGTGGAATTCCACTATTTATTTCTTTTAATCTTTAATATGCTCTAAAAAAGGAATATATGTTTATCAATTATCTTAGTAGGATGCTTCAACCTAAAAAATTTATAAGAGAAAATCAGTAATTATAGTTGATGTCTCTTTAGACAGAACTACACCTTTAAGTGATTTATGATCCAATTGGGTTACATTTTACCACATTTAACTCATGTTATCTATCATAGAGTTCATGAAATAATCCCAAATACTAGACCATGATTATATCATTATTTTATAGAATCTTGATGATTAGAGATCCTAAATCTACGATCCTTTAAACTTCTTGTACTTCCAATGAATGTTTTTCTTCTTGTATGGTATGAAGGAGGAAGTAATGAAATAGTGTCATGAATGTCAATTGGTGGTACACCCTAAAATCCTGTTTATGTACCATGAAATTGAAAATAATTTATCATGTAATAGAATAAATGTGGATATCATATGGTTTATTACATGGTGGTTTACTTTTCAATGACTGAAAATATAGTATAAGAGGCCTAGATGTGTTTCTCAACCACTTTATCTACTATAATTGTAATCAAATTGGATCAATTCGTATATCTTGGATACTATTACAATATCCTCTAGTGGATATGATATTTTATAAGTGATCATGGATCATTTTACTGTGATGAATCAATTATTTCATATTAATGAAGCCTCTTCAATAGAAGAGTTAAGAAAAACATATTTCCGAGAGATTATAAAGATTCATGTTGGCCTAGATATCAATACATGTGATAGGGGACTTATCTTAATATCTTGATTTTGGGTAGGATTTCATTGAGCCATAAGTTCAAATATAAAATTGATTATCACATCCCAGCCTCAAACTGATGGTAAATTTGAGTGAACCATGATATTCATAAATATATTATTTGGGTCTTTATTATTCTCTTCAGTGGATCATGCGAGGATTGCCTATCCTTGTTATAAATCTATTATAACAATCATTATCATTCACCAATTATAATGGATCTTTTCAAAGATACTTTTATAATCCCTTATCACTTAACATTCCATTGGACTAAAATTAGTGAATCATCTATGATTGGGTATAATATCATCTAAGTTATAACAAATAAGGTAAAATTGATTAAAAAATGTGACATGAAAATTAAAATATAAACAATATTATTTATTGATCACCAATGAAGAATCATTGAAATAAAATTGAGGGATTATATATTTCCTTGGGATTCACTGAGACTAGGTCACTGATGAAAGGGTAAATAAGGAAAGATAACATCAATATTTCTCAAGACTTTTGAGTTTTTTTCTATGTTGTGTAGACAACTTATCATCATGTATTAATTATAAATTTCACTCTCATGTATAAAACATTTCGTTATTCAAAATTGTGAAAGAATAAAGTTAAACCTACCCACATAATTTGATATGATGATACCAAGCTTCATAAAATGAATACTTTATAGAGAATATTAACTATATTATGGATTGCAGTGTGAAATTTTTTTGGGGAAAAGGGATTCCTCTTTTTTTTAGTCCATAACATGTCATGATCCAAGTAATTTTTTAGGAGAATATAATTGATATCATAAATCCATTATAGTAATTGTTTCTTTAAGAAGTAGTTAATTCTTTTCAAAGGTAATAATCAAAATTTTGGTGATGTTATAAAGACCACATATTCTAGAAGTTAGTGATATCTCTAAATTTTTTCCATAATTATTATTTGGATTTATTTACGATTTGGGTTAAAAATTAGACTATGTTGGTAATGGATAGAAGGAAGTGAAAGGGGGATTCAAGATAATATTTTAGCAACAAGTACTTAGTATAGTTCTTCAGATTTCTTAGTGGTACCTAGTAGTATACCACCCCTCTATTGGATCTAATGGATGCCCATTGTTCTATAAGAAAAAACCCCATAGAAACTTATTTTGAGTTTCTTAAATTTTTTAGGATGATTTTGCCTTTTAAACATCTATGCTAACCCCTAAAATGTATTTTTAATATAACATTGGATATTTTTAGTTTCTACCCTCTTCCATGAAGTCCTCATATTCCCTCCCTTACAACCCAAATAAATCCACTATCAATTTCTCACATAATCACTTATTTTAGTCATATAAACATATCATCAATGAAGAATAGTTCGGTTCTCCATAAAATATTATAATTCATTCTATTTTATCATTGGAGTGACCTATAATCCATATTAATTTTATATAGATCTTGTAAAATCTATTAAATCCTCTGCATTACTTGATTAAAGCAATTGAAAGGGTTTGAACCAAGTGAATCAAATTTATCTCTAATGATTTTCATTCTAATTTCCCTTTAACTTTATTGTAGTGATCAAAAACTATAAAATCACATTTTTTAGGTTGTACCATTGTCTATAGTGGTGTAAAAACATCATCCTCTTTATCTCATAGGAATATATAGGTTTTATTTCTATTTTATATGTTCTAACTGCTCTCATATTCTTAATGAGAAGGGGTATAACTGTTATCATATTGATTGAATTTAATTTAAACAATGTTTTCATCATTTAATAATGTTTTCCTTAATTTTTTTTAAAATGTTTCTATTACTAGATTAATTAAATCTATAAATATCTATTTAAATTCCTTGATATAAGTATCCCATCTAAATTATTTAATGGACTATTTGTAAAATATTTCAAGCACGTTTCTTGAAGTAAGAGACGTAACTTTTGAGATTCAACACTTTATTATTAACTATGTGATATATATATATATTCATTTTTTTATTTTGATAAAATTGTTATGTCATAAGTCTTCTTTCTATAGGACATTGTTTGTGTAATTAATATCTATGTATGGAAAATTACGTTTTAATGGGATATTGTATCCTTGTATAAAATATTCTTTAGTACATTTATTGTTGAAAGAAAATTTAATTTATGGGATGTTCTTTTAATATTCCATATTTCTCATTCTTAGAAAGACATGTAGTATGATTTCATTGAATAAAGTATACCTTACTACTTTTTCCACAAATGGTATGGGAATTACACAGTGAATCTTGTGTATTGATTATCATATAATCCAGATTAGATAAAAATCATATATGTAATTTATCGATCCACATGGTATAGGGGAGTTATAATTATGATTGGTATCATTATTTATGATTTTATTAGATCAGATTGTCTATTGTCATCCACATTGGGTTAAAATTTTACTAATTTTATGTAAAAATTTTCTTGTGAAAGTTGGTTAATGGGTGGGTAGTTATTTCCTGATGGGTATTATCATACTCATACTATTAACATGCCATGATGAGTCATGTGAATATCCTTTTGTATGTGACCTAAATGAATGTAATGTGTCATAGGATGGTGCCTCCTAGTATATGGGTTCTGAAGTATGATTGATATCCTTTGGTCACTTTTTATACATTACTATGTATGTAAAAGTCATCTTATTGGGAATTTAAATAGGTTATTTCTTACAATATCTTATCTATAGATATTCAAATTTTGATTCTATAAGACTCCTGTTATCGGTACACTTTGTATATATCATAATTTCCCAAGCCTCCCATTAATTGCATTGTTTTGGATGTTTGGGACCTTTGATATATCTAATTTCATGTTAGTAACATCTAAAACATTTATTATCATTTTATAATTTAATATAATCCCTTTTTTAATTGAATATAAGACTTTTTATTGGGTTTTAAAATTGGAATTTTCAACTACATCGGGGAACCTCATATAGTCACTATATATTTATAAGGGGAAAAATATCCCACATGCATGGCATTTAACTCTTAGTGTTTACAATATCCATTACAGATCGAGCATTACACTTGACTTTCTAGGATGGAGTTATCTATTTACTATTCATGTATTCAGGTCATGTTCATTACACATGATACATGGATAAAATAATCTAGTAATGGAAACTTTTTCACATAGAAAGCAAACCTTTATAAAAGAAAATTTATCCTGTTTGTCCAAATTTATTAAATCAATGAAAAAACATAAATATTGAATTATATACCAAAATAATGAATCATTTATGATGTAATAATTATAACTCATAGTGAATGGATGATTGTATTTGTAAATGAAACATTTTTTCCATGGATATTCATAAATCACAAGTATATTATATTTCCTCTAATTATTTTAGGGTTAAAACAACATAGGATTGATATTGATGTTATTAGGATATATTTATTGAATATTTTAAATTGATATAATACATGGGATTTAAAATACATAATGATAATAGAAATAAATAGTTAATGTTGATAGATATTTGTTTCTAGATAATAAATGTCTTTCTTATATATGAAAATCTATTTTAATACAACATTAATGTAAAGTTAGTATGATCATCTATTGAATAAGGAACACACCAGTCGGGTTAAAACATTGTATGTATACAAATTTTCATAGATAAAATAAATTATTTACTTGGTATACATAAATATCAATCAGAAACAACAAAATTTTAGGGGAAGTCAGATGAACTCATGGAACCTTTTCTATTAATAGGTGGTGATCAATTTTAAAAGTTAGATGATTTTATCACTATGCTTCATAAATGGTTATTATGGAAATTAAAATTATGGGTTGAAAAAACAAATCATTGTTCAAAATAAACAATATTTAATGTTTTTATATGTTTACCATTCTCTTGATATCACGTAAATTAAAAATATATATGTGATAATGTCATTTTAACGTTAAAAAATGCAGTGTAAAAAATTAATGACGGAAAATAAGATAGGATAAAAATGAATGATATGGTGTTAAAGAAAGTGTTAGTTCAATTAAATGTTGGGATGTTTAATTTTCTTCATCCAATGAATCACACTTTTTTAAGGAAATATAAAAATCATTTTTACCACATTCTAAATGATGGTAATTGATATAGAGGGATATTCATCAAATATCAAGAATATACTTCCAATAAATGAATTGATGTTTAGGATTATAAAAACACAAGATTGGTATATGTATAAAATAAAATTAATTCTTAAGGATACACAGTTGATTTTACCAAACAATGTTTGAAAGATAAAACCATGTTTTCCTCTTTTTATGCCATATCATTCTCTTAATACCAGATCAAGAAAAGTTATAGACCAGAAGAACATTATAAAAAGGGGAAAAGAAAAATATTTCATATTATTTTTATCGAATATGTTCAGCCCACTATCATTAATTGATATAATGGTTCAATTTTTGGTTCACTTGTTGAGAGAAAAATAAATATCTAGTCATGTAAATTATAATTTGATACACCCTCTTGAATGGTGTATGTATATTTTGAATGGGTGCTCAAAATCAATGTTTCCTATAATATAGTATTGTTGAGAGTTATTTTTTCATAAAAATAATAAAATTTATATTTAATACATATCTTATGTTAATGGAATTGGGGTCTCAAAATCTCATCACAGTGGGCACCATGAGTGTGTCATAATTTTAAGTGAAGACATTATCACAATTAAATTCAATGATTTAGAGCAAGATCCAAATTATGTTTTTAATAATGTATAGTGGTTGAATTATATATTTAAACATTTGAATAAAATCTTAGTAGTGTAAATCCATCATGGTCTAGAATTTAGATATCAAATACCCATAATCAATGGTTTATACAGTTGTTTCGAGATCATTTTTTATAGAATTTTCTGTAAATAAAAATTCAATTTTAGGAAGTCCTTGATGGATATCTAGAGGACCAAGTGTACATGTGTTATTTTTGAATGGTTTTTTAATTAAAAATTATATGGATTATATAATGGATAAAATTAAACATATCAAGATGAAAAATATTATAGATACGTATGTGGAAGAAGCAATGAATGTATTTGGTAATAAGAATAAAAATCTAATTTATGAATATATATCATAATTTAGAATATTCTAAAAAAATTATGGAGTATGATTTTATTCCATTCTTGGTGCCAATTTTTCAATAAAAATATTTTTATAATTAGAGTTCAGATAAAATCAATTTTATAGGATTGATACAATTTAATTTATAAAATAATGGTATCAGGTTGAACCATTCATAATTGAATCATATGTATTATGAGTGTTTTATGGACCACATATAATAATATTTTCCTATTATTCTATTGGTGAAAAAAACTATAGAATTATGATGAAAAATTCATTGAACCCTTTATAAGAGAATCATATCTAGTTCAAGAATTTTATGTTCTAGATCATACAAACACGACTTGTTTTATTCTATTGGTAAAGAAAACAAATATATAGTCAAATAAAAATAAAAATGAGGACAAAAATTTCAGTGGGAAATAATTGAAATTTCATAGTGGTCACAATATAGATGGAATGCTATATATCATAGGTGAATAGAGGGAGGTGATTTTTTATAATTAATAGTGGATCAAAATCCTTTCAACCAATAAAGTCAAAATGAGTGAGAAATAAATAAATTTATGTAATTTATGTAATTTTTATATAAATTTATATAAATATATATTCTATTTAATGAAATATTTATATATTATATATTATATTTCTAAATATTCATGAAGAAAATTTCATCTGAACCAGTTGACATGACCCATTTCAAAGAAAAACCCAACATATATCTATAGGATGAGTATTATTCTATAGGTTATCATTAGAATAAATATAAACAATATTATGAAATGTAGAAACATGATGGGGATGTGAAACATTCTATAAACAAGAAGGATGTAAAAAGTGACATGTAACAACCTGTATTTTCACAAAGATATGACACATTTATCTTTTAATTTTAATAACTTGTTTAATTTTGTTAAATGAATACAAGGTCCAATGTAAGGTCCCAAGACCATTCGAGGCATGTTCAGAGCCCAGAGTTCTGGAAAATAGAAAACATAGTAGGCCAGACAGTTACCACATGATTATTCCTAACTATGCAAGGTCCCTTTGAGCATCAGGGGATATATAATGTTTTGGAAACTATGCGACTCAAGGAACACACCCATGAGAAAAAAATGCAGAGGTTTGATAGTGGATTCTCGCATGCTTTCGTAATAGTTAGGGAAATTATATAACTTACATATGTGGGTTATTTCCTTAAGAAGTTATGGTAACACAGTTTGCATACGATTTGGTCAACCCATACAGCCACACCAAGCACCCTTATTTTTCAGGGTGGAATTACTAGGTCACCCTTAATGAAATTATAAACATATTTTCATTATTCATCCCCACTTTCTATAGTGGATGGTTTCCTCCAATGTATCTTGCAAACCAATTTCTCCTCCCACTTATATTCTTTGATATATCTCTAATCTAAAGACTGAACTGAGATCCAAAGAATTCGTTGTATAGGTTGAGGTACTCTTTCAATTCCTCTTCCTTATATTGTATGATTATAATTATATTTGTTACTATATTTATATGAATGTTATTTTAACCTATTTTATGGAATTGATTAGTTAATCTTAGATTTCATCTAATCTGCTTCAAATATTAGGCCTCAATCAAACTAGGAGTAATATAAAACCTTACTATAGTAGTTATCATCATTTTCCCCAATTTTTATGGTGTTTACATTACTATGCCATTATGCCGCATGATGAACTTTTTCATGAGTTTCCTTAAAACATAAAACTTCATTATAAATTGATATACACACCTTACTTTACTCATAAGGATTATTGTTTAGGAATAGGAGGATTCCAACCCCAATAATAAGAACCCCTTGGGTGTTCCATCTTGAAATTCTATTGTATAATTAAATGATTAAATACCCATAATGTGTTATAATCTTTTTTTATTGGATTTTAAGTGTAATTTATCACTTATATATAAATTTTAGTTGAACAAAAGTATCTCTTATGTGGTTATCCCGACTTTAAATGTAATTTAACTTGTATGTAATTTATTAATTGATAGTATCGCCATTTAAGTGCTTTATTGATCCTTGAAATGTAATTTACATGTTTTAAAAAATTGAATGGATTGTATTATTTTAATGGCATGATTCTTGGTGGGTTTTATTCCTTAAATTAATTTAATGGTATAATTGAAATGACATTAAAAGGGTGGCAAGGTCACATTGATCATTTCATTATTTATCAAATTCTTTATATGAATGTTAGTGCCTTTGTAATAATTGGGATTAATTAACATAATTTGTGAGAGGTAATTCCTCATGGATATTATCATAAATATTATTACTCCATGATATATATTATAGAATTATGTTTAAGGGTTCTTTTGGGCATGATTTTTCATTCTCCCTTACATTGGTTGTTGAGCAGGATGTCTCCAACCATTGGAACAATTTGTATAGTGGGCATGACACAACACATCCCATGTGTCGGGTGTTGGCAAGAATACACACCCACCATATCGAGTGATAAGAATGAAGTCTCTCACTCAGTATGATATATAGAGAATATTTCTTTTTTATTATATGTATAGGCTCGTTTATACTGGTTATGGATGAATGAGTTACACCCTGTTCCAACAACCACTTAGTAATCTAGGTATATGACTACATATGTATTCATGTAATTAGAACATATAGGTGGATGAAATATATAACTATATATATATATATATATTATATAGTGACTGATTAGACATTCATCTCGGCTTGTGCCAAAGCAGACAGAGCTGCTAGTTGTCCTTCAGAAACCTTAGTGGGCTCGTATTTATTTAGTCAGTATTTTCAATTTTTACATACACATGCACAATATTCTTTAGCTATGTAAATTACATGGAATACTTTTAGATACATTTATTTGTGGCTAATTTGGATTTTATATCATAAACTAATTGGGTTTCCTCTTTTACATTAGTAGATTACTTTTCTATAAGTCTAGATATGGGCAAGATCCATGCTACTTATTTTTTATATAATTTACTCGTAGTCGGAGCATAGGAGCAGTGGACCAAGAATATGCTTGAGATTCTGTTGGAGATGTCTGTTGACATTTTTGTAGTTTATGTATAGCATGTTTTATATGTAAGTCCCATGTTCAAATTTTTTATATCATCATTACATGAATCAATGTATATGAAACTACCTATTGGAGTTTCATATTATTATTCTCTTTCTTAGTTATTTATGCTTATATAGTTTGTAACGCCCCGACCCCCGATGCCTAGAGTTGGTGCATTATTTTAATATGTTGGCATTATTACATGGAATCATGTCCCGAATGACCAATCTGTTTAACAGTCTTGGAAAATAGATTACATACATGAACGTTACATTAGAAATTAGAAAATAAAACACAACATAAATGATCCTTTGAGAATTACATTAATCCCCTAGATTAAACCTACTTATCAATCATAAAAAACTTTTGTAATCTTGGGAAAATAAAACATAATAAAGGGGTGATCTTAAACACTGAGTAAGGATAACAATATAGTGTAAAATCTCACAAATAAGCATAAACATTTAAGGTAATATATAAATCTAAAACAAAATCCTTTTAAACATAACATTCTACATAATATGGAAAAGATAAAATAAAATAATTCCATTTACCTATTCACATGGATATTATACTAGTTGAATAATCACATGTAATAGCAATATCCACTTTCAAAATGATGGAATGCATAATGCCAGACTTCATTACCACATTATCAAAGCCTTGTGCCAAGACTGCAAATAGGATTTTGTAAAGACCTTGTTCCAAGACACTAGTTTGTCTCATGAGAACTAACGATTCATTGAGGAGCTATAGCAGTCTCCACCCATCACTTACAAAGTCTAATGAATTCCCAATATGAATACTTTTAAACATAACATAAAAATTCGTATTAAAACTAGCATACGAAATGTCAATAATTTATCCATAAACCATGAAGGGTATAAAAATAACACATTCACAATCACAAATATCACAAAACATTATATAAAATATGGAATATTTGTATCATATTAAATGAACCTCGATCAAGAATAATATCCTATAGAGGATATTGACATAGTTGAAAATGACCAGTAAAAATCTGAGAGAAATATCCCTTTTTCATGAAATAATTTAAAATTTATATAAAGGAAGTCATTTTATAATATATTTTTGAATCAAAGTGTCCCATACCAATTTGAAACTTTTTAATAGAATTATCATTTCAAAAAATTCATTTCCATATAAATAAATCCTTAAAATCATTTTTGAAAACAAGGACATTAATTAAAAGGATTTAGAAAGATAAATCTTTGAATCATTTTTAATGATGATCTATTTACATAGACCCTCCCATAAAACTTTAAAATATTCCTTTTGAAAACATTTTTATGATATATGGATATCGATGATAAATATGTCCCAGTAAATATATACACATAAACAATCTCAGATAATAATGAGATTGAGGAAATAACCCTTACCTTGCATTTTGTTTTGGCCGAGGGTATATTTAACCTCATGTATAATGACCATAGTATGTTATTAAATTATAAAAGAACCATATTAATATTCATCATATCATACATGATTCATTTAATACTTTATACTACCCATTTAATATTGATTTCCATGTTAAATTAACATTTCGGGTAATAATCACTTTCTTTATCGTACATGTTTTAACTTGTTATTCTTGATCATATCACATAGATCATGATTTAAATACTTCCAGAATATAAAACTTGATTTATATATCATATATATTTAGAATATAAATATTTATAATTGATAGATATATGAAATGGAAGGCACCGTTTATGGAGATGGTAGACTGTACGTATGCATAAACGCTGTTTCCATTTTCATATCGTGTTGAACGAAAATAAGTGAATAAGTTATATGTATGTAAATACATATATATATATATACAGTAACATTATTATGTCATATATTACATAATTATTAAAAATATATATTTTTATAATCATTGTTGTATGGTGAACGTGGGAATGAATCTCATCGCGTCGTTGAGACGGTAATCCGTATGTACATATGAGTGAAAATATCATTATATTGAGTTTGATATAGTATGTAATTGGATGTTATATCATATATAAATAATAATTGACATGTTATATTTATTAATTACATCATTTATAGTCATTATTATACCCATCCAAATAATGAAGTGTTTGAATAACAAACTACACCACAATGTGGAAACGGTAAGCCGTACGTACACACTTATTGTGACTTTGTCATTTATAGGATGGATAGAATAACGAATATGGTTGTACCATATTTATAATAACATAAAATTATGTATAAGGTACTGGATTTATTATTTTGGTATGGAAACAAAAAATAATGAGTGCGTGGAAGAAGAAAAGAATTTGAAAGAGGGTGGTGAAATTATTAACTCTTCTTCGGGTGTTTCCTTTTGAGTTGATCAAAAGGGATCCTTATTTTGTATTTATGGTCAAATTAAGGACTCTAGGTTTATGTGAGGGAAATTTGGAGGATATTGGGTCAGGGTTTGGCCAGGCCAAATGGTTTTGGAAGTGTGAAATTAAGAGAAGGAGACGTACCCTTTTATAAGAGAGGTGAGGGTCACATTAGGAAAAGTCTGAAATATTATTTTATAATAAATTCATTTCCAGTTTATAATGGCTTCAAAATGATTTATTTCTAGTATAATGTGGGGATGAATCTAAAAAAACTCAACCAATAGGTTTTAGATAGGTTTCTATCACCATATTAACCTTATATTTTATATTTAACTCTTAGTTAAATATTTTATCTTTTACCATGTCTTCTTCTATTCTTACACTATATGGTTCATAAACTTACTCAAAACTTCCAAGAGAACCTCAAGTGGTTCATTAAAGACATATATAATATTATTTAATCCCTTTTTCTGAACGTTAGTGTTTTAAGAATATTATACCAACCAATAATATAGTATTTGTTTTGAAAATTAATTTATATCAATTTTGACATTATTTGGTATTTGGTTTTTTTGAAGGTCCTCACGACTCGAATACTTCGAAAACGATACATTTAATCAACCCTACAATGTCATAGTCACCTTCAAAATTCTTCTATGTCATATAAATATTGAAATAATATTAATTTTAATATTTAAAATACCATTTATTTGATTTTTTCATTAAAAAGGTAATTACTGCATCATCATCGTGTCATATATAAATTTACATATTTAATGTAGAAAATTAATAAAAACAATACCATGAAGTAGGAAATATTTTTATCTTTATAACGAATATTTATAGTCGAAATTATCTTATGTATAACCCTATATGAAATATAATTTAGTTATTAAACTTTGAATTTATCACTTTTAACTCTTCTTTAAATAAAATAATAATAAATGTCCTAATCTAATCCAAGTTGACCAAAAGGATCATATTTTATTCCTAATGTTATTTTTGGTCGAATTAAACTTATCCAATAGAATTAGGACATGTTTTAGGGTAATTATAATATCATTTTTACCCTTAATTACCCTATTAACTTTTTACCGTGGTAAATAAAAGTCAAAAGTTACTATTCACCAAATATTATTTTCATCATATTGAACAATAATTTTCTTAATAATATCAACTGTGTCTCTTAGATTTCTGAAGTTCAACTCACAGAAGTGGAAAAATTATGTTTTATGCAAATTTGTAAATGCTCCTAGAAGGTGGGTAAAAGAGGTTAAAAAGTTCAATAAAATTTAATACATCTAATTTTGTTATAAAATGACCATAATGAATTACATTGAAATTATATAGGTATTATATATCTATTTGACTTAAAATAAATTTAAATGAAATAAAGAATTATTTAAATGAAAAGTCTGTTATAAATAATAACGCAATGTTTTCCACTAGTTATCCAAAATTGGAAGTTTTCATGAAAAAAACAAAAGATTCACCCAAATATAATTATGATATTCTTAATTCAAAAATAAATTCTATTTTACCAAATTATAAACATATAAGTTACATTAATTAATTTAAAACTAATTCCCGTTGGGAAAACCAAAAAACATGTTTTTTAAAAGTAAAAACTATCAAAAGATTGACATGTGTTTATGTAAAGTTTAAATGTGAAATTACTTATAGTGACCTAAATTTTTATGTCTTGATTCTAAAAAAGAATTTAATTTCATTAAATTGAAGATATAAAAGTGTCAAATATTGGTTTTAAAAAAGGGTTCACCATTAAAAGGTAGTACAATTTCATTTTTGAAAAATACTTCTTTTATTTGAAAAAAATGAAATTTTTCTGATATTATGTCTATGAAACACATAATATAGATTTTAAAATTATATAGAGTATATAAGATTCAAAATTTAGTTAAAACTATTCATAACCGCTTTTTTAATGGTGAGTTTGGTAAGTTGTGGTGCACTCGAACTCGATGTTGCGTGTAGCCCAAGGTATTGAATTGCTCAAATGAGACAACGTACAATGAAATCTTGGGGTGTTACATTCTCCCCTCTTTTAATAAATTGTTTCCATTCAATTCGGAATTGTTATTCCAAAATATAAGGTTAAAAATAGAAAAACTATCTTTGTGGAAAACAGACATCGGAAATTGGGTAAATAAAATTTAGTCTTAATGAGATGGAAAGGGAAATAAAAAAGTTAACACAAAATTACAATCTCAATTAAGAGAACATTGGCGTAAATAAGAGACACATAATTGGAGGAAAAATGTAAATATTTGTAGAGAGTTATTGAGGTCATCAATCATAAACAAGTGTCAAATTGAGGGCATCAAAGCCATCAATCTATAATGATTTAAAATATCGTTAGTTCAACAAAACATAAGGTATTAGGATAACAAATTTTTGGTTTTAATACACCTTTCCTAATGTTTAAGAATTAAATTATTCATAGAATAAGAGGAAAAAATATACTTGACATGTAGAGTTTCATCTGTCAACTAATTCCTACCACAAAATCATCTTTCACTCCAAACGATAATAGAATTCCAAAATATTCTATGTATCCTAATCGTATAGGGTTCAGAAAATAATGAAATTATAATTTATTTTGAAGAATATTTTAAAAAATACATTATACAAACCAGGATATCACATATGCCAGTGGTAGGTGATCCACCCTTGTCTCCATTCAGTTGTGGGTTCAAGTCTCGCGGTCTTGCTGGATGCGATGGGTTGTCACCCGACCTCCGGGATGTCCATTTTGTGAAAATAAAAAAATAATATCAAGGAATAATTTATACTTAACAATTTTATCCAATTTCAAAATTAATTGATTCCAACCTTTAGTCTTATCCAAAATACTTCGGTCCAAACTCACAGTCCAAAATTTATAAGGAAGGTAAACATAATGAAGATCCTTTTTACTATATGATAACATGTGAATACCTTCATCATGTTTTCTTTTAAAACACTTTAACACCTTTAATTACCAAAAAACCTTATTGATAACATTCATTCTCCCTTATTCGTTATAGATTTCTGGATATACTATTTCTATCCAAAAATGTTGTAAACTCCAACAATGATGGAATATACAAATCATTAATCAGTTTCAAGGCAGTCACAAATATCCAATATAATTTATCCAAACCAATCATATATTATACCAAAATCACTACCTCAGTATCAGAACCATGTTATGGTCTATATTTCTCTCAACCAAATATTTTTGAAAAAATTTAACCTACCATTGAGTCACTTTTCTTGGTTCCACACAATTTCAAGTCCTTAATGAAATAGTACTGCAGTACAATCCTTTTATACTCTATAATTATTACAACATGTACATCATTAATAAAATTCTCAAATGACACAATAATTTAATAACAACAAAAGAAATCTAATCATTCCCCTTAATCTTTGGTAGTATCATAACACAATTATTATCCAATAACAACATTTGGGGTATACTATGATGATTTAGAAATTGCTTCGCGTAGTGTCCCAACTCCTTGCAGATGAAGCATTGTACATTTGAAACCTTTTTCTTACCCTTGAAATAAAATACATGGTGTCCTTTTTCTCCAAACATATAACAAATTCCCATTCCCTTCAAGAATTTATCAAGGTGATTCCTTCCACATTTATCACATATGGGAAAATCCTTCTTTCCCCTCTTCCCTTTATCCATATTTCTCTCTTCCATCATTTTCCTCTCTTCCATCCCTTCAAATCCATAGGACTCAGAGAATTATTTACTTATCTTATTAACATAAGATACTATTTCTTAATATTATGCGAATACTTTGTAGACTATTTATATTTTAAATGTTGGCTTGATACCATGAATGATATGATCCATATTAATCTTTCAATCATGTGTATTGCTGGAATTCTCTTTCCTTCTACTAGGAGCCATTTCAAAACAATGACACACACAAGGTTAGTTTATGAATTGCAATGAATAATTATAAACTTGTAAAATACCTAACGTAAATTCAAAAGATTATGTATATAATCTATAATCATAAAATTTTTTCTTTGAATAAGTATTTACTTCTAAATCCTTTAAAATAAATTGTAATGAAAATTTGAATTTTCCTAAGCATATCTCTCAGGAGTGTCCTAACCAAGAGTGCAACGAGGACCGTTGTTGTGTACCAAGATACCTCGGGTCAAGCCCAAATCTCCTTGTTGACATTTTCACTCCTAGGAAAATATATACGAGATCTGCCTCTACCCGCTCATATCCAAATAGGGTTTTATTACTTGGAAGATACAGAAAATCTCTACATTACCAAAATTCTAGGATGTTCTTCTATATTAATCTTCAAATTATATCTTAGGGTAATGTTCTCTATTTAGAGTTTATATAAATCTATTTCCAAGTTTGTTGATAAAATTTCTCTAATACCAACTGTAACGCCCCGACTGGAGAAACCCAGAGTCGGTGCATTATTTTAATACATTGGCATGATTACAAGGAATCTAGTCTCGAGGGATCGATCATTTTAGCAGTTTTGGAAAATATATTACATACATAAAGGTTACATTACACAATAGAAAATAAAGAACCACAGAAATGATCCGTTGAGAATTCCGTTAATCCCCTAGCTTAACCCTGCTTAACAATCATAAAAAATTTCTTGGAATCCTAGGAAAATAAAACATAAGAAAGGGGTGATCTCAAAAACTCAGTAAGGATAAAAATATAATAGAAACTTTCACAAATAAGCACAAACATTTAAGGAAATGTATAAAACTAAAATATAAGACTTTAAAAAATAAACATCATCATCATATAGAAAAGATAAAATCAAAAAATTCCATTTACTTATCCACAAAGATATTCTATTAGTCGAATAATCGCATGCAATATCAATAGGCACTTTCATAATGATGGAATGCATAATGCCAGTCTTCATAAACACATAGTCAAGGCCTTGTTCCATGACTACAAATAAGATTTTGTCGGGGCCTTGTGGAAAGACACTAGTTTGTCTCATGAGACCTACCGACGCATCATGGAGCTACAAAAGGGTCTAACCATCACATACTAAGTCCAATAAATTCCTCCTATGAAAATGTTTAATCATAACATAAACATTTGTATTAAAACTAGCATATTAAATGTCAACACTTTATCCATAAACCATGAATGTTATTAAAATAAAAAATCCACAGTAAAACATATCACAAAACCATCAATAAAATATGTAATATTTGTATCATAAAAAATAAATCTTCAACAAGAATAATATCCGATAAAGAATGTTGTCATAGTTGAAACTGATCACTAAAAATATTTGAGAGAAATATCCCTTTTTCATGAAATCATTTAAAAGTAATATAACGGAAGTAATTTTAAAATAGATTTTTGAATCAAAGTGTACCATACCATTTTTAAACTTTTTAAAAGAATTATCATTTCAAAACATTCATGTACATATAAATAAATCCTTAAAATCATTTTGAAAACATGGACATTAATTAAAAAGATTTTGAAAGATAAACCGTTAAAACATTTAAAATGATGATCTAGTTAAATAGACCCTCACATAAAACCTTAAAATTTTCCTTTTGAAAAAATTTCTATGAAATATGGGTATCTATGATAAATATGTCCAAGTAATTACTTACACATAAACAATCTCGGATAATAATTAGATTGAGGAAATAACCCTAATCTTGCACTTTCCTTTGGTCGAGGGTGCATTTAACCTCTTGTATAATTACCATAGTATGTTATTAAATTATACAGGAACCATATTAATATTTATTAGATCATAATTAATTCATTTATGACTTTATACTACCCATTTAATAATGATTTCCATGTTAAATCACCATTTTGGGTAATAATCGCTTTCTTTATCATACATGATTTAACTTGTTATTATTGATCGTATCATTTAAATCATGATTTAAATACTTCCAGAACATAAAAATTGATTTATATATAATATATATTTATAATATAAATATTTATAATAGATATATATTTGAAATGTAAGGCACTGTTTATGGAGATGGTAGACCGTACGTACGCATAAACGCTATTTCCGTTTTCATATCGTATTGAACATAAGTAAATGAATAAGATATATGTAAGTACATATATATATCCAATAGAATTATTATGACATATATTACATACTTACTAATAATATATATTTTTATAATCATCATTAAATGGTGAACATGGGAATGCATCTCATCGCGTCATGGAGACGGTAATCCGTATGTACGCATGAGCAAAAATATGATTATATTGATGGTGAAATAGTATTTAATTGGATGATATATCATATATGTATACAGAATCATTAACATGTTATATTTATTATTTACATCAGTTATACTCATTATCATACCCATCCAAACAATTAAGTGTTTGAATAACAAACTACACCATGACGTGGAGACGGTAAGCCGTACGTACGCACGTATGGTGACTTTGTCATTTATAAGATGGATAGAATAAAAAATACAGTTGTAATGTAGAGACCCGAAGCCTGACGTACATGTACATTACATTACATTTGCGGAATACTTAGTACATAACAAAAACACACACACAAGGATCGTAATAGTTTAGTGTCTTTGGAAACTCAGAACGTAATCTTCTAATCGTGGTGAAAGATCTTCAATATCTCCCATAAAGATCTTCCCTTTTTTTACCTAAAACCTTTATTTATATCCTGGGGAAAAGAAAACATAAAAGGGTGAGCGCAAATTCTCATTAAGGGTATACAAACGAAAAATCAATCACATCATATTCATAAGAACATAACTTTTGGAAATCTTAACCTGCAAAAGAGAGCATAATTTCATAACATGGGATAAATCATAGTAGTGAAATGAAATCCCAATAATCATAACTTAAAACATGAAACTTTGTGGCATACACACATAATCATAGAGAATCATTTCTTGTTAGTCAAGACTCATTGCCAAGACTATCTTAGTGGACAAAGTCCCTTTCTGAACCGAGTCACCCTCGTTTCAGTCTTGTTTCACTGAACCGGTATAACCTACCATTCCAGTCATGTCTATCTCATGAGATATAAAATCTTTACCCAATGCATTGGAGGGAGATATAGGTCCCACCCATCTTATTATGAATCCTTTCTTATGTGTGCCACAAAATCATAAATCATACATCATTTCATAACCCATGTAATAAAAATGGGAATCTTTAACATCATGACTTCATAAAACAATTAATATAAGATAAAGGAATTTATAAAAATATTTCCATCACAACATAATCAAATCCATGTAATAATAGGGATAAAAACATAACCCTATATTATCTTAGATGGAAAATAATTTTGATAAAACACTTGAAATGAATTCTTGAGGAAAATATCCTTTCTTCTTCAAAATCAATTTCTTTTCACAAAACGTCATGCAATTTTAAAAGAAAGAGATTTTATTGAAAATAGTCATGAAATCTTTTGTAGGAAGCTTCATGAAAATAAGGCTTTATAAAACCGTAAAAATCCATTCGTTCCGTTTAAGTTAAAAAAACATTCTTCTCGTACTTTTGTCGGAAATGTCAATAAGTACCTCGTACGAAAAACGACAAAAGATTGCTTTCATATCTTTTACTAAAAACTCACCAAAGGGTAAAATTGGATTTAAACAATTTTAGGTGGATGGACATAACATTACATACCGAGGACACATGGATGTGGATGATAAAATACACCCCAGTAAATACCAAAGTATAAACAATCTCGGATAAAAATGAGATTGTGATATTTCCCTTACCTTAGGTCCGACTTGCTTTGTAAGTGTCCGAACCTCCTGTATAATGATTTAAATCATGTTATTTACTTATTCCAGAATCATATTCATTGTTATTATATCATATATGGTCCACTTATGACTTTATATTACCTGTTCTTTTGTAAATTCATGTTAAAGTAGAGTTTTGGGTAAAATCGTCTCATTTGTCGTTCGTGTTTTTAACTTGTAATTATTAATATGATTACTTGGATCATGATTACTTATATCCAGAATGTAAAACATGATTTATATATAATATATATTCATAATATATATATATATATATAATATCGATAAATGGAATGAAATACACCGTTCATGGAGACGGTAGTCCGTACGTACGCATGAACGCTGTTTTCGTTTCCTTATTGGAGTGAATGGAATTAAGTAGATGACATACATATAAATTTACATAAATACAGTATCATAATTATGTCATATATTTCATTAGTACTTATTATATATACTTTATAATCATTCATGAATGGTTAATCATTGAGAATGAATCTCATCGTGTCGTTGAGACGGTAGTCCGTACGTACGCACGAGCAATGATATCGTTCCCATGGTCATGGAATTGTGTTGAAGTGTATGTAGACTATTTCAGTATCAATATCACTTTATAATAATCATATATAGTTACTCATTACACCATTATACCCATCCTTGTAAGGTTATTATGGAAAATAGATTACACCACGGCGTGGAGACGGTATTCCGTACGTACGCACGCGCGGTGATTTCATTTTTCCGTAGGATGGATAGAAGGTGAATTAGGGTTGTTTCATATTTATAATAACATATCAGTTTTTAAGTAATACTGATGTTATTACTTTATCATGAAACAACTAAAGAAGAATAAGTTGAATAAGAAAGAAATTGAAAAGACCGGTAATGGATATTACCTCTTCTTTAAAACGCCTCTTTGAATCCTCCACTTAGGGAACTAAGATTGGTCTTTGAAGAAGACCAGGACCACTAGGATTATTCTAGGGAAGTGGAGAAGGGATTTTGGCAGGGGTTGTACGAGCTTGAGTGCTCAAATTGGTGTGAGGAGGAGGGGGAGGAGGTGTCCTTTTATAAGGGAGGAGAGGGGCACCTTAGGAATATCTCAAAATATTATTCTATATTAAAGTCAAAATCGGGTTATAATGGTTCCAAAGGGTCTTATTTCGAAGCTAAAGTGGGGATGGGTCGAAATCCTATCAACCAATAGGATTTAGACAAGTTTAGGTTATTATTTTAACCTTATCAATTAGATTTAACTCTAAGTTAAATAATTTAACTTTTACCGTGTCTTTTTGTTTTCTTACACTATATGGTTAATAGACTTACTATAACATGCCAAACGAACCCCAAATTGTTTATTATTAATATATATATCCTTATCTAAGTCATTTGGCCGAACCTTATATTTTTAGGAATAAAATAACAATTAATAATATAATATTTGATTTAAAAACTATTTTTTTTTTCAATTTTGACACTATTTGATATATGATTTTTGTGAAAGTCATTACAGAATTATATGTTCGAAACAAGTTGATTAAATCAACACTAATATATCATAGTAACCTAGAAATTTAGTGGAATTCATAAAAAGTCTCAAATTACATTTATTTTGGTGTTTATAACATCAATTATGTCAATATTTCATTAATAAGATAATTACTGCATCATCATTGTGTCATAAATAAATTAAATTATTTAATGTCTAAAAATTACAAATAAAATATCATTATGTAGTAAATCCTTTTATCTTTCTAATGAATATTTATAGTCGAATTTATCTTATGTATAACCCCATATTAAAAATGTTTTAGTAAATAAACTTTGATTTTAACTCTTTTAACACTTCTTTAAATAAATTAATAATAAATGTCCTAATCTAATCCAAGTGGGCCTAAATGGTCATATTTTATTCCTAAGTTTGTTTTTGGTCGAATTACACTTATCCAATAGAATTAGGACATGTGTTAGGGTAATAATAATATCATCTTTACCCTTAATTACCCTATTTACTTTTAACCGTGGTAAAAAAAAGTAAAAAGTTACTATTCACCAAAAATTATTTTCATCTCATTGAACCACATTTTAGTCCTTGATATTAACCGTGTCTCTCGGATTTTCGAAATTCCACTCACAGAAGCGGGAAAATTATGTTTTATGAAAAATTCAGTTTTTTTAACTACCACTTAGTGGTTTCACTATTCATCAAAAATTGAAAGTTTTCAGAAAAATACCAAAAATTAGGCCTAAGCTATATTTGATATTATGAACTCAAAAATGATTTCTATTTTATCAAATTCAAAACATATCAGTTGCATTAATTAATTTAAAAATTAATTCCCGTCGTCAAAACAAAAGGCGTGTTTTTAAGAGATAATAACTATCAAAAGATTGAGACTTGTTTATAACTGGTTTAAATGTGAAATTATATCCAATGACCAAAATTGTATTAAATTGTAAAAATATATTCTAAATATACTTTAAAACCACTAAAATTAATAATTTATCACTATTAATTATTTCGATTGAAAAAGTTGTTTTTAATTAAAATTTAGTAATTTCCACTATTCATCAAAATATGAAAGTTATCCGAAAATTACCAAAATTTCACCCTATGCTAATTTCGATATTCCGAATCCAAAAATGAAGTCCATTTTAAAAAATAAAATTTACAAAATTTCAAAAAGTGGTTATTACTATTAATAACGGCTAGTTTTAATAATATTTTATTAGCATATCGTTGTTTAGTGAAACTCGGTATTGCGTACTACACACGCTATCGAGGAAGGTCGTGATTGCGTGTAATGCAAGGCAAGTCAATGATGTGTGTTGTGCAAGCTCCTTTTGGTGTAGCGTACAACACAAGACATTAATAAAATTAAAAAGAATATTTTTCAAAAAATCTCGGGCTGTTACATTCTACCCCCCTTAAAATGAATTTCGCCCTCGAAATTCGTCGGGGTTATAAATGGTTTACTATTCGAAAGTTTCATTAATAGAAACCCACATCGTAAAAAGAATACCAAAACTTGGCTTTAAAAACTAATGTATGAAATGTAACGATTACCCAAATAATCTAATAACTGGGTTTCCACATAGGTGAAAATATGGATATGGAAGAGAAATCTAACCATCATGTTCTGATGGAGAGTGGTAGAGAACATGGCTTTGGAAAAGCCAGTAATCACAAATCCATAGATCTGTGATGATATAAGGTATCATCTGATTCATCAGGTATAAGATCACTAGGACAACATTTTTGGTTTTCAAGATCATTTCCCTAAAGTTGAAAATTTTCATTAGAATAAATACTTACTTTATTTTGGTACAATCTCACTGTTGTTCGTGCCTTGAACAATTTCCACTTCATCTCTTAAATAAATGTAGTTGAATTTGTTATTCGTGAAGTGTTATCAGATCATGTGATAGAATGACGGGTCATTCCATCTGTCTCAAACAAAAGGTTTGAAAAGTTATAAGTTAATCTTATGGTTAGATTAATCGTATATGGTTCCAAAAATGAACTTATACTTCATATATCATACCGCTTAATAAAATAAAACTAGTTTCTACTAAACAGGGACTTCCTGTAGGCTAGTGGTAGGCGATAAAGGCCAGTCGCATTTCGGTTGTGGGTTCGATTTCCACAGCCTTGTCCGACGCGATGGGATGTCGCCCGTCCTGCAGGTTGTCCTTTTTCTAAAACTATATTACTATAACATCCCATCAATAATATCGAAAAAAAACTTCTATCCTTAAACATAATCCATTCCAATCTTTAGGCTTACCCATAATACTGCAGTCCACTCTCATAATATAGTGAAAACAATTACCAGAGATTTAATACCATCGTTGATCCCCATATATCATAAGATATGTCTTGTTGGTCACATTCTAAACATTCAAAGTCCTTAATCATGTATTCTCTTGAATACCCATTGAACCTTAGTGAAAACATGAATGCAGTTAAACACTTTCCACATACCAAAATCCTCAAAATTCTTTATAATCAAACCATGATATCACTTAGTCCTTATATCAATCATGAGCTCATGAATACTGTTAAACATTTCATTTTCTCATTTTCCCTTCATTATGCGCATATCGTCTTATTTCCAAAAATATCTCAATCACTTTGAATACCACATTAGACCAATACATAAATATTCCAATACTCCATGATACAACATTATTTTGGAATCCCATTACATAAACACTTAATCATTCCACCACATCGTTGTCATATTCAACATCGCCAATAGTGATCGCATGTGACTTCCCTTTATCCTTTGCCTTAAACGGTTGCTCATGTCGATCATCACTAACCCATGGATTAGGGCATTTATTAGCATAATGCCCCATTTCCTTGCACTTGAAGCATTGAAGTGTTGGTGGTGAGTTCTCTGCAGTGTTTGCTTTATTCACATCATTAGAAACCCTTTTTCCATTACTTGGACACTCAGCTGCTCGATGACCTTCTTTTCCACACTTAAAACATTTTCTAGTCCCTTTAAGACAATCTCCACCATGCTTCTTTCCACACTTTGTGCATAAGGAAACATTCATCTTCTATTCACCATTATTTTGAGATTTCTCCTTGAACTCCATCTTTCATTTCTTGTCAAAACTATGAGATGGATAAGTAACACCAACCTCCATTTCTACTTTGATAGCACAACGCACAATTTTTTCATAGCTACTGAAGTCTCTTATAGCTAATGCCCTTCAAAGACTTGGTTTAAAGCCACTGAAAAATCGATCAACTTTACTTTCAGGTTGGATGATAATGCCAGATACATACCTTGCAAGTCTTGTAAAATTCACTTCGTATATACCAACAGATTCATCACCCTTCTGCTTCAGCTCAAGAAACTCCTTTTCCATCTTTGTTCGAAGAATACGAGGGAAGTACTTACTGAAAAACAAGTTCTTGAACTCGTCCCATTCCATGGACTCAATTTCATCTCTTGGCCTCGTATTCTTGATAAGATTCCACCATTGATCAGCTTCACCTTCCAAACGATATACTGCTAAGATGACTTTATCATGTTCATAACATTGAAGAACTGAAAATATCTTTTTAGTGGTACTGATCCATTGTTCAGCAACAAGTGGATTGGAAGACCCACTAAAAGAAGGTGGACGTTGCCTCATGAAGGACTCAATAGAGTATTGTTCCCTTCTCTGATCATTTGGAAGTCCAGAATGATTCATAGCTTGTGTAAGTATAGCAATAAGATTTTGCACTCCATCTCCCATAACAGTTTCTTGTTCAGGAGGACAATCATTGCATTGTCCATTGCATTGATCAACACGGTTCCTTCGGGTTCCAGCCATCATCTAAAACCCAAAAAGAATAGTGTGAGAGGCAAAAATCATGCTAAGGAAAACAACATTATAAAGGGGGAGTATCCTCAATATCTAACTTCTTAGGTTAAATTCTAAGATCGTTACCGTAGTTATAGGATTGTATCCTATACGTATACTTATCCTTAGGGACATCTCTAGACAAACCTTATAAATATCTATAGGGATCTCACTAAAGTTCTTGCATCCTAGTTTCCAAAGGTTGACTAAACCTTTCCTCTGATACCAACTGTAGAGACCCGAAGCCTGATGTACATGTACATTACATTACATTTGCAGAATACTTAGTACATAACAAAAACACACACACAAGGATCGTAATAGTTTAGTGTCTTTGGAAACTCGGAACGTAATCTTTTAATCGTGGTGAAAGATCTTCAATATCTCCCATAAAGATCTTCCCTTTTTTTTACCTAAAAACTTTCTTTATATCCTGGGGAAAAGAAAACATAAAAGGGTGAGCTCAAATGCTCAGTAAGGGTATACAAACGAAAAATCAATCACATCATATTCATAAGAACATAACTTTTGGAAATATTAACCTGCAAAAGAGAGCATAATTTCATAACATGGGATAAATCATAGTAGTGAAATGAAATCCCAATAATCATAACTTAAAACATGAAACTTTGTGGCATAAACACATAATCATATAGAATCATTTCTTGTTAGTCAAGACTCATTGCCAAGACTATCTTAGTGGACAAAGTCCCTTTCTGAACCGAGTCACCCTCGTTTCAGTCCTGTTTCACTGAACCGGTATAACCTACCATTCCAGTCATGTCTATCTCATGAGATATAAAATCTTTACCCAATGCATTGGAGGGAGATATAGGTCCCACCCATCTTATAATGAATCCTTTCTTATGTGTTCCACAAAATCATAAATCATACATCATTTCATAACCCATGTAATAAAAATGGGAATCTTTAACATCATGAATTCATAAAACAATTAATATAAGATAAAGGAATTCATAAAAATATTTCCATCACAACATAATCAAATCCATGTAATAATAGGGATAAAAACAGAACCCTATATTATCTTAGATGGAAAATAATTTTGATAAAACACTTGAAATGAATTCTTGAGGAAAATATCCTTTCTTCTTCAAAATCAATTTCTTTTCACAAGACGTCATGCAATTTTAAAAGAAAGAGATTTTATTGAAAATAGTCATGAAATCTTTTGGAGGAAGCTTCATGAAAATAAGGCTTTATAAAACCGTAAAAATCCGTTCGTTCCGTTTAAGTTAAAAAAACATTCTTCTCGTACTTTTGTCAGAAAAGTCAATAAGTACCTCGTACGAAAAACGACAAAATATTCCTTTCGTATCTTTTACTAAAAACTCACCAAAGGGTAAAATTGGATTTAAACAATTGTAGGTGGATGGAAATAACATTACATACTGAGGACACATGGATGTGGATGATAAAATACACCCCAGTAAATACCAAAGTACAAACAATCTCGGATAAAAATGAGATTGTGATATTTCCCTTACCTTAGGTCCGACTTGCTTTGTAAGTGTCCGAACCTCCTGTATAATGATTTAAATCATGTTATTGACTTATTCCAGAATCATATTCATTGTTATTATATCATATATGGTCCACTTATGACTTTATATTACCTGTTCTTTTGTAAATTCATGTTAAAGTAGCGTTTTGGGTAAAATCGTCTCATTTGTTGTTCGTGTTTTTAACTTGTAATTATTAATATGATTACTTGGATCATGATTACTTATATCCAGAATGTAAAACATGATTTATATATAATATATATTCATAATATATATATATATATATAATATCGATAAATGGAATGAAATACACCGTTCATGGAGACGGTAGTCCGTACGTACGCATGAACGCTGTTTTAGTTTCCTTATTGGAGTGAATGGAATTAAGTAGATGACATACATATAAATTTACATAAATAAAGTATCATTATTATGTCATATATTTCATTAGTACTTATTATATATACTTTATAATCATTCATTAATGGTTAATCATTGAGAATGAATCTCATCGCGTCGTGGAGACGGTAGTCCGTACGTACGCACGAGCGATGATATCGTTCCCATGGTCATGGAATTGTGTTTAAGTGTATGTAGACTATTTCAGTATCAATATCAATTTATAATAATCATATATAGTTACTCATTACACCATTATACCCATCCTTTTAAGGTTATGATGGAAAATAGATTACACCACGGCGTGGAGACGGTATTCCGTACGTACGCACGCGCGGTGATTTCATTTTTCCGTAGGATGGATAGAAGGTGAATTAGGGTTTTTTCATATTTATAATAACATATCAGTATGTAAGTAATACTGATGTTATTACTTTATCATGAAACAACTAAAGAAGAAGAAGTTGAATAAGAAAGAAATTGAAAAGATCGGTAATGGATATTACCTCTTCTTTGAAACGCCTATTTGAATCCTCCACTTAGGGAACTAAGATTGGTCTTTGAAGAAGACCAGGACCTCTAGGATTATTCTAGGGAAGTGGAGAAGGGATTTTGGCAGGGGTTGTACGAGCTTGAGTGCTCAAATTGGTGTGAGGAGGAGGGGGAGGAGGTGTCCTTTTATAAGGGAGGAGAGGGGCACCTTAGGAATATCTCAAAATATTATTTTATATTAAAGTCAAAATCGGTTTATAATGGTTCCAAAGGGTCTTATTTCAAAGCTAAAGTTGGGATGGGTCGAAATCCTATCAACCAATAGGATTTAGACAAGTTTAGGTTATTATTTTAACCTTATCAATTAGATTTAACTCTAAGTTAAATAATTTAACTTTTACCGTGTCTTTTTGTTTTCTTACACTATATGGTTAATACACTTACTATAACATGACAAACGAACCCCAAATTGTTTATTATTAATATATATATCCTTATCTAAGTCATTTGGCCGAACCATATATTTTTAGGAATAAAATAACAATTAATAATATAATATTTGATTTAAAAACTATTTTGTTTCAATTTTGACACTATTTGATATATGATTTTTGTGAAAGTCATAACAGAATTATATGTTCGAAACAAGTTTATTAAATCAACACTAATATATCATAGTAACCTATAAAATTAGTGGAATTCATAAAAAGTCTCAAATTACATTTATTTTGGTGTTTATAACATCAATTATGTCAATATTTCATTAATAAGATAATAACTGCATCATCATTGTGTCATAAATAAATTAAATTATTTAATGTCTAAAAATTACAAATAAAATATCATTATGTAGGAAATACTTTTATCTTTCTAATGAATATTTATAGTCGAATTTATCTTATGTATAACCGCATATTAAAAATGATTTAGTAAATAAACTTTGATTTTAACTCTTTTAACACTTCTTTAAATAAATTAATAATAAATGTCCTAATCTAATCCAAGAGGGCCTAAATGGTCATATTTTATTCCTAAGTTTGTTTTTGGTCGAATTACACTTATACAATAGAATTAGGACATGTGTTAGGGTAATAATAATATCATCTTTACCCTTAATTACCCTATTTACTTTTAACCGTGGTAAAAAAAGTAAAAAGTTACTATTCACCAAAAATTATTTTCATCTCATTGAACCACATTTTAGTCCTTGATATTAACCGTGTCTCTTGAATTTTCGAAATTCCACTCACAGAAGTGGGAAAATTATGTTTTATGAAAAATTCAGTTTTTTTACTACCACTTAGTGGTTTCTCTATTCATCAAAAATTGAAAGTTTTCAGAAAAATACCAAAAATTAGGCCTAAGCTATATTTGATATTATGAACTCAAAAATGATTTCTATTTTATCAAATTCAAAATATATCAGTTGCATTAATTAATTTAAAAATTAATTCCCGTCGTCAAAACAAAAGGCGTGTTTTTAAGAGATAATAACTATCAAAAGATTGAGACTTGTTTATAACTGGTTTAAATGTGAAATTATATCCAATGACCAAAATTGTATTAAATTGTAAAAATATATTCTAAATATACTTTAAAACCACTAAAATTAATAATTTATCACTATTAATTATTTCGATTGAAAAAGTTGTTTTTAATTAAAATTTAGTAATTTCCACTATTCATCAAAATATGAAAGTTATCCGAAAATTACCAAACTTTCACCCTATGCTAATTTCGATATTCCGAATCCAAAAATGAAGTCCATTTTAAAAAATAAAATTTACAAAATTTCAAAAAGTGGTTATTACTATTCATAACGGCTAGTTTTAATAATATTTTATTAGCATATCGTTGTTTAGTGAAACTCGGTATTGCGTACTACACACGCTATCGAGGAAGGTCGCGATTGCGTGTAATGCAAGGCAAGTCAAGGATGTGTGTTGTGCAAGCTCCTTTTGGTGTAGCGTACAACACAAGACATTAATAAAATTAAAAAGAATATTTTTCATAAAATCTCGGGCTGTTACATGTAACATATTTATAATAACATAAAAGTATGTAAAAGGTACTGGATTTATTATTTTTTTATGGAAACAACAAATAAAGAAAAAGTGGTATAATCAAAGAACTTGAAATAGGGTGGTGAAATTATTACCTCTTCTTCGGGTGTTTTTTTCTGAGTTGATAAAAAGGGCTCCTTAGGATGGCTTTCTGATCAAATTAAGGACTCTAGGTTTATGTGAGAGATGTATGGAGGATATTTGGGCAGTGTTTGGCTGTGCCAAATGGATTCGGAGGTGAGAAATTAAGAGAAGGGGAAGTACCCTTTTATAAGAGAGGTGAGTGTCACTTAAGGAAAAGATTGAAATATTATTTTATAATAAAATAATTTTATGTTTATAATGGATAAAAAATGGTTTATCGCTTGTCTAAGGTGGGGATGGGTCGAAAACCAATCAAACAATAGGTTTTAGACATGTTTTAGTCACTATATTAAGCTTATCTTTTTTATTTAACACTTAGTTAAAGAATTTAACTTTGACTGTGCCTTCTTGTATTCTTACACAATATGGTTAATAAACTTACTCTAAACTTAAAAAAGAACCTCAAGTGTTTCATTAATGATATATATAATTTTCTTAAGCCATTGGAACGAATATTATAGTTTTAGGAATATTATATCAACCAATAATATAAAATTTGTTTTAAAAATCAATTTAGGTCAATTTTGACATTATTTGACATTTGGTTTTTGTGAAAGTAATCACAACTTAATTACGTCAATAAAGATACATTGAATCAACCCCAAAATATCATATTCATCTAGAAAATTCGTTTATGTCATAAAAATATTGAAATAATATTTATTTTAATATTTATAATACTATTTATTTAATTCTTTCATTAAAAAGGTAATTACTGCATAATCATTGTGTCATAAATAAATTTACTTATTTAATGTATAAAAAATATAAATAAAATACCATTATTTAAGAAATATTTTTATATTTATAAGGAATATTTTTAGTCAAATTTATCTTATTTATAACCCTATATTAAAAATGTTTTAGTTGTAAAACTATGAATTTAACACTTTTAACTCTTCTTTAAATAAAATAATAATAAATGTCCTAATATAATAAAAGAGGACATAAAGGTTCATATTTTACTCCGAAGGTTTTTTTGTTCGAATTACACTTATCCAATAGATTTAGGAAACATTTTAGGGAAATTATAATATCATTTTTACACTTAATTAACCTTTTTTACTTTTAATGGTGGTAAATAAAAGTCAAATTTTACTATTTAAAAAAATTATTTTCATTTTATTGAACCAAATTTTACTTACTAATATCAACTGTGTGTCTCAGAATTTTGAAATTCAACTCACAGAAGCGGTAAAATTATGTTTTATTCAAATTTACAAATACTCCTAGAAGGTGGGTAAAAGAGGTTAAAAAGTTCAATAAAATCTATTACATCTAATTTTTTTATAAAATGACTCTAATGAATTAAATTTAAAATATATAGTTACTATATATCTATTTTGACTTAAAATAAATTTAAACAAAATAATTAATTATTTAAATAAAAATTTAGTTTTAAATAATAACGTAGTGTTTTTCACTATTCATAAAAAATTGAATGTTTTCAAAATAATACCAAAAATTCACCCTAAGATAAATTTGATATTCATAATTCAAAAATTAATTCTATTTTACAAAATTATAAACATATATGTTTAATTAATTCATTTAAAATTAATTCTCTTTGTCAAAACAAAAAGGCGGGGTTAAAAAAGTAAAAACTATCAAAAGATTGACATGTGTTTATGTCAAATTTAAAGTTGAAATTAATTATAATGACTTAAATTGTACTTAATGATAAAAATATAATATAATTATACTTCATAAACTTTAAAATTCATAATTTAATGCTATAAATTATTTCGATTAATTTTTTTTTCAATTAAAACATAACATTTTTCACTATTCGTCAAAATATGAAAGTTATCAGAAAAGTAAAAAAAAAATTCCAAAATAATTTTTATATCCCTAATCCAAAAACTAATTTAATTTTACTAAATTTAATATATAAAAGTGTCAAATATTGGTTTTAAAAAAGGGTTCTCTATTAAAAGGCGATAAAATTGAATTTTTCAAAAATACTTTTTTTATCTAAAAAAATGAATCTGTTCTTATATTATGTCTAAGAAATACATAATATGCATGTTAAAATTATATTGTGTATATAAGATTCAAAAGGTATTTAATACTATTTGTAACCACTTTTTGAACGGCTACTTTAGTATGCTGTAGTGCGCTAAAACTCATTTTTGCGTGTAGTGCAAGATGTTGAATTACTTTAATGAGATAACATATTATTAAATAATGGGGTGTTACATAGTTTATGTTTTATATATTTGATATCTGATTTCTACTATGGCGGGTTACTGGTCAAATGTATTTTTAGTGTTTTCATATATTATGCTTCTGTTTTTGTCTATTTGTTGTCATATTCATTATTCCAATATGATACAATGGAATTGTATCCCCACCTTACCACCTTTAAAACCTCACTACTAGTTTGAATCCTACAGCATATCGGAAGTCATGCTTAAAGCCATGCGACCCACCAACTTAGGGCATGAGTTAAGTGGATCCTGAGTTGGGGCATTAAAAAGTGGTATCAGATATTTTTTACCTTTTTCATAGTATGTGTGTTTTAGAAATGAGATTAAGAGTTAATTGTATTTTTAATTAAGCCTTTTCCTGGATGTAGCTGACCCATATAGAGGGGAAAATCAAATTACTTGGGATAGGTTATTACAGTCATTTATTTCTACTATTATTATTTATATGACTTCACAATTGGGTGATGAACATGTTTTGTGATGTTACTATTATAGGGATTATTTAAAAAAGACCTATTTTTCTTATCCTGGTGAAATGAGGGTGTTTCATTACATGAACCGTTATAGGCACAATAGGACTGATATTCCATGAATTTTCTATGCCATGTATAATTTCCATAGGAATTTTCTAGATGCATATTATTGGTGACTTGATTATTATATTGAAATGTGATGGAATTTCTTCTAGTAATGAGAAAAAATCCATTCAAACATAAAGTTCTTTACTAAAACTAAAAGTGTGTTCCTACATAAGTTAAAGAAGACACGTTAAGTAGTAATTTGTGGAATGTTGATCCATGGACCATTGGTTTCATGGGATGGAATGTGTAATGGTGTGGATTAAGTGGATGCCATATTTCGGTTATTGAAGAGTATGGACCCTTTTCAATAAGAAATGGGGATCCATCTAAATTAATCATTTAGAGAGATTTCAATACATTAGTTTTTAAATATTTAACATGAATATCACTTTTATAATGAAATGGTGAACTTATATGTGTAACGTGGTACCTAGACCTGAACCCAACATTAGTAGTGGGTCGTGGGGTGTCTCTTACATTATTATAGCATGTTATAGTCTTTCTTTACAACATAGACATAGATTTTGTAAGAGGTAGAGAGGTTTGGTCATATTCTGAGTAAACTGTCCAACACCTTGACCCCAAAAGCCTAGAGTCGGTGCATTATTACGTATCATTGGCATGATCACAAAAGGTCAAGTCTCGAAAGACCTATTAGTTTGTAGCCTTGGATGTACTAGATACATTCATAAGGTTTACATTACATCATAAAATGGAAAACTACAACAACATTATTTCCATAGACAACACTAAGATCCCATAGAATATCCCTACAGGTTAGTTATAATATACTTGTTCGCATCCTGGGAAAAATAAAATATAGAAAGGGGTGAGCCCAGATGCTTAGTAAGGATAACAATATACATTAAAATTTCATAAATATGTATAAAACTTTAAGTCATTTTATAAGACTAAAACAAAAGCCTTTTTAATATTGACCATTAGAATAATATGGAAAAGATAAAATCAAATAATGCCATTTACGTATTCACATGGATATTCTACAAGTCGAATAATTACATGCAATATTAGTAGACTCTTTCATAAGGATCGAATGTATAATACCAGACTGTAATTTCTGTGTCAAGGCCTTGTGCTAGGACCTAGTGACGAACTATAACCGGATCCCAACACGGAGAGCCTCTGTAACCGGACTCCAACCCGAAGAGCCTATGTAATCGGACTCCAACCCGGAGAAATTCTGTAACCGGACTGCATCCCAAAGAGCCTCTGTAACCGAACTCCATCCCGAAGAGCCTATATAACCAGACTCCAACTCGGAGCGTTTGCTGTAACCGGACCCCAACCCAGAACATACTAGTCCAAAACATTAATCTTAATTACATGCAATATTAATATCCAATTTTATAATGATGGAATTTATAATACCAGACTTTAATTTCTATGTCAAGGCCTCGTGCTAGGACCTAGGGACTAACTATAACCCGATCCCAACCTGGAGAGTCTATGTAACCGGACTCCAACCCGGAGAGCCTCTGTAACCAGAATCCAACCAGAAGAGCCTCTTTGGCCTCACTATAGATTTTTAGGAAGATAATATCAATTAATAATATAATATTTTAAAAAAACTATTTTATGTCAATTTTGACACTATTTAGAATGTGGTTTTTTTAAAAGTCCCCACAACTTGATTACGTCTAACAAGATACATTAAATCAATGATAACATGTCATATTAACCTAGAAGATGATTGGATGTCATAAAAACTTTGAAATTATATTTATTTTAATATTATAATACAATTTATTTGATTCTTTTATTAATAAGGTAATTACTGCATCATCATTGTGTCATAAATAAATTAAATTATTTAATGTGTAAAAATTATAAATAAAACAAAATTATGTAGGAAATTTTTTATATTTCCAAATAATATTTATAGTCGAAATGATAACTTATATAACCCCATGTAAAAAATTAATTTACTAATAGATATTTGTTTATGTCAATTTTGCCTTTACTTTAAGTTAATTAAAATAAAGTGTCATTATCACTCTTAAGTAGCTCCACGGGGTCCCAATATTGACCCAAAGATACCCATGGTGGTCCATGACTCATCCAATATGGTTAGGACAATTGTTAAGTTAATTATATATTATTATAATATTATTTTTACCTTGAATTACCCTATTTACCATTAACCGCGGTAAATAAAAGTAAAAAGTTACTATTCACCAAAAATTATTTTCATCTTATTGAACCAAATTTTACTTACTAATAACAACCATGTATGTCTGATTTTCAAAATTCAATTCACAGAAGTGGTAGAATTTAATTTAATTGAAAAAACTCATATTTTTAACTACCACTTAGTGGTTTCACTATTCATCAAGAATTAAAAAAATACCAAAACATAAGCCTAAGCTATATTTGATATTCCGAATTCAAAAATGAATTCTATTTGACCAAATTAAAAACATTGAAGATGGATTAATTAATTTAAAATTAATTCATGTTGTCAAAACAAAAATCGTGTTTTTATGAAATAATAATTGTCAAAAGATTGTCACTTGTTTATGCCCAATTTCAAAGTGAAATTTCCTCCAATGACCAAGATTGGATTAAAAAGTAAAAATATAATCTAGTTACACTTTATAACTGTTTATGAAGATAATCTAACCCTATAAATAAGATAGATTAAAATGAAATTTTTAATTAAAATACAGTATTTTTCACTATTAATTAAAAGGTGAATATTATTAAAAAAATACCAAAATTTCATCCAAAGTAAATTTTGTTATCCCAATTCTAAAGAAGAAATTATTTTCCAAATTTAATATATAAAAGTGTCAAATACTTGATTTAAAAATGGTTCACCATTAAAAGGTGGTAAAATTTCATTTTTTGAAAAATACATTTTTTTATTTGAAAAATTGAATCTATTCTTATAATATGTCTAAGAAACACATAATACATAAGTTAAAATTATATGGAGTATATACACTTTAAAATCCAGTTATTAATATTCATAACCATTTTTGAACGGCAAGTTTGGTAAGTCGTTGTGCGCTCAAACTCAGTGTTTTGTGTGGTACAAGATATTGAATTACATTAAAGATATAACATACTATGAAATATTGGGGTGTTACATTATCACCTCCTTCAATAAATTGCATCCTCGTAATTTAAGCTCATGATTAAAAACATGGGTTTTGACATTTCCAAATATCTTTGTTGAAATCCAACATCAAAAAATGGATTAATGAGGCCTCTATTTTAAAATAAAGAATAGTAAGTGTGAAGGTTACCGAAAATAACACATACTAGGGTTCCATGTTGTAAAACATGGATATGGAAGAGAAAACTAAGAGTGATAGAGAATATTATTCGGAGAAAGTAATAGATCTAAAAACCACAAACTTGTGATGGGTTGGAAGGTATTTGATTACCTATTAGGAAAAGTAAACGGACAATGTTTTTGTTTTATGTTCCATTTCATAAAGTTGGGGAATTTATTTATGAGATTGAATAAGAACATAAAGAGATATACTTACTATATAAGTATAGTTTCATCCTATAATAAATTTCTACCACTAACTCATCTTTTTACTATATTATGAGTATTCAAGATCACTTTGTCACACCTGAAGGGCTAGAATCAACTTCTAGAGAATCAATAATCCACAAAGTATGAACTATATATTTCCCTTGTCTTTAGAGATTAAACAAAAACCAAATGGTTAGTACAAGGTCAGATGATCACCAAAATGGACAATTCTTTATAAAATGAAATACCTATATTAATTTCTAAAATTAAACCAATAATACCCAAAGTTCAATAAATACCATTCCATAAACAATTGTCCTTAAAATCCTTCAATACAATCCAAACTAAGAATAAAACCCAAAACTAAGAAGAATTTGATTACTTGGTCTTCAATGTTAAATTGCATCTCCAAATTATATCGACTACTCTTAAAGTCATATGCTTAAAAGTAATTAACCTAATCACATATTCACTGTGATAGGATAATAATTTTCATAAATAAACTAAATCTCTATAAATCGACAACAAAAAATCTACGATTACTTGTCAAACGAAATCCCATAGTATTCTATTTTCCTAAGACATATAACGTTCCCAACAGATCGAACATCTTCCAAAATAACATTTATCACTTAATCACCAAATCATTTTCCTATACTAAGTATATACATTTGATAATACATAAGATCCAAAATTAACTTAAGATCCGAAATTAACTTCTTATTGATCAATAATTTATTTTAACTAAAATGAATTAGTCACACTAACCAGAGACTTCATGTAGTCGAGTGGTAGGTGATAAATCCAAATCGAAATCTGGTTGTGGGTTTTATTCTCGCAGCTTTGTCCGACGCAACGAGTTGTCACACGGTCTGCGTGTTGTCCTTTTTCTAAAACTATATTTTATAATATTCCCAAAATGAAATAAATTACACAAAAAAATCACCATAACATAATTACACCACAATGTTATCTCGAACCTCACATTTTTCGTCCCAAAATATAATAACTGGTAATTTCCTCAATTTCAAAGATCGAATAAACCCAAATGGTTATTTATTCTCATATTATATTAAAATACTTCAAATCGGTTTTTAAAGAAAATGTGAATTATTCTAAGAATATCCCCTGAGAGTGTCATAACCAAGAGTGTAGTAATGGCCATTGTTGTGCACCAGTCCCTATTCAAGTCTAGCTCAAAGTAGTGTTTCCGGGTTTTACCCTAAGGTACATTTGTGCCAGAGTTGCATCTACCTACTCGTATCCGGATAGGGATGTATTTCATGGAAAAATTAAAAAATCATTAAATTACCAAAATTATAGGAACTTCTTCTATACTAATCCTCAAAGTCTATATTAGGGTAATGTTCTCTAATCAGAGTTTATCTAAATCTAGTTTCCATGATTTTTACAAAACATCCTCTGATACCAATTATAATGCTCCAAACCCAGAAGCTTGGATTCAATGTATTGCTAGGTATCAATGGCATGATCACAAAAGATAAAGTCTCAAAAAACCGATTAGTTTAGTAGCCTTGAAAGTACTAGATACATTCATAAGGTTTAAATTACATCATAAAATGGAAAACTACAACAACATTGTTTCCATAGACAACACTGAGATCCCATAGACTATCCCTGCAGGTCAGTCATAATATACTTCTTCACATCCTGGGAAAAATAAAACGTAAAAAGGGGTGAGCTCAGATGCTCAGTAAGGATAACAATATAGTGGAAACTTTCATAAATAAGTATAAATATTTAAGGCAATGTATAAGACTAAAACAAAAGCCTTTTAAACTTTAACTTCAGCCAAATATGGAAAGGATGAAATCAAATAATTCTATTTACTTATTCACGTGGATATTATACTAGTATAATAATTACATTCAATATTAACAGCCACCTTCATTAATATGTAATGTATAATAACAGACTTTAATTTCTATGTCAAGGCCTTATGCCAGGACCTAGGGGCTAACTATAACCAGATCCCAACCCGGAGGGCCTCTGTAACCAGACTCCAACCCGGAGAGCCTCTTTAACCGGACTCCAACCCAAAGAGCCTCTGTAACCAGACTCTAATCTGGATAGCCTCTATAACCAGACTCCAACCTGGAGAGCCTCTATATCCAAACTCCAACCGGGAGGGTCTGCTGTAACCAGACCCCAACCCAGAACATACTAGTCCAATACATTCATCTTAATAATAGGTTGAAATATAACATAAAAATTCATTTTAAAACTAGCATACGAAATATAAATACTTTAACCATAAACCATGAACGGTATAAATATAGAACATCCACAGTAAAACATATCACAAAACCTTCAATTCAATACAGAAGATTGTATCTATAATAAATCAACTTCAAAAAATTTTAAAATCTATCAAAGGATGTTGTCATAGATGAAAATGATTACTAAAATGCTTTGAGAGAAATACCCCTTTTTCATGAAATCGTTTAAAAGTATCACAATTTATAAAGGAAGTCATTTAAAAGATATTTTTGAATCAAAGTGTCCCATATAACTTTGAAACTTTTAAAAGGAAGTTTAATTTTAAAACATTCATGTCCATATGAATAAATATTTAAAACCATTTTAAGATGTGGACATTAAGGAGAATGATTTAGAAGAATAAATTTTTAAAATAATATTTTAGTTAGAGTTCCTAACCAAAATTAGAGAAACATGAATACAAATAATTGATGAAATAAAAATTATATAATGTCATGATAATAAAGGGATTCATGATATACTATGTCAATGGATAGTATATACACCATATAAAAGTGAGATGGAATATAATAACAAAGAAGTCTCAATAGGATGTCAATTGAGATGAAATAATTTATAAAGAATGTATCCATAGGTTAAGGATAAAACAATGACATAATTATGTGTGACAAATATAAATACACTCAATATGATTGGATATAATGTGTATATAAATCAGAGGACAATCACACATATTCTTTTTACAAAAACACCAATGACTTGGATGTTTAACTCAATGTATGAAAATTGAGTTAAAATTACTATTATCAAGTTCAATCGATGACTTGAAAATTTATCAATGGAGCGATTATGTGCATAAAAAGTATATCCCCACAAATATGAGTGGAAATTACTAAATAAATAAATAAATAGTGATTTCACACATAATCTTGGAGTAAAATAATCAATGAAGTTTTCGTAAAACCCAATGAGTAGAAATTGATATTTGATATTCCTTTACTGATTTGTTAACTTACAAAACATACACCCCATGAAATAAGGATCATAAAATGATGATGTAAATACCAATAAATTATATTATATTACAAAAATAATACAATCATGGGGAAGTACATACACCACATGCAATAATTAAGTGGTGAATAATGGAAATCTCACGAAATTAAAAGTGAGATAGGAAAACCCTTACCTTCAACTTTTTCATGGTTTAGGGTATGTTAAACTCCTGTATAATAGATAAATCATGGTTATTAAATTATTATAGAACCATATACATAATTATGATATCATATATGATCTTATAATAATGCTTTATTGATAATATTTTAGTATTATTGTCGTTTCGGGAGTTAATTGATTCATTTTCCTTTATATTATTTGTTACGTGAGTCCTGTTTGTTATAAATGGGATGTATCTTATTCATATCCGTAATGATATAATGTCTTTAAACATTATTTTTAATCATCAAATAAAAATTATTCTTGAATGATTATGATGGGGAATGAATCTCATCCTGTTCATGGAGACAATAATCCGTACATACGCACGAGTGACAATATCATTCTTTTGATCTTAAAATAGTATTTAAATAGATGTTATATCATATATACAGGATCATTAACATGTTATATTTATTATATATGTCAATTATACAACATTATTATACCCATCCAAAGTCTATTGTATTGAATAACAACTACACCACGACATGGATACGAAAAGACATACGTACACACATATGGTGGATTTGTCATTCATATGATGGAGGTAGGATAGTTGGGGGGATATTTGGGATGGGGTTGTCTGAGCCAAATGGCATTGGTGGTGTGAATTTGAGAAAAGAGGAACTGCCCTTTTACAAGAGGGGTGAGGGGCACCTTAGGAAAAGCTTGAAATATTATTTTATAATAAAATCATTTTCGGTTTCCAATGGCTTAGAAACGAATTATTTAAAGGATATGGTGTGGATGGGTTGAAAAACCCTCAACCAATAGCTTTCAGATAGGTTTGGGTCACTATATTATCCTTATCTTTTAGATTTAAATCTTATATTAATAGTTTGACATTTACCATGTCTCTTTGTATATTTATATTATATGGTTAATAAACATACTATAAACTTCTAAGAGAACCCCAAGTGGTTCATTATTGATTTATGTAACCTTATCTAAGTCATTTGGCTGAACTATAGATTTTTAGGAATATAATATAAATTAATAATATATTATTTCTTTTAAAAACTCATTTATGTTAGTTTTGACACTATTTAGAATTTTGTTTTTTTGAATGTCATCACAAATTGATTAATTCTAAAAAGATACATTGAATTAATCCAGAAATGTCATATTCACCTATAAAATTCGTGGATGTCAGAAAAACTTTGAAATAATTTTGATTTTAATATTTCTAATATAATTTATTTGATTGTTTTATTAATAAGGTAATTACTACATCATCATTGTGTCATAAATAAATGAATTTATTTAATGTCTAAAAATTATAAATAATATAGAATTATGTAGTAAATCGCTTTATATTTCCAAATAATATTTATAGTCTAAAATATAACTTATATTACCCCATGTAAAAAAATAATTTACTAAAAGATATCTGATTATGTCATTTTTTCTTTATTTAAAATTATTTACAAAAAGTGTCATTATCAATATTAAGTGGCTCCATGGGGTCCCAAAATCGACCCTAAGATGCCCATTGTCGTCCATGAATCATCCAATAAGGTTAAGACAAGTGTTAAGGTAATGTTGTATTATTATAATATTCTAATTACCTTGAATTACCGTATTTACCTTTAACTACGGTAAATAAAAGTAAAAAGTTACAATTCACCAAAAATTATATTTTTCTTATTTAACCACATTTTAATTACAAATAAAAACCATGTATGTCAGATTTTTGAAATCCAATTTATAGAAGCGGTAAAATTTCATTTAACTGAAAAATTCATATTTTTAAGTACCACTTAGTGGTTTCACTATTCATCAAAATTTGATGTTTTTTAGAAAAATACCAAAAATTCAGCCTAATATGTATTTAAGATTCCAAATTCAAAAGTAAAGTATATTTTATCAAATTAAAAACATAGAAGTTGTATTAATTAATTTAAAATTAATACCCATTATCAAAACAGAAAAGCGTGTTTTTATGAAATAATAACTATCAAATGATTGACACTTGTTTATGCCCAATTTCAAAGTGAAATTTCTTTTAATGACCAAAATTGGATTAAATGGTAAAAATATTTTCTAATCAAACTTTAAAATCCTATTTGAATATAATCTAACCATATAAATAAGTTAGATTAAAACACAATTTTGAATTAAAATACAATATTGTTTACTATTAATTAGAAGATGAACATTATTAGAAAAATAATTCAATTTCATCCAAAGTAAATTTTGATATCTTGATTCTAAAGAAGAATTTTATTTTGTTAAATTGAATATGTAAAAGTTTCAAATATTTGATTTAAAAATGGTTCACCATTAAAAGGTGTAAAATTGCATTTTTTAAAAAATACATTTTTTATCTGAAAAATTTAATTTGTTCAAATATGTGACTAAGAAACTCATAATACATAATTTAAAATTATATGGAGTATATAGAATTTAAAATCTAGGTATTACTATTCATAACCATTTTTTGAACGGCAAGTTTGGTAAGCCGTCGTGTGCTCGAACTCAATGTTGTGTGTGGTGAAAACTCTTGAATTAATTTAAAAAGATAACATACTATGAAATCATGGGGTGTTACAAACAATGTAAATATCATAGATATCTATCTACAATATTTTAAACTATTATGATATCTTCTGAGGCATGTTTTTTCGCAGTGTAGCGTCGTGCCTCCACGATGTGCTCCAGTCATATGCCCCAAAGGTAGTGATGACTATAAACCCAATGTGGTAATCCATGAGACACAAATGATCCATCTTACAGTGCCACCAATTTAAATTATTCCCATCATTGAGATGAGAACTGATTCCCAGTTCTGTGAGTGTTTCTTTCGAATATATAAAAATATGGAAGGTGTTGTTCAACCAATAATTAATATGGAAGAGTTGACTCATAAATTTAAGAACTAACATCCACCCAACTTTAGGGGGGATTGAAAACCCCATTCTACTGAGTCTATTGTTGAATTTATTCTTTCTATATTTGATCATCCGCAGATGACTCCCGAGCTGAGGATTAATCTTATTGTTTATATTCTATACGATTATACCAAGAGATTATGGGATGTAGTTACCTAGGAATATCAATATATAGATATTATTGGGGCATATTTACAGACAATCTTCTAGGACTATATCTTTCCACAAACTCTGAGTTTGGACCAATCAAGATATTTTAAGAACCTGGAGCATAGGGGAATGTTTGTTATAGAATACTCTTCTTGATTTACTGCACTACAGTGTTTCAATCCTACTCTAAAGGGTGATGATGCTATGACTTCGAAACGATTCGAGTATGTGTTGCTATATTCCATATAGTAGTAGGTAAATGTATTTTAGCTGATAACTATATCATATATAGTCAGCCAAACCCTTCTAAGAGAGTGGAATTTGAGGGAAGATGATGATGCGAGTTAGGGGGTTTGTCACCTACATCTAATAGTGTTTCTTCAAATGGGTGAAAAAATATCTGAGTGGTTTCTCATGGGAGTAGAAATAGTGATGCTCTTTGTATAGATAGTTTCTTTATATATCACTACTGTATAAATATGGGACATATAAAACCTGGGTGCTTATGGGATCTAGTGGAATACAAAGGTCGTCGTACGATGGGGCATATCTAGTGCATTTTTAGGAAATTTTATTGGTTCTTAGTGGGTGGGGATCTAGAGCTTCTCCATTTTCAAGAGAGATACATTTATTATCTCATCACACAAGACGTTGAAATATAACTGGATATTCAGTTTGAGGTCATCGTTGATAAATTGGTGGTCAAAATCATTATTCTTAGTAGTCGTAGAGTGGGATCACTTAGGGAAGTCATGTGGTGACTCATGGCAGCAATAAAATCTAGTTACATGTAGTCCGACATATACTGGTGGATCAGAGCACCATAACATATACCATTAGAGGTACTACTCCATTTTCATCCACTGTAGTGTCTTCATTATTTAACACATGTGCTTCACTCTTTTATATATGAGGAATTCATAGAGTGTCCAGTCCTTGAGATAGAACAATTTTATGGAATTATGATGCTTGATACCCCCATTAGGTCTTCAATTAGTAGGAGTTAACTATTGTAAGGATTGTCCCCTTGAGATAGGTGAATACCATTTAATTTATAATATTTTCATACTCAACATCACAGGATTTGATATTATAATCAGAATGGACTGGTTAGTTCCCTATGGATACCATATTGACTGCTATCATCGTATGGTGACATTTACATCACCATAGGGTAATGGTCATGTCCATACGGGATAATAGGATGTTTATGAAACTAGAGATGGAAATGAGTAGTAGAGGTTGATTAGTGTGATTGATCATGTTGCCATGATTTTCTTAGATGATTATAGGTTATAGACCAAAATTTTACCTCCTATAGCGGAACACCTCAAGGACAACTTTCCTGATGACTTCTCTAGTATAACTCTTGTGAAACAGGTATAATTCACCATTGATCTTGTTCCTGGAGTATTACCAATGGCCATTACTCCTTATAGGACAGAAACTATGGAGCTTATGGATCTCATGAAATATTTTTAGGATCTAGAGGATAAATGACTTATACACCCCAGAACTTCTCCTTGGGGTTCACCGGTCATTTTTTCTAATAAGGTTGATGGTAACCTCATGAATTTTGTAGATTATAGAATTTTCAACCTACTTAGGATCAAGAACCAATATCCATATCATTTAATGGAAAACTTATTTGATCAAACATGAGGAGTGAGGGTGTTTTCAAAGATATATTTGATGTTAGCATATCATCAATAATGTGTCAGGTCATCATACATTCCTTAAACAACTTTCATTAGTAGCTATGGTCTATACACGTACCTATTCATGTTGTTTAGTTTCATGAAAACACCTTCAGTATTCATGTCTCTAATGAATTGGTTTCTCCATCTATATCTAGATTCATTTGTGGTAGTTTTTAATGAGAATATCTTACTGTATTCACATTCTCAAAAGGACCCTGAAAACCACCTTGAGATCATTCTGAATACACTAAAATAGAATTATATTTATTCTAATCTTAGTAAATTACACTTATATATAGATAATTTCCACTTCATGAGTCATATTATTTTAGAGATATGTGTTTTAGTATACCAAGAAAAATTGAGAGAGTTAGTCTCATAGAAGTATCCCAAGGACGTCTTTGAAATCAAGAGTTTATTGGGACTTGTCAGATATTACAGACACATCCCCCTATATTTATCAGACATTTTAATGCTGCTTACAGGAATGAAAAATAAGGGTGTAATATTCTTGTAGTCATCATTCTATAAATAATCCTCTTAGAAGTTGAAGGGAAGATTTAATTATACACTGATTATGATTCTTCCAAAGCCATTCTTGAGATATACAGTTTACTGTGACATATCAGGTATCAGGATGAGAGCTGTTATTATGTAGGATGAGGGAGTATTTGGGTATGGGTGTCATTATTTGAGACCTCATGAGTGAAATTATCAGACACATTACCTCAATATAGTTGGTATAGTTATTTATCTACACTACTGGAGACACTACTTGGATTGAATCTCACAGTATTCAAACATTAAAAAAATAATAAATATATCTTCACACATTGATATATGAATCTTAAGAGGCATCGATGGGTTGAGTACCTACAATCATTTGATTATGATCTTTCTTAAATGTACAGTAAGGGTAACACAGTAGGAGATTCTATGAGCTAGAAGACGCAAGCACTAACAGTTTAGGATAACAGTGGTGAGTGGAATATCAAGGCCATGTTTTTAGAGATTTTTATTGAGGATCAGGAGGATCATAGGAAGACTATAATTTCAACCATATAAGTAAACTATACTCCTATGGAATAGGTAATAATGAGGAAATAATCTGATTGCATGGTCCTTGTCCTAAGGGAATGTTTCTCATATGATTATATGTCTTCAAGTTTGAACTTGTATGTGGATGATACTTTACTATTCAATGGGTGTGCATGGGTCCTATTAGACATCAGAGAGGAGATGATGTGGTAATTTAAATCCTCCGCATGGTCAGTTCATCCTAGTGTCACTAAGAAATATTGAGACTTATGATACCAGTATTAGTGTCCAATAAAGAAACCTGATATTTATCACTATATTTTCCACCTATTATATGGTGAAGGTGAAACATCAGTGTCTGATAGGGATTCTACATACATTTTCCATTACTAAGTGTAAATGAGATGTTTTTTCTTTGGATTTCTTTATTGGTATACCCACATCACCTCATGGAAATGATACATTTTGGGTTTTCTTTGATCTTTTGATAAAGGTAAAAAAATTATTACCTATGAGAGAGAACTTAACAGTAGATGAGATAGAGAGTATAAATGTTAGAGATGTCATATGTATTCATTGGGATACTTGTTCTATCATTTTTGATATAGATTATCACATTACGTTACACTTATTAAAAGGGTTACAAAAGGCCTTTGGTATACTGGTGATTCTGAGCATGACTTATAACCCTCAAACCAATGGATAGATAGAGTGTATGATATATCCATTATAGGACATTCCCTATGAATGTGTCCGCGACTCTGAGGATTCTTGGGAGAAACAAATTTCCATTATTCAGTTCTCTTATTATAATATCTTTCAAACTACTATTGAGATGGATCCATAGAGACCCATATATGGAAGGAATTTTCATTCACCTCTATGATATATTGAGTTAAGGGGGACATCTTTCCTAGGACCATGTCACGTTCGAAAGGCTTTAGAGTTGGTACAGTTCAAGAGATATCCCATGATGATAGCTCAGTCCAAAAAAAAGTCATATGATAACTGACGCCGATGAACTATTGGGTTCATGGTAGGAGATTGAGTTTTCTTATATGCCTCTCATTTATTAGGCCATAGATGTATTCAAGGGCAGGGTATGCTCTCACCTAGATTCATTGTACCCTTTGAGTTTTTGAAACATATAATACCAGTGGCTTACCGGTTAGCACTTCCTCAGATGTACTGGTCAATGCAACATTTCTCTCATATATCTCAGATTAATCTATATTAGCCAGATTTTTCACATGTCACTCAACCTATTGAGGCTGAGTTAGAGATATTTTCCTTTTTCAATGAGAATTACATGCATATTTAGGATCAGTGAATAAAGAAGATATGAGGTAGGTCAGTTCTTTTGGTACTATTCCTATGCTAACACGGCTATGTACAGGGCGAGAACTAGGAGGGGGAAGCTAATATATGAGCTTAATGGCTAGATCAATTCATAGATAATTCCAATTCAGCCTCTAAAGAAAAAACATGGGGACTAGTTTCTTTATGGATTGGTGGTTCTAATGACTCATATTTTTATAAAGGTATGTCTCATTTTTTTCAATTTGAAACCCTTGTTTAATTTGGTGAAAAACGAATAGGGCCTAAGGAAGATCTTAGGATGGTCCTTTTCATGTTTAAATCCCTATGTTTTGGAAAACGGGAAATAGGGTAGGTCACACGATTATTGCATGGTTAGTACTGACCATACTGGTTATCCATGCATGGTCCATTTGAGAATCAAAGGATCACATAGTTTGTCTACAAACGTGAAACCTGAGGTTCAATCCTATGTGACAATTTTCCGAGGTTTGATAGAGGATTTCCACAATGTTTACACATGTTTAGGGAAACTATGTGCCTTAATCATGTGGGTTCTTTCCTTAAGCAGCAATGCTAATAGAGTCTGTTCACTGATTTTCCAACTGTGTGGTCAAACTATGCACCCCTATTTTTTGGGTGTAATTACTATTCCCCCTTAATTAAATTATAAACCATATTTATTGTTTCTCCCATATTTCTCTAGAGTATAGATTCCTCCACCTTCTCCCATAAGAAAATTTCTCCTCCCACAGTGATTCTTTGATATCATTGTGATTCATAGTCCAGATCGAGTTCCAAATAAATCATTGTACAGAAAGAGGTATTCTCTTGATTCATCTTCCTTTTATTCTATGTTTATCTTCATATCTCTTGTGTTATTTAGGTGTATGATCTTTCCCCTTATTTTCAATGTGTTGATCTATTTCTGTTATTTATTCAAATATACATTGAATATGAGGCTGTTGTCAAGTGATTATTTTTTTACAACTTAACGTAGGTGGTCTCATTATTTTCCGCAAAAATTATGGAATTTTCATACATTCTCTATTGTGATGCACACCAGACTTCACAGTGGATTTCCTTATAATAGACCCCTTCATTGTAAATTTATATATTCAACTTGTTATACTCTTGAGGATTGTTTTTTAGGGATTAGAGGATTCCAACCTTAATCATGCACACCCCTTGGGTGTGCCGGTATGAAATTCCCTAATATAATTAAATGATTAAATGCTTGGAATGCCTTATAAGAATTTGTGATGGAACACAAATGTAATTTCCAACTTCTATATAAATATTTATTGAACCAATTATCCTATTAAGTGCTTGGACCAACTTATAAATGGAAGTTCCCTTCCATGTAATTTTCCAATTGATAGTAGCACCTTGTAAGTGGTTTATTGAACCTTGAAACTGAATTTCCATGTTTTGATAAAGTAAATGGGTTATAATAATTGAATGGCCTACTTCATTATGGTTTTATTTCCTTAAATGAATTGAATGGTTTAACTGAAATTAATTATAAAGGGTGGAAATTCCACATAGATATTTTCATGCTTTATTAAATGATTTATATGAATTGTAATTACTTTATAATAATTGGGATTGATTAACATAATGAATAAGAGGTATGACCTCATTAATATTGTTATAAATTTGATTACACCTTTTTATAAGATGTGGAGTGATGGTTAAGGGTGTTGGGAATGATGTTTCACACTCCCATATATCGGGTATTGAGAATGACATCTCACAACATTGACACTATTTTGATGGTGGGCATGACACACCAAGTCCCTTTTTGTGGGTGTTGTATAGAAAAATCACCCACCATATAGAGATATGAGCATTATTTCTCTTAACCATTTTGAAATGTGGGTAATGTACCCTATTTCTTGATCATATAGGATCACTTATACTAGTTATTGATGAATGCGTTACACCCCAATCCATTCAACATCTAGAATTTTATGAATATTTCTATATACATATGAACATACTTAGTGCATATAAGTGGATGAAATATATAACTATACTATATATATTATTACAATATATATATATATATATATATTTACTAAAAATAAATTATTTCAACCTGAGATGAAATAGGTGGAGCCTCTTGGTTTCCTTTAGAAATTAGGGTAGGCTGGTATTTAACTATTCAACAATTTTAATTATTCCATATACCTGCACACTATTGTTTAGATTTTTACATTGGATGGATTACATCAACACTACTAGAGAAAAATCATATACTATTTATTTGGAAGAATTGATATAGGTATCAAAAATATTGATGTAGGCTATATTAATGGTTTGGAGGGGTGTTGGCTATTTTGGGATGGTATATACCTATACCAACAATTTTGAAAAACCCATTGATGTTTACCTATACCAATTATTTTGGAAAACTATTGAAATATTTCATTTGAAAATCCTATACCAATGGTTTTGAAAAAAATGATGGTATAGATAATGTAAAAAACCCATCTTGGTATAGATGCCGATACCACTGATTTATATTTCAAAGACCTAACCACTATACTAATAAAACTTTTTTGAACATAATTTGATAAATATATATATCTATATTAAAGTGTAATTTATCATTTGATTTATTTAATTTTATTTGAAAAAATAATCTATAAAAAATATGAGTACCTATACAAATGGTTCTAAAAAATTGGTATATACTTATATCAATGGATTTGTGAACTATTGGTATATGTACCTTGGTTTTGAGAGCCATTGGTATATATACCTCAGTTTTTGAGACCTATAGAAATACTTTTGGCTAAATGGTTGGTGTAGGGTTGACCTATTCTAACGGTTTTGTCCAAACTATTGGTATAATGTCGCTACAAGGGACCTATACCAACAGTTTTGGCTTAAAATGTTTGTATAGGTCTCTTAAATTGACCTATAACAATATTTTTGAAACCAAAATTTTTATTGGGTCTCTAAAATTGACCAATACCAATGGTTTTAGCCCAAAACATTGGTATAGGGTCTTCCCCTGGAACTAATACGAATGGTTTTTCTAAAAATGTTGGTGTAGGGTCCCTCAAAGGTATATATTCTATAGTTTTCTCAAAACTGTTACTACAGGTTTGTGTGTATAACTCCAATTTATTATAGTACTATATACTGTTGCTGGAGGAATATTATGATTTTATCTCACACCCTACTCATTGAAAATTTGGTACCTAATTAGATTAATTTTCTATAGGTACAGATTAGGGAAATCACCTTGCTACCAATATTTGATACGCTTTACTTATAGTTGGTGTATAGAAGTATAGGATCGAACATTTTCTCGAGATTATAGCGGAACAATTTTTTCCATTTTTATAGTTTTTATATATCATATTTTGTATTCATGTCCCTTATTCCCCCTTTTTATCATCATGACCAGAATCCATGTACGTTACAATTCCTAGAATATTTTAATATTATTATTCAGTTGCTCAATTAGTTACAATTTTGTAGTTCATTTGTTATATATACTATATCTTCTTTCTACTATTAAGGGATAGTGGTCTAGGGCATTTTTAGTTTCTTCTTATATTATGCTATGGTTTTTTTGTATGTTTTTTTTATATATGTCGTTTCACTTTGATATGAGGGTATCATTATAGCACTCCCATCCCGGAAGCCACTAGAAGGGTGCTTCAAGGTAGGTTGGTCACATAACCTCAAACACATCTTCCCATACCCCAGAGGCTACTAACTAGCACCAAGGGTACATTTAACGTGTCTGTGGGAAAGACTATTCCCTCATAGGTAATACGTATTTTATAGTGGAAGAAAACCAGTTTATAAAAATAGTGTAAGCGTGTAAATTACCAAACTGTATGAGATGTAATATGAATAATCCATCTAAATAAATAACCAGTGCAGAAGATGATAAATAAACCATATAAAAAATAATGTCATGCCATGATATCTATTCAAAAAGGAAAGTATGGAAGATAGGAACACAAGCATGATACTAGAATGAAATGAAAATTCACAATGTATGAAAACTATATCATTATCATGGCTCGGTCCTCTTACCCTAGTCTCCATCCAAAGCAGCAAGAAACAATCAAGCATCAAAAGGAGCATGCTTCCCTTTTTCAATACATATGATTAGATAATCTACTCAGCTGCCAACGACGACCAAGTAGGGGAGTGAGAGAAAATCCTTATAGGATGGCACCCACAGAATCTAAATCTTTCCATTCCATGAAATAAATGAAATAAGTGTATCATTATATAAGAAATCAAAGTAGTTAAATATATAATATAAATAAGTGTAACTAGGTTCGATCTTCATCACTACCCCTATCACATCACCTTTTTTGGCCTAATCCAGGAGTCTAAATGAAGTACCTATAGAAATTAAGATTTACACATATATAGAATCCTAGGATTAACAAAGTAAAAATATTGAGTAGGAATTCACCAAGCTTGTGATTTAACTTGGAGTCTAACTTCTCTGTCAATAATATGTGTTCCAAGACACTAGAAAAACATCATAATTATCAAGGGAATAAAGGTAGCATTAATAAAAACCTTTTTTTCATCATTATTATTATGTTCATGTCGAGATTTGGAGTTTGATCCCATCAGGAAGCTATCATTATATTACATCCTTCAAATTACCCAATACCACTAAGGCCATCCAAGGAATTCTTCTGAATGACCGTGTATCGCTTGGGGATGGTTCTATCAGGATTCTATCCCAGTATTTCACAAAGGGGTCAAGTATAAATTGAGTCATGGCGTAGCCACTTTTCCAATGGGACCATCCATGAATGTAATTTTGGGAACCATTATCACTCATGAGTGTTTTAGAATCTTAGGGAAACTCTCATCTAGCAGAGCCTAAGACATTATCTCCCTGGTGTAATGTGTAACCGGTCAGGAATGGGGAGTCCCTATGTATTCCTTATTACAGAAATCACGTTGTCTCACCACCCTGAATTTAATACATTTTTATGGAAGAAGATATCACATTATATGTATTTCCAATTTCAATAAAATAATAATATCAACTCAATTACACATACTAATGATCATTATAGTCAAGTAGTTACAGCCAAATAAATTTATCAATAAATACAGAAAAAGAGTAAATTTTAATTAATAAATAAATAATCACAAAAAACTATCAAAAACACAAATATTCATGGTCCATAAATATTCTAAAATCATTATTTAATTTAAACTCAATTAAATGGGCAGCACAAAACATGCAATTTAATAAATTAAATACGTAAGGATAACAGTATTTATACCAACCGCATCGGCACACCCAAAGGTGTTTCTGACCATCTTGTAATAATTTAAACAATTCAATTCATGATAAAGAAGGATGCAATGATTAATAAAAAAAATTAAATTTAAAATATTGGGTGAAATTGAACAAAGACGGTAGGCACCGACGAGCGGCACAACCGTGTGTGTTTTTATAAATCATAACGAAATGGAGGGATAGTTTGTAGACTCCCTAGCTTATAGTCATAATAATCCTATAATCCATGCGTAGGATTCTATTTGACCTAAAAAAGAATAAAACATATGATTTTAGAGAAAACAATATTTTAGGTAAAATCCTTCCACTGCAGACCATACGACGGATTTGGAACTAGATCGCATAATTATAGGTGCATGGGGTTAGCATAAATGAGAGGTTTACTCTTTACTTTATGGAAAAGAAAAAAGATGTTGAATGGGGGTGAAACGGTCTTCTAAAAGAGTAGGGGGGAGGCACACCACCAAGGGGGAATTACATGGGTGACACACATGGAGAGGGAGATGAGAGGAAGAGGAAAAGGAAAAAAGAAACGGAAGGAAAATTAAAAGAAAAATAAGAAAAAATAAAATAAAAGGATAGCAGATAAAATAAAATAAAAGTAAGGAAAAATAAAGAAGTTAAATTATGTAAAATATGTTATTTTCCTATTTTAATTATTTTTAATTTTCCTGTATCCCCCTTTCTATTTTATTTTTTAATTTTATTTTATACCTTCTATGTTTATTTTAATTTATATTAAATATATTATTATTTATTTTTAATTAATAAATAATTATTTTATTCAAGAGCATGAGCCTAATGCGTGATCTAACAATTTTCATAAATCATGTACAGTCATTCAAATTAATTAAATTGGTGCCTGGGATCTGCAGTAGGGTGTGCAGGCATGTGCCCTGGGTTCTCTTTAGTATTTGGAAATGAAAAAATAATAGTACATACATTGATTAAAGTCAAGACATTACACAATCCCATAAAAAAATCATCCCCAAGATTCCCTTCTGAGGGTAGTGGGATGTATTCTAGGAAAAACACTGTCTATTGAGCAAATACATCCGTCTCTTGCTCCCAAGTTTCATCCTGAATGCCTCTATGTTTCCGTAACACCCGGAAAAGAGAAACTGACCTTCCTTGTGGAATATTCATGCCATGGTCGATGATACAGATCAAACAATCTAAAAATGATACATACACATCAAGCTAGATTTTATCGGGATCAAAAGATTGAAACAGGTCTGGCTGATACTTTCAAAGTCGAGATACATGGAAGCCTTCGAGAACAGTGTTGTACCTATGATGTAGAAATAACAGATTTTCCACCAGAACAACCCTTTCCATTATCTCTAACTACACAACATATATCGAGGATAACTTCCCCTATATCCTTATCTATATAGGAACCAACCTTGGTGAAACACATAGAAAGTCTCGATGTCCCACCTCAAACTCAATAGGTCTGTGGTAATGATCAGTATAAGATTTCTACCTAGGCTAAGCTATAACCATATGCTTCTGAATCAGATGAAATTTCTCAAAAGTCTCATGAATGAGCTGGGTAATCAATATAACTGCCTCACCAGATTCGAGCCCGCATAATGGTGAACAAAATGGTCTACCATAGATGGCCTCATACAGAGCCATTTGAATTGTCAACAGAGAGATGTTATTATAGGTAAATTCAAAAAGAGGTATATGTTTCTCACAGGAACCTCCAAAATAAAGGACACATTCCTGTAACATGTCCTCAAACACTCGTATAGTCCTTTCTAACTACCTATCGGCCTGAGTGTGATACGAAGCACTCAAGAGTACCAGTGAACCCATCACCTGATTCATCCCTTTCTAGAACTATAAAGTAGAGAGGGAATCTCTATCTAAGACAATAGAACTATGTACCCCATGAATTCACACTATCTAATGGATATAAATCCTTCCCAACTCATTTATTGTAAATGTATCCCGGATAGGTAAAAGTGTGCAACCTTGGTCAACCAATCAAAATTCACCCATACAACATCGCTACCTTGAAGAGATCTTGAAAAAAACTAAAATGAATTACATGGTGATGCCATTTCATTTCTATTCAACAATGGATAGAGGCTATAGGATTATAGCACCTCGTTGGTGCTCTTCCTTCACCTACTAATAGGTGGAGCACCAGGTGATGAAACTCATTATATACTTCTTCATACCAGGCCATCCGTACTATCGACACATGTCTCTATACATCTTGGTCAGTCTAGGATGAACTTCCCAAATAGAGGTGTTATATTACACTATAATCTCTTCCCATATATCTGATGTCACCAATGCAGGACCATGGTAAATAAGAGTTTCACAGTTATCAACAACTCAAAAAGGTGTATGGTTCTATCCTATAAATCTTTCCCTCAACACAGGGCCCTCAGGATCAGAAAACAATCGCTTGTAGACTCTCTCTAAAAGAGATGAATTCACTACAAGAGATTCTAAAACTGGTTTTCCATGCTGTTCCTGAACCCCAATATGTGTCTCATAAAATAAATCCATAATCTAACACTCACTTATTCCTTCCGGAATAGCTTGTGTTTGTATCATGCTGCCTAATGCATCAACCATGGCGTTAACCATACCCGGGGTATAAGTAAGCTCAAATTTGAACGACTGAAGGTATTCGACACATCTGCGCTACCTCAAGTTCATGTCTCAATGAGTGGAGATATATTTCAATATTTTATGATCCAAGTAAACTAGAAACCATTAAACCAACAAGTAGTGTCTCTAATAGTGTAGAGTATGAACCAAAGCTGTTAACTCAAGGTCTTTCATAGCATTGCTCTACTCATGAGGTCTCAGTTTGTAGAATCCATAAGCCACGACTCGATCACCTTGCATCAAAACGCCACCCAGTCTAGTTCCTGAAGCATCACAGTAGAAAATATTTCATATACCTGGATTAGGAATAATCAGGATTGGGGATTAGTTTAGTCTTCATTTCAACTCTTGAAAAGATCTTTCACAAGCTTCTGAACATATCAACATTACACCTTTCTTATTTAGGGTCATAAGAGGCACTGCTAAGTGGGAGAAATCATGGATTAAAAACCCATAATAGCTAGTAATCCCAATGAAACTTCATATATCAAAAAAAATCTTGGACTACACCCTAGAAACCACTGCACTCACCCTATCTGGGTCAACTAAAACACCCACTACTGATATGATTTGACCCATGAAGTGAGCCTTATCGATCCAGAATTGGAATTTTTTGATCCTTACATATAGAAGGTGTTCTCTCATTGTAATCAGCATGATCTCAAGGTGGGATGCATGGTACTCTCTGTAATGAAAATACACCATGATTTAATCAACAAAAACAACCACAAAAGAATCAAGGTAAGGGAAAGAACCTGATTAATAAGAGAAACGATGACCATTAGTGAGTCGCTGAGGCCGAATGGCATGGCGATATACTCATATAAATTTTACCTACCACAGAATGTCATATGTCGTATGTCAGATGGTCGCACACGCACATAAGGATATCTTAACCTTAGAAAAATCATGGAGAATTTTTTTTTCATAAGAGTTGGTCGACAAGATCATATATATGAGGCAATGGATATTTTTTCTTTACCATAAGCTAATTGAGTTGATGATAATCCACACACAATCTGAGGATACCATCTTCATTCATGGCTAAAACAATTGTTAATCCCCACGATGATGTGCTATGTCTGATAAAACTTATAGCCTAAAGGTCTTCATTCTTATTTTCTAGATCATGTAGCTCTTAAGGTGCTATCATATAGGGTTGAAAAGACACTTGTGCCGCACCAGGAACTAGCTCGATAGTGAAATCCAATTCCCTCGTGGGAGGTAATCCAGTGAAATAATTAGGAAATAAATTCATAAAACATTCCATAATGGGAGGAAAATCCACTATCTACATTCCCTGAACTCTCATGAAGATACTTTCCAACAGAGCAGTCACTCTTCCTAGTCTAGCATGTTTATGTCTAACTCTATCTTCCTTGATATCCAATTATCCACTATGTAGATATGTTCCACCCTCATGGGATGTGAAGGTCACTTGACAATGATATAAATACACTTTAGAACTATAAGGTACAAGAAAAACCATACCGAGAATGACATCCTGGATAGTCATCTCGAGGACATAGAAACTCCAAAGGAAATAGTACCCACTTATTTTAAGTGTAAACTTCAAGAACTAGCATATTCCCTCTTTTCTAAACCCCAAGGGAGTTTTGAGATACATGAAACCCCAAGGATACAAAATTGTATAACCAAGTCTTCCAACAAAAGTATAAGATAAAAAGGATTAGGACACACCAATATCTAAAAGAGAAAAAACTAAAATGGAGGTTACCAGAATAGTACCTCTAATAGTAGATGGTCCGGCACTATGATCCACTAGTGATGGTTTCACTGCATAAAAAATACAAGAACCATGTCCCTAAGATGCTTCCTGACTGGCATGAGTGGGCTCACTCTGTTGACATTGATAAATTGAAACTTGATTTCCTAGACCATGGCCTCCAACATTACATCGGCCTGATCAACCGGTAGAAATAAAACTTCTAGCATGTTGTGAAGTCATAGATCCCATACCTAATGGGGGTGGAGGTTTATATCATCTTCCAATGGATTCTGAGGTGAAATAATGAAATAATCACTGAAGGTGACCCATCATTACACAAGCTCGACAGTCTATCGGGTCTCTCGTTCACTAAGGGTTCTTATAACCAACTCTGCTGCACATATGACAGGTGACAGAACTGTCAAAACGTAACATTTGGCTAGGATTTCCCCCATGTGCACTTTCAAAACTACAGTACCTACTTCTTGACGATATTTCACCCTATCCTAGAACTGAACCACCCTAGCTCACTAGTTTATCTTCCCTGACATTTCATTCTAATATTAGAGCCTGATTTAAGATCTCTGTAATAATTTTCAAACAGAAGACGTTCACCTGTAAGCGAATAGTATAGTCAAGTTCATCTTAAAAACATCTCATAGTAATATGTGTTTCAAAATTTAGATATGAAGAAAAATGATCGTGCTCTGTGAAATGAGTAAAATACTCTATAAATGTCATAGAGCCCTACTGAAGATGTATAAAATCTCTGGAACAATCATCTGGAAGAATCTGCAGAAAGAAGTAACCATAGAAAGCTATCTATAAGTATACCAAACCACGTCCCTAGTGTGCTTACCCTAAGATATAATATCCCACTAGTTCTTGGTGGAGTCATGAAGTGTTTAGACTGTAAGTTGGACCCTCCACATTGGAAGAGTCTTAAGATCGTCAAAGATGGATTTTAAGGCTTTTATCTATGACTCTGCAGCATGAGTAATTCCACTCCATGAGAAGGTAAGAGGGTGCTACTGCAGAAATTCCAGTGTGAGATCATCCATAGACAAGGATGGCCTGGGAATATTCTACGATGACTGTATACACCATAGAATACTATCCCTGAACTAGAGTCAGGGCCAATCAAAAGATCAGCATGAGGTATTTCTATGAGAGGCACTACAAGAGATACCACTGGTGGTTTGGGACCCACCACCTCTGGGATGTTCTCATTTCTACTATCTTGAGGCACGACATGAAGACGTCGCATCATCCTTGGTCTAAAATAGCCAAACACACACATGTAGATATAAGGTAAAGAAGATGATGAAAAACAGGTAAATGTGCAATAAATGGGATATGTACATAGACTCCCTTTAGCACTACACAATAGATAACACACTTAAATATTCGAGTCTAGATAAGGAATAGAGTAATGAGAATAATTACAAAAAGTGGTCTACTTCCCATTTCATAGAAAGGTAAAGATAACATCTAACACACTATCACAAAAATTTATTTAACAAACATGAACTTCAAAATTTTAAAACAAGGCACAACAACAGTCACATTAAAATAAGTTGATGCACCCTGAAAATAGATATGGAATGGTAATATACATGTCATTGTAACCCTATGTTTTCTAATATGATGCATGTAATGTGTTTTCATCATTTCATCGTGATGCAATGGTAAATACTTTTATATGAATAATATAAATACTAATAGAAATGAAAAAAGTGAGAAAACCAACAGTGAAATCATATCAACACTAATTTTCATAATCAATAACTGTAATCTCAACCCAGAAAATTTGGGATTCCCTTGTACATGGGTTAGCTACATCTAATCACAGGGTAAGGTCTAAATCCCTTTATCTTAGTCTCATGTCTAACCCAATCATTAATATTAATGGAAAATAAAAACCCACTGATACCACTTTGTAGCGTCCCCATCCTGGAATCCACTAGAAGGGCATTCCGAGAGGGGTTGGCCGCATAACCTCAAGCACATCTTTCAGAATGCCAGTGGCTAATGACTACCAGCGAGGGACCTTTTAACGTATTGGCAGGGAAGACTATTCCCTGAGAGTTAATAAGTAATTTTCAACCGAAGAAATCTAGTTTATGAAAACTGAGATATCATATAAATAACCAAATTGCAGAAGATCCAATATGAATAAATTGTATGAATAAATAACCAGTGCAGAAGATGAAAAATAAACTAGAAAAACAATAATGTCATTCTGTGATATCTGTTCAAAAAAGAAAGTACGGAAAATACGAACACAAGTATGTTACCAAACAAAAATTAAAAGACACAATGTATGACAACTGTATCCTGAGAAATGATTCGTCCACTTCCCCCATACTCCATCCTAAGAAGAAAAAAATCAAGCATCGGAAGAAGCACACTTCCCTTTTTCAATACCTACTATCATATAATCTACTTAGTTGCTAATGACATCTGAGTAGGGGTGTGAGATAAAATCTCAATATGTCGACACCCATGGTGTATGAAACATTCAATTTTGTGCAATAAACAATAGATGTGTAACATTTCATAAAAAATCCAAGAAGTTAAATGTACAAACAAAATAAGTGTGACTAGTTATGATCTATATCTATACCCCTATCACATCACCTTCTTTTTCCTAAGCTGGGAGTCTGCATAAAGCACCTATAAGAATCATTATGTACACATATATAGAAGACTGAGATAAAAAATGTATAAACATGGAGGAGGCATTACAAATCTTCTTATTTAACATGGAGTCTAAATTATGTGTCAACAATATGTGTTTTAAGACCTAGGGCACATCACAATTCTCAAGAGACTCAAGGCAACATTAATAAAACCTTCCATTCATCATCATTAATATGTTCAAGTTGAGAATTGGAGTTAGAGATCATCCTACAGGTATTGTTACAATATATCCTTCAAATTACACCATACCACTGATCCTGTCTAAGGAATTATTCTGAAAAAACAAGTGTTTCTTGGAGAATGGTTTTATTATGAGTCTTTCCCAGTATCGCACAGAAGGGATCAATTATTACATGAGGCATGGAATAGAAACTTTCCCAATGGGTCTGTCCCAGAATATCCCTCCAGGAACTAGAATCACTCATGAGTATTTTAGATACCTAGGGAAACCCTCATTAGGAAGATCCTAAGACATAATCTCCCTGGAATAATGTGCAACTGGTCAAGAATAGGGAGTCTATGTGTAGCCTTTAATATGGAACTCACATTGCCTCACCTCCATGAATTTATTCATTTTCAAGGAAGTGGATATCAGATGAGATTCATTTTTAATTGTAATAAAATAATTTTAGAAACTCAAAGCCACATAGTAATGATTATTTTAGTCAATTAGTTACAACCAAAGCCATTTTCAGTGAATAAAAAAAAGTCATATTTTAACTAATAAATAAATCATCACAAAAATCTATTGAAAATTAAAAAATTCGTGGTTAATAATTATTCTAAAATGATGATTTAATTTAAACACAATTAAAAAGGGTTCCACAATACATGAAGTTAAATAAATTAAATATTTGGTGCTAACTGTATTTTTATTGACCATGCCAGCACAACTAAAGGAGTGTCCAACCATGTTGAAACAATTAAAAAAATAAATTTATGAAAAATAAGGATTCAATGATTATACAAAAAAATTAATTTTAAAATATTTGATGAATTTGAAAAAAGATGGTTGGCACCGATGAGTGGCACAACTCTGTGTTTTTTAAAAATCATAATGTAACAGAGGGAAAGAGAGCAGAATCCCTACCTTATGTACTTCAATGGTCTTATGATTTGATATAGGCTTTATTTTGATGTAAAAAATAAGAAAACAAATGATTTTATAAAAAAACAACAATTTCCGGTAAAAGCGTTCCATAGAAGATCGCAAGATGGATTTGGAATAAGATCACATGATTCTTAGTGTGTGGGGTTTTCTTTACCGAGAGGTCTACAATGCATGTAATGACAAAGAAAATAGATGATGGACGAGGGCACATCGGTCTCCCAAAGGAGGAGGAGGAAGGAAGAGGCACACCACCATGGGGGGACACTACAACGGTGACACACAAGGAGTGGGAGATGAGAGAAAGAAGAAAAAGAAAAAAAATAAAGGAAATTAAAAGAAAAGAAAAAAAAGAAGAAAATAAAAGAAAAAAGAAAATAAATGGAAGGAAAGAAAAATAAAATAAAAAATATGGAAAAAGAAAGAAGATAAAAGTAATAAAAAGTTTATTTTTTTATTTTAATTATTTTTACCTTTTCCATATCCCCATTCTATTTTATTTTTAATTTTCCTTTTATCCCATATCACTTTATTTTAATTTCCATTAAATCTATTCTTATTTATTTATAATTCTTAATTAATTATTTTAGTCCTGGACACCATGATAATGCACGATGTAACATTTTCCTAAATCATCTGCATTCATTTAAATAATTTAAACAGCTTCCCCAGATCCGTAGTGGGGTGCCCAGGCACATGACCTCAATTCTCTTAAGGATTTGGACATGGAAGCCTAACGGTTTGTACCTTGATTAATGTCAGGATGTTACAATAGTCTTCCCACCACACCATGATTATAATTTCATTTCTAGGTAGCAACCTCTGGTGTATATGGTGGTATTCTTGAGAACATGTTACCCACCAGCTAGGGGGACAGTTTAAGTGGATACTAGGTTGGGATGTTACATTTCCATGGTATAATAGTGTAAGATCATCATTGCATAATGGTGTTATAAAATTTTATTAAGGTAATAATAAAAGGTTAAAAATTTAAGGATGGATGGAACACACAATGAAATCATTTTGACGCAAACAAGTTTGTTTTCATTACATTCATTAGGGATGATACATGAATGAATGTGATCATTGTTATAGATAGCAATAATAATATTGTTCTTATATTTAAGACATCAATTTTAGAATATATTTCAATACTATTTTATTATAATTCTAATATTTTTCTAAAAAATAGAATTATGAAATAAGGACTTCTTAGTTATTTTACTATATAGAGTAAATTTATATTAAATTATTTTTGGTTGAAATTAAAATTAATGGTTATTGGAATGATTCATAAGGAATTTTGGACTATTCCAATATCAATGTTGTGGTGAATTTCAAACCCTTCAGATCAGTTATATATATAAAAATAAAATACCAAGAAACATGAACCACCTTAATTACTTGATATAATTAGAATTCAGTAAATGTAAATTTTAAATGATTTTAATTTATTTTTAATTAAATATATAATTCAATTTTCATAATAATTATTAATTTTTGAAATTTAATTTTTTTTCTAAAACACAATATTTTCAAAAGTAAATATAAATATACACACAAGATAATTTCTAAAACACATATCATTGATTTAAAAGTACATCTTCATGTTGGCATGGATTCAACCCATTATATTTTATCAAACAATGTAGTTGAATTAATGTAAATGAAAACTAATATACACAATATTTTTAGAGTGGTTCGGGGATAAAGGAACATCCTGTAGTCCACATAGAAAACACCAAATACAAACATGATAATTTTTATTGAGATAATTTTGTTAGTGTTCTCGCAATATTGTTCAGGTAGTTCACACTTAGTGAAAGGATTTTATTGGGACTTCAGTTCCTTTTACTAAGGAGGAAAGAATGGCGAAAAATCAACTGAAACATAACTCTAAATCCAATTAAAAGTAGAATAAACTTACTCTGACAGTTGAGTACATGAAATTGAACCATAAATAAATAGATAAAATATAAGAATGAATAACTTTCAACACGTAGTTGGGATATATAGTAATTCAAAATACATGAAATTTATCTAGAATAAAAGTCACCAATAGGTAGTAGTTCTAATGGCATGTTTATTATATTTTTGATATTTAATGAATAAAAGACATAAACAAAAATATCAAGGTCACATAATAAGAGAATGATTCCCTGAGCCCCTTTCATTCTATTTTTGTTCTTCTCCTTCTTCCAGTCATAAAGGAATATGTATTTATTGTGTTAAAAAAATTATTTAATATACATAATATTTAACTTCATGTTTTTTCTTCAAGGTTTTATGTGTATCATTGAATATTTTTGTAGATTTTCCCTATATATTCAACATATTTTTACGATTATATATATTATTCATAAGTAATAACAATCCAAAAACATCCCTTAATTTTCTCTATGAAAATTTTATAGATATTAAATAATTTCTTCATGAAGAAATATAAGTCAATAAACTTCAAAAATTTATGATATAATGTATCAAATCATCCTCTAACAATAGCATCTTCAAATTGACAAACCCATTGTATAATATTCCTTTAAATATTCTATTTCTATCATATTTTAATCTTCATTAAATTTCTCCATGTGAATTCTAATGATTTAATTTAATACTATTACCTTGATTATTTATCATAGAATTCGATTGAAAATACTTTCATTAGAAGTGATAAATAACTTCTACAACATCACCACTATCTTAACTTCCAAATCCTACACACTTCATTAATATATAAATGTAACTTATAAATATTTCTTCATACATAAAATTAATCTTCTAACTATTCTGATGAAAATAATAGTTAACATTCAAAAATTTAAGGTCCAAAACATTCTTTCTTGATTTATTATGAATAAATAAAAATAATTTCCAAATAGATCTTTTATTTATAATAATATTTACTTTTAAAAGTAAAGGTTGAAATTTTTTCGAGTTCTGCAATACAGTAGAGTGAATATTCACATAACAAAATATATAATGATTTTAACACTTTATCAAAAATTTAGTAGTGTATTTATATATTCCAGTATTTTTCTTATCTAAATATCAAGTCATTTATACTATTGACAAAATATTTAAGATCCAATGACATAGATAAATAATCCAATCATTGAAATTTTAGATAAGAGTAAATTTTGTCATCATTTTACTATGGAATATTTATTTCCTTAGATAAAAATACTAACATAAATGGAATTTCAACATTATTCATCATATATATGTGTCATGTACATATGAAATATCATTTATATAGAAAATGAGAAATTATAGAATATAAATACTAGAATATTAAATAATAATATCAATGCAGATTGAATAAAGTGAATAAATATTATTATATATAACTCAATGTGAGACAGATCAAATAGAACATATAAGAAAATGTCATAGGGATTATTAATTTTCAAAGAATAAACAATGTGCCAAGAATCAAATTCAAATTCTCCAACTTTTATTAAATACATTACCCTAGATTACAATCCCACATTTTTAAAGACATAAGGATAATTTTTTATAAAATTTACATAATTTTTTGTGGATTTTGGTTGAATAGTTGTGTGGGATGTGGCTTCAAAAGCAGTATAAATGATGAAGAGTTAATGTTAATGAGTGGGGGGGGGGTCTATTGTAGTTTATTCAAATAATTTATTTTTTCCAGAGTTTCCAATGGAATAATATAAATTAGTTCTTTTAAAAAGCTAAAAAAATTATGGACCACTTAGATGATACTTATAGTTATTTTATAAAATTAATTATATATGGTTTATTTTTATAAGATTCATTAGAATCAATAGGATAAAATGATAATTAGATCTATGACATTATTCATTATTTTGGGAAATGAATATGTTAAAAGTCCTGATTTATAGAGGAAGAGTTGAAGGGGATGAATGAATATTGAAAGGAGGCTATGATTTCTAATCCATGAGTTGATTTTGTGTTCATAATATTGGCTTATACATCGATCCACAATGTTTTTTTCAATTGAAAAAATAGGAAAAATATTCAATATGTATAATGTTCATTATATAGGTGAGGAGCATGTGTAGAATTTTATGGATTTCTTTATTTAGAGAGTAGAAGAATTCATGCTGTGAAGGTATTGGAAACACCATAGAGGTGGATGTTTGATTGTTTTAGCTCTATCCATCTAAATATTGCATAGTGGAGATAGATCCACACTACAAGGGCTCCATATGTATCATTTGGTGTTTTGGAGAGCATAATGCCATATTGAAAATATGTAGTCTCCCATCCTAACTAGATGTAGGTGGATTTCAGTGGTTCATTCTAGGTGAGGATTTCACTATGAATACAATGTTCACACCATGACTAGTATAAAGATTAAAATGGATTTGAATACCCACAACTGGATTTAGAATGAGTTAATAATAAAATATTATGAATATATTGGATTTCAACTACAAGTGGAGATTAGTCTACCTGATGTGTCCTTAATAGTTATCAACTACAAGAGGATTTCAATATCCAATGAAAAAAATTTACAACTATGGAAAAATTGAATAAAATAACACTTCTAGTCATTGATAAATCATTTTTTTATAATTTAAACACATTGAATTTAATCAAGCATAAAAATTAGAGATTAATAAAAAAAGGATTTTAGATAACTTGATATAGATTCTATAATATTCAATATTTTAAGATCATCATTATCCCATTATATTTCAATGAAGGTGGTGTCATTTAAATATTCAAATATAGTGTGTAAAAACACCTTAATATCTATGAAGGTGATTACATGGTACATGAAGATAAATTATAGATACATGGGAATAAGTATGGGGATCTCTGGAGACAATCAAATGATTTTATCGATGTATTCATAGATTTGTTAAACATCCCCATGTTAGAAATTCAGGAAATTATCTAAAATCACTAAAATATCAAAATCATGTAGTGTTTATAGAGAATATTATAAGCATTTTACAACGTAATGGTCATGGTACATGAAGAAAATGACCCAAAGGGTGTGATTTTAGATAATCATCAAAGTAACTTCATTTATTATGAGATGATTAATATTGATAATGAGATTACGATGAATGAGAACTCTCCAAAGGTGGTTATAATGGTGATGAAGAAACTTTTATTGGACGATCTATCTAATGACGAGGAAATTAATTAAGTGCTATCATTTCTCTCTATGAACCTATGGTAGAGAATGGAAATATTTAAAGGTGATATTTCAATTATATTTTTTTGATGAGGAAAGTTTGGGTATATAATAAAATGTTCCAAAATAAATTCCAATATAATGAAGAAGATAAAGAACCCATGAAGAACTCATTCATGGGTTTTATTGGTAAGAGTAACTAACTATAGAAATTCTTGAAAAAATATTAATTTCTTATTCTAGAAGATTTTTCATCAAATGAAATTGATGTGAATGAAATTTATGATAGTAAAGAACTCAGTAAAAAAGTTCTTGTATCTACCATATATAGATCAAATTTTTGGTAAAACAATGATGAAGACACTAATTTTGGTGGAAGATTACACCTAAAGGTTAAATTAGATTTTTTTATTAAAGAAATCGATGTTTAGATAAATAGAATAATTTAATAAATAGAGTGGTATATAAATTTAGAAACCCATAATGAAAAAATAATAATAAAAATACAAGGTTAAGACTATGATAAAATGAATTAAAATTTAAAATTCCTTAATATCAAAGAAGTGGTTTATCTCGATCTCAATATTGAAGAGAATTACAAAATCATTTATAACATGATTGAAAAATTTAAAGTTAGTATCCAAGAAATTTAGGAACTAAATTTTAATTCCATGATGTTTTTAACAAATATTTCTAACAAAGAAAGATATAAAACTTGATAATAAAATCATAACATTCAATTATAAAAACCACTAATGAATATTAGGGGGGTTTCACAGGCGTTTGAATAAGAAGGTGGATAATTTTTCTTTGTTTATAATGATTTAATTTCAGGGGAAACTCTTTTTAGGGGACTATTACAAAGAAAACAAAATCATTTTCATCTAGTATAATTCCACATTAACCTACATCCAAGAGTAATATAAACATGGGTGACTCACATGAGACCCAAAATGCTCAAGAAGATGTGTAAATATAGACAATATTTCACCATGAATCTAGTTTTATTTTTATGTAATTATTGTGTGTAAAAAAGTTGTCTATTTTAATTTCAAAACGATCATAAATTATCAAGATAAATAAAAATTTATGGGTATAATTTCACACTATTGTTATTTTTTTAACAAAAATTGTTTTGGGGTGAAGGATATGACCACCAATCAGTGAATTACTAATTAAGGGTACAAATTAGTATTCTTATGGATACTCAAATATTAAAATGTCAGAAGTTGGAATCTTTAAACAGTTGGATGATATTTCATAATTAGTTTTTACAATTATATGTTGAGGATTATTTAATGGATATGGAGGTGGAAAACCCCATTCTTCCATTACTATAAATGTATTAGTGATATTGGATCTAGAAAGGGAGATTCGAGAAGGCCAAAATCACTAAAATTACCTTAAATGTGAATTACTGCGATAGAGTATGAATTAAAAATAGAAATTTTATATCACACATGAGTAAAAATGAGAATATAATTAGAATAATCACATATTAAAATGAAGGTGTTGTCCATTTTTTCAATGATAAAGGGTTTAAATTTATTGGCTACCGGAATTCCAAGGTTATAGGACATGATTTTTAGTTCTTGTATGTGTTTGAAGTTGAAGTAAATTTCTACAATATACTAATTTAAAGTCAATTTTGTGACCTTTTATATGTGGGGACCTTTAAAATGATTTAATAATCAAAATAAGATATGTTTAATTTTTTTTCAAATAAAATCACATGAATTAGAATTTATCTTATTATTCGAGAAGATGATATATGTTTTCTATATAATGTGTAAGAAAATAATCTATTCCATAAGAGGCTTCACCCCAAAATCTATTTTTTTATAATACCTAGTGAATAATGATGGTGCTTAGGAAATACTAAATCATTCAAGTGATTGCACATAGACATTTGGTACATGTTAAAAAGGAGATATTATTCAAAATACATAAAGTATAAGGATAATGAGTCAAATAAATTTATCATTTTGGTGGATTGTGATGTTTGTGGAATAATATCACCCATGTATGGTAAGATATATTGTATTATATTTATTGATGTTTATAACAGGATGGTATGGATGATTATAATCTCTAACAAATATAATGTATTTAAAATCATTACATCGTACCAAACACCGGTGAAGAATATGATCAAGATGAAAATATAGAAATTAAAAATGGACAATGTCTTAGATTTCAATAATAATAAAGTGGAGGAATATCTCAAGAATAACATGGTAAGACATCAAGTGTCATTGGTTAGGACCCCTAAACATATGGATTCATTTAGAGTAGGAAGTAGAATGAGAATAATATGGATTTGAAAATGGTAATAGAAAACAATATTACAGATAAATATAAAATAGAAGTTTTTCTCACATTATTTAGTATATCTAATAGATATTTTCTATGTGAAATAAATAGAATACCCTAATAGAAATGTGGTACTGGAAGTAACCAATGTTAAAATACATTAAAATCATTGGATGTAAATCATTTATTATAAGTAAAGATAAGGAATAGAACATTGTGGCTTTTGAGTATGAATTACTATTCATTTAATAGTGGGGAACTCAAATTTTATATAAACATTAATTAGAAATTCATTGAAATCTATTATGTAATAGTGGTGGAAAATAAGAAATTTTTTAATCTGGTGATAAGGTCTGGCAACAAATTAGTGACGAACTCTCAGAAGACATATGGTGTAAAATTGAGAAGCATAGGTGAAGAATATGATATAGTTTTAGACGTAAATGAAGACACCTATAATGAGGAAATAAAAATATAGTAGATACATATAAATCAATGAGTATAGATAAAATCATAGATCATAATTTCATTGGTGATCACATATCTCTGATGAAAACATTAAATTGAAGAGTTCACAAAAAAACTATTTGTAAACTAATATAAATCCTATTTATTATCGATATGCTTCCATGGATAAGAATTTATCCAAAGAGATGCATAAAGTGCATGAAAAAATTGTGTATCATAAAACATGGGAAATGATTCCAAGGTTATAGATTAATAATTTCATCATAATAATGTTTAGTTTTTTTAATAAGTTAAATGAAGACAGAAATGCGACATGGAGAGAAACACATATTGTGTGAAAAGGGTATTCCCATACTGAGGGTATTGATATTGGTGAGTCATTTTCTCATATTTTTTGGTTTAAAACCATTATAATCCTCATTTAATTTATAGTGAAAATAGGTTTCATGATGTACCAAATTTATAAAAAATTATAAATTCTCATTTGAGTTCATGAGGAGGAGGTATACATTGACAATCTAGATTGATTTTCCTATATATGAATATGAGATCAAAGTCTTCCAATTGATGAAATAATTTTTTTACCCAAATAAAAAGGCTAGAGCTTTGTAATTAAGGCAAGAGAAACACTTGAAAAATATTTGAGTTTCAATGAGGTAAGGTTGATTATAAATTTTACTTCAGGAAGAAATCTGATCAATGATTTTTTTTCTCTTCCTTGCAGATTACATAATATTTCGAGGCTTTCATGATGCATAATGTAATTTTTGTTATAGAATACATGAGTTTTGGGTTTGAATTGTCCATGATTTGTTTGGTTAATTTATTATCTGGTTTATATATGACTTAAGTAAATATTGGAACTTTTATTTTTGAATCTAAATATGCCATGGAGGTGCTTAATATATTTTTAATGGAAACATTCATACCCATGAGAACACCGATTGAAATAAAAATAAAGTTTTCAAAATATGATGATTGAAAAAATGTTGATAGAATAGAGTATAAAAAATATTTAGATTCTTATTTTATATGATAATTACTTATTCATATTTGATAATATTCTAAGATACAAATCATCAACTCTTTCCTAAGGAGAGCCACATGTCATTGGTAATGATGATAGTTTTGTAATTAAATAATATAATGGATTTTGGGTTGTTTTATCATTTTATAACAAAAAAATATTTTTTTGGGATACACCAATATATATTTTTTCGGCCTAGTGGATGATCATAATTTGACACCAAGATATGATTTTTTATCAGACATTTTTGATTTCCAGGGAAGAGTAAGAAGAATTATTGTATGTCACATAATACTATATAGGTTAAATATATATTGAATACTCTAAAATAAACTCAAATTCCATGTATGAATATATAACTTAAGGATGTAAGAATGGATTTTAAATCTCCAATTATATTTAGACGGGATTACTTGATAATAATCATGAAAAAACTGAATCCATCATTCAAGTACAATGTAATTCAAGATAAAATATATTTTCTATAGGATAACTTTGAACAAAGGCTGGTACAATTGGGGTACATATCAATGTAGGATCATATTGTTCATATCATGATAAATCAATAAAATAAATACATGTTTTTAAATAATCGTGGGTCTATTGGATTCTAACTATCTCTATCCACCGTTATGGGTTTTAGAAGAAACCCCCACTCCCCCATTCAATTTCCATCCATATAAATGTTTGTTAATTACCACGTGCATTATATTTTTGAATATCTAAATACCTTATTGTGACCATTCAGAGTATTTCTGTTTGTGTATGATTAAAAATTGAGAGAAAGTGTTCATTTATTAATGAAAATAATTTGTCAATAGAGTGTTTCTTCCTATAGGAAATTTTTAAATCCACCCATATGATAATGATAGAACAGTGAGGGGGGATCAATAATGAAAATTAATTATTAATTTTCATTTGAAAAAACCATAAAATCTGGTTAATTTTGGTTGATTTTCACTATATCACATTTATAATCAGAAAAACAACACAAAGGGAATAATATATTTACAGGCTTCACATCTCAAAATGAGGAGGCTAGTTCTTGGTGTTATTTAGATCCCCCAAGATAATAAGACCCACTAGTATCAACCAATGAGTGTAAATGATTATTGTTAATCCATGAAATCATGTCATTAGTTTTTAAAATATGTTTCATTGTTGGATTCCTAGATGAATGATAGTGTGTGACCTATGGATCATTGTTTTTGGTTAGAGGGGTATCATAGAATGTCATTTGGGTGTCACAATATGACATATATTTCCCTATCCCACATCAGAAACAGGAGCGGTGTTGAGAATGGAATATAATTTCCAACTATCTTCCTGCCCATCACAAGGACCTTTCATTGGGGATGTATAGTGATCCACCGTAGGTGTTGTGGGACCTATTAAAGAAGAAAACCATGATATAATGACACAAAGAAGACAATATAGTGATAGAGTATCCTTCAATGCTAACATAGATTCTACAATTAGTATAATAGGATTTATGATTCCTCTAATTCAAATGGAAATCACTATGGGGGATATTATTAAAGTCCCAAATAAGTAAAAGTGTGTTCACTCTTGGTCATGGTTTCTAGTTGTACGGGTCTCTGGGCAAGACATATGAGTTTCATGCTATAAAAAATGTTTCCCTATATCACATTGGACACATGAGGGGTTTTGGTAATGATATATAAGAAATAACCTTCCTCCTCTCCATCATATGGCCTTTTAAGAGGGGGATGAGTGGTGATCCACTCTAGAGGGTAGTAAGATATTCTGAAGATGTAAACCATGAGGTATTGCCCTAAATAAGACCATATTGCGATAGAGGGTCCTAAAACCCAAATTCATATCCTACAAAATTAAAATATGATCATGGATCCCATAGTTAATGAGCATAGTGTCTCCAATTTTTGTATATTTCCATTTAGATCCACTTCCATACCCTAAAGGAATTTTCCCATTTCTTGAAAAATTTATGGATCTTTTTGTCTCCTACATGGGATAAAATTAATTATATCCAATATCAAATTTCCCCCAACTACATAGCCATTGGTATGAGAGAATTATTTCATTTTTTCCTCTAAAATATAATATTTTCTTTTAATTTCATTACCACCTTCCAAAGGATAGTAAACTAATAAATACAAAGAATCCATCAATTTGGGACGACAATTGGCAATAGATTGATCCACTTATTTCTTCACTGATTCTATCTCTTCTCCAAATTAATGCATTATTTTTTCCCTTGAATCAATTTTAGCATTAGTATATCTATTTATATTCATATCATTATTAAATTTCTAGGATATCTTATCTATAATGTTTGGGTTATCCTTAATTATATAATTTTTATTAGAAATAAAATAATTAAATCATGTAGTCTCTTATTTTTTCCTTTGGTTCTCATAAACTTGTTCAAATAGGTCTGTAACAAGTGCATCATTTTTGGATTCCAAATTATGAATTTATTCTGATTTTATATTTTTTCCCTTTTAATCATCTTGATCATTTTATATCTTTAAGGACATATATTTCAGTTCGTCGTCTTGGGGATCATTCATCTCATTAAGGCCAGTATCCACATAAATAATTATTTTACATAAAAATTTCTTATTATTAACCTCAATTTGAAATACTTGGATCTGAATATCATGAGTGTTATTTTCCTCTTTCCATTTATGATCCAATTCCTTTTTCATGTGAAAATAACTTCGATTTTAAATCTTGGAATTTTTTCATCATTAGTAGTTCCAACATCATTAGGCATGTCGGGTTCCTCATTCATTCATATAGAGTCATTAAATAATTAAATATTCTCACAATCGGATAATCAATTTGTTTCCTTCAAATGAATCACATTCTTTCCATTAATATTTACACATTGATAAATTTCTCTAGATATATACTTATTATTTTAATTTCATCTCTTTTCCATTGAACAACTAGATAAGGGCATACTAGAACTTTAATTTCAAAAATATAATGAACCATGTGAGAGAAAATGTAACAAATAAAAGAATCCAATTCTCAAATACCAATTGATACTCCCAAAAGGGTCTAAGATACCCTGATAGGGGAGGTGAATCATGGTATTTTATTCCTTTCTAAATTATTCTTTCCCCTCTGGATCTTGAACACTTTATTATAAGGGTTAATTCATTTTATGTTTAATGTTTATATTGATCTTATCATTTCCAAAATTATCTGATGCAGATGAATTAAATGTAAGGAAATTAATAAGTAACATAGACACACATATTTTTACTCGGTTCACCAATATGGTGCAGTTCAAGGATCATGCATCCAATAGTGTGTTAGTGACCCAAAATCACTGAGCACACATCTCGTTGGTTTAGGATAGTTTAATCCTTCCTGGTCTCACTTCCCTTACAATGTTCAGAGCACACTCTCAGTCCCTCTTGGTTTATAACCCATCATAATATGAAAGATCAGTACAATCTTTGATAACGTTTTAGCCCTAATCAATCTGATGATTTTAGTTTTCATCACTTGAATCAGTTTGTATGAGACCTTATTCGGTGCATCATTATGTTCGACTATCAACCACCTGATGAATACCTCTTTACCATAGATTTACTTAGAATTCACTTCTAGTTATCTTGTGATTTATTTTTACAAAATCCCTTTTTATAATATTCATGAAACTACCCAATTATTCCCTAGAATGTCTCCCTTCCATGATACTCTATACATTTAGGAATCTCATTACATTCACGAATCTCATTAAGCCTTCGCGATGCTCACAAAATTCTTGAATATTTCTACATTCATGATGATCATATACCCTTTTCGAGGATCACTCAATTTGAAAATCATATATAACCTTAACGATGATCAGCCCTTTCGTAATGATCCCTAATTTCACGATTATCACAAAATACATCATATTAACATCTTTCACAGTTACTATATGGCCTTTGAGAACAACTAATCTTCTTAATAAAATATCTTTAAAAACATCGAGGAAGAAAAATCCCTCGTGAAACTGCTTCACAAATACAGATCCATTAGATTTCTATAAAGGATTAATTGTACCAAATGTATGGGGTAGACACCTATTTATATGCATTTACTCCCTTTCATGAATATTTATATCTCACCAATTACATTTCAAAAATATCTCTATTCTTGTTTGTGATCATCCTTAAATTCATGAATCTCTAAGGGTATTTTCCCATTACAAAGCTTCTTGTAGTCCTTTAGATTAACATCAACCCTTTTCTATCATCCCTCTTTCACGAATCTCCAAAGATTCCTGAATCTTTGACCTTTCACGAAGCATCAGACCTTTGTGAAACACCAAAACCTAAATAAATTAATGCAATTTTAATATTTTTATAAGGAATATATTGAAATACAATTTTTTGGAATCTTGAATCCTCCTCCAAATTTTAGACTCCAAAGATTTTGCAAACATTAGGAAGAAGAACCACCTTATTTGTAAATTTTTATATATCAGCTATAGAGCATCTATTCCATTTTGATTGATCTTTGTTAACTTACATCGGTAATAATATCTCCAAAATTCCATAGCTGACTTTGGAAACATTATTTTCCAACAAAGACAATCAACCGAAAAACACTTGAAAGTAAAATTGAGGGATTTTCCCAAATATAATGTGTATCCCACACCATAGATCAAATTGAAAATAAAATAATATGAAAATTTGTTATCAAATTAATACTATAAACATGGAATAGACAGTGGTTTAGTTATTGCAGTGTTGATTTTCATCTCTTCTTATTCTCATGATCAATCACAATTACCCACTTCTATTTGTATTCATTTTACTACATACAACCAATTCACATTATGTTTGATTATTTCCAAGAATAAGGTTCTTAAAAAAAATATAGTAGAAAAAACTCTATTCTCCTATCATATATTTTATCTCTTTAGTATATTAGTGTCCTTTTCACTATTCTTCTCGTCTTCTTCAAATTTATATTCACAAAAACTTGTGAATACAATTCCCTCTTTTCACCTTATTTTTCTTCCTTCAAACCATATGAAAATAGTTATGAATATTGAAATTAAAATACTTAAGGACTCAACATGTTTCCCACCATAATTTTTTGGAATTTTCATGGGATTATATATTATCTTTAAAACACAATGTAAAATGTATGAAATAGATAAATAATAAAATCTCATGGTTTTGAACTATTATTTAATGATCCTTGAGTCACTAAACCACCCATTATTTTACTTCATGTTATTGTCTTCCTCTACAATAAAAAAACATGACAATTGACTTAGCCAAAGAATCATGTCCTTTGTTTTAATGATGACTTATTCACAAAACATTACTAGAAATTAACATTTTGAAAATATTACTCTATATAACTCCAATTTTTCATCCTTTAATAGTATTAAATTTCACAATGTGTTGAAAAATATGGAGGAATGTCTCTTATAAAGACAAACAACATCATTATAGTTTTTTTATTGATATTTATGAAGATGACATTTATAGTAGCTCATTGATCCTCATTCATATATAAATCATTCTAATGAACTCATTTAAGAACCTTTTAGAGCTCAAATATTCTATATTTTAATGTTTAAATGATCTTTACAGACATTAGGGATGATCTATAAGTAGTTTTAAAATCATCCATATGATATATAAAATTATTATTATATATGAATGATTTATGTTTACGAAGTTATAGAATCATTATTACATTGAAAACCCTCCAAACATTGTTCAATTAATTAATCTTTATAGTGGCTTAGATCATCATAGAAAAGTATAAATTGATCCTTTCACACATTATAATGATCCTTATAAATTAATGATTCGTCCAAATTTATGCTATATTTATCCTTATACACTCAATCCATTTCCATTTTTCTACCTCTATTCCTAAAATGGATCTTATAAGGAGGTCAGTCATACTTATGGAGTTATAATAATTATGATTTTTATTCTATTATAATGCCAAATTCAATCTTTTAAAGTTCCATGTAGTTGGAAAAACATCACAGTAAAATAACTCCACTTTACATATAAACATACAAACATGAAAAATTCTATAGCGCTATACTAAACTTCATTATGAATCCAAATTTCCTTCACCACACAAGTTAATCTATATATTTTCTATACATTTAAATTAGAGTTATGAACTAAAAAACAATTCTAGTATAATAATGATATCCACTTAAAACTTTTTCAAAAAAGATTATATTGAAAAATCCATAAACTAGAAGACTTTTTTTAGTCTCAATTGCTGAATACTTGTATCAGTTCATTAAAAATATTCATAAAGATTATAAATATATTCTAAAAAAATATTTGGTTTAAAAAATGTTCCACATTGTATTTTTCAACCAGGGAATACAAATCACTATCAAACTCATCAAATAAAGACATGTACTATCATTCAAATGTTAAGATCATATTAGAGTTAAATTGATGTAAGAATGAATAATACTATATATAATATCATGATTTACATAAAATCATTCTTTTATATTTAATTTCTTCAAACCTGATCACCACAATCCTACTTGTTAAATTGATACCACTTGAAATAAATAGGATAACTAACACTCTTTCATTTAAATAATTCTATTCTCAACTAAAAATATCTAAATTAAACATGTAATAATGAAATCCATGAAACAAATCCAATGAAAATAATGAAAAGTTCACAAATATATTGATTTCATTGTATACCCAGTGTAAACATATAAAAAATTGTATGCCCCCCAAATAATACAATTAAATCTATGAATTATATAAATCAAATATCCTTATAATTACACTAGTTATTTTTCTCCCCCATTAAAAATAAAATTTTCAAACATTAATATGAATAAACACAATAATATTTATGTTGTATATTATCTTACCTTGAAAAAACATCTAATAAACATTGAAATATGGGACTAAATACCACACCTCACCCAGAAAAATAATAAGTCTGAACCCCTAACATAAAAATTATCCTTTTAAAAATAATAATTGGACAATGTTTTGGGGAACACATCAGTTATTTTCCATTTTTTTGAATAAATTAGTAGTTTAGTATAATTCCTTCCACATGTTCCATTATAACGTGAAGCTTTATATCATTGTTCAAATGATAAACTATATTCCTTAAAAAATTTATTGTAGGATGATTATCACATTACAAAATATGTGGAATATTTTCAATAACCATTATATCTTCAAATTATCTCATCTATATAAATTTTTTTGTAGCATGAGTTTCAACCACAATTTTATATTTATTAATGCTCAAGGCTAACAATCATTTTTTATACTGTTCCACAAAGCAAACATTTTGCAACGAATGAAAACCCCACCTCATATATATTTTCCATTATAAATAATTCCAACCCAATCTATATATTTATAATAAAATAGTTCAATCATTCCATTTCCATTATATTGTAATAAAAAATATTTTATACCATTAATGGACATCAGAATTATCTTTTGAGCACTAAAATGAGAGTTATTTGTGATCATTGATAAATGACACAATGAGTGACCAAAAAACTCTATTTGGTTGAAAATATATAAATAATAAAAGGCTTACAATACTATTTTATGAATATATTTGATTAACTTCCATTACATTATAATATTTAGATAGCTTCATTCCTTGTGATATTGGGGTTGAAACCCACAGTGAATCCTCTATGATTATTTAAGATGTTACATAACATAATTATCCTTAGAAACAAACATATGATCTATATCTCGAATGGTTATTAAGCTAGAAAAATATCTCATTTCCCCAAGAATAGAAATTTTAAATAGAATTTCCATTTATTTGAGAAATTATTCACATACATATTTATCATTTCCATCAAATATGATGTCATATATATAATAAATAACAATTAATGTAGTGTTTGCTATAAAAATTTCCCTTCCTTAATTTCAACATCTTTAAGTATGTGTCAAACATAGTATGCCAAGCTCTTGGTGCCTATTTCAGCCCATATAGAGATTCCTTAACCATGAAAGCTCGGTTTTAATATTCTCAAAGCGATAAACCACATTTTTTCTCAATGTTAACCTCCTATTCAAAATCGTCACTGATAAGGGTTTACATAACATACATTCTTTAATATAATATTCATTTATTTAGGAAATTATTCACAAACATATTTATAATTTCATGAAAATATGATTTCATGTATATTATAAATAATAATTAGAGTTGTATATATTCTATAATTAATGTAAATGTTGCTATAAAATTTTCCATTTTTTAATTTCAACTTCATTAAGTATGTGTAAAACATATTATACAAAGATCATGGGGCTTGTTTTATCCCACATAGAGCTTTCGTCATCCTAAAATAAGAGTTCTAATTTTCTCTAAGAAATAAACAACATACTTTTTCAATTTAGACCTCCTTTTCAAAATAACCATAGAGAATATTTTATACAACATCTATTTGAATAATATTTTATTTTCATCAAGATGTAATATAAAGAGATATTATAATGGTTTTATATCTTACAACTTGTTAATCGTTCTTAACAATGTCCACACCTTCAACTAAGTATGGTCCTCACACATATGTCTTCCAACATTTTTAACATGTTTTACCTTTTTATTCAATTTATTTTAGAATAACAAATTTTTTAATTATTTTCTCATAACAATTTTTTTTATAAAGACATTTGTTTCATTATTATTAATCTAGACCAATTATTGTTCCTCTAAATATTCTTTCAAAACTTTCAGTTCATCATGAGAAAATAGAAATGTGTGTGTTTTTGTCTTCAATTTTCTTGTATTTTGAACCCACATTACTTTTTCATTAACAAAGTTTTAGTCCTCCACTTTCTTTCTCGACCATGGATGATATAAAAGAGGGTGTTTCTATTGAGCTTAGATTTTATGAGCTGTATTTTTTATCAATGAAATTGAATTAATAAGAAGAATTAATTAATTTCAATATATTGATGAAGGAATCCAAATCATGATATACTGTGGATTATGGGTTTGGAAATTAGTTTGATGATATTTCATTGTATGTATTTGATATATTTAATGCAAAATAGAATTTTTATATTTAGTGTTACATGGATATGATCTTACTATCTCTATGATTAAGAAGTATAAATTTGATACATCTATGGTTATTGAATATAAAATTTTAAATATGTAACTTACATTTAAATCATATGATACTATGAGATTTGTTCATAGTTATTATATACAATGATTTGAATTAATTATAGTATAATAAATGAAATACAATAAGAGCTGTGTAGACATGATTCCACACCATTAGAGCTTATACTATTCCATAGAAGGTTAAGCAACACTATAACAAAGAATACCATTCTATAGTTAGGTGATGGCTGGTATTTGGTGCTACAAGAAAATATAGGCCTTCAAAAACATAGTTGGGAGACCATGTTGCATAGCTATGGTGTTATAAATAAGTGGATCTGGAAACTAAGGGACCTTTAAATAAAATCTTCTATGAGAATTCCATGGTTATGAATACTACACCATAGGGATGGTCTCCACAATATAGAGTATTCTCCAGAAGTTTTTGTTTGGAATTCTTGGGTGTGTTTACACACACGGTAAAGGGATACACTAGAGAGGATGTTATCCACCTCGAATCCCCTTGAACCCACCATAGTATTCTTGGAAATTATATAGAAAACTATATAAAACCACAAGGATGAAATTTAATCTTATTTTCTATTCCACATGAGTTCTTCTTATGAATGTTTCAGAGGTATTTTTTGACATGTATTTATCTGATGATTTTTGTGGTTATTTTAGTATAAAAAAATCCTTATTAAATGATTAAGATCATTTGAGACTCTAATCCAAATATTAATATTGAAATATTATTTGAAATAATGTAATATTTTGAAATTGAAATTTAAATCCAAATGCAAATAAATGGTAGGATGTTGTAAAAAATACTATATACATAACAAAATTGATGTGATGAAGATGTAAAGAGAGTTGTGTAATTGATTTTTTCAATATCTATTATTTAATAGGAAATCGTCTATATGATATAGATTTTAATTCCATAAAACCAATAATAAGTGTGATATAACACATATAATTCAATTGAATTTCTATGTGTTGTTTTCAATGAATAGATATAATGTAATTTGGTGTTGGACTAAATTTGTAGGAGAAATAATGTGAAGAGGAGGTTGTAGATTATAAATTTAAGAATACAAATAAGTATTTCACATAAGAATAAATTCAATGACAAATTTTTACTATGAAAGAAGTTATTGCCTTCCTATTTTCATGAATAAGAAGATGAAATCCATACAAGATGTTGTGCAATTGAAAGAACAATAAGAATAATATAAGTAGAAAATCAACAACAAGTTAAAATTATAAATTGGTGTTATACTTTCTTTTTATTATCAAAAAGTGTTGTATGACATCAATATAGAAGTATAATTAATCAAGGGGATTTTATGGAGTGTGTGATACACCAAACATGGTTACAAGGATAAACCATTCCCAATTGAATTCCTAGGTGAATTCTAGTGGATAGTACGAACTCAGAATAATAATGATCAAACCAAGGACTATACTTTTTTCCTAGATAGTTAACCTTTTAAAAATTAATGAATCTTGTTCATTTGTTTTATATTCTATTTCTTGAATGAAAAATGAACATGATAGAGAAGGATATAGAAATAGAAGAAGGGAATCATCACATAATGGTGAAATATGTAAAAGTGAGAAGAAGGCAGTGAAACTTTTATTATATGACTCCAAATATAATTACAGACCCTATAGTTTATAAAATATTCTTATAGATCCTTATCAAGTGGTATTAATGGGATATGTAGCACTCTATTGAATTATAAATTGGTGTCCAAGCATTAAGGTTCTGATTTTATAGGATTATTAATATATAAATTGATCTATTTGAAGATTTGAAGATTCATTATAATAATTATCATGAGTTAATGTTTTGGTTAAGTTCATTCAATTTTTAATTAGAAATCAATTTCTACCAAGACCATGAAAAATAAAAAAAATAAAAAATATATAAAGATGAACAATTTTACCATATTCACAAAAGAGGAAGATGATTCAAGTGTTCTTAGAAAGGAGGATAGATCATCCTATTAAAGAGAAGATATTATAGTTCAGTATACCGTAAAGGATTCAGAAAAGTTTTCTACAGAAATTGGATCAATGAATTCTTATATTCCTATGGCATGTGAAAATTAATATTTAATTTTTTCTGTAAGAATAAGATTCTATTATGTGTGGTCATATATCATCATATTATTATATAGATGCATTAATATAAATGAATAATATCTTACATAAAGAATTATTCCTTTAATGTTTTTGGGAGTTTATAATGTTAGTGGGATGATATCTCCCATCTTGAATTTGAGATAGATAGCATGGAAGTGGAATTCATATAAAAATCACCTACATGAATTAATCTCTAAAAACGTTATTATCAAAGAAGATGAGAAAGTGGAGCTCATGTAGAGGTGCTCTAAATTTTATTAAGAATTTCCCAATGAAATATGTTAGAAGGATAATTACACTTATGATTTTGAGGAGAATATCTTTGTATTGGAATAAAATAAGAGAAAAAACATTGATCTCAGGAATATACAATGGGATATCAAACCAAAATAATCAATGATAATTAAGTATAATTACAATAAATAACTAAAATAAATTATGAATAAGTTTTTCGAATAAAAAAAATATAAATAATTTTTTAGTAATAATTAGGATGAAAATGATATTCTCAATATGAAAAATATAGATCTTGAAATAAGGTTAGATAATAAGGAAAAAATATAATCTCTATCATCATAAATGATAGATGGATGAGAAGTTTTCACGAAAAATTAAAAAGAGGATAATTATACCCAAATACCTCATTTAATTGACATGAATATCATTAAATCATTTAACGATCTTCTAAATTCAATATCAAAGAATATGGTTCTACACATATCTTCATTTTGTAAATTTCCAAAATATTTTTTCATAAAAAATAAATGGTTAAAATATAAACCTAAGAAATTATGGATGATAAGTAGTGATGATAATACAACCATTACATTAATGGTATATAGTTTAAGGAATATAGTTGTTGGTTCCACACGAAGAGAAAAAATTATAGATGTGTTCCTAAAAGAGCATGCTACTGAATCTAGAAAACATTAACAAGATGCACTATATAAGAAAATATCAATGTTATTTGGGAAATTATTGGGGTATAATTGAAATTTTCATTTTTAAGTGGATCTTCCGTATAATATGTTTTACTAAAAATTAGAAAGGATTCATTTTTCAAGAGGGATTAAGCCAGGGAAAAAGAAAAAGTCATAGACTAAAAAAATCTATAACATTCCAACTTAATTGAGTCTATTGATTATATATTTATGATTTTTTAACATAGATGATCTCAATCATGTTTCATGAAAATGTAATAATATATTATAATACGAAAAGTGAAAACCTTGAGAGTTTTTAATGGAATAAGAGTCATCCTATAGACAATAGTTAAAGTATTTTATAGACAATAATAAAACAAATAAGTCTAAAATGGATAGTGTAAGAGGCTGAGACAAAACAATTGAATGCATGGAAGATTCAAAATAATTTTATAAATACTATATTGAGTCTTACATCTAAAAATTATAATTTAATTAATTTTTATGAGTTTCTATGTGGAGAACTAAAAAAATATTTCAACATTCCAAATAACATATTACTTGTTTAGCTAGATGATTTAGAAATGGAAAGGATGTTGAATGTAGCTTATGAAAAATTTATTTCTAAAGATAAATATAAGAATCCACATGAAGAAGTAGAATTTCTTAAGTGGGTTTCAATAACATAAGAATAATTTTTAATGTTTTAGTGTGTGGCAGGTGAATTATGGTTGTACATAATGCCACATATTGTATAACAATTTTTACAGCTCGAGAAAAGGGTTTGAGGAAGATGAAGACTGCACCCAAAAATAAATTCTACCAAAATGGTAAACAAGTAAGTAGATTACCACACATAGAGGATATTCAAAGAACCACACTATCCAAATCCAAATAAAATTTGAAAATAAACTTTTTAATTATGAATATTGGATAAAATAGATAAACATTGTTTGGAAAATCTCAACTTTTTTGTTCCCATTGAGTAGTAAGGATTTCCACCTTATTCCTTATAAATTGTGTGTTGTATTTGTACATAAAATGAAGGTAATTAAAGGTTAATAAATCTCTTAGTGGGAGAACCTATGGAAGATAGTAATCTATCAATTTTTAACATCAATGATGAAGACATTACCATCCCAAAAATATTTAACAATTAGCATTCAAATACAAATTTGACATAGAATCATATTTTATACTGATTTGAGTGGGTGTATTAAACACTTGAATGAAATAAGATGATGATACCATCTTATATTGATCTCACATTTTTATATTATAAAGAGAATATTTTTCTTTACATATATTATATGATGATGTGGATGATATAAACACCCAACTTCCACATTAGGAATTCCATTTTAGTGTATTCTCATATTATAACATCTTGGAATCCATAAATTAAATAGATTCACCATTTTGGATATGTTAATTAGTATTTATATTGATTAGGAAACAAGTTAATAATAATGAAAAAGATTATATAAAATAGTAATTCTTGAAAATATGATTTTTTAAATTGATTGGTGTTAGTGTCATTAAAAAATGTATTTTATCAAAATATATTAAACTTGAAAATAAATGTAAGATTCTAACATAATGTGAAAGAATTTTAATAAATAATCAATAAAGGAGATTTTAGTAAGTTCCAATTATTTTGTATTCTATGATTTTTACATGAAATATCTTAAAATATGTTCTGATGTTGGTACAAGAAATTCAGGTTCATAATATCCTTGAGAAATATGTATAAAAATTGATATCTCAAGTGGTATCATATATTGTTTCATCTTATTATTGGTGTAAATATCGTTCTTATGTATTATAATTGGTTTCATTTATAATTTTTATCATGTTCAACTAACTATGTATATCTTAGTTTTCTATGTAAAACCCACATTTTTTATACACTGAGAATGGATGAGTAAACTTAGTGTGGAATAATTAATGGAAATTTTCATAGTATGAATGGATACACATTACCAAATATATTTCATTTCCAAAAAATATGAAGGAGAGATATATTATAGTGAAATTTTTTTATGATAATTTGGTGAGAGAATGATTTCAATGTTAACAATTATGGGGGAGATAAAGACAATGTTTTATATTAAGGAAGTAGCATATATTTACACATAATTTTAAATGGGTATTGTCAATAAATAAAAAGGTAGAGCTTTTTAACCTACATTTTATAAGTTATATCTATTTTAAATTATATTATCTAAAAAAGAAGCATTAATTGATTTCAATATGATGATAAATACATCCCAATCATATTGAAGAATAGTTGAAGTATTGCTTGGTAGACCTATTGATGAAGAAGTGTTCCATAGTAAGTGTCTCATTTCCTCAAGGTGTTTCAATTACCGATGATATATGCTGGATGATTAGTCTAGAAATTGGTTTTATGTTCTTTCCATGGGATTATTTGATATATATAAGGAAAACATGAATTAGATATTTGGAGTTCCATGTATAATATATTACTACATCTATGACGAAGAATCATGAAGTTGATCTATCCATGGATATTAAGAATATAAAGTCCTCTTTATTAGTTATATTTTAATATGAAATTACTATTTTATATATTCTTAGTGATTATATATCATGTATAGAGTTTATGATGTAAGTAGAAGTGAAGGTGATGTAAATCTATGCAGATAGGGTTCCACACAACATGATGTTGGACTATGCCACACCATTTTTGACTCTATCGCCATATATAATACCATTCCATAGTAAAAAGATGATTAGTTTTTAGCGGTACTAGAAAATATGGTACTTCCATAGTATAGTGTGGACACCACATCATAGATAACTAGTGCTCGAATTCGATAGTTATGGAAAAAAGGGAACTACACATCATATATCATTTGACTAATCCTTATTAATGAAGACTACTCTATAGTAATAGTCACTATGGTGTAGAGCACATTGAAGATTTGTTTTCTATTTTTTAGGTTTCCATACCATAGTTCAAAGATCCATGTCGTAGTGGTAGTTCCCATACCGCATCCCCTTGAGCACACGCCAGTTAGAGTGGAAGTTATATAGAAAACTATTGAAATCCAAGAAGAAAATCCATAATACATTTTTCTACATCTCTATAGTGATTTTCTATTAAAATTTGGAACAATTTGATGAATTGGATTTATATTATTATTTTATTCATTATATCAGTATGAAATAATTAACAATTTGATGTGATAATTAATATCTTCCAAGGCACAGATCTAACGTCTATGGTTCAAAAAACATTAAAATAAGTTGGGGGTTTGAATTTGAAATTCGAATTCAAACTAGATGAAATGAAAATGCTACTATGATAAAATATTATATACATAGAATATTTTATGAGAATAAGATATAGAGAGTGTCATGTGGTGGATTTATTTAATATATATTTGTGAAAATAAGAGAGGCTATGACATATAAATTCCATATCATGGAAACCAAGAAGGAGAGTGATCTAACACAGATATTTTTGTATAATTACTCCGTATTGAATTATGTGAAGAGATCTAAAGTAATTTAGTGATGCATTGAAGTTGAAGAAGAATTATGAAGAAGAATTTTTTTTAAAAAAAATGATAATTTTTAGTGAATATTAAGTAGTATTTATTCTAAGAAATAAGGGATGTGATAACTTACTAATGTGAAAAAGGTTTATGAATCTCTATTTTCTTATAGAAGAATATAAATAAATCATTGCATGATATTATGAAATTGAAATCATGAGAAGCAAAAAAGGGTTGAAACCAATAAATAACAACTCCAAAATATCAATTGGTATTAGAAATTATTATATTACAAAACATTGTTTTGAACTATCAGGATAATAGTAAAAATATTTTTTGGGTTGTTGTGGAGTGTGGGATATTACAAACATTTGTGGAAGGATAAATCATTCCAAATTGAATTAACATGAAGATATTACTGGATAGTAAGGACTCAGTGGAATATAGATCATAATAATGACTAAAAATCTATTTTGATAGGTAAACCTTTCAAATATCAAAGTATCTTGGGTTTTTGTGTTATGTGGTATGTTTTGAAAGAAAAAAAGAACAACAGAGAAAGAAAGAGAATAAGAGAATCATCACCTACTAGTGAAAGAGTTAATAATGAGAATAATGGATTTAAAAGTATATTATTGGAACCCTATAATTTTTCACCCCATAATTTTATAACAAATCCCCACCAATTCTCTTGATATCATATCGAAGGGATTGGTTGACCTCTACTGGGTTGTTAGTTTCTTATAAATTGAAATATATTAATATACTTATTCAACATGGAAATATTTTTCATTTTCATCAATTTTTGAAACATATATATTTTGTTTGAAAATATATATTTATCATTTCTTTTTATCCATTAATCCTAATCTGTTACTTTTATCTTTTAATGTCTCATCACCCTCACATTATAAATATATACCATCTTCCAAGTTTCTTTATTGTGGAAGTGATATCCGCTCTTATTTGGAGTATATCCTAGGAATATTCAATTATCACCTCTCATTTTGAACATAATAGGTTGTTCACCTTTCCCGTTTATCCAAATATGACATCCAAAAACTCAAATAAATTGTAAATTTAAGCATTTTTTTGAAGTAAATATTATATAATGACATATTTAAGTTAGGAATATATAGGAAATGTTTTCAAATATAAACCATGTAAAAAATATATCTTATTAAATAATATAAAAAAGTATCATCCTTGGTTATCATAGTTCAATACATACCCAATAAGTCTATTTTATATCATTTTTTCAAACCATTTTTTATATGGTGTACTATTTTTATATTGTATACTATTTTATTCCAGATAACCTTCAATCATCCCATATGTATTGTCAGTACCCATATATATTAAGAAATTTCTAAGTTAGAGAGATACTATTTCTCTTTACTTATTACAATTTTTTTAATCATTATTAGAGCCGCCGACTTATTCTTTATATACATAATCAATGTAATTTTAGTAAGGATATGAATAGTGGAAATATAATTGTTATATCTATTTATTGATTAATTCCTCTTTGTCCTAGAAATTTCTAAAGAAATGAGCCCTAATGGTTTCATTTTTTGAATTATATCCCATCATATAGAAAAATACAAATCCTTCCTTTTTTAAATCCTTAACATACTCTCTCCTTTTCTTTTCTCAATGGAAACATCACAAAAATTATCTCCTTGGGGGATATAAAACATATTATTTTGTCCAATATTGTTTTCATTTTATTTCCTAGTTGATTCTATTCTATAATACATGACTTCATGAGTTTTTATCATTGCCAACAATATATAAATTTCATTTAGTTCACTATCCTTTTAGTGATTCAATTTTTAAATATAATTTATTTCATCATTTATAACACACATTAAAAATAATACATTCCATGGGTCAAGTGATCTAGTGTCTTTAGAATTATAAACATAAAAATAAATCAACAAAAATAAAAAAATGTAGTTTTTATTTTGAAATCCACATTGGACTTTAAATGTCCATGGTTCCTGTAAAATTGAAATGTTTATCTACAAGAAAATACATAAGGAATATGGTGATATAGAAATCCTACTAAGAGAGTAAATATAGACATAAATCATAAAATGAGAGTAAAAAATCATAACATGATATCATAATGAAAATGATCACAAGAGTAGAAAAATTATATAATGAAATTATATAATGAGATAATGGAATCAAAATCATGTGGCTATCACATAAGATAATATATCAATAATACAAGTCAAGGTTCACTCCTAATACCATCATCATAAATTTGATAATGTACAATATTTGATTATATTCACACCCCAATCCCTTACATAACATTTTAAGAGATATAAATAACTTCCAAATACATTATAGTGTAATAAAATTTCAGTTCCATCCATCACAAAAATTATTATCATTCAAATGTGCTCCACATTAGGAAAATAAACCTTACCTAAATAATAGGTATGATAAAACCCATGAGGAGGATGTGGTATTCAAAATTATGATTCATGGCATAACCGAAGGGTAAATCATAAGGATTACCATCAATTTAAATAAATAAATCATTTGAACTATCAAGATTAAAAAAGGTATGTAGTTCATGAACAAGTATAATAAATATAAAATATTTATAGGAAGTATGTAGGAGAAGAAATAATACAAATGAAGGACTTTTGGTGGTTCACTGTTAAATAAGTATAAGGTATTTTTAAAGAAGGGACGACCATATTATTCTCTATAACAAAAAAACTGAAATAAGAGATTTATATATAAAATAATGATGGGTTTTGAATATGTTCATGGTTTAAAAACATTTATGTGGGTGATAGTGGATGTGAGATAAGAAAGTGTAAAGCTCACTTAAAATGAGTATGCCTAAACGTTGGAATTTCAAAGGTAACTAAAAATAGGTATATCCCACCACAATGAAAATTATATTTAACAAGTTATATATGTGATGGAAATATATAAATAAAAATAATATTGAAACATGAGAATAATAATTCATAAAATAGAGTAAAATAAAGGAAATTCATAACAATAAAATCGTGATGGAGATTTGAAAGATCCGTTAATATGTTTTAAAACACTTTTATTGAAAATGAATCATTATAATAATAATATTACCAAATTATTTTAAAAATAGGACAAGGTAAAAGTTAATTTTAAATGAGATAAAAATTAATTATAAATATAATTAAAAAGAAGGTCAATTGTGGGAAGTGAAGTTATAGACAATGAGGGGAAGCTATCATTTAAATGACTGGGAATTAATCTTAACATAGTTTCATTTTCAAAAAGCATTAAAAATATAAAATACATTATATTGGAATCAAAGTTATATACCAAAATATAAATAGGATATACCATATTAAATTAATGTCAAACCCTAATGAGACACATTATAACTCATGAAATCATATTGAGTTATAAAATGCACTTATATATATTAGGGAAGACCTTAGTCATATGCCATAGTATATAATAGAATGAATGGAAGAGATTTTTCATATATAGAAAATAATTTATGACAATATATTTTATAAGTTAAGAAGATACACTATATAAAATAATATTGGTTCATAATATAAAATAATTCCTTAGTAAAGGATGATTGAAGTATAACCCTTGCACCTTAAGAAACATTATGATACCAACCCATGTAAATTAATAGAGAATGAAGTAGTAGTCAAAATACCATTAATTAAGATAATTAATTATATTATTTATCCACTTATTGGCATTCAAACTATTAAAAAACAAATTGGTTGTATAAAATAATGTTATGTGTCATAAAGGAATGTTTGATATTAGACCCTTATGACTTAAGTAATTTAAAAATAAATATTCATTACAAGCTTAAAAATTATATAGTTCTATAAATATAATGAATTAAATCATGTATTATGGAAAAAAATCATGGGTAGTATATACCGAAAAAAATAAAAAATCCATGCTAAACATTAAAACTTATCTCCGTGAATAGGAGTTGAGACAAAACCCTTACATTTGTATGAATGAACATTTCACATCCACTTAATTTCCTTAAAAAATATTATGTTAATTAGATAGAAACACAAGAACATTATTCATATATATTTCATATTTTATGGTCCTTTAACTATCATATGTTATTCATTTATGATATATATTTCTTTCCTACGTCAGTTACCAGAGATTTTTTGACCAATTTTGCAAAACTCCTTATATATGTAAGACACGGTATAAAAAATTTTAAAATAGTATTATAACATAAAAATATTAATATAATTATTGAAATATATTATATATATTAATTTATTTTAAGTCCAACCTGATTAGTTTGGATGAAAAATGAAACTTGTTGTGAATTGCGGAAATAATTCATATACATCCATGATTAGTGTAAATATTTAATAAAAAATGTGAAGGAAAAGGAAAATGATAATTTGGAATTTCAGAATCATATTTATATTGTTGGTATTTTATTTATTCTGTCTTTATATCCTTTAATAATCTATGAAAAACACCGATGAAAAAATGAAGATAATTTTTTTTGAGTCCGTAGTCTGTAAAACTCAATAACGACACTTTGGTTTTTCTTAGAAGATGGAGAGGTTTAAATAATAGTTAATATATAAATATAATAACTTATTAGTAAAATAATTATAATTATGTATTTATATTTTTATGGATATAAGATATTTTTTGGAAAATGATTAAGGAGGAAAAGTTATGAAGAAGGTAATGCTTATATTAGAGACTTTATATTATATTAGAGATTTCCTTGGAAGTGAATGACTTATGCTATATTCTAGATAACTCATGACTAAAGATTATAAAATTACCACTAGTTTTATTTTTGGTTTATGTTTAAGGAAAACATGAATTTCAATTGTAATTATATAGGGGTGAAATTGATGTATATTTATAAGTGAAGAAAATGGAACTTTATATAATATCATTTACCCTTGTAAGATATCATTACACTATTAAATTGATAGAGACTTTATATGAACATAATAATTTACTCTGGAATGGTATTTTGGTGATACATCCTCAAAAAATAGTTTCCACACATGTTTTAATTATGTTTCAAGTATTTTAACATAGGTTTTTATATTTTTACATTTTTTATTTTTACCATGTTAACTAGTTTTTACCAAAGTGATTTATATTTTATATAAAAAATTATGAGGTAAATAATGGTAATAAATATTGACTTTTTGAACCATTATTTAATATTAATTTAATTTAAAGAAAATTATAAATATAAAAAATGTCATATCTTTTGTTAAAAGACACAATATAAAAAATAGTCCTTATAGAAAAATGAATTTTAACTATTATGTGTTCTTTATTTTTTTATTGATTATATATTAAATTAGTTTTAATATATTTATATATAGGTTTAGAAATAATATTATATTCCTACTTTAATTCGATCATTTTTAATTTTTAAATAAAAAATTACATTATATTAATAAAACATTTCTTTAAAAATAATTTTTACCATTATCGTAGTAAGTTTCACTAATCTTAATAATATGGTCATTATTAAAAAAATATGAAATTTATCTATTTATTTAATATTAACATGTTGATCTCAAATAGAAAATAATTGTTTTTTATTTATAATTTTTAAAAGTGATAAAATTTGATTTTTATTATAAGCACTTGAAAATTGTTTTTATTGTGGAATATTAATTTATTTGCAAAAAAAAATCATCTTCTGTTTAATAAATTAAATATAGTATTTTAAATGACCTTTATTACTTAATAAATATATATTTTTTATATCAAAGTTTTTTAATTAACATTTATTTCATTATTATATTATAAAAGTTATTGTTTTTTTTTGCAAAAATGATATTTTTACTATTCCAAAAAAATAAAATATTTTAGGACGGAACCAAAAAATAATATAATCTTAATATTGATATAATAATTTGAAAAATATAATATATTTTATCAAATTAAAATTAAAATTATATTATAAATTAATTAATTCAAAATTTATTTAGTACTCTCTATTATAATTTGTTTAAAGTCTATAATTATTGTCTTGAATAATTTATTCTTTTTAATGTTTTGTGTTTTTACATCAGTCCACTATGTCATGTAATAAAAGATACTCAACAAACTACTTATTAAGGGGAAATAATAATTAATATATCTGGTCATTATATTATCACCTCTTGGATAGAATTGTTCATCACGATTTAAATTATTACATAATAATGAAATTATTTAGGCCTATCTTATAGATATATGCGACTTGGGATATATTTTATAGAGTGAATTAAATCTTAAAAATTTTACGAGACATATCTTTTTTATATAGAATATTAAAATCCCATATAATGATTTTTCTCCCACCATTTTATCTAATAGATAATCATTATTCAGTATCGGGACTCACGTTGAATAATTTATTTTTAATGGGTGTTTATAATCATCCTTCCAAAGAATATAATATGTTGATATAAAATGTGATCCCCATATTTCCAAAATAGAGAGAACCAATCCATTTTCAACATAATGTAAAATTTTTCAAGGCATGATAATATGAATTTTTTTAAAAAAATTACCATAAACATAAACTTTGGATACAATAATCATACCACAAGATGTTTTTATTAATAATTCTACAAAAAGACATCAAGATTATGATATAGTGTTCTTAAAGAAGATTTTTGTTACAATGGATTTGGTTGATCAAGGAAAAAATTTATACCTCACATCTCATGATTGGATGATCTGTGTTCCTCACTTCACATCATTTTTGAAACATAGTTACATAGATATAATTACAATGGATTTCTCTTCTTTCTTTGGCCATGGAAGTTGTTGATTCCAGTCATACATATTATACATTTTATTATATAATTGAATTTGATAAAACCCAATTTTTAGACACATAATGCATTGGATAATTAGTAATTCTTAAGACACATGTATTTTACAACTATCATGATAACTATCATTTCCATAACCCTATAACTGTAACACCCCAATATTTCATAGTATGTTATATAATTAAATTAATTCAATAGCTTGTGCTACACGTAACACCAAGTTCGAGCGCACCAAAACTTACTAAACAAGCCGTTCAAAAAGAGGTTATGAATATTATTAACTACATTTTTATTCATATATACTCTATATAATTTTAACATCCATATTATGTGTTTATTAGACATAATATAAGAAAAACATTCATTTTCTTCAGATAAAAGAAGTATTTTTAAAAAATACAATTTTACATCATTTTAATGGCGAACCATTTTTTAAAAAAAATATTTGACACTTTTATATATTTTATTTAATTAAATTAAATTCTTATTTATAATTCGGACAAAAAAATTTAGTTTGTATAAATTTTTAGTAATTTTTTGATAACTTTCATATTTTGACGAATAGTGAAAAATACTACATTTTAATTGAAAAAAACATTCTAAATCGAAATAATTTAAATTTTTAAATTATAAATTTTAAATGTTTTGAAGTATAATTAGATTATAAATTTATAATTTAATAAAATGAAGGTCATTATAAGTAATTTTACATTAAAATTTTACATAAACACATGTCAATATTTTGATAGTTTTTACTTTTTAAAAACTCGCCTTTTGGATTTGGCAACTGGAATTAATTTTAAATTAATTAGTGAAAATTATATGATTATAATTTGTTAAAATAGAATACATTTTTTAATTATTAATATAAAAATTATCTTTGGATGAATTTTTGGTCTTTTTCTGAAAACTTTAAATTTTTTGATGAATAGTGAAAAACACTGCATTATTATTTAAAACTGACTTTTTATTTATATAATTATTTGTTTTTTTAAATTTATTTTAGGTCAAAATAGATATATAATACCTATATAAGTTCACTATAATTAATTTGAGTCATTTTATAATAAAATTTGATGTATTAGATTTTATTGAACTTTTTAACCTCTTTAACCCACCTTCTAAGAGTATTTGCAAATAAAACTTTTTTTACCACTTCTGTGAGTTAAATTTAAAGAATCCATGAGACACTGTTGATATCAGTATGTAAAATATGGTTCAATAAGATGAAAATAATTTTTGGTGAATAGTAACTTTTGACTTTTATTTACCATGATCAAAAGCAAACAAGGTAATTAAGGATAGAAATGATATTATAATTACCTTAACACATTCCCTAATTATATTGGATAAGTTAAATCCGACCTAAAACAGAATTAGGATAAAATATGATCCTTTATGTCCACTTTTATTAGATTTGGATATTTATTATTATTTTATTTAAAGAAGAGTTAAAAGTGTTAAATTCCAAGTTTAATAACTAAATTTTTTTAATATAGGTCTATACAGAAGATAAATTAGACTAAAAATATTTATTATAAATATAAATATATTTCCTACATGATGGTATTTTATTTATAAATTTTAGACATTAAATAAGTAAATTTATTTATGAAACAATGATGATGCAGTAATAACCTTATTAATGAAAGAATCAAATAAATTGTATTATAAATAATAAAATAAAAATTATTTCAATATTTTTATGATATCCACGAATATTATAGGTTAATATGACTTTTAGGGTTTATTAAATGTATCTTTTTATAAGTAATAAAGTTGTAATTACTTTAAAAAAAACAAATACCAAATATAGTCAAAATTGAAATAAATTAATTTTTAAAACAAATACTATATTTTTGGTTGATATAATATTTCTAAAACTATAAGGTTAGGCCAAAGGGAATAAATAATATTATATATGACATTAAATAACCACTTTATGTTCTCTAGGAATTTTAGAGTATGTTTATTAACCATATAGTGTAAGAATGCAAGAAGGCACAGTAAATATTTAACTATGGGTTAAATATAAAATATAAGGTTAATATGGTGACCTAAACCTGTATAAAACATATTAGTTGAGTGGTTTTCGACCCATCCCTATCTTATCCTAGAAATAAATCATTTTTGAGCCATTATAAACCTAAAATTATTTTTTTATAAAATAATATTTCAAGCTTTTACTAAAGTGACGATCACCTCTCTTATAAAAGGGAACTTCCCCTTCTCTTAATTTCACACATCTAAATCCCTTTTTCTCGGCCAAAACCTACAAAATATCCTCCAAACTTCCCTAAAATCAATGTAGAGTCCATATTTTGATCATAAATCCAACCTAAGGAGCCCTTTTGATCAAATCAAAAGGAAACACCCGAAGAAGAGGTAATAATTTCGCCACCCTCTTTCAAGTTCTTTTCTTCTTCCACTTCTTCTCTCATTGTTGTTTCCATTCCAAAATAATAAATATAGTAAATTCTACATAATGTGATGTTATTATAAATATGATACAACCATATTCGTTATTCTATCCATCCTATAAATGACAAAGTCCCTATACGTGCGTATGTACGGCTTACCATCTCCACGTCGTGATTTAGTTTATTATTCAAACACTTCATTATTTGGATGGGTATAAAAATGAGTATAACTAAGGTAAATAATTAATATGACATATTAATGATTCTGTATATATGATATACCATCCAATTACATATGATTTCACCATAAATATAATGATATTGTCGCTCGTGCATACGAACGGATTACCGTGTCCATGGCACGATGAGATTCATTCCCACATTCACCATTCATCGATGATTATAAAAATATATATTATTAATAAATTTGTAATATATGACATTATATTTCTACTAGATATATATATATATATTCATGTACTTACATATATCTTATTCACTTAATTTCGTTCAATACAATATGAAAATGGAAACCGTGTTTATGCGTACGTACAGTCTACCATCTCCATAAACGGTGCCTTCCATTCCATATATCTATCTATTATAAATATTTATATTCTAAATATATATGACATTTAAATTAAGTATTATATTCTGGAAGTATTGAAATCGTGATCAAAATTATACGATCAAGAATAAAAAGGTAAAACACGTACGATAAAGAATGCAATTATTGCCCAAAATATTAATTTAACATGGAAATCATTATTAAATGGGTAGTATAAAGTCCAAAATGAATCATGTATGATATAATAAATATTAATATGGTACTTTTATAGTTTAATAACATTCTATGGTCATTATACGAGATATTAAACGTACCCTTGACCAATGTAAAGTGCATGGTATGAGTTATTTCCTCAATCTCATTATTATCCGAGATTGTTTATGTATAAGTATTTAATGGGACATTTTTATCATAGATACCAATATTTCATAAAACCAATTTCAGAAGGAGACTCTTATGGTTTTATGGGAGGGTCTATTTTACTATATCATTATTTAAAATGTTTTAAATATTTATCTTTCTAAATCCTTTTAATTAATGTCCATGTTTTCAATATGATTTTAAGGATTTATTTATATGGACATGAATGTTTTTAAATGATAATTATTTTCAATTGATTCAAAATGGTATGGGAACATTTGATTCAAAAATCGATTTTAAAATTACTTCCTTTATGTGACTTTTTAATAATTTAATTAAAAATGGATGTTTCTATCAAAGATTTTTACTGATCAGTTTCAACTATATCAACATCCTATATAGGATATTATTCTTGATTGAGGTGGATTTATTATGATACATTTCTTCCATATTGTATTTAAGATTCTGTGATATGTTTGACTGTGGATGTGTTATTTTTTTACCATTCATGGTTTATGGATAAATTATTTACATTTAAATGCTAGTATTAATACGAATGTTTATAATATTTTTACAACTTTTCATATGAAGAATGCATTGGACTTAGTAAGTGACGGGTGGAGCCCGCTATAGCTCCTAGATGCATCAGTAGGTCTCATGAGACAAACTAGTGTCTTGGCACAAGGCCTTGACAAAATCTTATTTTTCATCTTGGCACAAGGCCTTGACTATGTGGTTATGAAGTCTGGCATTATGTATTCCATCATTATGAAAGTGGCTATTGATATTGCATGTGATTATTCAACAAGTAGAATATCCATGTGAATTAGTAATGGGAATTATTTTATTTAATCTTTTCCATATTATACTAAAGTTTAAGTTTAAAAGGATTTTGTTGTAGTTTTATACATTTCCTTAAATGTGTATTCTTATTTGTGAATGTTTACGCTATATTGTTATCCTTACTAAGCATTTGAGCTCAGTTCATTCTTATGTTGTATATTCCTAGGATTCCAAGAAGTGTTTTATGATTGATAAGTAGGGTTATTATATGGGATTAACATAGTTCCCAAAGGATCATTTATGTTGTGTTTTATTTTCTAATGTGTAATGTAATGTTCATGTATATAATATATTTTCTAATACTGCTAAACTGATCAGTCCTTCGGGACTTGATTCCTTGTAATCATGCCAATGTATTAAAATATTTCATAGACTATGGGCTTCTCGGGTCGGGGAATTAGAATTTGTATCATAGGATGTTTAACAACAATCTTGGAAATAGATTTAGATAAACTCTAATTAGAGAAAATTACCCTAAGATAGAATTTGATGATTAATATTGAAGAACTCCCTATAATTTTGGTATTGTAGAGATTTTGTGTATTTTCCAAGCAATACATCCCTGTCTGGATATGAGTAGGTAGATGTGACTCTAGAAAAGATGTACCTTGGAGTGAAAAACCCAACAATGAGTTTCAGGTTTTCCCCAAGGTATCCTGGTACACAACAATGGGCCTTGCATCATTCTTGGTTACAACATTCCCAGGGGATATGCTTAGGATAATTCACATTTTCCTTACAGTCCATTATTATGGATTTATGAGTAAATACATCCTCAAACAAACAATTTTATGATTATATATTATATGAATAATATTTTCAATTAGGGTTGGGTATTTTAAAAGTTTGTAATTATGAATTGCGACTCATAAACTAACCTAGTGTATTCCATTGTTTAGAAATGACGCCTAGTAGAAGGATTAAGAATTCCAGCAATACACATGATCGAAAGATTTAGAAGGATCATATCTTTCATGGTATTAAGCCAACATTTAAAATGGAAACTATCTCCCATGTATTCTCATCATCGGAAGAAATAGTATCATGTGTTAATAAGATAAGTAAAGAATTATCGGAGTCCAATCTATTTGAAGGGAAGCAAGAGAAGAAAAGGATGGAGAGAGAAAGATGGATACATGGAAGAGGGGAAAGAAGAATTTTCCCATATGTAATAACGGTGGAAAGAATAACCTTTGTAAATGCTTTAAGCGAATGGGAATTTGTTATATGTTTGTAGAAAAAGGGCACCATGTACGTGATTGAAAGGGTAAGAAAAAGGTTTCTAATGTACAATGCTTCATCTGTAAGGAGTTGGGACACTACGCGAAGCGATTTCCAAAATCATCAGAGTATACACCAAATGCTGCTATTGGATAATAATCAAGTTATGATACTACCAAATATGAAAGGGATGATTAGATTTATTATGTTTTTATTAAATAATTACGTCATTTGAGTATTTTATTAATGATGTACATGTTATAATAGTTATAGAGTTTAAAAGTATTGTACTGTAGTACTATTTCATTAAAGACATGAAATTGTGTGGAACCAAGAAAAGTGACTCAATAAAATGTTAATTTTTGTTTGGAAAATATATGGTTGAGAGAAAGATAAACCATAATATGTTTCTAATATGTCATTTTGGAATAATATATGATTGATTTGGATAAATTATATTGGATATTATTCACTACCTTGAATCTGATTAATGATTTGTATATTCCATCATTGTTGAAGTTTACAATATTTTTTATAGAAGGAGTATATCTAGTATTCTATAAGGAATAAGGTTTCCTAAATGTAATAAATAATGATTTATGGTAATTCAAGGTGTTATAGTGTTTTAAAAGAATACATTATGAAGGTATTCACAAGTTATTACATGGAAAAAATGATCTTCATTATGTTTACCTTCCTTTTCAATTTTAGACTGTGAGTTTGGATAGAAGTATTTTGGATAAGTATAAAGGTTGGAATCGATTTTTTTACATTGGATACTATTGTTAAGGTGAAATGATTTATTGAGATTATTTTTGGATTTTCATAAAAAGGACATCCCGACGGTCAGGTATCAACCCATCGCGTTCGACAAGGCTGCGAGATTTGAACCCACAACCAAAGGGGGACAAGGGTGGATCACCTACCACTGGCATACGTGATTTCATGGTTTGTATAATGATTTTTTTTAAATATTATGTGAAATGAATTATAAATTCATTATTTTTTGAACTATATACGATTAGGATAAATAGAATATTTTTGAATTATATTATCATTTGGAGTGAAAGATGAGTTTGTGGTAGGAATTTGTTGAAGAATGAAACTTTACTTGTCAAGAATATTTTTTCCTCTTATTCTATGAATAAATTAATTCATAAAATTTAGGAAAGGGGTCTTAAAACCAAAAATGTGTTATCTTAATACCTTATGTTTTGTTGAAGTAACGATATTTTAAATCACCATAGATTCATGGATTTGAGGCCCTCAATTTCACACTTGTTTCTGATAGATGACCTCAATAACTCCATACAAATATTTACATTTTCCATATAATTATGTCTCTCTAATTTCCACTAATTTTCTATTAATTGAGATCATAATTTTGTGGTAAATTTTTCATTTCCCATTCCTTCTTATTATGGCTAAATGTTATTTACCTGATTTCCAATGTGGGTTTTCCACAATGGTATTTTTTATATTTTTAACATTATATTTTTGAAGAACAATTTGAAATTGCGAGGATGCAATTTATTGAATAAGGGGAGAATGTAACAACCCCATACTACATAGTACGTTATCTCATTAAAGTAATTCAATTGATTGTGTTACACGCAACACCGAGTTCAAGCGCACCACAACTTACCAAACTAGCCGTTCAAAAAGTGATTATGAAAAGTGTTTACAACATTTTGAATCTTATATACTATATATAATATTAACATCTATATTATGCATTTCTTAGACATAATATATGAACAAATTCATTTTTTCAGATAAAAGAAGTATTTTTCAAAAAAGAAATTTTAATGCCTTTTAATGGTGGACCCTTTTTTAAAACCAATATATGACACATTTATATAATTAATTTAATGAAATTAAATTATTATTTGTAATAGGGATATAAAAATTTAGTTTGGATAAATTTTTGGTACGTTTCTGATAACTATCATATTTTGACGAATAGTGAAAAATACTATGTTTTAATTGAAAACAACTTTTTCAATTAAAATAATTTATAGTGTCAAATTATGAATTTGAAAGGTTTTGAAGTATAATTAGATTATATTTTTATCATTTAATACAATTGATGTCATTATATGTAATTTAACTTTTAAATTTGACATAAACACATGTCAATCTTTTGATAGTTTTTACTTTTTTAAAACCCGCTTTTTGGTTTTGACAACGGGAATAAATTTTAAATGAATTAATTAAAATTATATGTTTATAATTTGGTAAAATAAAATTTATTTTTGAATTATGATTATCAAAATAATCTTCGGGTGGTTTTTTTGGTATTTTTCTGAGAACATACAATTTTTGATGAATAGTGAAAAACACTGCGTAATTATTTACAACAGACTTTTTATTTAAATAAATATTTATTTTATTTAAATTTATTTTAAGTAAAAATATATATATAATGCCTATATAAGTTCAATTAAATTCATTAGAATCATTTTATAATAAAATTAGATGTATTAAATTTTATTGTACTTTTAACCACTTTTACCCACCTTTTATAAGCATTTGCAAATTTGCATAAAACTTAATTTTACCACTTCTGTTAGATGAATTTAAAAAATCCAAGAGGAAAAATTGATATTAGTAAGTAAATTTTTTTTTCAATAATATGAAAATAATTTTTTGTGAAGTGTAACTTTTGGCTTATATTTACCACGGTTAAAAGTAAACCGGGTAATTAAGGGTAAAAATGATATTATAATTACTCTAAAACATGTCCGAATTCTATTGGATAAATTTAATTCGACCAAAAAACATTAGGAATAAAATATTATCCTTTAGGTCCACTTAGATTAGATTTGAACATTTATTATTATTTTATTTAAAGAAGAGTTAAAATTTTTAAATTCAATGTTTAATAACTAAACCATTCTTAATATAGGGTTATACATAAGATAAATCCGACTATAAATATTAATTAGAAATATAAAACGATTTCCTAAATCATGGTATTTTATTTATGATTTTTATATATTAAATAAGTAAATTTATTTATGACACAATGATTATGCAGTAATTACCTTATTAATGAAACAATCAAATAAATGCTTTTATAAATATTAGAATAAATATGATTTCAAAATTTTTAGGACATACATGATTTTTCTACGTGATTAAAACATGTTAGGGTTGATTTAATGTATCTTGTTTGAAGTAGTCATGTTTTTATATCTTTCACAAAAACCAAATACCAAATAATGTCAAAATTGACATAAATTTATGTTTTAAAAAAAATACTATATTATTGGTTGATATAATATTACTAAAACTCTAAGATTAGTCCAAAGGGTATAAATAATATTATATATGTCATTAATGAAAAAATTGACGTAATATTAAATGTTTAGATTTTGTTTAATAACCACATAGTGTAAGAATACCCGAAGACACGGTAAAAGTTAAAATATTTAACTAAGAGTTAAATCTAAAAGATATGGCTAATATGGTAACTGAAAACTTTCTAAAACCCATTAGTTGAGTGGTTTTATACCTATCCCCACCTTATCTTATAAATAAATCATTTTAAGGCCATTATAATCCGAAAATGACTTTATTATATAATAATATTTCAAGCATTTCATAAAGTGACCCTCACCTCTCTTATAAAATGGTACTTCCCCTTCTCTTAATTTCACACCTCCAAAGACATTTGTCTCTGCCAGAACCTGCCCAAATATCCTCCAAAATTCCATCATATCAACCTAGAGTCATTATTTAGATCATAAAGCCAATATATGGATCCCTTTTTATCAACTGAAAAGGAAACACCTGAAGAAGAGGTAATAATTTCACCACACTCTTTCAAGTTCTTTTCTTCTTTCACATTCTCTTTATTTGTTTTTTCCATACCAAAATAATAAATCCAGTACCTTTTACATACTGGGATGTAATTTTAAAAATGGTAAAACCGTATTCTTTATTCTATCCATCCTATAAAAGACAAATTCATCATACATGCATACGTACGGCTTACCGTCTCCACGTCGTGGTGTAGTTTGTTATTCGAACACTTCATTATTTGGATGGGTATAATAATGAGTATAACTGATGTAAATAATAAAAATAACATGTTAATTATTATTTATATATGATATAGCATCTAAATACATAATATTTCACAATTAATATAATGATATTTTCGCTCGTGCGTACGTACAGATTACTATCTCCACGACGCAATGAGATTCATTCGCACGTTCACCATTCCATGATGATTATAAAAATATATATTATTAATAAGTATATAATATATGGAATGATAATTCTACTGGATATATAAATATATTTATATGTATGTACTTACGTATATATTATTCACTTACATCCATTCAATACCATATGAAAATGGAAACTGTGTTTATGCGTACGTACGATCTACCGTCTCCATAAATGGTGCCTTCAATTTCATATATATATATATATATTATAAATATATATTATATATAAATCATGTTTTATATTCTTGAAGTTTTTAAATCATGATCTAAATGATGCGATCAAGAATAAGAAGTTAAAACACGTATGATAAAGAAAGCAATTAATAACCAAAATTTTAATTTAACCTGGAAATCATTATTAAATGGGTATTATAAAGTCATAAACGAATCATGTATGATATAATAAATATTAATATGGGTTTTTATAGTTTAATAACATTCTTTGGTCATTATACAAGAGGTTAAACGTACCATTGACCAAAGGAAATTACAAGGTAAGGGTTGTGTCCTCAATCACATTATAATCTGAGACTGTTTATGTGTAAGTATTTCTACGAAATATTTATCACCGATACCCATATTTCCTAGAAATGTTTTCAAAATTAATCTTTTGAGGTTTTATGGGAGGGTCTATTTAACTAGATCATCATTTTTAATGTTTTAAAGATTTATCTTTCTAAATCCTTTTAATTAATGTCTATGTTTTCAAAATTATTTTAATGATCTATTTATATAAACATGAATGTTTTGAAATGATAATTATTTTAAATAGTTTCAAAATGGTATGGGACACTTTGATTCAAGATTCTATTTTAAAATGAATTCCTTTATATGTCTTTTAAATGATTTCATGAAAAATGGATATTTCTCTCAATGATTTTCACCGATCTTTTTCAACTATGTCATAATCCGTTATACGATATTATTCTAGATCGAGGTTGATTTACTATGATAAAAATATATTATATTGAAGGATATGTGATATTTTTGACTGTGGATGTGTTATTTTTATACCATTCATGGTTTGTGGATAAATATTTGACATTTTGTATGCTTGTTTTAATATAAATATTTATATTATTTTTAAAACTTTTCATATGAGTAATGGATTAGACATAGTAAGTGATGGGTGGAGCCCACTATAGCACCTCGATGCGTTGGTAGGTCTCATGAAACATACTAGTGTCTTTGCACACGGTCTTGACAAAATCTTATTTGTAGTCTTGGCACAAGGCCTTGACTATATCGTTATGAAGTCTGGCATTATGCATGCCATCATTATGAAAGTGGCTATTGATAATGCATGTGATTATTCGACTAGTAGAATATCCATGTGAATAAGTAAATGAAATTATTTTATTTTATCTTTTCCATCTTGTGATTAAGTTTAAGTTTAAAAGTATTTTTTTGTTTTATTCATCTCTTTAAATGTTTATGCTTATTTGTGAATGTTTCCTCTATATTGTTATCCTTACTGAGCATTTGAGATCACCCCTTGTTATGATTTATTTTCCCATGATTCCTAGAAGTGTTTTATAATTGATAAGTATGGTTAAGATAGGGGATTAATAGTGTTCTCAAAGGATCATTTATGTTGTGTTTATTTTTTAATGTGTAATGTAACATTCATGTATGTAATCTATTCTCCAAGACTGCTAGACTGATCGGTCCTTCGGGGTGTGATTCCTTTTAATCATGCCAATCTATTAAAATAATACACCATCTATGGGATTATGGATAAAGGGAATTACAATAACAATTTGATGCATAATGACTCCCTAATCCTCATGTAAATCATTTTGGGGTCCCCTTAATGACATACCCTAGGTATTTATTTCTACCAATTAGACATAATATATATTGAGACTTCTTTATTTTATTATATTCTCCATAAAAATACTTATTATTATCCATATATCACTTCTTGGATGTACTTATGATTATAACTATGGTTTTTAATTATTTTTATTGATTTTTGGATGGGTATAATCACTGTATTTATCAATCCTCATGCCATTTTAATGGGAAGATCATTTAGTTAATAATCAAATTTTCTATAACACCTATGGTTAACTCTATTACCAATCATTCCAGTCATCACAAAAACCATAATGAATGATGAAAATTTTACATTATAGGTATATTATAAAAATCAATAATATTAATGTGATTCATCCTTAAAACCATTTACCATTTTTCATCATCACATTATCCAATAAATATTTTAAATCATTATAAATAAATATTAGTTTATCCTGGGTAACTTTATATTGGTTTATGTTATACCTCTCAACCTAGTACCATAAAGTAGTAATAAAATCAATCCTTCATAGTGGTTCATAAATAATATATGATCAAACAACGAATATCCCAAACGAGTTTCTATCTAGAGATTTAGTCTTAGGCCCACTCATATATCCATAGAGTGGTACCCAATTAAATTCTCAACAAACCCTTTTTAGTGTAAAAAACCCTAGTTGAATTTCTTTTATAAACACATCCACTCAATTGTACTGAGAGACTGTTTTATTTCTTTGAAAATTATATAATCTCTAGATTAGAAAAATTTTATGCTGATATCCTATTTTTATTTTTATCTTTTTGACATCAATTTAGAATTTTTAAAAATATTATCAACTATTAATGACCAAAAATAACTAGATCATTCTCTAATAACAATTATAGAATCCATGGAATTATATATACCTTATTTCATGATATAAAATTATACATCTTAAAAAATAATTTCAAATATATATTGGTTTAATGTATTTTTAATAATATATATAATAATTCACCAACATAAATATGAATACATCATATTTATTTAAAACACCACATAATAATATTTATACAGGGATATTTTAAAATTGCATATGATATCCTTGGGAAAAACTAAGGAAAAGGGTAAGCTAGAAATCCTTGAATGGGAGTAAACATGGAAATAAAAAATCATGTTAGAGAGAAAAGGAATAACATGATATCACAAATGGTTTGATCAAAAGTGTACAAACATGAAATAATGAAATAATATAATAATATTATGGAATCATAAAAATGTTTCAACAAAATAAAACTTGATATCATAAAAATAATTCAAATCTCAATCATAAGACCATCATCATAAATTTGTTAAAGTCCTAACATAGATTAGATTTATTCCATAACCCATTACATAAAATGTTATGAGATATAAATCCTTAAAATAGGTTTTTAAGGAAATATAATTTTATCCCCACCTATTACAATAGTAAAAATCAAGCTCATGTGTTCTATATGATGAACGTATACCGTACATAAAGAATAAGAATTGTCAAACCCCTGAGAAGTAAGTGGGTTTAATAATTATAATTCATGACATTTCTAAAGGATAAATAATATGGATTCCCTTGACTTTAATAAAATAAATAATTTTTACTTTTATAATTGAAAAAGAGATATATGTATTTAACATGGAGGTAAAATATATAAAATTAATAAGAAGGGTCTATGAGAAAAATTAAATGAAATAAACCACATGTACGGTGCGTTGTTAAATTTTTGAAGGGTATTCCGAAATATAAAAAATAAATTATTGTATTATATTTTAAATGAATTAATGAAAGGGGAAATCGTTAAAATAATGACCGTTTTATAATATATATTGGTTTGGAAAAAAATATGGGGTTTATGTAAGCCATGAAACAAGAAATGGAAAATATCCCTTTAACCAGATTTACATGAATGTTGAAATTTTGAATGGAAGTAAAAACATGTATAAGGATAGAAATGAAAATTATCACTACCTATATATATATATATAAGGAAATTATATACAAAAATATATGAGGTAAATAATAATATCATTATATAAAGGGGGAAATAAGTAAGAAAACGTGTAACCAGAAAGTCAATAAAGAGGTCAAGAAGATCCATTAATATGTTTTGAAACACTGTTATTAAAAAATAAACATTTATAATATTAATGCATTATTTTTAAATGTATATAAGGTAAATATGAATTTCAAATGATATGAAACAAAGTAATTTTCCAATTTAAAATGAGCACATTGGTGGGAAGGGAACTTATGGACAATGAAGGGAAACAATCATTTAAATTGATGGTAATTGTTCTTAACATAATTTCATTCTAAAAAGTATTCGAACTCACTAATAATTATTAATTGAATAAAAGAGATCTCATAAAATAAAAACATGTTATACTATATTAAATTAATGATGATTCCCACGGAGAAACATTATAACTCATGAAATCATATAGAGTTATAAAAAATCATCTATTTTAGGGATGACACCAGTCAGATCCCATAATAAGAAGGATAATGATGTGATGTTACGATTCCATCATCATTAATAATTTATGATATTATAATTCACAGGGATAGTAGCTACAATATAGAAATGAATATTGGTTCATAATATCAAATCATACCTCAAAAAGGGTTTTTGAGATGAAACCCTTATATCTTGAGAAAATATAAAAATAACATTTTTTAGAATAAATAGAGTTTGACATTAAAGTTGAAATAAAGTTAATAATAAAAACCCATGATATTATATATCCAATTGTTGGTATACATTCTATTTTAATGAAATTAGGTGCATAAAAGAAAAATATTTCCCAACGAATGAAATCTTATGACGAAACCCTTACGAGTTAAGTAATTTTTGAATAAAGATATTGGAATAATAAAAATGATATGGTTATATATATCCCATTAATAAAACAATATATTTTTTCAGTTTAAATTATTATTTATTATATAAAAAAAATAAATAATAAATTGGTATACGATATTAAATACGTCTTAGTGAATAGGAATTGATACAAAACCCTTAGCTATGTATGAAGGTGCTCTCTAGTTACACTATAATTACTTGATATTTAAATTACATTATTCATATATATACCAAATGTATTTATTGTTCTACATTTTATATTCCAAGTTCCTTTAACAATTATATGTTTTTATTTATATTATAGCTTTCATGCCAAAGTCGGTTTCCCATGCTAAACACAAATAAGAATTTTTTATCTTAACTATTGGATAGTAATAAATAATAGTTATTACATAAATATAATATAATATAACTATATTAATTTTAATAATTTATTTATATTATTATAAAAATTAGACATTTTGAAGTCTAATATTAATGAAAAAATGTTTTTGAATAAGGCAATACTTGTGCTAGAGAATTGATTTTCTCTTAGAGATTACCTTTTATGTGAAGGACCTAAGATAAATTCTTGAGATGTTGGGATAAATTATTATAAAATAAATTCTCATATATGTAGTTTGATAAGAATTTTATGGGAAATTATAATGAGAAGTGTGACCCTGTAGGGGTGTAAGTGATCACTTTTTATAAGAGAAGGAAAATTCACTTTTGGGAACACCTTTAACCCTTCCATGATATAATAACACTATTCCTGAGTGAAAGACAAGAGAATTTTTATTATAATTGATTTTTGGGTGGTATTGTGTCAAGAGATACTCAACCAAGGATTTCCACACTTGTTTTAAACATGTTTCAAGTCTTTTACAAAAGGTTTTTCCATTTTTACATTTTAGATTTCTGACTTTGTAACTAGTTTTTAACTATGTGATTTATATTTTACCAAAAATTATGAGGTAAAATATATTTTAAAATTATGATTAATGGAAACTAAATATAATACCCCTTAAATATAATTCAATTCCAAAATATGATAAAATAAACTTTTAAATTAATATATATAATACAAAAAACACAATTTTTGTAAAAAAATGACTTTCATCCACTACGTGTTCATTACTTTCATTTTTTATTAATTAAACAGTGGATTTTATTTAATATAGTTATATATAGGGTTAATAATATTTTTTATTAATAATTTAAATAAATTTTTTTTGAATGTTTAAATTAAAAAAAGACATTATTTTGGTAAAACATTTCTTGTAAAAACCAATTTACCATTATCAAGGTAATGAACACGAATATAAATAATATTATCATTATTGACAATACCTTGATCCCAGTTTCCCAGAGTCATTGGCAACATTATTAAATTGGAATATGATAAAAGGAATCACATCCCAATGTATCAAAAAATTTAGTAGTCCTAGTAAACAAGATACAAACATTAAATTCACATTAATTTTTGAATAATAAAATTAAGAAAATAGTTTCATTGATCCTAATATTATTCCTTCTTTGTGTTACCCTATATATAATTCATAATATAATTTTTGGAATCCAAGAAAAAAATGAAACATATGAAAGGGGTGAGCTCAAATGATCAGTAAGGGTAACTATAAAACAAAAGCTTTGAATAAATAAGGGATAAACAATACGGAAAGGTAAATGAATGAAACAAATTTTATTTAATCAATAACGTGGGTTTAATATGATATGAGGTAAAAATGATAAAATAATTCCACATAAATAACCAAAAGAAAGTAAAACATAACCATGAATATTCTATAAAATCAAATAATCACATGAAATATCCACAACAGATTTCATAAGGATGAAATTAATAATGTTGAAAATCTGAAACATACAGTCATGGATTTGTACCAAGAATATAATTCTATGAAGGATTCGTTCCAAGAATCTTACATTATTACGACTTTATATTAAGAATCTAAAAATGGGTAAGTTCTTGGCCAAAATCAAATCTAGTTTGTCTCATGAGACTGATCGATGAATAAATGTGATATAGCAGGCCCACCCATCACCTATTAAGTCTAATTAATTCCTCATATGAATTGTGTGAAAAATAAGAAATATATACATATGAAATGTAAATAACTTTCTCCAATCAGTAAACATAATAATGAACCATTATGAGTAATTTGGTGAATGGTATCAAAAAAACACATCCACAGTCAAAATGATCACTAATCATTTTATAAAATATGGTATATTATATCATAGTACATAAATATCAATGAATCAAAAGACTCAACAATGGGTGTTGACATAGATAAAAACAATCGAATAAAATCTTTGAAAATTCTTAAAAGAAATACCATTTTTACTTTGAAATCATTTATTTAAAAATCAATGCATTTATAAAAGAATGTTTTCTCATGGAAAAGTTCCTTTTAAACAAGTTATAGAAGCCTCATGACATTAATGAATTATTAAAGTGTAAATATATATTCATTCCATATAAGATAAAAAATATTTTAATATGGTTGGTTGAAAATTTCATAAATTACCTCATTTTGGAAATGAAAAAAATATTCTTTTCAAACAATTTTATAAAAAGTAAAACACAGGTAAAAAAACCTTTAATTATCCATAAGATAATTGTAAAATTATTTTTGAAAAAATATTTAGAAAACAATGACATGGAAGAATATATTCCCCAGTGGTGACATAAATATAAACAATATAGAATGACAATGTGATGGTGAAATGAGATTGCAATTCACTTTATATTAGTATAACTTGATTAAACCTCTTTTATAATGGTTTAAAGCATGTTGTTAATTTATACCAGAACCATATTGTAACATCACAGCTCGAGTGCCACACATCAGTTCCCCATGCGGGTCAGTCACATGAACTTTAGTATCCCTCCCCATATACAGAGGCTTCCTACTAGTATCAAGGGTCTAATATCAATTATGTGGAGTCAATATAAACTTTTTTTCCTTATCATAGTAATATACTAGTGAAAAAATAACCAAATTATATAATATAACTGGAGTAATACTATATCTTAAGATGAACAAAATTAGAAATACTATGTCAAAATTGATAAATAGATATTCCATGATAAATTATATTCCATGTATTAATATAAAAAAACTATAATAAAAAAATCAACTGAAAACTCTTCCAAGAGGATCTCGATAGCAATTATGGTTCCCCCATCTTGCTCTATCCCAATCAACCCTATAATAAGGGACTCTTTCCCTTAACCTGTCTTGACATCATAAAATCTATTCGGGTACTGATCAGGTTTCCTAAGTAAGGTGTGAGTACAACATAATAATCCACCACCAATGGTTTATAAAAAAATCCTTTCAATAATAGTGTATGTAGTTGTATAATTAATTAAATACAATACATAAGTAAATATTCATCACATTATCATTTATTCTTTATTTAACCACATAATCCACCAGGGTTCCCATGGACACCCATATCTTAATACTTTCTTCATCCCATGTTGGAGTTTGAACCATTTCACATTATCCAATTATAGTACATTTAACAAATGTACTTTAATTATCCATTTCATTTCAATTTATGGTATGGATAATTGGAACCACAGTCCAATGCAACTATATTATGTGTATATTGTCATGTCTAGTTTCCCGTGATTATTTAGAGCATTAAAACTAGTCTGACACGTCAGGGGTATTCAGAGAACCGGTACTTATCACACACATCATGGGTATTTGAAGCATCATACCCTCTCCCATACATTTTTCATGCATGCACTTTTACACTCTATGGGTTTTAGAAGCCTCAGTCCATGTTACACACTCATTTATCAATCAATTGCACATGGGTATTTGGAGAATTAGTCCATTTAAAAAACTCATATATAAAAATTTAACATGTATCCCATATATCATATCTATCACATTAATTAATTCAATAATTAATTAACTACCTCAACAACATCAATAATACAACAATTATTTTATCACATTAATCACGTTAATAAATTCACAAATTAATTAATCTCATCAAACTCATCAATTAATATAACAATTAATTTATTTTAAAAATTGTATTAACTAATTTAACCATTCGGTAATCACATAAATCTCATTAATTAATTAAACAATTAATTAATCACAACCATCCAGTTAATTAATTCACAATTAATTAGTCATCTCTATTTTCTTAATTAATTCCATAATTAATTAAGCATAATTATCCCATTAATTAATTCACTAATTAAATAATCAATATCCTTAAACACAATATCCCATAATTTATTTAACAATTGATCATTCAAATCAACACTAACAATATCTCTTAACTAATTAAACAAATTAATTATCTTATATTAGAAATTCAATATCCCAATAATCTATATTAATTAATTAATCCAATTCATTCAGTTTGATCTTTACAATAATCCACATTAATTAATTCATGAATTAATTAATCTAACTCATTCAATTTCATTAGAAAAACAATACCCATTATTAAACTCACCCCTTAATCAATCAAACCCATTCAATTGAATCAACAAAATAATTTTCATTAATTAGTTCACCAATAAATTAATCTAGCTAATTCAATTGCATTAACAAAACAATACACATTAACTAGTTCACCAATTAATAAATCTAACTCAATTTTGTTATATAATTCATCAATTAAATAATCCCATTTCTTCTCATTAATTAATTAATTAATTAATTAATTAATTAATCCGTTATTTAATTCAAAAATTAAATAATCACATACTTTCATTAATTAATTTATCAATTAATTAATCTATTTATTTATTCAATAATTAATTAATCACATTAATCTCATTAATTAATTCATCAATTAATGTGTCCCTTTATTTAATTCAACAATTAAATAATCACATAACTCTCATTAATTAATTAATTGATTATTTAATTAATTAATCACTTATTTGATTCTGTAATTAAATAATCACATAACTCTAATTAATTAATTATTCAATTATTTAATCTATTTATTTTGTTCAATAATTAAATAACCACACCACTCCCATTAATTAATTCATCAATTAATTAATCTCTTTATTTAATTAAAAAACTAAATAACCACATAAGTCCCATTAATTAATTCTGTAATCAATTATTATATTTATTTAATTCAGTAATTAAATAACCACATAACTCATATTAATTATTTCCTCAATTAATTATTCCCTTTATTTAATTCAAAAATTAAATAATCACATAACAACAATTATTTAGTTCATAAATTAATTAATTTCAATTCAACTACTAAATAACCCTAATTAATTTACTAAATAATTATTCTATCTCAATCAATTCAATAACCCTTAATTAATTCCTCAATTAATTATTCCATCTCAATTAATTTGATAATGATAAAAGTCTCTAATAATTCATTCAATAATTACCTATCCCTATTCAACAACTTCAATATAACAATAATTCATTCATCGATTAATTATTTAATTTCAAAAATATCTATCTCATTATAATTAATTCAATAAATAATTATCCCAAATCATAGTTTAATAATCCAACACATCCCCATTAATTAATTATACAATTAATTAATCAAGTCTAACAATATCAATAACTCCATAATTAATTCTACAATTAATTATCACAATTCAAGAAATTCACTATTTCAATAAATAATTTGAAAATTAATTATCTATAATTTACAATTCAATAACACATAATTAATTCACAATTAATTATTCAACTTCACAATTCAATATTCAGTAATTATTTAAATTATTAATTATTTCCCAAATACCAAAATTTCTATATTTTAATAATCAATTCAACAATTAATTATTCAATCCACAATTTCAATATATCAACAATTTTAATAAAGGAATCCAATAATAAATATATAAAATTCATGAAAACTTAATTAATTAATTTACCCAATTAATTAATTCAACCAGGAAACTCAATTGCTAAACTAACTCTATAAATTCTACAATCACGTAAATTTATTTGGAATCATGTCTTTGGGATTTGAATAATAGACCACCTACCTCAAGAATGATAACAAAGAACGCTCACCAAACAAAAAAACCATTTTGGGTGGAATAACCACATAGAAAGAGATCTTGATTTAAATCCTAAATAAATTATTTAGAAGAATAAATATATAAAAAACATATATCAAAATTTATTTCCTACAACAGATAAGCGACCCTCTTTTATATGGGAAGAGGAGTGGAAGTGAGAGTGGGATCTGTACGAGAAGAACACAAATACCCAGGAGGTGAAAATCATCCTATTGGGATTTGAATCTCTAAGAAGAGAGTCTAGAGGGATTCTTATCCTCACAAAGAGGTTCTGGATTCAAGAGAAATCAATTTGGGTCGAGTTGGTGTTGAATAATGGTTAAAATAAGGGGTCCGAGAAATTAAAATGTAATTTCCAGGTCATTAAAAATATCATGCATGGTTTACTGGGTAGGGTTGTAATGTTTTACCTAACTGTGCGACATCGAGGAACATATTACTTTAGTATTTCATGTTTTCTTATTATATGGTTCAGTTTTTGGAAAATTTCACCAATCGTTCGACTCCCCCTGTCTAGGGTTGCATGGTTTTCTAGGTTGGGTGCACAATTTGTTCCAATCATGTTCCAACTGGACATAACCCTTTTTCATTTAATTTATCTCAAAATTCACCCGAACACACCCCACGGTAATACCCAAATCGAAGATTACTAAACAAGATGAGAAATTTTACCTATAAAATCATCTTAAAAGAGTCCAAAAAATATCCATATCTTATAATGTCCGTACCTTATAACAACTCTTCCTTGAGATACACTCCCAAGCTTCGCTAAGAAAATTTGGGTTTTATAATATCCCCAAATTAAAACAACTCATCCTTAAGTTTTACTCCTATGAACCTCTATGATTCCAAGTCAGAAGGTTTGGGCCATTGATCTCTCATATTTAATTCTCTCTCCCATGTTTCTACTTAAACCTATCCATGGATACACAACACAAAAACTATCTGCAAAGTATTTCCCCACAAAACATTTTCAATATGATCTAACACACACATGCGATTCTCCTCAAAGAAAGAATCAGACTCAATGTCAACTTTCACAACATACCTGACATGTTTTTCAACTCACTATTCCCAATAACCATAAGAACACCATAAAATATTGGCACCTAGCTATGCCATCAAAAAGACATGGAAAGGATTTATATCCACCACCTTTAAGGCCCACTTGTATTTTCCTTAATGAAATTAAAAAAGCACCCTAGAGGTACCAAATTGTAATTATGATTGTACCACTTCAAACCCAAGGTCTTTCTCAATGCCCCTATATATGAAATATCTATGCCCACCTTTGAAGCTTTTTTATCACCACTTTTTCAAGAAATTTAGACACTATAGTTTTAATCATCTTCTGTTCCATCCTAATAACCTTATCCATAAATTTTTGATGGCGTACCTCACACCTTCCATTTCTACATACATACTGCTTCATAAGAACAATTTATAAGGGAACCCATATCTAACCAATACACATACATATAGATAGTTTTAAAGCCATAACATTCTCAACATAATTGGGATTATGTATAGGTAGGAGACATGATATTCACTAATTAAAAGTAGACTAAGAAGATGTTGATGAACACTAAAAAATCCTCCATCACCGATATTACCACCCACTATGGAAACAACTTAATTTTCAAAAGTCTCGGGTTCCCCTATCAAAAAAAAAATATCACCATATAGTTCCAAAATCATACGATATATCACAAATCCTACAACTGATTTATCAAACTAGGACATTCTCATTTCACCACACTAATAGAGTTATCAAAATGGATTTACATAAAACCACAATAGACCATTCCCCCTTTTCCATCTATATGATCAAACCTGAGGCACTATCACAACCTTTAAAGTAATTCCCCATCCCCAGTTACCTATAGTCGGTGCATTATTACATAACATTGGCGTGATCACAAAAGATCATGTCTCGAAAGACCGATTAGTTTAGTAGCCTTGGAATCATTAGATACATTCATAATGTTTACATTACATCATAACATGAAAAACTACAACAACTTTATGTCTCCATAGACCACACTCATATCCCCTCATATTATCCCTACAGGTCATTCATAAAATACTTCTTCACATCTTGGAAAAAATAAAACATATAAAGGGGGGAGCTTAGATGCCCAGTAAGGATAACAATATAGTGGAAACATTCATAAATAAGCATAAAAATTTAAGGAAATGTATAACTAAAACAGAATCCTTTGAAACATGAACTTCATCATAATATGGCAGCACTAAAATGAAATAATTCCGTTCACTTATTCACATGGATATTCTACTAATCAAATAATCACATGAAATATCAATAAACACTTTCATAATGATGGAATTTATAATGCCAGACTATCATAACAACATAGTCAAGGCCTTGTGCTAAGACTAAAAATAATATTTTGTCACGGCCTTGTGCCAAGACACTAGTTTGTCTCATGAGACCTACTGATGCATCGATGAGCTATAGCGGGCTCCACCCATCACTTACTAAGTCCAATTAATTCCTTATATGAACAGGTATAAACATAACATTAACATTTGTATTAAAACTAGCATATGAAATGTCAATAATTTCTCCATAAACCATGAATGGCATAAAAATAATACATCTATAGTTAAACATATCACAAAACCTTCAATACAATTATGAAGTTTTGTATTATAATAAATCAACTTCAAATAAGCTTAAAATCTGTGAAAGGTTGTTGACATAGATGAAATCAAAACTATTTGAGAGAAATATCTCTTTTTTTGAAATCATTTAAAAGTTACATAATTATAAAATAAAACATTTACTTTGAAAATATTTAATAAGCCTATAAGGGAAGCTTCGACTATTTTATAATGGTGAAAAATAGCCGCACCCGCCGTATAAGTTAAAAAAAGACATTCTTACCTTAATTTTGTTGAAAATGTCAAAAAGGACCTTGTTTAGAAAACAACGGAAAGATTACTTTATAAAAATATTATAAAAGTCAAACAAGGGTATAAATTACTTTACCCTAGAGATAATAAAATATTAATAATGTTTTGAAATACATATTTATGAAACATGGATGTGGATGATAAAGAGGTCATAGTAGATAATTATGTATAAACAATATCGGATAATGAAGAGATTGTAAAATAAACCCTTACCTTTGTACTTTTCCTTAGTCGGTGGTATGATAAACATATGTATAATAGTTAAATTTTTTTTATTAAATTATCAAATAACCATATACATAATTATGATCTCATATATGATCTTCTAATAATGCTTTGTTAATAATATTTTAGTATTATCATCATTTCGAGTGTTAACTTACTCGTTTTATTTTATATGTTTTGTTACATAAGATGTGTTTTTAATGGATAGGTTGTATCTTATTCATATCCATAATGATTTAAAGTCCTTAAAAATTATTTTTAATCATCAAATAAGAATTATTCTTGAATGGATTTGATGGGGAATGAATCTCATCGCGTTCGTGGAGACGGTAGTCCATACGTACGCACGAGCGACAATATCAATCTTTTGATATTAAAATAATATATAATTGGATATTATATCATATATACAGAATAATAATCATGTTATATTTATTATTTACATCAATTAAACATCATTATCATACCTATCCAAATAATAATGTTTTTAATAACAATTACACCACGAGGTGGAGACGGTAAGCCATACGTACACACGTATGGTGGCATGTCATTAAAAGGATGGATAGAATAATGAATATGGTTGTACCATATTTATAATAACATCATAGTACATAGAACATACTAGAGTTATTATTTTATAATGGAAATAACAAAGAAAGAAGAAGTGGAAGAAGAAAGGAACTTGAAAGAGGGTGGTGAAACCATTACCTCTTCTTCGGGTTCTTCCTTTTCATTTGATCAAAAGGGATCCTTTGGTTCGCTTTATGCTCAAACTGAGGCCTCTAGGTTGAATTGAGGGAAGCTAAGAGGATATTTGGGTATGTTTTGGCTGATCCAAAATTCTTTTAAGGCGTGAAATTGAGAGAAGGGGGAGTTCCCTTTTATAAGAGGGGAGAGGGGCACCTTAGGAAAAGCTAGAAATATTGTTTTATAATAAATTTATATTCAGTTTCTAATATCCCCAAAGTGAGTTATTTCTAGGAAAAGGTGGGGATGGGTCGAAAACCACCCAACCAATAGGTTTTAGATAGGTTTGTGTCATTATATTAACCTTATCTTTTAGTTTTATCTCTTAGTTAATTAGTTTCACATTTACCATGCGTCTTTGTATTTTTATATTATATGGTTAATAAACATACTATAAACTTCCATGAGAACCACAAGTGGTTCATTAATGATACAACTATCATTATATAAGTTTCTTTTCTGATCCTTAGATTTTTATGAATTGAATATCAATTAATAATATATAATTTGTTTTAAAAACTCTTTTAGGTCAATTTTCACAATATTTGGTATTTTTTTTCTAAATTCATAAAAGCATTATTAATTCTAACCTAATTCATTGAATCAACCCTAACATGTCATATTAACCCATAAAATTTGTTTAATTCATTAAAAGTCTCAAATTATATTTATTTGGGTATTTAAAATATCAATTATTTTAATATTTTTCTAATAAGGTAATTATTAAATCATCATTGTGTGATAAATAAATTATATTATTTAATGTCTAAAAAGTATAAATAAAATACAATTATGTAGGATATATTTTTATATTTCTAATTAATATTTATAATCGAACTTATCTAATTTATAACCCTATATTAAAATTTTTTAGTTATTAAACATTGATTTTAACTATTTTAACTTTTCCTTGAATTAAATAATAATAAATGTCCTAATCTAATCCAGGTGGACCAAAGAGGTTCATCTTTTATTCCTAAGGTTGTTTCTGGTCGAATTATACTTAACCAATAGAATTAGGACATGTGTTAGGGTAATAATAATATCATTTTTACCCTTAATTACCCTATTTACTTTTAACCGTGGTAAATAATAGTAACAAGTTAATATTCACCAAAAATTATTTTTATCTTATTGAACCACATTTTACTCGTTGATATTAACCGTGTCTCTCAGATTTTGAAAATTCCACTCACAGAAGTGGTAAAATTATGTTTTATGTGAATTTTCAAATTCTCCTAGGAGATGGGTAAAAGACGGTGAAAAGTTCAATACACTTTTTATATATCTAATATTATTATAAACTGACTATAATGAATTACATTGAACATATATAGGTATTATGTCTCTATTTTTACCTAAAATAAATTTAAATTAAATAAATAATTATTTAAATGAGATTTCAGTTTTAAACTATAACTTAGTGGTTTTCACTATTAATCAAAAATTGAATGTTTTCAGAAAAATACCAAAAATTCACCCTAAGCTAATTTCGATATTCCGAATCCAAAAATGAAGTCCATTTTGAAATATAAAATTTAAAAAATTTAAAAAATTTGGTATTACTATTCATAATGGCTAGTTTGATTGGTTGTGGTGTGTTGGAACTCGAAGATGCGTACAACACACGCTACTGCATTATTCAAATGGAAACGTACTGTGGAAGCTTGGGGTGTTACATTCTCACCTCCCTCAAATAATTCCATCGTCGAAATTTCTAGGATATTACTGCATAAAATGACTCAGGTGGTTCCTTATCATAATTTTCTCAGGTTCCCACGTTCCTTCTTCCACCTAATGGTTTCTCCATAGAACTTTTACCAGACGAGTCGTACGGTTTCTCAACACTTGTTCTCTGGTATCAAGAATCATGATGGTCTCTTCACAATAAGACAGATCGGGTTCTAATTCTATTTCCTCATTATTGAGTACATGCGTTTGGCCAGGCATGTATTTTCTCAACAGTTATACGTGGAAGACATCTTGAACTTTGGAGAGACTTGGCGGCATTTCCAAATGGTAAGCTACAACCCCAATTTGTTCTAGAATTTTGAAAGGTCCTATGTACCTTGGACTCAATTTACCTTTCATGCCAAAATGTATAACTCCCTTCCATAGAGATACTTTCAAGAAAACATGATCTCCTACCAGAAATCCCAAATCCTTCCTTCAGTTGTCAACATAGCTCTTCTGCCTACTTTGAGATGCTTTGATGTGGCTTTGGATTACCTTCACCTTTTCCATCGTTTCCTCCACCAATTCTAGGCCTACGAGTTTTCTTTCACCAACATCATCCCAACAGGTTAATGTGAATATAACGACCCATACTTTACATACATGTTTATTACTTCAAAATTGAAGTACACTTATTACAACATATAACAAAACCATGAAAGTACCGTATGGATATAGGTTCTTTAGAAACTGGGAAACATAAACAACTGGTTCATAAAGTATCTACACTGTCTCCCATTTATTTCATCATTTCTAGAGTCCCTTTTAGAATATCCTACTTCATAACCTTCTTACTGACCTGGGGAAAGAAAACATACAAAAGGGTGAGCTCAAATGCTCAGTAAGGGTAAAAAAATAAATATCAATCACATCATATTCATAAGAACATAACATTTTTGAAATCTTAACCTGCAAAAGAGATCATAATTTCATAACATGGGATAAATAATAGTAGTGAAATTTAATCCCAATATTCATAACTTAAAACATGAAACATTGTGGAATACACACATAATCATTGAGAATCATTTCTTAGTAGTCAATACTCATAGCCAAGACTATCTTAGCGGAAAAATTCCATTTCTGGACTGAGTTCACTCCTCGTTTCAGTCATGTTTCACTAAACCGGTTTAACCTGCCGTTCCAGCCATGTCTATCTCATGAGATATAAATCATTACCCAATAAATTGGAGGGAGATATAGGTCCCACCCATCTCATAATGTTACCATTATTATGTGTTCCACAAAATCATAAATCATACATCATAGCTTAACCCATGTAATAAAAATGGGATTCTTAAACATCGTGACATCATAAAACAATTCATATAAGATTATTGAATTCATAAAAATAATTCCATCACAACATAATCAAAGCAATGTAATAATAGGGATAGAAACAGAACCTTATATTATCTTTGATGGAAACTAATTTTGATAAAACACTTGAACTCCATTCTTGATTAAAATATCATTTCTACATCAAAAACATTTTCCTTTCTTAACCTGTCATATAATTTTGAACTAAAAGAAGTTGATTAAAAATAAACATGAAAACTTGTAAAGGAATCTTCATGGAAATAATGTTCTAAAAATCCATTCATGCCGTATAAGTTAAGAAAAACATTCTTCCTGTACTTTGGCTGGAAAAGTCAAAAAGTACCTCGTACGAAAAACGACAAAAGATTCCTTTCATATCTTTTACTAAAAACTCACTGAAGGGTAAAATTGGATTTAAACAATTGTAGGTGGATGGAAATAATATTACATATTGAGGAAACATGGATGTGGATGATAAATATTCCACATTAAAATCTCAATTATAAACAATCTCGGATAAAAATGAGATTTTGATATTTTCCCTTACCTTAGGTCTGTTTTGCTTCGTAAGTGTCTGAACCTCCTCTTTCTCGAAGTGCCTCCTATAATATTTTTCTTAAGGCACAAGAGTTGGTCTTTTGAGAATACTGGTACCTCTAGTAGGTTTCTAAGGAAGTGGGGAAGTGAAATGGGCAGGGTTTGGCCGAGCTTGAAGGCTCAAATTGGTGTGAGGAAGAGAGGGAGGAGGTGCCCTTTTATTAGGGAGGAGAGGGGCACCTTTGGAAAGTGTGGAAAAATTATTTTATTATAAACTTATATTTGGTTTCAAAAGGTAAAAAAATAATTAAAGATGAATATACGATGACTCATGGTCTAAATAAAATCATCCAATCAGAATTGGACATGTTTTTGGAAAATATTTTAATCATTATAATCTTATTTATTTAAATCATTTATTAATGAGGTAAATACTTCATCATTATTGTTTCATAAATAATTTAATTTATTTGGTGTCTCAAAATTATAAAAAAAACATCATTATGTAGGAAATCTTTTTAGCTTTCCAATGAATATTTTTATTCGAAAATATAATTCATATAACACCTTTTAAAAATTAATTACTAAAAGATTTTTGTTAATGTCAATTTTGTCTTCACATTAAATTAATTAATCCAAATTGTCACTTTCACTACCAAGTGGCTCAATGGGGTCTCAAAATTGACCCAAGCATGCCCATGATCGGCCACTACTCATCCAATAAGTTTAGGACAAGTTTCAAGGTAACTTTGAATTATTATAATATTCTTTTATCCTTGAATTACCCTATTTACTTAAAACCGTAGTAAATAAAAATTACCGTAGTTACTGTTCATAATATAATAAAAGTAACCTATTAACATAATTTGGACCCACTGATTCCAAATATGGAATCCATTTTTCAAAATTCAAAACACAAAAGTTGCAGTAATTAATTTAAAATTAATCCCGTTGTTAAGAAAATGGGTTTTAAAAGTTAAAACATTGCCAAAGATTGACATGTTTTTACCTATGAATTCAATGTAAAATTAATGATAATGACATACATTATATTAAATGGTAAAAATATATTCTATTTATACTTTAAAAAATTTCAATATTATAATTTAACCATATAAAGTATTGTGATGAAAAAAATTTTTTTTAATTAAAATATAGCGTGTTTTTACTATTCATTAAAATATGAAAGTTATCAGAATAATATGAAAAATTTATCCAAAGTAAATTTTTATATCCTAATTCTAAAGAAGAATTTTATTTTTCCAAAATGAACTTATAAAGTTGTCAAAAACTAGATTTAAAGTGTGTGCACCATCAAAAGGCGGCAAAACTGCATTTTTTGAAAAATACTTATTTTACCCGAAAAATTTATTTTATTCTTATACCATGTTCTAGAAAATGTGTAACATGAATAATAATGTTATAAAATTCAAAATTTAGTTAATACTATTCATAACAGCTAGTTCATAATAATATTATAATAATATATCATTGTTTAGTAAAACCTGGTATTGCGTACAACACACGCTATCAAGGAAGGTCGCGATTGCGTGTAATGTAAGACAAGTCAGGGTTGCGTATACTAAAAGTTAATACAGTGTTGCGTATAGTGCAAGATAATCTTGGTGTAGTGTGCAGTAGAACATATTAAAGAGATTAAAAATAATATATCTTATAAAATCTCGGGTTGTTACAGTGCGACATCTCATTCCATATAACTCTTCATACAGTTCCATTCGAATACTTGAATGGAAGCTATTGTTTTAGAAAAATTCTACCATAGGTAAATATTGATCCCATGTACCCTGAAAGTCAAGTGAGCAAGATCTCAACATTTCTTCTACGGCTGGAATAGTCTCTTCTGATTTTCCATCAGTTTCGGGGTGGTAGGCAGTGCATAAATGAAGTTCAGTATCTAGGGAATTCGGAAGACTTTTTTAGAATCTTGAAGTAAAACAGGGATCATGATCAGAAACAATCGATAGTGGTACTCCATAAAGTCTAACAAATTCATTAATATATAGTCTTGCTAGACGTTCAAGTGGTAGATCCTCTCTTATAGAAAGAAAATGTGATGACTTGGTAAGACGATAAAAAATGACCCATATTGCATCGTTCCTTCTAGTAATTTTTGGTAGTCCCATGACAGAGTCCATCGTGATATTATCCCATTTCCACTCAGGTATAGGAAGAGGTTGCATGACTCCTCCAGGTTGTTGCCTTCCAGCTTTCACTTGTTGACAAACCATACATCTTGACACAAAATCAGCAACCTCCCTCTTCATTTTGTCCCACCAAAACTGTTCCTTCAAATCTCTATACATTGTGGTTCTCCCATGGTGTATAGAGAAATTGGAACTTTGAGCATCATCCAACAATTCCCTCTTTAGATCTCGTATATCGGGAACACAAAGTCTCTCCCCAAATTTCAAAATTCAATCTTCATATAAAAGTCACTCAATATCCCATCATTCACATCTTCAATCATCTTTTGAAACTCTTCATCATTGGTCTAAGAACTCTTAATCCATTCTAGTAATGATGGTTTGGCAACCATTTGAAAAATCATTGATGTTTCACATTCCATGGTTATTCCCATGTCCATCTTCACTAGATCCATGAAAATAGGGTCCCTTTCAGTTCTCATCTTATTCAAAACTCCATGATCCTTTCTGCTCAAATCATCTTCCACCTTATTTTCCTTCCCCTGGTGGTAGTGTATCGTGGAATCATAATCCTTGTGTAGTTCAAGCCATCTCCTTTTCCTCATGTTGAGTTCTTTTTGGGAGAAAATATACTTTAAACTATTTTGATTAGTATAAATCTCACATTTCTCACTATATAGATAGTGTATCCAAATCTTCAAAGAAAAGATTACAGCTTCTAACTCAAGATCATGAGTAAGATAGTTTTTCTCATGAATTTTCAGCTATCGTGATGTATAAGAAATAACCCTATCATTCTATATAAGGACACTACCAAGTCATTTCTTAGATTCATCAATATAAATAACAAACCCATCATTACCTGATGGTAGAGTCAATATAGGAGCATTGAATAATATTTTCTTCGTTTCTTCAAAGCATTCTTCACACTCTTTTGTCCAAAAAAATTTAACCCCTTTACGTGTGAGCTTTGTTAATGGTTTAGCCAACTGGAAAAAATTATGGACGAAACGTCGATAATAACTTGCTAAACCAATAAAACTGTGTACCTCATTTATACTCGTTGGTGCTGGCCATTCTTGGATTTCTCTTGTCTTATAAGGATCAACAGAGATTCCATCCTTAGAGACAATATGGCCAAGAAAAGAAATATCCTGAAGCCAGAATTCACACTTGATAAACTTCCCATATAATTCATGTCTTCTGAGAGTCTTCAGGATAATGCGCAAGTGATTTTCAGGATCTTTGTAGCTTTGAAAGTATACCAAGATATCATCAATAAATACCACTATAAAATCATCGAGATATTCCTTGAAAAAATTGTTCATTAGATCCATGAAAATAGAGGGTGCATTAGTTAGCCCAAAAGGCATTACTGTAAACTTGTAATGCCCGTACTTGGTTCAAAATGTTGTCTTTGGAATGTCTTCCTTCTTCACACACAACTTATGGTATCCAGATTGAAGTTCAATCTTTTAAAATTATTAAGATCCATGTATTTGGTCAAATAAATCATCAATGCGAGGTAGGGGATACTTGTTCTTTATTTTTAGAGCATCGATTTTTCTATAGTCGATACATAACCTCATAGATCCATCATTCTTCTTAAGAAAAAGAACAGGGGCTCCCCATGGAGAAAAACTAAGGAGAATAAATCATTTATTACTCAATTACTATAGTTGTTTCTTTAGTTCCACTAATTCCATAGTGGCCATTCTATAAGGGGTCTTCGATACGGGCCTTGAACCAGGAATTAAATCAATGGAAAACTCAGCTTCTCATTCTGGAGGATGTCGAGGTGAATCTTCCAAAAACACATTGACATATTCTTTCACAATAGGTACATCCTCTATTTGAACATTCCATTACTCACCCACAGTTATTTCATTCTCTTCCTCCCCAATAATTGAATTTAGTTGAGCTACTAGGGGTGGATCTAGATAAGAATTAGGTGGTGATGATTCTGCTTTAATGATGAGGTGTTCCTTATCATCATCATCAAAAATCGTAACCTCCTTCTTCTTACAATAAATCTTTGAATCATGGTCTAAAATCAAATCCATACCAAGGATTATATCAAACTCAATCATAGGTATGACGATGAGATCAGAAGATAAGGAACATTTATATGCTCTAATGGGGACTGATTCATAAAACTTTGTTGCAATGATAATTCCCTTAAGAGTTTTAACTGAAAAATACCTTGTTAAATCAAATTGAAAATATCAAATTTTCTAAAAAAACTAGGAAGATATGAAACAATGAGATGATCCAGAATCAAATAAAGCATTTTCTATACTTGAGGAAACCATTAAATTTCCTACCGCCACATCTTTCGGAGCTCCTACCTCTGCAGTAGTGATAGCATAATCATGGCCATGATCCCTTGGAATTTTCTGAGGTAAGTTCCCCTAATGCCTGTGACATTGATTTTCATAATTTCCCATATCCCTGCAATTGTAGAATTGAACATCGGTAGGTTCTTTCATCCCCTTGCAATCATGATCTTGGTGTCCTTTTTCACCACACTCGTAACATACTCCCATTCCCTTCAAGAAAGTACCAGGGTGTTTATTCCCACATTTACTACAGGATGGATATTCAACATTTCCCTTCTTCCCCTTATTTCCATTACCAGAGTGATCAACAGGTCTTTTCTTATCTTGATTTGCTTTAAAGTCATAAGACTTAGAGAATTCATTTTCTGTCTGGATAGTACATGAGACAATATATTCGTACAACGAGAAGGATTATGAGTCTAATGCTTGATAGAGAAATGGTTTTAACCCATCAAAGAAACAATCTATATTACTCCTTGGGTTATATATATAATCTGCATCATGCCTTGCTAACCTTGTTAAGTTAGCCTCATACTTTGCGACATTCTCATTTCCATTTGTCTCAAACTCAGAAATTGTCATTCCATATCTGTGGGATGGTTATGAGGAAAGTATTTTTCTAAGAAAATCTCTTTAAACTCTCTCCTTTCTATATTTGATACTTCATCATCTTGCTTCGTATTTTGAATCAATGACCACCATAGATCAACATCTCCAGTGAGGTGGTAAACTTCAATGAAAACTTTTTCCCTTTCACTACTCCCCAAGGCATGGAATATTTTTTCTAAAGAACTTATCCATTGTTCAGCTACCAATGGATTTTTACTCCCATTGAATGTTGGTGGTTGTTTCCTCATGATGCGATCTAACATTGATCCTCCATACTGCGTATCAGGGTACTCCATATGGGTAAGGTTATTATTCATAACCTGAGTGAGTTGTCCTAGTATGGTGATTAGCTGATCAGCACAAGTTGCATCACCAACTCCACTATAATTATCTTGAGCAGGAGGGAAATCCCTACATAGAGTGCGTGCATTGATACTATTTCTATTTCTTCCACTAGGCTCCATTTCTAAACAATGGCATACACTAGATTAGTTTATGAATCACAATATATAAATCCAAACTTGTAAAACACTTAACTGAATTGAACAGTTTATGGATATAATCCATAATCATAAAAAATGTTTTCTTTGGGTCAGTATATACTCATAAACCATTCATAATGGTTTGTAAAGAAAATGAGAATTATCCTAACCATATCCCTCAGGAGTGTCGTAACCAAGAGTGCAGTAAGGCCCGTTGTTGTGCACCAGTTCTCGTTCATGTCTAGCTCAAAGTGGTGTTTTCGTGTTTTACCCCTAGGTATATATGTGCCAAAGCCGCCTCTACCTGCTTGTATTCAGACAGGGATGTATTGCTCGGAAAACTCACAAAATCTCTACAATACCAAAATTCTAGGAAATTTGTCTATACTAATCATCAAATTCTATCTTAGGGCTATGTGCTCTAATCAGATTTTATCTAAATCTAGCATGCATAGTTTGTACTAAACTTTCTCTGATACCAATTGTAATGCCCTGACCCCAGTTACCCAGTGTTGGGGCATTATTACATAACATTTTAATGATCACAAAATATCAAGTCTCGAAAGAACGATTAGTTTAGTTTCCTTGAAATCACTAGATACATTCATAATGTTCACATTACATCATATGATGAAAAACTAAAAAAACATATTGTCTCCATAGAACACACTCATATCCCCTCATACTATCCCTCCAGGTCATTCATTAAATACTTCTTCACATCTTGGGAAAAATAAAACATAGAATGGGGTGAGATCAGATGCCTAATAAGGATAACAATATGGCAAAAATATTCATAAATAAGCATAAACATTTAATGAAATGTATAACTGAAACAAAATACTTTTAAACTTGAACTTCAACATAATATGGAATAAATAAAATTAAATAATTCCATTTACTTATTCACATGTATATTCTACTAATTGAATAATCACATGAAATATCAATAACCACTTTCATAATGATGGAAAGCATAATGCCAGACTATCATAACCACATAGTCAAGGACTCGTGCCAAGACTACAAATAATATTTCGTTAAGGCCTTGTTCCAAGACACTAGTTTGTCTCATGAGATCTACCGCTGTATCAAGAAGCTATAGCGGGCTCCACCCGTCACTTACTAAGTCCAATGCATTCCTCATATGAACATGTTTAAACATAACATAAACATTTGTATTAAAATTAGCATTCAAAATGTCAATACTTTCTCCATAAACCATGAATGGTATAGAAATAACACATTCATAGTCAAACATTTTACAAAACCTTCAATACAATATGGAAGTTTTGTATTATAATAAATCAACTTCAAATAAGCTTAAAATCCATCAAAGGATGTTGACATAGATGAAATCAAAACTATTTTTGAGAAATATCTCTTTTTTCTAAATCATTTAAAAGTTACATAATTATAAAATAAAACGTTTAATTTGAAAATATTCCAATAAGCTTGTAAGGGAAGCTTCAACAATTTTATAATGGCAGAAAATAGCCACACCTACTGTATAAGTTAAAAAATAGACATTCTTACCTTAATTTTGTCGAAATGGTTAAAAAGGACCTTGTTTGGAAAACGACAGAAAGATTCCTTTATACACATCTTATAAAAGTCAAACAAGGTTATAAATTACTTTAACCCATAGACTATAAAATATTAAGAGTTTTTTGAAATACATTTTTAAGACACATGGATGTGGTTGATAAAGAGGTCTCAGTTGATAATTATGTATAAACAATCTCAGATAATGAAGAGATTGTAAAATAAACCCTTACCTTGTACTTTTTCTTAGACGATGGTATGTTAAAATCTTGTATAATAGTTGAAACATTGTTATTAAATTATAAAATATCCATATAAATAATTATTATATCATATATGATCTTCTAATAATGCATTGTTAATAATATTTTAGTATTATTTTCGCTTTGGGTGTTAACTTACTTGTTTTATTTTATATGTTTTGTTACATAAGATTTGGTTGTTATGGATAGGTTGTATCTTATTTATATACCAAATTATATAAATTCCTTAAAAATTATTTTTAATCATCAAATAAGAATTAGTCTTGAATGGAGACGATGGGGAATGAATCTCATCACGTTCGTGGAGACAGTAGTCCGTACGTACGTATGAGCGACAATATCATTCTTTGGATATTAAAATAATATCTAATTGGATGGTATATCATATTTAAATAATAATGATCATGTTATATTTATTATTTACATCAATTACACATCATTATCATACCCATCCAAATAATAATGTTTTGAATAACTATTACACCACGACGTGGAGACGGTAAGCCGTACGTACACACATCTGGTGACATGTAATTCTAAGGATGGATAGAATACTGAATATGGTTGCACCATATTTATAATAACATCACAGTATATAAAAGATACTGGAGTTATTATTTTATAATGGAAACAAAAAATAAAGATGAAGTGGAAGAAGAAAGGAACTTGAAAGAGGGTGGTGAAATCATTACCTCTTCATCGAGTTCTTCCTTTGGATTTGATCAAAAGGCCTCCTTAGGTTAGATTTCTAGTCAAACTAAGGCATCTAGGATGAAGTGAGGAAAGATGAGAGGATATTTGGGTAGGGGTTGGCTGATCCATAATGCATTGAAGGTGTGAAATTGAGAGAAGGGTGGGGGGGTTCCCTTTTATAAGAGGGGTGAGGGGCACCTTAGGAAAAGATGAAAATATTATTTTATAATAAATTCATATTCGGTTTCTAATGGCTCCAATGTGACTTCTTTCGAGGCTAAGGTGGGGATCGGTCGAAAACCAGCCAACCAATAGGTTTTATATAAGTTTGTGTCACTATATTAACCTTATCTTTTAGTTTTAACTCTTAGTTAATTAGTTTCACAATTACCATGTCTCTTTGTATTTTTATATTAAATGGTTAATAAACATACTATAAACTTCCATATGAACCACAAGTGGTTAATTAATGATACACCTATCATTATATAAGTCCCTTGGCCGAACCTTAGATTTTTATGAATTGAATATCAATTAATAATATAATATTTTTGTGAAAAAATGTTTAGGTCAATTTTGACAATATTTGGTATTTTGTTTTTTCTTAATTCATAGCAGCATTATTACTTCAAACCTATTTCATTTAATCAACCATAACATGTCATATTAACCCATAAAAGTTTTGTAATTCATTTAAAGTTTGAATTTATATTTATTTGGGTATTTATAATATCAATTATTTTAATATTTCACTAATAAGGTAATTACTGCATCATCATTGTGTCATAAATACAATAAATTATTTAATGTCTAAAAATTATAAATAAAATACCATTATGTAGGAAATATTTATAAATTCCTAATAAATATTTATAATCGAAGTTATCTTATGTGTAACCCTATATTAAAAATGTTTTAGTTATTAAACTTTGATTTTAACTATTTTAACACTTCTTTGAATTAAATAATAATAAATGTCCTAATCTAATCCACGTGGACCAAAGAGAATAATATTTTTTTCCTAAGGTTGTTTTTGGTCGAATTATACTTATCCAATATAATTAGGACATATGTTAGGGTTATAATAATATCATTTTTACCCTTAATTCCCTATTTACTTTTAACCGTGGTAAATAAATGTAAAAAGTTACTATTCCTCAAAAATTATTTTTATCTTATTGAACCAAATTTTCATCCTTGATATTAACGGTGTCTCTTAGATTTTTTAAATTACACTCACAGAAGCGGTAAAATTATGTTTTATGTGAATTTTCAAATTCTCCTAGGAGATGGGTAAAAGACGGTGAAAAGTTCAATAAATTTTTTATATAAATTATTATAAACTGAATAAAATGTATTAAATTGAACTTATATAGGTATTATGTATGTATTTTGACCTAAAATAAATTTAAATTAAATAGAAAAATATTAAAATAAAATTTTGGTTTTAAACTATAACTCGGTGTTTTTCACTATTCATAAAAAAATGAATGTTTTCAGAAAAATACCAAAAATTCACCCTAAGATAATTTTGATAGTCCGAATCAAAAAATGAAGTCTATTTTGGAAGAAAAAATTTATAAAATTTTAAAAAGTGGGTATTACTATTCATAATGGCTAGTTTGATTGGTTGTGGTGTGTTAGAACTTGAAGTTACGTAAAACACATGCTACTGCATTATTCAAAGGGAAACGTACAATGGAAGCTTCAGGTTTTACATTTAACCATCCTATATATATGTATTGGTTAACATGGGTAAACAAAGTCTCATTATTCAAGTTTCTCATTTATTCAACCATTTATTCTCTTCTTGATTCATTTTACAATCGTTCTCAATTTCATGTTTGGAACCACCTTCATTTCAATTTCACATACAATGAAAAATAGTTCTAGATCAACAATGTACCCATAACATGTTTTCCCATGCATGTAAAAAATCATGCATGTCATTATAACCCTAAGTGACTAGAATGATGCACAGGAACTCAACTCTCATTCTATACTGATACTTGAGTAAAATATCAGAAAATCTCAACCTTAAAATTCATATAACACAACAAGTGCATCACCCAAGGTGAAATAATATTCAACTATAATAGAAAACAAAAATAACAACAATCCCACCATGGGTACTTGGGTTCTCCCTTGTACATTGGTTAACTACTACCATATATGAGATCCTAACCAAGGACCGACTATTTATAGTCACTTTTCTACCATTCCCAAAATAGTAAATCAAAAGAAGAATGAAAAGACAACCTCCTATGATACCATATTGTAACATCCCAACCTGAGTTCCATGCATCAACACACTGAGATGGTTGGTCAAATGACTTCAAGTGCACCTCCTTATATTCCAGAGGTATCTGAATAATAGCAAGGGTCTACTATCGATCATAGAGAGAGTTTGAACTCTTTTTGTATTCATCATAGTGATATACTAGTTGAAATAATAAAAATTACCAAATTATATAACATAACAAGAATAAAATTGTATCATAAGATGACAAAAAATGGAAAAACAATGTCAAAATTGAACAGTAGATATGCCATGATAAAGTATGTTCTATGTTTCAATATGCAAAGCCAAAAATAAATAAAGACACTGAAAACTCCTCCAAGTGGGTCTCGACACCATGTTTGGATCCCTCATCCTACACCACCCCAATCACCTCTCAAACAAGGGACCCCTTTACATACCTTGTCATGTAATCATATAATCTATTTGGGTACTGATCAGGCATCCCAAGTAGGGTGTGAGTAAAAAACAGTAGGCCACAACCAACTATCTTAAAAAACAAATCCAGTCAATAACAGTGGTATATAGTTTTATATTGAAATATGTACAATCAATAAGTAAACAATTATCACATTATAATTAATTCTTTATTTAACAACATAAAACCCCATGTTCCCATGAACACCCATATCTCAATACCCGATTCATCCCATGTTGAAGTCTAAATCATTTCATATCACCAGATTAAAATTCATTTATCAAATGTTGTTTCATTATCCATTTCATTTGAATTCATGGTAAGACTAATTGAAACCATAGTCCAATAAAACTATTTTAGGAATAGATCGTAATGTTTAGAACCACATGAGTATTTGAAGCATCACTCCCTTTATCACACAAAATTTTTATTTTTACCATCATTCCATGTCCCACACATCATGGGTATTTAGAGCATTAGTCCCTATAACATACAATTTTCATGAAATAACTTTTACACTCTATTGGTATTAGGATTTTCTGTTCATGTCCCACACTCATATAATAATCAATTTCGCATGGGTATTTGGAGAATCAGTCCATGTCCCATACTCATATATCAAATATTCAGATATATCACCTATATAACATGTAACACATTTATTAATTCAATAATAAATTAATATCATCAAAAAATTACTAATTTAACAATTAGTTTATCACATTAATCCCATTAATTCATTCACAAATTACTTACACTCTTCAAACTCATCAATTAATTTAACAATTAATAAATCAAAAAAAATCAATTAATTAATTTAATATTTAATTAATCACTTCAATCTCAATAATTAATTCAACTACTAATTCATCACACAAATATCGTTAATTAATTAGTCATCTCTATTACCTAGATTAATAACCTAATTAATTAAAAAAACCCCATAAATTAATTCACCAAATAATTAAATAATTTCCACAAACTCAGTATTACATAATTAATTATCTATTAATGATTGAAATCCACATTCTTAATATCTCATAATTAATTCAATAAATTAATTATCCAATATTATCAATTCAATATCCTAACAATCCACATTAATTAATTTACAAATTAATTAATCAAATATATTCAATTGCATCAACACAACAATCCCCATTAATTAATTTACTAATTAATTATTCTAACTCATTCAACTGTACTAAAAAACAATCCCCATTAGTTAATTTTCTCATTAATTAATATAACCCATTTAATTACGCCTACATAATAATCCTGATTAATTAATTAACTAATTAATTAATCCATATAATTCATTTGAATTAACACAATAATCCCCATCCATTAATTCCTTAATTAATTAATCTAACTCAATCAAATAATTTAATTCATTAATTATATAATCATATTTCCCCTCATTATTTAATTCATCAATTAATTACTCCTTTTATTTAATTAAACAATAAAACAAAAACAGATTCCCATTAATTATTTCATAAACTAATTAATCACTTTATTTAATAAAGTAATTATATTATTACATAACAAAAATTAATTAATTCATCAATTAATTAATGCCTTAACTTAATTCAACAATTTATTAATCACATTACTCTCATTAAGTAATTCATCAATTAATTAATTCCTTATTTAATTTAACAATAAAATAAAAAAACTCCCATTAATTAATTCATCAACTAATTTATTTATTTATTTAATTAAACAAGTAAATAAACACATAACTCTTATTAATGAATTCATCAATTAATTAATCACTTTATTTAATTCAATATTTAAATAAACACCTGACTCCTATTAATTAATTCATCAATTAATTAAAATATTTGTTAATTAAACAATTAAAAAACCACATAAATCCCATTAATTAATTCCTTAATTAATTTACCCGTATATTTAATTAAAAAATTAAATAGTCACAAAACACCCATTAATTAATTCATTATTTATTTAATCTCAATTCGAAAATTCAATAACTTTAATTAATATAGAAATTAATTATTCCATCTCAACAAATTCCATATTCCACAAATTAATTCCTCAATTAATTATTCTATCACTATAAATTATGTAATAATAACAATATCTAATAATTAATTAAAAAATTTATTCTCCATATTCAACTATTTCAATATAAAAATAATTAACCCATCAACTATTTATTCAGTTTAAACAATCTCTATCTCGCTATAAATAATTCAATAATTAATTATCCAAAAGCACAATTTCATTATACCAACCATCCCCATTAATTAATTATAAAATAAATTAATCATGTCTAATAATCTCAAAAACTCCATAATTAATTGTATAGTTAGTTATCTCAATTTAATAAAGTCAATATTTCTATAATAAATTCAACAATTAATTATCTCAATTTCATAATTCAATAAGATATAATTAAATTATAAATAATTATTCAATATCAGAACTCAATGTCCAATAATTGATTCAATGATTAATTTTTTCCCAAAAACCCAAAATTTCAATTTTTCACTAATGAATTCAACAATTAATTATTAAATCCACAATTTCTAAATCTCAATAATTCTTATAAATTAATACAATAATTAATTTATTCAATTCACGATCACTTAATTAATTAATTCCCCAAACTAATTAATTGAATTCCTAAATTATTTTTTGAAATAAACTCTTGAAATTATACAGTTACATTCCTATAACTGAATTCATGATTATGAAATATGAATAATAGACTACCGACCTCTAGAACAGTGACCAAGAACATTCACCAACAGAAAAAACTAATCATGGTGAAAAAATGATGTAGAACGAGATGTTGATTCAACTCATTGGTCCAAGATTTAAATGAATTAAGAACTAAAAAACCCAGATCATAATTAGGATGTAACAGTGGGTAAACATCCCACTTTTATCTGAGAAGAGGATCCGAAAAGTGTAATAGATCTAAACAAGAAGAACACACATACCGGGGAGGTGTAGATCTACCAATCGAGCCTCAAATCACCATGAATGGTGGCCATATGGCCTTATAATCCCTATGGGATGATCCTGATTCTGGAGAAATAAATTTTAGTTGAGTTTGGGAAAAATAGGGGATAAAATAGGGGGTTTTGGAAATTTAAAACTAATTTTCTAGTCATTAAAAGTATCACGCATGGTTTCCTTGGTGTGGACACATGGTTTGAACCTACTGTGCACCTATAATTTTTATGGTTTATGTTTTCTTCTTCTCGGGCACACGGTTTAGAAAACCGTGCTCCAGCCATGTGACTCCCCACTATCTAGGGTTGCACAGTTTTCGAGGCTATCGTGTACAATTTTCTCTTACCATTCACCAACTATGCACAACCCTCCTTTCATCATTTTTTCACAATATTCATCCAGACACACCCTAAGTTAAAACTCATTTCAGAGAGTACTAAACATTAAGCAAAAGTGTAACAATAAATTCACCTCATATGACCCCTAAAAAGATCAATATATTTCAATATCTCTAATATATAATAGTTTTTCCCAGATATAAACTCATAATATTCCATAAGAAAAGGTAGGTTCTTAAAACTATCTATATTTATGATACCATATATGATCCTATTATATCATTTTGTTAATAATATATCATTATTACCCTTTTCTTGGGTGCTAACAGCTTCATTTTCTTATGAATGTTTTGTTGTGTATGTCCTATTAATTTATCATTGGATATATTTCATTCAACTCTATAATTATATTAAGTTCATAGATATCATATTTATTCAATATGTAAATATTTATAATCATTCTTGAATGGAAAACATGAAAAATGAACTACATAGTGTCCTGGAAACTATAGACCGTATGTACATAGAAGTGACAATATCATTCCCTTAATGGTGTGAGGGTAAGGAAGAGGATAATATATTAATTATTTATAAATATATATCATGAAATAATTTTAATATATATCTATTATTTCCAACATTATACCCATCTTATTAAATTGTTGATGAAAAATAGATTACACAATGATGTGGAGATGGTAAGTCATATGTACACACACGTGGTGTTTTCATTATTAATAAGATGGATAAAAGGTGGAATATGGTTGACCAATAATCTTAATAACATTTGGTAATATATATTATATTTTATTAGTTAATTTATCAGAGAAACAAAACAAGACTTGGTAGTAAAAGAAGAAATGTACTTGGATGAGTTGGTAAAAACAATTACGTCTTCTTCGGCAAACATCCTTTGGATATATTCTTAAGTGATCTAGTGTTGGTCTTTTTGGAAGAAGAGGTTCTAAAAAACATTGAAAATGTTGTTGGTAGGATAAATGGGCATGTTTTGGTTGAAATATAAGACTCGTATTGGTGTTTGTAAGTGAGGGATGAGGTTTTCATTTATAGTTTATGTGAGGGGTAATTTTTGATAATCCTAAAAATATGAAAATATATTATGTTTATTCTCGTTCCAGAGATTTTTAAATGGAATATAACTGAATATTAGAAGATATTTTCGACCACATATTATCCCATTTTGTATTATTTAACATTTTCAAGCATTTAAAATAATTTAATGATATATTAATTCAATAAAATATACTTAATGTCAAATTTGATAATATTCATTTAATTAGAATTTAAATAAATAAAGACAATGTGGGGTTTAGAATATAATACTATAAAAATATATAATATCTCTTATAGTTATATTAAACATTTTATACATATTAACTAATACATAATATATTAGAATTATTATTTTTAAAATCAATTATTTTTTTCAGTTAATTAAATAAATAATTTTTATCATTGAAGAAGCATTTAAGTTAATTATATTATTTTTAAAAATTAAAATTAAAATTATATAATGAAACTAGTTTCATTAATATCAATATAAAAATTTATTTTTTTCTAAATCTTTATTTTTTCTTTATGTGAACACATAAAATATATTAACTACAAAGAGAGTGATATTATGTAACCATCTTTAATATAAAAAATAAATAAGTTATTTTCATAGAAAAGCGTCTTTTAAAAAAGAAAATTTTGATAATATATTTATAATGATTAATTTATCTTCATATAATAATTTTTATTCAAGCTTAGGTCTCATTAGTTTTCTTAACATTGGGTTTTATCCCTTATTTAATATCTTTAACTCTTACTATGGAAACATTGACTTTTACTCTTTGAGGGTCAGTATTGTTACTATAAAATGAAAAAAATGAACCGTGAATGGATAATTTATGAAATTTTAAACCTTATCCAACTAATTATTCAAAAATTACTTTTCTAAGAATTTTTTATCATTTAATTAGATATTATTATTTTAGAGAAACATTAATTTCAATTTTGACACTGGTCATTTCATTGAATTATAAAAAATAAAACAAGATACCTTTGATCCAAATTTTTTTACACATAAAAAAATTTAAAATATATTTATAAAAATCATATATGAAATTTATTATATCCAATTTTGTTTTTTAAATATTTTTAATATCATTTATTTGTTACTTACATCAATTAAACAATTACTGTATCACCATTGTTTGATCTTTTAAGTTAATTTTTTAGTTGTCAAAAATTTAAAAATTTCCATGATTAATATTAAAAATTTATATTTCTATATACTATACATATTGAAATATATCTCCTAGGGAACTCCATTTTAATATATATAACTTGTTAAAAATAGTAGTGTGGTATGTTTGACTATTCTTTAATATTAAATACTACAAATAGATTAAGGTCATAAAAGTGGACCCAAGAGATCATAAAATTAGGACAAGGATTATTTGGGTCGACATTCAATCATCCAATAAAATTAGAACATGTGTTGGGGTATGTTTCAAATATTCATAATATTATTTTTACCCTTAATTTCTCGATTTACCATTAACCTCTGTAATTAATATTTCTAAAGATACTATTCATATTGGAAAAAAATAAAAGGGACCTATTTAATTAATTTGTAACTTATGATTCCAAATATCCTATCCATTTTTAGAAATAAAAAACACACAATTTTATATAATTAATTCAAAATTAATTTTTTAGATAAGATGTGAAAGCGGTGTTTTAAAGTGAAAATCTGGAATGGTTTAAAATGTTTTTACATCCATATTCACCAGAAAAAAATTCCATTGACCATAACTGAATTAATAGATGTATTATTGATCTTATTTAAATTGAAATCAATTTAAAATATAATTATTTATAGGCAATGTATGTTTTAATTAAAATCTATTACTTTATTACTATTCATTAAAAAATGAGACATATCAGAAAAATATCAAAAACTCAACCAAATTAAATTTTTGTATTCATATTTTAAAAATTATCTTTATTTTTTCATATATAATATGTAAAAGTGTCCAAATGAAGTTTTAAATCAATTAGTCCATTTAAAGGTAACAAAACTACCATTTCAATAAATATAGGTTTTATACGTAAAATTGGATTTATTTCTTTGTTATGCCTATAGATATAGTATATTAATGAATTTTTTTAATATTTATAAATTTATTAATTTTGATAATACTATTAATTAACCCCAATTTAATGGTTAGGTTATAATAATATTTAATTATGTAGTTAAGATGGGTGTTGCATTCAATGTATGCCATCGATGAGATTAAATTTAACAGGAGACATAGCATAAAATATAGGTTTCTTACATCCTCCTATGCAATAAATTACTTCCTCGAAATTTTAAATTGAGATTCAAAAATCAAAGTTTAATACTGGAAAATTCTTTTTGGTGAAACCCACATCCAAAATATGGTTTATAAAACATCCTCTTAAAAAGTGGGAACGAGAAAGGAGAAGGTCACCATAAAATTTGTCTTTCATATTGGATAATGTTAGTGGGAAGTGAAAGACAAGACATGGAAGAGAAATATAACTATAAAGTTATGATGGATGGTGAAATAGAACATAGTCATTATAAATTTAAACATAACATAACCATAAATCTGTGATATATAAAAAGACCATTAATTTCTGATAATGAAATTTAAATGGATAACATTTCTGTTGAAAAATTAATCTTTTATAGTTGATGGAATATTTTAATATCCACATAAGAAAATAAAAAAATAAACATACCAGATTTATTTCCTGGTCATGATCAAAATCTCATCCTTTAATTTTTCTTGTATCTATTTTCACTTCATCCCTTACACTAGGAAATGAATGTTCACGATACATTTTCATACCTAGAGCACTTTTAATGACTCATAAGGCCCTCATTTCATTTATTCCTCCTATAAATATTAATAAAAAACATAATGGCTATCACATGTCATCTATTATGATAAATCACACTTTAACCTCAAACAATAATATCAGAAGATCAACATTATCCATTCTATAAGTTGTTATGTTTAAGACTCATTTAGAATATTTGAATCCAAATTCGAAGACCAAAAATTTAAAAATAAGTTTACTAAATTTCCAATATTAATTTAACGTTATATTCCCTAAACAACATAATGTAGCTATTACTATCAAATTCCAAATATTTTATCACCTTTATAACCTTAATGAAAATATTCTTTCCTTGAGATCCTTAAAGAATTAGTATAGTAGTACAATCTTTATATATCTCATGATTATTCTAACTTGATCACCATTGATGAAATAATTTATTAATCCTAATACACAAGAACTTTTATCATTCTACTTTATTATTAAACCACTAACCACAATTTATTATATTTTTCTTTAATACCTATATCCTTTCATTTTCCTTTTGTAGTCTCTTCATCATTAGCTATATAACCATTAATTGTATAACCTTTATGATTCTAACAATTGACTAAAATAGAAAGAATAATGTGTGAAATTGTAATTATAGTGACACAATCAATAAGAATCATTTGTAGGATGTCCAAATCATGACATGTTCTTCTTAATCTATCATTCTATACGCTCACCCAAGGGTATCAATTTTTATTACCAAATCTACAGGACAATTTCTTATACATTGACTAATCCTCAAGGTGAGTCATAGGATTATATTACCTAATACATATTTTATTAAATATGGTTCCCATGATTTATATGAAACATTAAATGACACCAACATTAATGACCTTGACCCCAGTTGCCCAGAGTTGGTGGTTACTTTATTACATTGGCATAAAATACAAGGAATCACATCCCAAAGGACTGAATTATTTAGTAGTATTTGTAATGTAGATTCATACTTCTAATTAAAATTACTCGTTAAAACTCAAAATCCACAAATAATGTAATTTACTCAAACATTATTCACTCTTTTTGTAACCCTTCATATCAGTCATAATATACTTCTTAAAATTATATAAAAAAATGAAACATATGAAAGGGGTGATATAAAATTATTAATAGGGGTATGAGAAAAAATAATCTATGAGTAAATTAGGTATAAATATTATGAAAACAGATATAACTAAAACACATGATATTTAATCAATATATTGAGAAAAATATTACGGAAAACAATATATGATTAAATAATTTCATATAAAAATCCCAAGAAAATGAAACATAACTATGGATATTCTAACTAATACAATAATCACATAAAATATCAATAACTGAATTCATAATGAAGGAATGTATAATTTCAAACAGCTAAATAATATTATTGAGGCTTCATTCCAAGAGTATAATACTGCCAAGGCATTGTGCTAAGAATCTAACATTATCATGGATTTGTACCAAAAATCTAATAAATGGGTATGAAATTTGCCAAACCATCTATAGATTGTATAAGTATACCAAATGATGTATCAAGGAGATATATCTAGACCCCTATATAACATAATAAGTCCAATTAATTATGTATGTTAATAGTTTCAAACATAAAAAACATATACGTATGAGATGTAATTAACTTTCCCCAATCTGCAAAAATAATCGCAAAATATTCTTAGTAATGTGGTGAATGGTATCAAAATAGCACATCCACAGTCAAAATAACCATCAACGATTTAATAAAACCTGGTAGATGATATTATAATAGACAAATCTAAATATATCATATGATTCAACAATGGTTGTTGACATAGATGAAAATAATCAAATAAAATCATTGAAAATTATTGAGATAAATACCATTTTTACCTCGAAATATTTTATTTAAAATGACATAAATTTATAAAACAAAATTTTTTTTTGAAAAGAAACTTTTAAAATTTCAAATTAATCATCATGTTAGTAAAGATTTATGAAATTGGAACATTCTGTTTATGTTGTATATGTTAAAAAAATTCGTTACGTTTTTTGTCAAAAAGTCATAAAGTAATTAATTTTGGAAATGATAAAAATATTACTTTAAACCCATTTTATAAAAATAAAAACATGGATAAAAAAGGACATTAAACCTTAATAGGATAAAAAGAAAAAATAATTTAAATAATTTTTAGGAAAAGTTGATGCGGAATAAAATATTCTCCAGTGGAGACTTAAACATAAACAATCATGAATAAAAATGATATTGTGAAATAATGGTTACCTTGCACCTTACTTTATTTGAACACTCATTAACATCATGTATAATGGTTTAAATAATGTATTTATTTTATAGTAGAAATAGAATCGTATTTATGATATCATATATGATCCTTTTATATAATGTTGTTAATAATATTTCATTATCACCCTTATTTCGGCTGTTAACTTCTTCATTTTCCTATGCATGTTTCATCATATAAATATTGTTTATTATGAATAAAATATATTTAATTATCCTTAATAATTAAATTAAGATCATAGATATCATATTTTATCATTACGAAAAATTTGATAATCATTCTTGAAATGTTATCATGGAAAATTCATTACAAGTTGTCGTGGAGACGGTAGGGTATACGTAACCACGAGATATAGTATCATTACCTTAATGGTGAAAGGGTAAGGAAGTGGATGGTATAGTAATTTTTCAATATTCACTATAATATAATAATTATCATAAATATCAATTATTTCTGTCATTATAACCATCCATGTAAAGTGTTGATGAAATAAAAATTACACCACAACGTGGATAAAGTAAAATGTACATACGCAAGCGCAATGTTTTCATTTTTCATAGGATAGATAAAATATGTAATATGGTTTTAAAATATTCATAATAATATATTATAATTTATATGATACTATATTTATTAATATATCATGGGAACAACACATGAAGAGGATGTATATGTAAAAATGAGCTTGGATGAGTTGGTAAAAACGATTACATCTTCTTTGACAGACTTCATTTAGATTTCTTATTAAGGGATGTAGGGTTGGTATTTTTGGAAGGAAAAGATATCCAAAATTTGGATAATTATGTTGGGAGGATAAGCTGGTAGGGCTTTTTTGAGGTAGTTGGCTCGAAATAGTTTGATGAACTGAGGGAGGATGTTCCCTATTATATTTGAGGTGAGGGTTACTTTCAAAAATCATAAAAATATTAAAATATATTAAGGTAATTATTTTCCAAAGTCTTTAATAAAACCTCTTAATGAATAGGTGAACACATTTACTACCATATATTATGCCATTTTATTTATTTAACATTTGCTTAATTTTAAATAACTTAATAATATATTAATTCAACAAAATTTCATTATTTTTAAATTTGGTACTATTCATTTAATTTGACATTAAATACATCAATAGAAAGTAGGAACTAGAATATAGTTCTTTAAAAAACATCCAACATCTACTATAGATCTATAAAATTAATTAGACACAATTCCACATCCAAAATATATCAAAATTAATATTTTTGAAATCTATTTTTTGAAAATTAAATATATATAGTTTTATCCTTGAACAATAATTTTAAGGTAATTATATAACTTCTAAAAAATAATAATTAAATAAAACAATGAATTTAATTTCATTATGATCAATATAGACATTTAGGTTTTATCATATCTTGATTTGTTTCATATGTGAACACATACAACATATGAAATACAAAGAGTGACATTTTGTAACTATAATTGATTTAAATAATATATAAATTATTTTCACAGAAAATTGACCATTAAAAAACTATAATTAGATATTAATATGATAATGGCCTAATAAACATCATAAAATAATTTATAGATAATTTTGTTTCACATTATTAAACTTATTTTTTGGTTTTAACCCTTATTTAATTACTTTAACTCTTACCCCAACAACATGGCTTTAAGTGTTTGAGGGTCAATATTGTCCCTATAAATGAAATCATTACCATAAATGGATCATTTATGAAATTTTAAACCTTATATAAATATTTTTTTGAATAGTTATTTTTTAAGAATATTATATCATGTATTAAAATAATATTTCTTTTAAAATACTATTTATGTCAATTTTGACACTACACATTACGTTGAATTAAAAAAATAAATAAAATAAGATATCTTAAAAATAAGCCCTTTTAACACATCCCTAGAATGTAAAAGTTATCTATAAAATACATTTTTTTCATTTGTTTTGAAATATTATCGATACAAAAATTGTATTAATATCATTTATTTAATATTTCCATTTATTAAACAATTAGCATCATCATTGTAAAATAATTATAGTTAATTATTTCTTTCATAGAAATTAATAATATATTACCATTATTAAGATAATAATTTTAGATTTCTAAATAATAGTCATAGTTGAATATATCCCTTAGGAAATCTCATATCAAAATATCTAACTTGTTGAAAACAAAAGTATGACATCTTTATCTTTTCTTTTAAATAAAATACTATAAATTTCATAATTTCCTACAAGCGGAACCAAGAGCTCATTAAATTGGAGAAAATATTATATTGGTCGAAAATCACTCAAATAATAAAATTAGGACAAGTGTTAGGGTAATTATATAATATTTATAATATTATTTTAACCCTTAATTACCTGATTTACACTTAATTGTAGTAATTAAAATTATTAATATTATTATTCATATTGGCCTAAAATAAAGGGGGAAAATTTACTTAATTTTGAACTTCTGATTCCAAATATGGAATCCATTTCTCAAAATCCAAAACAAATAATTTGGTAAAATTAATTTATTATTAATCCTGTTGATGGGGCATGAAAGATGGGTTGCAAAATAAAAATTTCGAATTTTTTGTAATGATATTATATCTTAATTCATTATAAAAAAGATTCCAATGACCATAATTGAATTAATATTTGTATTTTTGACGACATTTCCCATTAAAATTATTTTAAAATATAATTATTTAGATGAAAATTCAGTTTTCAATTTAAATGTAGTATTTTTACTATTAATTAAAAAATGAAACATATTATAAAAATAAAAAATATTCAACCGAAGTAAATTTTTATATTAATATTAGAAAAATGAAGTTTATTTTGTCAAAAAACAATTTATAAAAGTTCCCATTTTTTTTTAATAAATGTGTCATTAAATGGTAACAAAACATCCATTATAAAAAATTTAGGTTTTTATGAGTAACATTCGATTTATTATTACCTTATTCCCATGAAATATATAGGATGAATGCAAAAAAACATTAGAATATAAATAAATTTATTAGTGGGCTTAATACTTTTCATTCTCTATAATATAAAGTCTTAGTTATAAAAATATTTTATTTTTCGGTTAAGCTATGTGCTGTGTGAAACATAAGCTATCGAATATATGAAATTTAACATGAGACATACCATAAAATATTAAGGAGTTAGAAATATGAATAAAAGAGAAATTAAGATATTTATCTAATATTGAAAATTTTAATTAAAATATGCAATACATTTTGTTATATTTAATTTCTAAAAGGGATAAAGTCTAATATTTATTATAAACATGTAAAAATAGTATTTAGTTTGAAATATTAGTTCAGTTTCAGAAATGGTAAACATGTGTGTTATAAATTAAACACAATATTTTCAAATAATTTATATTTATTAGTAAATCAATTTTATTTATTCTAAAATTTTTTCTTGAACCTTTTATTCATTCTGATATTTTAAAAGTGATAGTTTTTTAAAAAAAATATGTATTTTTCTAATTCATTAAAAGAAAATTATTTTATAAAAAACCCCAAAAATAATATTAAGCGAATATATATATACCATATCCCAAAACAAATTTAATTTTTTTAAAATTAAATTCTCAATGTATAATAAATATGTGAATTCAAAATGTAATTACCACCCACTTTTCTGGTTAGTTTAATGGCTATAAGGATCATCGTGAATATTTTAATTCTTATAAAGTGTACCTTGTTTGTTTATTTAATTATTGAATACAACAAAAGATAATAATAAAAATTTAGAATAAATTATCATTAATGTATTAGGATATTACTATCCTATTTTCAAAAATATTCTATCTTCTATGTTTATATCCTTTACCTATCCTTTCTAAAACTCAGAGAATTTCATTCATTATAATGGTGAAAAACACTTAACATGTTCAGTTTTGATCCAATAATGTATATGGTATATTTTGTTTTGATTTCAACCTTTCAGACCATTTTATTGTTAAACTAATTACTTCAAATTTATTGAAAAATCATTTCCAAAGGTAATTGTAACCTTTCTAAAAAACTTCAACAACATTTTGGAGTTTTAAATATCCATTCATATAAATGGAACATCCATCATCTAGAATCATTGGATTATCCCCTTATAGTGTTTTATATTCCACTTCAACCACCAAGGATTTTTCATTAAAAATAATTTTCCTCATACTAGAATCCTATATTTTTTAATATACATTCAGTAGGGATTATATGATATTGATTAATTACATCGTAAGGATACTATCATTTTCACTCCTTCTATAGACTTCTTCATGAATATTGAACCCATTTACTGATTTTTGTTCATAATCTTTTTTGAGCTTCTGAATTTTTCTGTTTAGAGTGGGATGAAACTGATTATAACCATCCCTCCCAAATATTTTATGATCAATCTGATATTGATAATTAAAAAAACAAATTTTCCCATATAATTTAATTCTATATATTACAAATAAAAATCCTACAAAACAATCATACCATTGAAGAAAATATGTTTTTCTGAAGTTGATACAAGTCTTTTATTCGTTTTATTGTTAATTTTATTGATTTTTTTAAAAATAAAATTACTATAGAATAATAATAGGTTGTTATTTAAGTTAGTATTATTCATATATTTTCATGATTCACAAGTTATAAGAGTCTTTTTCATGATGTGTTTCCATGAATTTAAATTTTTTTGAGCACCTCCAGATTTAGTTAAAAACATTGTCTTTTTGAAATGATAGATTTTCTCATATTTTTCATCAATATTATCGAAATTATTTTATCCCTTTGGGGTCAATTTTTTGTTTAAATTATATGTATTATTATTATTCGATCATTTTCAATCATCATGAGTATATTTCTATAAGTTATATGTCAATTTATTGAATACTTCTTTATATTTAAGTAGTTTCTATTGAATATAGTCAACATCGTTCTCCTAGTCATTTATGAATTTTTAAAACTACATGTTTACAAAATTATCAACATCAAGAAAATTCTTTAGATCAAAAATCCTTTTCATAAAATTGATTTTTTCCAACAATATCAAATTATCTGATGTTAGTAAATTGATAATTTTTATTTAACATTATATTCTCGGTTTCCTATCATTATATTCTTGATAAAAATTATTTTGAATCCTTATTTAACATAAACCTTATATAAATTTACCTTTATATATTTCTATAAAAAATATAATTATCACTATTAAAATGTCCATGATTCTATACATCAATAAATGGGTTCTCATAATTTTCATCACAGGGAGTCTCAACTTCCTCTTCATCTTCACTACCATAACATTATTAAAAAACAATGATAAGTTTAAATATTTATTTTTATAGAAAATATTATCATTATTTTGAGGAGTGTACTTTTACTTGTTGGAATTATTCTTCAAGGTTGTTCTTTCTCTCCAATCATCCCCTTCACTATCTTCTTCAATTTTTAGTTTTGTAATGTTTTCTCCAAAATAGCCAATATTTTCACACTTGAAACATTTTTGTGGGATATTTCTCATGTACCTGATTTCTATACTTCTCCATGTGATAATATATATGTGTATATATATGTGTGTGTGTGTGTGTGTGTTAATTAATAATCATGTGTAATTTTTTTATAAACATAACTACTTGCTCAATTATTAATAAACACCTATTTTTATGACAACTTACATTTTATAGTTTTAAGGGAAATATATTTTTCATGTATAAAAGTATTCTAGAAAATATTTTATTTTTTCATTTCATAATAAATTATAATGAGTAATAAGTAATCAAAAGTAATTTATACTGGGTATTTTTTATCTACATCCAAGAAAATTTAATTGAACATATCAAATAAGTTTCTTAAAATCATTTCTCTCACTGTAGAATCACCTAAATTATCACCAAAACTTTAGACTGTACTCAAAATTTCATTGAACCTTTTGATGAATTTACTTATATTTTAATTATATTTCATGATAAAAAGTTATAGTTTTATATCTAAACCGATATTTTTTATCTCATTATATATTAATACATTCATATATAATTTCAATATTATCATTAATTAATTTTTCTATTTTAATTCCTCTGAATTTAAGAAATTGACTCTCTAAAAGTAATGACAATATAGATTTATAAGAATGTCAATCAATTTCAATGTGTTGTCTATTATCCACTATCATGGAATAACTATCATTACTAGGATAAAATCCGTTAATTGTTTCTAGAAAGACATAAAAATGATAGAATATAAATATAGTAGTTTCATATCTTTACAAATTTGATAATTATTCCCATTAAATATTGAAATATTATTTATTTTTGTTTAATTAAAATGTTTCATTATAATTGATAAGTATTTAGTGAATAAATCTTTGATTATAGTAAAATACTCAAAATAATTCAACATTAAAACACCAGATCATAAATAAAGGGATATAGGCTCTTATACCACTAGTAAAGCCACAATTATGAACAATAAGTGATCATTGGGTATGGGGTGAGTTAGTGATCTGTAATGTTTTTACACTCTATCGAAACAAAATTTACCACCCATTTAAGCATAATTATTTTTCTTGTCTCACAAGTCCAATAACATAAAAATACAATGGGAATAACTAATTTACAAGTTCCATATACGAAAATTGGAATGTCGGTCCCTAGTGTTAATAGAATATAATGACCCACTAGTATCAACCTATATGTGTAAATTACTTGAGATTACATTATAGATTGATTTTGAAGTTTCCAAAATTTGGTTACGTGCATCTCATAAGAATTTCAAAAATACAACCACTTCTAACATTTTATTATTCTTTTCATGAATATTTTTATTTAAAATATGAATGTGTCAATAGTCTATTATCCATTTATACATTCTTTGCCTTTTTAATATTTATATTTTCTCAAATTTCTTCTCTTATAATTTTAATTTATAATTAGAAAACTATTTTAACATATTTTACTTATTTTGTCTTTAATTTTTGTTCTTTATCCTAAAATAAAGTAATTAATAATATTTGTAAGAATTTCATAGAGATTTAGTCTATTTTATTCAATAAATTTCTAAATTATCATGAAATTGTTATAAAATTTTAAAACCCTATGTCAAATTCATGAATTAACTAGATCAGAAACGTTAATAGTTTTAAAATAATCTTAAACCACCCTTTAATCATGGAAACCCCCATTATTTTATAATGGGTAGTCATATTATTCTACCAAAAGAATTAATATATTGAAGAATGGATTAAAAAAGAAACATGATACTTGTTTCAATGAAGGTCGATTCACATAAAATCACCTAATAGATAATCCTTATGGTATTTCAAATGATCCTTATAGATATGACTGTTTTGTTAGCATGATGATCCTTATATAGATAGAAATCATCATTATGAACTCCTAAATCATTCTTATTAAGTTCAGTAGTAATCCATGAAAAGTATATAGGATATTGAAAAACATCAAGGATGATCTTTATAAGTTTTCCAAATTATCCTTATAGACTCTAATAATCATCTTTCAAAATTATAAAATGATTCATACACAAGCATGAATGACCCTTATAGAGTTAAAAAATCATCCTTATATTGGAAATCAATATTATATTTCTCATTGTGTGGATCCTTTTAGAGACGAAGATCATCCTTATAAAAATTTGAAAGATGCTTAAACACTTAAGAAAGATCCTTATGAAGTTTGGATACAATATTAAATAGTTATGATCGATCCTTACACACTCATTAATTTACTTTTTTCCTATGAAACTAATTTGGAAATGACTCTTTTGAAGTCATAATCCTTTATATTTTTAATAAATTTAACAATTTTTCCATTTAGAAGAGAAAATGTATCATATAAATTTTAAATTAATTATAAAAATTTCATTAGAAAACACCACCACTTTTTAAAAAAATCAAAACTTTTATTTAATTCAATAGAGGTCATCCACTAATCTTAAAAAATTCCAACCTTCTTCACCTCACATATTAAATTTTTTAAATTATGTGTGTTTTAATATGATTTATCAGTTGACAGCCAAATCCAATATAATAAACATATCCACTTCAAAAAATTTAAAAATATATTCATTATATAAATTCCACAAACTATTGGACAAACTTCACTCTAAAATAAAAAACATTTGTTATAGTATCAATAAGATCCTTTAAAATTATTAACTTCTTCTAAATCAACTCTTGGTTTCAACAAATAGGGTGTTAATTCATATTTATAATGAGGTTGAAAAGTTTGTTATTTTTGAAAATAGTGTGTTACTTATTAATGATAATATGAGAGAAATAGTGCTTTAGAAAGGTGGATATTGGTTTCATTATCATTCAAGAGGAGTGGATAAAATGGATAAGTGGTGAAGGGAATAAAGATAAACAAATTGATTCCACGAGGATATTTTAATTTAAATATTTTTTCACATAATTATGATGGAATATATCAGAATAGAGTTGGTTATTAGTGAATAATTGACACAATATCTATAATAAGTAGATAAAAGATCATGGATCTTATCTTTTATAGATTTATAACTTGTTTATACGGTGAATATTCGTTGGTATTTTAAAAATAAAATGTTTTAGAAGGGTTATAAAAAATCCCAAAGGTGTATATTATTATAAAAAATCCCTTAATCACTTTTTGGAGTGGTATTTATTAAAAATTATTTTTTTGATGTGTCTTCCTATGGATCCTATAAGAAAATTAGAGGACATGAATGAGGTTTGGAATGAATTACAATAGTTTTATCTAAAGAATAAAATACAAGTTGTGATGAACAATGTTACACCAAGAAGGTATGTCACTAAAAGGGTTGAAAAAGTCATGGAATACTTTTATGATTGTTATATTCATTCTATATTATTAATTTTGAAAGGTAAAATTTGTAATAGTTATTAGAATATATTGGGAAATATTATTACTCATTCCATAAAACCAACGATCACTCTCTAGCCTATCTATGCTAGTTGATCATAATTATAGAGTATATATTTCTAGGGTGGAACATGCAATGGAAGGAGGATGAATGTTTTAGACATTGAGCTTATGGAATGGTCATTCCATGAATGATTTTTTCACACAATTACAGGTATGTCCATTGAAATAAACATTAAATTTCTTATATATTTATATTTCATATAGTGGATAGGACCATACAAAATATTTTATCCTTTTCCAAATTCTAAGAGTAGAAGGATTCACACCATGAAAGTATTTTATAGACCATAAGGGTGATCAAGTGAATTTTAGTGGTACAGTCTATCTAAAGGTAGTTCCAATTATATAGTTACACATATAGGAAGATATATATATATATATATAATATTTGGTGATATTGAATAATAATATTATACTCCATGAAAAGAATGTATGACACTATAATTGAATATAGTAGGATTTTAGTGGTTCTATCTAGATGAGGGTTGTACAAGAATGTTAAGGGTTTAGTAATGTTTAGTTCAATGAATAAAATAAATCTTAGGATCTAAACTATAATTTTTAAGGAATTAGGTAGAAAATATAAATTGGATTTGGTGGATCTAGTTTTTACCTAGATGTTGTGTGATAGTGCTGATTCTCATGTCATGGAAATGTCGAGTTCTCATACCTATTGACTTAAAACAACCTAGTTGTTAGGAAGAATTTTAAAGGAATAAATATAGAAAATTTTATTTTATTTGAAGATGGTATTGGGAAAAAAATCACCACTATTCGGAAGAGTATTAATGATTTTCCAAAATGTAATCATGTTGATTTTCAGAGGATATCAGATATATTTTTCCATAAATTTGATGAAAGAATTTACCATGAAAAAAGGAGAGAAAATATATAGACATTCATATAATAGATATGGAATACCTGACTACTAGAAAAAGGGATGAAAGAATATTGTGGTTGTTTTCTCAGTATACATTCATGTACATCATTTGTGGATGAAAGTGGATATAATTGATTGAACACTTTGTTACAAACTACTCGATATTTGTGAATATCATGGAAAATAACATTCATGGAGTTAGTGAGCTATTAGATTGATTTATAATGCAGAGTCCTCTATTATTTTGATTTTTGTAATCTTGAATGTCTAGTGCAGCGGATTAGTATTGTAAATGATATGTATTACACATTGTGTTTCTGGTGTAAGAAAGATCATCATTGCTTTCTCAATTGAATATCATATATTAGTAGTACTATGAAAAAAGTGATTTTACCCTCTTTTACATATTTATTTCTTCATGTATATTTTGAGGGTGATGATTATACATGACAATGATAGAATGATATCGTTTTCAAGGGGTCATATAAGAATAATCAATAGACATAGATTCACCCACGTTGTTATGGTATTTACCTTGTCTTAATCCAACAATAAAGTTAAAAAAACAAAAAAAATTATAATTTAGTTTACCCACTCGAACCCTAGTTGAAAATAACATAAGAACAATGTACTTGAAAACAAATTATCCTCCATTCGACAAATAAAATAGAATAATATACCATTGAATATGATATATAATATTTAATATAACTATAATTATTTATTATTATTGAATTACAATTATATAATGAAATATCTTAGACAATAAAAAAATAATATATAGTCATGATCATCAAAAATAACTCTACCAAAAATCAAATAATTAAGAAAATATTTCTACATAATATTAATTTATTATTATAAACTCCTCATTTATATAATATTTTAAAATTCATAAAATATATGGTATGAATAACTTTTTATTATGAGGTAAAATAAGTGTAAATCTTCATTTTATAAATATTGAACAATGAATAATCAACCAGTGAACTCCTTTGGTATAACTCATTTAGTAATAAGGATCCATCAAACAAGTAAAAGATAATAAATCTGTAGAAAACATATTTTTAGTGAATCAAATAAGTAACCATCAGTTCAACTCATTCATGAAAAAATAGTTATGTACATGATAAAAATTAATGTCAACTCACCCTTAAACTAATCAAAATAATATAAATATATTCATGGAATTAAATAAAATACATTCAAAGTATTATATTTAAATAGTTACGAACATGTCATTTATACTTGAAATAGATAGTGACACCTAATAGATGACCAAATCATAATACAAAAAAATTGGCATTCCAACATAATAAATAATAAATTTTTACATTTCATATTAGTAAACCTAATGATATGATAGTAACAAAAATGATCAATAAATACTTATAATTAAAATAACTTAAATATATAAGTAGATAAACATTAAATAGAATGCATGTTTTCCAAATTTTGATAAAATAATTCACATAATTATTTGAGTGAATTGAATAATAAATTTGGTAGTTAAATGTGTAGGAAAAATACTGAAACCATTACAAAAGAATAACCCCTATAAAAATTCTACATAGCCTATTGAGAATTTACTATTACTATGATAGATGTTGAAGATGTATTTCCAATAAAGATATAGTCACATGTTCAGTGAACTTTCTGTTATAATTACCATCAATAAATTCATCAATTTTGAAAAGGATAAATGATTTAAGATGTTTATATTTTAATATATTGAGAAGGAACTATATAACATTTAAAATTAATCATCTTGTATCATTTTTTATGAAAAATTAATCAAAATACCAATATTATTCTTATTGAATCAATTTTAACAATTAAAGTCTGGGGTAACTAAGTAATAATATTTTAAAGATGATTTTTTTTCAGTAAATTTTGATAAAGTATTGGAATAGTAGACATTATTAATACCACAAAATTAAATATAATTAAAACTCTAATAATTTATTTTATGGAAATCAATACACAGGTGAAAAAAAGAAACAAAACACATTCTTTTACTCTTCAAACAAGTCAGAAACAAATTCCACAGAATATTTATCTTTTAAAAGTTTTTCAAATTCCATGTTAACCATTATTTAAATTTCATTTTCCATGAATTATGTTTTGGTAATCCTCCCCTTTATTTAAAAAACAAGCTCTCAATTTTATAAATAAACTTTTTATAATATATCATTAATTTTACAATAACTAATGGTTCAAACAGGTTTATCTCTTGTATTGAGATTAGTTATAAAACCTATTTATTCAAATCATATTTTTCAAATAGAACATAATCATAATAGATTGTTATAAATTTTATGTTATTCATCAAAAGCCACATATTTATCATAAATAATCCAATAATTCTCATTATTATAATTAAAATAACATTTTTCTGATTAAAAAGTAGAAATAAGAATGATTATACCTATTTATATGAGACATGAGTTTAATGGCCCTAAAAAAATTTATGTTATTAAGAGAGCTTATTTTGGAATGAATAATCAATTATGATAACATGGATAGACTATTACATTATATAATAACACTACATTTCATGAATTAATATTGACTATAATATCTAGAAATAAGATAAGGATATAAACAAAAAAGAATTATGAAAACACTAATGTAAATAACGTAATCTTGAATTATCTAATAAAGATAAATCCTATTAAAGAAATAGTAAAAATTAATATAAGAGTAGGGATTATAAAAAACATTTTTAATGGAAGTGTATAACCTTGTCAGTGATTTAATGAATGTTTTGGTATGGTAATATTGAAGTATATATATAGTATAAAGGGTATAATGGCCATTAGGATCTGAGCATCACTTTCTCACTAGTCAAATATGATAATTGATCAATATGATCGTTGGTCATTATGACCATTGGAAATTATTATCGTTTGTTAAAATTTAACTGTTAGAATTTTCAAATATATAGTTTAATGGAGAAAAATACAATTAATGCAGAAGGGAGGAACAATTTCTTCAACTACTGGGATCATTCATTTTAATGTCTATTAATCAGAACATGGGTGGGAGTTAGTGTCATAGGGGTTCACCATTTCCCATGCCCACACAGATCTTTTTTTAAAGGCTAGGCTGGAAGGCCTGTTTATTTGAATAAAAAATAGAAGGAGAAAGTTTAGATGAAAAACAAGCACACAAAACCTAAAAATGCATCAACCAATTTTAGAACGGGTGCTCATACAATGAAAAGGGATTATTACACACCTACCTTAAGGATTGAGGCCCCTCCTCCAGGTTTTGGATTTTGTCCATAGACCTTCACCATTATCATCATCATCAGAGTGATTGAAAACAATAACCGCCTTTGTGGATTCATCATTAGCCACACTAGCACTTTCCTTCCCATCATCATCACTATGTGAGGAAATAATTTCAAATGAGTTATGAGTGCTCACTTTTTTTGTCTTTGACATAATTTATTGAGTAGGGGCACTACAATCCCTTGGGTTCAACAGTTCACCACCTACACAAGAGTATTCTCCAATCTTGTTGGAGGAGGTAGTACATGTAAACCCTTCATAATAGTAGAATTTTGTTCCCCGCCTGGAGGTAGTTCCATTGACATTGAGACACCCATAATATAAATGGGGTCCTCCTTCAAAAAAACACAATTTTCTTCCACCCAAGAAATATTTAAATCCTTCCAAATAGAAAATTCAGGTTGCATTCTCCGCCTCTATTTTTCCCACTCTGAGATTGACTTATTTTGGTAAGAATCACCCCTTCCATTTTTCTAGGTATCTCAGTCTTCTCCAAAACTACTCATTGGTGGGATGTATTCTTAGATAAACAATAATTATATGAACTCTTATGTAAGTTATTTACTTAATAAATTTAGATTATATGGTCATGGACATTAGATTGGGTCTAGATTTAGTAGCATAGTGTTCATTTTCAATAGTTGAGGAAGTTTCCATAAAACATGAAACATGTTGACTCTTATGCCTATAAAATTATGTGGTGTAGGACATCTGTTCCATAGGAGGGCTAGTGCTCAAACTTTAAACATGCAGATCTAATGGTGCATGTAGTTCCTTTTTATAAAAAAAATTCAAACCATGCCCCACCTTAGGAGTAGGTATTAGGATACTAGGAACCTTTAGAGTCTTATGTTGTTTTTTCTAGAAGTCTGTTAAAGGTCCAATAACATCATCCTTCATCAGAGATTCCATGGAATTGGATGACAATGACACTTTCTCAGTGCCATTAACTTGAGTAGCTACATTTTTATCTTTGTTTTCATTTTTATTCTTGACCTTGTATTAGGTCACAGTCTCTAACATAGTTTTCCCTATTCTGGATTTATAATTAACAATAATCTTTTGCCTAATTATTTCATCAGAAAATGCATGTTCTAGGAGCTCTATCTCTATCTGACTATTCATAGATTCAGTCTAATTTTCATCTTGCTCTATGCCTCATGTCAGATCATCATTGAATGAGAGACCAACTTTAAGTGAATCAATTTCCTCCGCTAAATTTTCCCAAGGGACATTTGGTCTGTTATTCAATTGATAATTGGGATGTTCATTCTCTTTCATTATGATATATGTGGAGCCAAGAATGGGTCTTTTTCCGTGATCCTTGACCATATTATCAGTATGAGATCCACTCACTATGTGAAAATTTTCAAGGATTAATAATATGTTGGGAGATCCATGTGGAACCTCATTTGTAGCTTTCTTCAAAGATTGAACAACATTACCTTGGTAAAATTTATTACATTCGTTGTTTTTTCAATGAGCCTCATTATGGGCCTTCAACAATAATTTAGTAAATGACTTGTTTGAATGACATTTGGGCCTCGAGGGTCAAATTATATAGAAAACATCATAATAAAAGGCACCTTTTCATACAAAATTCAAAAATTAATTTCATCTTGTATGCTTGATAGAACTACCTTATCAACCATTGAATAACTTAAATCTTTCTTGACTAAAATCTTGGGAAAATGACTATAGCGGGCATTTTCTGTAGCTACATCCATCTGGATTGGAATGCCTATCGCAAATGCGATGTTATATATAATTTCAAAATTCCACAAAACCCAATTTAAACCATAAATATTATTCCATACCTATGAAAAGGCATCCTTAAAGTCATAAGGACTAAAATTAAAATTATATTCATGGATCCTAATGTTTCATGGGTTTAAATTAACAGAACAAAATATCTATGCTTTTCCCTTCAATTTGGAAAAGGGAAACAATAAGTGAAGAAACCCCTCTTCATACTAAAACACACTTAAGTTCATTAAATCAAAAAATAGAAGCTATGTGAGTGACTAAAATCAGATATTTTACAATAATGTGTACAATTAGATAAAGGGACCAAGGAAATAAAAGAGTTCTTTCTAAGATCTAAACGCTGCAAAAATTCTCCTTATAATTTAGATACATGTGTTGTAGTTCCTTTTTGAAAACACATTGAGCAATGTGATTTTCTTGGAATATGAAATGACCAGTCAGAATACCATAAGAAAACCCATTTATATGATTTTCAAAGCTCCATACCTTCTACATGACATTCGAAGATTGAGAAGCGATGAGTTTCCCATAATCATATGAGAAATGATTTAAACCTCTTGGATAGTTTAGATCAGCCCAATCCCCATTGAGGGTCAGAAGTTACTTTTGGTCATCCTCCATCACAGAATCAAACATCCCCATGTAGAGCATTAATTACTAAGTAATTAACATAATCTACTACAAAAGGAGAGTATGTTAGTTGATATCCCCACTAGGTTAATGTTAGATGATCCACCCCATTAATGTACCACCATCAAACACATTACCATTAGTTAATATGTTGGTGTAATAAGTGGTTAAATATTTATAACATATTATTATAGATGTGTAATTTTCTTTTTATAATTTAAATAATGGTTTCTTTTATTATGTTTTCATTATAAATTTACCAAAAAACATACACAAGAATGTAAGATAAAGATGATAAATATATTTTTGGATAGAAATAAAACATAAACTAATTTAATAAAAATATAAAAACTCTTCTGATAAATTTTTTTATTATAAATAAAATTCATTATCATTATATTTTCATATAAAATAATTTTTAAATAAATATAAATAATAATATAATTTTATAATTTCTAATGTAAGTATTCTATGAGTCAGAAAAATATTATGTGATAAAAAATATTTTTTTTCATTAAATAATACTTTGAATTAAAATATTAACCTTATCATATTTAAAAAATTACTTTGATAAAATAAAAATTATTTTTGATATTATTATTCTGAGATTATGTTAGGGTGAAATTTTGAGAATTTTCTTAAATACATTAAATTTTTGTGAATATTAAAACGTTTGTTGTGTATGTTTAGTCTATTTTATAAATTACTATATATATTTTAATGTTTTAATATTTAATATAATATAATCTAGAAAAATATTTTATATTATTAATATATTATATTTAGTGAATTAAAATAAATTTCAAAACCTATAAATATATTTCAAATGACTAAATTAGAAATTATGGATTAAAAACATTATTTTTTGGAAGAATTATTTTACTACAAAAAAATATTATAAATTATTAAATTTCGGCCTTGAAATTATTTATTATGATCTATGTGGATCACATTAGTTATGACATATAAAGGTTATAACCTTATATTTCACCAATTCATTGGGAAAATATTTAATCTCTAGAGATGAAATGTTTTATGATAACATAGTGAACAACCCTTATGATATGTTTTGGGACACCTTTGTATTGAACCTAGTGATATTCTTATAGATGTCACATTTTTATATGTCATCCACATTTCCATGTAATGTATCATGTACATATTATTATTCTCTCATGTTATGCCTTATTTGTTTTCCCATGATGATCTCTCATGTTCTATTTACATTATTTATTCCTTAATGGGTTTTATGATTACCAATTTCTATTGATTCATTTTCACATGAAATCACTTGTATTTAGGTGAACCATTATGGAATTATAACGGATTCTTTCTAGAGGTTCAAATTTAGTTTTTTTATTTTTTAATTATTTATTTCATGTATTATAACCTTATTTTCCCTAATAATGAACCTCAAAAGGTCATTCAAATTTATTAATGTTATATTTTATTATGGAGTTATGATTGAAATAAATTATTAAAAAAGCTTGCCTTTATATTTTGTATAAACGAAAAAATCTAGTTATTTATGTAAATTAGGACTACAAAAACATATTATGAACTCTAGGGATAATTTTAAATATATTAAAAATTCAAACAAAATTGGAGAAGTATAAAATAGAGTGCGTTCAATTAATTAAAATATCAATCTTGATATTATAGGTGGATGTGTCTCTGACCCAATTGTACCTAAGAGTAATAATCCCAAAATGGATTATTAGTTAATAATCTCACCCATCACCTGGTGCAAAAAAATATACATGGATGTGCACTTAGATTGATACTCCCAGGGAAAAGGAATTAGTTAATCCCATGATTTTTTCAAACCATCATAATGGATATATAGATAATGTAATTTTTATATGATTAAACTATATAATCCTATAATAATTCTATTATAAAATTTTGGAGTTAATATTTCCATTAAAATTATTATTTTATGAACTAAAATAGTGACAAATTCATCACTTATATTTTCTTCTTATAGAAAAATTATTTGAATCATAAGGACTCATGTAAATAATGGATGTAGAGGAAAATACAATGGGGACCTTTTTTATATAGTGGGAGGGGATGGTGGTGAAATCCTCATGAGGATTCTGAATCAGTTATCAATAGTTATGAAAAACAACCAAAACCATGTGGAGATTATGTCTTCACTATGGAAAAATCAACTAGAAGTGGAATCCTTTATTATTTATGGACAACTAGTTATTTGTGGAACATTTTCCCTCTGGTCAAAGAATAATGGATTAATACTATAAGAAACATATTTTCTAGTATCCATTATATTGTGAATGTAAAATTCGTTCTGGATGTATATCTTTTGGAGGGAGAATATAAGGACCCAACCTTAAAACATTACATAATCATGAATTAAATGAATAACTCATATTGAGTATCTTTTCAGGTCTAGAGTTTTATATAATTATGCCATAACAATTACGTTACAACTCAAAAATTACAAATTATATACTTCTAATATGATTAAATTTTTTCATAAAATAAAAACTCTTAGAAAAATAATAATTTCTTGTTCCATGTTTTAGACAGAATGAATATTCCTTGATCTCATCCTTGACCCTATTCATCTTTAAGTCATGTGAAAAACATTTCAAAATTTGGGATGAGCATAAAAAGATCAGTAAAGTTTATAAAAAAATAAAGAAAACATTAGTTAATCAATACATAATTAACAAATTATGTTTAAAGTACCTCATGAAATCATTACATTTATGAATAACACATAGTAATCACAAATCATAAAGAAAACATGTGGAATACATAACATACTTATGTTTATTCTTTCACAGCTACATAGGGAGTAACATTTGAAATACCCATCACAGTATATTCCCTAGATATTTTAGGAGAAAAATTCACGTTTACCACTGTCACATTACCCTATGCATTGGAGAGATATCTCAGGCTCACTTGCCCTAGGTTTATCATGGAACCACATGTATACCTAAACAATTCCCAAGAACCATAGCATATTCTTAATACAAAAAAACAAATATAAAGGAATGATGAAATTTAGAAATTTCAATAACAATATATCATTTAAATATATTAACATAAAAACCCATTATAAAAACAATTTTAAATACCAAAATATGTAAATGATTATATGGTATTTATTATTCTATTAAAATCATTACGACTTTCTAAGGAATCCAATGATCAAATAATACTCGCGACAGTGGAAATAGTCGTTGTCAACACTTACGTGTAAAAGAAACATTCATTTTTTCGTTTAGTTAAATGTATCATTGGAAAATATTACCATTGAATGAATTGAATAGTCAAAGGTGCTTATACACTTTATAAATAAAGTCATGAATAAAACAAAATATGCCTTAATGAAAGGAGATTGAGACGGAGTCCCTTACCTCGTGTCTGAGTTGACTTGTTTGTTCTTTAATCTCGAGAATAATAAACTAATGTTAATTTCTACTTTCTTAAGAACCTTTTTCTAGTTTATTATTCTTTTTATATCACTTATTACCATGTTATAAACATTATTTAATTATTTAAGTTAGTAAGAGCTGTTTTGTTGATATTTGGTACATGAGTCAAAAATGATCTTTTTATATTTACAAGTTGTCCATGTGGTCAAAATTCTATTATCTCCAGAATGATATTCATGATTTAGTTATCATATATATCATATAAATATAGTATATATATATATATATATTTATAATAGTACATAACATTTGGAGATAAGAAATGAAATGCACCGTTCATGGAGACGGTAAACCGTACGTATGCATGAACGCAAAATTTATTTATATTTCACATTTTAATGGAATGAAAATGTAATGATACATAGGTATATAATAATTACATTATAATATTATATATAATTTCTTTAGCTCCATCCATTATATGTCTCATGTATGGCATGGATGAGTCATATAACTTTGAGGGGGCGGTAGTCCGCACTTCCTCAAATGAAATTATCGTATTTACCCATTATGGAAACCATAAAGGTAAGATATAAATGAAAAATACAGAAGTATAGATATAATATAAATATAATATATATCATATCAAAAAACATTTCTATCATAATGACCCCCATGAGAGGAGGTAGGAGATAATAGAACAATCATCGTTTCGTGAGGCTTTAGTTCCTCGTACACAGAAACAATATATTCTTTACCAATTTGATGGAGGTGTGTGTAAGTGTAGTTCAAATAATTATCATAAAAACAACCTAGTATATTTATGATACTATTGTTGTTATAAAATAATATAATAAAAATAGTTTAGGAGGTTAGAGAAGTAAAGTAATAGAAAATAACTTAAGGGAAGACATTACCTTTAAATCGGGTAACTCCCTTTGGTTTGAAGCAAAAGGATTTCTTGAAATGCCTTATGCCTAAGGTAAGACTTATAGGTGTAATAGAGGGATATTAAGAGCTTATTTGGGAATCAATTGGATGAGCCAAGTTTCTTGAGAGTTGTGAGAAATGGCTTAGAGGTGAAGGATTTTTATAAGGGGGAGGAAGGGCTCTTTAGGAATGGTTGGAAATATTTATTGATTATATATTTATTTTCAGTTTCTAAAGGTCCAAAACTTATTAATGTCTAATATAAGATAACTCTTGTTCTAAATAAAATAATCTAATAGGAATTGGACTGTTTTGGATATTGTTTTAATTTTTATATTCTTATTTTTTTAAATAATTCATCAATGAGGTAAACACTACATTATTATTGTGTCATAAATAATTTTATTTATTTGATGTTTAAAAATTATAGATAATATACCGTGATGTACCAAATATTTTTATCTTTACAATTAAAATTTATAGTCAAATATATCAATTATATAACCCCACATTAAAATTCTTTTAGAATAACAATACATGTTTATGATATTTTTATTTGTACTATATATAAAAAGTTATTAATGTCATAATCTTACCGAAATGGCTTTCAAAGTCCAAAAAAACACAAAAGGATTATATTGGCCAGACACGACTCATCCAATAATGTCAGTACAAGTGTTATGTAAATTTTATATTCTTATAATATTATTTTTACCTTGAATTACCCTTTTTTACCATTAACCACAGTAAATAAAAGTCAAAAGTTACTATTCACCAATGATTTTTTTCATCTTATTGAACCAAATTTTACTTACTGATAATAACCATGTATGTTCTATTTTCTAAATTCAATTAATAGGATCTGTAAAATTTCATTTAAATGAAAAAGTTGGTTTTCTAACAACTACTCAGTGTTTTCACTATTGATCAAAAATTGAAGGTTTTCAGAAAAATAAAAACAAATCAGCCTAATATATATTTGGGATTAAAAACTCAAAAATTATGTCTATTTTACCAAATTATAAAAATATATGTTTCATTAATTAATTTAAAATTAACTCCCATTGTCAAAACAAAAAGGGTGTTTTTACAAAATAATAAATATCAAAAGATTGACACTTGTTTATGTCCAATTGTAAATTGAAATTACATCCAATGACCAAAATTGGATTAAATAGTAAAAATATAATCTAATTAAACTTTAAAACCAATTAAAAATATAATTTGACTATATAAATAAGTTATATTAAAAGGAAATTTTGAATTAAAATGCTACATTTTTCACTATTCATTAAAAAATGAATTTTACCAGAAAAATACAAACAATTTACCCAAAGTAAATTTTGATGTTCCAATTATAAAGATGTTTTTTATTTTTTCAAACAGAACATATAAAAGTGACTAAAACCATATTTAAAAAGGGTTTTCCATCAAAATGATGTAAATCGACATTTTAATAAATATTAAACTATTTGTGCTTAAAATTAGATTCATTCACATTTTAATCATCTAAAAATTATTGGATAAATGTAAATACATTTAACAAACATGTATAATCATATTATAGTTAGTTCGATTCATTCCCGCCAATATAGTGACTAGGCGTTAACTACCATTTAAAATAACATTATATTATTATTTTTCAGTATGAATCAGCAATGTGTGAAACATTAGTCTTTAGAGAAACCCATTATTTAGTGTCAGGTATGCCATTAAACATAGCATTCCCTTTAAAGTAAAATTAATATTTAATTCATAAATATGGAAATGTATTATTCTTTAATTATCTTGGATGTTAGATCTTTACCCCCTTTTAAAAAATACATCCTCATAATTATTTCTCTACTTATCAAATAAGTTGGGGTATTTATCCCTCATCGCATTTTCGGATTCCCACGTTTTCACTTAAGCCATATGGTTTTTCCACAAAACCATTACATGATGAATTACTTTATTCTGCAATACTTTATCTCTTCGGTCAAGAATCTGGACTGGTTGTTACTTATAATAGATATTCCCTTCCAACTGAACTACCTATGGGCTCGTAACATGATATGGATTTGGCATATACTTTATCAACATTGAAACATGAAAAACATTGTGTACCTGAGATAAAATTGGAGGTAAATCCACTCTGTAGGCAACTGATCCAACTTTCTCTAGGATTTCATTATGTCCAATGAACCTCAGACTCAACTATACCTTCTTACCAAAATACATCACACTTTTCCATGTAGAAACGTTAAGAAAGACATGATAACCTATGTCAAAAGAAAGTTCCATCCTCTAGTTATCCACATATCTATTCGGCATGCTTTGAGCTATTCTCATGTGCTTCTAAATCAGCTGAACCTTTTTTCCATCTCTTCTACGAATTCTAGTCCCATAAACTTCCTTTTATCTACATCATCCCAAAATGATAGAGTTCGAAACTTCTTGCCATATAATGCCTCAAATGGAGCCATCTATATACTAGAATTAAAACTATTATTTTACGAAAATTCATCCAAAGAATGATGTTGGTCCCAAATTCTGAGAAAATCTATTGAGCAAGCACATAACATATCTTTCCAGGTCTGAATTGTTCGTTCTGACTATCTATCTAATTTCGGATGAAAATCTTTACTAAAATTAATTCAGTACCCAACTACTACTGATATACTTTCAAAAAGATAGAAGTAAACATGAGATTATGATTAGATATAATGGAGAGGGGAAATCCATGCAACCTGACTATCTGCTTTATATAAAACCAAGAAATTTGATCTAGAGATAAAGTATCTCAAATAGGAAGGAAATCATCAGATTTAGTCAAGCGATCAACAATAACCCAGATTGCATTATTACCTCAAGATGTATTTGGTAATCCCACAATGAAGTCCATAGATATATTTTCCCATTTCCACTCTAGAACCAGTAAAGTCTGAAAAATCCCTTTCGGTAACTACCGCTCTATTTTAACTATTGAGAAGCCATACACTTCACTATAAGGTCAGCAATATCTCATTTCATTCTATCCCACCAGTAATACATCTGAAGATATTTATATATCTTAGTACTACCATGATGAACAAAAAATAGAGAAATATGAGCTTCACATAATAACTCTTTCTTTAACAATGAATCACAAGGCACACATACTCTCTAAAAAAACCTCAAAACACAATCATTATCAATGTTAAAATCAGGCAACATGCCCTTCTAAACAAAATCTACCTTTTTCCACATCTCACTATCTCCCTTCTGCGCTTTCTTAATTCAGTCTAATAGAGATGATTCCACAGACACCTGAAACAAAAAAAGAAGAATTTCTTACTCCAAAAACTTCTATACCCATGTTTATCAAGTCTTTAATCAACGGATCTTGTTCCATGTGTAACAAGGATAATGTAACATTACTTTTTCATCTCAAAGCATCAGCCACTTTATTTTCCTTTCTTGGATGGTAATGAGTTCTGAAATCACAATCCTGGATTAAATAAAACCATATCCTCTATCTCATGCTTAATTCTTTATGAGTCAGTATATAATTTAAACATTTATGGTCAGTATATATTTCAAATCTTACTCCATATAGATGATGCCGTAAAAATTTTAAATCAAAAACAACATCATCAATTTACAAATCATTTGTATGGTAATTTAATTCATGATGATTCAACTGACGTGAAGCATAAGAAATTACCTGATCATTCATCATAAAGACACATCCTAGTACTTTCAACAAAGAAACACTATAGATAACAAACTCTCCATTTATGGAAGGCAGTGACAAAGCTGGAGCATTCACCAATCTTATTTTCAATTCCTGAAAACAATTATCACATTCTTTTGTCCAAATGATCTTAACAACTTTTCGAGTTAACTTACTCATTGGGCTAGATAACCATGAGAAACATTCAACAAACCTTGGTAATAACCTTATAAACCAATAAGACTATAGATCTCAGTTATATTTGTGGATTTTGGTCATTATTCAACAACTTTTTTTTGTCAGATCAATAGTTATCATTTTTTGAAACAATGTGTCCAAGGAAAGAAATTAGTTGATACTAAAACCCACACTTTCTGAATTTTCTATACAATTTTTTATCTTTTAGGGTTTTCAAGACAACCCTTAAATTACTTTAATATTCTTATTTACTTTTGGAATAAACCAAAATATCATTAATGAACACAATCACAAACTTATCCAAGAACTTAAGGAAAATTCTATTCATAAGATCCCTAAATATAGCAGGTGCATTGGTCTACAAAAAAGGCATAACTACAAATTAATAATTTCCATATCTATTACAAAACACAGTCTTTAGAATGAATTCTTCCTTTACTTTCAACTAATTGTACCCCGACCTCAAATAAATCATCAAAATTACTGATCTCCCTAGGGATAATCAAACAAATCATCGATACGAGGAAAATTATACTTGTTCTTAATAGTGATGTTATTAAATACTCTATAATCAATGTAAATTCTCACTGAACCATCTTCCTTTTTGACGAAAAAGATAGGAGCACCCCATGGTGATGTGCAAGTTTTAATGAAACCATTATCTAATAACTCATCCAATTGATTTATTAACTCAAAAAAATCAATTTTATCCATTCTATAAGGTGGTTTTGAAAATGGTTTAGCATCAGGAACTAAGTCAAAAGTAAATTAAGCATTCCAATCAAGTATGCGACCAAAAAATTCATCAGAAAAAACATCAAGGTACTCATTTACCACTAGAAAATCATTAATCTAAACAGTTACTTTGTTTTCAACAATATGTGCCAGGTAATATTACTTTCCATATTTTACTAGTTTCTCAGCTTCCTGATATGTTATGAAAAGTAAGGGTTCATTCTTGTACAAAAAATGAAATTATTTCTGAATACAAACCTCTTTAGCTATGAAATAAATCTTAGCATGATAAAATTAATGCCAATCCATACCCAATATAACATCAAACTCTACTAGTGAAAAAACAATAAGGTTTGAAGGTATATTCTTTCCCCACACAAGGACAGGAAGGTTCTTAAAATTTCTTTTTGTCTCAACATTTTCCTTCAGTGCTTTTACCATAAGTATAGGATTCATATATTGCGATGGAATTCCCAATTTATATGAAAACTTCTCATAAATTAATGAATGTGTAGACCCCGAATCAAATAAAACATTAGCATAATATGAACAAACAAACAGTGTACCGGATACAACTTCATTTAATGGCCCAATATCTGATGAAGTAGTTGCAAAGGATTTTGCCACCCCTTTCTGCTTGTAGTCTGATTGCTTTCCATAAGTTGAGTTCTTCAGTGGACAGTCATTTCCATAATGACCCATTTCATTTCACTTAAAACATTTTACATAATGTAAATCATATTTTTTCTTTCCATTACCCCAAACATTTTCAGTGAAATTACGAGCCTTATTCCCCATTTTACCACATCGATAGTAGTTACCAAAATTCAAAAGAAATTCCTGAACATGCTTTTTACAGTAATTTTCAGAAACTGTAAACATAAGTTTCTTACAATCAAACATTTTTGAAGAGTTACTCCCTTTCATATTCCACCTCGAACTATTATTCTGTTGTTTTTCAAAGAACAACAGATCATCAGAAAACTCCATTTCCACCTTCTCCGCACATTGAACGTGTTTTTAATTACTTTTGAACCCCCAATAATCTAAATCCCTTAGATAATTTGGCTTTAATCCTGAGTAAAAACGTTTGATTTTAATATCAATATCTCGTATGAAGTTTGGAGCATACCTTTCCTGTCGAGTGAATTTTTCTTCATAAGTATCCACTGAGTCATATTCCTGCCTCAATTCCATGAATATTTTTTCCATACTAAGATGAACCACCTTAAGAAAAAATTTCTCAATAAACATACCTTTGAATTAATCCCAATCAAGAGAAACAATCTCCTCACTGTACCAGATATTTTCCACCATCGACCACCACTGAACATCTTCACCTCCAAAATTTTAAACAATTAGTCTAACATTTTGATGTTCTGAACAACCCATTACATCAAAAATATTTCCCAGTTCTTTAATCCACCCTTATGCTAGTACATGATCAGATGATTATATGAATGACATGTGATGTTGCCTCATGAAATGCTCCACTAATAACATGTTCCTCTGTGGTTGATCTGGATGATCTCATGCATGGATACCACCACCATTTATAGCGTGAATCAATTGTTCCATCACTACAACAAACTGTTCTTTTCTGATTCCGAATATATTAGGTTGCTGATTTGGATGGTTGTCGTCCTCCTAATGTCATCCCACCAAAGCTTCCAAGTTTCCTCTGCCGAAAACCATTCTGAACACGACAATATCTTAAGTGAATTAACATGGTAATCTGTAAATGCTATATCATTTCAATATTAACATAAGTTAATTTATGGATATTAATTTAACAATATACTAACTCCTAATGTGGTTTAAACCGACTTATGATACCAATTATAAGGATTGAGCCTTAAAACATGACATAATCATGAATTAAATGAATAATTCACATTGAGGATCTTCTCCGGTTTAGAGTTTTAGAGAATTAGGCCCTAACTATTACATTTCATCTCATAAGTTAAAAATTAGACACTTTTACTCAGTTTCCATTTTTTTCCTAAAATTAAAACTCTTACAAAAATAGTCATGTCTAGTTCCATGTTTTAGACAGCATGACTTTTCCTACTTCCCATCCTATACCCTATTCATCTTTATGTCATTTGAAAAAAAAATTCAAAACATGTGATGAGCATAAAAAGCTCATTAAGGGTTATAAATCAATGAATGAAAACATTAGTTCATCAATACATACATAACATAAGATATTTAACATACCTCAAGAAATAATAAGATTTATGAATAACACATAATAATCACAAATCATAAAGGTAACTTGTTGCATCCATGATATACTTACATTTTAACTTTCACAGCTATGTACGAATTAACATTTGGAATACCCATCACAATATATTCCCTAAATCTCTTAGGAGAAACATTTACATTCACATATGTCACATTACCCAATGCATTGGAGAGCTTTCTCGGGCTCACCTGCCATAGGTTTATCATGGAACCCCCGTATACGTAAACAATTCCGAAGAACCATAAAATATTCATAACACATAAAATAAATATAATCGAATGATAAAATTTCCACATTTAAATCACAATATATCATTTAAATAAATTGACAAAACAAATCCATTGTCAAAACGATTTTCAATCCCTAAATATGAAAAATATTACTTGTTATTTATTTACCTTTTAAAAACATTACATCTTGTTATGGAAGCCAAAAATCAAATAATACTTGCGGTGGCGGAAACAGTCATTGTCATCGCTTACATTTAAAAGAAACATTATTTTTTTCATTTGTCAAAAAGCATCGTAGCAAATGATTCACTTTTAATTGAATGAAAATTTATAGGTGTTTATACACCATATAAATAATGTCGTGTATAAAACAAAATATGCCTAAATGAAAGAAGATTGAGGCAATGTCCCTTACCTCATTTCTGGCTTGACTTGTTGATTCTTTAATCTCTTGAATAATAATGTAAAGTTAATTTATACTTTCTTAATAACTTTTTTCAATTTTATTATTTCTTTTATATCACTTATTACCATGTTATAAATATTATGTAATCATTTAATTTAACAGCGGTCGTTTTGTTGATATTTGGTACTTGAGTCAAAAATGATCTTCTTATATTTTAAAGTTGTACATGTGGTCAAAATTCCATTATCTCCAGAATTATAATCATGATTTTGATATCATATATACCATATATATCCAGTATATATATGTATTTATAATAGTACATAACATTTGGAGATAATAAATGAAATACACCATTCATGGAGACGGTAAGTCGTACGCACACATGAACGCTCATTTCATTTATATTTCATATTTTAATAGAATCAAAACATAAATATACAAAGTTATATTATAAATAAAGTATAATATCATATATAATATCATTAAATTCATCATTTATACATCCCATGTCTGGCATGAATGAGTCATATCACTTTGAGGGGGTGGTAGTCCGCACTTCCTCAAATAAAATTATCGTATTTACCCATTATGGAAACCCTAAAGGTATGATATAAATGAAAAATAGATAAGTATAGAGACAATATAATCATAATATATATCACATATATATATATTTTTCCATCATAATGGCCACCATGAGAGGCAGTAGGATATAACCTAACAATCATTGTTTCGTGAGGCCTTAGTTCGCCATCCACAGAAACAGTATGTTCTTTATCGATTAGATAGAGGTGTGTGTAAGTGTAGTTAGAAAAATTCTCATAAGGACAATGTAGTATATTGAGGATACTGGTGTTGTTATAAAATAAAGGAATAAAATTTGTTTAGGGGGTTGGAGACGTAATGTAAAAGAAAATAACTTAAGAGAAGACGTTACCTATAAATCGAGTAACTCCCTTTGGTTTGAACAAAAAGGATTTCTTGAAGTTCCTTCTACCTAAGGTAAAGATTTTAAGTATAAGATAGGGATATTGAGAGATTATTTGGTAGGATATTGGACAAGACAAGTGGATTGAGATGTGTGAGTAATGAGTTATTGGTGAGGGCTTTTTATAAGGGGTAGGAGGGGCTATTTAGGAATGTTTGAAACTACTATTTTATTATATAATTATTTTTGGTTTCTAAAGGTCCAAAACCATTTAAAGTATAAGATAAGATGAATCTTTTTAGAAATAAAATCATCCAATAGTAATTGAAATGGTTTTGGATATTGTTTTATTTTTTACAATCTTATTTATTTAAATCATTCACTAAGGAGGTAAACACTATATAATTATTATGTCATAATTTTATTATTTTTTTGATATCTAAAAATTATAAATAGAATAACATGATGTAGGAAATATTTTTACCTCTATAATCAATATTTATAGTAAAATATATCAATTATATAACCCCAAATTAATTTTTTTTCAAAACAATACATGTTTATGATATTTGTATTTTTACTTTAAATAAAAAGTTATCAATGTCATTATCTTACCCAAATGGATTTCCAAGGCCAAAGATCTCACAAAAGGATTTTATCGGTTTTCCATGACACATCCAATAAGATTAGGACAATTTTTAAGGTAATTTTATTTTATTACAATATTATTTCTACCTTAAATTACCCTATTTACCTTTAACTGCAACAAATAAAAGTCATATGTTATTATTCAGCAAAAATTATTTTTATCTTATTGAACCAATTTTTACTTTCTTATAACATCAATGTCTATTGGATGTTTTAAATTCTATTCACAGAAGCTGTAAAATTTCATTTAAATGAAAAAGTTGGGTTTTTACTACTACTTAGTGCTTTCACTATTCATCAAAATTTGATGGTTTTCAGAAAAATACCAAAAATTATTCCCAATATATATTTGATATTATGAAATCAATTTTTTTTTCCATTTACCAATTTAAAAAAACATAAGTTTCATTAATTAATTAAAAATCAATTCCCATTGTTAAAACAAAAAAGTGAGTTTTTAAGAAATAATAACAACCATAAGATTGACACTTGTTTATGTCCAATTTCAAAGTGAAGTTAAGTCCAATGACCAAAATTGCATTAAATGGTAAAAATTTAAACTAATTAAACATTAAAACCAATTATAAATATAGTATAAACATATAAATAAATTATATTAAAATGAAATTTTGAATTAAAATATAGTGTTTCTCACTATTCATTAAAAATGAATTTTATCCAAAAAATACCAAAAATTTACCCAAAGTAAATTTTTATTTTCTGATTCTAAATAATAATATTATTTTGTCAAATAAAACATATAAAAGTGACCAAAACTAGATTCAATGAGGTTTCTCCATCAAAAGGTAGTAAATCAACCTTTTAAAAAATATTAGACTATTTGTGCTTAAATTAGATTCATTCACATTTTAAGCATCTATATTTTATTGGATAAATGTAAAAAAATTTAACAAACATGTATAATAATATTTTAGTCAGTTTTATTCATTCCATACAGTACAAAGTCTATGCGTCAACTACCATATAAAATTATATTATATTATTATTTTTCAATGTGACTCAGCATTGTGTGCAATATAAGACATTGGAGAAACCCATTGTTATAGGTCAGGTATGCCATCAAAATTAGCCTATACTTTAAAGTAAAATTAATATTTACTTTAAAAATATGAAAATATATTATTCTTTATTTACATGGGATGTTACAAAGAAGCTGATTTGTAAGCGATAGTGATACAGAACACATGGATTTAGGAAAGGTTGAAGCTACAGAATATGAACACTTTAAAAAGATATTTTTCAAAAAGTATTTTCCTCACAACCTCCAAACAAGGATAGAGAGATGATTCCATGATTTTCATAAAAGGGATGTTAAATTATTAAGGAATTATGAGATGGACCACACAAGGATATCACATTATTCTTGAATATTTTCCCTAATTATTATAGGAATATCTATTGATTATTCGGTGAACTATGACCTCATATATGAAAATCATTAGAAATCCAAGACTTTGGGAGTTACAATGAGATATAATGATGTTCTGGCTATATTTAAAAGGATTTAAAAGATTCATAGTGGACTCTTGGACATAATGACATGATGATAATTATAGATAATGTATTTGGAATAAATTTGGACTATCAAAGGGGATTAAAGATGGTAAAATATTCAATGTGCAATAAATAACGAAGATATTTTCATATCACTCAAAATAATCTTGGGTATATGAAGCCTCAACATATAAATACTAATAATAATGAAAATATGGTGAGTAAACAATTCAACAAGTTTGGGAATGATCGAAATTTCTCAAATCAATGTTTAAATCGGAAGATAATGGAGAGAATTAACCATAAACCCTATAGAAGACCAAGGGATAAATATTGTACTTTTTAAATCATAATAGCTGATGTCGAGGTTGAAAACTTTTGTGTGGAAGGTAATATCATCATGCACTTCATGTTAAGAATTAAATTGTTTAATCCTAGTTCTAAAAATTCTTTATTCCATTCAATTTTACTTGTAACATATAGATAAACCATGAACATGTAGTTACACAGATTTTTGTTAAAACAATTAGAGGAACTATTCATTCATAAAAGGCAAATAGGGATTTCTGATTATAATTTGTAATGTACAATCTCTTATCAAACCCATTGGTCATTCTAGTTGTGGGATTTCACATAATAAATGGGATAAATTAGTACTCAAAGAATAATTAGAGGATAAATTATAAACGTTATGAAATTTATGTGTTCTTGAAGGGTATATCTAATATTTTCTTCAAAAACGAGATATCATAGCATAAGTATTTTTAAGAACCACCTCTTATTTCCTTAATTTTGGAAAATATTTATGATGAAGAAGAAGAAAAATAATTTACAAATATAGGATATGTACAAATTGTTTAAGGAAGAAATGATGTATTTCTAGAAGTGTTTCATGGTCCTACACTAGAAAGGGAGGTAGAGTTATCAATTGAACTTATAAATTGATCCAAACCAATATAGAATTCCCCATATAAAGCGGAATATATGCACCTAGATTAATTATATAAGAAACATAAGTATATTATGTATAAGGGTTTTATTCTACCATGTGTTTTTTATAGGGGAGAAAAAGTTCTCTTTATATGGAATAAGGATAGATCAATGTGGCTATAAATTTATTATAGATAACTTAGTGGGATCATAATGAATAAAAAATTCCTCCTTCCATTGACTGATGATTTGTTTGACCAACTTCATGGGTTTCAATTATTCTCTACTATTGACCTTTGATTAGGGTATCAATAGCCAAGGGTGGTAAAAGAATATATCTTAAAGACCACCTTACAAACAATATATAAACATAATATGTTTGTTTTTATGCCATTTTCCATGAATAATTCTTGTTCCTACAAAATTTTTTGATTAATATATTCTTTAGGGTCTTCCATTATTATTTTTATATAATTTAATAACAATATATATATATATAATCTATAATTCATCAAGATTAAGAGGATCATCTATGAGTCATTTTACCAACTTTGAGGAATGAGACAGCTTTTGGTAAATTAAAAAAATGTATATTTTCCTTACAAAATTTCAAATTTATTTAGACACATCATGACCATTAATGGAAATATAGTGGATCCAGAAAGTAGAATGGTTGTAGAGGAGTGTCCAAATCCTAAAATATTATTTGAGATTCATAGTTTATTTGATCAAGAAGGTTAATATAAAACGATTTTGAAAATAAATTTTATTACTTTCTAATCCAATAACCATGTTAAATTGAAAGTGTCAATAGAATATCTAGATAAAAGATTATAATGGAAGTTTCCATGAACTATATAAGTGGTTTGTTTGTGAACATGTACTTACTTTACCCACAAATGTGGAAGTATATGTCACTTAAAGTGATTCATATTTAATGTGTCTTGGTTGTGTACTCATTGAATATAAAAAGTGAATTACTATGTATTGTAATAGCTAAATACTCATGAATAAAATCATCATATACATGAATTTAATTTAATCGTATTTATCTTCAAATTTATAATATGAAGACACTGTCTTTATGTGTGTAGTCAAAATATATACATCAACCACTACAGTCTAAAGTATATTTTCAATGAAATGTAAATTATCATTAGAAAAAAGATATGGGATGATCTTCTTAAGGAATATTATTTTTCTATCCTTTATCACCCGGGTAATGAAAATTTATTTTTTAATGTGTTTATTAGGAAAGAACATAGAGTTCATTAAATTATTAGGATTTGTGGGGAATAATTAATCTAGGGCTTGGTAAGGATGAACATGGATTTCCTAATGGAAGGGAAAACATAAATATTATCCCAAATTATTTCCCAAACATCACTAATGTGGAATACTATGAATTCACAAAGAGATGCCCCTAATTTAAAAAAGAAGATATATTTTGTGAAACTGGGATGAATTCTCAATTCAATGTTGATTAAGAGATAGTACAGAGGTTTCAAAATCGATATTGTGTCCTGTATGGTACAAAGGTAAAGAATGAAATATTGATGAATATCACAAGTATATATTCCTATTACATCATATAATTAATTTTTTTATAATGATATCTGAGAAAATTATTAGTGGTACAACATGGAATGAGAAATTGATGATTATAATTTAATGTATTTGGTATTTCGTTGAGTAAATTCTATGAAATAACTATTGAAAAGTGTACTACAACCACTACCCATAAAATTATGGAAGTGGGAAAAAATCACTAATAACACCTTAACTAGACTTCCAAATTCATGAGAGGGAAAATATTTCATATTGGTAATCATTGATAAGTTAACAATGTCTTTCCATTTTTATGCTATACATGAATATTTCTCCCTTGAATTATTTATTTCCCACTATATGAAATAATTTTTGATATTTCAAGGGAAACCACTATCAACTATTTCATAAATTGATCCATTATTTACATCTATGTTCTATAGGATCCTTCAAATGTAAATGAATACCGATGTAATATTTATCACAAACAATATTCCTCAAAGGGATGATAATTGTTAAAGGAATATTCGTAAATTGGAATACTGGTTATGGTCTAGATCACTTTCTTTTTTATGGGGTTGGTATTAACATCTTCCACATATTATATTATTCTATAAAAATAGTTTTTAGTCGAGTATTCAAATGGATCCATATTAAGCACTTTGTAGGATGATTTGTAGAACTCTAACATGTTTTGATTATTTTAGATAAGGAAACTATTAGGACAATACATATTGAAATAATCTGGAGAATATTAAAGAGATCTAAAATAAAAATCATAGTTATGTATAGTTAAAAAAACATTTATGATGAAAATGAAAAGTATGGACATATATTTTCATGTAAAGGATCATTTATTCGTCAAAAATAATATCAAGGAAAGGAGTCGTAAGGTTCAGAAAGAATGTTGAATAGAGTCCAAGGTATAAAAGAAAATTTCAGATTTTGGAGAATGTTTGAACAATTTCATATCATGTAACACTACGTCAAATTTATTCTAATTCCATAAAAATCATCCACATATCCCTGTTAGAAATATTTATGTTAGACCCAACACATATACTAGAAAAAATGGTATGAAATTGGCATCCAACCTTTTATATTCTGAAAAAATGATCCATATTCTTGATGAAAGGGAAAAATTGAAAAGGAACATGACAACATGACTCAAGAAAGTGTTTTATAGAAAGAAAGAGTTCAAAGAAGAAAATTTGGTTCATGAAGAAGTAATGAAGGAGAAATACCCCCAATTTGTTTTGATGTAGAAAAAAATGATGGGGATGAAATTTCATCAGGGGCCGATTGTAACGACTTGAAAAATTACTTTTTTATTTAGAAGTTTAATTATTTTATGATTGAGTTTTTTATTTTGAGAACATAATAATACTATTACATCACAAAAGAATATTACATATCATGAATTAATATTTAAAATATATTATATAAACAATATATGAAGATAAGTAAAAAAGAATAATTCACATAATAATATTGACACCATAGGATTGAATTCTATAATTAAGATCACTCATAGTATAAATATAGTAAAAATATATAGAAGAGTTTGGAATATTATATACATTATCTAGGGAAGTGTATAAATATTATAAGAGAAGTAATAAATATTGAGGTATGAGAATAACAGAGAATATAAATGTATAAATGGTAACATGGTCCCTATGATGTAATATTTTACCTAACCATTTGTAAATATAATCTTTGTTAAATATAACCAAAGGGAATTATGACCATTGTTATTAATGTTACTATTGATTTTTTTTTATTTAATGGTTAATGAAAAAATATAATTGATTCCGAATGGAGAAATGATGGCTTCAACCTATTGGATTATTTCATTTGAAGAAATTTTTTGAACATGGAAGGTATTTTTGTCATTGTGGTTCACCATGAATTGAAAACAACTAGATCTTCAACAGGTAATGTTCAAGAAAAATATACTATGGTAGAAGTTAAAGTTAGTAAAGATCAAACCACAATTTCAATGTTAGATGAAGCACCCCCAAAATTTACCACTATCACACAACAAACACTTTTGGGAGTATGTTGATTTATTAAGGGGTTACATATCTAGGTCTCAATATTATAAAGGTGTAATTTTATTTTTACAAATGAAATAATCATTTCTTTAATCCCACATTCATTATTATTTTAATTAATAAAAAAAGAATTGTAAGATGAATGTGAAAAATAGATTTTTTTGATTAAAAGATAATTTAATTGTATTTTCAAAAGATATATAAAATTTTATGATAAATTATGGTATTCTGAATAAAATTATTTTCAATATTTAATCTAATATAAAAAAAATATTTAAATGTAAACGATAATAAAACTGTACAATGTGCGTGTTAGATTTTATAAGTGTTAAAAAGATGATTATGGAGTAAAAACTATTCTTTTCAATAAATAAATATTTTTATAAAATAATTTTGGTAAAATAGAAATTATATTTTAAATCATAACATTAAAATTAGGATTCTGTGAATGATTAATAATTCTCTAAAATACATTGTTTTTTAGTGAATTATAAAAATATTGTTTTGTGTTTTCGGTACGTTTTATGAATTAATAAATAGATATTAAGTATTTGATAATTAATAAAATATAATATAATATGAAAAATAATTTATTTAATTTATATAATTCATTTTAGAAATTAAAATAAACTTTAAATAATATAAATAACCTTTTATTGTCTAAAATGAAAATTTACTTTTTTAAAACCTAATTTTATCAAAACAATATTTTACTATTTGATAAGAAATTCAAAATATTGAATTTTAGTTGTGAATATAAAATATATATAAACTATACTTATTTATTATATAAATAATGATAAAAAATGATGTGTAATCCATTGGTTTTCCTGTTTCCAAAACCTAGATTTTCAAGTAGTATATTTACAAATTAAGAAACAATTCTTCCAAATTTTATATAAATAACCACATATCAACACATTTTTATTCACTCCTAAGTATATAGGAATGACAATTCTATCATTTTCTAGATATATAGACTTCTCATGGAGTTTCTATGGTTCTAATAAACTCTTCTGTTACATTAAAAAGTTATCTTGCAAGGTAAGAAATTTTCTTCCTCTTCTTTTTATCTAGGTCCTTAATTTATAGTTAGTCTTATAATTTCAAATTTATTTTGTTACCATTTACTAATAATAATTCCAAAACTATTGAAATATTTTTATATTATTCATATTATTAAATTTCAACTCCTTAAACACATTACATAAACCACTTTGTATACCTGTTATGTTGCTGAAATCATCCATTGATTTTCCATGCCCTTAATTTTATGTTATCACTACCCAAATATATTCTAATTAAAATTCATTTAAATATAAATTAATATAATTATACATTTTTTGGGTATTTAAATTGATGAAACCTAAATTTCCTTATAATGGGATGAAAATGAAGAAATAGTCATGTATTTAGTAACTTCTGTACTCAATGATTTTACAGGATGCTCATTAATTATTCGATATGGGTTATTGATGAAATAATGTATCATGATTGATATGGATCAAAATAATTAGGAAATATTATGGGTGTTATATTATGTATATTTAATTAATTTTGAAAATAATTAATCTCTTTAGACTCATTGTATTCTGATACCTTGGAGAATAACTTTGGTAATTTTTTTTAAACATGGTATTACACTATAGTCATATGGATTTGAATGCCTCATTTATATGTTTTTGAAACATTTAGATAATATTTTTCAAACCATTATATTTTAAAATAATAATATTAGGTTCAATAGTTTATATATAATTTGACACTGAGTTTATGTTAAAATATTAAGCCTCTATAAATAAGGTTTGATGGGTGGGCTATCCCCTTGGGGGGTATGGCCTCACTTTCTGGCATGTGTGTGTGGTGTGTGTGTATAAAAGTAATTGTACCCCCAAGAACCAAATATAAATATAAATATATATATATGATATATTTATTTGTAATAAATTAATTCTATGAGATATAATTTGACACACGCAACACCATGTTCAAAAAAAACAAAATACTCCATTAAAATACTATGATTTAAAACCTTACTATTATAACCTTGATAATAAATTGGTGGATTTGAATATTAATAAATAAATTATGAAAATTATTTAAAAAAAAATTAATATATGAATTCATCGGTTATATATTTATTAGATATAAATTAAAAATAATTTTGAAGAAAAAGAAATGTTTTTTGAAAAATTGTATTTTTCTAAAAGGAAGTTTAGTTTTGATTTGTTCACATAATTTAAAATTAAATTTTTTTGGTTTTATAATTTTTATATTAAAATATATTTTTCATTTCTGAAATCTAAATTTCAAAATTATTTATGGGTGAATTTTAGATAATTTTTTGAAAAGATTGTTTTTTATGAATAGTAAAAAATAACGATTTTTAATGAAAAATGCCTTATATTTATAATTATTAAAAATAAATAAATTATTTTTTAATTGAATTTAATGTGAAATTAGTTAATATATATCAACTTATCAAATTTAGTTCATTGGAAAAAATTTAATATTGAATTTTTATATTAAAACATTCTATACTTATTTGAATATTCTCTTTGGAAACCCACTTTTTCACCGTGTGGGTGGGTGTAATGTTAAATTATATAATGAAACTTCTCAATAATGATTTTGTGAAAAAAGATTCCATATTTTGAATCATATTAATTTATATTATCTGAAAAGTTATAATTAATTTTTGACCATTATGAATAGTAATATCATAAGAAATTTATTATCATCGTTAAGGTAAAAACTGATTTTTCAAGGATTAAACTAAAATGATAAGGGTTAAAAATATCCATCAACATCTCCAAAAAATATTTTAGGTCTATATATAGAAATTATAACCTCTAAGGTTCTATATTTAACCATGTTTATGCCTTATTAATGATAAATATGTGGATGTAATTGAATATTTTGAAAAATTCCATGTGCGTCCTCTCCCCACTTATAAATGGTCACCCCTATTCCCTCATCTTTGCACATCCAATGACTTTTGGGTTGGAAAATAACTACATTAATAAATTCATTAATAACATAACAATATCATATATCCCTTGGTTTTATCATAAATCAAACATAGTAATACCTTTGGGGAAAACCTAAAGAAGTTGTCTAAAGAACAGGTAACATTCTAAAACAATCTTTTTTATTTTGTTTCTACATCCAAATGCATTGAATATTATTAAAAACTATAATATAATTACATCAATATGTAACATATACTGATATTATACTACTTTATATTCATAATCTATATCCTTCTCCTCTTCAATTAGTTTCTAAATGAAATTATTGAACGTGTTTACGACGAACTACAGCCATGGGAACCGATGAAACTCTTTTTCAATCACAACCATTTAAGGATGGATATAATTAAGAATTTAAATAATTTTTAATATTTTTATGATATTATTATTCATTTTTAATTATAATATAACATATACCTTTTTTATTTCCATGTCATTTAAATTACGATATCGTCGCTCCTGTGTACGACAGACTGCAACCTTAGAAAGCAATGTAATTAGTTTTTAACTTACTAAATAAATATAATGCAATAAAGATACATTTAATGAATATATTTGATATATATATGACATGAAATAGATTATTTAAAATTAATATATAACCTAATTTCTTACCCTTTCACACTTGATGGCGATGATAATATCAATCATGCATACAAATGACCTACTATATCCACGTTGCAATGTGATCTATTATCCATATTATAATTTAACTAGTGATTCAAAAATTATTTCTACTGAAAAAAATTATATCTTCATCGTTAAAATAATTTTGGAGATTATTTATCTATATGATATACAAACGAAACATAACTCCTATGACAAAACATGTATGAGAAAACAATTAAATTACCCTCAAATCAATGAAAGAAATTAAAAACGGCTATCAAATAGGTGAAAAAATGTTATAAGAGGATCATATATGATATTTTAAAATCAATATTATACATGTATAAATTAATAACAAGAAAAAAACCATGATACTATGTGTCAAATAATGTTCAACCAAAAGGAAGCGTGTGGTAAGGGACTTCATATCAATTTCCATTCAATAATTAGTATTTTATTGTTGTGCACCTAATTTATTTTTAATGGTGTAAATACAACAAATTTTAAATATAATATCTTGAATAATGTATAATTCATGTTATTTTAGGTTTTAACTTGAATTATTTCATCCAATGTTATTTTAATTAAACAATTTCAAGTTATAATGGACTTTATCCTGATTTCCCTGAATTGGGGTATATTATAATGTCATGCTTACAATTTATTTTATATAGTGTATATTCTTACACTTTTACATGTAATATCATGATTCCATAATAATTTATTTTATTTTATGTTTCAATTTTAATTTTTTCATTCAATAGGATTTGAATTATGAGTTCCCAAATAGTAAATAATTTCATTACACAATTTATTTGCATTGGGATATATTAGTTATTATTGGTATTTTATATTCAAGGATTATGTGTGTATTTAATATTTAATATATTATGTTTTATATAAAATTTTTTATGTGGATTTAAATTTTGTTCACAAAATAAATTCCTTGGTTAATTCTAACATAAAGGTTATGATCTTTGTATGCATTTATTTCACAATATCATTTTAATCGAGATTATTTATGATTGAAGTTAAATTGATTGAAATTATATTATAATTATATAATAAAACCCAATAATTATATTCTATTTAATTTAGTCGAGATTTTTTCAAGTAATATTACCATATTCCCACTCTTTCATACTTATTTAACTAACAAATTGTTTTTAATAAAATATGACTTTTCTCCTCTGTTCGATCGAAAATCCCTTTTCTTCTTAAACAATGGTTTCCAAAAATGTTTTCAAAAATGACATTAAAATTAAATAAAAATATTCATTAAAGATATTTTATGAATTTTTTACTTATTACGAAAAAATGTGGATATTAATGTCTAGTTATTGAAAAGGTTAGTTTCTCTTTTACAAAATATGTGAAAGGAATCATAGTTTTAATGTGTATGACATTTACAAAATTTTATGGATTCATGACCAATCATTATTTTAAATAATCATTTATAAGCATCAATGTTTATTTTCAAATAAAATTATTTTATTAATATTTTGAGAAATTGTAGATAAAAAAATTATTTTCAATGTAAATAAAGGATATTTTCCTCACGATTGTTTTTAATATTATTTTTTTTGTTATTTTTATTCATCAATTATAGTAATAATATATGTTACTTATACTAAATCGAGGATATGTTTTTTTGAATCCATCTATATTCTCTATATGTATGGGTTATGATCATTTTTATTAGTAAAATTATTGAAATTCACATTCTTGATAAATTTTTAAAGTCAATAACTTTCCCACATAATATTTACTTCTATATGATCATTATATGATATATTTTCACCAAATATCCATATTATTTTTCATTGATATGATTTTCTGGGGAAATATTGATAAATATTTTTGAATTACTCAATAAAAATATTTCAATATAAGACACAATGTTTATCAGTTAAACTGATTACTCGATATTTGAGGAATTATTTGGACATGAAGTGGTTGGTGGGGAAATAAATTATATAGATCATCAATTCGTTAGTAGTCACATGAGGTGAATAAATAAAATTGAATTAAATGGGTTTAAAATATACTTGAAACCCATCTTTTTAACAGTCTTTGTGATAGAGGTATCATGATTCCTGAGATCATGACATACAATAATTAATCATTTCCTTCATTAAGAATTCTATTTAATATCACTGAGATTTTCATAATAATATTACCTAAGGATGCATTTCATTATTAGTTTTTTAATGAAATGGAATGTCTTTTCTTCTATTTACCTCTCCATACTAATTAAGCCTTATATATTCATGATATTCATGTTATTTAAATTTAATTTATGTTCAATTATTTTCCTTCAAATATATATTATGCTTATTGATTAATGAAAGATTTTTCTTTACATAACCCTTATTGAGAATCAGAGATCACCATTCTTTTTTTCCTTTCACATGAATCCAAGAAGTGTACTATGAATGATATGAAAGGATATTCTATAGGTAATAATTATATTCTTGGAAAAAATAATATTTTGTAATTTTTTTATTCAACTATATTTGAAGAGAGAAGTATGTATCTATTTTAACAATGCTACTAAAATATTTGGCCCTTCAGGATGTGATTTATTGTATCTCATGACAATACAATAAAGAAAATAGTATCTCGGAGTTACTGGGGTCAGATCATTACTTTTTTTAGAGGAATCATAGTTGAAAACATAAGAACTATATTACAAAAAAACTATGTGGGGGAACATAACCATATATTAATAATATAGGATAATCATAGAAGAATATCCTCATGTTTTGTTGAGGTAGAGATTATATATTTTTAACTATAAATAAATCTTTATCTAGATACTATACAAGGGATTCATTCTAGAATAGTTTTACATATAGGTAAAACTCCAAAAAAGGAACATCTCGCCTGACTCGAGCATTACCCAGTACATGAAAATAGGACTTATTGTGCACCTATTTTACACAACTGAGGGATATGCTCTAGATTATTCACATTTTATTTACATAAATTTATGATGGATTTAAATTTTTGATAATAATGAATAGCCTAGGTTAAAACTATGTTGTCATATATTGAAAAGATAGTGTCATGATTTAAAATTACAATTAAATATTTTATGGTTTTTATACAACAATTATTTTTTCTTACACTATGATATTTGGTTTCTATCCATGGATGGGTCCCAATGTAATGATTTTAGAATTTAACATGAAGGAAAATAGTCTGAATATGGGAAACCAAATGGGATGGCAACTGGAGTGAAATATATTGTGATTGTTCCTAATCAGTTATGCCAAAATATCATTAACAACATATAACATAACCAATTATTGGAATCACCAAAGAATATAAGTATAGTGTTTTCTGGAAGCTCAAGTGGTGGAGAGCATGGATAAATGATGGGTTGATTTACTTTATGTCAGAAATATGGAATGTGATTCCAATGAAAGTTTCTCAAATGAATGGGAAAATGTTTTATGTGCGGAATATAAGGGAATAATAAAATTAGTTGGTGATAAAAAAACAATGAGTGTGATTGAAAGAAATATATATCATCATAGGGATCAATTTATTTTTAGTTGTCTTGAATGTGGGGAACATGGGAATTATCCCAGTCAATGCTCTCTTCTAAAGGTGAAACCCTAAACTAAGGAATGAATTTTGTTAGAATATTTTTTTTGAATTATTTATGTATTTGGATTCAAGAATTAAATTTTAGATGTATTTTTTACCAAAGATATATTTGTTATAAGACATATAAAAAGTTCAAATATTGTAATAAAATATAGAATCATACTTTTTTATTTAATATATGAGTTATGGATACGATCATTGTTTTACTAGTTTATGTTTTATCATTAGATCAATGTCTTGAACACCCATTTTGAATGTTTTTGTGGTCGGAATATAACATGATTAAGGATGTTTTTGGGAAAAAATTATTTCAATACATTGAATTATTTTCAAACTTGTTTTAGTGAAAATATAAAATAATTAAGAATGATCATAAATTTTCTGGTAATATGTTTAAAGGTTTTGATAATCTTTAGGGTTTATAATATCTTGATGTTGATTTAATTATCATCTATTTCACTTTGGTAACATTATAGAAATTATATCAATATTTTATTGGAAAAAATTGCAACACACATTACTAGTGACACCCCATTGTATCCATTAAGTCATTGAGTATGTAACCCATAAGAGAAGGGAGAAAAACATTGTGTCGACTACTGGAATATGTGATGGTCCGGTTAATATATGATTTTTACATAAACTATTTAATGGAAAAATATTAATGTTGAACTAGTGATGTTACTGTTGAGGTTTAGATATTAATGTATTATACAAGGTATCTTGTAAGGGTTTACTTACAACCCTTAAAAATATGATTACAAAATGAATAAAAATATAAGGCCTTCAGGCCATTCAAGAAGGAAACTTGTGCTAAGAATATAGATTTTGTTAAATGTTTTTTGAAATATTGAAGGAATTGATAATATTTTATTGAATTTATGATCTGTTAAATTTTTTTAATGGTTCATGCCTAAAAACTCCTTTTGGATATTAATTTATATGAGTAAGATATGAAGAGGAAATTGACCAATGAACAAACAAATGATTAAATTGTTCTTATGATATACAAATATATCAAACATGTATATTTTATTATGTTCATACTCAAGATTCTAAAAAAATATTCAACATTAGGAAAAAGGATCTTGAATAAAAAATATTATCCTATTAAATCCATATACAATTAATGAAATAGTTTTTTAAATCATCATATATTTATAGATTTGAGAACCTTAACTTTTCATTTAACATTCACTATTTTTTGATTAATTATCTCTATCAATCTCAATAATGTTTTATTATATCCTTATATGATTATATCCTTACTTTCCAAAAATGTTCTCATATTTGGAAACCTAGTACGCATTATTTTAGTTAACATTTTCCCATACATTAATATATTATTAAGAGGATTTTTTATTAATACTTTTATGATGTGGGTATATATTAAAGGTATTTTAACATTCAAACCCCTATTGCTGTGATCAATATTAAATTATGAGTATAAAATTTATTTATGTTGGGTAAAATTTAACACCCGTAGATTTTAAAAGAGTAAAATTATGTTTGATAGAATATTTTAATCACAACACTAATATTATAATAGAATATGATACTTCGAGACTTTATATTTTATTTCTTTTTAATAATTTGAATATCTTCGATACCTTGTGATGCACAAAACATCGAGTTAAAACAAAACATAGTACTCTATTGAAATATTGTTATTTAAAATGTTATAGTTAGCCATTAAGATGGAGGGTTTGAATATTACTAAATAAATTATGAAAATTACATGATTTACAGAAATATAAATAAATTCATTTTTTATATGCTAATTTTATTTAAAATGATAATCATTTGAATAAAAAAGAAATTCTTGTTGAATAATAATATTTTTCTAAAAGACTATTTAATAGTTATTTGAATGTATAGTTTACTTTTTAACACTTTTAGAACTTTTATTTGGGAATATAAATGTCAAACTTTTCCTTGGGTGAATTTATGATAATTCACATAAATGATTAATTTTTGGATGAATAGTGAAACCTTCTAAGTTTTAATGAAACTTTATTTTCCTTTTAAATTATTTTCAAAGTTAAATTATATTATAAATTGATTTTAATGTAATATTAGATTAATTATGTTTCAATTTATTTTATTTTAATTAATTTTATAATGAATTTGGATATTAAAATGTTCTATACTTTTGAAAATTTTCTCTTAAGAAACCCGCATCTTCGTCGCGCCTATGGGTATAATTATAAGCTGGATTCTGACACATTTATGAATTGACATTGGAAAAATGGATTCATATTTATAATAATATTAATTTATATTATATAATAAGGTAATTGTTTTCCCTTATGAATATTAAAATTAGTAGAAAATAATTATCGTGATTATGGTAAAAACTGGTTTATAAGATGGTTAAAATAAACATATACGAGTTAAAATGACCTACGAACTTCTAAAAAGACCTTTTTTGGCCACATTTCAACCTTATAACATCTAAAGGTCGATAATAACCTCTTATTATGATGTTTAATGGATAAAAATGTGGTTGTAATTGAATATTTTCAAAACATCATTGCGGGTCATCTCCCCCACTTATAAAATACAACCACAACTCCTCACATTTTCACACATCCAAAACCATTTTTTTAGTAAATAAATAACTAAATAACTTACTTAATCATATAAAAAAATATTATAACCCTTTTTTAGGATCGTAAATTCAAAATTGTAATGCTTTATTTTCGAGCATAATGAAGTTGTTTGAATTACTGGAAATATTCTAAAACGAGTGTTTTTATTTGGTTTCTTTTTCCACTATTAAATTATTATTAAAAAATAATTATATAATAACATTAGAATATTCCATATAAATATATTTCATCATGTTATGGAAATTACAACTATCTATCTCCTCTTCAATAAATTGTGAAGTGAAATCATTGATTATGTGTACGATGAACTATAGCACCGGCAAACACACATAATTCATTTTCCATAAACACCTTTAAAGGTTAAATATAATGATGGATTCAACTAATTTTTATAAAATTTATGATATTATTATATATATTTAATTATAATATCTCATATACCATCCTTATTTTCATAATTTTTAAATTATGATAACATTGCTCGTGTGTACAACAGATTACCACCTCACGAAGTAATGTGATTCATTTTTGTGTTATGATTTACATGGATTGTAATAAGTATAAATTTAATAAATATATGTGATATATATGAAGTGGTATTTTTTATTTAAAGTTAACAAGTCACATATTTATTTACCCTTTTACCCTATAAGGAAATGATAATGTCTCTCATGCTTTCATTCGGCCTACCATCTCCACGAAGTGATTTTATTCATTCTAAATCATCAAATATTTATAAAGATTATAAAACTGTATAATAGTAAAAAATTAATATTTATATGAATAAAATAATTCTATAGATTATTTATCTATATCCAATATATAATAACAGCAATATTCATGTAAAAACAGGCATGAGAAAACAAGATAATTAACACCTGAGTCAATGAAAATAACGAGAGATCATTAACAAACTAGAGAAAAGGTTTTATAAGGGTATAATATATGATATTATAATTATTAATATGGTTTTATTATAAATTAATAACATCATTAAAATAATTATTTAGTATTTTAAATGATGTTTTGGGTAAGGCACTATATCTCAATTTCCCTTCATTGAGGTATGTTTTATTATTGTGCACCTAATTTATTTTATATGGTGTACATAGTTTTAATTTGACATGTAATAACCTGAATATTTTATGAATCATGTTATTTTATGTTTTAGTTAGAATTATTTCATTCAAGGAGATTTTACTTGAACATTACCAAGTGGAATGGGACTTTGTTGCAATTTCCCTTCATTGAGGAATATTATAATGTTAGGAAGCTTTTTCTTTTATATGGAGTATATAATGACCCTTTTACAAGTAATATCATGATTAATTAATAATTATCGTTATTTTGAGTATCAATTTTAATTATTTCATCTTAGGGAATTTATAGTAAAATTTATTAAGTGGTAATGAATTTCATACCTCTGATTTTTTTTATTTTGTTATATTTCTTCTTCATTATCATTGATATTCTATGAATATTTTGGTATTCACTTTTCACTATGTTATTTTATATATCTAATTGTTTTATGTGTATTTTAATTTTATAGACATAATATATTCATTGGTAAATTATCATTAATATTTTATGATATTTGTAATGGTTTATTTCAAAATATCATTTCACCATGATTATTTGTACATGAATTTACATTGAAAAAAATTATTTGATCAATGTATATTAAAACCAAATCATTTTAAAATCCTATACTTATTCATGATTTTTTCAAGTAATTTTACAATTTATAAACTCTTTATGTTATAATGTTATTGAGATTTTTTTAATAAAATAGGACATCAGTTCACTCTTCGTTCAGACATCATATTTCTTTAGAAAACATTTTTCCTACAAATTATTTTAATTTAAAAAATATAATCAAATATTTATTCAATAAAATTTTACCCATGTTTCACTTCTTATAATTTTTCTAAAAATAATTTTCATTTCATTTTTCAAACAAGTCCCATTTAATTTTTTTTAATATGAATGGAATATTTGTTTTGACTTGTAAAGTATGTATATAATTCCCACCACCATGAACAATAAATATTTAAAATCATAAATTATGCATTTGAAAACATATTACAAAAAATTTCATATCATTTAATGAACTTTTTGTTTAAAAAAAAATTTCAATGTAAAAAGTATATTTTAGTTAATAATGTATTTTATGATATTTTTAGGGTATTTTTATTCATCAATGAAAAAAATATTTTATTTTGCTTATAATTTATGAGGGATGTGTTTTATTGATTCCATAATATTTCATTATATGGATTATTTATGATCATTTTGACCAACGAGCATATTAATATTCAATTTTCTGATTTTTTTTCAATAAAATTATAGTGAACTTTTTGCATTATTAGGATCATTGTATGATAAATTTCCACTAAATATTCATATTATATATCATAGATATGTTTATTGATTAAAATTTATATCATCTATATATTTGGTTTTCTAAATTTAATTTAATTTTTTAATCAAGGTAAATATTTATAAATATTTATTCTTTACTCAATATGGGCATTCAATGAATCAGAACATTGATCATGAATTAAATTGATTATTAGATATAAGAGTTATTATTTGGACATGAAGTAATGGGTGGGGACCAATGTAATATAATCCACTCATGAATCTATAATATCATGCAGCAAAACAATAATCTACAACTATAAGCATTTCTTACTAAAGGTTTGAATTATATGGTGAATGGACTTGATGGTAATGATATCATGATTCATGAAACCATAAAGTCCAATAATAAAATATTTTCTTCATCAATAATTTTTTTATTGTTATCAATTATATTTTTGAAATTATATTATCTGTTGAAGCATTTAATAGTTATTTTATTGATTAAATGACATGTGTTTTTAGATATTTTTCTATCCATTTTGATTCATCCTTATCTATTCATGATATTCATGTTATTTACATTTAATGTGTGTTCATTTTTTATCTTTCCATATTGATTGTGATTCTTGACTCAAGATATCTTCCTCCTTATATATCATTTGGTATCAATCGGAGATCATCCTTATTGTTTTTCCTATATATGAAATCCATGAATTATACTATGAATTATATGTAAGGATATTATTGATGAAAAATGATATTAATTTATAAGAAATTTGGTTTATTTTGTGTCTTCAAATGATTTTCTAAAGTCATGTATGTATATCATTTACCAAGGATATTAAACTACTAAATCCTTCCGGATGTGATTCCATATATCTTATACCATTATAATAAAGTAAACACCTACTATGGGTTACTAGGGTATATATTGTTACATTATTTATCATATTAATATTATTAATTACTCAAGTCATGCCTCATTTTTTACCCATGATGGTCACTCATGTTTCATTTCAAATTTATCAAATACTAGTATTTTTTTCACCAGGCTTTTGAGGTATGTCCCTATAAAATCACCTGTAATGAGCTAAACTATGATTGATAAAAATATGGTCTTTCAAAAGGACTAAATAATGATTATAATTATGTTTTCATTATGTATTTAATTTATTATGTATTCCTTTTCCAATAATCTCAACCAAAAAGGTCCTTAAAAGTTTTTAATTAATTATTTTTATCTAATTATGATAAAAATCTTGTATGAAAAAGGAAGGCCATCAAAATATTCAACATATTTTGTTTCAGATTCATGTGATAAAATTCAGAATTACAAATATTTTTTTGACTAAAATCCTCATAAGAAATCCATTTAGCTTCCATAACTCTAAAATTTCTTCTAATAATATGACCCTCTTAATTTTTTTATTATATCTGAGTTGAGGTTAGTCATGTGTTATATTGGAATGTTTCATGAATCTTTAATATCTAACCTCATTTGATCGTCCATTTTTATTCATAAAATATACCTTACTCCCATTATAAATCAACTAACATCTTTGAAAAAGTTTTATTGATTCATATATAGAACATGAACTAGTAGAATCATCATCAGATGAGTCATGATATGATTATTTATGATTTATTTCATCCTTTACTATAAAATTATTAAGAGAATCATTTCAATTCTTGATTAACATATGATCATATGCTTCTTATGGAATATGAACTTTATGAATCATGAGTGTTCCAATTAAATTATTTATTTTTAGTTCTTCATCAATTGAGTAATGTCTAAAATTAGTAGATATTTCAATCCATTAAATAGTTATAGCTATAAAAATAGTCAATACTTGATTTTATTCAAGAATAAAATTTCCTAAAGGAGCTAAATAATTAATTATTTTAGTATTCCCTCCTTTTATTGGAGTAATTATATCTCTATCATAGATCCAATAAGTATCCAAATTTAGCTTGAATGTATTATATCTTAATTTTCTTTCATTCTTAATTCGATAAAACAAAAAAATAATTGTTTTACACATATTATATGCTGTAGAAGATGTAGAAACTCTATTAAATTCACTAAGTTATAATACAAAAAATATAGAATTCATTTATTTTTAATTTAGATAATAATCAAATTCATATACAAAACTACAAAACATGTTCACTATTTGTAATATTATAAGGTTTCACCATAATCATATAATTTTGAAAATAAATATTATTCAAATTGATTGTCTTTCTATATTACCAGTGACCATAATTATCACTATTAAAATAAGAACTCTTATATTCAAAATACCCTATCTAGGATCATCCATATAAATTTTTCTTTCTATAGTTAGATATTCCACTATATATTGTTAATTATAAAAGAATGTAAACTCCTTATATATATTATTTTGACTAGTGTAGAGAATATGGAAGTTTTACATTAATACCAAATATTATCTATGTTTTTTCATAGATGATGACTCAAGTGTTGATCAAATTGAGTCCTTTATAAAATATTTAACTGATTTGAACTTTCATTTTAAATTATTTTTTTATTATCTCAATTATCATTTAATCAATAATGAAGTGGATATACATTAAATAAATAGTAGTACACATAATAATTTAATAGTGGTTTAGGGCTACAAATAACATCCACTAGTCTACTCCACCAACACTAAATATAATATTGATGATTTTTATTCGGGTTCTTTTTCATTGTATTTCACAACTGATTGTAGAGATTAAAAACATAGTATGAGGATTTTATTGAGCCTCTGTATCCTTTTATTAAGGACCTAAAAACTAGGTACATGTAGTCGAAACCAAAAAACATAACAGAATACAAGTATTTGAAACTTACTCCCATTGCATTTTATAAGTAAAAACACTTACAAAAATGTATATGGGATAAAAATATGAATAAAACTCATCACACAATTTCAATATCTAGAAATTTATATTATAAAAATATTCTCTACAAAAAATATATACTTCAAGACACCATAATTAAGAAGTGATACTTGGTGTATCTTTTATCTAAAATGAAAATAAAACAAGAAACAATTTTATTATGGTATAATATCATCAGTGTTATTAATTAATCCTTATTATTTCTCCCAGTTATATTCTCTTTATTTTATTAATAATACTATCTATAAATATATTAGTTATATAATTATTGAATAATTTAATATTTTTAATCTCACTCTTTGAAATTTTTTATATGTATCCTTGAATATTTATATAACTAATCATTTTGTCTTCCAATAATATATATATATATATATAATATATAATATATTTAATATATTCAATATGTAGAATATATATACTATTGAGAAGTAATAATTGGTGAAACATATCCTTTGATATTTTATATAAAATTATTTAAATATTATTGACATTCATCATGAAGAAACACTTTCAAAATACATCAAACATTGCGTTATAAATGTCGAAATCATCTTCAGAAAAATAAGCAACATCAAATCATTATAACCATTATTGTATCTTAATTTAAATATTATATTTAAATCATATTTTATGATTAATTCAGTTATTCATAGTTAATCATATTATTTTAATTTTAATATAGTTTCATAGATTATACATTGTAGCGTATGATTTATAGTCCAATAATATGAAAAAAATATACCTTCCAAGATATATTCACTTAATTTTAATCATGAATACTAACTTATAATCGATACATACAGGTAACTTCTTAATGTATCTTTATATGTAAAATTAATCATCCAATAGTTTAAATGAAACATAAATTTTATCCTTAAAAAATATATGGTTAAACACTTTTTATCTTATAAAAACATAAATGCAACTATTCTAAATATATAAAGAAAATAATTGAATTGATCTTAAACAAATAAGAATCATTATGTGATATTAAAATTCCTAGAACATTACGAAATCTTTAATACAAATGTTTTAACATTCACTACATAGTATACATAAATTTTTAAAACATTATCAATGTGTTTGTACCATCTCTATACATAAAATGTTTTTCCTTATAAAAATATACAGTAATATTAACTACTAACTAAATGCACAATTTTATATGGCGTAGAAGAATTTCCAACACTCTCTCGTCATCCATAAGAGAAAATTTTATTTCGATATAATATATAAGATTCATTTTATAGTACAAAACATCATTCACATAAGTACATTCCAGATTCTTCCCAATAGTAAAGAGTTCTATACAAACGAAATTTATTCAACAAAAGGATAAATAAAAAAATAAAAATTCAAAAATAATTAAGAATAATAATGGTGAAATATAATAAATATTTAGAATAAATAATAATACATATTAATCAAATTAAAAGGGATTAGATAGAATATATAAAAATATATGAGAATTATTCTTAATTATTAAAACATAAATAATGTAGCAAGGAGCCACTTAGAATAATCCAATATACTCCTACCTTAAAGAATGAATGGTTTATTTTTAACTAGAAAAAATAGTATTATATATATATAAACATTGATGTGTTATAAACCAAAAATGGATTTATATTTTTTTTCATTAGATACAGATCGAATGGCATAAATATCCATGTACATCCATCCCATGTCATGTGATTTTTGATGTATCACATATTAATAAAATTTAAAACAAATTATTTGAAAACACACATAAATTATTTGAATCATGTTTTAGATTAAAATAACTGATTTTTTTAATAAATATTTTAATATAAAATAATGAAAAAATAATTTACTTAATTTTATTTTGTTTAGATATAAAATTTTTTATCTACCATAGATAAAGAACAAATTAATTAGGTTTCTTTAAAGTATACATAAAATTATGGTTGTGTTAGAGGTACTAATTTTGGAATATCACTAGAGACTAGTGTGATAAATTAAAATACTAGTGAATTCACATATGAAAATAAAAAATATGAATGATAAGATTGATATTTTTATTGAATGTTAAATAAAATATAATATTAAAATTAGAATCAAATTTAAATAGATTAACAATAACAATCAACATAACAATAAACATACTAAACAGAGCCACTAAATCCATGATTTATGGGAATTCATTTAACTAAGAGGATTTTACAACATTAGGTCATAATGTTTCCCCCATAAATTGTTGTCTATTTTGAAAAAGATAATTATTATTTATATTCTATATGAAAATATTATAAGGATATTTTTATTGTAATTCATATCAATGACTTCCCACTCATCATATATTTGTTTTAATAAATAGTTTAAAATATCCATGGTGATACTCTACACCATAAAAAACTACAAGAAGATTGGATTAAAAAATATATTTAGGTATCTTATGAACTGATTACAATCAAACCCACTTCTATTTATTATATTGGTTTTGACTTTGTGGAACATACTATCAAAACGTAGTGGCTTATTCCATTAATAAGACACGATGATAAAGGGGTATGCCGATTTTCACATTATATTCTATTTAAATTATTTTTTGATGACTTAAAATGGTCGTAAAAATGTATATAATTAAAGAATATATAACAAATATTTTGACCAGAATAGTATAAGAGTTTAATTTTTGAATTAAAACATTTTTATGAGGATTACTTTACCCCAATAATTCATCTTTCACAATTATTATTATCATAATATTGTATTTATATAATGATTTAAAATGTTAATAAAATTGATATTGAACTTAAAGATCAAATATTTGGAACATTATATCATGAAGTTATTGGTTTTGAGATTATAAATGAAATTTTCAATAATGAATACTTAACAACCTGTATAATGACTATATATATGAGGAAACATTTTGTTTCCTGTATGGAAAATAAATTAAGAAATATTTTAATTAAAATTTAATACTGCAAATATTTTATCTGAAAAATATATATATTTTCAACTTAAATTAAACATGTTGTCATCTCTTTTGATTTTTTATTCATCATGTCACTTATGGAATTGAAAAATCAATGGTTCATGAAGAAATTTGGTAAAACAAGCACCTAGTAATAAAAGTATTAAATACTAAATTAATATATTATAGACTTTTCTTAGTAGATAACATAAAAAAATAAAACTTTATACACTACATAATATTAATATTATTTTATTTTTCCATTAATTTCTTATCAATTATTACTTTTAATATGGATCACTAGATTCTCATTACAATTAAACTAGATATTCCTATAACTAATTTTATTGAAACAATTCATTAATATTTAATGAGTTTCCCATATATGATGTACAAAATTAATTCATCATACAATATATTCAATGTTTAATAAAAAACATTCCAATTATATTTTTTAATACAATTTAAAAAAGTGTGTTATGTATTATATGTTCTACAAAAAGTTAACATCCCGGATGAGTTTTTTATGATATTAAATTTAAATTAATTGAAAATATTTTATTATGTAATTACATATATGTATATGTATATATTCATATTACTAAGAGGTTCGTAGATAGAAAACATATTTAGATGAAGAAAATATATTTTATAGAAATGAGGGGGTATCACACATGGAATGGAAACAACTATAAATACCATGAATAGGTAGTTTCCAATCACATATTGATTTTGTAATGTATAAAGTTCATTTAGAATATTTTTTCATTTTTAATATTAACCATATTTCAAATTCATTTTTTTTCTTCAGGCTCTCTTTAATATATCTTTATATAAACCACGATCCTGATACAATTAAAAACTTATGTACTAAAAAGGCATATACCTTTGTTAATAAATAGTGAATATTATATGGATTATTAATAAAAGTAATTTCACCATATCATACTTTCTAGATACTATTGTTGAAATCCGAAATGGGAAATATCTTTTCTATAACATTTTGATTAAATCCACTCAAAAATCACTTGTAAAATTTTCTTTTTTAGTTGATAATAAAAATTTGGAATTATAATACCAAGGGGAGAGATATATAGAATATCAATATGAATTTTAATAATGTGTTTTATGGTTCATTTTAAAGGAAATACATTTACAATCAGAATATATGTTTTTATTGTGTGTAAAGAATAAGTACAGGTTAATTGAGAACACAAGATTCACCAGAAAACCTTTTAAGTTAATATATCATATCTTTCCATAGATTTTTCTTCATTATATATTTTATCCATTGATAATATCTAATGATGTAATGTTATCTATAAAATTAAAATCATTTCTATTTATATTAAAATGCATAAAATAACTTGCATTGTGAAAATAATGACCAATGTTATATTTATAGTTTTATAAATGTTTTTATAATCATTAAAATTAGGCGAATGAAAAAATAATAGTGATAAAAATTTGGATGATTTTAATTTCTTAATTTGGGGTTTATAAGAAAAACTGTAATGTAAAAGCAATGTATAAATTTTTTTCGTTGTTTAAAGTGTGTTTTTACTATGATGTATATTAATTGTTCTTCAGGGATGCGTTGAATATAAATAAATAATTAATTAAGATTATATTATCATTAAAATTTATAAACATTATCTTTTATTTATTTTGACCATTAGGAAAAACTTGTATATGATCTTAATACGATATGTGACTAGAAGAGTAAAAAAAATTTATGTTCTATGAGCAATCTCCCAATAATAAAAACTATGAGAACCAAGTTATGATTCAATAAAAAATCAATGGAATGATCATTGATTAGTTTATGATGTATATAAATAAATCCTCATGTTCAAATGATGTATGATTTTTATGGAAGGATATACATTGTATATTTACTATTAATAACAACCCCTGAAATAGGCACCTGACATTAGTATGTCTTGAAAAAATATCACATTTTCATTCAACTTTTATTAAATTATATTTGATTCATTTATATATTATTTGAAAACCCATTAATAAATATTATGTGTGATATGATATAAATTATTAAAAGTTCATTTTTAGGTCCTATAAATTTTCATCAAATGATCAAATCTGAGTGAGGTGATCGGTAATTAATTTTGCATCTATATGGGAAAAAATATATTAAAACAATTTATAATTTTATAGGGATGATATAGAGTTTATTTGTACTATTAAAAATCATTATAGTTTTATAAACATGATATAGAATATAAAAACTCAGGAAAATATCTTAGATTATCCTAAATCATTGGGAAACAAATATTTGATTATTTTGTTATCTTTATCAAAACTCCAGTCATTAATCCCAAGTGTAATTCAATAAAAATGATTAAAAGTGTTTTTTATGTTATTCAAACATTCCTTAAATGATCCACACTAAGTGTTATACTTAAAAATGTGACACATAGTTTGGTCAATAATTGTTTGTTCATTTATAACCTAAAAAATATTCTTCACATTAAATAGATATATTATTTTCCTATAATTATAAAAATGGTTTTTTTTATATTATAAGAATTTCAAATACTCTAAATATCTGTGACATTATCAACCCTAAATAGATAAACTTGGACTATAAATTTTACTATGGAAAATAGTTTTCATCTATTTTATCAAAAATTGGGAATAACATTACATAAATTCATTTTTTGATATGAAATTAATGACGCAATGTGATTTTTCAAATGTGAACATTTTTTTAAATTTATTAAAAAATCAAAACAAAATAAGCTTATTTATAATTTTAGGAAAATTTAGGGCTAAAAGTTTTAGATTATTTATGATTTGTTGAAATAAGTTGTATTGGAACTTAAAATATTTATACATAGATATCATATCTTAAAATATTAATATTTATTACCTAACATAAAGATCTACACATTAATCATATAGGTCTAATATCATTGGAAAATTGGAAACACAAACAACTACTTTAGAGGTGAACTACATCATATCCCAAGATGTTATTCATAACTATAAGACTTCATATAAAAATCATTCATTATAATACTATTCATATTCTTGGGGAAGGAAACATAAGAAAGGGTGAGCTTAGATTCCCAATAAGAAAAAATAAGGGAGATATCAATGATCACATAAGTAAAACATTATCATAATGGTATAATAACATGAGAAAATATTTCTAAAACCATACAAAACATATTATTGTTCATAAATATGATTCCTTGCATAAATCTTGGTATTTTACATGTAAAGACCCATAAATTCCGTTGAAATTATTTTTCTTAAAAACATCGGAATTTTTTGAGTTCGCGAAAATTGACGGCGCATGATTCTGAGGGCCCGGTGTGCCCGGAATCAATTTATGATGTTTTGTTCAAGTACGTTCAGTAAACATATGAGAGAGTTTTAATGACTTTTGAACCATCAGAATTGAAATATGAGGGCATCTTTGAACTCGCAGTGCCGATATTCGCTTAAGGAGACTTCCACTTCAACGACAGTGAGTCGATAATTGAAGATAGTTTTTGGGTTTTCGTGGAATGTAATAAAATAAAGTGAACATCACTTTATTTTATTTGAGATTCAATGTGGGTGTTTGGTTCATAAAACCTCCCCATGGAAGTTGAAGGTGGGACCACCACACCTTAACCTCCCATGAGAGGTTATGGTGGTGGGGCCCATCCGAACCTAACCTCTCACGAGATGTTACGACATGGAGACCATACGGGGCTAAACCCCATATTAATGGGAGGAGAGGAAAACCTCTCAACTCTCCCTTATTAATGAGGGAGAGGACCTCTCAACTCCCCTAATTAATGAGGGAGAGTCTCTCTACACCCCCTTCTTTAATGGAGCCAAATCCCCTCTTTCAATTATGCCAACACTCATGAATTTATTAAGGGGAGCAAAATAATTAATTCATTCTTTTTTTAATTCTTTCCAATGAAATATTAGTGACTATAATCTATTATTTTGCAAAACTTTTGAATTGGGTGATTTGAGAGGAGGATTATTTAGAGAAAGATCCCAATAAGGAACTTCATCTTCCAACAAAGAACGAAGAACGATGAACGAAGAATGAAGAATGACAACATTCTTCGACTTCTTCCCCATACACCTACCGATGTGGAGCGTCATCCACAGCCGACGCAACTTGGGATTGGAAGTGTGCGGTGGACGTGACGAATGACGATCTTCTTGGTCTACATTCTACGTCTTCATCGTCAAACGATGAACCAAGGTAGGGGGATTATTTTTTGAGTAATTTCTACTTTCATTGTATCTTCTTCTATAGGAATGGAATTGTTGCGGTGGTTCTAAAACAATTGATATTCATATTCCTTACTTCTTTGATGAGACAAATGTTACCACCCTAAACGCATAGGGTGCGGGCCAAACCAACATGGCCTGACCCCTCCTCCTTTCTTAATTGAGATGATCATCGGCATGGCGATGAAACAACAAGAAGATGAAGGTGGTGATGACAAGGTTGCGATACCCGTGTCCTCCGCACCCCGTTCCGCCCTCACAGTGCTCCGGGACGATCCGGCCCTGATCCCGGGCTAGACCGCCCTCGCGGCCTGCTGGGTGGGGCCCAACGGGCCAGGCCCAACTCAACGGTCCATCCCACCCAACGGCCCACTCCAGACCCATCGGGTTAGCACAGGTTGACCTGAACCAGGTCGGATAAGACAAAGTCGGGTCGGCTCGGTCTGCCCGGGTCAGACTGGATACCGCCCCACTACAGACCCTTTACTTTCTTTGGCCATATCTTTGGCACCGGACGTCCATTTGACGATCCGTCAGCGGCACTGGAACTCATGGAGTGTAGACTCATCATTGAGTATACCACACTAGAGTTTAGGGTTTAGCTGAGATACGGTTAGGTTGGATCGTACATAAATCCAACAGGGCCCCCAGGACTAAAAGGCTAATAACTCACAGACCGGGCGTCCGATTGACGCGCCGTCTCTTGTGTTGAGACCCCTATGACATGGGGAACTTTTGAGATACTTTTTATGGGACTTCGTGACAGTTGGAGTATCGACCTATATCTCGTGGAGTAGATCCTCCCAGAGACGAGCGTGCATAGTGCATTGACCTAGTAACTGGCTGAGACCTGATGACTACTGACCGTTTTGAGTCTGAGTGACTCTACTAGCCCAGCGGGGAGTTCCATGGTGTCTCGTCAGACCCGCAGTGGGGAGTGCCTTGGTGTCATGGCAGACCCACAGTACTCGATAAGAGGAGTACCTCAGCAGGCTATTAGGGGGAGCGCCTTGGTAATGCGGCAGACCCACGGTGGGGAGTGTCTTGGTGACACAGAAGACCCACGGTACACGACGGGAGGAGTACCTCAGTAGTCCATGGTTAGTGGGAAGCGCCATGGTGTCGTGACAAGACCACTGTACTCGATTGAGTAGGAGTTATCCAGTAGCTGTGGTTTCAATAATAAAAATCATAGTTGAGCTGAGTCAGTAACTTTTGTGTTTACCTCATGATTGAGATGGATTACTTGATAACTTTGGTATATGTTTGGGAACATATCTAAGTGGGGGTCTCTGTTGATTTCATACGTTTTGATTTATCCTTGTTGGATTTTGTGAGACGTTGAGGGTCTCTGGGTCCCTACTAAGTATCGTTATACTCACCCCTACATAGGTTATGCCCGCAACTCATTGTGTTGGTTCCAGACGATGGACAATGCTAATTGAGGATCAAAGTAGCGGGATAGGACGATATTTGGAGGAGGACCTTACGAAGAGCCGTTACATGGAGGAGACTGATGGACGTGGAGTGATGAGAAGGCTATTTATACCTACCCTTCATGTAGGAATCCTTGGAGGGTGACCCAGTATCTTCTTTCCTTTTCATCAGTTGTACTCGTACTTTCTTGTTGGGCTTGAATTCTGTCCCCTTTACTTTCAGTACACTTGTTATACAGTTTTAGATAGTGTTTTGCTTCCAGCTTGTACTCTGTTTTGTGTGTTTACTATTTATAAAGGCAATTCCTTCCTAGTTTTATGGATTTACTATTTTCGAGCTAGTCTCCAACCCATGGCCTATGAAAGGCGGTCTTGGGGTAGTCATGGCAAGGGCCCCGGGGGATGGGTCGTGAAAAATTTGTATCAGAGGAGTCGGTTCTACCACAGAACTTAGGACTCTGATCTTTTCTGTGAAGCAATAGTGTTAAGGGTAATGAGTTTGGTTTTTAGTTCAGGGAGTCTAGTGTTGGTGAGGAGGCCGATGTATCCATACACTATGACCCTTACTACTGACTTCCTACTTAGTGCACGAAAACACTGATTGTATGTGTGTTTTCAAAAAATTTCATTATGTTAGCTCAACCTGGTCAGCTCACCAGGTATAAATATTTGGCTGTGTCGCATCTGTTTCTTTCTAGATTCCTCCCCGCGGACGACCAGTGAGAGTCCTAAGAGTAGTACGCGCAGTTATCCCATCGAGCGACGAGGCCTTGTTGCATGGCACTTTTCCAGTGGAGGCACCAGTGGTACCACTCCTCATTGGGCCACCGATGCCACCAGCCCCAATAGTAGATGATACATGCCTCTTGAGAATGTTGCACAAGTTCCAGAACCAAAGGCCACCCAGTTTTAGTGCAGAGATGGACCCATAGCTGGCTGAGGATTGGCTAGAGGCTGTGGTGAGAGTCTTCCGACTAGTAGGGACACCAGCAGACTTCATGGTGATTCTTGCTGCAAGCCTTCTACACGATGCAGTTGGCCGATGGTGGAGCCTAATGCTCTAGGTACACGATGAGATGATGCTTCTATGTCTAGAATTCGAGAGCCTATTTTGGGCAGAGTTTGTTTTAGTGGCTCTTCACGCAGTGCACATACAAGAGCAACTTCATCTATAGTAGGGCAGCATGACTGTAGCTCAGTACTCAGCGATGTTCACAAACCTCTCGCACTACTCCACTGATATGGTGAGAGACCCATTCTTAATTTCACATAAATGACTTATTTTAATGTTATATTTCATTTAATTTTGATTTATGCTTTGTGGTTGGGGTATCTCAAGCTTTTATGGTGGAATGAGTGAGTTTTCATGAATTGGGCCAAAGTGTGAGGCCAATTCCAGATTTAAAAATAAATTTTGTTTCATTTATAACTTTTTCATTTTTTAATATTTTTCACCCATTCCAATTTCAAAATGGTCCCACATGACATATTAACACCAACACTGTAGTTTGGAGCCACTATAAATCCATAACCATGGTGTATATGGGTATTTATTTAAGGGATTGGGCCTGCCCAAAACCCAATTCCCGTTTTAAAAATTAAATTGGAATAATTAATAACACATTAAATTTTATGTATTTTTTGGTTATTATAATCCTCATAGACGCCCATTGAAACCATATGTGATCCCAACCTCTCTATCCCATCATTGGAGCTCTTATTCACCACGATTGAGTGTTGAACTTCTTAGGGTTTGTAAAATCGGGATGATTTGAGAAGGTATGTTTTTTCCAGTTCCTAAATGACCTCTTCATCCTTCTTCGAACCTCCCTTTATGTTTTTTCTGTTTTAAATTTCAGATACTAGTGTATTAGGGGAGATTCCTCAAGATCCCTCAAGTAAGTGAGTCTCTTCCATTGCTCTTTCAAATTGATTAGGGTTTCATTCTATTTGATTGGGGTTTCTTTTCTATTCCTTGAAGTACCAAATGACTAGGAGGTAGGGTTTCGAACCAAGGGTTTAACCTTGGGTTTTCTTGATCCAATTTTGTGGTTTTAGGTTTTTTCAAAGTCCCTCTTATTGCGGTGGTGGTGTGACTTGATTTTCGCACATTGATTCAAAGGTTTTCATTACTTTGGTAGGTGATTCCACTTTGTATGAAATCATTGTGAAATATCTACTATGTTTATTATATTTTCATGTTTATCCCATTGATTTGGTTTGGAAAAAATTGGTTTTAGTAGTGTTTGTAATGAAAGTGATTTTTAAGGGCAAATTTCATGTAAAATTTGTGCTTTTTTTATATAAATATTTTATTGGAAGATTAAGGTATGACTTTTAATTATTTATTTGACCTTATTGAAATGTATTAGGGATGCAATTAATGTTTTAGGTTTTTTTATTTTTTTGTTGTCGCTGCAAAATTGGTTTTGGGTGACGATTGTTTAGAAATTGTTTTTTGAGTACCAATTTGGTGTTGAATTGGGTGTTTTACATGGGTATTCTATCCGATGATTACTAAGATTATTTTATAAATCATGTAAAGAGTTTAAATAAATTTTTAGGGTTTTTTGGATTCTATTTTGATATATATGAGTATCAATATGGTTTTCAAGTGGGGTTTTCAAAGAGTTTTGGGTGAAAAATAAAGAAAGATTTGGAGAAGTTGTTTTATTGACACTCAAAGTGTTTTGTTGGGTGTTTTAAATTGTATAAAATGTGTGTAGATACTGTACTGATTTTATGTGACCCTTAGTGGGTTTTTTATTGGAAAATGTATATATGTATCATTATGAAATTTTTTGAGCACAAAGGGGGAAGCCCGGGTACCGAGCTGGGGCAGATATGTATGAGTAAGGCTAGTGGACCGGATGGGTTTTGTCCTTATTTCTCCTAGAATTTGGATAAAAAAAACTCTAAATAAACTATGTGGATGATTATTGGGGACCTCTAGGTTATTATTATGTTCCCTACCAGTGTCTCGTGCATGATAAAGGATTTTTGTATGGTTACATTACACTGAGGTATGAGGTACATGGGGCTCGAGACTATCTAGTGCCTAGGGGTGTTCCCGATTTTGTTGATCATTGTGATTTTGGTATTTTCCCATGTATTGGGGTGTTTTTGGAATTAATTTAAAGTATCTAACATGTCTATTTAAATGTGTGAACATTCTGAAAATTTTATCTTGAAAAATTTTTTCAATTGAAAGTTGCATTTCTTGGATTTTATCACTGCTTTTCTTTGTGTATTAAAACTGCTTGATTTTTCACATTTTATTGCATGATATTTGGAATCATTGGGTGGTATCCTATTGGGATTAGTCTCACACCCTACTTAAAACCCTTTGTTTTAAGTATACTTGGTTAGGTTTGACTTAAGTAAAGGAAAGGCTAAGGGTGATGGCAGTTCAGGGTGTTAGTCCCCATCCTAGGGGGCAGAGTTGTGGAGATGGCTTGGGGGTGATGACCCCTTGTCATGTGGAGTCCATGGGGCTATTTTGATGCTGTTTAATTTTGTCTTTGGACCTTCTGTATTTCATTTTAACTTATGTATTCAGTTCTGGATTTTTGTATAAACATTGTTGGTATGAATTTTTCAGATTCATTTTATCAAATATTTTTGGTGTTTTATGTGTACATATTCATTTAAATCATTTCCAAACCAAGATAAATGATACCTGGGAACTTTTTCAAGCCCATGGGGATAGGGAATTCCCTTCGGGCCTTGTCACGGGCTGGGTTTGGTGCCATTTTTGGGGGCGACCTGATTCGGTTCGTGGAAAAATGATATCAAAGGAGGTTCGCTCTCTTCGGGTCACGTTATTTGGGGAATAGTCAGGATAGTCTGGAGTTTGGATTGTCGGGACTTGGAATTATAGTTATGAGTAATGTGTCTGATCAACACACCTCATTATGGGAATCATGTCTCCAGGGGATGTCGGGATTTATATGACTTCTTTAAATTTCTTGGATTGATGATGATTAGGGGAAATGAAAAGAGAGTTGGGTTACTGGTCTCGGTGAGCTCGCAGAGTCTGGAAATCCATGTGGAGCCGGGGATATATACCTAGAACACTCTCTATGATGGTGAAGTGATTGGAATATGGATAAAAACCATATGTCCAAGTCACCCACTGAAACTAGTTTCCTCTTGCATTTTCTTATATTTTTTAGTTTTGAAATCATGGATCTTTGGTTTTAATGTGACTTGGTTTTAAGAAGCATAAAGTTTTTGTGAAATTATTATCAAATAAAGAGGTAATGGTTATAATTTTGAAAATGGAGAACTGAATTTTCATAATTGTATTGGAATAGAAAATAGTGTGTTTTCACCTCTTTTTAAAGCTTGAACTATTTCAATGTTGGTTTTAAAAAAGTGATTCCAATAGAGTTTTCTAAACTATTCAAATGTGTTTTAATGGGATGTGATGTTTTCAAATTAATTTTTATGAATTTAAAGATAGATTTCATTTCAATGATTGTTCCTTTCTGAAAGTCTTGTTAATATGTAATTTGGGTTTGATTTCGTGGTTAGAGGTTTTGAGAAAAAGGAGGTATTGGTTGACTGTTTTGGATATGAAAGTGAATTTTTTTATTTTAACCATTTGTATTTCCATGAGTGACCACATTCGTGGGGTTATATGGGATGATGGATGGTTAATGTAATGGATAGATGTGTTCTGAGATGGTTATGAGGAGTTTTCCCATTATGGCACAGAAACATGCATGTGTAAGGCCCATGAGGTACCGTTGTTGGATACGCTAACCGCTGAATCGTTTATTTTAAAAAAGATGATTTAAAATGAGAAACTTGATGTATTTATGAATTATGTGGGATGGTGTGTATTTTTTTTAATTTTGATGTTGTGGGATGTTTTGAGTCCAAGAACCCCTCTTGTTTGTATTGTGTTTTGGGTTTCTGTTTGGTCGGTAAGTTGCATTGAATGGTCGGTTATTGATCTCTTTTGAGAAATGTATTGGGATTCTTATATGGTGTTTCCTTTAATGTGTTTGGATCTGGTTTGTGGTATATCTTGATCAATGGACCATCTTGGTTGGTTCCTTATGTTTAATCAATGGAAAAGGTATGCCCCATTAAGGGTTACTGCACAACTGAAGTGCAACTGGGATTGTTTCTCTATTTGAAGACCCTCCAGTTGATCAATATAAGGAATATATTTATTTATATTTTCAGATTGAGTCTACACCATTTCCATTCATGGTTTTTGGTATCCTATTGTAGTGGTAGAGTGATCATGGAAGTTTGACAGAGACCTCAGCCTCTAATGTTTCCTGGTTTGCCGAAGGTGGAAGTGGTATGGGGTTATTAGAATGGATGATTATCTGGATGGTCTCTAAGAGGTTCTCTCGGTCCTTCATAGTCTCTTCGAAGACGGATTTCACAATAAACTACTATTTTGGGAAATATGGTAATGAGAGGATATTGTGTCCACTTTCTATAATTGTGTGTTGTTTTGGGATGTTGTCTAAAGTCCAAATCCATGAATTGATAATATCAGTTGCAATGGTTAGGTTCTGTGAATCCTTGTGATTTTGTGCACTCGATTGACTTTAAAGGTGAAAGTCGTGGAATCCTATGAGAGTCTCTTTATGTTTGGAGAATGTCTCCCTTGGAAAAACTTCAAAATATTCCTTTTTATAGGAAGGTGATTATAGGTGTTATTTAATTTTATAGATTCTCACTTGAAGAAACAAGGTGTGATGTGTGTTCATTTTCTAAGCCCCTGTTTGAGTGAAATAATGAGTTAGGGTAACGTGAGTTTGGAATGTTTTATGTATTAAGAATCTTATTGGGGATTTCAGTATAGATTTTGGTGGCACCGAAAGAAGAATTCTCATTCAAGGGGGTTTACAAAGCCTAACTATGAGGTCAAAGATGCTTCCATCATTTGAGATCCAGCCATAGGTCTCAGAGAGAAGCTAACTCAAAGTTAGGGAAGATCCCATGATTTTTTAAACCCATGTAGAATATCTTATCCTCATTATGAAAGATAGTAAGTTTCTAAACCTCTAGTGTCATCATCTTTCTTCCATTGTTCCCATTCGGTGGAAATAGGTTGAGGGCCTTGAACCTATTTCATCACCTAATGTCATTCCCTCCCCCGTTGGTTTCCATCGAGTCATTAGAGAATGGTTGGAAATTTAGATATATGTTATTACAACACAATTTTTGTATGATTAGTTGTGACCATGTTCCAGGAATCCATGAAAAATGAATGATCTATACAGTTAGTGCAGAATTTCCCAAACCGTGTGGACTGACCCTGCACCCTTCCCAAATCTGTAAGAAAAATTAGGTCTTTCTGTGTCGGCCCCTGATAATCAGATAAGATGGTTGGTTCTTATGTTGGGGAGACCCTATATGATTCTCATTTATGTTACTTTGTAAACTGTGAATGGAATTCTACCCTTTGTACTGGTGAGTTCATTCAGGCCTCCCTCTGTTAGTGTCCTGATTCTGTCTTTGAAAATAATACAGGTTGCCTCTTATGGTGGGGTGCCTATTTGTGTCCCCCCATACAAATAGCTCATATTTATCCATGGTATTGGTTTGGTGGTAGGTAGTCTCATTCAGAAATTTCTAGATACCAACATCTTCTTTGAGTAAACATTGGGATTGGAGAGATCCCAATGGTTTAGTTAATGTAAGGTAAGTGTAACCTTGTTCGATGTTGTTGTTCGTTTGGGTGAATTTCTTTAGTCCTGTTCGGATAGTGTTTGAGGAGTTTTATTTTGGGATAAAGTTTGAATGTGATTTATTATCTCAGAAGATTGGTGTAAGTTTGGGTTGCGAGATTAATCATTCCTTAATTGATTACTGGAGGTTTTCTTGACCTTGGGGGAAAAGCTTGACAAAGAAGTACATCTTGGTTTATCGATTGGGTTTGGTTTTCGTATCTAGCCTTACATTTGCTTTACGGGGATGGAAATTTTTTATGGTGGGGAGAATTGTCACATACAAGACTTATTTTAATGTTAAATTTCATTTAATTTCCATTTATGCTTTGTTTTTGGGGTTTCTCAAGATATTATGGTGGAATGGGTGAATTTTCGTGAATTGGGCCAAACCGTGAGCCCAAATATAGATTTAAAAATAAATTTTGTTTCTTTTATAACTTTTCCATTTTTTTAATATTTGTAGGATCGAAATATAATATGAGATGCTCAATATACAAGAGGGGGGGTGAATTGTATACTTTAAAAATTCCTTTGGAACCTTTAAAGTTAGTTATGAATAACTAGAGTTTCCTTAAGAAAAGGAAAGAACTAAGTTTAACAAAGTTAAACTAAGTTGATTCACAACACCTCTAACACCGAACTAAACTTGGAAAGAGATTCCAAAAGAAGGTTCCGGAAATATGGTTCCGGAATTTGAAACTTAACAAAAGTTACAATATGAGATTCTACCTTAAAGCGTATAGAATCTAAACTAATCAGAGTAAGTAAGGAAGTATAAGAAAATTATACTTTCCTTAAGATACAAAATGCAGCGGAATAAAACAAGTACAAGTAGAAGAACTACTAGTAACAAGATGATAGTCTTTTAACCCAAAGAGAAGGGTATCCAACAACCTTGGATAAAGGTCCCTTGATTTATACTTTCAAGCAAGTCTGTCTTACCCACACCAGGGTAAGCCCTCGATACGAAGATCGGTGTCTCTGTCTTGCTATCCCCGCAAGCCCTCAACTTCAAGGTAGTTGGCAACCTCTGTCTTTCTCGGCAAGAAAGCCCTCGATCTTTAAGGTAGTCGGCACCTCTGTCTTTCTCAGCAAGAAAGCCCTCGATCTTTAAGGTAGTCGGCACCTCTGTCTTCCTATCCCCGGAAGCCCTCGAATGTAATCACCAACATTCGGAGTCGCACGAAGCTTTGAGAGTTAATAAGAGACTCTCTCTCTAGAAATCACTTCAACAGCATGTATGCACAAAGTTCAAATGTTCATCCATCCGTTGTGAGCTTTTTCAAATGAGCTCCTATTTATAGGTGAGGTCGACTCCTTCTCCAACGGTCATATTTCCCTTAAAGTTCGGAGGGACCTGTACACGTGTCACTTAGACAACGGTTAGTTTATAACAAAATGGACGACATCGTTTTATAACAAAGTAAGTGTAACAGAAAGTACGACATCGTTTTAAACTCTAACATAAAGGTTCGGAATAGAAATTTCGGAGTGAAAGTTCGGAGTGAACAAATTCAGAGTGTATAAAACAATGATATCCAGATTCTGTTTAATGAGTGAATTCGGAATGAGAATTCGGAATAGGAATTCGGAATAGGAATTCGTCATCAGAAATCGTAATGGGAATTCGTCATCAGAAATCGTAATGGGAATTCGTCATCAGAATTCGTAATGGGAATTCGGAATGAGATTTCTTCATTAGAATTCGTAATGGGAATTTTTCATTGGAATTCGTAATGAGAATTCGTAATGAGATTTCTTCATTAGAATTCGTAATGGGAATTCTTCATTGGAATTCGTAATGAGAATTCGTAATGAGATTTCTTCATTAGAATTCGTAATGGGAATTCTTCATTGGAATTCGTAATGAGAATTCGTAATGAGAATTCTTCATTAGAATTCGTAATGAGAATTCTTCTTCAGAATTCGTAATGAGAATTCGTAATGAGAATTCTTCATTAGAATTCGTAATGAGAATTCGTAATGAGAATTCTTCATTAGAATTCGTATCCTGAATCTGGAATAGAACTTAGTCAGAATTCATAACCGGAATTCGGAGTGAAACTTCCTTATAGTTCTTGTCCAGAATCCGAACCCTAAAACAGAATGCTTTTTATCAGTTTTAATGATTCCGAGAAAGTGAATCCGAATTTCATACTTAAGAAAAAAATATTAATGAAAATATGATAAGGATAAATTTTTCTTATAAAAGCGTTTTTCCTTAAGAAAACATTTTTCCTTATAAAAGCAATTTTCCTTACAAAAGCGATTTTCCTTAAAGATAAGGTGTTTGTGATTTTCAAAACAAGAAGGAATGGAAAAGTCATAAGGAAAACCTTATTGACTCAACAATCTCCCCCTTTTTGGAAAGCACAAACATCCTTACGAAAAAAAACTATTCTATGAAGAAAGAAACAAATTAAAGCTTATCTCCCTTGGTTTAAGAATATAGATGAATACGACTAACTCCCCCTTAGGCTTTGAATCTCTAAGGATCGTATTCATATTTCCGGAGTGATGTTTCTTTAATAAAAACTCCCCCTTAAACAAACTCTTATTAGAGTTCTTTCTCCTTGGGTATTTTCCTTTCTCCCCCTTTGAAAAACTCTTAATAGATTTCCTCTTTTTCTTAAGGATCTTTTCCTTCTCCCCCTTTGTGATTTTCAAAAAGAATTTCAAGGGAATGGAAGAAAAAAAATAACAAAGTACCTGAAAGATTAGTAACAACAACAAAACAGAACAACAAGCACGATTCTCATTAAATTTGAAATGTCAGCAACAAAAACAGATTACAACAAAAAGATCGGATTGTTCATTTGGGATCTTTCTCTTTCGACATCAGCCCCTTGAGAATAGTCTTGATCTTTTTGAGGTCCTTATGATCTTCCTCTGCTTGCTTTTCTAAGGCAACTATCCTTGCTGACTGAGCTTGAATGATTTCTTCCTGAGCCTTCAACTTTTCTTCCTGAGCTTCCATTTTCTCTTCCTGTGACTTTATCCTTTCTAGAAAATTGATCCGATGATCCCTTTCAAATTTCCAACTTTGATTAACAGAGTTGAGCTTTCCATTCAGATCTCTTACTTCCTGACTCCGAATGTTCTTTTCCTCTGCCAATTTCTCATCGAATGATGCAGTCATCTCATGAAACTTCTTGTCCTCGGTTTGAAAAGCATCCTTAACATTCTCCTGAAACTCATCCAGCAACCTCATCTCTTCCACATTCTTCTTCGACCAGCTAGTCATCCTTTTGCAAGATCTTTTATGGGCTTCGTAACCAATGAAGAAATTTTTGAACTGGGCTTCTATCTCAACACACTTATCCATTACCATGGATACGGAATCGGTTTTCTGATTCAGCGTATGTTGGAGCATCTGGCACCGAGAATCAATACTGGAGAAAGTCGGAATGGTTCCCACCAACTTCTTCAAGGATTGAACAACAAAATCGTGCCCCAACGAAGATGATTCCGAATCTGACATCTTGCTAGGAGAATTTTCTTCTTCAATAAGCTCCAACTTCCTCTTTGAAGAACTACCAGCTTCCTTCCTCATACTCTTTTCTGAACTCGGGGTATCAGCAATAACTTGTTTCCCCTTATCTTTTTTCGGAATAGAAACCTGTTCCGGAGATTTCTTCTCACTGTCAGAAACTTGAACAACCAAATCTTCCTCATCAACAACTTCTATATTTTCTTTCTGAGCAGCATCAAGTGAAAGATGTTCTTCTTCTCCATGATAAGAAACTTCTTCCTCTCCTTCCTTTCCTTCTATTACTGGAGTAACTAGTTTTGAAGATTCGGCTTCAGAAGTTCGGAGCGACAGGTGTTCCGAAGGAGTTCCCTTATATTCATCTACTTGTTTGAGCACATCTCCTGTCTCGCCACTTCCTTCAGCAACCTCTTCAGCTTGTTCCACTTGTTCAACTTCGTCAGCATTCTTAGCAGCAGCCTCTTTCGGATCATCGAGATTTCTTCCTGGAGTCTCAGGTAGAGTGTCCAAAGAAAAAGTTCTCGGAACGGGAATGGTTGCTGAAACCATTTCATTAAACTTCAACAAGGCTTGCACAGCCTCAGCTTCTGACAACTTCTTCTTCAGCTTCTTTTCCTTAGCTTGCTTCTCGAGCTCATCAGCAGCCTTTTCTTTCAGAGCCTTAGCCTCTGCGGGATCCAATCCGAACTGCGGATCTCCTTCCTTCCTCTTTTCCTTGTCAGCTCTCCACTTCGCTGCAACCTCATCAGTATATGTCTTCTTCTTCTTAGGCTTAGGAGGTGCGGAATGGACTTCCTTAGACTTAGGTTCCTGAGCTTCACCTACCACTTCTTTCAGCTTCCTCTTCCTTACTGGCTTAGGCGATTCCGGATCAGCCACTTTCGGAGTCACTTCTTCTTGAGGAGGAAGATCAAAAAACATGCCAGACTTCTTGTCAAAAGCTATATTCATCCTTTTAAGAGTTGCATCACTGAGCAACATGATCTTGCAAACTTTCGGTTTAGAACTGCAAGCAACCTTGAAGGACTCAAGGCACCGAACTATCAGCTTCGACAATATTGCCGGGTACATTACTATCTGAGCTCTCAGATTCCCTTTCTTTAAATTCTCAAGATTAAGAAGGATATGCTTCATCAGGTTGAACTTCCATTGATTTATCAAGAAATCTAAGATGTATATCTCACTCTTCTTCAAGCTGTCCTTGTCTCCTTTTCTCGGTACAATAAGCCCTTGCACCCATAACTCCAGAATCCGGAAGTTTGTAGATAGGGTTGCAATTTTCGAAGCCTTATCATCATCCAGTCCGAGAATTTCTAAGGCTTTCTCCTTGTTGAAACTACCCAAGGAGTCTGGCAGAACATGCGAGATAAACTCAGATTCCCCTTCATAATTCAACCCTACCAAGCTTGCAGCCTTGGTGTAAGATAGCTTATAAGTCTTGCCATACGATTTGAAGGAAAATTTTTCTCTATTGTCTTCCACAAAGAAAGCAACCGACTCATAAAACTCAACAAGCAAGTCTGGGTAAACTTCATCTTGGTTGCCGGTTTTTGATATCGCAACATCTTCCCAGCCATTGAGCTTGATATTCTTTGATATAATAGAATCATAGTTGCTGAAGAAATTCGGATGCACTAACCGCTCTCGGTAGACTAACCACTGTGAAATGGGCTTTGTTGAAGACATCTCTTGAGAAGCTAACTCTGCAGACATTCGGATTAGAAGTCTCTGAGAAGTTCGGAACTGAGAAGACTGAAGTTCAGAACTGGAAAACTGTAGTTCGGAACAGCCTTAAAACAGAGACACAGAGCTTCAGCACGCAAGAGCTTGAGATCGATGTGGGACGAGAAAATAGGGTCCCCTTTATATAGGCTTTGGGATGACGGTTCAACTTCCTCGGTTGATCTAACGGTTTAGAAAGATCTGAGATCAGATCTGACGGTTGAGAGGTTGAATCCGATCTTTTTGAGGTTTTATTAAAACAAAATTCAAGAAATTAAAAAAAACCGAAAACAAACTATAAGAAAATGCCAGCAAGTAAAATATGATTACGAAAAACTTCAGTAAGGAAATCATACCTTTCGGGTTAGCTTAGGAAAGTTATTCGTAATGGGTAATGTAAAGACGAATACGAAAAACTTAATACGAAAAACTCAATACGAAAAACTCAATACGAAAAAAAATAGAAAAAAACTCAATGGAAAAACTCAATACGAAAAACTCAATACGAAAAAAAATAGAAAAAACTCAATGGAAAAACTCAATACGAAAAACTTGATATGGAAGATTCAATACGAAAGTTTTTCCATTATGAAAATACCAGTACGAAAATTTTCCATTCCGGAAATTTTCAATACGAATACTTTTATTCCAGAAGTATTTTGTATGGAAATATCCATTCTGGAAAATTGTAGTTCCGGAAGTTCCATTCCGGAAAGTTTCGTTCCGAAAAATTTGAAAACAAATTTTGAAAAACTTTGTTAAATAGACAAACAAATGTACTCCCCCTATGAAAAGGAGTTTATTACTGTGAGGAGATTTTTCCAACAGAAAATTAATTAAGGAAGATTACCTTACGGTTATCATTCCTAACTTCTGTTTAATATATTCAAATCTATCATAAGGTAAAGATTTTGTGAAAATATCAGCAAGTTGATCTTGCGTTCCGATAAACTGAAGAATAATATCTCCTTTAAGTGTGTGATCCCTAAGAAAGTGATGCCTAATATCTATGTGTTTTGCACGGGAGTGATGTGCAGGGTTTTTACTTAGAGCAATGGCACTTGTGTTATCACACAATATTTGAGTTTTAGTAAAACTCAAGCCATAGTCTGTGAGTGTGTGTTGCATCCACAACACTTGTGCACAACAACTTCCAGCTGCTACATATTCAGCTTCAGCAGTGGAGAGTGCAACAGAATGTTGCTTCTTGCATGACCAAGAAACTAATGAATCTCCTAAGAAATGACAAGTTCCGGATGTACTTTTTCTATCCATTCTACAACCACCAAAGTCAGCATCAGAAAAGCTTTTTAGAACAAAATCATTTCCAGAAGTATAAAATAATCCTAGATCCATGGTTCCCTTAAGGTAGCGAAAAATTCTTTTAACTGCCTTTAAGTGAGATTCCTTAGGATTGGATTGATATCTTGCACATAAGCATACTGAAAACATTAAGTCTGGTCGACTAGCAGTTAAGTAAAGTAGACTTCCAATCATACCTCTAAAAGATGTTTGATCTACTGGTTTTCCAGCTTCATCAAGATCTAAAGAGTTTGAGGTACCAATAGGAGTACTTATACTCTTCGTGTTGTCATAACCATACTTTTTAAGAAGATCTTTAATATACTTATGTTGAGATATGTAGGTTCCTTCTGGTTTTTGAGAAATTTGAAAACCAAGAAAAAATGTTAACTCACCCATCATACTCATTTCAAACTCAGATTTCATTAGACTAGCAAAAGAATCAGTCAAAGATTGCTGAGTTGAACCAAATATAATGTCATCAACATAAATTTGAACAATCAAAACATTTTTCTTATCTTTCTTTATAAAAAGGGTTGGATCTGCATTTCCCTTAACATAGTTATTTTGAAGCAAAAATCCAGTGAGTCTATCATACCATGCTCTTGGGGCTTGTTTAAGGCCATACAAAGCTTTGGTAAGTCTAAAAACATGATCAGGATGTTTTGTATCTTCAAAGCCAGGAGGTTGTTCAACAAAAACTTCCTCTTGAACATAACCGTTAAGAAAAGCACATTTCACATCCATTTGAAATAGTTTGAAATTAAAGAATGCTGCAAAGGCAAGTAGAATACGGATAGATTCAAGTCTAGCTACTGGAGCATAGGTTTCTTCATAGTCTATTCCTTCTTGCTGATTATAGCCTTTAGCAACAAGTCTAGCTTTATTTCTAACAATGACTCCATTTTCATCACATTTGTTTCTGAAGACCCATTTTACTCCAATAACAGAAGTTTCCTTAGGTCTTTCAACCAAGGTCCAGACTTTATTCCTTTCGAATTCATTTAGCTCATCTTGCATTGCTTTGATCCAATCATCATCACCTAAAGCTTCATCAGTGCTTTTAGGTTCTAGTTGGGAAAGAAATGCTAGATGTTCTACTTCATTTCTTAAGGAACTTCTAGTCCTTACAGGTTGATTTACATCACCAATGATACTATCACTGGGATGATTCTTAAGAAACATCTGATTTGGGTTTTGTAAAACCTGTTCATCAACATAAGGTAGAAAGTCTTCTAGGGTAAATGTTTCAGAAGTATCTTCTAGAACAATTTCCTTATCAGAAGGTTCTTCTAACAAAGGTTGACAATCAGTTTTTGAAAACACATCCGAAGATGTAAGTTGGGAAGTTTTAAAAACAAAAGGATCTGACTCATCAAATTTCACATGTACTGTTTCCTCAACAGTACAAGTATTTTTATTAAAAACTCTATAAGCCTTAGAGGTTGTGGAATATCCTAAGAAAATTCCTTCGTCTGATTTTGGTGCGAATTTATGTAAGTTATCTTTAGTATTCAAAATGAATACTTTGCAACCAAAAACCTTGAAGTAGGAAAGCCTTGGTTTTCTACCATTCCATAACTCATAAGGAGTTTTATTAAGAAAAGGTCTAATCAAAACTCGATTTATAGTATAACAAGCAGTACTTACAGCTTCAGCCCAGAAATGTCTAGCAATAGAATATTCACTCAACATGGTTCTAGTTATTTCTTGAAGAATTCGATTTCTTCTTTCAACTACACCATTCTGTTGAGGAGTTCTAGGTGCTGAAAAGTTGTGAGTAATACCTTTCTTACTACAAAAAGTTTCAAAATCAGAATTTTGAAATTCTCCTCCATGATCACTATGAATAGTTTTCAATGGAAGGTTTTTCTCATTTTTAACTTGAGCTCTAAAACTTTTGAAATAAGAAAAAGCTTCAGATTTCCTTGCTAGAAAATAGACCCAAGTAAATCTAGTGTAATCATCAACTAGAACAAACACATAGTATTTGCCTCCAATGCTTCCAGTTTGTGTAGGACCAAAAAGATCCATGTGCACCAACTGTAATGCATCGGTTGTTGAGACTTCACCGATTGACTTAAAACTAGATTTATGTTGCTTGCCATATTGACAAGGATCACAAACTTTAGAAGAATCAAATCTAAGCTCCGGTAGATCCTTAACTAGTTTCTTCTTAGAGAGTTTACATAGGTTTCTAAGATTACAGTGTCCTAGTCTTCTATGCCATAACCAAGAATGATCTTCCATTGCACTTAGGCAAGGTAAATCTTGGCTTCTTAGGTCTTCTAAGTTTAAGGTGTAAACATTCTCTTGCCTGTTGGCTGAGAGAATAAATTCTTCCTTGGAATTGTGAACTAAGCATTTATCATTCCTAAAATTCACAAGGTAACCTTCATCACATAACTGACTTATGCTAATGAGGTTGTGCTTAAGACCTTTAACAAAAAGAACATTTGAAATCAAAGTTTTACCTAAAAGAACAATATTACCAATACCAACAATCTCTCCCTTAGCATTGTCTCCGAAAGTTACCTTTCCTCCTTTCGTCTTGATAATTTTTTCAAAGAAGCTTTTGTTACCAGTCATGTGCCGGGAACATCCACTATCCATGTACCAAACATTGTTGCTGGAACTTTCTTTATTTTCCTGAAATTATGAACAAAGTTAGACTTTCGGAATCCAAACTTGCTTGGATCCGAGATTTCCAGACAATAAAATCTTAGGTACCCACATTTTCTTGGAAAAATAAGCTTTATGAAAACCTAAGGATTGGGTTTTGTTTAAGGAACAATTTCTTGCCCAGTGACCACCACATTGACACTTAGTACAAAATGGGGCACTTTGAGGAACAAAATAATTGTTGCTGAAAACAGGTTTTGCATGGGTATAACCAAATCCGGATTTATTTCTTAAAGGTCGTATTTGAGAATACATCTTATCAAAATTTTCCTTACCATGGGTAAAGTTTGATAAGCACTTCTTTAAGGAAAAAATTTCGGACATGAGTTTTACAACCAAGTTTTTATCTTCAAAATCATTAGTTTTGGAACTAGAGTTAGGCTCGAAAACATTTTTATTAGAAATTACTTTTTCTAACTCTTTAGAAAGTTTATTCTTCTCAGAACTTACTTCCTCAAGATTTTTTGAAATACTTTCAAAATCAGCATTTTTCTTATCAAGATCTTTAGAAAGATCTGATATCTCTTTAGTAAGAATAGAATTCCTAGAATTTGCCTTATCAAGTTTCTTGTTGAGTTTGGAATTCTCAATCTCAAGAAGTTCAGCAAATCTAGAGACTTCTTCAAAAGTAGGTAAAGTATTTTCCTCATCAGAAGATGATTCTTCATCAGAAGAGTTATAATACTTACTATCATTAGGATTTAAAGAAACATTGGTCAATGATTCAGCATTTCGTACCTTAGCCATAAGACAATGATTATCAATAGGTAATCTGGCTATAAGACCAAGATTCTTCTGTCCTGAAGAATCATATTCAGAAGATTCATCTGAAGAGTCACCACCACTGGCACTCCAGGTGTCATTAGCTTTCAAAACTTTCTTAGCTTTAGCTTTGTAATATTTCTTCCTGTTCCTGTCTGAATGCCTTTCCTTTCTTTCTTTCTTTCTGAGTATAGGGCAATCTGGTCTAATATGTCCTGCTCTCTTACATTCATAACAAGTAACTTCTCCATCTTTCTTATCTTTCCTATCCTTCTTCTTATACTTGGATTGAAAGTTTCTTTGTCCAGCTATCTTGTTCATCCTTCGAGCAAGATTGGCTAATTCATTTTCTGAAACTTCACTTTCACTAGATTCGGATTGGAAAATGACTTTCTTCGATTTGGATCTGGTTACTCTCTCAGGAGTCTTAGCTTTCATCTGATTCGAAGTTGTAGTAAAAGCAACAGTACCATTTCCATTCTTCTTCTTGATGTTGTCAGCATCTCTCTTCATTCTGGTCTCATGTTGTAGAAGAGTTCCAAATAATTCATCAAGAGTAATTTGAGTAACCTTCCTGTTCTCATCTATAGCTGTTCTCTTGGATTCCCACTCATTGGGCATAATGTCAATTATCTTGTCCACAAGAGCTTCATCATCTAAACCTTTCTCTCCCATAGACTGTAGACTATTGACGATTGTCATAAATCTTTGTTGTACTTTACAGATAGGTTCTCCATGAGGAAAATTAAAGCCATGATATTCAGCTCTAAGCATAGCCCTCCTAGTCTCAATCACTTTAGAAGTCCCAAAATGAGTAACCTCTAACTTCTTCCATATACAATTAGCTGCTTCACAAGAAGAAATTTGGCTATATATATTTCTAGTCATTGAACATAATAAAGTGTTGCGTACCTTATAATTCAGTTGATATTCTTGCTTCTCCTGGTTAGTAAAAGTTCTGACTTCCTTGTCAGGAATTTTGTAATCACCAGTAAGCATGACAAAGTTATCTACTCCAGTATTGATAACGAATGTCTTCATACGATCTCTCCAGTATTCATAATCATTACCATCAAATATTGGTGGCCTTGTAGGATTCAAATTGTCTATCGAACCAACATTCATTCCTGCCATACTTGAAAATAACTTGGAAACAAACTTGTTAATAACAAAAATTCGGAATTAAAAAGTTCGGAATAGGAAAAGTTCGGAATGGATAATCCGGAATGAAAAAGTTCGGAATTGAAAAGTGAGCAAGAAAAACTTGAACGTGAGTACAAGTATTTCAGTAACCTTGGCTCTGATACCAATTGTAAGAATGGTATAGAGTAAGAGGTTTCCAACCTCTGATACCAATTGTAGGATCGAAATATAATATGAGATGCTCAATATACAAGAGGGGGGGTGAATTGTATACTTTAAAAATTCCTTTGGAACCTTTAAAGTTAGTTATGAATAACTAGAGTTTCCTTAAGAAAAGGAAAGAACTAAGTTTAACAAAGTTAAACTAAGTTGATTCACAACACCTCTAACACCGAACTAAACTTGGAAAGAGATTCCAAAAGAAGGTTCCGGAAATATGGTTCCGGAATTTGAAACTTAACAAAAGTTACAATATGAGATTCTACCTTAAAGCGTATAGAATCTAAACTAATCAGAGTAAGTAAGGAAGTATAAGAAAATTATACTTTCCTTAAGATACAAAATGCAGCGGAATAAAACAAGTACAAGTAGAAGAACTACTAGTAACAAGATTATAGTCTTTTAACCCAAAGAGAAGGGTATCCAACAACCTTGGATAAAGGTCCCTTGATTTATACTTTCAAGCAAGTCTGTCTTACCCACACCAGGGTAAGCCCTCGATACGAAGATCGGTGTCTCTGTCTTGCTATCCCCGCAAGCCCTCAACTTCAAGGTAGTTGGCAACCTCTGTCTTTCTCGGCAAGAAAGCCCTCGATCTTTAAGGTAGTCGGCACCTCTGTCTTTCTCAGCAAGAAAGCCCTCGATCTTTAAGGTAGTCGGCACCTCTGTCTTCCTATCCCCGGAAGCCCTCGAATGTAATCACCAACATTCGGAGTCGCACGAAGCTTTGAGAGTTAATAAGAGACTCTCTCTCTAGAAATCACTTCAACAGCATGTATGCACAAAGTTCAAATGTTCATCCATCCGTTGTGAGCTTTTTCAAATGAGCTCCTATTTATAGGTGAGGTCGACTCCTTCTCCAACGGTCATATTTCCCTTAAAGTTCGGAGGGACCTGTACACGTGTCACTTAGACAACGGTTAGTTTATAACAAAATGGACGACATCGTTTTATAACAAAGTAAGTGTAACAGAAAGTACGACATCGTTTTAAACTCTAACATAAAGGTTCGGAATAGAAATTTCGGAGTGAAAGTTCGGAGTGAACAAATTCAGAGTGTATAAAACAATGATATCCAGATTCTGTTTAATGAGTGAATTCGGAATGAGAATTCGGAATAGGAATTCGGAATAGGAATTCGTCATCAGAAATCGTAATGGGAATTCGTCATCAGAAATCGTAATGGGAATTCGTCATCAGAATTCGTAATGGGAATTCGGAATGAGATTTCTTCATTAGAATTCGTAATGGGAATTTTTCATTGGAATTCGTAATGAGAATTCGTAATGAGATTTCTTCATTAGAATTCGTAATGGGAATTCTTCATTGGAATTCGTAATGAGAATTCGTAATGAGATTTCTTCATTAGAATTCGTAATGGGAATTCTTCATTGGAATTCGTAATGAGAATTCGTAATGAGAATTCTTCATTAGAATTCGTAATGAGAATTCTTCTTCAGAATTCGTAATGAGAATTCGTAATGAGAATTCTTCATTAGAATTCGTAATGAGAATTCGTAATGAGAATTCTTCATTAGAATTCGTATCCTGAATCTGGAATAGAACTTAGTCAGAATTCATAACCGGAATTCGGAGTGAAACTTCCTTATAGTTCTTGTCCAGAATCCGAACCCTAAAACAGAATGCTTTTTATCAGTTTTAATGATTCCGAGAAAGTGAATCCGAATTTCATACTTAAGAAAAAAATATTAATGAAAATATGATAAGGATAAATTTTTCTTATAAAAGCGTTTTTCCTTAAGAAAACATTTTTCCTTATAAAAGCAATTTTCCTTACAAAAGCGATTTTCCTTAAAGATAAGGTGTTTGTGATTTTCAAAACAAGAAGGAATGGAAAAGTCATAAGGAAAACCTTATTGACTCAACAATATTTCCCACCCATTAAAATTTCTAAATGGTCTCCCCTGACATATTAACACCACCATTGTAGTTTGGATCCTTTTGAAATCCATAACCAAGGTGTATATGAGTTTTAATTTAAGGGATTAGGCCTGCTCGAAAGCCCAATTCTAGTTTTAAAAATTAAATTGGATTAATTAATAACATATTCAATTTTAAGTATTTTTTGGTGATTCTAAGCCTCACACCCGCCCATTAATCCCATCTCCGACCCCAACCTCTCTCTCCACTCTTTGGATCTCTTCTTCATCGCGATTGAATGCTGAACTTCTTAGGGTTTGTAAAATCGGCTAGATTTGAGGAGGTAAGTTCTATCCATCATAACTCTCTTAATTCTTACTCTTTTTCCTCCATTACTATTCATAATTGACCTCCTCATCCTTCTTCTAACATCCCTTGAAGTTTTAACTATTTTAAATTTCATCTTCTGGTGTATTAGGGGTGATTCTTCAAGATCCCTCAGTAAGTGAGTCTCTTCCATTCCTATTTCAAATTGATTATGGTTTCATTCTATTTTCTTTGGGTTTATTCCCTTTTCCTTGAAGTACCAAATGACCACGAGGTAGGGTTTTGAACCTAGGGTTTAACAGTGGGTTTTCTTGATCCAGTTTTCTGGTTTTAGGTTTTCTCTATGTCCCTCTTATTGCGATGGCAGTGCGACTTGATTTCGCATGTTTATTCAAGGGTTTTCATTACTTTGGTAGGTGATTCCACTTTTTATGCAATCCTTCTGAAATAGATAGCGTGTTTATTCTATTTTCATGTTTAATCCATCTATTTGGTGATACAAAAATTGGTTTCAGTGGCGTTTGTAATGCAAGTGAATATTAAGGGCCCATTTCATGTGAAATTTGTGCTTTTTTATATAAATATTTTATTAGATGATTATGGGACGCCTTTTTATTATTTATTTGACCTTATTGAACTGTATTAGGGATGAAAATAATTTTTTAAATGTTATTATTCTTTGTTTGTTGCTGTGAAGTTGGTTTTGGGTGATGTTTGTTAAGAAAATGGTTTTTGAGTACCAATTTGTTGTTGAATTGGGTGTTTTACATGAGTATTCTATGTGATGCTTATTAGGATTTTTTTTATAAATCATTTAATGAGTTTAAATAAATTTTTAGGGTGTGTTGGATTCTATTTTGATAAATATGAGTATGAATATGGCGTTCAAGTGGGGTTTTCAAAGTGTTTTGGGTGAAAAAAAAAATGAATTGGAGAAGTTGTTTTATTGAAACTCAAAGTGTTTTGTTGTGTGTTTTAAATTATATAAAATGTATGTAGCTAATGTTCTGATTTTATGTGACCCGTAGTGGTGTTTTATTTGAAAATTTATATATGTATCATTATGAAATTGTTTGAGCACAAAGGGGGAATCTCGGGTACCTAGGTGGGGCGGATGTGTACTTGTACGGCTAGTGGACCGGGTTGGTTTTGTCCCTATTTCACCTAGAATTTGGATAAAAACAACTCTAATTAAACTATCTGGATGATAATTGGGTACCACTAGGTTATGGTTAAGTTCCCTCCTAGTGGCTGGTGCATGAGAACAAATTTTACTATGGCTACATTACACCGAGGTATGAGGTACATGGGGCCCGATACTATCTAGTGCCTAGGGGTGTTCCCGATTTTGTTTCTCATTGTGTTTGTGATATTTTCTCATGTATTGGGGTGTTTTTAGAAGTACTTTACAGTATCTAACATGTCTATTTAAATGTTTGAACATTCTGGAAAAATCAGCTTGAAACATGTTATCAATTGAAAGTTGCATTTCTTGGATTTTATCACTACTTTTCTTTGTGGATTAAAACTGCTTGCTTTTTCACAATGTATTGCATTCACTTTGGAATAATTGGGTGGTATCTTATTAGGAATAGGCTCACACACTACTTACACCCCTTGGGTGTAATTAGGCTTGGTTATGTTTGACTCAGGTAAAGGAATGGCTAAGGGTGATAGCGGTTCAGGGTGTTAGTCCCCATCCTACAGGCGGAGTTGTCGAGACGACTTGGGGGTGATGACCCCATGTCATGTGGAGTCCATGGGGCTATTTTCTTGCTGTTTCATTATGACTTTGGACCTTTTTTATTGCATTTGAACTTATGTATTCAGTTCTGAATTTTTGTATAAACCTTGTTGGTATGAATTTTTCATATTCATTTTATCAAATATTTTTGGTGTTTTATGTACATATATTCGGGTAAATCGTTTCCAAACCAAGATAAATAATACTCAGGCACTTGTGCCACCCCGTGGGGATAGGGAATGTCCTTCTGTCCTTGTCACGGGCTAGGTTTGGTGCCATTTTTTGTGGCGACTAGATTCGATTCATGATACTTCAGGGCCCGGACCTTCGAGAAGGGGCTCAGGTGAGAGATTAGGGCGTCGATGATATCCCTCAGCATACCAAAGCATGAAGGGGTGTTGGAGCGAGCCCTCTTAGTGGAGAGTTTTCTTTGCTGAGCAGTCCTCAGCAGTGAGACCCACCACTAGTCGACATGTAGCAGAGACTTCTGTAGCTGGCAGTAGACAGATGTCGCAGAGGTCCAAGAGGACCAGACCTATAGGTGGATGAATACATGACTCAGGATCAGTTGTGCGGGGCACCCAGAGCAGAGACATACATGCCAGGAGCGAGCAATATTTCTCATGTTGCGGGCAAGGTTACATGGCTCGTGACTGTCCACCCTTCCATTCAGATAATCAGCAGGCAGTTGAAGGACCGCCCAGGCAGAGACATAGATTCGATCGAGTTGATCCGCATGGCGCATGCGGATGTGGAAGTGGAGCTGGTCGAGTTGCTGGAAGTGTGAAACGTTTCTAGGTGTTGCCGCCACCACCACCAGGAGGTCCACCCCGACCATAGGGAGCAGGTGGAGAGGCGAAAGCTCAGCTTCAGGCAGCTGAAGCATATGACCATGGAACTCCAGAGATGATTAGAGGTACGATCTTTGTCTACTGCACCTTAGCTGTAGTACTTATAGACACAGGTTCCAGTCAATCTTTCATTGCCACTATGCTTGTTTGGAGCTCGAAGATTCCAATGGAGCTGTTGGCTCAATCCTTACGGCTAGAGACTCATATGGGAGCAACTCGATGATTACACACTTGTTCTGAAAGTGTGATCTTACTCTAGGAGGTGAGATCTTTGGCTTGTATCTCCTCGTAGTGGCGTCAAGGCCTTATGACGTCATCTTGGGTATAGACTTATCTACAGTCCATTGTCAGATCGACTGTATTAGGCGCAAATTATGGTTTTTCCACATGGATGGGAATAGGTTTACCTTCAACGGAGATAAGGGAGCCTTTGCAGAACAGGACAGACTTACTCGGAGGAGGGTGCAGCTGATCACTCATCAGTTGGCCTGCCTTACCCTCGGAGTAGTTGATGTGGAGAGTCCAACAAATCCTGTAGTGCTGGACCAATACGTGAATGTTTTCCCAGATGATGTTCCAAGAATACCTTCTCACAGATAGGTGGAATTCTACATTGACATGTACCCTGAGACAACACCGATATCTACACCAGCATATCAGATGACTCCTGTAGAGCTTCACGAGTGGCGGGTACAGCTGGAGGACTTGTAGGGGAAGGGATTCATCTAGCCCAGTGTTTCTCCCTGGGAAGCCCCAATTCTATTCGCCAAGAAGGCAGATGGAAGCTTGAGGATTTGTGTCAACTACCATCGCCTGAACCAGGTGACCGTGAAGAACAAGAACCCACTCCCGAGGATTGATGACCTCTTTGATCAGCTGAAGGGAGCACGATGGTTCTCAAAGATAGACCTCATTTCAGGCTATCACCAGCTCATAGTTTGAGATGAGGATGTGAAGAAGATGGCCTTCGGATGTTGGTACGACCACTATGAGTTTTTTTATTCCTTTCGGCATAACCAATTCTCCAACAGTGTTCCTGGGACTCATGAACAGGATCATCCAGCCATACCTCGATCACATTGTCGTAGTCTTCATCGATGACATTCTGATATACTCAACTACTGAAGATGAGCATGCCTACCATTTTCGGGTAGTACTGGACACACTCCGAGAGAACCAACTATATGGTAAGCTCTCTAAGTTCCAGTTCCGGATCTGAGAGGTTATCTTTTTTGGGACATGTCATCTCAGAGGCTATAGTTGCAGTGGATCCAGCGAAGATTGAGGGAGTACTTGCTTGGGAGCCACCCAAAAGTGTGACAGAGGTACAAAGTTTCCTGGGATTGGCTGGTTACTATCGAAGATTCGTTCTAGACTTCTCTAGAGTTGCAGCACCACTATCAGCCTTGATGAATAAGGGTAGACCATTCGTGTAGTCGGAGAGATGTTAGCAGAGCTTTCAAGAGCTGAGACAGAGGCTGACTAGTGCCCCCATCGTATTTCTTCTCGAGTAAGGCGTAGGGTAAGTAGTCTATTGTGATGCATCACGGACCAGACTCGGGTGTGTCCTAATGTAGTAGTGAGCAGTGATCGCATATGGCTATCAACAGCTGAGACAACAAGAGCAGAACTACACAACTCATGACCTAGAGCTAGCAGAAGTGGTCATCTCCTTGATGATGTGGTGACACTATCTGATGGGAGAACTTTTTACTGTGTACACTAATTACAAGAGTCTCTGGTATATCTTCTCTCATAAGAACCTGAACCTAAGACAACAGCGATGGATTGAGTTCCTCCAGGACTATGAATTCGAGATAGTTTATACTCCTGGAAAGGGGAACATTGTTACAGATGCACTCGGCAGGAGAACTGGTATACAACTACTAGGCGAGGAGACATAGTAGCTGGATACTTTATAGATATCCTCTGTGGATAGAGATGGGGAAGCATTCCTTCAGTATCTTGCAGTCACTCCCCCACTTCTTCAGTGATTCAGGGAGGCACAACATGGGGACACTGACTGCGATACATGACGTGCTCAAATATACATAGGGCAGACACCTGATGGATCTTCTAAAGGTGGGTAGCACGTTATTTTCTTCCGAGGACGTACTATGGAACCATTGTAACTTCAGGATAAATTTTTGGGGGTGTTCCACACATCCCCTCTAGCGGTACATCCAAGAGTGGAGAATATGTCCCAGGATCTATGATGATAGCACTGGTGGCCCGTAATGAAGAAAGCATTTGTAGAGTTTGTCTCTTGGTGCCTCACTTGTTAGAAAGTGAAGGCAAGGCACCAGGTACTGGGAAGCTTGGTACAACCTTGAGAGGTCCTAGAGTGGAAGGGGGATGGAATATCCATGGACGTCATGACATGTCTTCAATATACATATAGGGGGCATGACTCGATTTGGGTTATCATTGACTGACTCACCAAGTTGGCCCACTTCCTACTGATCAAATAGTAGGGTTCAATAGAGAGCATTGGACGACTCTATGTGAAGGATATTGTGTGGCTATATGGAGTACCTTCATCTATTGTATCCAATCATGATTCATGGTTTACATCCCGGTTATGGAAGGGAATGCAGGAGGCTTTCAAGACGCAGCTTCGTCTAAGAACTGCATTCCATCCACAGACGGATGGTTAGACTGAGCGAACCATTCAGACCCTCGAGGACATGCTACGTGCTTGTGTCCTCGACTTCAGTCGCAGCTGGGAGGATCAATTAACTTTGGTGGAGTTTTCATACAACAAAAACTATCACTCCACCATTGGGATGGAACCTTTTGGGGCATTATATGGGTGACCTTGCAGAACACCCTTGTGCTGGACTGACCTTGGGGAGTCAGCACTAGTGGGACCAAAGATGGTACAAGCTACCACGGAGAAGGTGCAGATCATCTAGGAGTGGATAAAGACTACACCGAGCAGGCAAAAGTCGTATGTTGATAAGAGATAGAGACCTCTAGAGTTTGAGTAAGGTGACCGCATCTTTCTACGGGTCTCACCTCAACGAAGATTATGGAGATTTGGTCGAGGAAGAAATTTATCTCCAAGATTTATCGAACCTTTCTATGTCCTCAGCAGAGTTGGTGAAGTGGCTTACCGCTTAGCTCTTTCAACTCTGTTGCACCGAGTGCACGACGTCTTCCAAATATCTCAGCTGAGGAGATACGTGCATGACCATTCTCACATAATCGACAATGGAGTGCTGGACTTCGACGATGGGGCGACTTTTACAGAGGTTCCAGTGGAGATTGAGGATCGAAAGGAGAAGGTCCTACGTGGACAGTCGATACCTCTGGTGCCCATTTGCTGGCATCACATGAACCTCCAAAAGAGCACATGGGAGTGGGAGGTGCAAATGTGTGCTCAGTACCCCCATTTGTTCTCTTAGTTCGAGTAGTAGATTATGGGGATGTAAATCCCTAATGTGGGGAGAATTCCAAGACCCGAAATTTCTATGGAATATTTTCCCTTAAATACATGAGAATTTTACGAGTCCGCAAAAATTGACGGTGCATGATTCTGAGGCCCGGTGTGCCTGGAATCAATTTCTTATATTTTGTTTGGGAACATTCAGTAAACGTACGAGTGAGTTTTTATAACTTTTGAACCGGTGCTCGAAATTGAAATCCAAGGGCACCGTTGAACCCATAGTGCTGGTATTCTCTTATGGAGACTTTCACTTCGACGGTAGTGAGTGAAGAATAGAAGATAGTTTTTGGGTTTTCATGGAAAGTAATAAAATAAAGTGAGCATCACTTAATTTTATTTGAGCCTCCATGTAGGTGTAGGGTGGTTAAAACCTCCTCATGGAAGTTGGAGGTGGGACCACCACACCGTAACCTCCTATGAGAGGTTATGGTGGTGAGGCCCACCTAAAACTAACCCCACGCGAGAGGTTACAACTTGGGAACCACATGGGGCTAAACACCCCTATTAATGGGGGGAGAGGGAAACCTCTCAACTCTCCCTCATTAATAAGGGAGATCATCTTGACCTCTCAACTCCCCTCATTAATGAGGGACAGTCTCTCCACACCCCCCTTATTTAATGGATCCATCTCCCATATTTTAATTATGCCAACACTTGTGAATTAATTAAGGGGAGACAAGTAATTAATTCATTCTTTTTGAATTTTTTCCAATGAAATATTAGATACTATAATCTATTATTTGGCACAACTTTTCACCTGGGTGATTTTAGAGGAGGATTATTGGGAGAAATCTCCCAATGAGGAACTTCATATTCCATCAAAAAATAATTAATGAAGAATGAAGAATGCTGAACTTTGTCAACTTCTTCCCCAGACACCTACTGACGTGGAGCGTCAGCCCCAGCTGAGGAAACTTTGGATTGGAAGTGTGCACCAGACTTGACGAACGATGATCTTCTTTGTCTACTTTCTAAGTATTCATCGTCGAACGACAAACAATGGTAGGGGGATTATTTTTTGAGTAATTTTTACTTTCCTTTTGTCTTATTCCGGTGGAAAGGAATCATTATGTTGGTTGTAAAACAATTGAAGTTCATCTTCTTTACTTTATTGATGAGACTAATGTTACCACCCTAAACGTGGAGGGTGCGGGCCAAACCAACATGGCCCGAACCCTCCACCATTCTTGTTTGAGATGATCTTTAGGAGAGCGATGAAGTAACGAGATGATGAATGAGGCGATGACAAAGGTCATTCTACCTACGACCTCATCAACTCGCACCACCCTCACGGCGCTCCGGGCCGAACCAGCACTTAGCCCAGGCCGGACCGCCCTCGCGGCCTGCTGGGCTGGGCCTAGAGGGCCGGGCCAAACCCAACAGGCTGGCCCGCCCAATGGGCCAAGCCGGACCCATTGTGTTAGCGTGGGTCGACCTAAACTAGGTTGGCCCAGACTAAGTCGGGTTGGGTCCGTCCGACTGGGTCAGACCGGACTCGGGCCCACTACCAACCCTTTACATTCTTTGGCCATATCATGGGCACTGGATATCCATTTGACGATCCGTCAGCGACATTGGAAATCTTGGATCGTAACCACACCTTTGAGTATACCTCACTGGAGTTCAGGGTTTAGTTTTGATACGGCTAGGTTGGATCGTACACGAATCAAATGGGTCCCCCAAGACTAAAAGGCTAATAACTAACAGACTGGGTATCCAATTGATGTGCCATCTGTTGCGTTGAGACCCCATTGATGTGGTAGAACATTGAGATACTCTTCACAGGACATCATTACAGTTGGAGTATTGAATTGTAGCTCATTGAGCAGATCCTCCCGGAGATGAGTGTGCGTAGTGCATAGACCTAGTAGCTGGATGAGACCTGACGACTGCTGACCATTTTGAGTTGTAGTGACTCTACTAGCCCAGCAGGGAGCACCATGGTGTCGCGGAAGACCCGTAGTGGGGAGCGCCTTGGTGACGCGGCAGACCCACGGTACTCGATAGGAGGTGCACCTCAGCAGGCTATGAGGGAGAGCGCCTTGGTGACGCAGCAGATTCACGGTGGGGAGCGCCTTGGTGACGCAGCAGACCCATAGTACTCAGTGGGAGGAGTACCTTAGCAGTCCAAGGATAGTGGGAAGTTCCATGGTGTCGCGGCATGCCCACTGTACTCAATTGAGAATGAATTCTCCTACAACCGTCGTTTAGATAATAAAAATCCTAGTTAAGCTGATTCAGTAACTTTTGTGTTTACCTCATGATTGAGATGGATTACGTGACAACTTAGGTATATATATGGGCATATACCTAAGTGGGTTTATATGTAGATTTTATACTTTTTTATTTATCGTTGTTGGATTTTGTGATGCCTAGAGGTTATCGGGGTCCCTACTGAGTATTTTTATACTCACCCCTGCACGGGCTATGCCCTCACCTCATTGTGTTGGTTGCAGACGACGAACATCGCTGACTGAGGATCAGAGTAGTAGGACTGGACAGTACCTAGAGTAGGACCTTATGATGAGTCGGTACATTGAGGAGACAGACAGATGTGGAGTACTAAGGAGGCCATCTGTACCTACCCTTCAGGTAGGAATCCTCGGAGGATGACCCAGTAACTGCCTTACTTTTCTTCATTTGTACTTGTACTTTCCTATTGGGCTTGTATTCTGACCCCTTTACATTCAATACACTTGTTATACAGTTTTACTTAGTGTTTTTCTTCCGGATTGTAGTCTGTTGTGTGTGTTTACTCTTTATAAAGTCAATGCCTTCCCAGTTTTAGTGGTTTATGCCTTTAGTGCTAGTCGCCAGCCCCTGGCCTATGGAAGGCGGGCTTGGGGTAGTTACGGTATGGGCCCCGGGGGATGGGTCATGAACTTATATGACATAAATCATAAATTAATAAAATAACATAATCCATAAGGGCCTAAAATAGGAATTATACATAATTTTTTTGTATATATATATGCCCCAAAAATAATTTCAATAGTCGTGAAGGATTTCTACCAAAGATATCATAGTTGAATGGGTTCATTCCCCAAACCATCATAGTTATCAATGTTCAGTACAAATATTATCAAAGTGGACAAAGTCCTTTACTAAATTGGTTTCTCAACCCATTATATTCTAGTTTATCTCATGAGATATCAATATTTATTGAAATAATTGGAGGGATATATAAGCCCCACCCATCCTTGGTTATAATTTGAAACCCATCCATGGTTATAAGGTAACCACCATCTATATTTATAACATTTACACCATTATTGGTTATAGAAAAACAACCATCACCTAATTAAAACCCTAAATTTCTGTTCCATTGGATCATGAAATCTTCATAATATCAAATCCATAGTAAAATAAATAGGTTACATCAAAATTCCATCATATCATACCCCATGGAAAGCAAACAATATTCATAAACATTTCATAATTTCATCATATCATAACCTAAGAAAAATGAATGAGTCTCAAAAAATCATTCCTAATAATAATAAACCATCTAGATAAAGAATAAAGATAGTATCATTGGATCATATCCAAAATAATTCTTATGTATAATTAAAGGATATAATATTGGATAGAAAATGAATTTGAAAGATCACTTGAACATTTCTTTAGGTAAATATCCTTTTCACTTCAAAATAACCTTTTTAAAACTTAAAGAATTTATAATATAATGAAATAATTTTTTTGAATAGAAACACTGATACATGTAAATAAAGATTCCAAAAATTTAGAGGTAGTGATGGTGGAAGATTGTGTATTGTAAAACAATGATTCCATTCACATTTTTAGTAAATAGTGAAAAGTGAAATGTTATAAATATGAAATGAAGATTTTGTTCAAATATAGTTTTTATAAATTAAAACATGGGAAATATTTTCTTTATTCAATCATTGTGCAATATTGAAAAATTTATTGAAAACATTTTTATAAATTATAGATATTGAAAATATGAATTTTGATAAAAAAGATAAATAAATTCAATTTTTATTAAAACGTTATTTTGGGACCCTGAGTACCTAAAGAGATAAAAATTAAATTAAAATATTTATTTTCCGGACATAACCATTGGACTATAAAGTTCATTAGTTTCATGAATATATGTAATAATATTTCATCCCTAGAAGAATAATCATAAAAAACTCAATAAATAATTAGATTGTATCATAAAAAATCTTTTCTTGGGTAAATTTTGAATCATTAGCCTTGTGAAATAAAGAACCATAAAAGGAAATTTAAATCCCATAATTTTCATGAGAATAATCCTATATGATATTTCTGGGATTTATAAACACCATGAAAAATGAACAATTTGTAAATATGGCATGTGTCTAATAGAAATAAAAGGGGGATAGAAATCCCATACATTATGTCTCGACTAACTTCGTACAAATTAAAACCTACAGTATAATAAATATAGGTTAATTATAAATCTATCAAATAATTATAATTAAAAATATCATACCATATATGTTTTACTTATGACCTTTTATTTCCCAATTATTAACAATTCCATGATAAAATAATGTTTCGGGTAATAGCCTCTTATTTTTTCATGTATCGCTGGGATGAAATTTTTGGTCATATTAATTTGATCATGGTTCAATATTATATTGAATTTTGACCATGATATAAATATCATATATCTTTATTATATATTAATTTATAGTAACACATTAATGTTTGAGATTGAAAATTAATTAAACCATTCATGGAGACGGAAGGTTGTACGTACAAATGATCTTTGTATCAATTTTCATGATGGATGGAATGAAAGGAAGGAAAATTATATATATATATATATATATATTAAATATTAAATGTTACTTTATATATATCATTTTTTATATGTACAATTTATCATTTTTACCAATAGAGTAAAGTGTAATGAAAAAATAGATCGCATAGCTTCACAATGCGTTTGTCCTCCAAACACATGAATGGAGTTATCATATTCCCAAAAATTGGAAATTTAGATGAAAAATGTGATATTGTAGTTCCATATGCATAAAAAGTTAAATAATATATTATATAAACATTACATTAATCATTATTACCAACTGTAAGAGGTGGTGTTGGAAAATATATTACATCAGTTTGTGCGGTGATAGTTCATCGTACACATGATCAAAAGGATCATTTATCATTTTATATAATAAGAGATAGATGCACATTATGTTCCTAAAATTATGAAATTTAATTATATGTAAGATAAAATTGGTATTATATCATCCTAGATTAATAATATTTTATCTATTTGGAAGAATAAATAAAAGAAAAACTCGATTAATAACGAGACCACTTCTATGGACAACCTCCTTTAGTTAGAAAAACTTCCTTATGAGGAGGGTTTAATTATAAAAATATGGCCTCTAGGAAGTTGGATGGAATAATGGAAAATATTTGGGCATTTATTTTCTAAACCAATAGTTTTTATTGGGGTTAATAGCAGAGGATAGCATGTTCCCTTTTATAGGAGGGGGAGAGGACACATATGGAATATTTTAATGGAATAAAGTGTTCATGTGTTTTTCACATGAAAAAATGATCCAAAAGAGAAAATAATATAAACTTAGATGATATAGTTACCCAATGTTTCTTGAAAATAAGAATTGAAAAATTTTCTATGTCACTTTAAGCCTTATTTTTTAAATTAATCCCCATTAAACCGATTTTAACCTTAACCATATTAATAAATTTTTAATTTTTTACTATTAATCATGGAAAAAAATTAATTTGAACTTATTATATAAAATTAATTATTAGTATTCAACATATGGAATGCAATTTTCCAATTTCAATTCAAATAATTTGTGGAATTAAATTCAAAATTAAACTCGCAGATGCATTGAAAAAACCCTTTTCCAAAGAGAATGTGTTCATAAGTATGAAAATTACTTATATAAATAGTATTTTTCAAATTTTTTACAATGAAATTTTATTTATTAATAATAAAACTATTAAACTAATTTTACTTTTACCTCATTGTAAAAGAAAATATAACTATTAAAATTATTATAATGAAAATTTAGTTAATGAATGGAATGTAGTACTCCTTGTAACATTAACACTTATTTATTTTATGTCCTACAAATATGATCCCAAGAGGATTTATTTTTTCTAGTGATGATGTGTGATTAATCTTTATGGTGATTGATTGAATCCCATATAAAATTGTTCCATTTTTATTTTTTGGGGTGACCTATGACAAAATATAGGGACATGTTTTCTAATTTCCATTTTTATATGGGTAATTGTTTCCAAACCCCCAAGTAAGTTTTTATCTATATCTTAACATATTGAAATTTCAATAATTGAGATACAAACTATAAAATATATCTCTTCATATCTTCCCACAAACAGTAATTCTTTATTTCTCTATATAACATTATACATTGAGGATTAATAGAGGATGAAGAACTATGAGATTCCTCAAAAATGTCCCTCAAATCCTGTATGGATGGAACACATTAAATATTCCTTAACATTTTATTTCCATCACAATAAAGGTTAAACACATAAACACTTATCAACTTCTTCTGTGTATATACATATTCCTTCATTATATCTTTAATCTTAACTTATGAATTTAGTTGAACAATTATTTGAGAAGCATAATTTATTCCAAATTATGTCATGATTTACAGATCCATCATTTGAAAATATAGAAATATTGGATATTTTAAATCATTATCATAGATAAGGTGGCATGATCCTTTTGAATCAAATAATTATATAAAATGATTTCATTACAATGGTTCTAATTCATTGATAATTCATAATATGTAATTATCTCTAGCCATATTATCTATTTCATATTATACTCTTTTTGAGTGAATATTTACTTTAAACTCTTATAATTAATATATATATCACACCTCTATCTATAAAGTCTATTCATCCATATGTTTAATGAAAAAATTACTAGAGCTAACACCAAATCAATAGTTTGGTAATTGTCCTAATGTACATTGAATTGTCTGAGAAATAATATATAAACATTTCATTATGGATGCTAATTTATCCAAATACATTCATTGATGCTTCTCTATAGATTACAAACCCCTATCCACTATACGGTAATGTAAGAACAGGTACACTGACTAGACTTCTCTTTAGCTACATGAAACCTTTCTCACACTCATCATTTAAAATGATCTTGGATCCATTATGACTTAACATTTTGGGTGAATTAGAGAACCATGATAAATTGTCCACAAAGAATCAATAATGTAACAACTTGAAGTATTATAAATAAAATTTAAATTTTATTTAAAAAATGAAATATCTAATTCTAGTAATATGGTTATAGAAAATACATGCACTTCTTTGGATTTTTTATATTTTATAAGATCTAAAACAAAATTAAGAATCATTATCATTGATTATATAGTATTTTAACAATAATCATATGACCAGTACAAATATAATGTTTTAAAAATTCTAATTGAGGCGGACAAATGAAGTGAAGACCTCAACTAATAGGATCATACCTTATAAATCCCATTTATTGGAGATTCTAAGGGAGAAAGAAATGATGGTAATTTACCTTTACTAAGCCCAAGTTAATATATAATATCTTCAGGTTGAGTTAAAATATTTATGGGAGAAGATCAAGATCGTGGAGATCACGACCAAAACCATGTAAGTCAAACCACCCCATGAAAATCTCACCATCAAAACCCTAACTCTGGAAGTGTTTATAGTGTATTAATGGGCTATGTATCAACACCCTAATAATATGAGTGTGTACATTATTATTTATAAAATAATGAATATATGTTCATCCCATTATTATTACTCTATAAATGATTTTATTTTTATATAGTAAAACGCAAATTGTATTTCTAGGAAATCATAATATTCAATTAATGAATTTATTTTCCGGAATTAATTTATTTTTGAAAAAAAAATATTTTAAAAAAATATTATTATGTAACAATTTTTTTTAATGTTTATGATCATATAATTTTTAGGAATTCAAATGTTATTTTTATAGGGGCTCACAAATTGTAGTTGTTAAAAAACCCGCCATTTCTCAATAAATATCGATTATTATTTTAAAAGTTAAAATCAACATATTTAGAAACATTTTAGGTAAAATAAATATTATTTTTTGAATCATAACGTCAAAATTATACAATGTTGAATTTTTTATAATTTTACGAGACAGTCAAAATTTAAGGTAAAAAATAAATACCGTATAAATATACATTGTGTATTATGTCATCATAATAACCCTAAAGTGTTGTAATAAATACTATAAAAGTAATAAAAAACCAAATCAATATGTTTACACTAAATTAGTTATTGTATATTTATTTTATTTATTTTATTTATTTTATAAATCCATTATGAATCCTTCCAATCGTATAATATTTTTTATGTTTTTTAAATCATTTCGTTAAGAGTATAGCTCTCTTCTACATAATAAAGAGAATTATTTAATTATCTTCGTACCTTTACCTTGTGAAATAATGTAAAACACTCTTGATTTTTATAAACCATGAACAATGTCCATGGAATGTTTTATAGTTTTTGAGATTTTATTTTATAGCATCTAAAACATATGTTTAAGAAAAAATAAATCATTTACCAATCAATTCATATATAAACCCATCCAATATCCTGTTTCACTTCAGTAAAAATACTTTTAGAACGTCCTTACTCTTGAATCCCCCCTCTAGAGTCCTCCTATGGTTCCCCAATCTCTTTATAATCTCCTCCAAAGCATTTGTAGTCACACACTCAAGTTTGGGGCCTCACCTTCCCTTCTTTATTCATCATTCGTTGTTATATCATGTATTCTATTTCAAATTACTAATGTTTCCAATTGTATTTACATGTCCCTATTACTTCCGATTTTTTTTACAAATTATGAGATATCCATTTCTCTATCATTAACCCATTTTATAATTTTTTAAGTGACACCGTTATGGTGAAAAGGTTTTACCGCAGTTTTCTAGGCCAAAACAATTGGGTAGTTAATACAAACCCAATTTCATAACAAGGGTATTAAAATTTATACAATTATAATTATTTTACTTGGAGAATAACTTTTTGTATTCCACATTCTTTAGTAATGGAATATAATTTCATGAATAATGAATCCATTTTCTAGGATTTATGTGGCACACTTATGCAAGAGAATGAAATGACCGTGATGAGTGAATCCAGAATTATATAACGCTCTAATGGATTGTGTAAGGTTTAGTCTCATATGATGTTATGTTGGGATATATAACGAACCTGATTCATTTATGATATTTTCCATCGTTATTTCCTGGAATTTAGCCTATACCATTATTTATGATGCAGTGTATTAAGTTGTTTCCAAATTTCCCATGCTATGATTATCATGTAATATCCTGCCTTATGGTTCATGTTTATTTTCTTTCCCATTGATATGAATATTATATAACATGTTATACCTTATTACATTAGTTTTCTCTTTCTTTTATTTTCCTCTCACTCTTTTGTTAGGTATGTCCCCAAGTTATCCCGTGTAGTTTTAAAATCCACGAAATATTACGATCATGTTAAGGAAGTTTTCAATAAACATGGTGTATTTAATATTTTATATTGTTATGTATTGTACCAAATTAATAAATAAATTATACATATTTGCCTTTTCGGTTGTATTCAATGTAATCTTAGGTAATGAATCATGTATTAATGTGTAACAGTGAACATGGTTGTTATTGTTTGTATAAGAAGAAAAGTTCGGTTATTCTTTGTATTGGTATTATAAAACTATAGTAAAATCTTTACGGATAAGACTATGTTTAAGAAAACATCCCTAAATTTTGGTAAGTATAGAGTTAGTGGTTTATCAATAAAATACATTCATGTCTAGATACTAGAACTGGGAGTGATTATGGCACAAACGTACCTAAGGTTAACAACTCTAATAAGGTGTGTCGGAAAAAACTTAGTGTAACTATGTTCACAAAATTGGGATTTTACTATGCACTTGTTTTGACACTCACATGAGATATTATTTGGTTAAATAAAAAGATAATTATGAACCATTATTAAGGGAACAAAAAAATTCTCATAACAGTATATGTTAGTACATAGATCATGGATAACATAGATGGAATCATAGAAATTCATAAGTTGAGGAAAATATGTAATTTATCAATTATCCTTTTTAGGTCATTGAATTTATATTTATGTGTTTAATAGTTTAAAAACACTCATCCCTTATTTTTTTATTATTCTAGTAAATGGCCGAAAAAAGGAGGAATTTCGAAAAAAAATAATTTTGATGGGCAATGTGATGACTTCCCAATGAGGAGCTCAAACTGATGGGAGCTGGAATCTAAAACATTGTGACAATACTCCCCCAATTGAATCAGGTTACGAATAAAAACATTGACCAAGAGGAGCTTCCAAATCCCCCTAATAAATAAAATGATTCAATTGAGTCCTTTATGTCACAAAGGACTCAAAATTTCAATGGATCATCTAATCCCTCAATCATGGAATAATAAATTAACTCCATTGATAATATCTTTTCTATCCTTCAATGTTCTGAACAAGAGAAGGTTTTTATGGATGTTTATCTTATAAAGGTCCAAGATGATCAGTTGTGGACATTGATGATGAATATGAAGCCTGAGGTAGATATCGATGCAATGTGGTGGAAGGAATTCCAAAAAATATTTCAGGATAGATATTTCCCGTACACTCTCCAAATTTAAAATGGAAAGGGACTTCCTTTCCCTCAAGTAAGAATAAGGTATATCTATTAAGGCATGTGAGGAAAAATTATTAAGACTATAAAGATTCACCTTAGGTTTTGTAGTTACCCATAAATGAAAGGTTTACCACTTCATTGGATGTATAAAATCTAGTCTATGAAAATCCATAGAGATCTGTGGCATTGATAACTATCAGAAAATTGTTCATTGTTCCCTCAAAGATGAATTGAATATCGATGATTATAAGGGTATTATGGGGATAATAAGTGGATAGTGGAGTTAAATTCTGATGGTCTGATGGATAAATCTAATTATACCATGAAATTTCAGAATCCCACTCATCAATTGGGCGGAAAAATCACATAAAAAATTTCCTAATGGGGATGATAAAATTCTTCAATTTCTGAATGGAAGGGAACCTAGCTATAGACTACCGACAGGAGAAACTTGCTAATGAAATGGAGGAAAGTAAGGTTCAAGTCAACCCTTATTTAATAGATCATTTTTCAAAATGTAAGTAACCAATGTACTTTGAAAACAAATTCCCTATGACAAGGGTTTTTGGGGACAACCATCAACCTCCAAGATTGAAAGGGAGAGATTTGTACATGATAAAGTGGTGAAATTATTGCATCCCAGGTATATGAATCCTCCATTATCATAATTCTTGCATTGAAAATCCCAAAAATGATTTCATTCTTCATTTTTTGGAACATTATATAATTTTTGCTATGTATTTTCTTCCCTTATATAGAGCCAACATAAAATTCTTGGAGAAGGAAATAACTTTATATATTATAAATAGACCCTCGATTCTGTATAAGTTTAAGGATGAGGATGACTCTTATTTTTCACTAACATTATAAGAATTGATATTATTACCCTATAAGTAAAAATATCTCCAAAAATTTATTGATTCCATGGAAATAAACATCCATGAATATATGCCTATTTTGAGGGAATGCACTGACATTTTTTCTAAAGAATTTAATAGTCCTTATCCTAGGTGAGAGGATGAATTTTCAATCGAGCTTATACTCGGGGAATTACCATTATCCAAGACTCCATATAGAATAAATGTTGTGTAACTTGATGATATAGAAAAGAAACTGCAAGAGAATATTTATTAATCATTTATACAACCAATGGCTATACCATGGGGTGTTACAATCCTCTTTGTAAAGAAGAAGGAAGAGTCAATGTGCCTTTGTATTGATTATCATGTGATCAAAAATATCATGATGAAGCACAAGTGTCATCTTAAATGGTATGATGAATTTTTAAATCTACTATATGGAGAAAAATACCTCTATATGATGGATATATAATTGGGATATTACCATGTTATGGTGAATAAGGAGGATATCCCCAAGACTATGTTTTATACAATGTAAAGGCACTATGAGTTCATTTTAATGTCTTTCGAACTCACTAATGATCCATAAATCTTCACGGTCCTGATGAATAGTGTATTAAGATATTTCCTCAACAAATTTGTGGTAGTATTTATTGATGATATTTTAATATCCTCTAAAAACATTGTAAGATAATGAGGATCGTCTGAGTACTCTCCTAAAGAGATTACAAAAGGATAAGGTTTATGTAAAATTTCTGAAAATGTGGGGTCTGGTTGAAGGAAGTCTCATTCTTGGGGAAAATCATAACAAGAAACAAGATATCTATAGACCCTTAAAAAAAGCAATTAAATAATGTTCGAGGAAAAAATTTGTGTCAAATATACGATGTTTCCATGGATTATTAGGGTATTATCATCGATTTGTGAGAAATTTCTTATGATTGTCAGCCCTTCTAACCAAGATAACTCAAAAGGGAGTAAACTTTTCTTGAAATTATGAATGTGAATATATATTAATAGAGGTGAAAATGGGTATTATCACTTAACCTGTACTCACACTACCCATAGTGAGATAACATTTTATGGTATTTATTGATTCTTTGAAGATGGATTGGGCAGCCTGTTTTTGCAGAATGAAAATGTCATAGAATATGATTCATAGAAGTTAAATGTTTATGAATAGAACTACCCAATGATTGATTTGGAGTTTGATACACTGATATTATCTTTTAAAATGTGGAAAAATTATCTATTTAAGGATAAGTGTGAAATATATATGGATCACAATAGCCTCAAGTATATATTCTCACATAAAGCGCAGAATATGTAACAATAAAGATAGTTAGATTTGATCAATGACTACGAATTATCAATTGAATATCATCCTAGAAATGAAGATAAAGTCTTGTATTCTCTATGTATAAAGGATCCAACAATTATATCATTGATTATAGTTGAGAGGGATCCAATCTTCTTAAATTTGGAAAGAATGGACATGGGAATCAAAAATGAGGAACATCATCATTCCTTTTACAAATGATTCCTCAATCATCCCTTCAAGAAAAGATAAATCATGCTCAGATAAATGATTTGGGAATTCAGAAGAAAATTGAAAAATGAAATCTCCAGAGTTCAATGATAATTAAAAAGTAATTTTTTTGATTTGGGTCAAGACTGTGTTTTCCATCAAATCCGGAGTGAATGAAATAACGATTGGATTATTCACATAGCTCAACCTTATCTATCCATCATTAATGCACACAGATGTGTAAATATCTCTGAGAACACTACATTAAAGACAATATGAAGTATTATCTCATATAATATACATCAGGATGTATTCATTTTAGTAAGTGAAGGTGGAAAAGAAAAAATCAAAGGGGATAATGAAACCATTACCCATACCAACATGTAAATTAGAATACATTACTATAGGATTTTTCAATAGACATCCAATGGAACCTAGAGGGAACAATGATATATGGGTTATGGTGGAACATCCTACAATGACTACACACTTCATTGCGATTCAACAGGACATATCACTAGATCAATTTTCACATATATATACATTAGAGAAGTTGCGAGGATACATGGAGTAACACTATCTATTATATCCAATAGAGATACAAGATTCACCTAAAAGTTCTAGAAAAATCCTCAACATTCACTAAACACTTAATAGAACTTTATCATAGCTTATCACCATCAAAATGACTTCAAATATAAATAGACTATTCAGAATCTTGAGGAAATATTTAGATCATTCTCATTTGACTTCAAAGGAGGATGGTATTAACATCTTCCTCTGTTTAAGTTTTCTTACAATAACACATTCCACTTGAGCATCCAAATGGATCTCAATGAAGCCATTTATGGGAAAAGGAGCAAAATACTTTCATGATGAGATGTAGTTTGGGAATGGAAACTGCTAGGTCCTGAAATGGCCAAGGAAGTGGTGTGAAAAATTAAGACCGTTTAGTAGAACATCAAGGCTACTCAGAGTGGACATAAGAGCTATGATAAAAATCATCTATGAGACCTAGAATTTTATATTAGAGTCTTTTTATTGTTATGTATATCTCCATAGATTATAGTGATGAGATTTGGGAGGAAATGAAATCTTAGTCCAAGATACATCCTCCCCATGAAATCCTTGATCACTTTAGAGTGGTGTCCTACTGACGATCACTCCCACCTAACCTGTTTCAAGTATATGATGTATTACATCTATCCTTTATGAGAATGTATATACCATACCACTAAAATGTATTCAATATATAGAAGATACCATTTGATAATGACCACTATTTTTAAGATAAAATGGTAAGGATATTATACTATTGATAAAATGCACTACGAAATAGGACAATGCACCTGTTCAAAGTGTTTTAGAGAAACAACATGTTTGAAGAAGTGATGTGGGAACCAGAGGTAGTGATGAAACACAATTACCCTCATCTATTTTAGTGTAGTAATAGAAAATTTTGAGGGAGAAATTTATTGGGTGGGAGAGTGAAACAACCTGAATTGTTATAAATAAATTTTCCTTTTTTTAATTAAATGTATTATCATTGTAATATTTTTATAGAAAACACATTCACATCAATGGTTTTATTATATTATACTAGATTTAAAAGGATATTAAGAATCACTACCATTTATAATATATTTTTTGAACAGTAATCACATGATTCGTATAAAAATAGAGGCCAAACAAATCCAATTGACATAGATAAATAATGTGATGACCTATATCGATAGGATCATACCCTATGAAGTCCATTTATCATATCTTTTGTGGGTGATAACATCAATATGATTTTCTGTTGACCAATCCTAAGATGAGATCCAACAACTTAAGCATGAGAAAACCCATCAATAAGATATGTTCAAGCTCATCAAGATCACAACTCAAACCATGTATGTCATACCACCCCATGAAAGTATCATCATTGCGCACCTTAGTCTTAGGGTGTTTTTAGGTGTATTAAAGAGATATGTATCAAGACCTTATTAACATGAGTATTTAAATTATTTTTTATATAATAATAAATATATTTTCATCCCATTATTGTTACATTATAAATGATTTTTATTTTGATACAATAAAAAACAAATTGTATTTTTTAGTAATAATCAAATTCAATTAAGTAATTTATTTTGATGAATTAATGTATTTTTTTAAAAAAAATTAAATAAAATTTTATTATTAAATTATTTTTATTAAATATCAAAGATTATATAAATTTTATAATGTCAAATTTATTTTTTATATGGGTTCAAAAATTGATATTGTAAAAAACCCAACATTTCTCTATAAATGACAATTATTATTTCAAATGTGAAAATTTAAAAATTTAGAAAATTATTTTAATAAGATGAATTGGATTTTTGGAATTAGAGTGTCGAAACTTTCCAATTTTTAGTTTTCATAATTTTTTAATAAAGTCATGGTTTTGGTTAAAAATTAAACACTGTACAAATATACTTGTTTTTTTATAACATCATAATGACCCAAAATTGAAGTAATAAATACTATGAAATGTATTGATGAAAAAAATATATTTTCTACTTTAAAATAATTTAGTTTTATATTGATTTAATTTATTTAATATTACAATTATTAATCCTTTCAAACCTAAAATATATTTTAATGTTTTTATATCATTTCATTAATAGTATGACTCGCTTTCACATTATAAAAATAATTACTTAGTTATGTTATGACATTTATCTTATAAAATAATGGAAAAAACACCCATTTTTCAGAAACCATGGGAGAAAACCATGGTATGGTTTTTGTATTACGTTATTTTAATATACAGATTCCAAAACCTATGATTGATAAATAATAAAGAAATCCCAACTCATTTCCTATATAAACCCACCCAATATCCCATTTATCTTCACTAAAAATCATTTTATCAAATCCTCACTCTACCCTACCCTCCCTAGAGTCCTTCCATAGAACCCCAATCTATCTAGAATCTCCTCCCAAGCATTTTGAGTCACACACTAAAGAAAGGGATCCCCACCTTCTCTCCTTTATTAATGTTTTCTAGTTATATTGTGCCTTATAATTATAATCATAATGTTAAGACATGTATTTATATGCCGATATTAGTGCCCATTGTATTTCCAATAGATGATAGACCTTTTTTTCTCTTAGTAACGCATTTTATTAATTTTTAAGTCACACCATTATGTTGCCAATATTTCACCATGATATTCCATTCCAAAAAAATTGTGTACTGAATACCATATCAATTTCCTATCAAGGGTATTAAACTATTTAAACTTATAATTATTTGATTTGGGACTTATATTTATGTATTACATACTCCATAATCATGGAATAAAATGTGATGAAGAATGAATCCATGTTGTATGATCTATGTGGCACACCAAAGCATGATAATGAAAAGAAAGTCATGGGTGCGCTCGAGATTATTTAGTGCTTCAATGCATTGGGTAATGTTTAGTCTCAGGAGACATCATGTTGGTATAGGGAGTTAGAAAGATTCCTTTATATGACTTTTTCCATCATGATTTTTTGAATTCTTGAATTTACATATGTTTATGATGTAATGTTTTATGTAGTTTTTACATTTCTCGTCTTATGATTATCATGTTATATCATACCTTATTATTCATGTTCTTCGAATTCCCCATTTATATGACTATTTTATAACATTTTTTACCTTATTCCATACTTATTCCATTATTGGGATTTATAGATCACCCCTTTCTTTTGTATGTCCCCATGTTATCCCATGAAATTTTAAAATCCATGGAATATTATATACATGTTAAGGTTGATTTCAATAAAGTTGACGTATTTCTAGTTTTATGTTTTTATGTAATGTACCTAATTTCAAAATAAAAAATACACCTCCATCTTTTCAGTGTCATTAAGGGCTATATCATGTAATAAATCATGTATTAATGTGAAATAAAGAACATGGTTTTTATAGATAATAACTAACCAAACCAAGAAATCTATAGATATTAGTCACTATAGTTTGTTTGATGTAATGTTCAATATAATATTTCATTGATGGATTCCCAACTAAAATATATATAGAGATTACTTAACTCAAAAAAAAAAGATTAAAGAAAAAATTCACACTTAATAAATCGTTCATATAACTTCTCATTCGTTATAGTCTTCACCATAATACTCATGTAATCTTTACACTCATCCTATCTCTATGAATTAGATAAAAATAGCATCTATAAAGACTACCATAAACTAATGAAGGTGATCTCTAAGGAACCTCTTCTTTTAATCCATGATGATTAAATGGGAATCCATAAGACCAAATGTAATCGCTATATATTCTTAATGTCCATACCATGTATGGAATGCGGTATTTAGTGTATCCTCCATATTAACTCTAAATTTATTTAATTTATAATGATTCTTAATCTTGGAAAAGTAACAATCTCTGTAAAATTGAAAAAACTAGTCATCAATATAGGGTAGAGGATTCTTTTTCTTGATTACGATCATGTTCAATTCCCCATAATCAATAAATAGTCTCATTGATCCATAATGCTTCTTAAAAAGTGGATAGGTTTACCCCAAGGTGAAATTTTTTTTTAAATGAATCCCTTTTCAAGATTCTTATGGATTTTCATCAGCAATTATTGAAACTTGATTAGGTCCATTCTATAGGGAGTCTTCGAAATTGGTGTGGAACTTGGTATGAATATATTGATAAGTCAACACCACAATTCTGGGGAATACAAGGATACTCATAAATGACCACATTGAACAACTCTCAAAAAATATGCATAGAATCAATTTTGAGTTTCTACCTTACAATATAAGAAAAATGCCCCATTTGAATAGGAATCGAGACCCATTATTTTGGTTTGATCTATATTAGAAGTTCATATTTATCATCACACATATAGATGATCATAGGTTGGTTTGTAATTTCAAAAGTGACTACCATAACATGAAAATTAATTTGGTATTTATGATGATAAAGAAAATCCCTGTGAAATAAGACATAAAATTCAACCATAGGTGGAATAAAAATAATTGCAGGAAGTAAAATCCCAACAAACATCAACTGGAGAAGAATCATATACTTGAGATAAAATCATCACAATATTACAAATTTTCACTATGAATTCAATATATAGTCATTGAGGATAACAATGAACATCCAAATATACCTTTCATGATATATGGGAAATAGTATAACTATAAACAAATCTGTTAATTAAATATTTCATCATTACTATTACCACCTCAACATTATCATTCAATATTAAATCCCATTTTAAAACCAAAATGTTCAATATAACCTTCATAAATATTTGATATTATTGATGAATATTTCATAACATTTATAAATAAAGACACTTAAGTTATAATAAATGACACCTTATTTTTAACATATTCCATTCATGACCATCTTCTATTAAAATCCTTCATGATGGTTTGTAAACCAATTTTGAGTTTTCCAAAAATATCCCCAAACAGTGTCAAACCTGGTATGAGCAATGCCCATTTTCGTGAACCAGGTGATGATCGATTCAAATCCCAATGTTCCCTTTTGAAAGTTATTACACCAATATATAACCACTCAAGATCCACATAAACTTATTGTTTCTAAACAAAGATGAAATTTCTTAGACACTAATCACTCTATCCTTCACCAAAATTCCAAGACAATTTCTTATAATTTATCTTATCCTTATAATTATAATTATAAATAATCATAGGGATCTAAAGACAGTTTTCTTTATCCAAGTTTCAATATGTTAACTAAACCTTGATCTGGTAAAAATCTATAGAAACCCAAACTTCTCATATATAGATATAAAATCATAATAAATAAATATCCATTTTTAATATAATGATGCATTCTAGAATCATATAGGTCTAGTGTATTTGGAAACATGGAAACCTAAAAAACTAGTTCAAGTGAAATAAAATGTATCACATTATGTTCTTCATAACTAGCTCTATTCTTAAAAATATCATACAAAATAAATTTCTTCATAAACTTGGGAAATTAAACAAATAAATCATGAGCTCAAATTATATGTAAAGGTAAATAAGACTTATAACAATGATCCAATAGGAATAATATCATCAAAAGTGTTTGAGAACATGATAATAGTTTCTAAAAATTTTACCTTTACTTTCATATATAATAAACACAATTCATTTAATAAATCATGGATGTTCATAATGCATGAATCGTAAAGGAATCGAAGAACACAAGCTATGACAACCAAACTATGAAGACCCCAACCTGAGTAGCCCTGGGTTGGGGGTTACATTGTTACCTTAGCATAATATTTAAGGACTTGTATCTCAAAAAACTATGTAGTTTAGTATTATTGGAAAAACATATAGATAATTTAAATTCACATTACAATTGAAAATATAAAATACAAAAATTGTTTTCTTTTAGAACGTCATTATTCCTCATAGCATATCCCTGCATAACAATCATAAAAACACCTTCATATCCTATGAAAAAAGTAATATATAATAAAGAGGTGATCATATATTATTAGTAAGGTTAAGCATATAATAGATTCTATATTGAATATATAAGTATATAAAATACGAAAATTTAAATAACCAAAACATATTCTATTTAATAAATAAAATGAGAATAATATGGTCTAAATAAAAAATGAAAAAATAAATCCATACAAATAGTCACATGAAATTAAAACATATTCTTAGATATTGGAGGTAATAAAATTATCAAATGGACATAAATAATTTATCTCATAGTGGGAAAATTTATAATTTCAGAAATCTAAAACTATCAAGACCTTTCACATTATATTTTAAATCATTGGTTAGAAGGTCATCTAATTTGGCCAAATGATTTGTCTTATGAGACTTTTCAATGAATCAATGTGATATCTATAACTGATCCCCACCTGTAACATACTAAGTAAAATTCCTTCCTCAATTCAAATGGGTGGAGCATAATTAATATAAGAATTTTTATTTCTAGGAATGATTTTGAAAATTTAATACTTACTGTAGTCAAATTTACATAATCATAAACCATATAGAGTAAAATGGTTAATGGTTACCAAATTCTACATGCCATGACAAATTGATTATAAAAAATCTGGGTAAATGTAATGATAGTATTAGTATAACATTCCCCTAATAAAGCATAATTACAATAAGGTTTGTTCTCATTGAGGAATAGAAATTCAATAAAAAGATCATTTAACACAATTTAATGGAAAATAAACATTTCACATAGAAAATAATATTTTAATATTAATAGTTTTAAAAAACTTGAAAATAATTTTATTTTAAAATATAATTTAAGACTTTTAAAATAATAGCAAAATTATATAGTTTTCATAATGGTGGGAAATTCAGTTCATAACTTATACATTAAAACAATGATTCTTTTCAAATTCTTTATAAAATTCAAATATAACTTGTTTTTAAAACAAAATGAAGATAAATTTAAAAAAATATTAAAGGTGTAAAATGGGTAAAAAATTATTTCAAAAAAAATGGAAAATATTGAAATCTTTTTTTCAATATTTTTAGAAAAAATGGATTTTGATTAAAATGGTTTTTTGACTGAAGAGAGAAATAATGTTGGATTTTATTAATTAATTTTCTCATTAATTTTAAGTACCAATGTGTGGATAAATTGTAAAATTATTCTAAAATGACATTAATAAGAATAGGATAATAAAAAAAATGTATTTTTTATATTAATTCCTTGTAATTCTGAAAAGGGAGGTGTAATCATAAGAAATTCTAAATAATGATGAGATTGTGAAATAAACCCTTACCACTTTAGAAACTTCTCGATCATAAGCCCTATATAAGAAATAACTTCAAATAGAACATTAAATATATTGATTATAGTTATATTAATGATATAAAATATCAAAGGGGATGTATATACACCACACAAAGGAATAGTGGTCAATATGGCACATGACTCATGAATGTAAATGTAATTGGAGAAACCCTTATATTAGGTTCAAATCCCTTCGTATGTGTTGAAATCTCCTGTATAATAAATATTAGATTTTTATAAATATGTAAGATAACAATAATTATATATATCATACCATATATTATCTTATTAAAAAGTTTACCACAATTATGTTAATAATTTTTCATTATTTTCATTGTTTTGGGTGTTAAATTTCTTGTTTCTACATGTGTGTTTTGCCATGAAAGGTATGATTATTGTAAATGGGATATAATTAAATCATAAAAATAATGATATGAATGTTATAATTATTATTATTTTATTATATTAATCCTTATAACAATTCTTTAAAATTTTACAATGAAAATTAATCGCATTTATTTGTGGAGATGGTATGTCTTATGTACGCACGAGTGACAATATCATTCCCTAAAATGGAGAAACAACAAGAAAGTGTACGATAGATTAATTTTTTTATAAATTTATATAATTTCACACATATCACATATATTCATTAAATATTTTTGTATTACATTCCATGAAATTCATAATGTAAAAACAAATGGCATCACTTCATGTTGCGGTGGTCCACCGTAGACATGAGAGACACTATAATAATCTAAAAGAAATTTAAATTAATAAGTTATATGTGATATTATAACTACATGAGTATAGTTATTTCATAAATATTATATATATATATATATTTAATTTATAAATATATCCAACCATTATAAGTGTTCATGAAAAACAAGTTATATCAGTTTGTGAGGTGGAAGTCCACCTTACACATAAATGATGATTTCATTTTCCATTTTATGGAAGAGGAGATGTGTAATTACTTTTCCATAAACATAAAAAATTCTCAGTATATGTTTTATATTAGTTTTATTATGATTGATGTGTTAATATAGAATTTAATATTTTAAATGAGGAATGAAAAAAATGATCTTAGTGAATGCAATTACGTTCTCTTTATAAATATCCTTTAGATCTCTTCTTAAGCACCATGGGTTTGGTTTTCAGTGAATACCAAAAGATCTATAATGTCTATAATGATATTTTGGTAGGTATTTTTTAAAGGATTTTGGAGATCCAAATAGCTTTAGAGGTGTTATTAACCGAGGAAAGTGTGTACCCTTTTATAGTTAAGGAAGAGTGGCATTTGGAAAACAAAACTATTTAGGAATGGAAAGACACTATCTCCAAATTTGGATCAAAAATTTATAATTAAATTTTTGGGTAGATCATATGGTTTATGAACACCTCCAAAAAAAATTTAAAACATTTTCTTTCTTAACATCTAAGTTTCCTTACTTTTACCATTTTATTTTTTCACTATGGTTACTGGTATCTTTAACATAGTCAATTAACCATTAATCCTAAAGTAAAATGACCATTAATAGTTAATTTACACCCAAATATTATAATTTTGAAATAAAATTTATCATATAATAATCTTTAGGTGTGTTGAAAATTAATTTTATTATAAGGGCATGCAACGTTCCAGAATATAGTTTTATTGATTACATCGTATTTATTATTTAGGGGTCAATATATTTACTATAAAATAGAAATTGTTACTTGAATGAAACATAATTGACATATTTAATTATTTAAAATAACTTGTGAGAAAATATGTTTTTTATGATTAATTCATTTTAAAAAATTCATTTATTATAAAATAATATTAATGTCAAATTTGACATTAGTTATTAAATTTTAATTTAAAAAATATCAATACAATGATATAATTCTAATATGTTAATTTAACACTAGTATAAAATGATATATTTACAAAAAAAATGTTTTAACATAACAATTCCATCAATTTATTTTATTTTTAATATTTTTAGTATCATTTAATTTTTTCAATTAATTAAATAAATATTTTATTGGAATAACATAAGAATTTAATTTAACTAAATGATAATAAAAAATTTAATATACATTAAACACATGTAATTAATTTCATTATTCACAAAATGAATATCCATATTTTTTCACAACGTTATTTTGTCCCTATGAGACCACATATTGGTAATTTAAAAGCAAGGGGTGATATTTATTCTTTTTCTGGACTAAAATTATTATATTAGAACCCTTCTAAGAAAAGTGTCTCATAAAATCATAAAAATAGAACCTAAGGTGGGAAGGGTCCAAATATATCCATAAAATAGTAATTGGACATTTTTTAGGTTATTTTAACCCTTAAATTTGTAGTTTAATCCTATAGTATACTCGTTTAAACATTAACCATAGTAATTAATTATTGTTATTTTCACCATTCATTTTTCTCAAAATTTTTTTTGACATTATTAGATAATATAAATTACGATCATTACAAATATGTAAATAATTTTTTCAAATTTACTTTACATAAGAAGTAGAATTAAATTTAAAATTAAACATAGTATGTGATAGAAGAGTGATTTTCCAATGAGAAAATCCTCATAAATATAGAATGTTATAATATAAAAATTCAATATTAAATTGATTATAATTAACTATATTAGTTAAATTTCATTATAATTGAACTAATTTGACTATAAACCTAATTTAGAAGAAAATTTAATTTATTTTTATAATTTAAATGAAAATTTTTCTTTCTATAAAAATGAGTATTTATTTACTATTCATCAAAAAATTATTCCTTCTAGAAACATCCCAAAAATTATCCCAAATATAATTTTGAAATTTATATTTATAAAATGACATTATAATTTAAAAAATAAATTTTTCTTTAAAAAAATTATTTTTAAATTTTGTGTGAATATCTTGATAAATATTACTTTATGAAAAATACCGTTTTTATAAAACATTTCATTTCCTTTGATATGGTTCTAATTTTATTTAAAATAAATTGATAACCATTGAATTTATTTTTTAAATGATTAAATCATATAATTTTCATAATTTAGTTATTCATATTCATACCCTCTAACATAAGAACAATTTTGTAATGGGAATGATTAAATAATTTTTTAAAAGTGTGTAATTCTTTCTTTAAACTTGGTGTTGTGTACATTCAAAGATATAAAAGATATTATATTTTTTTAAAAATAAAAATATCATGAGGACTCTCTGTGAAGATCGGGTTCCATGGATTGATGTTTTTCTATCAAATGTTTTTGAGTGGTAAAATGATTATTTTCTCACAGAATATTATCTCAGATAATTACTCAGACTACTCCATTGGTACAGAAATAGGGTGTTTACCCTAGGAAAAGTGTATTGTGGACATCCAAACTGTTCAAATTTTCATGGATTAATTAATATCTATTATTTAATTAATTAAATATTATTATATCTCCATGAGTTTTTTTGGTGATATCATTTCAATAGAGTTTCAAATTTAGATTCCATCACCACAGTTGAGTTTTGAATGGAGATTGTTTCCTAGGCGAGTAATAAATTTATGTTATTCACTGAGGCCGACCCAAAGCCCCTTTTCTTTTTCTCTTCATTTTCATTGTTTTCATTATTATTTTCTCTTCCTCTATTATCTTCTTGATCATAACCTGCATGATTAATCCTTAATTTGAGTAAGAGGGTAGGGAGAGAGAGAGAGAAAGTGTTATAGGGGAATAGAGGTACCACCACAGAGCTCGTGAGGAGCCGGATTAGTGTGCAGTAGTCATGGACCATATAAATAAGAAATGCATCATTGGATTCTTCCAAAAGGTAGGATGTTTTTATGTTATTTTTTCACAAATCACATTATGTTTTTTGTTTTATTGTTTTAAACCCCGTTTATAATTTTTTGGGCACCTTGTTTTTAAATATATTCCTTTTGAGGAGAATGTAATGCTTTTAGTCGATTTGAGGGGTTTCCCTTTCAAATGTCCTAGGATCATGGTGTGTAGTATAGGATCACATGTCATGTGTTATTACCATTTGGGTAAGATGTTGTTCTGTATGTACACATCGTGTGATGGTAATTATCCATGTATCCAATTACCCATCTAACCATACCATGTAGGAGAACATGACCATGTTGAATACACGACTAGACCGTGAGTGGGATTCTTACAAAGTAGAGATGCATTATCTACATGTACTAACCTTGTAAGGTACACAAGTAGGTACCCCATGTAGGGTGAAATCAATATAAAATATTAGCACACCATATACATGGGGGTTTTTCATGATAATTATGTCATAAGTATATACCCATGTGTGGATTTTGGGGGTACATTTCGGTTACTGAGTATACACATCGTGTACCTCCCCTTGCTACCCTTTTTATGGTTTTTTTAATTTCATTACACCCAGGGGAAGAATTGGACACATGGTTAGTCCATTTTTAGTATCATTCCATGTAGATTATGTTGGATAATTCCTTAAGGTGATTTAAGGACACCTATGTTGTGTTTTGGGAAATTTCATAAATGAAGTGGTTATTCCTCTGGTAATTGAATCTACTTGTCTTCTGAGAGTGAGACACTTTTCTGAGATGGCCATGTGGTATATCTCAGGAATTATTCTTTAATAACTATTCCTTTATAAAATATCCCTTGAAATATACCCCATTATTAATTGGTAAGACATTATATTAGTTGTTTCAAAGGATGCTCCGTGGGATGCCTCTTCTTACATTTTTGACATAGACGATCTCATCTAGGATGCACCTTTTTTCATAGTCTTACTGAAGGTTCCCTGTGGAATACATTTTCCTACCTGATACCATAAGTAATTAATTGTAGGTTTTCTTTTAACTATATACCTTTTTTAGGATCCCATATATTATGCCTCTACTTTTTACGTGGATTTGGATCATCTTATGTTAGACACCATTTCCCTATGTTGTGTTCTGATGATCATGAGTAGGATTCCAATGTTCATATACCAGTGAGGATCCCATGAAGGACAACTCATTTTTTACATTTACAATTAAGGATCATGATTAAGATTCCTTCACTTATGTGTGGACATTAAGGATCCTGAGTAGGATTCCTATCTTGTGTTATTACATGAGGGACCTAGTGGGTACCCCGATGTTTGACCGACCCAGAGCTAGTATTTCTGGTTTGGGTATAGATGGTAGTGGGTGTCTCATTAGAACCCATACCAAATATGAAATCCTGGGAGGTTGGGATAGTAGTGGAGGGTTTATTCATTCTTACACCCTCTCTACTTTTTAATACATTCACCTGTTCACTTTTGGTATATAAATGATTACCGTATGTGCTTCTTGTTCTGTGGACGATGAACTTGACCTGATGTGACACTAATTTAGGGTTCCTAGAGGTACATCCTAGGACCTAACATCTGATACCTTTAATATATCATTGGTATATATATACGTATTATGTGGGATCCAAATTATTTAAATGTTGGGATGCCCAGTTGTATTTCATTAGATTTGGATTTTAAGTCGTGTCATTGTTCATATTTTATGGGGAAGCTCAAATATACTTAGTGGTTCCGGATTTGGAGCCAAATGTTTATGATATATAGTCATGTTGTACCAATTATTGTGATTTTTAGGCATGGTATCCGTATATATATGATACATAGGCATGGATTCCCCTGATTATGACATATGCGCATGGTGTCCCTTATTTATGACAGTAAGGTATGGGGCCTATTATTATTATACCCATACCTTATTATGATCTCCATATAGATGGGGAAGATTACACTCTCCCTCATATATTACTAGATCATGGTGTTGTACAAGGTTCTCCTCTCCATTGATGTGACATATTCACATGGATGACAATACTCTCCCGAGTGATGGGGATGATTATTCACTTCCTGATCATAGACCACGAAACTTGGGCATGAATTATCACAAGTGAGATCCTTATATACATCTTTTAAGGTTCAAACCCTTAGGTATTATTTGAGTCAGAATTTCATGATCTACTATGGACTGAGTGCTAGGTTCAGACATTGGATTCGATTCACATAGATGAAGTGGTATGCAATCCATCCCAGTGAACTTTTATATGAGTTTTTTTCAGTATATAGAGTCAGTCATTATAGTTATTGTTGGTGAGTATGGGTGAACCTAGGGTTATGAAATGTATCCACCTATGGTGATGTAGCATGCTCATATAATTTTATATTGCTGGATGAAAAAGGTATTGTCAATTGGAATTATTGTCATACAGATTGACTTAATTATACATGGTCTCCAAACAATAATGATTATGAACTTAACGAATGACTATTGTTGATTTATGTCATTTTCCACCTTTCTCATTACACACAAACACATATATATGTATATATATAAGGAAATACACACAAAAACACACAGATATATATATATATATATATATATATATATATATTCATCAATACGGTTTTCTCATTTGATCAGGATCAAAGACTAGTGGATAAAATGTGGTTTAACATTATTTGTTTAATGTATTATTTCCAATTATGTCTCGGTAAGGCATAACATGTTTCGTGATCATGAACTTCTGATAGTCGATTTATTGGTTCACCAATAGGGTGTCCAACTGATATTATATATTACCCCTATACATTCACCTTGGTGTGTGTGAAAACCTTATGTCTGCTTTTCCATTTGAGTACAGTTTCTTGTTGGGGTACATATTTGTCCTAGGGTTACATGATTAAGTAGAGTTTCTCATATGGGTTTCTTCTTATTAAGGTTGACCAACTCGACAGTGTTATGGAAATATGATTTATGAAATAGCTCATAGTTATAATTAGACCCCATACTCTTATTTCAATGTATTTTATATACACCTAAATTTATGGTCACCCTAGTGGGAGACCAATGTTTTATGTATGGCATGGATGTTCAAGATTTTATTGAATTTAATTTATTTATAATAAATGTTCTATTTCTGTTTATTTTTTTTTATTCACTATGTTTATTACTACTGTTAGTGATAACTATTTATTTTATATTTTTTACACTAATATTATGGGTATAATCTCCCAAATATAACACCTTTATATCCTTGATTCTAGTCACCAGCCTCGGGTTTATAGAGATGACACCCTGAGTCATTGTGGAAAACCATATCTAAGAACCACATTAGTGAATATTTGGTTACTACATTATAATTCCGTGTCATAGGTTTTTTTTTCTTTTTGATTTACTATCTATGATATGGGGGACATGAGTATTAGGAATATTTCAGAACCTCTGATGCATATCTAACTACTGCATTGAGAACACTTGTTTTGGTAAGAAGTCCTAGTTTATAATGACATGAGATCACTGTCTTAATATGCGATCTTATAGTTTTATATACTCTTTTCTTTGAGAGATACAAATTTTGAGTGTATGTTATGATTTATTGTAGAGTTATGGCGCTTTTAAGAAGGGAAGAGGCTATTGACTAAATTTGGATCTTAGAAGGAACTGGAAATAGGCATATCATACATCATATTGGGTATATAGGATTAACATGCTATAGGTCTGATAGTGCATGGATTTATTGAGAAATGAATAAAAAAGTTTAAAGTGTCAATAAAACCTTAAATGGTGTTTTATATTACATGTTTTTGGTGGAATTATAATCAATTTTCTCACTTATATTCGTCTTAACATCGGATGGAAGGAAAAGTTAAACTACATTGATACATTTTAAGGTGAGGATTATGACATGGTCCCCATGCATGAGAGGTGTAGTGACCCTACTAGGTTGATAGGGTATATAGTTAGCATGTGTTAGACCCCACATAGAGTTTTTTTGGATTCAGTTATTTAATGTTTCTATAACAATCTATATAATGTTTTCCTTAATATATTGGAATGACATTGTACAATATTATCCTTCATTTATGATGAGCTGGTCAGGTCACATTGTATGATGTCGATAATCACCTAATGGTTTATAGTGAACAGAATATTGAGGGGGTATTATGATATTTGAATTTTTAGTGAGTGTTAGTTCATCATTATATTCTATGTTTATATCATGAACCCTAGAGATCAGTTCCATGTGAGGACTCTTGGAGAGGATAAGGACCCTTGTTGGCTGTTTTTATAGTTTTGACCAATGTAGTTTAGTTTTATATTTACGTTCCTTATAGAGGTTTGGAATTTTTAGATAGTAGGTTAGAACTCATGACCTAGTTGTGATAATTGATCTGTTCCTCGGGGTGGGATACCTAGAGGCCCTTAGTTTTATTTTAGATCCTATAAGGTTGTAGATTTGTTTTGATTAAGAGAAACTTGTGAGTAGGGTTGGCTAAAGATTATAGATTTCCTTTTAGTAAATGAGATGGGTTATAAACTCATATTTCGTTGATGCATGTTTAGTTTTTGGGATACCTGATATAGTCATGTTTATGACTTTATCTTTTGACAAAGCACCTATGGTGCTTGTTTTTGTGGCTGTTTTCTATCTGGATGACTATTTATGTTCGTAGTCCCATTGACCAGTTTTTTCCATTATTTTTAAGATAATCAAGTTGTGAGTAGATTCTCGTTACTAAAATGATTCCATATAATGGGTTGTTATAGAAATAAACTATAGAAAATATGAGGTGATCAATTTTAAAAAGTTTTCTAAGAGATATTCTATCTTTTTAGGAATAATGTTAAGTGCAGCTTTGTTTTCATAGCCTTATAGTGTCGGACTCTTGGGAGCTTCACTCAGGTGACAAGTTAATTTCATTTGGAACATGGTATCATCTAAATCGTAAATTACTGAGTGATCTTATGTGATCTAAGTTACAATGTTTTTAAATTTTTGTCGGTATTTTTCCAAGAATTTTTTGTTCAAATTAGGAATCCATCTCCATTTTAGTTGAGAGATTAGAAAGGATTATGGTAGTACAAAATGGTTGACCCACGTATAGACCAGGACATACATTGATGGGATATATAGGGTCAAGAGTTTTTTAAAGGTAATTATATCCTATTTAATGTGATCTTGTCTTGGTATATACATACAAATCTTGTGATCAAATAATATTTTTCTCTTTGTTAGTGATTATCATGATCTATCTTGACATCATCCTACGATTTCTTATGAAACGTATGCTTTACTCAAAGATTGTTTTTTTGTTAAATTTCGATCTTAGTAGATAAAAGAACAAGTTAAGGTTGTGTTCGATGAGAGGTATATGGTAATCCATATTGTGTGGAGTGTACTGTTGGATGATTGAGAGTGGTGAACCATATTTTTTCTAAAATCTGGTTGTTTCCATGGAAATTAGTCTTTGGAAGAGGGAATGGTCAATATTTCAAGGATAATATAAGGACACTCATATGGTGAGGAGTATTATATTAGTTGTAGTTAAGTGTCACCAATGTATGATTTATGTGTACGTTGTGAGATTGGACATTGAAAAGTCAAGATTGTATAGTTCCACAGATGCTTTGGATTAGAGTGTGGTTGTAGTTTGACCACCAAGGCTTCTTCAGGATGAGAAGGTTTATGGTAGGAATATCGTAAGGAACTGTGTTTTTTGGAATAGAAATATAAGAAATAGTTTGGATTTTTTCTATCAGATGCTTATGTAGGGTAAAGTAGTATTTTTCCCTGAGCATATGATATTATATAATTATTCAGACCACTATTTTGGTCATGCAATATGTTGTTTACCATATTATAGGAATTTAGTTGAAGTCTAAACCATTCAATTGTTTTGGGATATTTAATATTTATGTAATTAGATATTAATTTTTACAATTGTGTTGGTTTGGTGATATAAATTCAATGAAACATCATATTGATATACTACCACCTTTTTTGAGTCTAGAAAAAGGTGTTTCTCCTTGGTGAGGCATAAATTTAGTTTGGTCACTCAGGTCGGGCAGAGCCCCATCGTCATTTCCTTTTATTTTTCTTAATTTTCTTTATTTTAAACTATTTTCTTCCTATAGATTTTCATCCATGATTCGTGGGATTACTCCTACACATGGATGAGATAAAAGAGGTAGAGTTAGATAGAGAAAGGGATATAGGGGAACATAGGTACCTCCATTGGGATCCAGAGGAACTTGATCTACCTAGGGTATATGTGGATTGTTGAAATGGGTAGAGCTTTAGTGGATTACACCCAAAGATATGTTGTTTCTATATTTATGTTTCATAAAAACATATATTGTTATAATTTAAAATTATTAAATTCTATTTATGACTATTTAAGAGATCTTGTGGGTATATCTATACCTTTTGGGGACAAGAATATAGTTTTAGGTGATTTGAGGGATTCTCATTCATAATTCATGATCACATTGAATGAAGTTCAAGAACACATACAATGGGTTCTTAACATTTGGAGAAGATTTTCTTTTTGAAGAAAACCCCATGTATGGGGTATAATCACTGTGTACTGAGACTCATCCATATAGCCGACTACCCATCCATACAACTTCCATACAACTTCCATAGAGGTACATGACCATTAAGAGTACACAACCAAACCTATTGTGGGATGCACACCATATAGAGATACACATGAAGACTATCTACGTGGCCATACTATGTGAGATACATGATCCAGGACCCTACATAGGGTATGCACCATGTACATGATAAACACATTGTATACTTCATTTGTTTACAAGCCATGTCCTGCTCGAGTGTAGGCCGTGGTGGGAAATTGGGGGCACATATTGTATAATGAGTACACGTGTTGTGTACCACCCCATTGATAACATTTTTAGGGCCTCTCATATCATTATATATAAGAGTCATAATATGAAACATGAGTAGTCCATATAGCAACAAGGCTTAACCTACAAGAAAATTACATCATTTTAGATGATTATTTAGTACATTAAAATTAGACATGACTGAGGATAGTAATAGTTTAGTGTCTTTGGAAACATGGAAGCAAAATCTTCTATCCTGGTGTAATATCGTCACTATCTCCCATAATGTTCTTCACCTCTAGTACTTATACCAAAAACCTTTGTTCGTAACCAGAGGAAAGGAAACATAAGAATGGGGTGAGATTAAATATTCAAGAAGGGTGAAAAATAGATACATAAACATAACATGAGTTTAAGGTTTTGAGAATATGATCATAACATTAGAAGATCATTCCCTGCGTATCAATGGTAAACATAAAACTTATGGAAATAAAAAAACATAATCCATATGATCATAAAATTGATATATTATATGATGTTGTGTCATACACCTAATCATATATTATTTTGAACAAGTATAAATAGTAACATGTCCACTCGTTAAGGACATGAAATCAGCCCCTTGAATAAACATATGGACATAAAAACCACTATACCGATAAAATTATGGACATGAAAACCAGGTCTAAACATAGAATTTGGGACATATAAACCAGGTCCCCACACCAAAATATGGACATGAAAACTAGGACCACACATAGAATTTTGAACATGAAATCAGGTTCACTCATATCATATATACCTCATGATTTTTACATAGTGACCCAATATATTTTAGGTAGATATAGGTCTCATACATCTTATAGTGACATAAAACATATATGTTCCACAAGATCACAAAAAATCAAATCATAACCCATGAAATAAAATAGAAATCATAATCCTGTAACCAAATCATATCATGCGGAAAATATATGCTTATCATAATAATTTCATCAAAATCATAACTCATGAAAATAACTGGGTTTATTAAACATTATTACCTCTTAAAATAAACCATATAGATAAAATATATAAATTCTATTCTTTAACAATAAAGATATATGTCATCATAGGTGAGTATAAATTTTGAAAGATCACTCAGAACAAGAATTTTCCTTAAAAATAAATTTTTAAAACATTTTTTCAAAACCCCTTTATTGTAAACCAATTTGAAAACATATAAAGTAATCATTAAAATAATTTAAAACAGTTATTGAGGAAAATATCCTTTCCATGTTGAAATAGTTTTGTTTTTGTAAAATTCTATGGAATTTTAAAAGATAATATTTTATTAGAGTTTATCCTTGTAAGATAGTAGGGTACGATTCAAGGATATAAGATGTTATGAGATTGTAAAAACCCATTAATTCTATAAAAATTAAGGAAACATTCATTTCATACTTTTTATAGAAATGTCAAAAATTACATCATTTGAAAAATAAAAGAAATATTCATTTCTAACCGTGTTGTAAAGGTAAGAAATGGGTAAAAATAAATTTAAACATCCACATGAGAATAACAAAACATTTTATGAAAACATTTATAGAAAACATGGACATGGATAATAAATTTTACCCAATATAAACTTAAAAGAAGACATTCCCAAATATAAAATAGATTGTTAAATCAACAACCATCACTTTATAATCAATAGAAACAGAAGACCTGTGTAAAAAATTATAAGAATATTTAAATATCATAATCATAAAGATAAGATCCATAAATGAAATTTATGGGCAGGATACACACCACTAAGAAGAAACAAGTTGTTTATGATCCACATTTCTCATAGAGATAAGTTTGAAACAAAAATCCCCTAACATTGTGTTTTGACTCTATTTGTACACGAAAATTCTTAATTTATAATAAATATATGTTTATTATACATTTATTATTGAATTATATTCATATATATATATATACCACATATGGTTTTATTATGACCGTATATTTCCCTCTTATTAATGGTCCTATATTAAGGTTTCACTTCGAGTAACATTCACTTTGATCTTCCCATGTTTCTTAATTTGTTATATCATTTGTCCTTATACTTATATAATGATTTCAGGATGTAATTATTGGTATAAACATCAGGTATATCCATTATATTTATATTATAATAGTCAAAATCATAAATAAGTAGGAAATTGAATACATCGTTGATGGAGATGGTATGTCGTGCGTACGTATGATTGTTTTTTTCGTTTTAATTTTCATATATAATGATAGTATGAAAATGACATATGTATATATATGTATATAAATATATATCATTATTCTTGTATCATTATTATGTCATATATTAATATATCATATAATTTCACTAAACCCATCTTTAATATATTCCATGTGGTGTGTGAATGAATCACATTGACTTGTGGGGCTGGTAGTCCACACTTCTTCAAACGAGATTATCGTACTAACACCAAATGGAAAGTAAAAAAGATTTGTTTTATAAAAAGGAATAAAAATTAATAAATAAGTAATTATTATTATATAAAATATATGTATAGGGATTATCAACCATAATGGCCACCATGATTGGTGGTAATGGAAAAATGAATAATCATCGTTTCGTGAGTTAGTAGTTTGGCATACGAAGAAACTGTTTGTTTGATATCCATTAGATGGAGGTATGTGTATGTGTAGGTCAAACCCTTATCATAAAAAACATAGTATTTTTATTATACTATTTTTTCATAAAATAATTGAATAAAGAGAGTGTAGGGGGTGGAGCAGGAAAATAAAGGAAATGAGATTGAGAGAAGTGGTTACCTCTTAATCGGGTTACTCCTTTTGGTTTGTGCCGAAAGGCTTCATTGAGTTTACTTTTGACCAATTTATGGATTCTTGGAGGAAGGGATGGAAGTTGGGAGGAAATATTGGTAGGGTATGGCCGAGAAAAAAGGCTTTATAGGTGTGCATAAAAGAGAAGGACATGTTTCCATTTATAAGAAGGAGTAGGGGATCTGTAGCAAACTTTGAAACTATTATGTTATTAGAAATTGATTTTCAATTTAAATTAGATAAAAAGTGAGTTATTTAGAATTTTATATGAGAATGGGTCTATATAACCTCAACCAATGAATTTTTGAAATGTTTATGTTAGAAAATTAGGCATATATTTCATCTTTAACCCTTAGTTACACAATTTAACTCTTACTGGGACAACATGACTTTTTACCCAATATGATCAATATAATCACAATAAAATAAAAAAAGAAATCAAATTGCATATGTTATGACATATATAACATTATAATAGTTATTTAGCTCAAATTAATATTTTCATGATTTTTTATCAATTAATAAATTATTATTTATTTTAAACTTTAATTTATTTCAATTTTGACACGATTTATTACATGAATTTTTATAAATTCTAAACAACTTTTTTCATTAAAAAAATACATTTAATAAGACCTAAAATGTCAGATTCATCCAATTTTTTTTTGTTATCAAATAACTGAATCAATATTTATTCTAATGTTATTAACATAAGTTATTTGATTATTCCTTTAATACATATTTTAATGCATCATCATTGTGTCACAATTAAAATACCATATTTAATGTCCAAAAATTATAATTAAAATTATCATTATTTAGATATGTTAATTATATTTATAATTGGTATTTATATTCTAATTTTTCTTATGTATAACCTTATATTATAAATTATTTATTTATAAAAATTTGAAAATGACATGTTTAACTCTTCTTTAAATAAAATATAATAAATTTATTAATCGAACACAATGCATTGAAAAAGATAATATTTTTCACCTATGGTTGATTTGGGTCTAAAAAAATTATCTAATGAAATAAAAAGTGCTAGGGTAATTTTATAATATTATAATAAAATTTTTACCTTTAATTGCCCTATTTACCTTTGACCACAATAAATAAAATTCAAAAGTTATTGTTCACCCAAAATTATTTTTATCCTATTAGACAATTTTTTTCATAATTATTACCACCATGTATGTTTATTTTTTTAAAATTAAATTCACCGAAGCCGTAAAAATATATTTACTTCTAATCCCACAAATGTGGCTAGAAGGCTGGTAAAAGCGACGTTCAAATGTTAAATAATTATTTATATATAATTCTATTAAAAAATGATTTTAATGAACTATATTGGATTTATATGTGTATTATTTGACTATTGTGATATTATATTCAATTTAAAGTAAAATAATTATTTATATGAAAAAATTGGGTTTTAAATACTATAGAGTATTTTTCGGTATTCATAAAAAATTGACACTTTTTATAAAAATACCAAAAATTCACCCTAAGATAATTAGGATTTACAGAATTCAAAAATAATTTTTATTTTATCAAAATATATTTCTATGAGTGTCAAAATTTAATATTATTATTTTTCACAAAAGGACATGAAAAGTAGTTCATTTGAGAAAATAGTAGTTTTAAACATATAACGACTTTACTAGAAATAATATTTTTCATTATCAAAACCATTATAAATAATATTTAAAAATTAGTTATTACTATTCATATTACAAGTTTAATGGCTAGGTTATAAATAACTCTTTTAAATAATTATAAAAGTAAATTGTTTTTTCATAGAAACTTGTAATTAGTGTAACACAAGATAAAGAAGGGTTGCGTGTAGTGAAATCTTCCATTTCTACTGCATAAAACATAATACAAAACATAGTTCTATTATATTTAATATATATATATATTCAATGTTGTGTGAAGTGAAAATATCACAAGTTTAAATTAATTCAAATTTTTTTTCTAATCTCGGGGTGTTACATTCTACCCTACATAAAATTAATTTCTCCCTTGAAATTCATCTTGGTAGTCAATGTTTTATTACTTGAAAGTATCATTCAAAGAAACCCACATTATAAAAATGGATATGAAAACTTCCCTTAAAAAGGGATGGTTGGAAACATAATGGTTACACAAAGTAACATATGACTGGATTTCCACAAAGGGGAACATATGTTCAAAGTGAAGATTGGAAATGGCGGAAAATTTTAAATATTTATAGGGAGTGATTGAGGTTATCAATCAAAAACAAGTTAATGACCAAAGAATAGTTGAGGGCCTCAAATTCACAAATCTGTGGTGATTGGTAAATCCAATAACTCAATGAAAATTAAGCTATTAGGAAAATAATTCTTATCATTATCAGAATGTTGACTAATTATTAATATATGTCGATAATTAAAATTTTATACATTGTTTGTTCTTTGATTCATTTTAATTCATCTATTAAGATAAGTAATGAATGTCTAAAAATAAACTTTTATTAGATATTAAGGCCCAAAAATAAAATAATAATCTAATTATCACCATGCATTAATCTATAAACATAAAAATTAAAAATAATGTTTGATGTTAAATATTTATTCATTAAAAATAACTATAGATTAACCTAGAATTACATATGCTAGTGAAAAGCATGAAACCATTATTTTTCTTCATTCATGGTGTCAAGTCCTGCGTCCTTGAAGAACGTGATTTGTTGTCACCCAAAATACATTATGCCCTTTTCTAAAACCACTCTAATATAATTTCAAAATTAAATATGATGTACATCCGTGAAATAAGGTTAATAACTAAATAACATTTTATCCACGAATTTTAATATAAAATCAAAACATAAATACATCATTAACAGTTTATTAAAAATATTTCATGAATGGTTGACCGTATAACCCTTCTAAAATACGATGATCCAGAAGAATATAAGGATAGTCACTAACAAACATATAATTGATCCTAGATACATCACAATGTAGATATTGGTTGTAACGTTCCAGATAAGATAATACTATTGTGGTAAATTCTCTTAGAACATGGTAACAAACTAAATTACAATATATAATTTTGAAAATCACACATGATTACTTATTCCAAATTATATTGAATGTATTTCTGAAATCAAAAAATGATGTAAACATCATGATTGATGACATGGAACACTTTTTCAATAATCACCTCCAGGGTAATCTATACCGTCCAATTTACTTATTCATAACCCAAAAATGTTTATCTAAGAAACATTATCTTAACATAATGTACATTTTTAAGTGTTACCTTCCCTAAAACAAATTATCACATTATCATTAAATCATTTCACACATCCATTGGGAACATTCAACATAAACTTGTAAATACTAGGTGAAAAATATAAGCAAAACAACCCTTTTATATCGCATCATTTCTTTTGTTTTGAATCAAAATACATAAAAACACTAATTACTTCATCCTTAATCCATTAAAAATGCTTCCTCATATTATTACATAATACCTCTTTCCATTAACATTTTATTTTCTACCCTCTTAATCATCAATAATGTAAACATTATTCACACCACATTATAGATGTTATTCAGGGGATTTCCTATTGAGACACTGAGTTGTATAACTACCATTTATTCCATACAGAAAACACAAAACCTATGTTGATTAATTAGGGAGGCCAATATTCTCATCCATTCTTTTAATTGAACTTTTTATTTTTCCATTGAAGTCATTATATTTGTGTCCTTATTTTCCACATTCAAAACATCTTCCTGCTCCTTTTAGACATTCAATTATGTTATGCTTTCTAGACCCTTGACACTAAGAAAACTGAATTTTTTTTCTTCCATGGTCTCTATTACCTGAACTATTTTCTAAATACTTAATTATCTTCTTTATTTAGTGTAAGGATTTTTTAAAGTATATGTTTTTAATCTTGTTCCTCGAAAACTAATTAGGCATGAAAATAACATCTTTCTATGTAGTGATCCTCCCACTTAACTAATCAACATCAAATCATCCATCAAATCAATAAATAATCCAGTTCTTTCGAGTTCCATCCATTTACTAAAACCATAATCATTTTGTGAAAATTACTTATTATAGTGAATCCCCATATATTCCTGAAATGAATTACTTATATGATGTCTAAATCATGCCACTTTGCTTAATCTCTAACACTCTATGTTCATACTAGGTTATCAATAGAAAACTTATATTTAATTCCCCTATGATGGTTCAAGAAGATCTTGTAAATTTCCAATGAATATCCCCCCGGGAGTGTCAAATTATGTTTGCATCAAGGCATATTGTTGTGTACCAGATTACCCCGTGTCATGATCAAAAAAGTTTGTTGGATTTATACCCCTAGGTACAACTATTCTAGAGCCACATCCACTTGTATTATCTAGACATGTATTAACATTTAGGAAACTACTCACTATACCCTTTACCAAAATTCCAGGAAATCTTTCTAAACATTAACTAATCCTTATACAAATCCTTAATGAAATACCTAAGAATATCGTTAGAAATAAACCTTGGGATCACATTAATTTTGTCTCATCCATGTTTCCAAAGGTTGATTAATCCTTTCCTCTAACACTAATTATAGCAACCTAGGATTAACAGACATAGGAATTACATCTTTTTAGATGACCATTCAATAAATTATAATAATACATGTCTGAGGACTGTAAAGGTTTAGTTTCTTTGGAAAATTAGAATGAAAATATTATATCCCAGTGAAAGATCTTCAATATCTCTTATAATGATCTCCTCCTTTTGTAATTCAACCTGAAACCATTCTTGATAACCTAGGGAAAGGAAATATATGAAAGGGGTGATCTCAAATTCTCAATAAGGGTAAACAAAAGAGATACATAAGCATAACATGAGCATAAGGGTATGATAACGTGATCATAACATTATAATATCATGAACTATATAAAAAAGGTAAACCTAAATCATAATGAAAACAAAAACAATACCCACGAATCATAAAATTTACAAAATTTATGAAATTATGGCATACACATAAACTTATAACTTTTTGAGAATTATATATAGTAACAGGTTCACTCATTAAGGACACAAAATCAAGAAATTGCATAAACTTATGGAAATGAATACTATGTCGACACATATTATTATGGACATGAAAACTAGGTCTATGAATATAATTATGGTCATGAAAACTATGTGCATTCATAGAATTATTGACATGAAAACCAGGTCCACTCATAGAATTTTGAACATGAAATCTAGTTCACACAAGAACATATATATCTCATGCGTTTTCTATCATTACCCAATGAATTAGAGGGATATATGTCCCACCCATATAATAATGAAATCATACTTATATGTTCCACAAGATAAAAAATAATGAGATCATAAACCATGAAATAAAATTGAAATAAATAATATGTAATCACATCAAAACCTATGAAAAATATATAGGATTCAAAAAACATTCATCAAAAGAATAACCCATGAAAATAAGTTGGTGTATTAAAAACAATTTCATTAAAACATATTACATTAATATAATTTATATGATTTCTATTAATGAACAATAACAAAGTATGTCATCATAGGTGGGGAAGATTTTGAACGATCACTTGGTACACGAATTTTCCATAAAAATCAATTTTTAAAACATATAACATTTTAAAAAATTTTTTCTTTAAAACCAGTTTGAAAACATATATAAATGATTTATAAAAATAATTTAAAATAGTTCTTGAGGAAAATATCCTTTCTTTGTTGAAATAGATTTCTTTTTGTAAAATGCCACAAAATTTTAAAAGAAAACATTTTATTTGAAAATAACATTGTAATATTGTAGGATAAGATTCAGGGAAATAAGGCATTATGAAATCATAAAATTATGTTAATTACATATAAGTTAATAAAAAAATTCTTCTCATACTTTTGCAGGGAATTTCAAAAAGGACATCATTTGAAAAATAAAAGAAATATTATTTTAAACTGTGTGGTAAAAGGTCAAAATGGGTAAAAATGACTTTAAAAATACATAAGGGAATAATAAAACATTTTATGAATTTTTTTTATAAATAATGGACCCTAATGACAAATATTTCACAATGTAGACTTAAAACGAAACAATCCCAAATATTGAAGAGATTGTGTAATTAACACTCATCACATTATAATCAATTAAATCTTAAGCCCCATGTAAAAACAAAATTAGAAGAATATGGAAATTTCATTTCAATTTGTATAAGACTCATAAAAGACAATTATTGGAAGTATATACACCACATAGAAGAAATAAGAAATTTATGAGGCATGTGTCTCATAGAAATAAAGTTGAGACAAAAATCCCCTTGACTGGTGTATTGAATTTCTTCGTACAAGAACTAGATTACTATATAATAAATATAAGTTTATTATAAATTTGTTATATAATTATATTCTTCTATATAAGACAACATATGTTTTGATTATGACAATATATTACCCTCTTTTTCATGATCATTTGTTAAGGTTTCACTTTGGGTAATATTTGCTTTGTTATTTCCATGTGTCTTAATTTTTTATATCATTAGTTCTTATACATATATCATGATTCTAGGATGTAAATAATTATATAAATATAATTTATATATATTATATTTATATTATAATAATATATACCTTAAGGAAGTATGAAATGAAATACATCGTTCATTGAGACGATAAGTCATACATACGAATGAAAGTTTTTTCCATTTTAATTGTCATATTGAAAGATAGTATGTAAATGACATATGTATATATATATGTATGTATAAATATATATATCATTATTATTTTATAATTATTATATCATATATATATATATTATATAAGTTTAGTATACCCATCCTTAATACATTCCATATGGTGTGTGAATGAATCAAATCACTTTGAGGGGGTGGTAGTCTACACTTCCTCAAATGAGATTATTGTATAAACACCAAATGAAATGTTAAAAGGTATACATTATAAAATATAATACAGAAGATTAAATATATAATAAATATTATATATCATATATATTGATAGGGTGTCCATCATAATGGTCTCTATGATTGGTGGTAAATGAAAAATGAACAAACATCATTTCATGAGGCAGTAGTTCACTGTACACTAAAACAGTATGTTTGAAAACCATTAGATGGAGGTGTGTGTAAGTGTAGATATAACCCTTATCATAAAAAATTCCATGTATATTTATTATACTATTGTTTTCAAAAAATAATTAAATAAATATATTTTAGGGGTGGAGAATGAAAAATAAGGGAATGGAGCTTGAGAGAAGACATTGCCTATTAATCGGGAAAATATTTTAGGTTTGTGCCAAAAGGCTTCCTTGAGTTTTCCTATGACCAATTTCAGGATTCTAGGAGGATGATAGGGAATTTGGGATCATAAATGGGCAGGGGGTGGACTATCCAAAAGGATTTAGAGGTGTGAATAAAAGAGAAGGAGATGTACCCTTTTATAAGTGGGAGGAGGGGCGCTTTAGGAAACTCCAAAACTATTAATTTATAATAAATTGATTTTCGATTTCAAATAAGTAAAAAAGTGAGTTTTTTAAAAATTTACATGTGTATGGGTTGAAATCCCCCTAACAAATGAATTTTAGACATATTTATGTCAGAAAATGAACCTTATTATTTGTCCTTAGCCTTTTGTTAAACTATTTATCTCTTATCGTGACATTTACAATATAGGGTTAATATAATAACTATAAAATGCCAAAAGAACCTTAATTGGATCATTTTTTACATATTTAACATTATAGTATTTTTATGGACGAAATATATATATTTATGATGTTTCTATCTTTTAATAAATTTTTATTTATTTTAAAATCACATTAATGTCAGTTTTGAAACTATTTATTTATAAAATTCTAAAAACATGATTATATAAAAAATAAATTTCTCATCTATAAAATATCATATTCTTCCAAAATATTCTTGTATGGCATCAAATATCTCAAATTATATTTATTTTAATATTATTAATATCATTTATTTGACTCTTCCTTTAATAAATCTATTAATACATCATCATTATGGAACAATTAAATTTAATTATTTAATGAATAAAAATTATAAATAAATTATAATGATATAAATAAATTTAAAAAATTTATAATTAATATTTATAGTTTAATATTTCCTATGTATAACCCTATATTATAAATTATTTAGTTTTTAAAATTTGAATATGGAATTTTTAACTCTTCTTAAAATTAAATATAATAAATGTTATAATCTAACACAAGTGTCTTAAAAGGATCATATTTCTAAGATAAGGTTTATTTGGGTCGAAAAACACGTATCCAGTGAATTATGACATGTGTTAGGGTAATTTTATTTTACTATAATATTATTTTTTCCTTTAATTACCCTATTCACCTTTAATAGTAGTAAGTAAAATTCCAAAGTTACTATTAACAAAAAAATTTTTGTAAACCTATTAGAAAAAATTTATAATACTAACTAGAGAAATGTATTACCATTATATGAAATTAAATTCACAAAATCCACAAAGTCACATTTACTACTAATCTTATAAATGTGGCTAGAAGGCGGGTAAAAGAGACTTTTAAAAGTTCAATAATTTTTTTATATTTAATTCTATAAAAAATGATTACAATTAACTAAATTGTATTAATATATGTATTATTTATCTATTGTGAAATTAAAATAAATTTAATATAAAATAATTATTGAAATAAAAGAAGTCGGTTTTTAACTAATATGTAGTATTTTTCAATATTCATCAAAAATTGAAACCTTTCAGAAAAATATGAAAAATTTATCCTAAACTTATTTTGAAATTAATAATTCATAAATAATTATTATTTTATTAAAATCAATTTCTATGAGTGTTTAAAATTAATTTTATTATTTTTCATAGAAGGACATGAATAATTATTCATTTGAGAAAATATTAGTTTTAAATATATATAGAGGTTTCCAAAAATTAAATTTTTCATTATCAAAATTATTATAACAAATATTTAAAAATTATTTAATAATTTTCATATAACCCCTTTTACGGCTAGGTTATAAATATCTTATTTAAATAATCAAAATAGTAAAGTGTTGTTTCACAAGAACTATGTCTTGCATGTAACCCAAGCCAAGTCATTCTTGCCTATAGTGCACACTTTTCTTGTTTTTGTGTATATAATAAACCAAAACATTGTTCTATTATATAAAAAAAATATTTAGTGTTTTATGAAGTGAAAATATAAAAATATTAAATTAATTATAAAAAAATATTATACATAATCTCGGGTTGTTACATTATTCCCCCCTTAAAATGAATTTCACCCTTGAATTTCATCTCGGTAATCAAAGGTTTCATACAAGAATGTTTCATTCATATAAACCCACATCATAAAAATAGATACTAAAATATAATTAAAAAAGGGAATGTTGGAAACATTATGGTTACCCAAAGTAACATATACCTGGGTTTCCACATATGAGAACGTAGGTTGGGAGTGAAGATTAAACATGGAGGAAAAGTGAAAATATTTATTGGGAGTGATACAGGTCATCAATCACAAGAATGTGAATTATCAATGAAAATATGAGGGCCTCGAAGTAATCAATCGGTGATGATTTAATGTCCATCAGCTCGACAAAAATTATTCTATTAGGGCCACATTTTTTATCACTTTCAGAACATTGAGTAATTCTTAATTTATTAATATAATGAAAATTTAATGTATTGTTTGTGCTTTAATCGATTTATAATACATCCATTACCTCAAGGAATGAATTTCTAGAATTACACTTTTAATGGATCTTAAAGCTAAAATATAATTAAAAGTATAAATATCAACATGAATTAATATATAAACATAAAAAGTGACACTACTGGTTCATCATAAATATTTATTCATTAAAAATAAATATACATTAACCAGGACATCACGTAGGCTAGTGGTAGGTGTGAAACCCTAATCATCCTTTGGTCATGGGTTCAAAACCCATAGCCTAGCCAGACTTGATTGGTTTCCCCCCGATATACTTGATTTATTTTTTAAAACAACACTAATATAATTTCCAAAATAAATATGATAGACATCCTTGAAATAAGGTTAATCACTAAATAACCATTTATCTAAGGTTTTTTATATAAACTCATTTAATAAATTCCTCCTTCAAATTTTAACTTAAATTTTTCATGAAAAGTTAACATTATAACCCTTATGAAAGATAAAAATCCAAAAGCAAAGAAAGAAAGTCCCCAAACCAGCTAAACATTGATCCCCCATATATAACAAGGTAGTTATTGGTTGTAGCATTCCAAACATGTGAATACCCTTATGGTAAATTATCTTATATCATGGTAATGAACTGAATTACCATAAATGTTTTTAGAATTCAAGATTTATTAATTATTATAATGTATATTGGATCGATTCCTTATATACCAAAAAGTTGGAAACTACATTCTTGATGACATAGAACACCTTTTCAATAATCATATCCCGGGTAATCTATACCATCCAATTTACATATTCATAACCCATATATCTTTATTTGAACAAAATTAACATAACATAAATAATAGTTTAGAGGAACCTTTCTTTAATCAAAGTATTAATTTTTCATTAAATCACTTCCCTATTCCATTCGTAACATTAAACATAAACATGTAAATACTGAGAGAAAAACATAAGTAGAACAAACCTTGTATATTTTATCATTCAAATTTTTTTAAACCAAATACATAAAAACCGTGATTAATTCACACTTAATACATTAAAAATTCTACCTTAACCTATTAAATAATACCTCATTACTTTCAAATTTTATATGTATACTCTTCATCATCAGGAATGTTACCATTATTCGCAACACCTTACTAATTTTTTAGAATCATCCCTCTTGGGACACTGAGTTACATACTGGCCATTTATTACCCAGTTGAAATGATTAACCTTCAATGATGAATTAGGGAGGCAAATATTTTCATCCATTTAGTTAACCAAAATCTTCATTTTTCCATTGCAATCACAGGATTTGTTTCATTATTTTCCATAATCAAAACATCTTCATGATCATCAAAGAAATTAACTTTGCTGATTCTTTTCACACTCTTGAAAGAAAGAAAACCTAGTATTCACTCCTTCATGGTCTTCATTAACTAAATTCTTTTTCAATTACTTATTTCTATTCCTTAGTTAGTCTAGGTGTTCCTTATGGTAGATGTTATTCTTCATGTTCCTTGAAAAATAATTAGGTGTGTTAAAAACCTATTTCACACTAGTGAACTTCCCACTTAGGTGGTCATTATAAAATCATAGATCATATTTATAATTAATCCAATACCTTTTGGTTCCCTCTTTTAACTAAAACCAAAATCGTAATGTGATTATTACATATCATAATAGAAATCCACATTTTCATGATAATAATTACTTATAGGATGTCTAAATCATGTCAATTTCTTTAATATATGACACCCTAGGTTCATCCTAGGTTATTAATATAAAACTTATTTTTAAATTCTTCAAGATGGTTTATGAATAGTTTTTGAATTTCACAAGCATATTCCCTGATAATTTCAAACCAGGTGTGCAGCAGGGCCTATTGTCATATACCAGATTACCCAGAGTTAGGATCGAACAATTTTTTTAGTGTTTACCCATAGGTAAATATAATCTAAAGCAACATCCACTTTTAGTATCTAGACATGGATATATTTATAGGGAACCACTCACTCTACCATTTACCAAAATTCCTAGACATTTTCTTAAACATTGAATCATCCATATACTTATCCTTAGTGAAATCCCTAGACATATCCTTAGAAATATACCTAGGATCCCACTAATGATTTTTCATACTATTTTCTTAAGGATGACTAAATATTTCCTCTAATACTAACTATAGAAACCCATTCTTAACATACATGGAAATTACATCATTTTGGCTGAATTGTTAGTATATTACAACAATACATGTTTGAGGACCATAATAGTTTAGTGTATTTGAAAACATGGAAAAAATGATCTATACTGCAGAAATATATTTAACTTCTTCAATATAGACCTCCACATTTAGTACTTCTATATAAAATCATTGTTTATAACATGGGGAAAGTAAACAAAAGAAATGGGTGAGAACAAATGCACAGTAAGGGTAAACAAAATAGATAAATAAGAATAACATGAGAGTAAAAGTATGAAAACATGATCATAACATTATAAGATCATACCCTACATATCAAAGGTAAAAATCAATCATAATTAAATCAAAGAACATAATCCATAGGATCAAGAAATTTACAAACGGTATGAAATTGTGGCATAAACATAAACTTATAACTTTGTGAACATGTATAAATAGTAATAGGTTCACTCATTACTGACATGAAATCAGGACCTTTCATAAACATGTGAAAATGAAAACTAGGCCTAAAACTAAAATAATGGACATGAAAACCATGTACATTCAAATAAATATGGACATGAAAACTAAGTCCACGAGTAGAAATATGGACATGGAAACCAGGTATATGCATAGAATTGTGAACATGAAATTAGGTTGATGCATAACATATATTTATATCTCTTGAGATTTACATATTTACATAATTTATTGGAGGGATATATATGTCCCACCCATCTTATAATTAAACCACACATATCTGTGCCACAAGATCATAAACAAGCATATCATAACCCATGAAATAAAATGGGAATCATTAACATGTAATCATATCATAATTTGTGAAAAAATTTATAGGTTTTATAATTATTCCATCAAAAGAATAACTCTTTAAAATTAGTGGGTTTCATTAACCTTATTCCATCAAAACAGAAATCATTCAGAGAATGTATATGACTGGTATTCATGAACTATAAAAAATTATGTCATCATATAAGGGGAAGGATTTTGAAAGATCACTTCAAACATGATCTTTCCAAAAAATAAAATTTTAAAACATAAAACATTTCCATAGCCCATTTCTATAAAACCACTTGGAAAACATATAAATGAATAATGAAAATCATTTTAAATAGTTCTTGAGGAAAATTTCCTTTCTTTGTTGAAATGGTTTTCTTTTCATAAAATCCTCCACAATATTAAAAGAGACCATTTTATTTGAAAGTAACCATGTAATCGTGTGGGGGTAATATTCAAGGAAATAAGGTGGTATGAAAGCGTAAAAATCAATTCATGGTGTATATGTTAAAAAAATTTCATCTCGTACTTTTAAATGAAATTTCAAAAAGTACATTGTTAGTAGAATAAAAGAAAGATTCTTTTCTAATTTTTTAGTAAAAGTAAAAAATGGGTGAAATGAATTTAAACATCTACAAGAAAATTATAAATCATTTTCTTAAATAATTTTTAGAAAACATGGACATGGATGATAAATATTACCCAACAGATACATAAAATGGAACAATCCCAAATATGGAAGAGATTCTGAAATCAATACTCGTCACTTTACAATATATAGAATCAAAAACCCACTATAAAAATAAAATTATAAGAATATGGATATATCATAATCATTTGGATAAGACTCATAATATAAATTAATGGGAAGTATATACACCATATAGAAGAAAAAAGTAGTGTGTGAGGCATGTGTCTCATAGACATAAGTTTGAGACTAATATCCTCTTACCCTTTGTCTTGATGTACATCGTACTCGAACCAACATAATGTTTAATAATTAAAATTTTATTATTAATTTTTTAATCATTATATTATAATATACAATAACACATATTTTTTTATTACCATATATTTTCCTCTTGTAAACGATCCTATATAAAGGTTTCACTTCGGGTAAAATTTATTTTTTTCTTCACATGTGTCATAATTTGTTATATCCATATTCCTTATAATTATATCATAATTCAAAGATGTAAATAATGATATAAATACAATTTATATCTATTATATTTATATAATAATAATATATACCATAAAATGTTCGAATTGGAAAACATACATCATGGAGACGTTAAGTCGTACGTACGTAAGAACGTTGTTTCTGTTTTAATTGTCATAATGAAATAAAGAATGTAAAAGAAAAATGTGTATATATATATATAATATTATTCCAGTAGCATGATTATATCATATATATAATATATGTTCACTAATTACATCCTTGATACATTTCATGTGGTGAGTGAAAGAATCACATCAGTTTGAGGGGGTGATATTCCACACTTCCTCAAACGATAATATCGTATTAACACCAAATAGAAATTCAAAATGGTATGCGTTATGAAAAGGAATACAGAATATTAAAAACATAATAAATATTATAATATGTATATATATATTTATTTCCCTCATAATGGCCACCATGATTGGTGGTAATGGAAAAATAAATAATGATCATTTCATGTGGTAGTAGTTCGCCGTACACAAGAAAAATATTCTTGATATCCATTTCATGGAGGTGTGTGTAATTTTAGGTAAAAAACATATCATAAAAAATTATAATATATTTATTATATAACTTTTTTAATAAATTATGTATTAAACCGAGTTTAGGGGGTAGGGAAGGATGATTAAGGGGAGGAGCTTGAGAGAAGAAGTTACCTCTTAATCCGGAAACTCCTTTTGGTTCATTCCAAAAGTATTTATTCAGTTTCCTTCCACCCAATTAAAGGATTATAAAAGGATTTTAGAGATTCTGGGAGGAGTAATAGGTAGTTCATGGCCAATACAAAAGGCTTTATAGATGTAAATAGAAGAGACTTATAGGTTCCCTTTTGTAAGAGAGAGGAGGGGCACTGTATGAAACTAAAATACTATTAATTTATTATAAATTTATTTTTCATTTCAAAAATATCCAAAGTGGGTTAATTTTAATTTAATAAGAGGATGGGTCTAAATCCCCCAAAAAATGAATTTTAGACTTGTTTATGTCATAGAATAAACTTATTGTTTGGCTTAACCACTTAGTTAAACAATTTTACTCTTACACTAACAACTTGTATTTTTACACTATATGGGTAATATAGTTACTATAAAATAGAAAATGAACCCCAATTAGATAATTTCTGAAATATTTATCATTGTCCTAGTTTTTTGGACAAAATATAGATTCTTATTAATTTTTGTTCATTTAAGAAGTTTTAATTTAATTTAGAATCTTAATTATATCTATTTTGACAATATTTATTACTCGACTTTTTATAAAATATTAAAAAAAATATTACCACAAAAAAACACATTTAATCATCCCTATCATATAATATAAATCCAAAAAATTATTTTATGGGATCAAATAGCTCAAATGATATTTATTTTAATATTAATAATATCATATATTTCATTCTTCCTTTAATTAGTCCATTACTACATCATTGTGTCACATTTATTTCAATTATTTAATGTCTCAAAATTATAAATAAATTATAATGATGTAACTTAATTTATTAAATTTTAATTAATATTTACAGTATAATTGTAATTTTGTGTAACCTTATATTTAAAATTATTTAGTTATTAAAATTTAAAGATGACTTTTTTAACACTTCTTTAAATAAAATATTATAAATGTCCTAATATAACACAAGTGGGATAAAAAGTATCATATTTTGGAACGAAGGCTTATTTGGTTCAAAATACACTTATCCAATGAAATTTGGACAAGTCATAGTGTAATTTTATAATATTATAACATTTTTTTACCTTTAATTACTCTATTTACCTTTAATCGTGGAAAATAAAATTCAAAAGTTACTATTCGAAAAAAATTATTTTGATCCTATTAAGAAAAATATTCATGCTAATTACAACTATCTATGTCCATTTATTAAAATACTATTCATAGATGCAGTTATATTAGGTTTACAACAAATCCCGCAAATGTGGCAATATAGTGGGTAAAAGAGACGTTCAAAAGTTCAATAATTTTTTATATCTAGTTATATTTTTAAAAATGATACCAGTGGCCTACATTAGATAAATATATGTATTATTTATTATTTGTGACTCTAAAATCAATTTAAATTGTAGCAATTTTTTAAATGAAAAGTCAGTTTTTAACTACTATACAATATTTTTCACTATTCATCAAAAATTGAAACTTTTCGGAAAATACCAATTATTTGACCTAATCTAATTTTGATATTCAGAATTCAAAAATAGTTTTTCTTTATAAAATTATATGTCTATGAGTTTCTGAAATTAATTTTATAATTAATCATAGAAGGACATGAAAAACTATCCATTTGAGAAAATAATAGTTTTAAACACATAAATTTTTTACCTGAAAATATATTTTTAATTATTAAAACATTTATAAAATATATTTTAAAAATATTTATCACTATTCATATTACAATTTTAATAGTTAGGTTATAAAAATATTTTTTAAATAATTATAATAGTAAATATTTGTTTCACAGAAACTCAGTATTGCATGTAACACAAGCCAAGTCGGTGTTGCGTGTAGTGAAAGCTTCCCTCGGTCTTCCATATCACTTCATCAAAAAAATAGTTCAAATATATAATAATAAAAATATATATTCAGTGTTGTGTGAAGTGAGATTATCAAAATATCAAATTAATTCGTTTTTTAAAATCTCTGGGTGTTACAAAACATTTAGAGTATCTTCACATATAGAGTGCAATGGTGAAACCATTGAGGTGATTTTAGGACTGCTAGGTGGAGTTTTGGGAATTTTCATAAATGGAGAGATTATTCCTCTGGTAATCCAATCCAGTTATCTCATGAGTGTGAGACCCTTGATATGATATGGCCCATGAGGTATCTCCCTTAACTGACTCTTTAGAAGACATTCCTCAAAGATTTGTCCCTCAAGAGATGTGCCTTTCTGGTCTATGTGGGTGTGAGATTAGTTTTTTCTAATGATAACCTCTATGATGCCTCTTGATATGTTTGAACATAGAGGATCTCATGTAGGATGCCTCCATCTGAATTCTATTTCCAATGGTTCCCTATGAGAAACATATCCTTCATGATGACATATGGGATCTATTTAAGGATCCAATTTACGTATAAATAATTCCATGTTACCATATAGGATGCATCTAATTATTATGATGATTTAGAGGGTATGATGTTAGATGCCTTTTCCATATATACCATTATATGGATCTTTAGTAGGATTCCACTGTTTACTTACTAATGAGGATCTCGTGTATGATTCATCTATTTTACCATCACAATTAAGGATCTCTTGTTGGAAGCCTTTACATATGTGTGGTCCTTGAGGATCCCAAGATATTTTCCTCTCCAGTTTTATGACACGAGGGACCCAGTGGGTGCCCTGATGTTTGACCAACCATAAAAAAGTATGTCAAGGTTTTAGTAGATATGGTATTTGGAATCATGTAATAAACAATTCCAAATTTGTAGGACATAGAGGATGTGAAAATAGTGGTCATTTTAGATGTTTTTCACCCTCACTCAGTTATTTATACATTAAACTTTTCACTAATGATGAAATTTTGATTACCATAGGTGCTTCTTGGATTTTGGTCCATGATCCCAACATGATGGACATACATTTTGGGATTCCTAGAGGTACTTCCTGGGACTTTTTAATTTTCCCTTTCATTTTTATTTGGGATGCACATAAATATTTCGTGAGATCTATATTATTAATATGTTGGGATGACTACACATATTTCCAAGGATCCATATTTTAAGCTGTGTTACTGTATTTATTTTTTGGGATTATCAAATACACTTTTTAGGATCCAGATTTTGTGCCTTATTTTTATGATATTCAGTCATGTTGTCCCTATCATTGTGATATTTGGGCATGACGTCCCAATGTTTACGATATATGGGTATGGTGTCCCTTATGTAAAATATATGGTCATGATTTCACTTGTTTATGACACATGGGAATGTAATCCCTTTATTATTATACTCATCGATGATTATAGATCTCTTTAGAGATATATTTGATTACCTTCTCCCTAATAGATTATAAGATTGTTATGGCGGATAACGTTCTCCTCATCATCGATGTGACTTATAAATGTGGATGATTATGCTCTCTTGGGTGAAAGAGATGACTATTCTCTCCTTGATCAGAGACCTTGAGGGGTGGACATGATGTCTCACCAATGATCTCTCTATATACATCTCCTAAGGGTCATATAATTAGGAATTATCATATTCACAATTTCAAGATATCTTATGGACTAAGACCTATGGTTTAGACATCGAACAAGATTCGCATGGGTTGAGTGGTATAGAATCCATCTTAGTGAACTTTTGTATGATTTCCCATCATTATGTGAGATAATCATTATATTGATTAGAGGGTAGTTAGTGAGAACTCAAGGTTATGACATGTAACCCTATGTGATGATGTAGCTTGTTCAGAGACATTTATGACATTGGCCAAAGAAGTTATTTTCAGTTTGGATTTTGAACCTAGATTATAATTTCTCTATCATAACATACATTGAAATTACAGAATTGTTTCATAATATTTCATACATTACACAAAAACACTCCCAAGGACCATATTAGTTTAGTGCCTTTGGGAACTTGGAAACATAAACAATGTGTTCATAACACATCTACTTCCTCTCTTGTCTATTTCTTCATAAATAGAATCCTTTTTTCATATAATACATAATACATTTATTCATATATTTTGGAAATGAAACATGAGAAAGGGTGGGATTAAATTCTCAGTAATGGTAAAAATAGATATAGATAAGCATAACATGAACATAAGATATCAAGAACTTAAGAATAAAATTTTAAGAGCATACCCTATATACAAAAGACCAAATAAATTATTCGTTTCATAAAGAATGGATGTTTAAAAAACATAAATCATAAGAGAGTCAAGAGGATAAGAAATCAAAGCTTAACATAGAACTAAGACTTGATTTTTTTGGAGACACAAAAGCATATTAGATGATTTACATAGTAGTTGAGGCATCACTATTAAGGAAATATCAGTATTATTGGTTAAATCCCTAAACCATCATGGTATTCATGAATGTCTCTCATGACAATCGTAGTAACCAATGTTCACTCCAAATACTATTTTAGCAGACAAAATCCATTACGGATCAAAGTTCACTCTCTATTCCAACCATGTCTATCTCATTAGATATTAATATTTACCATATTAATTTGAGGTTGATATAGGTCCCACCCATCCTATAATGAAAACCATACATATATCTTCTACAAGAATATATTTCACTCATCATTTGAAAACACATGGAATTAAACGGGTTTTGTAATCATCAATCAAACATAACATAGCCCCTATAAATGAAATAGGTTTCATAAATACCATTCCCTCATAAATATAAATCATTATTAGAAAGAATAAGAATTGTATAATTGATGAATATCCTTATTAAAACATAAGTATCCTAAAATAATTTGATCATATATGAAAAATAATTTGTAGAAATCACTTCAAAATATTTCCAGATAAAAATATCATTTCTTCATTAAAAACATTTTCTTTTCATAAAATGTCTAAAAGAAACATTTTCATTGAAAATAATAATGTAATATTATAAGGGTTTCTTTAAATAATTATGGAATCATGACGTCAAAAAAATTCTATTCATGCTATATATGTTTGAAAAAAAAATCCCTTATTATTTTTTCTAGAAAAGTCACAAATTTTCCTATTTATAAAACGATAGAATGATTCCTTTAAAACATTGAAATGAAAAGTGAAAAATGTGTAAAAATTAAATTTAATACCCATAAGAGAAAAGTAAAATCCATTTTTAAAGGTATTTTTGAAAACGTGGACATGGAAGAAAAATATTCCCCAACATAAACTTAAAATGAAATAATCCCAAATATTGATGTGATTTTGAAATAAATACCCATAACCATATAATAAGTAGAATCATATGCCACATGGAAGAATGAAATTTATATGGATATCAAAATACCATAATATTCTAAATAAGACTCCTAAAATATATTAATGGTCAGTATATACACCAATTATAAGAAAGAAGTACTGTATATGCCATGTGTCTCATTGAAATATTTGTTTGACAAAAAAGCCTTACCTCATGTCTTCACTTATCTCGCACATGTTAAAACCTCATGTATAATTAATATGAGTTTATTATATTTGTACCATAGATTCATATTCATATATATATATATATATATTACATATTTTACTTACTTATGACCTAATATTACTCTTTTATTAATAATTCCACATTAATGTTATGCTTTGGGCAATATCCACTTTATTTCTCAATCATGTTTTAACTTTTTTATCCTTGGTCCTCTTATATAGGTTATGATTTCCTAATATCTGTAATAACAATAACGTTATAAATTTCATATGCATATTCATTATATATTTATTCATAGTTATTCATAAATATTATAGATAGAAAATAAAATACATTATTAATGGAGACTACTGGATGTACGTACGCAAGAATGATGTTTTCATTTTATTTTCGGTTAAAATAAAGTTATTTATATTATATATTATCCTAAAATAATTATTTTTATGACACTTATAGAATATATATTCTTAAAATTCTCATTTATTACCATCCATGTGAAATATAGACGAATAATGAATCAGATCGAATAATAGAGATGGTATGACTTACATACGCACAAGCGACGTTATCATTATCCCAAAAATATTAGATGGATGGTAAAAATATAGACATAATATTTTCATTTGATAAGTATCATTATATCATAAATATCATATATAAATATTAAACCCATCATAATTCTCACTCCTAAAATATGGGGATGGAAAATTAATTGAATCGCTATGAGGAGACAGTAAGCCTTACCTACGCATGAGGGGAACTATCATTTTCTTTGTTTGATGGGAAAAGGGATTTATAATGTTTTTTTAATAATAATAATAATATTTAAAAATATTTAGTATGATTAAGTTATTATTTGTTGATAAATATCATATATTTAATGGAGGTATATAGGAGTGGAAAAAGAGAATAATCAGTTTGATCAATTAATTATTCTTTAGTATTGTTCCTTTAGATCTCATCTAAATAACTATAGAGTTAGTACTTTGGGAAAAAAACAACCTCCCAAATATGTCTATGGAATTAGAAAATATAAATTTTCTGGGGATCTTTGAGCTTCAATTCCCAAAGGGATGTACAGAAGTGTGGGAGGAGGTTCCCTACTATAATTGAGGTGATGGGTACTTTTGGAATATCCAAAAATATTAAAACATAATAAATTTAAATTTAATAAAAATAACACAAAAATTAAACTTATTAGAATATAAAATGGGATAGGGTTTTCATATCTGCATAAAATAAATTTTACAAATGTTTTGGTATAAGTTGAGACATAATCTTTTTGATTTACACTTAGTTAACCTATTTTAATTTTAACCATGGTAACAATGTTTCTAATGTTCAGAGGATGTCGTTTTTACATATAATGTTTCAATTGGATGATAAATAGAGAATTTATGATATTTAGACCTTATATAACACCATTTCATTTATTTAATATTTATAGGTTTTTTAAATGATTTAATAAAAAAATTCACAAAATATCATTATTATTAACTGTGACACTATTCATTAGTTGTCTTTTTAAAAATATCATAACAACATGATATATTCTAAAACAATATATTAACTCATACCTAAGATGTAAAATTATTCTATAATGTTAGTGAATGACACTAGCTATATCAAATTATATTTGTTTTAAAATTTTAATATCAATTATTTGATATTTCCATTAATTAAATGATTACTACATCATTATTAAAAAATCTTTTAAAGTATTTATTTATACCCTAAAAATAAAAATACATTACCATGATAAAAGAAAAGAATTATATTTGAAATTAATATTTGTAGTCTAATTTATCTTATGTGTAACCCTATATTAAAAATGATATTGTTATTGAAAATATGAGTGTGATATTTTTAACTTTTCTTTTAATAAACTATAGTAAAGGTATTAATCTCATCCAATTGGCATAAAAAAGTTATAATATTTTCCCAAGGATTATTTTGGTTGAATAAAACTCATAAAATTAAATTTAAAGATGTTTTATGGTAAATTTCTATTATTTATAATATTATTTGTCAACCTCAATTACCAGATTTAGCTTTAATCATGTTAATAAAAAATTACTAAAATTAGTATTTACAATAAAAAACTAAAGAAAACTATTTAAATAATTTGGAACCACTATTTATAAATTTATAATCCATTTTCAAAAATTCAAACCATGTAATTTTCATTAATTAATTCATAATGAATTATGTAGATAGGGTGAAAAACAAGTTATTAACGTTAAAAATGGAAAAGATTGAAACATTTTTATATCCAAATTCAATGTATAAAATCCAATGACCTAAATTATATTAGCTGATAATTTATTTTCTAATTATACCTTAACACCAATAATGAAATTAAATTTAATAATATAAATTATTTCGATGAAAAAAGTTGTTTAAATTTTAATTTATGTGGTTTTTAATAATCATCAAAACATGAATCTAATCAGAAAAATAAAAATAATTAAACCAAAGAAATGTTTTATATTAATATTTAAAATAAGAAGTTTTTTTAAATGGATTTTATAAAACTATCAAAAAATAGATTTAAAATAAGTTATTTATTAATAGGTGGTAAAATCACACTTTTGAAAAATAATGTATATTTTGCATAATATTTGGTTCGTTCATATCTTATGCCTATAAAATAAATTGGATTAATGTTAAAAATATTTCATCGAATACATAACTTATATAATTAATTAATATCATTCACTAATTGTAATTTATTTAATTTATTAAGAAATAATAACTATAGTATCATGATAGTAAACATATTTTTTATTATAATCAATTAGTATATATTTTCATTTCTAATTATTTGGTAATGAATTAATTCATCTTATAAAATATATATTTTCATATATTAGTTAATACTTTTCATAATAACTAATTTTATTGTTAGGTTATTTTATTATTTAAATTAAAAAATGTTTTATAGAAACTATGTGTTATGTGTAATGAAATATAAGCTAGTGTTTCCTATAACACAAGACAACAAAGAAATAAATTTTTTAAAATTATTTCATAAAATGATCAAGGTGTTGCATTCTACCCCCACCCCATAAAATAAAATTTTCCCTCAAAATTCGTTTGGGTTATCAATGGATTAATTCTTGAAAGCTCCTTTCATAAAAACCCACATTGTAAAAATAAATAAAAAATCTTATTTTTTAAAAATGAAACTTCAAAAATTTATAGTTACGGAGTGTACCTCATTATTGGATTATCATATTGGAGAAAATATGTGGGAAGTGAATACATGGGCAGGGAAGAGAAATCGAACTGTTATGTTCTTATGGATAGTGATAGAGAACACATTAATTAGAAAGTTAACAATCAAAAACCCTTAAATCTGGAATGTTCTATGGGGCCATTTGATTTACTGGAAAAGAAGGTACTCAGATAGAATTTTTTTCTTGAATATAATTTTCCTAGAGTTGAATAATATTCATGAGAAGATATATTTACTTGATTTTAGAAAAATATCATCTTATTTTTTGCAATGAAAATTTTCCACTTCATCACTTTTCCATGAAATGATGATGAATTTTTTATTACTGAAGCATTAGCATAACATGAGATGTAAAAAATAGACTGATTGGTCATTCATTCTTTCTTGATCACTAAAAGATGTTTAACACAAGTTCTAAAATATTCATATCCACCCATGGTGATATAATACATCAATATCACAAATATCATTTGATGTTTACCCTATGTTTTCCATAATTGGGTAACCTTAAAATCCTTCTGAAAGCTGAAAATTGAAAAATTTAAAAATAAGTGTACTTAATTAGCATAAACATTATCTCCCATATACCATAGTTTATCTCTTGGTTTTCACATTACAAAAATGTCAATACATTTATCATGTATTCTCCTCAATCATGGTAATAACCGAAATTACAATACATTCTAAATGAAATAAGAATTTTTACTTATTATAATGTTTATTAGATATATGCCTCATGACGAAAATGTTATAAACATTATCCATGATAACATAACCCACTGTTCAATAAATACTTTTTTTAGATCTAATGTAACATGTACCATCCAATATACTTATTAATCTCCATCATATCATTACTCAAAAATCATTATCTTAACAAAAGCAACATATTAAGGGTTACCTTTCCCTTATTAAAAATATCACATTTCCCTTAAATCACATTTCTATTTAATCAAAACCTATAGTATATACTTTCAAATCCTTACTGGAAAACATATAATTCATTCATCCAACATTATTATTAAAAAAGAGCCCATACCTCATCATCATATCCTTAATACTAATTTCCTATAACATGAAATATAAATTATGTCTTTATTTAACACAACCTCAATATAATTATTATTCTAGAATATAATGTAAAAAATACTATTAAAACATCTGAAACCTTTCTCATGTTATTCCTGATATCATTATCTTCAACATTATAACCAATACACGTACAACCTTCTTGATTCTCTTAATATGATTTCCATTTTGGAAATTGATTTTCATAATTACCATTATTTCAATATCTGAAACATTAGAACTTTTTAAAGTTACATCTAGTTACCTTCATTGATTAAAACTGGGATGAATATTTTTAGAATCATTTATCATAATTGAAAATGAAATAATCATGGAAAATCATTTATAGGATCTCTAAATCATGAAACCTACTTTTAAATATATGAACCCTTAGACTTCCCCTTGGAGAAATAAAAGGAAATATTAATACAAATATTGAGGGGGATCTCATTATGTTTGCTCATCCTATCTTCCAAAGGTTGAATAAAACTTTTCTCTAACACCAACTATAATGACCATGGCTTAACAAATATTGACATTACATCATTTTTGTGGAACATTTTATACATTACACAAATTCACGCTTAAATATCATTCTAGTTTAGTGCCTTTGGATGATTGGAAACATAAACAAATAGTTCATAACGTATCTAATTTATCTCCCTCCTATTTCTTCATAACTATATCCCTTTCTGACATATCAGACTGAATACCTTTCTTCCCAGCATGGGGAAATTAAACATAATAATGGGTGATCTTTGATGCTCAATAAAGGTAAAAAAATGTATATATGCAATCAATACTAGAATATAAGTGTATGATAACAAAAACATAAAATTATAATATCATTCCATACAAAAGAAATATAAAATAAAATAGGCATGTCAAAAATATTGGTAGTTTAAAAGACATAAATCATAATGGACTCAACAGTATAAGCGATGAAAGCATAACATATAAATAATTCATGGAATTATGGTAGTCACATAAGTATATAAAATTATTTCCATGGTATTCAAGGAATCACTATCAAGGATATATTGTTAGTATGGGTTCAATTCCCATACCACCTTGGTTTTCATGGTTCACTCCCATGACCATGTTAGTAGTCAAGTTTCACTCCCAAGGCCATCTTAGTAGACAATGTCATTAACTGAACAAATTTCACTTTTTGTTCTAGACATGTCTATCTCATTAGATATATACCTTTATCCAATTAATTTTAAAGAGATATATTTCCAACCCATTATGTATTAGAAACCATAATTGTGGATTTTATAAGAAAAAAATCATTCATCATATCGGAACCTGTAGAATGAAATGGGTTTCATAAAAATTATTCAATCCTAACATAACCCGTGGAAAATAAATGGGTTTCATATATGTCATTCCATAATGAACATAAAACTTTATTATACAGAATAATAATGGTATAATTGAATTATATCCCCAGTAAAACCTAAGAAACAAAAAATAATGTTTTCTTAGATGGAAAATAATTTTGATAAATAATTTTAAAACAATTCTTAAGTAAAATATCCTTTCTTCTTTGAAAGAATTTACATTTCATAAAATATAGTGTAATTTGAAAAGAAAAACTTTTCATTGATAAAAAACCTGTAATATTGAAGTGAATGATTCAAATAATTAATGAGCCATGATGGCAAAAAAATTTGTTCATGCCATATATGCTGAAAAAATATTCCTTTCATATTTCTTCTAGAAAATACATACATTTCATCATTTAGAAAATGGATGAAAGATTGCATTAAAACCATTGAGAAAAAAAATTCAATATTGGTTAAAATCAATTTAAAAATAAAGAGTATAATTTTAAAAACATTTTTTCTGGAAATGGAAGATAAATATTCCCTTACGTGGAGTTCAAATGAAACAATGCCAAATGTTTGTGAGACTATAAAATAAAAACTCATCACATATAATCAGTACAATCGTATTCCCCATGATAGAAATAAATTTATATGGATATGAAGATAGAAAAATATTTATGATAAGACTAATGAAATACATTCATGGAAATTATATACAAAATGTAAAAAAATAGGTGATTAATAAGGGATGTGGCTAACAGAAATAAAGGTGAATCAAAAATCCCTTACATTAAGTATTGAATTCCATCAAATAATAGAGGAAAATGGGCCATTTAAAAGCACTAAAAAGGCCTTTATCAACTCTACAAAAGTGTCGAATACTAGATAAATATAAAAAGACCAGTTCTTTTGTCAACACAAAATACTGACCACATTATCAACACTCATAAAAGCATTGATAATGTGGAATATGGTAGTATTTTGTAACAACACACCACAACATAAGGGCAGTGTGACAAAGAAACACACAACAACACAAAAAAACAATGAAATCATAAAAATAATGTATGAATACATAATTTAAATGAAGCGAAAAAAAATCTAGGAGCGTTTTCTCAGTTTTGGAGATGTGATGTTCATTTTAAACTAAAATGATACCTATTTATTGATAAAATACACGAGGAATAATATTGTTCACATAGTGTGTTTGATTGAGCTGACAATGATTTTTACATGTCTCAAATGTCTTATGGATCATTTTTTAAAGTATTAAAACAATCTGAATTTGTTTTCTCGATTTTGAGTGCGTCACTATTCATTTTTACTAAAATGTCATTTTAAACTGGAAACACACACTTTGACTCATACCAGACATATCATGTGTCGGTTTTATGTTATACCAATTCTTACACATCACAAATGATTTATGAACTGGTTTACTAAATTATAAAGAAAATCTAAGCGTGTTTTCTATGTTTTTAGCGAGTGATACTTTTTTGAACTAAAATGTCAATTTTATACTAGTAATAGACAAAATTAGTCATATAGGACACATTGTGTATCAGATTGAGTTTTGGTTTATTTTTACACATCAAAAATCACATATAGATCATTTTTATAATGTATCAAAACAATTCAAATGCATTTTCGTCGTTGAGAGTAGGTTCATTTTCAATTTTATTAAAATTTATGTCATTTTAAAATAATAATACAAACTTGGAGTCATACTGGTCACACCATGCATCTGATTGATGTATGTAAGATTCCTACCCATCAAAATTGATTTATAAATCCTTAAACTAAAGTTTCAAAACAATCTGACGTTTTTTTATCAGTTTTGAGTAGGTCAGTTGTCCTTTTTGTTAAAATTGATGTCATTTTAAAATAAATAAATTCTCTTTGAGTCATACTAGTCACAATGTGCATCATATTGACATACTGTTGATTTCTACGTGTAACAATTGATTTATTGGTCAATTTAATTTAGTATAAAATCATTATGAATACATTTTCTCAGTTTTTTGTAGGTCAGTTGTCCTTTTTATTAAAATTGATGTAATTATTTAATTAAAAGATATACTTGGAGTCATACCGGTCCCACCATGCATCAGATTTAAGTATATATGATTCCTACAAGTCCCAAATGAATAGTATAATCATTTCCCTAATGTATCAAAACAATCTTAATGTGTTTTCCTATTTTGGAGTAGGTTATTTGTCCTTTTTATTAAAATTGATGTCATTTTCAAATAAAAAGTCACAGTTGGAGTCATACCGGTCACACCGTGCATTAGATTGAGTTACAGATGATTTTTATATGTACCAAATGATATATGGATCATTGTAAAAATGTTTCAAAATAATAAAATTTTTTGTTTTTGAGTATATCACCTATTTTTTTACTAAAATGTCATTTTAACCAAGAAACACGTACTTTGACCTATGTTGATCACATTGTGTCTGAGTTTGATGTGACATAGATTCCTACACATCAAAATAACTTATGAATCGATGTCGTAAACTATCTAGAATATATGATCAAATTTTCAAAGTTTTTAGTGAGTTTTATATTTTGAACTAAATTGTCTATTTTAAACTAATAATGGACTTCTTGAGTCATAGAGGTCACATCATGCATCTAATTGATGTGTAAATAATTCCTAAACATTAAAAATGACATAAATATAACTTCCATATATCATTAAAATATTTAGAAATTTGTTTCTCAATTTTTATTATTTAAGTTGTCCTTTTTATCAAAATTAATGTCAAATTTAAATAAAATGTAGAATTTAGAGTCATATCGGTCACACCGTGGGTCAAATTGTGGCATGGTTAATTCCCACACGTACCAAAGTCTCAATGTAATCCTAACATCCAATGTTACCATTTTTTCAATATATTTCTATTTTGAACCACCGATACTGCATATTGAATCGATGTTCTTTGTGGAAACCCCATTCTCATTGTTTAAAGCTAGAATAGTATATGATTTTGACAATGAGAATGGGTTTTTAGATAAGAACATAAAATCAATATATAGTGTAGATAGTTATATAAAAAAAGTCCATGGGAATAGAAATCATTGTAACATTGGTATAAATAATAATTTTATCTATTATGTGCCTTGTTGCAGATACTCGAAAGAAAAACATGGCTTGACAAAATATCAATGGGAAAAAAACTAAACAAGTATCAGATAAAAATGAGAATGAAATTAACTTAAAAATAGTAGATTAAATGATTACCAAATTAATCAAATAAGTAGTTGTAATTCACCTTTTCTTGATGGTTGTTTACATTCTTGATGCATTTCATTATTGTCATTATCTCTGTTGTAGGATCGTCAAAGGAATATACTTTTATAAGAAGACAATTATTATATGAGTAATACTAAAAGGAAATAAATTAAACATAATTAATAACCAATACATTGACTATATGTATAATTATTTTACAGTGAAAACTTTTTTGACCATAGGGATATGCCGACATTAACGAAAGAACGATGATAAAAAATCAAACAAGATTTCACCAAACAATCAATCAACGATTGAGGAGGACGACGAGAAAATAAGATACATTGGATAAAATATTTTAATCATCCAAGATGAATTAAATATATCCTACTGGGTTCATTAAATATTCATTTTGTACGATTAATAAATTAATACACATAAGATATTCATTAACAAATCTAAATGTCTCCGATTTGTGAGAATTTCATGGATTGTAATCAAAGATTCCTAAGGGTGGAATAAAAATGAAATATTAAAGAATTATCTACCATTAGATGGATTAAAGTAAAAAATAAATAGTTTTTATTAGATTTGTGATGAAATAAAAGTAGTTATTTTTAATAAGTATCAATTAGTTGGTAATCATTTCAAATATGGCTATATTTTTATCAAATGTAAGAAATAAAATCATAGATGAAATAAATGAATAAAATTTCATTAGTTATCATATTTTTTTGATGAAAACTCAAAAGAGTATGACTCTACAAAAAACATATTTTTTCCCAAATAGAGAGAAAATAATTTGGATAGGCTGATAGGGATTATAATTGGATAAAATCTATGAAAAATGAGCTTTATTATAATAAGAACAATGTGATAATAAGATATTGACTTGAATAAGAACAATGAAGGATTATTATGGATCATGTTGTCTCATATATTGTTCCAAAAAATGTCTATTAGTTTAAGAATAAATGAGTTTTTTGTAATTTTTTTCCCTAATTCTGTAAAACTTTTAACATAAATGGTTCTGGTAATGTATTCAAATGAAAAATTTATTTTATGTCATGTAAATGAGAAGATCAAATCTGTAAGGAATCATATTAAGACTGGGACATAAAAATAGATTTCATTTTATATTAGTTAACCATAAAATTCAATAGAATCAAGAATACACAGTGAATATATCATGTCATTAAATTATTAAATCCAAACTAAAAATGTTGTCTTGAAGTGGGGTTCTAAAGTTGTATTGATTTTATCCATGAAAAATAATTTTTATTTGATAAAATTGATTATATTAAAACTGATTTATTTAATTTAAATTAATAAATGTTAATATTTTATGTTTCTCCCAGGCCAAAACCAAGTGGTTACTTCATGTGGTGGTATTTGGGCGGTCGTAGGGTTTTCCCCCTCCCATGACAGATATAAAACAATGATAAAATATTATTTAATAAAAATGAGTTGAATATAGTGATATAAGATTTATTCTTGAATGATTGAAAATATTAATTAAGATTTACATAAATAAATATTTTCTCATTAAATATGTTACATTTCAAATAAAATATAAAATTTAGAAAAAATTTGTTCAATCCAAAAGGATTGAGAATAATAAATTCAATAAAAATGTACACGTTTTCTACTCCACATAATGAAACAATGTTTCAATTCGCAAAACACCATGATGCTGAGGTATTTCCTAAAAAATGACGCATTCTAATTGTTTATTTTCTCAGAATATTTCAATAAGAAAAATAAAAATGAAAATTAAATTTTATCTCAAAATCATTTTTCTTGTATGATATAGTCTAAGTATTATAGAACATTAAACCACATTGATTTTTTATATAATTTAAGGCATATTATTTATATCAAAATTGAAATATTTAAAAAATGAAAAATGAAAACATTACATTTTTTCAAGAAGTAGATTTATAAATACGACAAAAAAACAAACATATACAATGTTCATACAATTTATGAACAACATAATATAAGACTCCAATAATATCATATATTTCATCATCCAACTGATTGGTAATGTAATATTCTAATACAATGTCTTCACTGACCACTATATGGATGAATTTTCCATAGTTAACATTTTAAAAGAGGTAGATGTCACGGAATATTGGTATTGAGAGCCCATTATAGCTCATAAGAACATGACCCAATAAGATTTTGGGGAAGAACATACATCAATATATCTAAAAAATAATGAATTTTGGGTTTTTAATAGTATAGTTCAACTAAACTTGTTGGGATACACATATGCGGGTTGAAAAGGTTCAATGTATAATTGAGGAAAATTAGAGGTATAAAAAATCCTTGATTTTGTTCAAGATGTGGTTATGTTCAACCCTTTAATGACTCGAGACTTATATTCAAGTCTTGGAATAGTTGGAGCATTGATTCTATCCTTGATCAAGCTTCAGTACGACAATGAGGAGCACTAATAGCAGGTCGCTTTCACAAAGAGTTTTGGATATCACATACTAGTTTGTGATGGTTAGTGTTCATAAAATAGTTCGTGACACTTTTATCAACACTTCAAAAAAATGTTGATAAAGATATCTTTTATCAAAATAAATTTTATAAATAATGATAAAATGATTCATTATCAGTGCTAGAAAATCACTGATAAATACTTATAATACTTAAACTATAATTATTATATATAATTATAATACTTTTTATAATACTTTTTGTAAAATAATAAATTTTTAATTATTTGATTATATAATTATATAAATAAAATTTGAAAAATAAAATTTATAAATTAAATATATTTATATAATTATATATCTAAAGACATTGTAAATATATTCATTATTTATATAACTGTATTATAATTTTATGAATATATATATACTTATGAAACATATATTATTTATTAATTAATAATTATAAATTTATAAAATAAATCTAATATAAATTTATAATTATATTTATTTATAATTGTTTTTACAAATGTATTTTTAACTTTATTAATAAATATTTAATCTTAAGTTCATGCATTTAAAAATGAGTAAAATTTATAAATGAAATGAGTATAATAGTGAAAATTTATATATTTTTTATTAATATAAATCATTAATGAAATGTATATAGACTAAAATAATTATGAATACATATATTTAAAATATTAAAACATAGTAAAGAAAAATATATAAAATAAATAATATACATTAATTATAGTCTAAAACAATTATTTGTGTTTATAAATGTATATTAAAATGTATTAATTACGTGTATATGAAATAAATATAAAACTTTTTATCAATGTTATAAATTTAAAAATCAAATGACATTCAATTATGTCTATTAAATGATGCAAATATTCTATATTTTAAATTCATATTAATTTTTCATTACAAACCATTCTTTCCAAAATATATTACTATTCAATTCAAATATTGAATTTTATGTTGAATTATAATAATCATATTTACATATATTAATATATTATTAAATATTTAATATATAATTTTCATTAACATTAACAATAATAATATAATTAATAAAATATTTAATATTTTCTCAATTTACTATTTTTAAATTTAAATTTGTCTAATTTGCATTTTTCATATATCTATATATTTCATTCATTCTATTTATTAGTATTTTAATTTATATATAGTGTAATAAATTCATTCATTTTTGTCACTAATTATTTAATTCATATAATTTTTAATAATTTTTAATAAAACAACTTATAATTGTTTTTATTAATTTAATTATTCCATTAAATTCTTTTGAGGTTTATTAGTGGTAAAAAAATGCTGATGAAGGATTTCATTATGAGCATTACAAATAAATCGATGATAAAGGGTGCACTTTATCGACACTAAAAAAAGCACAAATAATGGGTCCCTTTTTAAATGCTTAAAAAAGCACTAATAAGGGGTGAAAATTATCAGCACCTATTTTAGCGTTGATAAAGATGCTAGTTATTGGGCCTTTTTTCTAGCGTTGATAAATACTTGCACTGTTAATTGCTAGTTTTATAGTTGCGGCAGATGTTAAAACCCCATGTATAATAAATATTATTTTATTATACATATACCTCAAAATCATAGTCATATATTTATATATATTCCATATACTCTTTACTTACTACATAATATTACATGTTTATTAATAATTCCATGTTAATGTTACGCTTCAGGTAATATCTAGCCTGTTATTTTTTTCATGTTTTGAGTTATTATCCTTGGTCCTCTTACATAGATCATGATTTCATCATCTTTAAAATAATTACAAGGATATAAATATCATATTTATATTAATTAAATATGTATTTTTATTGATTCATTATACTTAGAGATAGAAATTAAAATACACAAATCATAGAGACGATAGGTTATAAATACAAATAAACAATATTTGCATTTTCTTTTCAGGTTAAAAGACAGATAATTATATGAAATAAGATCCCTCGAAATTTATTTTTATGTCATATATAACATATATATTAAGAAATAATCTTTATTACCATCTATGAGAAATATAGGTGAATAAAAAATCACATCACATCATGGAGATGGTAAGCCATATGTACACATTAGTGAGATTATCATTTTCCCAAAATATTACATGGATGGTAAAAAGTTAGAGAGGAAATTATCATTACCAGAATGGTGCTCCATTAATATCCTTACTGACATCCACCACTACTCCTGGAAACACCAAATCCACTATTAGGGATGTTGTAAACTCCTATAACATCTCCCTCCCAAATCATATCAGTCACATCGTTGACAATTACTCTGTTTCTAACACGGATGATTTCCTCATTTGGGAACCTGCCTTTAATGGAATCATTGATTCCAAAAGCTTTTACAAAAACAATTTCACAAACTCTGTCTCAAACTTTGTTTGGTTGAAAGATTTTAACAAACCTTGAATTAAGCCCTTGAGATTTACTCATATTTGGCGTGTTTCCCATAATAGGGTCCCAACAGAAGTGTGTCTTCAATCATTTGGGGTTCCTCTTTTCTCGAGATGTCATCTGTGTAATCAACACCGCGAGGATACTAATAATTTTTTATTGTCTTGTACTACAGTTGTAGCGCATTTGAATTACACTCTTGACATTTTTGGTTGCAGATGGACTCCTCCCGATAATATCAGCTCTCAATTGCTGCATTGTGTTAATTGGGACTCTTCTAAGAATGTCAAGAATCTTTTTCTGACTACGGTGTCAGAACTCTTGCATGTGATCTGGTATGATAGAAATAATTTTATTCAAAATAATTTCTCATAAAGTCTCAATGCAGGTAAAATGCATATTCTCATTGCCATCAAGGATGCTGCTTCTCTTTAGAAAGATCATTGTGACAACTCTGTTTGTGATTTTGAGATCCATAGATGTCTCTGGACGGAAGGATCTTATAGGAAACCTTGACGCACCTTTGAGGTCTTCCTGCAGGCTCCGCTTCTAGGATGGTTCAAAGTAAATGTCGATGACGCCTCTAGAGGAAATCCCGGTCTGGAAGGGTGCAGTGACCTCTTTAGAGATTTTATTGGCAGATTTCTTGGCTGCTTCTTCGGCAGATGTGGTACAGCCTCGGCCTTGGAAGCAGAAATGTTGGGAGTGATACATGCGGTGGATTTTCCAAGAAAAAGGGTTGGAACCAGTTGTGGATTGAATGTGATTCAACCACTATTGTCCAAGCTATCTGGAAAGGAGTGGTGCACCTTGCATGGCCGCTTACCTCTCGATGGATGAAATGTCTTGCTTCGCTCATGGATCTAAGATACATTTCCACACATGTGTTCTGTGAAGAGAACATGGTTGCTGATAGTCTTTCCAACAAGGGGGTCAACCAGGATATTACATGGTTGGTTGAGTTGCCTATTGAATCACTCCCTTTTTATGATAAGGACTGTCATAAGGTTCCATCTTTCAAACTTTTGTAGCTCCTTTTCTTTTTGAGCAATAAATTTTGCCTTGGTCTTTGACTAAGGCACCACCTTTTAAAAAAAATATCATATATATCATATATATAAATATTAAACACATAATCAATCTGACTCATAAAATATGGTTTGAAAATTATATTTTATTGCTATGCGGATACGGTAATCCATACATATGCACGATCGATACATTTATTTTTTACATGAATAGAAAGAAGTTTTATAATGGTGTCTTTATAATAATAATTACATTTCATTATATTTAGGATGATGAAGTTATTATTTTATGATTTATATCATTGATTTAGAGTAGTTATAAAATTAAAAAAATAGAATGATTGGTCGGATTGATTGCCTCTTCTTTGGAACGTCTCCTTTAGATCACCTCTAATAGAATCTAGATATTTTCATTTGGGAATCTCATAACCTCTAGATTTTTTCTAGATAAGGGGATAAAATAAATTGTTATGGGATTCTTATTTTTCAATTTTTAAAGGGATGTAAAGAAGTGTGGGAGGAGTTTCCATTTTTTAATTAATGTTAGGGGCACTTTTGAAATATCAAAAAATATTAATTTATAATTAATTTAAACTTAATAAAAACACCACCAAAATTAAATATATTCAAAGATAAGATGATATAGGGTTGAAATATAATTATACAATATATTTTAGATAGGGTTTTATGTAATGTTAATTCTTTTCTTTTTTATTAACCCTTAGATAAACTATTTGGAATTTAACTAAAGTAACAATGTTTGTAATGTTAAGTGGATGTGATTTTTATATAAAAAGTTTAAATGGGATCCTGAAAGGTCAATTAATGATATTTTAGACAACATATTATCCCCTTATCTTCATTTTATCTTTTTATGATTTTAGATAAATGAATAAAATATTACCATCATAAAATATCATTAGTGTCAATTTGGATACTATTCAATATTTAACATTTTAAAAATATCATAGAAACCTGATATCATCGAATGACCAATATTAAATCATCACTAATATATTAATGATAAAATTATAAGTTTTATTCTAATGTTTTATTATTTATAATATTATTTTTTATTATTAATTACTTGATTTAGCTTTTATCGTGTTAATAAAAAATTACTAAAATTACTATTTATAATCCCTAAAAATAAAAAAAAACCAATTTACATACTGTAGATATATTATTTAAAGTATTGAAATATTTTTCAAAAAAAAATAATAATTTTCAACAATTAATTTAAAATTAATCTCATTGACGGGGTGAAAATGGGTTATTAAATTTGATACATGCAAATGATTGAAATATTTTTATAACAAAATTCAATATAAAAATTATTACAATGAACTAAATTAGATTAAGTGATTAAATTAAGATCTAATTATATTTTTAAACCAATAAAAACCATATTTTATCATTATAAATTATTTTGATGAAAAAAGTTGTTTTGGATTAAAATTTAGTATTTTTTTTAATATTTATCAAAACATGAATGTTATTAGAAAAATAATAAAATTAAACATAAAAAAAATATTAAATTACAATTTGAAAAAAGATGTTACTTTCTTGAAATTTAATATAAAAAATTGTAAAAATTTGATTTAAAATGGTTTTTTCCATTAAAATTTTGTAAAATTACACTTTTGAAAAATATATGTTTTTATACATAAAATTTTGTTTCTTCATATCTTATTCCTATAAAATCAATTGTATGGATATGATTTTTTTTCAAATATGTAAACTATATATTTAATTAATATCATTAACTAACTTTATATTATTTAATTTATTAAGTTTAAATTTCTTTTGGATCATGATAATAATTTTTTTTCATTATAATAAATTGATATATATTTTCATTTATAATTAATTGGTCACTATGTAATTAATTTTATAAAAAAATACTTTTATAATTTAGTTAATACAATTTATACCTTCTAATTTAATAGTTATGTTATTATCTTTTTTTAGTACAATGATGTTACATTGAAACTCAGTGTTGCGTGTAACACAAGTAAAACCATTGTTTCATGTAATTAAATATATCAAAGAAATAAAATGTTTTTCTAAATAGTTTTTATAAAAATATCAGGGCCTTATATTTTAACCCGCTTAAAATTAATTTCTACCTCAAATTTAATATAGGTTATCATTTGTTTATTTCTTAAAATTTCACTGCATATAATCCCACATCGTAAAAATGAATACTAGTATTGTTTTAAAAAATGGATATTTATAAACATAAAATTTACCTAGAGTAACTCATATCTAGGTTTCCACATAGGATAACATTTGTGGAATGTGGATACATTAACCTAGAAGAGAAATATAACTATCATGTTCTGGTGAAGTGTGATAGAGAAAATGGTTAGCAGAAAGTTAACAATCACAAAGGCTAAAATCTTTATTGTTCTATGGGACAATTTGATTTATAATAAAAGAAGGTATTATGATAACATTTTTTGTTTCAATATACTTTACCCAGAGGATAATAATTTTCATGAGAGGATATAATTACTTTATTTCATCACAATGTTATCCTTTATTTTACCTTGATCAATTTACACATCATCACTTTTTTCAAGAAATGATGGTTAATTTTTTATTCTAAAAGAATTAGCAGATCATGGGATCTATAAATATAAATATAGGTCAGTCGATATATCTTTATTAGAACACGATGGTTTGAAAAATTTATTAAATATTCATAAATACAGATTTGGTGAGACAATACTTCGATCACATAGATATTATATGAATTTTATCTTAAAATTTCCATAAATACATAATCTTACAATCCTTCTAAAAGGTGGAAATACAACTGTTGAAAAGTAAGTTTACTAAATCATCGTATCATTTATCTCACATGTTTTATATGGTAGCTCTTGGTTTTCATTTTCCAAACATGTGAATACATTCGTCATGTATTCTCTTAAAACATAGTAATAGCCAGAATTACCAAACATCCTAATTGAAAACATGCATGTTTCCTTATTCTAATGTTTATTAGATATACTCCTCAAGTATAAAAAGTTTTAAACTTCATCCATGATAGTTAACCCACTTTTCAATAAATCTTTAATTAGTTCCAAGGTAACCAATACCATCCAATTTAAATATTCATATCAATCATATATTTTCCCAAACAACATTATCTTAACAAAAAGAACGCATTAAAGGTTATCTTTTCCATAATAAAAATATCAACTTTCTAATAAATCATTTTTTAATGTCTTTAACACCCTTTATCATATCCTTACAAATTATTAATAAAAAACATACAATTCATTCATCCAACATTATTCTTAAACTGTTACTCATGCCTTGTCATCTAATTTCTTTATACCCCTTTCCTATAATATGAAATATTAATTATGTATTAAGGTACCTCAAACTTAATATTATCACACTTCATACATTTAATTTAAACAATAATATTTGAACAACCCATACCTTTCATGTATCGTTTGAGATCCAACACAATAAATCATGGGTTTAATAGCTGTTTTAGGAAACCACAGAAAAATTACGAGTCGAGAAACTATCAGGGACTATTATATCTATTTCATGAGGTTTAAATTAATTATCGTAGTCGCCTCCTTTCGTGGAGATTTGGGTTTGTTAGCGGTATTTTTACAGCTGGTGGATATCTTTTATTTGCAGCAGTTATAACTGCCGCAAATAAAAAACACCCCCCTCGCCAGAAAAGTGCCCCTAAACTAATCAAAACTGCCGCGTAATACACGCAGATGGTGGGACCCTGTAGTGGCAGTTTTAACTGCCACTACGAGAAAAATATCTATATTTAGCGGTAATTAAAACTGCAGCTAAAATTTTACCAGTTTCATTTAGCAGTGGTTAAAACCACCACTAAAAGATGATCCGGGAAAAAATAGCATCTCTTCATCCCCTCCACCACTGCCCTGAAAAACAAACTATTCCAGAAATACAAATAGTCTAACAGAATACATACTATTTAATATGAAAAGAGATGATTAATTAAGCACAAACAAATGCTCGTTTTAGTAAAGGAATGCAGATAAACATATCACATGGCCATTAAACCTGTAAACAAAATTATAAATAAAAATGTCTGTCATATTTTATGAAAACAATGCCAATTATAGGTTCAACCTATTCCATCCATACCAGTTCCGACCCTGACAAAACAATTCATATCATCATACATCCCACTTGTAATATATGATGAATTTTGTATGATATTCATAATTTATAAAAGTGAGTACTAGTAATGCATAGTGGGAAAACAATGCATACAGTAGTCATGTCATAATTAATTTCTATATAAGTAAAAACTAGTAATGTATACGAGAAAATAAGCTCTTATATGAATATGTATATTGGAAAGAATAAAATTAGTAATATATATAGAGAATAAAAAGAGATTATATGTATAATAAGGGAGAACCTCCTTTAGTAATATAAATAAAAAATTCACAAAGAGAAACTACAGACATAAACTCATGTTTGTACTTAGGTTATGAAGTTAATTTTGTGTGATTTTATCATCATTAATTACTCAACATCATCTTTTCGCTACCTCTATTATGAAAACATAGGAAATTAATTGTTTGGTAACTCTAAAATAGGGATTCCCATTACTAGGTTTAGATTCTATGAGCCTTGTTGGCATGTAAATTTTTCTAATGCCTTCATTATGCTCCAGATATAATCAAGTAATTTAGTCTATCATTACACCCAAACCATGATTCTCGAGCCCATATCATCTTTCTCGTACATCCTATTCACCCTAGGGAATAAAAAAACCCACCCTATGGTGATGTGAATGACACCCTTTGGCGATAATAATCAATGTAAGCATAGTAGGGGAACAACCATTCCATCACAAGAATGATTGCAAAACCATCATCTCGATGAAAACGAGGTCCCATACAATGTGACACCCACTAATATTGAGGTCCATTCCCTACACTAACATAAATTCTCTAATAAAATCCCCAACAATGTTTTGTGTTTCATCACATCATAGGAAAACTGAATGTCGAGCCCAAGGATCTCCAAAAAAGCACAAATATGACGGAATGAGAAGCACCTATATCAAAAAAATTAGATACTAAAGTAGAAGCAACAAAAATAGTACCACTCAGTATAGAAGGTCCAACACTCTGTTCCTCACATATTGGTCTCACATTATACAGTTATACTGATCTTTTTTTCTAATATATATCCATGATACCTTGACCTTGTCCTCTATGCTAGTGATGTAAGTCTTGTGTCTGGATGATTTGACCATGACCACCACTTTGGACTGATCGATTGGCCAAAAAATATCTCCCTTCCTAACATGAAGCTGATTTCCCCACTCCTAAATGTGGAATTATTACAGACACTCATTCATTGTATACTATTAGAAAAGATCTACAAAAGTCATGTAGATGGCTAATCCTACTGCAATATCGACACTCAACTTTATTACTATCACAGAGTCTCCGCGGGTATCCCTACCTCCCAAACTAATGATAGAAAATATAATTACAAACACCAATGTTTTAGAACTTATTCCCTTAATGATAGGTCACTGAGTGTCACTTCCTTCCACCAAACACTTTTTCATTGGGTCAACAAACTGAACTACCCTACTTGGTGCCCAAACCTTACATCGATTTATGTTATGTAATAAGAAGCTGATTTATTTTTCATATGGTGGAAAACCAAAATACATTCACCTATGATCAAACAACATGATTGTGCCGGAAAACAAATCATATCACCCTACATTGATCATCCATAAGAAAAATATGCACAAAACCTAAAATATCATTATGCGAGTCAAATACTCCATAACAAACATTGAACCATACTATAAATGTATAGAATATTTGGCCCTTTTAGTTCTAAAATTATATGGGAAAAATAATCATAAAAATGAATCATAAAAAATGAATCATCATAATATAGAATCGGAATATATGGAGCATACCACACTCAAGAAATCAAGACATGAAGGGAAACATTAGAAATCAACAAAATTCATAAAAGGAAACTATGTTCCACACACAATACATGTACAATCAAACTGTGCTCATATTTTTCCAAAAAATCAAAAACAACAACTAGTCACAGTCCGATGATGAACACGTATCGTCACCTTCTCCACCTCCATCTCCACTTCCTACTATCACCTATAAGAACATTATATTGATAATTATATACTGTTGCATATTCATATTTAAACAATAAACCAATAAAAGTTTGAAAACAAAATGATTTGGATTTTTTGTGATTAATCTGCTTACCACCATTCGATGCACTACCACCGGGGGCATATATGCTCATCTGCTGATATATATCAGTCATCATTTTTTGAAAAGAAGATAACTGATCCCCTGGTCTTGAACTATTGTTCGTAGAGAATCAATCTTCCTCTGATAATCTTTGGGTATGGACTGACTATAATCAAGAGTAGATGCAGCTGGAATCCCTAGTGTCCTGCCAAAGACCTCAGACGGTACGGGTCTGAAATCCATCTCATGCACTCTACCAGGATGCTCCTTCCCAAGGACTTTTTCAACTAAGTCATCCTGGGAGACTGAGTAGGACTGCCCAGGATTGGAATCCCAAAGTTCCTGAATTTTTACATATAAATAAAATATCAATATATATTAACATAGTAAAAACTGATAATAAGTTATTATAAAAAAAAATTGACTTCATACCACAACTTCTTTTGTAGGCTCGTCAACAAAACATCCATCTGATTTATTGTGAGCATCCAACCACACTTCATTTCAGGATGATTTGGGCCCTAATATCTGTGACTTCATTAAAAAAAGATAAGTCAAAAATTTAATATATTAAACATATAATATTGTCTTGTAAATATTTAAACTAATGAAAATATTACCAGAGGCATTTGACTTCTAGAAAAAAAAATTGAACCCATAGTGTGGGGGATGACTTGATTAGCCCGGTTTGATGCATTTTTTCTTGATAGGTCCTGGAATAAATAAAATGAAATTTAACGGTAATGTATTCAATGTCATATCCTCTTCATATACATGTATAAATGTAAAATTAGGATTATATAATAACATATATTTCAATACCATCCGCTTCTCATCATGATGTCTGTCAACAAAAACATTCCACTATTCTTTCGGTACCCCACCGGGTAGCTTTACATACATTTTTTTCATAGTAAATGATGTATTGTTGACATCACAACAAAATATCTATTTGAACCCTTTCCATTTTTTCCAAGATTTTTTAACTTCCACTTTCGTGCTATCACATTAGCAACTCTAAAGTGGAAGAACATCTATATACAGAAATTCATTTTGAATATATTAGTAACAGGACATTCAATTAAACCATAATGTATGAAAATTACCTTTATATGGGAATCAAAAACTTCATTTTTCCATCTTGGGGGCATATGTCTCCAATCATCATAAGAAATAGGTAGGGAAATGGGATCTGCTACCATTTGGCCTATAAGATGTCCATGTAACCCCGTAGCGTCTTCCAAAGGGACCCCAAATGAATCAAATGGAACGACTATCTTCTCACCATTAATATTCCAAACATCTGAAATTTTTATGTTTTTATCCACGGTTGCATTTTCTTCATCTTCAATGAGAAAACTATTAGTATAACCAAAATGAAATAAATTTATTTATATTAAAATTTGTACCTATGATAGTGACTCTCTAATATGCCCGTGATGAACTGGAAGGGGCGCGCTATCGCCCCACTACTGAGGCTCCTAAAGGGAGAGTCGATGACTCAACCTTTAATGGGACATCCACAGATGGTGTGAGAGATAATGCAGGGGGAGATGGTGTAGGGTTGTAGGCAGCTGGCAGCTCAGATGCCATGGGGAGGGAGATAGATGGATCATCATCTATCGCAGTAGTAGATGAAATAGTGTACTTCTTCCTCTTTGGCATTCCTATCATTTAATCAAAAAAAATTAAGTTCAGAATATAAATTTCCAAAAATATTATTTGAAAAATAAAATAAAAAAGATAATAGAAGCCCAGTACTAACAAACAAAAATATATAAAACAATGATAATGATTGACTACACAAATGAAATAAGTGGTTGCTGAATTGATAAATAATTGTACATACAATCATTTTACCCTTCAATCATGTCTGTTTCCTACTCCATTACTTCATCCACTTCATTCATCCTTGCTAGACTAATATTTTCAACATCATGATCGATAAATAATTATTCTTATTTTTTTTTTGAGATTCAATTTTAGAGGTCAAATATTCCACTTCATCGCCCATATCATATAAATCTCTTTATATTACATGAGCAACTAGACTCCACCATTTATCCACAATATCATTCACATATTATTCCATTTTTTCTTGCGATGATGAGATATACGGATCATGCAGTTCACGATCACCAATATCCATCGAGCATGAGAAGTTTACAAAAGTAAATTGAAAGGAATCTCTTTTAACACCTCTAATAATATAAACCCAATTACATTTGAATAAAACAACAAAAATATTCCCATGGAAGTTTAATTCAATAATATCGACCATTTTTCCATAGTATCCCACTTCGGAAAATGTAAATATACCACTATTCTGTGTTTTCAAACCCACATCTTGATCGACTATGAAATCTAAAGCTATTCACATTGTAAGCATCAGACTTTCTAACATGTTTTATAGGACCTCTAGCAAGAAACATCAAATCTTCTGAAAACTCTGCTATAGTATCGGTATTCTTGATCTAAAAAAAGAAATATAATATATTAGATTTACAGAATGAATGTGTCAAACTAATATTTGTATTTATTACAATATTTATGAACTTACAAATCGTGCAAACCATTCTACAAGATTTTTATTCATAGCTTTCATTATATCATTCTCATTTCATGTTCGGGCTCTCCATTGCCTATTTGTTTGTATCCTCAACTCTTCAATAAATGGATCTGCAATTTCACTATTCAGTAGAACATTTCTATGTGCCTGTAATAATTTGAATTCTATCAGTGTCACATTTGATGTCCTCCCAACTGATCGGCCAATAACTAGAAATATTTTTGATTTTTGATGTATTTGAGATTGAGTCGATGTGTCATCAACATGTCCAAATTGGTTAAATGTTGTCTCAATATCATCCAAGTATCTGGAAAAAAACTTAATACAATCCTCAACCAAATAGCCTTCAGCAATAGAGCCTTATAGTTGAGCTTTATTTCTCAAATATGCTTTCAAATTCTCAAGATATATGTGAAATAAAATAATCATAATTATGCATTTGTTTAAGTGCCAAATTTTGTTTACTTAACTAAAAACATATAAATAAAATACCTCTCAATTAGTTACATCCATCGATAATAAACGGGGCCTCCTAATTTAGATTCTTCAACCAAATGCACAGTTAAATGCATCATGAAAGTAAAAAACGATGGAGGAAAGATCATCTCTATTACAAAAAAGGTCAATACAAACCTCTTCTGGAGGTTGTAAAGCTGAAATGGATGTAGAGATTTCTCACATAATTTCCTAAAAAATGTTCAGATTTGGAGTACAATAGTTGTAATGTTTTCAAGTAATAATGTACTCAATGCCAACAGTAGTAACTGTTGTAACAAAATATGTGAATCAGGACTTTTCAATCCATGTAACTTATGATTCTATAAGTCAAAAAACCTCTAGATGTTACTCGAATACCCATCAGATACATTCACATTCTTTAAAATTCAAAGGAATGTATCTTTATCCCTATTTTTCATTGCAAAAATTGTCAGAGAATACTTTTCATTATCATCTGGACAAAGCTCGCGTTTTATGTTCATTACATGTAAGTCTTTGCGAGCATTGAGATGATCCTTCAACTTTCCTTGATCATTATGTAATGTGAAAAAAAAATTCATAGACATTATTCTCAATATACATCACATCAATATTATTCTGCAACAAATTAAAATACCAATACGAATGTTTGAAGAATATAATTTTTTTCTTCCATTGTTGTGTTATGATTTCACTTGACGCTACACTTCAGACCCATTTTCTGATATCATTCAAATGATAAACCTTAACAAATTATTTTTCAACATTTTCAAGTTGTTTCAATATTTCAGAACCTATTAACAACTTTGGAGGTGGTCTATGATCAATGAAAGAATTAAATTTTAATCTCTTCAGCCAAAATCTATGAGATGCATCAAGAAATCTTCGATGGCACAAGAAGAACCATTTTCTACTATGAGGTAGCCGTTTGGGCTCAAAATAAAAGTTAGAAATGGGACAATCCAAAACCATTTAATTGTTCCAACCAGATAAATTCCCAAGCCCAAGGAAGTCACTCATGGTCCACATTAAAGCAGCATGCATTCTGAACATTGTTATAGAACAAGCATCAAATGTCTCAACATCGTTGCTCCATAAATCTAAAAATTCCTCAATCAAAGGCTGCAAGTATACATCAATATCATTTCTAGGAATTTGTTTTCAAAGAATAATAATCATAATGATAAAAGGTGTTTGTTTCATATAAATCCATGGAGGTATATTGTAATGGATCAAAACAATTGGCCAAATTCTATAACTCATACTCAAAGTCATGATTGGGTGGAATCCATCGGCAGCCAATCCCAATTAAACATTCCTAGAATCTGCTGAGAAATATGGATGAAATTAATCAAATTTCTTCCAAGATTGTAAATCTCGTGGATGTCTCATTAACCCATAATTTTTATTATCTACAGAATTCCACTTCATGTGTTTGGCAATTTTCGATGACATGAATAATCTTTGCAATCAAGGCTTTAAAGGAAAGTAACACAAAACCTTTGCAGGTGTGTTCCTTTTCTTCTTCTCCATGAAATTATGTTGATTCATACTTCTAACATCACTCTTTTACTACCATCTAGAAGAAGAACAATTTTTGCAATTCTGTCTACTTGAATCCTCTCCCCAATAGAGCATACAATCATTGGGACACACATTTATTTTTGTATAATTCAAACCAAGCCTGTTAACAACTTTTTTCATATCATAAAAAGACTTGGGTATTTTTGCTTCAGGAAATGCATCACGAATCAATTCCAATATATTGGAGATTTCCTTATTTGTAATTCCGCATATACATTTGATATGGTACAACATCAACAGAAAAGAAATATTTGAATATTTCAAACACCCACTATACAACTCTTGATTTCCATTGTTAACTAAATCATGTAACACATTTTCCATAGTGAAGTTTTTTCTTACATTTTGCTTCATATAATCATGAGGAGGATCCAATGATATGTTACAATCTTGATCTGGTTGTGTTACAGTCTCAAAAACATCACTTGTCTCGTTTCTATTTGTAGCACCCTCATCTAGTTGTTATGATATGTTTTGATGTTGATGGTGGTATCTTGCAGTACCGAATGCATAATTTATAAGGTTTTTCATTTCATTTTCCATTTTCGACAAAGTGGGGAGGTCATTCTCTTGATTTACATTGGTGCACAACCTTTCTGTAACGTTCGATTCTTTGTGCCAAATCCAATGAAAATATTAACCAGAGAATTGCTTCAATATTAAATGTTCATAAAACTTCATATCTCTTAAACCATCTTCAAAATTTGCATTTAGGATGTGGACATCTTATTCTCCCTTTAGTGGATCCATTGGATATTTCAAAATCTAAAAACTCATTCAAACCCATAATACACTGAGGTGTGTTCCTCGGTAATATTATCCATATTTTATCCATGTATATAACAATGTTCCTACACAATATTAAAAAAAATTAAAACACATAATTATTACTAAATAGGGAAAGAGATTCATATATACTAGTTGAAAAAAATATATAAATATGTTACATAAGGTTTTACTATATCAATACGTATGGTAAATCACCCACTAGTGGTGTCATATAAAGTACTACCACCACAAAGGATTAGAATTAAATTGGGAGATTAGGGTGAGTGAACAAAGACCAACCACATTACTCAACTTAAGAATGCTCGAGGTTCTCCTCTCCCATTAAATTAAATAATTCTCACCATTGTTTGATGTGGCCGAATATTTAGGGGGAGATATGATCCATGGGGTGAATATTCTAATAAAGTACATGTTATTCAGCTAAAGTAAGATCTGATTAAATCCAAAAAATGCATGAAATAAGTGATGTAATAATTTTTTCAAGTATCATTTGATATAAAATTTGATCAAAACATGTCATGGATGATCATGACTCAGAAAGTGGTGTTAAGAAACCACCTTTTCTTTCTTCAAAACATGATCTAGAAGTTTGATGCTAAAGTAAAGTCACTTGTTGAATCTAGAATTACATAAAAGTGATTATTCTAGAATAAAAAGAGGTTTACAAGCCTTAACTAAGAGAATAAATGATGTCATATTGAATCTGGTTGATAACAAGGGATATCAACCACTGAATTTAGTAGAATTTGACTACTAATAAGGAAGAATTACTATCCATACCATCTCATAATAATGTTTGTAAATCTATTTGTATGAAGGGAGTGGGTAGGAAAATAATTATGTAAAAGAATGGATTTTGAAATGTTTGATGGAATATTCCACCTTAGCTAAGGTGGATAAAAAAATTATGGAAGTTAGTTACCCTAAAAAATCTAAACAAGTTATAAACCAGACCTAATGTCATTATTCAAATGAAATAAGACGATCATGGGTTGCAGATCAATGTTGGTGTTGGGACAAATTCATTTATTGTGAATTTGATTGTTGGTATAGACCGTTAAATGAAAAATGAAAATGGAATCCAATTCTAAGGGATATAAATCCAAATATGAAGAAGAAACATCCATAGGTTAGGAGATACATATATACATAAAATATAATAGTAAATTTTGAAAATGTGTCTGATGTATGAATAAGTACTATTCATAGGATTGGTCCATGTTCATATCAACATATATATTAATCGAACAATAAAATAAGGCCTCATAAGTTAGTGAATAAATAAAAAGCATCCATAAGAAATAGTGAAATAATATTTTAATAAAAAATCCTCCTAAGAATATTTCACATAGGTTAGGTAAGAGGCATTGGAATCTAAATTTGAGATGGTTATGAAAGGATCATCATAAAAAAACTATTTAAAAGGAGGGAAGTTAGCAGTATCCATGTTGAATGTTCAAATATTATACCATTGAAATGATGCATAATTTCTAAAGATCACCTAATTTGATTTTTCTACATGATAATAATTAAAAGATTAGGAAACACTAGTGTCAAAAAATACATGAATTATGGTTAAATAAACATTAATAGTACCTCACATTATTATAGGAACCCATTAATAATTTTATATATCTTTATTATCCCTATGTATTTATCATTCATCCCCTACTTGATAATTATTTCCCCCATGCTGAGATAGGGCTTGCTGGGATGTTTGGGTTGTTCTTGAAATCACTATAAATAAATCAATTTTGTAGATGAAAAATAATCTGATGATATCATCCAAGTTGATCCTGATAATATTGAGTTAGATTAAAACCATTTCTTCATTTTGAATTCAAAGGATAAGTATAGAAACATTTGAGATGTCATATTCAGCCATAGTTGTGAAATTCTCAAAGGACTATTATACATCCACTTTTTAAGTGATCCAAAGAGACATATTGGAATTAAACCAACTAATTATTTTGAAGTGGATAAAAGTAAGCCGACCTTGTGGATTGGTTATCTGCTGCTTTTCAACCCTAGGGATAACTTTTCATTTTATATTTATTTCCACTGCCGGAGCTACCACCTATGCTCATGTGGAAAAAGGTGTTCCCTCTACTAATATTCCATATAATGTACACATTTTCTACCATCAGGTTATTCTCAATCTCAATGAAATTATCAATACAAAACATGACAACTGTAGAGTGATTATTCAGCCATGGAACCAAATCAAACACACCTGATTTGATAGATTTACTAGATTACACTTCTAATACAAAGTGAGGAAGGTATGTAAATTGGGATCTATATTACATACCTGAGATATCACTATGATTAAGATAAAAAAAAATATTTTTCTTAATATTTGAAAGGTATGTGGGTAGAATTTTTTGTTAAAAAAATCCTCATATCCATTCGAGGTAAGGAATTGATCAACCTTAATATAGATGACTCGGTCTTACCAATTTCATGATAATACTTTGAGTATGCAAACTTCTATATTTAATTCAGTCCCATATATAGTTCAAAGAAAATCTAACATCCTATTTATCCAACCTAGCAATGACTTTGAATCTTCAGGTCCTAAGTCACCCTATAATATTGGCATGGTTTTCCTTTGAAATTCCAATGATTTATCCATATAATGCGGTACCTCATTCTAATTTTTTTATCCACTACCCAAAAATATTTCAATATTATTATTAATAGTTACTAATTTACTTGTGGTTTAGGTGGAACCAAATTCCTTTTATCACACTCCTGGTAATTTATAGGTCTTCTAACAAGTAGTATTTTTTTCTATAACCATAGTCGATTTAATTAAAATCATTACTTAGTCACCACCCAACACTTTAGCTAATGGTTTTACAGTGTGAAATAATACACAATCAAGATCAAAATAGAAAATTTTCAAAGTCACAACCCATGAAATATCATGTGAATGGTGAATTTATGGTGGTAAGTCTCTTTAATAATGTTGATACACAACACTCATTGGCTAAACCCATGGAGATGAGGATAAAACACTCCTAGAAGTGTTTTAAAACACCTTTAATACTCAGACCACCTAGGAAACTTGAATATTAGTATAAAGCGGTTACATATAACATTATATTCCCTATATTTCAAGTCCTAAAACATCCCATATCCATACCTAACTTCCTAACTAATAGATCATACAAAACTGATATCATTTGTAATATCACAACCCAAACCTATCACCTTAGATAATATTGGAATTCCACTAACATTAGGTCCATCCCACAAACACTAATGGTTGGAAAAAACACCTAGGGGTAAGAATATTATTGGGAGATGATTTACCCTTAAAATACATAACCTTTAGTGGAATAACTCTAATGGTAAAATATAAATATGATGCATGAGAAATGAAAAAGAAACTATAATAATATAAAATAATAATAATAATTAGAGATAAAATAAACAAAAATACTGGTAAATAAGTCTATAAGACAAAAATCTTAAAAAGGAAGAAGAGGGAGCCAAACATGGCACTACACTAAGCTACAAACCACTACTATCTCTAATATCCTATCTCTATTACCAATAACCAAAAAATCAAGGTGATCCTCTATATAATTAAGAGGTCTTCCCTTTACCTATACCATGTCAAACTTCATATACACAATGATGCATATCCGGGGTGTGATTATGTACACCCAGTAGATAGTTAACCAAAGATGTCCAACACATGATACTATAATAAAAGCAAGTTATCTCACATTTCATATAAAATAAAAGAGAAGCTAAAAACCAGTGAATAAGATACATATAACAAGTGAAAAAAACTCACACTATAGAACACATCTAGATCATGAAATCAAACTTCTATAAAATACACTAAAACACCCCCTATGGAAGCTATTTAACTATCCTAGTGTATCCCGAATCTATGTAGGACCAAATTAATAACCCAAAATCATGATTAGAATCCCATCCCCTTAACCCAAGTCAACACTTGGTGGTAAACGCTATGTTCATAATTAAACAGAATTGGTATCCAAATCCAAACCAAAATAGGTGAATATATATGAATCATTAATGAACACTAACCTCTTCCAAGACATGTTCATACACACAAAATGGTTTCATATTTCAGTAAAACTATGCACTGACGGCTCCAAAAAAATATGAAAAACAATACCTACGACTATGAAAACCACCGGCGACAGGGGAGGGGAGCCGACCTAGGGTAGGAACATGATGGGGTCGGGGGAGAAGTCGGTGTTGCGGGTGTCAGGGGGAGAATGATGGTTAGCAGCGATGAGCGGCGAGGTCACTGGTCGCATGGGAGGGGAGCAAAGCTAGGGTTGGGGCTCATCGTGGGAGAAGCACCATGGGTGTCAGGGAAGAGGGTTGGGTTGGTTAAAGGGAGTTTCTCCACTATAAAAAATTAAATGGGTTTCGCGGCAGTTTTTAATAAACTTCCACCAACCCATTTTACAAAACGGTTTCACGGCGGTTTTGTAAACCACTGCTAAAAGACCACCTCTAAAGGCAATAAATGTTTTAGTGAACTCTTTATCATTAACATTATAACTAATATTTATACCACCATCTTAGTTCCCTTCATTATATTTTCACTAAGGAAATTTATTTTCATAATCCCCAATATTTAATCATCTAAATTATTCAATGTTAAATTTTTATTCTTGTTCTTGTCATTAACTAAAACTATGAAGAATAGTGTGAGAATATTTTATCAAAATTTAAAACCACAAAATCATTGAAAATCCCATATGGGATACCTAAATTATAATTCCCAATTTTAAATCTATGATACCTTAGGCATGTCATTAGAGACATACCTAGAATTATTCTTATATGTATCAATATAGATATAACAATGTATTATCATCATAAATTCCAAAGGTTGACTAATCCTTTTCTTTGAAATGATCTATAATGACCATTGCATAATTTTCATTGACATTAAATCATTTTTGAAGAATATTTCACACATTACACAAATTCATTCCCAAAGACAATTTTAGTTTAGTTTCTTTGGAAGTTTGGAATCATAAAAATTGGTTCATAAATAATGTACATATTATTTTAATTATTTTTTCATTACTATAACATTTTTTTACATACCAAACATAATACCTATATTTATATCATGAAGAAAAGAAACATAATAGTGAGCTTAGATGCTCTGTAAGGGTAAAAAAGGTAGATACGTAAGCATAACATGAACATAAGGGTATGGGAACATATGCCTAACAATTGAACATCATACCCTATATATTAAAGATCAAATAAATGAGTCATCTCATAAATATTGTATGTTCATAAAACATAAATCAACAGGGAGTCAAGATCATAAGCTATACAATCATATCAAAGAAATAAAACATGGAATTGTTGTAGACAAATATGCATATAAAATTATTTCTACAATAGTCAATGAATCACTACAAAGGAAATATTAGTAGTACGGGTTCATTCCTTTTACCCACTTGGTATCCATGGTTCACTACCATGACCATTTTAGTAGTCAAGGTTCACTCCCAGGACCATCTTAGCAGAAAAAGCCCATTACAGAACCATTTTCACTCCCTGTTCGAGCCACGTATATTTCATGAGATATAAATCATTACCCAATTTATTGGAGGGAGATATAGTTCCCAAACATCACATAATGAAAACCATACATATGTTTGTTGAAAATTAATTTTAACATTATTTCATATAACATGAAAAAACACTACATAAAACTTTACCATATTAACACTATTTTTACTTTTTAGGGTGTAAATATATATATTATAAAATAAAACTATTCAATTAATGCACAATTGTTGATATTTATAAATATTTATAATAAAATGGAATAAGATAGGATTTTTATTAATTTTGGGTCATTTAATAAATTATCTCTTATTATATAATAACATTAATTTAAATTTTGACAATATTTATTTATTTTGAATTTAAGAAATATCAAGATAATGATGAAATTAGAATATATTAAGTTTAAACTTCTATGACATGATATATATATATATAATTAATGTAACATGATAATTAATTCAATTTATTTTACATTTAATAATTTTATTATCATTTAATTTATATTTATAATATTAATATAATTATTATGTTGCTATTGGTTAAGCTTTTAAAATAATTATATGATTACTATAAATCATAAATAAATTGCCCAAATGAAAATAAATTCATTATTCTAAAAATTAACATCCATATTCAATCACGTATTGCCTCTTTACATATGTGAACACTTCATTGAAATTTAAAAGTAAGAGGGTTGCATTTTGTATTATCTTTACAAAAATTGGTATATAGATCACTATCCAAGATAGGTTTCCCAAAAACTCATTAAAATTGAGACTAGTGTTATAATGTTCAAATTATATCAATAAAATATGGATTGTACATGTTTTTAGTTTATCTTAACCTTTATATTTTTTCTCTAATCCTATATCAAAGTCTTTTTAACCTTAATCATGATAATTAATTTTGGGAATTTTCACTATTCATTTTGTCAAAATTTAAGATGAAATAATTAGATAATATGAATTATGATTAATATTAATATTGAATCCATTTTTATAAATTCAATTTAAAGAAGTTTCATAATTCAATATAAAATTAAACTATATACGTGATGAAATAGTGTTTTTCCAAAGAGAAAAGTTTCATTAGTAGAGAATGTTTTAATATAAAAATTCAAAATTAAATTTATTAAATTGATATATATTATTTTAAAATTAGTATAATTGAAATAATTTTAATTTAAATATAATTTATTATATACTTTAACTATTTAAATATATTAAATGAATTTTGTTTATAAAAATCATCATTTTTCGCAATTCGTTAAAAAATAATATTTTCAGAAATTACATAAAAAATAACTCAAAGATAATTTTGACATATATATTTAAAAAATTATGTTTAATTTATTTATTAATTTTACCATGGTGTTAAAAATTAGTTTTGAATTATTTGTTCAAAGTGTGACTAAACCTCTTTTTATAATAATATAGTTTTTGAGAAAACATTTGTTTTCTTTCAAATCATTATTATTTTATTACTAATCAATATATAACCTTTTAATTTATTTGATAATTGTGAAAAACATATAATTTTCATAATATAGTTACTAATATTTATACCATTTAGCTTATTGTCTAGTTTATAATGATCATGTTTAAATGAAAATAAATTAATATAGTATTATGTTTTATTCAAACCCAGCGTTGTATACATTGTAATATTTTAAAGAGACAGAATTTATTTGAAATGAAATATATCATAAAGTGTAAAATTCTATTCTATGATTGGTTTTTAATGTCATAAAAACAATGAAATATGTTTTTTTACATTTTTCAAATCATAAGGAGTAACAATAACACTGGCATAAGATATAGATTTATGGATTAAAAATAAGAAAGAAAATTTCCTCAGTAGTCAAGGATTTCTATCAAGCCTATAATATTGTAATGGGTTTACTCCACCCAAAATATTAGTATACAAGGATCACTCCCTATAAAATTATATTTGACAAATTAACTTATTTAACTCAGTTCACTCTCTATTCCATCCTTTTTTATCTCATTAGATATCAATCTTTACATAATGCGTTTCAGAAAGATATAGGTCCCACCTGTCCATAGGTATAATGTGACTGTCATCCATGGTTTTAATGACTCCACATTACTTATTTATAATGTAAACACCATCACATAATTAAATTCATACATATTCATTCCACAATATCATTAAACATTCACCATATCGTACCCCATGAAATAGAAAGGCATTTCATAATTACTTTATCATAGCATAACCCATGGAAAAGAAATGAGTTACATAAAAATTTAATCAATTATTCATAAAATATCTCATAGAAAAGGAATGAGTCACATATATATATTTTCTTCATAATCATAATCCATAAATTTATGGAATAAATATTTTATCATTACATCGTATTCCCCATAAATATTAAGTTGCATCAAAAGATGTCATCTTAGATGGAAAATGGGTTTGAAATATCACATGGAACATTTCGTGAGGAAAACAACCATTAAAATTTTAAATAGCCTTTTTAGAACATAAATAGTTCTTAAATATAAAATAAATAATTTTATTATAAAATAACTATTAAAAAATATATATTAATATTAAAATAATAGAGTGGTTGTGATTGCGGAAAATTGTATACCGTAATTTTTAGAAGAAAGTGAAAAGTACCTTATTCCCAAAATGATTAAAAGATTTCGTTTAAAATATTTTTTAAAAAACATGGTCAAAAATATATTTTGGAAATCATTGAGTGATATTAAAAACTTTTATTAAACCATTTTTAAACAACATGAACATGGAATAAAATTTATTTTATAATGAATAGAGAAATAAAAGGAATGTTTATATAAAAATAATTTTAAACTCTTCAACATATAAAGGGGTAAAATAAAAGGTAAAAATTATTCTCATGAAATAATCATACAATATGAAATAAAATGATATTCTTGAGAGATATATCATAATATTTCATCAATGCATGAATAATAATAAACATTCTCGATAAACAATGAGATTGTACCATAAAACATTCACCACTTAGGAAAATTTTGAATTTTAATTACCTTGAAATAGTGAAACCTAAATTGATGTCTATATAAAAAAATATAATGATAATAATCCAAAATACATTAATGGTATCTATATACAACAAACAAAATAAATTAGAGGTGAATATTGAAAGTGTCCCACAATAGTAAAAGTGAGATGACAATCCTTTACCTTAAGTTTCAAATTCATTAGTAAACATTCATAAATAAATTAAGATAAATTTTGGTTTATTATAAGTATATTAATGAACTATATATATATATATATTTCATACCATATATGATTTACTTATGGCATTTTATTAACAATTCCATGTTAAAATCAAGTTTCAGGTAATAAGTGCTTCATTTTTTGTGTATGTTTTGGTTTGGAATTTTTTGTCCATTCACTTTAATAATGATTATATATTCTAAAAAATGATAAATATTATATAACTATAATATATATTAATAAGATATGTATTTATTGTAATCCATTAAATTTAGATATAGATAATGAATTACACTGTTCATGGAGATTGTAGGATGTATGTACGCATAAATGTTGTTTCAATTTTCACAATGGATGGATTAAATGGAATATAAATAATATATAACCGTTAAATAGTCACTATTCTATCATATATATCACATGAAAACATAAAATTTATTCCCATTTTTTTTATATAAATTGTATATGAAAAATGAATCACATCGCTTTGTGAGGTGATAGTCTTTCATACACATGAGTGACATCATCGAATTCTTATATAATGGAAAATAATAAAATATACGTGTAATTATAATTATAGAAGAAAAATGATTCATTTAATATCAAATATATATATTAAATCTATCTTTATATCTATCTTTGATAGGCGGTGGCGTAAAATGAATATCATCTATTCGTGAGGAGATAGTTCGTCATACACATGATCGACATTTGATTTTTCCCATTTGATCGCTGATAATATGGATGTAAGATATGAAACTAACATAATAAAATCTTATTATATAATAGATACTGATGATATTATATCATAATGTTTCAAGAATATTTTACGGATATGGAAGAAGAAATAAATTACATACATTTGGTTAAGAACGAAAACTCTTCTTCATATAACCTCTTTTGGTTAGTAACAAAATCATTCATATGAGTGTTTAATAATAAAAATAAGTCCTCTATGATGTGTTTGGGGAATTAAGTTAATTACTTGTTTACTAATTTTCCAAGACAATAGGTTTTATAATTGTTAAGAAAAAAGGAGTTGTGGCACCCATTTTTAAGCAGCGGAGGGGATACATGTGGAATATTTAAAAAGAATAAAGTATACTGATGGTTTTAACATGTTATAAGGCTCAAAAATGGATATTATTAACTTTTATTTGATATTGGGTCTAAATATGTAAAGTCAATACGAAATTTACAATTTTATAGGCCCTTGTAACCCATATCTTTTTTGTTTGACCCCCGCTAAACCACTTTTAATCATAGTCGCAATAATTAATTATCACAATATTTAATATTAATTATGACAAAAAAATAAGTTTGAATTGTTATATAATATTAATTTTTCTTATTATTAATATTTATTATTTTTTATAAAATTCAATTTATATAATTTTAAGAATTTAATTTGAAATTAATCCAGTAAGCGTCTCAAAAAATATTTTCCAAATAGAATGTTTTCATGTGTATGGAACATTTTAATATAAATAATCCACATGAAATAGATTCCAATGACTTAAATATGATTAAAAATAAAATTATTTTACTCATTTTTCTTTGAAAACATTTTATCAAAATATATAACTTTGTAAATGATTTAAATGAAAAGAAAGTTTTTAGCGAAACCATTTATTTTCACAATTAATTAAATAAATACAAATTTTAGAAGAATCCAAGTATAACAACTATAAGTAAATTTTGATATGTTGTTTAAAAAAATTATTTTTTCAAATTAAATTTATATAAATTTCCATAGATGATTTTATTATTTTTTCATTAAATGAAATAAAATTCATTTTTTGAAAAAAATGTATTTTCAAAACATATAATTATTTGACTAGAAATTAATTAGTTATTTATAAATATATTTAATTTGTCTAAAAACTTCATATTTTGTTTCAAAAATATTTTTATTCCAATTAATTTCATGAATTTTAACAGCTAGTTTATAACGATCATGTTTAAACAGTAATATTAAGTGTATATCATCGCTCGTTAAAAATCAATGTTACATGTAAAACATGGTACAGAAGAAATTAATTTCATTAAGAAAATTTTCAAAACTCAGTGTATTATAGGATGTAAGATAATATGATTTATAATATGTTCAAAATGATTTAAATTCCATTTTTTCAAAAATAATTGGTATCTATTATGATTAGTATGTATTAAATTATCATATGTTATATTAATTTTTATATTATTATTATTATTTAATTATCTAATATATGATATATTGAAATATATCGTGAATGAAATAATAATTTTTAATATATGTTATAAATTTTAATGTTGTTTTGATATACTTTAATTATCTCTAACATGGATACACAGAAAATCATAAATTATTTATCAAATAAGTTTAATTTTATTGTTTTCTAGGTTACTAATTAATGTTTATCTATATGGTTTTAGTATACAAAATTTTAATTCCTAGTTTGATGTAATGAGTTCCAAATAAATTTTCTATGTTAATAAATTTTATTGTTTTAATGTTGTGAATTTTCCTAATAAACACTACATGAAATCTGACCTCTACCAATGGATCTGTACTAATAGTTTGGAAAACCATTTGTATAGGTACCATATACCAAAGTTTTTCTCAAACCATTGGTATAAGAATGCTATTTTTCTAAAATTACCAATTTTTTTCCCAACATGTTTTTATAATTTTCAATATATTTATGTCTAATAATAATAACATAAATAAATATTAAAGAATTAGTAAATATTTTTTTACATTCATATATACAGGTGTGTGGGTGTGTTTTTGATACTCAAAGACATTATAATATGGTGGTAAAGTCCTTCATATTATTTTAATTTTTATTAGATAAAGTATTAAAAATATATATATATGGATTAAATTGATATTTAATTATGTTTCTTCCTTTGGTAATATAATTCTATAATCAAAGAAATCATTAATATTTTTGAGATTATTACCATTCAGATAGAGTGTAATTTCTATTGAATTTAGATAATGAACACTAATCAAATACATAAAGGTTAAATATTGCATTGAAAACAATTTTATATTGGTGGATAAAATAAAAGATTAATAATACGATAATATATTTCTTAGAAGGTAAAATTAAACACTTAATGATTTTATATATAATTATGAGAAGATGGTAACATAAGTTGTATCAGATTCTTCTAGAGAAATAGAATCTAGAAGTTCAAATTATGTTGATGAAAATTCTGAGTTATCAAGGTTGTATAAAAGGATTTAGTGGAAATGAAGATGTTTGAAAAATAATTTTAATAATCAAAAGAAGAGTTATTTAAATTTAAAGGGAGTTTGATGATAAGAATGTTAAAAATATTGGACATATCAAACATCATTTTTTTCATTTAAAAGAGATGAAGAAATATAAGAAAAATATGTACAGAAAATATTATTTTTAGATGAAATGGAATATAGAAATGAAATCCACTTGGGTTTTTTTTTTGGAGTAATATATTTTTGTTTTTTCATTCATAATGTGATGCTTGGTATACAAATCAAAAAATATATGTGTTTTATAACTCAGAAATAGGTGATATAATCCCCCAAATCAATACTTGCTAATTTGGATTACAATTTTTTCCTTATTTTGGATCAAATTATTGTTTTTATATATGGAAAGACAAGAAAGACTCTCTTAATAAGGATTATTGTCATCATAAAAAATCATATAATGAATCCCTTATAAAGAACGATGATTTCCAAAACATCTGTTATAATTGATGGATAATCATGTTAAATATTATTCCACATGTGTTATTAATGATTGTAAAATAAAATAATTATTGGCTAAAATTTAATCTCTAATGATGGTTTCAATAATTTATTCCAAGGGGGGTATTAGTTGTATAGAATTATTGATACTAATTAATCTAATAATGTAAAACTTGGTAGTTTGAGAAAAGGGGAAAACCAATGGTATACAGAAATTGTTTTATGATAGAAAAATCTTTTAAAGTCATTTTTAATGTTATTTTTTTCATTATAGTATTTTTTGCATTTTTCTAATTATTATTATTTCAATTGAAATTAATTTTTTATTGTTAAAAATGTTAGTCTTTGTGTATATTTTTATATTGATAGAGAATTAAATTCAATAATTAATAAATAGTTCTCTTAACCCAAACCTTTTTATCCTAACATAATTGTACCCCAAAGCATATGGGTACAAAGACATCAATTGGTTTATTGTTTTTAAATGGAATTTTCTTTGGTAAATGGTGTGTAGATAATTAATAATTAAGGAATATTAGTTGAAATTTATTCAAAATTTATAACTTTGTAAAATATTAATAGAGGATACAATACATTAGTGATAATCTAACTGGGAGTATTATTTTATTTACCTATTTTAGTGATCCATGTTTAGTATACATAAAAACATTATTTAGGTTCATGTCTTGAATCATAACCAAATAATCTTAACGTATCATTGCAATGAATCTAAATCTATAAATTTCTCTAATAATGTATATTATGTTTCTAAAGAATGATTACATAAATTCATTGAAACATGAGTGGAAAATTTTCATACTTTAGATAATAATTATTTTTTAATTAAAATGAAAAATATTTGAATTCAAAAATCAATTAATGGAGGAGATTTGATTTGATACCTTTTTAACACCTCTGACTTGAACCATTGGGTCTTCTCTAGAGACACACATGACATCATGTGTGCCTAATCGTATTCAAGTGGATGCTGACTAGTAGCGAGTGTCTGAACATTTTCAGTTAAGAGACTATACTCTCTGTATCATATCCCTACATGGATAATATAAATAAATATAAAAATCTAGAGTATTCAAGGATTATGTAAATACATTATAATGTAATATTAGATAGAAAACATGTAATAAATAAATATAGACAAATAAACCGGGATCCAAATATGGTAAGACAATCTAGAGTGATGTGAGAATTGATAAATATATAATACCCTAGGGTAATACACCTCATTCAGTCATGTTACTACTCCATTAATGACACTAAACTACTCATTTGTATTCAATAGTCCCATTTCCCTTTCCTACATCCCTATACATTATGTTTTCAGGCAATGAAAGATGTCCATGTAGAGAGTGGGTATAAACTCTGAAGGGAAAAAAAAATGAATCCCTAACATAGGTTCACTTGCATATGATTGTTTTTCATGATAATTAATAATTGAAAACATACTAAAAACTCATGCAGAGTATTAAGGAGATAACCAGCACACTATTATCCCCAACTATACTTATCTTTGACTCTTTATTAGAATAACATATAATTTGTCCTAGAAATTTCATAAGCTAAGGAGAAAGATTTGAGGTAGATAAATAACTGTAGAAGCCCTAGGTCACCACGTTAGACCAAATAGGCTATCATTATTTACCTCAATCTCTCGTGTCAATATATAAAAAATTCATTCCCCATGATAATTCATAGAATTAATCACCTAAGACTATTACACCCCCATACTAGGCCACACAAGGCCATCATACCCTATCATCTAACGAAATTCTATCATCATTCAATGTATATTTCCCAAACCTTACCCCCCTCTAGTGGAATCAACCCATGATTAGACCACATTACAATTTACTAGTATTTATTGAATAAAAATAAAAAACACCAGTTAAAAACATGAAAAAACGGAATAACATATAACTAATAAAGATGGGGGAAATCTCCTTTATTAAAAAAGAAAAAGCACACAGACCCCTTTTGTAGGAAAAGGGGGAACCCTTCACATATCTGAGAACCCAAATGCCCAAATTCCTTAAAATATAGTGTTCGAAATGCCTAATAGAAGAGTACCATTACAAATCATATTTCCCAAAGTACCACATGCTAGGCCCGTAAGATGATCCATCAAACCCTCCACCTACAACCACACAATATAGTATCTCCAACTAGCCACCCAATTATAGGGTTCCAGCTTAACGAAAACTGTCACCGGAATCCCAAGTGAGCAGCACTGAATAATCCCTCACTTTCACCAAAAAATCAATCCCACCATCGAGATGCCACAAAAACTCATCAACACATGATGCCAAATACCAATCACAAACCTTGTGAGATAACTAACTCCATCATTGCATCATCGAGAAGCCGATGACCCAGCATCCAAAACCAATATACACGCCATGAGAGCTAACTGCAAGACCATCGCTAGCCTGCCATCATAGCTCAGAATCCCACCGCACACCCCCATCCTTTCAGCCACTGCAGCCTGTGAGACATGTCAGTATGAGATGATCCATCAACCCATCTTTGCGAAGTCACATAGATTTGAGACAATGTATATAGATTCGCTCTAGATCCAGACCGCGAGGCCCCACATGAATCGGGAACACCGTCAATGTTCTGCAAGGATAAACACAGAGCCAAAAAACAATGACCCACCATGATCCAGTGAGGCAGAAGAATCGGGGTAAAAACCCTAGAGAAAACGAGAACTCTCCGCCGACATAGAGATACCCCCAAAAAATAACGGTGGAATAAAAAACATGGAATAACATATGAAGTCACACATATCACATCATGAATTTCAAAAATATCCAAAAAACTAAAAAATGTGATCAATTTAAAAATGGACAAATGCATATCAACAGACAATTTTGTATCATCCTTTTATCAAATTTAATGATTGTACTTGGTATGTAAATTGATACCTAGAGGTTGTTTATGCCAATTTCATAGTTTTCAATAGAATCATCTCCCAATAAACATTCACACACCAACCATAATAATCTCACGTTCTATGAACTTATTGAATTGGTTTTAAAAAATGAAACTAGTTCTTAAGTATGGTATAGATGAAGGGTAATATAATTGTATAATAAACACTTACCTAATAATTAATTAATTTCAATGTAATATTTGAGTTTAGTTGAATAAAGAGGGACATCATCACTAAATAACAATAATAAGTGAAGATAGATGAGGCCTATATTATTCTGGATTAATTATAAAAAACTTGTTCCATGGACATTCTTACGAAAAAGAACAAATTTATCCAAAAAAATAATGAAAAATCCGAATGATTCAACCAAATCACCCCAGAAATGGAAGCACCAATGAAAAAATAAGAATGAAGACCTTAAAGTGATAAAGTATTAGTATTAGTATCAATCCTAAAACAAAAATATCATGTCTCATATGTTGATTGAAAATGGTAAGGACCTATAACTTCCATGCTTCTGGAAAACCATCATAAATTAGATGAATTTTCAAGGATGATGAATAGAACATCTAATAAAGGAATAAAAGTGACTTAAAATGAATTTAGTACCTATATTACAGTCTCAAAATCTTCCAATTTGACCTAACCATCATCTAAGGATGATGGATATGATTCTATTCATTTTTAAATCAATCATTTCCATCACCATTCACACCACCATGGTATGAACATATTAATGTTTTCATGGGACACCTTCACAACACTTCAATTCATACAGCATGGCCCCAAAATTTTTGTCATTTCCCTCTCACCAAGACAAAAAAAACAAACATGGTGGGGTCACCTAGGCCGTGGTAAACATGATTCATGCTTGAGAACCACTTGTTTTCCATGTCATAGCTAGGTCATTTTCATCCATTAGAGTTTTAAATGAAGGCACATTGGAGATCACCATATTCAATACTGTTTCTATGGTGTTTTTATTTTGTTATAAAAAACAATGAGAGCCCAATTTTATTTTTTGAAGAGACCATCAATACAAACTAAACTAATTTTAACCATCTTAAGGTTCCAAAAACACCACTTAAAAAAATATGGTTCCTAAGAAATCAAAACCACAAAAAATTAGGGTGATAAAATTCTCCACTATAAAGAATTATTATAATAAAGAAGTACATTCTAGTCAAACATGAAAAACACATTCCATTACACCTCAATGTCTGACTTGTGTTTTTAAGTCTCCTCCTAAGTCTATCTATGACTCCATAGAATACAGAAAAGGGGTATTTTCTTACCTCTTAGTACAATATCGAACCATTCTATAATTAAAATTAGTTATTCTATATATGATGCATCGGGATCCATATCAATATCCTAAAAGTTGAGGGAAGTCATACAAATGGGCTTGAACCTCTAGAGATGATGCACATTAAACACATCATGTATACCTCTGTAGAAACATGGATGTTCCCAATGTCATGTTTATATACCAAACTACATTGTGATCAAGAAGAGTCCAATATAACACATGGTTATTTCCACATTATTTATCAAATATTTATTGACTAAATGATGAGCCTCTATTAGAATAAATTATTGACCAATAACAAAATACAACAATATCCTCTTATGTTTGGAATAAGAATTATTCCTATTATGAGCGGTGATCAATAGCTTAGAAATCACCTTTACTCTCTGAGATTTTTCTTGTGCCATACTAGGCCTCATAATTAATTAATCACTAACCATGTTCCAAAAAATAGTTGAAAAACATGGTATACCATAAAGTGTCTCGTTAGATTGAATATTAATCAAATCCTTGTAACTATTGTTTTATGTATACTTAACCAATTCTAGGAAATCATTACTGGATCCACTTAAGTATTGAACACAATAATAAATAATATCCTCAAATATTTGAATCATCCACTTCAAATATCCAAATATCTATGGGTGTTATGATGTTATAAATATTTATTGAGTCCCTATGGCTTTTTACATACCCTATGGAAATATCTATATAAAATGTTTAGTTTTTTAGATACAATTATCAGGTGAAATCAATGCATGTGTACTGCCCCACAGGCATTCAACTTTCACATATCATCCACTAATTGAGACACATGGATTAGTATGAAATGAGAAAACTTTGTTAGCTGGTCTATAATATCCAAAATTGCATCAATAATAATTGGCGCATTTGTAAAATCAATAAAAAAAGTCCATCCTGAGGACCTCCAACTTGCACATGGGAAGTAGAAGTGCTTGGAGTTAACCACTAGGATGTTGGTGCATGACCTTTATCCTCTGGCAGTTATGATATTGGGAAATGAAAGATGTAATGTATATATTCTTCCTTTAATACTAGAATTTCACTGAATGTCATGGTACATGTTTTCCACTCCATGATTAATGACCAACATAGATGTATAAAAGTGTATCATAAACTATTTCCTAATGGAATAAATGACTTAAAATCACCCATATACTAGGATCACATCAATAGCTACGAATAACCATCCTGGTATTGAGAGTCCACCTGCTATCTATTCTTTCTTAAAAACACACTTAAGGTTAGATTTCAAACTAGCCTTTACCCAGTCTACCAAAAAATATACAATAGATAATAGAGAACATTCCATCAATCCCTGTTCATTAGAAGCATCCATACTCCAGTCAACCACTAAGCACATTTTTCACCATTGTTCCACTAAATCCAATTCACCAATATCTTTAGATACCTATGAATTATGGCTAAGATAATTTGTAATTATGATACATTTAGTAATTATATATGTAATTATGATGTCAAACACCTATAGGTACACTTCTATGTTCCAATTCCTCAAATTCAGGTCATGTTGTGTGAAGATATAGAGAAGACTCTTATGATCCTTATAAACAACACACCTCTCACCAAATAGATAGTGTTTCTAACATTTCATAGTGTATAATACGGTCTCCAACTCTATTCCATGGAAAAAACAATTACACTAATGGGGCCACATCTTATGTGAGACATAATCTACTACTCACTCACTCTATATTAGTGCTAATCTCAAACCAACACCTAACGTATCACATAATATACCACAAATAATGAATGTATCAGGATGTATCAAAAAATGAGTGATATTCAATATCATATTTATATAAATTAAAGCTTATTCATACTAGTTTGAAAACTGTATGTTCTCCCATTTCTTTATTTGGGTCATCATTTATACTCCTAAATAGAAAAAAACTAGATAAAATGTATATAGTATATCATTAAACCAAGAATTATCCAAATCATTAACATGTTCCATAGACATGATTAGGGAATAAATGACTCAGCATTATATATGAGTATAGATAATTTAGTCTTAGAGTCTACATTCCTTATAAATTTCACCTCCTGAAAAAAAACATACACTTCAACAACTTGGCATAATGACAATTTTCTTGAACTATACTCTTGACTATCTCTTGATGTCTAGAATATTACTATGAGGTTTATGAGTGGATGGGGATATCCTCTATGAACATCATAAAAAATAAGTCAAGATATGGGTGGAATATCTTGTTCATGAGATCTATTAACACTTCAAACAAATTTATCCATCTAAATGAATAACCAAATACTTCTATATCCCACACATGCTCCAAAACTCTATATTTGGGATGTATTTCACTATAAACTGCAATTAGTGACATCAAAATCAATTTTCAATCTTATAAAACCACCATACTCTCTAAAATTGTTTAAATTTATCATTAATCATGATAAAAGGATATCAATTATATACCATCACCAGATTCATCATCCATTAATCTAAAAATAGAAAAATAATACCATTAATCTTCTTGGAAAAAGGACAAGTGCACCCCATGTGGATGTGATGGACCTAATAAATTCCTTCTATTAAATGGTCATGACTATTTCTTTTGGAAATGGGGCTGAACTTGTTTGTTTAAGGTTAAAACTTTCCAATCGATTTCTAACGGGTTTATTCATAGAACCGGAAACATGAAATGATTCTATATCCATTTGGAAATACTTTCCAAAGGTAGGTTCTCATTATTTGTGGACAGATGAGGCTTAAGAATTTTCATTGGTTGAGAGGGTGGGAGGTCGGGCTCATCACCCCTTTTTTGGGGGAATTATTTACAATTTCAGGACTCTCTCATAGATTTAAGTTATGTTCAGAAATCCTTATTAATTCACCAAGTATGAAAACGGGTTTTCCATTAGATTTAGCAATCAGGAATTGATATGTATGGGATTTAGAGAATCTATTATATGTAATAGAGTTTATTCATCAATGGATAATCATCCATAAGTATTAGAGATTCTTAGTCAATGGTATCCTTTAATACATTATATAGAAATATCTTTCTTCATTGTGATAACTATAATGGTTTGAAAGCTACTAAGTGGGGAAATAGATGTTTATTTTCGTTCAGAAAGATAGAGATTATTTCAGAGTTGGGATCGTACCCGCAGATGGGCAACTTACATATCCTTGTTAAAAAGGAATCAGAACCCACGTAGTTCAGATAAGAAGGATATAGTTTAATGTCATATGGGGTGGAAAATAATTAATGAAATATGGGATTGAACCTTATAAAGACTTCCTACGAACTCTAATTTTAAGGTAGAGATCAAATTCCACGTAGTTCGGGTAAAGAAATATGGGGTTTATGCATGGTTAATGGCCCCAAAAAAGATGTCATGTTTACTTTCACACTCTATGCTCTTGTGAGTCATGCTCTGTGTGAGAAACAAGAGGTATTATTAAACTTGAAAATGGTTCCATGAAATATGCAGTCACAAGAAATTATGTGGGGCTTACGTATGTACGATGACTTAAGTAGATGGAGACCAGGACTTAGGAAATAAGCCCAGAAGCAGGGTCCATAAATGTAATTGTATTTTAAGGAGATTTGGAGTTTTATCTCGGGGCTTATACAGGGAATGGAAGCCCAAATTACGAGGGGATTATGATTGGGTTTTATTCTTGAGAAGGAAGACCAAATGAAAAGAAATTATGATTGGGGCTTACTCTTAAGACGGAGGCACAATGTTAAAGGAACTTGTAACTTAGGGCTTACTCCTAAGAAGGAGGCCTAGGATAAGGTGATTAGGACTGGGGCTTACTGTTGAAAAGGAGTCCTAGGTTAAAGGAAATTATGAATAGGGCTTACTCAGGATAAAGGAAATTATGACTGGGGCTCACTCTAGAGAAGGAGGCCCAGGTTAGAGAAAATTATGACTGGGGCTTACTCATGAGAAGGAGGCCCAGGTTAAAGGAAATTGTGACTGGGGATTACTCATGATAAGGAGTACCAGGTTAAAGTAAATTATGATTGGGGCTTACTCCTGAGAAGGTTTCCCAGGTAAAAGGAAATTCTGACTGGGGCTTACTTTTGAGAAAGAGGCCCAGGTTAAAGAAAATTATTACTAGGGCTTACTCCTAAGAATGAGGCCCAGGTTAAATGAAATTATGACCGGGGCTTACTCTTGAGAAGGAGGCCCAGGTTAAAGGAAATTATGACTGGGTCTTACTCATGAGAAGGAGGTCCAAGTTAATGGAAATTAGATAGGGACTTACTCTTGAGAAGGATTCCCAGTGTTAAAGGAACTTGTAACATGGGGCTTACTATAGAGAAGGAGGCCCAAATCAAAAGACCTTCTCATCTCAAAGGACGAGGTTATATAGGAAAACCCTAACCGTGGTGACATAATTCTTCTAAGTCACAATGTTTTAGGAGATATTCTCAATGAATTCCTTTCAGATAAGGAATCCAACAAAAGAACCATGCCATCAATGGCTTTGAAGAGGGTTTTGAAGGCTATGTCTTGAATAGTAGAGGTGGATTTGAGGAAATGAGGCGACTGGGAAGGAGGTGCGCAATAATTGTTTTGGCGCACAAGTATTTATCACACAAGTAGCTTTTCGCGACATGAGTCACCTTGGTCATTAAAGAATCGAGGGGCTAATACTTGGAAGACTTTGAACTCAATCCCTTAGTATCATTCCTAGAGGCTTCATGAAGTATGAAGTGCATGTTCCCTTGAGAGGGCAAGGCGACGCTCAAGTGTCTTCATTTCCCTTAAGGGGTGGACACTTAGGAGCACAAGTTTTGATGAGTTCCAACACTTAGATGTTATTCTTCTTCTTTAGAGCTTCCTTCTAGGTAAATAATTACCATAGAAGTGTTCGAAAGATGTCAGACAAAGAATTGGGTGACTAGAACATTAATATGAGTTTTGGAAAATTCTTCCCCAAAATGGGGGGCCCACAAGGGCTATTTACAAGCTATTGGGCACCTTGGGAAAAAACTAATAAGGAGCACAAGTGACTTGGACGACCATAATTGGAGTGCATGTGACTTGCGTGGCGTGCAGGTAACATGCGTGACTCCCTTCAAATGGGTTCCTCTTCCATGCCTTTGTCAATTTTTTATTTTTTTCAATGGGTGACCCTCATTGTTCTTAAGATATTTCCCTTTTCCATTCATTGGAATATGTGATGGAAAGGAGCTTCAAAAAAATTCCCCCCTTAGAGTTGGATCTGAAAAAGGAAAGAGGATTTGACTCTAAGGAAAACAAGAAATCAGGGTTCATCAGTGCGTAGGTTTTAGGCGCGCAGGTTCAAGCACGTAGGGTTGCGGGATCGCCTATATATATGGGTGTCACTTTGCGCAAACAATCCTACCTCCAAAATCGTTTGCACTCTTGTTACGCAAGTGTGTGCTTTTCTCAGTCAATAGCTCTTCTTTGTGTTGTGCTTCTCTAGTAAGGATTTTGACTTGCACACCAATACTTGCGCGGAAAAACTTGTATGACAAAACATGCACGTCATAACTTGCGCACCTTAATGCCTTAGCCATTTTTTTCTTCAAAAATATTTCATAAAAACAAACTTACTTAAAAGGTAATAGTTTGATCTTTTTGTAGATTCAATGGCTCCCAAAAGAATTGGATTAGCTGATGAGTTGGCCAACAAGAGAATAGATGACATGATGAACATCGTTGGACATGATTATTATGATATCATTCATATTACTCTCCCGGATTTGGCTAGGTAATTGAAGAAATATCATGCCAATTTCCAACAGAGCATCTACTTTCCATCATATGGCTATGGTCATCTGCAAGGATTCAACATTCCGAAGGCAAATAATTATATTCCTCATTCCTGGTTTCAGACTTACACCAATTTCTCTTCAGAAAATGTCTCAGTTGCAGTCTCATTTTTCAATGCTGTAACAATGGAGAAAGAATTTATAATGCATCATAGCCCATGTGCTATAGATCTAAAGCCTTACAAGCCTGAGCTGCAGCCATATTACTATCCATCTATTTTCATAAATTCTCAGCTGGACTAATCAAAGGTATGGAAAAAGTGTTGGGATTTACGTCCTAGAGGATGTGTGAATCCAACATGGATGTGTGAATATTGTGTGTGATGAACCTATGCAGAGTTTTTCGATGATCTAAAAGGATCTTCCATAGATGAAGCTGTCTGGGCTAGGCCGACATATGTTTATAGGAATTCCATTTTCATGCCGGAGTTAATCAGTTGTTGGAGCCCTAAAAAGAATTCTTTCCATCCGACTCATGGAGAAGTAGTAGCAGTTTGTGGGATGTCTACAAGATTCCAGGGGCTCCAATTCTGGTAGATATGTATGAGGAGTTCATCCCTCCAAAGGTGACATGGAATGATTCTGAGAAGACTTTGTCTCTAGCTCAAGAGTTATTAAAAATTTACCACAATCTTAAGAATATCAAGTCAACAAAAACTCATTCTAGAAAGCAAATTAATCCATAGGAGTGGATGGATATGTTTCTCATCAAGAATAAGGAGAAGGGGGCCACCTGTAATCATCCTACCAACTGCCCCAGAGTAGAGAAGTGAGGTGCTCCTGGCACATTCTAGACAATTCTGGAAGCGGGAGAGTTTGAAAAATTGGGGTATGAAGTGGATCAAAGAATTCCAGAGAAGACCTGTCTGGTGGGCTTCAAAGCCTTGTGGTTCAGTGTTTATCTTCTTCCAGTTAGAGATTCGAAGGGAGGTGTCTGGACAGGGAACTTCGTTGTCACAACCAAGTTGGCTGAGAGAAAAATGGTTGGGTTGGCCACCACAGTTTTGGCGATGATTCACAGGAACTTACTCCATGTCTATATGGGTAAGCATGATTTGAGAATAGTGGGACCATTCCATGTTTTGTGGGGATGGATCACCAATCACTTCCAGACATATGTTGTATGGAACGAAGTATAGGTTCCTGGAATTTCGTTTAGGACATCGGTGCTGGCATTTTCCAGAATTTCTCCATTGTCCCTCAATTCCTATGATCTGAAGGAGAGGCTATGCATGTTCAAGGAATTCATTTCTTTCCTTATGGAATCCCACCAACCATGTAGTTTGTTGACGATGTAACAGCTATCCTAGAATTGAGGTCATATATACCGGCTTGCGGATATTTTGTATTGGCCACCATAATTGACAGAGAGATTATATGTGAGGCCTATGCTCCATATAGATTTTCACACCAATTCAAGTGTCTACAACAGATTATTGCATCCCCTCCCATGCACATCAGGTCAAAGTAGCATCCAATGGTTTCTCGATAATAATTGTTGCTGACAGCTATTGAGAAGACCGGGGCAGTGTTTGATATAATAGTTGTTGGAGCGGCGAGTCAATTGACTACATGGTATGCTGAGAACTGGGTAGCATCATACCCGACAGGGGTATTGAATCTTCTTGTCCCCCGGGTGGGGAGTAAAAAGATAAGTGTCAAGAAAGAAACCTTTCATATGGAAGGTGACTCTTGCTCACCCAGAGCTGATTCACTGGGTTCTTCACACTGGTCTATTTCACCAGATTTGTAGGATGAGGATGATGAGGCTTGACATGCGTCAAAATGTCCTCGTTCCAGATATAATCCTCCGGACAAAGTCAAGAGACCTACTTCATCGACTCGTGGTGAGTTATATGACCGAGGCAATCTAGTCTCATTTATTTTATCGAGAAAAAAGTTTCATTTTATTATCCTTTATCTGTGATTGCAGGAACTGGGAAGAAGTTGATGTCCCAGATTGTAGGACCCTCCTCGTGGCCTTGTGGTACAATTTCTGAATATTTACAACCAGAGGCTCTCTAGACATGTCAGAGATTATATTGTGATGCTGAAACTGCTTGGATGGAATTATTCAAAGGACTACATATCGCTGGAGTGAGGGATCTATGGGATTCTTCTGATATCCGCTTTGAGGATAACCCCGATGAAGTGTAGGCTTGCTTCAGAGAGCTGGAAATTCTCATATATTAAACTGATGATTCCATTCCTATCACCAAGTGGGTGAAGGAAATGATGGATCATGGAACCACTGAGGGGATTAGGGCTTCAGTAGATGATGAGTGTCATAATTACGTGGCTCCTAAAGATGTAAATTTGATTCCTTATTTACATTGCAATTTGATTTCATTCAATGCTTTGTTACTAAAGGGAATTTCTTTCTTAATCATGTATCTTGTTAGGGAAGGAACTATTGAGGTCCCTTCACCGCAGTACAACCCTGGCGGTACTGCTCTTAGAGTCCCTGGATCTCGTCGTGTTCCAGGTGAAGTATCTCTTGGACAATAAGTCATGGATGAGCAATTATACATGGATCTTCACTATCCAATACCTATATTTGGAGGTGATGATGTCAACACACCCAAAAAGTCAAAGAAGCAAAGGTGTTGAAGGAATAATTCCACAACTAGACACTTCATCAGTAGTGGTAAGTCCTTCAGATAGTAATGAATCCTATCTCATTATAGGTTTCTCATACTTCATGGGATTACAGGGGCTTCTTTGATTTTCCCGTTGAGAGAGAGGACTTCCCCTCCTCTGAGGATGATAGAGGGTGCTGGTGAATAGTCGCAAATTCATGCTGACCTAGCTTCTCCTGATGAAACGATGGGAGAAGAAGAGCCAGCATCTATTTCCAGTACTTCTCCAGTAACTACTACAAGTAGAGACAAGATTGCTTCTAATAAATTAACAATACTTCACAGAACGTTGAATGAAAACATCAACTGACTTTCATTGTGTGATGCTTTTGGTTCAACACCTACGCCAGAACATTTGGCGACCACTACAATTGACTCCGAAATTTTCTCTGAGGAAGCTATCCGGGGTCAGAGGTCACATGAGGAGGGTCACCAAGAAGACATTTCAAATGCTCCCACTGGTGAGACTAACTAGGAATCTAGGATATCACTGGATGAAATTATGAAACTTGGAAAGTCTTTTGAAGAAATTTTAGATCATATTAAATTACCATGTGTTTTAAAAGATTTTGGACGTGAGTGTTATCCTTCATCCGGTTAAATTTTTTTATTACATTTATGAACATGATTGGTTGAAATGTGAAATTCCATATAAGCAAGCTTCTAATCTACCGATGCTTGAAGGGGGTAGATACAACCCTATAATTGCAGAGACGCTAGCTCAAGTGGAGATTAACCTAAAAGAGCTTCCTAAAACCCATCCTGAAAATCCTATTGAAACTAGAAAGATGGGGAGGATCCTTCTCATGCTTCTGATATACCATTGGGTATAAGATGATAATATTTGTGGCTTTACATAATTTTCAAGACAGCTAATCAATTTGTGTATCCTTTGAAACTATCCAAAGCTTTCAATTGACTATGCAGGGTTGTCAACTTCAGTGGCTAGATCTAGAGGTTAAGCATTAGCCTTATCCCCAAAGGGAGTAGAATGTGAAGTACCAAGGGTCAGGGCGGGAGGAGTAGAACAGGGAACTTCCATAAGTGCATTAGTCCCAGACTATATTCCCCCCTATGACAGCGATGCTGAATTAGACCCATAGGTTAAAAAGTCACTATAATTCTCACATCGCAAGGAATGACAGAATATATGGAAGATCATATCTGAAGTCCCTCAGGAAGATCTATCTTCGAAGATCCCTTGACATTCATCCTTGTTTTTCATGCTGGGACTTGGCGGTTTTGGATATCAAGAGATTTATACCACGGTGAAATGAGTCATCTTAAGGAGGGAGAAGGAACAAAAGAGCCACCAAGATCTAACTAGAGTGAGGATGCTGAAAAATATCTGCTAATTTGATGCAGCGGTGTCCCAAGCTGAGGCTGATCATGCTGCAAAGCTGAAGGAGCTGAAGCATAAGATCAAGGAAGATGTTGTCCTACAGATGCACCTTCATCAACAGCTAGATTCCGTTACTGGGGAACTTGAACAGCTTAATAATTCATTGGAATGACTCCAAACGGATGGTATGAAAGCCATCACAGATGCCAAGAAATCACTCCATCAAGCTGAAAATAGTGAAGCTGGTCGAGTGAATGAACTTGACGTGGCTACTGATAAAGCTTGTGATGTCGTAAATCAAATGAAAAGTTATGTTGAAATACTTCTGTAATTATTGAAAAAGAGAAGATACTCCAATCATTGGATGCTCTTCTAATCTTGTGCATCAATGAAAAAGACATTTCATCTTCATTCATTTGTACTTACACTCTCTTTCTATCTACTATAATTAATTTTTTTTACCTAAGCCAATGGGCCTAGTAAGCATTGTTTGATTTTTTTCTAGGATTATACAAACAACCCCACAAACGTTGCATCTTTTTATTGCTCAATATTTCCTAAATCATACAAAATGTACATTTAGCAAGATGGGACTCAACTTTTGTTCAGTGTTCCTTTTACATGTTCCCAATTTAATGAGTACCTTGTCTCTTGTTGGCTGTTTAAAGTCATTCATTTCAGACCTAAAACGGATAATTTTTAAGGTCGCATATCTTTGACCGAGTGGATTAAAATTGACTGAACTCCTTGATAATTTGTTTGAAAACATATTACCATATTCAAGTATGGGGGAAAACATGTAAACTATGACTTCTAAATTTTGAATCTGAGGGATGGTATGAAAAATGGGCTAAAAGGCATGAGAGGAAGTATTTCTTAGGTGTGAATTTACCACTATTTGAAAAACCTATTAGGGGGTTGAATTACGCATGGCCACATAAGGTCATTGGCTGCATAGTCAAATAATAACATCTTTTGGCTGACAGGCCCGTTATGTAGACTACTTATGAAATGCCACCTAAGGGCACGTGCTACATACTTAGATAAAAGAACACAGAAATTTTAGTTTTCTATTGCTAAAAGCCTGTGAAAGTTTATAGAGATTCAAATTTCATAAATCATAGAGTCTGCTGTATGGAGAGAGGTACTTGAATATGGAAAGGATATTCCCAATCAATATTGTCAAATAATTCGATGAATGTCACTCCTACGAAGGTCTGACCTAATGTAGGGACGGGAAATATAAACCATAGACTTGAATACTTTCAGATCATAAAAAGAGTATGTCAAAAATATGTTAAAGATGGAAATTTTTTGAGGATCCTTACATATTGTTGTTAAAAAAATAAGGACAAAAGAGATTTTCTCCCCATGAATGAATTTACCACTATTTAAAAACTTCGTTAGGGGGGTTGAATTATGCAGGTCCAACTAAGGGCATTGTCTACATAGTCCAATAATAGCATCTTTTGGCTGATAGGTCCACTATATAGACTATTTATGCAAGGACACCTAAGGACATGTGCTGCATGGTCAGGAAAAAGAATTCCTGGATATCAAACATTTTGTGACCAAAAGTCAAGAAAATGGCTATAGATATCTTGAAGTATTTAAGGATAGGAGTATGACACATGAAAATGGGTATTGTCCAATGCATGAAGGAGATACATAGAACAATGCTAACCATAATCATGTTGTGGCTGGGTCATGAACTGAGATGACGGACTTCACTACATATCTCATTGGGATGAGAATCACGCCATACGTAGTTCTCAAAATACAGTTTAACATAATGTGGGACGATAGCATATGAGATCTTATTTTAGGGTCATAGAGATTATAGAATAATGAGGGAGACACATTGTGTGTTTGTTATAAAACTAATGTGAATAAAGGCTAGTGTTTTCATACCACATTCATGTGCTCGCAGGGGGACTTTTTAGCCAAGGGAATGAAAGTGGAGTTTGTGGTTAGGAACACAGAGTTGGGGCTAGATTCGAGGGATGCTCGAATGTTCTTACGTATCCCATCGGGATGGGAATCAAGCCATACATACTTCTTGAAATGTCCTGTTTACTGATTTGGTTCGTACATGTGAAAGGTGAAAGGGGAGTTTAGTGCAATAATGGTTGGACCCCAGATTAAAGGTTAGGGCATTGCTATGTATGCACGTAGTCCTTGGAATATGACATGATTGGAGATCAATGTCAACAATTATTTCCCACTCAGGTGATGGTCTCAAAGATTGTTGTAGTTTATTTTCATAGAGGAAAAAAGTGCGATTTTTTAAGGCCATATGCAAGGACCGATACTGCACATTTTAGCATCATGTAGCTAGGACGTATATCTATGCAGTTTAATGTCTTATGGTGAGAAAAATAGGGGACTGTATAGTTTAACGTCATACAGTAAGGACGATGGTGAACCAATGTGAAGATATTGGTTTGGGGGGGGCTTCACGGATCAACATCATATGAGATGGAGGTGAAACGACATGAAGAAATTTCTTTTGGGCTTGAACCATGGGAGGTTGCCTACGTACCCAGCCTAGAAGGAAAGGATCAAAGTCCATGTAGTTTTCTTGAGAATGAATTGGTGATCGAGTTGTACTTGAGGACAACGACCCGAAGATGGTGTTGGGACTTATGTGTGGTTAGCGGCACAGAGAGGGTGCTATGGTTGAAGGTTACTCTAATCTCACATGAGTCATGCTCGGTGTGAGAAACAAGAGGTAGAAACAACCTTAACCATGCACAGTTTAATGTCATGTGGGAAAAAGGGTGTTGTACAATATAGCTTCATGTAGCTAGGACGTATTTTTGTGTAGTTTAACATCTTGCTGGACATATTGAGGGACTTTTTCACAGTTTAAACATCATCTAGGACGAACATTCACAATTTAACATCATCTAGGATGTATAAGGGACTGTTTATAGTTTAACATCATGCATGACGATGCACAGTTTAACGTCATGTTGGACGACAAAGGGGACACAGTTTAACATCATGTCGGACAATGGAGGTAGCTATGTAGTTTACTGTCCTACCTCAAGGACAAACAATAGTTAAAGTTCATATGCATAGACAAGTGCTAGGAATATTAATTTCCTACAGCAAGGACAATGGCTGTATTTGTGTTACACAAGATACTTCTTCAAAAATCTTATATTGGTTGGAGTTGTAATGAGTTATCCATCCATTGAGATTAAGGAATAAGCTCCATTAGAGTAGACCTTATGTATTGAACATGGTCCTTCCCACTTTGGCCCACGCTTTGGAGTATTCTTTCCCAGTATCATTGGATTTATGGGGACCAATACCAATTCTCCTTGAATGAATGAACGAAGAAGAAATTTTTTTATTGAAATCTCATGTTATTCGAACCTGATAAACTTTCAAGTGGTGAAGGGTGCACAATATTTTTTCATTTAATCATTATAATTCATCAAATCACTTCTGAGATTGTTCATCTATGGAAGAATGATAAAAAATGGATACTCTAAAGTAATTGAACCACAATAGGCAAGACTGCTTCTGTTCCATATACTAATGAATATGAAGTTCACCACATAGTAGTGCAGGTGGTGGTCTGATAAGCCCATATAGCAGGAAAAGGTTTATCAGGCTATGACTTCTTATCTTTATCCACCATCTTTTGAAGTATGATCAAAATAGTCTTATTGAAAGCCTCTATTTGGCCATTGGCTACTGCATGATACCGAGATGAATGGATGGATTTGATGTTCTATTCTTGAAACAACTTTCTTACCTATGATGAATAGAAGTTGGTGCCATTATCCATCAGTATGGTATGAGGAACACCAAATGTAGTAATGATCTTAGAATTGACGAAGCTAACAATTATTTTAGAACTAACTTCTTTGAGAGGTATTACCTCTGCCCATTTGGAAAAGAAGTCAGCAATAATAATAATATACTTAAACTACATAGATGTAGCCAGAGGATAAGTTCATACTACGTCGATTCACCATGTGGGAAATGGCCATGTGTATTTAGCAGTATGAAGCAACTCTAGGGGTTGATGAATGAAGTTGGAACATACTTGTCAAGAATGACACGTCTTAGTGAAATCAATACAATCTTTCATCATTGAAGGTCAGAAGTTTCCAAGCCTTTGAATTTGACCAGAAAGTCTATGTCCAGAATGGTGGGCACCACACACTCCTTCATGAACTTCACTCATGAAAACCATTGTCTCTTCACCATCAATACATCTGAAGAGAATTCCATCAAAACCTCGCTTATAGAGAATTTTTTGGTGATCTGGGCTACCATAAAGAGTAGAACTGACCACACGTTCCCAAACTTGTTCTTTCTCATCTCTATCAGGTGGGAGTGTTACATTTTGAAGGTATTCCCCAATTGGTGTCATCCATCCTGTAGTATGAACATATGGTTCAGAAATGGGACTGATTTCATTGATTTCCTCTGTTCTAATTTGAACAAAAGGTGACACAACACGATGATGGGAAATACTAAGGATTGTTCTGTCCCGGTTTGGATCTGCCAGGGATGTGCCTACATTAGCCACTGCATCAGATTGGGCATTTTGTGATCACGGAACATAAGAAAATGTCAGTTCTGAAGGAAATTCCGCCATTTACTCTCTAACATATTCACACAAAGGGATTAACTCTTCCTTTCTAATTGCATAATCCTCATTGATTTATTTTATTACCAATTTTGAATCACCTTTTACCTTCAAGTGATTCACCTATGCCGGAAGCGCCAACTCCAAGCCTATGATGAGAGCTTGATATTTTGCTTCATTGTTTATACCACCTCTCGATAATAAGAAGGAATAAAGAAACACTGCCATTTCTGGGGAAACAAGCACAACTCCTAACCCAATTTTTTGAATTTAGTATCTTCAATTCCTTTCCCTGTCGAACTATTGGAGGCACTATCGAAATACATTTCCGATTTTTGAGAGTTATCTTGAATAGAGAAGACTTATTCATTAGGAAGTTCAATATTCAGAGATGTATATTCAACCGATGGGTGTTCAGCAAGGAAATAAGCCAGGGCATGGCCTTTTATTGCCTTTTGAGACACATAAAGGATATCAAACTACTACAAAATAACTGCCCACCTTTCCAGACATCCTATAAGCGTTGGATGACTAACGATAAATTTGAGCAGGTTATTGTGAGATACCAATTTGACCTCATGATGTTGTAGGTAGTGCCGCAATTTTTGAGCTGCAAAGATTAATGCTAGGCAGCACTTTTTAATGCTTGAATATTGAGTTTCTACCTCAAGCATAGTCCGACTAAGATAGTAAAGGCTGTTTTCATTCCCAACATCATTTTTTCCGCATGGAAATAACCTAATGATCGCTTTAATGCTACCACATTGAGAATAAGTGGTATACCTTCACCAGGCGGCATTAATACTGGTGGAATCAAGAAATATTTCATTAGGATATCGAACTCTTCTTAACATTCTTCGATACACTGGTAGGTGACTCCCTTCTTCATTAATCTGGTTACGGGTAAACAATTTCCTGCCAAATTTTCATTGAAACAGCGAATATAGGACAAGTTCCCTTGAAGTACTTTTATTTAATTAAAATTTCTAGGAGGTGACATGCCAAGGATTGATTTTTTATTCTCAGGATCAAATTCGATACCACGATGGCATTCAACAAAGCCGAGAAATTTTCCTCAGGTTACCCCGATAGCACATTTCAAGGCGTTCAACTTCAAATTGTGTTGTCGATGTTTGATGAATATGATTTCCAGATCAGCAAAGTGATCATAATGATGTCTGGATTTAACCACCAAATCATCCACATAATATTAAACAAATTTCCCTAAAAAGGGTTTGAAGATATGTTGCATGGCACGTTGATATGTTTCAGCTGCATTCTTTAGACCAAAGGGCATACCCGATAGCAAAACACACCATTAAAAGATATAAAGGTTGTGGACTCTTCATCTTCTGCGACCATTCATATTTGATTATACCCAGAGTAACCATCCATGAAAGAAAGAGCTTCGTATCCATCTGTTCCCTCAATTAAGAGTTCTATAATCGGAACTGGAAAATCATCCTTCGGGCAATGCCAATTAAGATATCTGATGTCAATAAAAACTCTAATTTTTCCATTATTATTTTTCATAGGGATAATATTAGCCATCCATTTGGGAAATTGAACTTCTTTGAAGAAGTTATCCTTGATAAGCTTATCAACTTCAGCTTCATTTTTGGAGGCATAAGTTGGGTGTGTTCTTCTTTTTGATAGCTTAAATCCTCGATGTTCTTCTGGAAAGCCCAAATGATGAGTAGAAACATCGGGATCAAGACAGAGCATTTATGTATAATTCCTAGAAAATACATATCATTTTTATTTAGAAATGATGCACACATTTATTGCTCTTCAGGAGTCATGGATACACTAATTAAAGTGGGGTGTGGATCTTCTTTTCTACCTAGATTTATTTTTCCGAGTTCATCCATAGTGGTAGAGATACCCTCTTGAAATGCTAGAGGAGCATCCCTAACATCTTCCTCTTCTTCTTCAATATGTGTTACTTCTTCTATTTCTACTTTCATAGGTTATGATGAAGCAGAACATTCACAGTTAGAGGAGAGGTTATAATTTGAACATCTCAAAGAAGAGGCCACCATTTCAATCCATATTAATGATGATGAGCTTTCCTTCGGTGGAAAAGAAGGGATGATGGATTGAGAATCGAAATCACTATTTTCCTCTGGAATTGCTATAACTAATTCTGGCCTGGTTGATGATGTATAGAATTTCTGGATTTCAGCAGATGAAATGAAGACATCTCCATCTAAGATTTCATCATTGCATGGTGAATCAAAAATTTCTCCCATGCTGTCTGGCTTGATTGCTGTAATTGAAATTATGGAAGTTTCCATAAGAGTGTTTGTATTTAGGTTTATCCTGTCAATTTGACTGATAGGAAACACATAATTTGTACTCACATGTATGAATGGGTTTATTGGAATCATTCCCAAACCATTTGGAGAATTAATTTTGGTGACCTTCTTTGCCTTGGATTTTTCCGTTCCTTCCATATGATAGAATTCTACCTCAATGTATTGGGATTCACATGTTTTGAATGGGGCCTTATCACCATATAATGTCCCAAGTTGACCATTGAAAAAATATTTGAGACATTGATAGTATAATGAAGGTACGACCTCATGTTGATGTAGCCAAGGTCTTCCAAGAAAAATGTTGAAGGCTGTATCCTGATGAACAACCATGAAATCTGAATTAGATACAAGGTCTCCAAACTAAATTCTAAGTGTAATATCTCCTATAGGTTCTTGTTCATTCTTATTATATCCTTGCTACATCAATGTAGAAGGAGATAAATCAGATTTGGTGAGGCCCAATCGACGAAGGGTATGAATTGGAATGAGATTGACTCCAGAGTCATTATCAATGAATGCTCGTTGGATGTTTATATCATTGACCTTACCATACAGATACAATAGTCTGATATGTCCATGTACAATATCATCTTCATCTTCATCTGTAAAAGATATCACTACGTGGAATTCAGCAGGATCATTCTCTCTATGGTAGACCCCAGCAGCAACAATTTTACTTTCAAATTCTTGAGGACTTGACATAGCCTCAATAAGTGCCTCCCGAAGATCTTTTGATATATTCAAGGCATCTGGAATTGATAACTTGGCTGGTACATGGGACAAAAGGTTCAAGACATCATACTTTTGGTCCAAAGGTATGCGTTTCCTATAAAGAAAATGTGGTTTTGCAGATGCCTTAGAAGTTGATTCTTTCGCATTAGATGCATCCCATATCGGGGAAGGAATTAGAAACACTCCTGGATTTAGTAGTTTAGAACGAATAGGTATATCTATTTTCTTAGAGGAATAAGGGGCACCCTCTAATTGGTCTTCCAAAATAACTGTCTTATGACGGAATCTACCATGTGTGGAAGAACTTTCTTGTTCCTGTTGAGCCCGCTAAAGGTCTTTGCCACGAGTTTTGACCGAATATACAATTCTAGTAGGGGTAGGATTGATATAGTGGCTTCTAGAATATCCACGTCTTCCCCTATATGCTAGACCTCTGTCCCTTCCCTTAATTCTTTAGTTATATATAGGGAACTTAGGCTCATCATTATCAAAACTATCAGTGGCATAAGGATCCGTTAAACGAATCATATTAATAGAACCAAAGATCAATTCTTCATCAGATAAAGATTCTACCTAATGAACCAATTCAGGATGTGCCGTTTTGCAGGGCGGTGACCGTTCTTTTGAAGCAGACGACATAAAATATGCCAGAGTCAAAGACAACTTAGGTTTTGACATGAGCTCAACTTCTTCTGACTGCATTTCTTTTTTCAAATTATGCCGCTTATTCGAGTATTTTCCTTCTAATGATGGGGGTTTTTCTATGGAATTCATAGTAGAAGACACAATTGGTTGATTCAATTGTGTTTTGTAAAATGGCATGAGTTCGGTTGATCATTTTCCTAACCATCCAATCATCATATTTCTGCGCATTTTAACTTTTGACTTCATGCCACTTGCCTTCTTCCTCTAGATCAGAAGTAGTAACACAAGCTAATTGGGATAAAGAACCTTTCAGTTTTACTTGTCCAGAGTCCACCATCTTTTTTAGGTTGTATATGAAGACAAAACAATCCTGAATGGGATTCCCCAACATATGATGAAATGGGAAATAGTTGGGAAGGTTTCATCTCCTTTCTTCTTTGGCATTTTGGGCCTTGGAAACTGAACCATATTGTTTTCTAGAGCTGAGATGAAGTAACCCGGAAATTGATCATTCCGGAAAGAATAAACATTCTTCATTAAATCCTAAAACGGTTTCCACCTTTGATCTTTTTGATCATCTTGATGAGGCATCCGTTGTTGTTGACACTCAAGAGGTGGAGCCCTATGATATGATGAAGGTTTTGAAGTGGAAGCAGGTACATGTGCTTGTCTAAGTGTAACTGTAGGAGTTTATTCTTTCCCTATTCTTATTCCTAGAACTAATGGAATTACATGAGTTTTAGCCTTAGTATTTGTAAGAGAATATTATATCTAATGAGCGATTGATGTTAGGTCTCGAAACCCTCCTGTGTATTTCACATGGATCAATGGTGTGGGTAATTCATCACGCGGATTTTCTATACAGATTGGAAACAATTCATCTTGAGGGAGTGCTAAACATAAGGAATATGTTAATCCCTTCCAACAACCAATGAAATCCAAAACTCTTTCGTTCTCCCTTTTCTTACAATTGATAAGATAAAAAACTATCATCTTTGGCTACGTTGAGCTAAATTGAAGAAGAAATATTTGATAGAGATCTTCCCACCTGGTAATTGACCGAGATTGCAAACTTGTATACCAGACAAAGGCAGGTCCTTGTAATGAATACACAAAAAACATGAGCTTAACTGCTTCTTATTTTTTTAGGAGTTCCCATCATAGGATCAAAATGATAAACTAAATGTGTCATGTGTTGTTCTGGATCTCCCGAACCATTGAAAATTGGGAATATGGTATTCACAAAATTTGATGGTGGAGGGATTGAATCCACCCATTCAGGGTAAACACTCTTTTCTGGTTGAACATGTGCATGTTTTCCTTCCATATCTTCCAACCGAGCTGTTAATGACTCAAGGGTATTCATTAAATTTGGATAAACATCTCGTTTATCTTGGACCTGAGTAGGTGAAATAACTGCAGTTTGGATGGGTGTGGTGACTGGTACTGCCACTGATGGTAGTATTATCGGTTTCTACCACTTATGAACCATAGTATTGAACCTGTGAGGGTGTAATTGTAAAGGGGGTTATTCTTGATCCATCCCAGTAGCTGCAACAAATTCCCTTGATTGATTAACACCATCATGCTTAGGAGGAAGACTACCTTGAAGTAGTTATGCATTTAACCTCCTTAACACTTTTATTTATTCTTCTTTCTGTGTGAAAATTTCCTCTAATGAGAGTTATTGGCCTTCTCCATAGGTAGGGTGGAATGTAACCTGACTTTTACCCTTTTCCTTGGCATGTATCTTTCTAGATTATGGAAGGGCATTACCCAAAGGAATATCTTGCCCCTAGGCAACCCTCTATCTTCTGGTATGCACACCTCCTTCATTTGTTTCTATGTGTACAGCTTCTTGAACAGTAACTTCTCCATTTGATTCCCCTAAGTGAGACTCATGTTCTGGGGGATCAGTGACAACAACATTGATGAAATTTTTTGATGCATAATGAATTGCAGCATTTTTGTCTGCATTTATGTGATACTATCTTCTTTCAAGTCTATTACGAGACTTTGGATTTTGTTTGGCTGATCCCTCAGGAACTTCTTTATGAACAATAATTTTGAGGGAATTTCCTGATAATTATGCTCTGCGTTCATCTTGTGACTTCTTCCCTAATCGAGAGAAGACTGACTTTGGCAGAGGAAGAGATTGAGAATTTGAAAAAGTCCCTAGTATGGTGGACCGAGGCTGTTCTGATTTTTCCTTATCAACTCCTTGAATCTTGTATGTTGATCCGGAGGGTTGTATTAAAGTATCCCCCAGTTTGTGAAGATGAGATGGATCTTGAGATGATACATAAAAAAATTTAAAAGCCCTCCGGATTTTGCCAACTTTAGTCCAGAAATTGGCCAGATGCATCATCTGAAATTCACTCAAATCACCTAGCTCAGATGAGAGTAGGATTATTTCTGACACCTCTATCACCTTATGATGTGCATGATCTAAATGAGAAGACTGTTCGATATTCTCATTTTCTTGATGTATGATTAATTCAACAACTCGTTCTTTATATTCCTGACTTTGGGAAGAACTAGTTGAGGCCTATTCTTGAGCAAGCCTTTGATTACGCACAAAAGCAGGTAGATGTGGCCAGCCAGGGGCAATAACATTACATGAGACCACATTTCGTGGGCTTTGTTGAATGGAGAGCGTAGTGAAATGCAATGCTCCATGAACACCCCATCCCCAGATATGAACACCAGATGGGGCATTGGAAATTAACTGGTGAAACCTTTTTAATGTGCCAAGGCATGAATGCTCAAGGGTTCTCTACTGCTTTTCAACGTTTGGATGTCAGGAAACTGAGAGATATTCCAAGTCAATTTCATGTTGCAACCATTCTATTATATTTACATGATTTTTATATTGATCATAAGATAATTTTTTCTCTTTTAAGTCATAAAGAGTTTTCCATATGTTGAGACAAATATCATGAATACAATCTTCTATCAACGTTTCTGGAATATCATACCGAGATTCAACCAAATTCAAAAACATGACTGGTATTTCACCTTTCACCAGTTGTTTCCTCACAATCAGTACTTCCTCTTTGTCATTTACTGAATTTTTTTACCTGATTGGACCAAATATGGTGCTTCTTTGTTGCTTCATTAGATTCAACCAGATTGGTAGAGAATTAATTTTTCAAATTAGAAGATAAATGACCCAGGTGTGGTTTGAAGAATGACCTACACCTTGGTCTATCATCTGATTGAGAAAGTATTTCACCTACTAGTGGTAAGGCATCATCCATGACTGGCATCACATTTGAAAGTTCCTCAAGATAAGTGGGCTTTCTCAGTACTGCATTGTCCATTGACGAGTTTTCCAGGCAATGCGAATCACTACTGTGGAGAGGAATTTGATAGCTAAATTATTCTTTATGGGAAGGACCACCATGTTGGGTTACAACAAGGGATAAATCTTCTTTTTCCTTGGTCTTCTGGCCTCGTGGAGGGTTGTTGTAGCTCTCATCCAGAGATAGGCACTCTGTATTGACCAAATTTTCCTGAAGCAAACCTTCATGAGGAATTGTCTGATGAAGACCTTTAGAATTATTGTTGTTACTTCCAGAATCTGTAAACGAGATATTAGAATATTGAGTTGCAACAGAAAATTGTCTGAGGGCTTCAAGAACTCCAGCATTGAGCAAGGCCTTATTGCAGATTTGCTCATGATTTTCAACTGTGCTGGATGGTTCTCTTTCTTGGATGCCTTCTTACTCACTTTAGAAACCACTTGATGATGAATGTGGTTATTATGGGCAGGTGTGTGTGCCTACTCAGAAGAAATGGCCAGTTTAGGCTGACGATCCTCATTTGAATTGGGTGTATGTGCCTGACTCGGTTGTCAATATGAAATGGGGGAGTATGCCCCACGACCCTCCTGGACTAGAATAGAGGTATATATCTGCTCTATAATGACATGTTGATGAGTCACTCCACTGATAGGGATAGATTTATGTTTCTTTCCCTTAGATGCTGCTAAAAGCTATTATAATATACTGACAAGCATCCAATATATAAGCAGGTATTTTCTTCTGCTCTATCACCATTGATAGAATGTGCTTGGTGACTTCAACTACTGGAACAGGAATATACGTCCATTCCAGGTTTGGATTAGGTGTGTGTGCATGCTCCTGTCCTTCTTTTCCTATCAGTGAATTCTAACAGTACTCATGTGTGGGGGAAGAAAGTTGTGTCTGCCTCCTGTTTGTCATTGGATCTTTCCATTTGACATCTCCAAGTGCTACCAAATGAGATTGTTCGTTAGGTTGATGAACTGTAGGTGTATGTGACTACTGATTGTTCTCCACAAAATATGATTGATGAAAATCCTTCAACACTGGTAGACTAGAATGTTGACAGAATTGATTAGTGTAAGCATGTGTATGTGACTATTTATAGGGGGTCACCACATTTGATTATAGAGCGTCTTTGGTTGCAGTCAGATGAGCCTACTAACTTTCTAATGAATTATAAAAATGTTTATGTGCCTGCATATAGTACTCTGCCGGAATTTCCTAGAAGGATTGATGTGTTACTACCAGAGGAGTCTGCTGGGCAGCGATATCAAGACAGACGAGTGTATATGCCCGCTTGTTGTTTGCCATCAAGTTATATTTATGGACTTCTCCGGATGGGGTAGAGGTAAGAACCAGCTCCCTGTTGAATGAATTTCTCTTCTGACGGTTCGTCTTGCATGACCGGGTCTGAGGAACCTGACTCGACCGCCTAGAGGTGATACCATCTTCATGTTGAGGGTGCACTACCACACGAGTCTGGTGGTTATTGTTGGTGGGAGTCCTCAGGAAGGACTTTTGTATTCTTGAACTGAGGCCTTGAGTGACCTCTTCATTTCCCTCCCTGTAATATGGGAGGGACTGGTTGTTGTGTTCTGGGGATAATGACCCGAAAAGGTTGGAAATGGTGGTTGGCACCACCGGCTTCTTAACCACTGGTCGTTGCTGTCCGGACAACCAGGGTGAGTTGTTAACTTTTAGGGCATGTCGAGTGGCATCCAAAGTTAGTACGGTACTGTGTTTATGGTATTCCCTCTCTAATGAATTTGGGACGTAGCGTTGAAGACGCTATGTAGGTGATTTCGTCCTCAGAGTGGACGAGGATCCAGTAGGAGTAGCGGTCGAGGCATTCACAGGTGTAAACTTGTAAGAATCCATTTTGTGTTGCATAGAGATCTTGGAAAATAATGCCTGTTTAACATAGCAGACAAAATCAAGATAGGTTTGGCCAGACTATATATTTTGGATGAGCACATATGTTATTGACTGCTTTGTTGGCCCTCATATTGATTTTAATAGGGGCTTAACAAATAAGTAAAACATCATTTAACTTGGTTAAGGATTCACATCGGGTTCACCATTTTTTGTTTCTTCTGGAAATGGGGATGAACATGTCTATTTAAGGTTCAAACTATCCAATCGATTTCTAACGGGTTTATTCGTAGTAATAGAAACATCCAATGCTTCTATATCCATTTGGACCTACGTTCCAAAGGTAGCTGCTCATTATTTGTGGACTGATGAGGATTAAGAATTTTCATTGTTGGAGAGGATAGGAGGTCAGGATCATAACACCTTTTGGGGGGGGGGATTATTCCTACTCCGAGACTCTCTCATAGATTTAAGTTATGTTCATGAATACTTATTAATTCACCAAGTATGAAAATGATTTTTCCTTTAGATTTAGCAATCAATGATTGATATGTATGGGATTTAGAGAATCTTTTATATGTATTTTACTTTCTTCATTGACGGAGAATCATCCGTATGTATTAGAGATTCACAGTCAATGGTATCCTTCAATACATTATATAGAAATATCTTGTTCAATATGATAACCATACTAGTTTTAAAGCCACTCAGTGTAGAAATTGAAGTTTATTATCGTTCAGAAAGACAAAGATTATTTTAGAGTTCGGATCGTACCCATAGATGGGCTACCTATACATCCTTGTTAAAAAGGAATCATAACCCACGTAGTTTGGATAAGAAGGATATAGTTTAACGTCATATGGGACAGAAAATAATTAATGAAATATGTGCTTGAACCTTACAAAGGCTTCCTACGTACTCTACTTTTAAGGAAGAGATCAAAGTCCACATAGTTCAGGTAAAGAAATATTGGGTTTATGCATGGTTAATGGCCCAAAAAAAGATGTCGTGATTACTTTCACACTCTAAGATCACGTGAGTCATTCTTGGGGTGAGAATCAAGAGGTGCCAGTAAACTTGACTATGCTGCCATGAAATAAGTTGTCATGACAAATGATGTGGGGATTACGTATGTATGACAGCCCAAGTAGATGAAGACCAGGACTTAGAAAAGAATCCCAGAAGTAGGGTCCATAAAGGTATTTTTATTTTATGAAGATATGGAGTTTTAACCTGGGGCTTATACCTGAAAAAGAATCCCAAATTACGAGGGTCTGATGATTGGGTTTTATTCCTGAGAAGGAATCACAAATCAAAAGAAATTAATATTGGGGCTTACTCCTGAGAAGGAGGCCCAGTGTCAAAGGAACTTGTAACATGGGGCTTACTCCTGAGAAGGCGGCCCATCTTAAGGGGATTATGACTGGGGCTTACTCCTAATAAGGAGGCCCAAGTTAAATGAAATTATGACTGGGGCTTACTCAGGAGAAGGAGGACCAGGTTAGAGGAAATTATGACTGGGGCTTACTCCTGAGAAGGAGGACTAGGTTAAAGGAAAATATGACCAGGGATTACTCTTTAGAAGGAGGCCCAGGTTAAAGGGAATTATGTCTGGGGATTACTCCTAAGAAGGAGGCCCAGGTTAATGGAAATTATGACTAGGGCTTACTCATAATAAGGAGGCCCAGGATAATGATAATTATGACTAGGGATTACTCCTGAGAAGGAGGCCCAGGTTAAAGAAAAATATTATTGGGGATTACTCCTGAGAAGAAGGCCCTGGTTAAAGGAAATTATGACTCAGGCTTACTCTTGAGAAATAGGACCAGGTTAAAAGAAATTTGGACTGGGGCTTACTCTTGAGAAGGAGGCCCAAGTAAAAGAAAATTATGACCGGGGATTACTCATGAGAAAGAGGCCCAGTGTTTAAGGAACTTGTAACTTGGTCCTTACTCCTGAGAAGGAGGCCCAAATCAAAAGTCCTTCTCATCTCAAAGGACGAGTTTATATAGAAAACCCCTAACTGTGGTGATATAAATCTTGTAAGTCACAAGGTTTTAGGAGAGGTTCTCAAAGAATTCCGTTCAGATAAGGAAGCCAAAAAGGAACTATGCCATAAATGGATTTGAAGAGGGTTTTGAAGGCTATGTCTTGAATAGGAGAGGTGGATTTGAGGAAATGAGGTGACTAGGAAGGAGGCGCGTAAGTATTGTTCTTGCGTGCAAGTCCTGGTTATGCAAGTAGACTTGTGCGACATGAGTCACCTTGGGCGATGAAGAATCCATAGGGTAATACTTGGGGGACTTTGACCTCATGCCCTTAATATCATCCCTAGAGGCTTCCAGAAGTGTGGAGCGCAAGTTCCCTTGAGAGGGTAAGGCGGCGTGCAATTGTCATAATTTCCATTAAGGGGTGGACACTTAGGAACGCAATTAATGATGAGTTCCAACACTTAGGCCTTATTCTTCCTCTTTAGAGAGTCCACTCTTGGCAAAGAATTACATTAAAAGTGTTCAAAAGACATCAGACAAAGACTTGGGTGACCAAAGTTGGAATTTGAGTTTTGTAAAATTCTTCCTCGAAATGGGGGTCCCACAGGGGCTATTTATAGGCCAGTGGGCACCTTGGGCGAAAAAAGAATAGGGCACGTAAGTGACTTGCGTGACCATAAGTTGCACGCAAGGGACTTGTGCGGCGCGCAGGTAACTTGCGTGACTCCCTTAAAATGGGTTCATGGTCCATGAATTTGTCAATTTTTTATGTTCTTCAAAGGGTGAACCTCATTTTGATTAAGGTATTCCCCTTTTCCATTTGTTGGACTCTATGATGGAAAGGAGCGTCAACAATGAAATATACATTTATCCCCATTAGTTTAAATATTTCCATAGATTAAGAAGGTATTAATATGGGATGTGTACCGAGTATTAAATATATCTTAATTATATCCACTAACTCTATGAATCCATTTTTAATGAAATATTGATTGATTTATATATTTAGGGGGAAAAAGTGGGATACAAGTGATCATGAAGAAATATCAAGGAGTATAGTTTTTTTTGGTTCTATACGTAGAGGAAGATTCCCCTGACAGTATGAATAACTTGGTTTTTAGTATTAATTAAAATATAATCATTCCCTAACATTATCAAAAAATAATTTCCGTTGAATTAATGCATATTAAATTTCTAGATTAAAATTAAGGGACTAGAATTGAAAGATATTCCCATGTAATCTATAATTAATTTATAAGAAGATATAACATTACCTCATCTTATAATTCCTCTTTTTTATGATATCATTAACTAGATCTCATCATTCCATCATTTCAATATAAAATCCAAGTGTAGAATACATCTATCTGTGATACCGATCCACACCCCAAACATTGAATGTCACTATATATGTTTCGAGTACTATCATGGATTATCATGATCACTTGCATTGTTCAGTGTTGATTGTGGAAGTGTTATTCACAAAGGAGGAAGTACACTTAGTGTTCTCATGAAATATTGAGAGAGGAGAAAGAGATAACTTAGATTTTTAGAATGCCTCCCTCTGTCTATTTTTCAAACGAAATGTTATTTATTAAGGGGTTATAATTAGATATTTATTATGAATGGTTTTTGTATAAAAAATCAGAAAAAATACCCTAACCATCATTAATATTATTTGGTGACCCAATATCCATTAATAATAATAATATTAATATTAATCACTTAACATGTGAAAAAAATTAATAATATTAAAAAAATCATTTATATAATTTATAATCATAATATTAATATTTTTACTCTTTCTGTAGTCAATATTTACCGATCCTCAAATATTAATTTCATAATAAATAAATATTACTGAATTATTCTCTGATAAACATAATAAATATTATATTTTTCAAACCGGAAAACAAATATTTATTATTATTATTATTATTATTATCAGTCTCACTGAATCTATCAAATAATATATGATTAAATTACTACGGTCAACCAAACTGAATACATATGAATTATTATAACTTGTTAAATTAATTACATGAATTTAAATGAGATTGTATACTCATTAATTGTGTTATACACTAGGAATATTTCTTCGTGGAATTAGGCATAATAGCCTAAAGTCCATGTATAACATCTAGGAACACACCAAGTCTCCCATAGAGAAATATGTTAATCTCCTAATGAAATCCAACTTTGTACGAATTCATATTTTGTAATATAATCCATTTATAATGAAAAATCATATTAATAAGGTTCTATGTCGATGTCATTAACCTATATACTCAATGTCTCTTTTGTTGGCATTCTGAAAATTAACTCACTAACCAAAAACCCTAGCCATGGATTTATGAACGTAGTTCCATTCCCATAAACATTCCTGACACATCTTCTTTTATCAAGTTAGAGGAGGGATAAATCCATTCCACATTATCCATTATTTTAATACCACTCATGACACACCCAATACATCCCACCATTATACAAGCACATATCATCAATGTTTTCTTCAATAAATAAAATTGTGTGAGAGATGATATATTTTAATTATAATATTAAGTAATAATAATTAATACACATGTTAACATTTAAGAGCATCCAATGACATGTGGAAATGTTGATTTCTAACTTATAGTTCTATTCTCATAACCTCATATTTTGGTGATTACTATAGGTGAACACTGTGAGAAGGTTTCTCGATGTCATATGAGCTTCCTAGCTCTAATATCACATATTATCTATGTCCTACCAGAGAAGATAATATGGACATAATACATTTATTTATGAATGATTTCATGGAACCTGTAGGTTATCTTTATTTTAGGGAACTAATATGCCCTATCATTGTACCATATATTCATAAGAAATTATCACATATAAAATTCTTGAAATAGAACAATCATGACATGATATGAAATCCTCACAGATAATGAATATACATGTAATAATGTAACAAAATATTTTGTTCTAGGGATAAAATTTAAACATACTCCCATATCCACAAGAGAGAACAAACAACAACCCTTTATCCACTATATATCATATGATACGCATTCCACTACTAAGATATATTATTTTTCAAGGGTTCCACCACATTCTCCTCCATATATACTCCTCTCACTATAATTTCTCTATGTTTAGTAAAATACCTCAAGATATGAAACATCTAGAGAATGTGTTTTGTCCTTTGGTGTGACTTATACACTTTAGAGAAATCCACAACCATACTGTTATCATAGTAAACTATGATATGGTCTTTAAATCTAGGAACCAAGACAATATCATGGAAAAACTTGTAAAGTCATACAACTTCTGTAGCTGCATTGAAAGACACAATACACTCAAACTCCATTGTAGAAAAGGAAATAACCATCTACTTTGAACTACTAAAGCTCATATATCCTCAATTTATAAAGAATACATGTCTTGATTGATACTTAATATAATTATAATATAATTTATTTCTAGCATCTTTATAACCCCTAATAAATAACACTTCATATTCTCTACGCACTAGTAATATATCATTATTTCCCATTAGACATTTAAGGATAGTTTTAAAAATAGTCGAATTTTGGTCACCTAGACCATGATATCTTTCCATAATAATAAATTTATATAAAACATAAATAATCATAAAGAACGTGGCATACAAGATGGTTCCTATCACACAAGTGTATGGGATCTTACTCATTTTTCTCTCTTTCTTCTTGTGTCATAGGACTCATTATATTTTAAAGACAAATACCATATGAAATTGGATCCAATACGCAATCAATTTGTTTTATACCAAACCTATTTAGTATATAGTTACATTATATACTTTGACGTAATCCATGATGCCTCTTTGATCCACTAGGGAATACCATTCTTCCTAGAATATAGGCTCCATCACCTAATTCATTCATATAGAAGCACTAGTTTAACCATTACTTAACCTCTAATAAGGATGGAATATTAGTTCTAATTAAGTATATTTCTTAAGTAAACACTTATATAAAGACAAATATACCCCCAATAAACAACATGTAAATAGTTGGATCACATTAATTCTTAATGAAACCAAATTCCATTATCGATTTATCAAATCAAATGTTCTATGACCTTAATGATATATTTAATCCATAAATGGATCTATATAACTTTAATTCAATGTTTTAATTTTCTTGAGTTACAAAACTATATAGTTGTCCCATATACATATCCTATTAAAGGCTCCTATTAGGGAATAATATTTGGGAATCTATTCTTAAAATCTCATAATCATTGTATGTTTCTATGGAAAAAAATGTTTGATATATTTAAACATGGATACGATAGAAAAACTTTCCTCTTATTTAATTCCATGATGTTATGTAAATATTATATCCACTAGAAATACTTTATTTGTATTTATATTAACATATATGTATAGGTTTTTACTGAATATCAATTTACACACAAGAAAATTTACATAAATAGGCGGATAAATCATAACACAAACATTGTTATGATATATAGAATCCATCTTTAATTCAGGTCTTATCTACATGTCTTAGCTTCTCATATTTCTACTTCCTTGTTGTAGGGTAAATGAATAATATTATCAGCCAATAATGATTCAATATCATCAGTGATGAGAAAACCATATCTCTTAATTGACCATACATCTGTTGTGATCTTATGATTCACTTATGTTTTAGGATCAAATTCTTCCATCAAGACCTATAGAATAATTTCAAATACAAACTATTGTGTTTCTTAATAATAAAATTCATATAATTCAATCTTCCCACAACATCCATCATTTATGATTTTCTCACTATTATACAAAAAATTCCATCTTATAATGGTAACATTCTTTTATGAAGGGTTTTATATATATCACCCTCTTGTTTCAATAGGATACCCTATAAAGATATACTTCATGTGTCAGGGTGTTAGTTTATTTCATAACCTATCCTTAAAAAATTATTTTTACCTCCATGAACGTGCATGTGAAAAAATGGATTTCTTTACACTATATAACATTATATGGAAACTTTTTTTCTCTCTAGTTGGTACTCAGTCTAGTATGTAAGATGCAGTCTGTACAGAATATACCCAAATGGATAGTGGAAGAATTGTGTGACTTATCATTAACCCTACCATGCCCAATAAGGTATGATTCCTCCTTTCACCAACACTATTCCACTATGGTGTATATGGTGGAATTATTTAATATAAACTCTTATACTGTAATAAAAATGCGATAATTTCTAGGTTAAGATATTCAGCACCTCGATCCAATTGATGTTTATTTATCTACACACAAAGTTGGTTATAAATTCCATTTTTCTACTCTTTGGATTTATAAAAGGATTTTGACTTATACCTCATCAAATATATATAACCATTACTGCTCAATTAATTGATAAAAGTAATAATATAGGAAAATCAACCTCTAGCCTTAACATGAAAAGGTCATCACACATTAATGTGCTCTATATCTTGAATCTATGTGGCTCTTTCACCTAGACCTATAAAGGTTGGTATGGAAATATTTCATTATAAACAAGAATGACGTCATTCATGTGGTTCATGTTTAAAAGTTTAAGTATCCATATTGATAGGTATTTTTTAAATGCTACTCATTTACATGGCCGAGAAGGTTATTCCATAACAAGTAATTATATGAGTAATGTGTGTTTGTTTTTTTTTCAATTTACAATATTTGGTTTTCTAAATTTAATTCACAAAGACCATTATTCAAATGTACCATACCATAACATATGTTATCTTTATAAATATATGATCTGTTATTTCCAAAGATGAAAATAAATCCATCCTTGTCGAAACAATAAATGGAAATAATATTATTTATATTACTATGCACATAAATAAAATTATTCAAAACAAAAATCAATCCATTTGAAAATGTGATATAATAGTCTATAATGTATAAAGTGGACATCCATGATCTATTAAAATAATATAGATCCACTTAATCTCTAGTAATATTCATAAATATACATCGTTCTTTTATTTGGATAAATATATGAGCACCAAAGGAAATATCTAATATAATATATATATATATATATATAGAAATATTAAACTCAATAAAAAACATTAAAAATCCCCTTACTTATATGAATGGATTCAATTTCTCTTCTAGTGTCCCATGATGCCACACGAAAAACATACCACATCATTTTCCTTTCTCTCCCTTTAGATCTTCATTATCATATAAGGATAGTGCTATGAAGCCTTAGACTTGGATCTAGTATTTGGGCCCATATAATTGTTATTACACAACTTATTCACCATAAGGATAGTGGGTTTTCCATGACCCATATCTTTATCAATAAAGAGAATAACTATAAGATATACAAAAAGTTTCCTCTCACTATGGATCATATTATAAATCACAACAAAGATGGAGATGTTTTTTCGGTAGTGGGGATAGAATGAAGTATTTTTTCACCTCATCAGTGATAATGAAAACCAAGATATCTAGAATAACAATATATCCAATCATCATGACTACATGTTCCCCAATGGGTGAATAATCTCCAATAATTCATATGAATAGTACATTAGAGACCCCAAATCTCTCTGTTCTTGAATTTCCATGAATGTGATTCTTAAGCTGAGGAACTTTTCTATACAAATCCATATCTTTATATTTATTTCTAATATCATTAAGAAAGGGAGGATATAATGAAACATTGGAAATCTATAGCATCATCCACATTATTCGAGTAGAGAGATACTTCTTCCTCATTATCTTAAATGGAAATTCACTTTTCAAGTGGGTCATCTAGTATGTAAAATTTCTATTCATGGAATAGTATAACATATAAGTTCCTATACCATTGTTAGCAATTCAGGTTGGTGAGAAGGTTATCCATTTCAATTATATATCATTATTATATTTTGTATCCCATTTTATCATTTCTATAAAATAAGAGTAGATTATTAGAATTTTTTTATTACCAAATTATATTATCAATTTTTAAAATTAATTAAATTTCATTTATCTCCCTCTAGTTTTTGGAATCCAATTTCCCACACCATTGGTTTCTAAATATATGTTTACTTATATATACTATTGTAAATGATATATTTTTCCCTTCTCAGATCTCATATATGGGAAAAATAATATATTTAATGGATTCTAGGTAGTCATAAAATGAAAACTACAATAACTCACAATTTCTAGATCTATTGAGTTGATTTAACAATCTTGAAATCCCAGTTAAATATTTCCTCAACTTCTTCCACTCAGTTAAACAAATTATATCTGGTTATGTCATCCTTTATGGGAACTAAGTAAATTCAACCCCAAAAATAATGTCAAATGTCCCATAATAATTGAAAGAACCCCATATTGTGTTGGTCAATAAGATTTATATATGATATTAATTATAGAATAAGTTTCGAAAGGATAATCTAAATTAGTATTTTATTTTGAGGTATTTTTTTCCTTATATGAAAATCCCATTTTATCTTTTCAGATTTCTTTTCAGTATTAAGTTTATTTTAATCAAGCGATTATCCATGTCTGATAAAACATTTACATGTAACTTGATTAATGTTTTTTCAGTATCCCATGGTTTTTAAACTGTTTAATAGGTGATCAAACAACATAAAAAAACTTAAACAATTAATCATGCAAATGATATAGATAAAAACATAAGCGGAATGATCATATTATTATCTAATGGTATGTATATAGAGTGGATGATAATCTAACCCCAGACCATACAAGAAAACATCTTGAACCATGGATTGGATTTTTTTGCAACATTTCATCATGGCTCATAGTATCACCTTGACTGATGAACCTAAACTCCTCGGCTTAGACGTCCTCCTATCAATTAAATGCTTTATCCTTGAATAGTAATTTAACTCACACATAGGTGATAGGATATAATTTATTAGATAAATGTGTTTTACATTAATGAATTTTCATGCAAGAATGATGTCAAAAAATTGAGAGGAGGGGATGACTACTAGGAAACCATTATAATTTAATCATAAATTTTTAATGTAAACCTATTACAAACAAAGGGATAGCCTAATCTCATGATCATACACACAACATTCAATTATCATGATTTTTCAATATTGTTATTAATTACTTCAATTCATTCGTTAAAAAACATAACATACCATAGAATATTTTAATTAATTCCATTTTCTTAATTCAATCCAATAAAAATTAACTCACCATCATAAATTTTTTTAATTAATATTAATTTCCATATAAATTAATGAATTAAAAATGTTTAACTGGAGGAAACTTCATGTTCTTACAAATAATTTTATTAATGAATAAATTTAACATATAATTATCAATCCCATGGAATAATGTGTACATACTCAAATACATGGCACGTGGAACCCATATGAAAATGTTTGATTGTGTATTTAATTTTTATCCATGAAAAATAGACACACTATATGTAGAAGAAAACATAATGTGTACTATAGTAAATGATGTGTGCTACCTTCTGCCTCTCTCCATAGAACTCACATAGTTTCTGGTTTTGTTTCCTTCCATTTATGTGCTCAATGTACAAGAAATTTACTATAAATACATGACATGTTTCCTTGTATTTTAACATATCAACCATCATAGTTTTTTAAATATAATACATGTAACACTAGGACACCCCATGCTCATTTCCATCAGAAAATAGGGTATACTTATTATGTACAGTAGTTACATAGTTTGTAGTTCCTCATGATGTGTTCCAGTCTTTCTAGTTCTACATTTAAATCAGTTTATGTTAGATATTAGAACTAATTACCTTATATCTATCCATATTTTTAGAGATATCCAGATGTGGAAACACTGACATGGTGTTTATGTAGTAATTACACACCACATACTCTGGTTTTGTCTTGGTAGAGCCTTTGTCACCAAAATATGGTAGAAATTAAATGATTCTTAATTTTTAATTACTAATTGATTACTTTTTATGTTATCAAAAATGAAGAAAGTGAAGAGATGATGATGATTAGATATTAAAATGAACTGATACATGTAAAATAAAGCAAAAACATTTGCATCCAATCGAAATAAAATAAATAATTATAAATTAAATATGAAACCACTTAGAAATCAATTAAATGTTTCAGAAATTATAGAAGAATCAATTTATGGTATGTAAAACTCATATTATAGTCTTAATTTATATGTAATAATTTATTGACAAGATCAAAATGTTATTTTCAATGAAAAACATAAATTACATGACAAAATTAAAACATCAGATCTTGAATAGGTGGTTCTTCACATGTAATTTATAATTAGATTTTAAGTACATATTAGATTCCATGACCTTGTAATTATATTTTTTTAGAGTGATGGGGTTTACTACATCTAAATGTAGAATAATTATATTGTAGGATCAAATTTTTCAATCCATATACTAGTGATTCACAAATGCACCATAATCTATGAATGTCACTGCAGAGTCATTCGATTCTAGAAACACTAATACAGATTACTTGTGTTATTCGTGGTTGATAACAACAGTATTTTTCTGGAAGGAGTAAAATGTATTGATGTTCCCTCCAAATAATAATATATGAGTTAGTGTGAGTTAAATATAGGTCTCGAGAAAGTATCTCTAAATCCATTAATCACACAAAATTTTATTTAGAAAATATTTTTAATTAGATATTTATTATGGTATATTTAGGGATGGAAAATTACATAATAACCCCTAACCTTATTTAATATTTTTAGTTGGCACTATTTACATTAATAATAGCAGTATAATATTTACTCTCTCAACATACACAATGAATTAAAAATATAAATAAATATCATTTATACCATTTCTAATTGGACCATAAATCTCAGTCCTCATTCCCTCATCAACATTTACCAATCCTCAAATAATGAATATTTAATAAATAAATATCACTTAATTATAATATGATTAATATAACAAATACTATATTTTCCAAATATGATAGAAGATATTTATTATTATTATATGAATCATTGTATTGAATAAACTATGATTAAACTATATAAATCAACCACACTAAATTAATATCATTTATAAATACTTATAAAATTTATTACTTTAATTTAATTGATTTCGTAGATACACCAAGTGTGTGAACCTATAGGAAACATTCTTAGTGCAATTATGAATCACCACCTTAAGTCTAAGGTTACCATTTAAAAACATGAAAATTATACCATAGATAAAGTAGTTAATGTCTCAATGAAATCCATCCTCTTATAAATTCATACTAAGTAATATAATCCCATTATCATGATATCTCAAATCATGTAGGTTCCATATAGGTTCCATAAAACTATATGCTCTACTTCACTTTTAAACTTTCTAGAAATGAACTCACCCAACCAATAATAGGGTCATGGATTTATATATGTGGTAACATAATCATAAAAGGGCATAAGTTATCAACTTATGTCAAGTGACAGAAGGGATAAATCATTTCTCTCATTATTAATTCATGCAATATCACTCATGTCACACCCAACATATCCTATCTCTCTACAATAATTTGTTATCATGATTTTCATTAATAAATAAATTTGTGTGAGCTATGATATATATTAATTATAATTTTAAATTCATTGGATCAATACACATTTTAGTATTTAAGATCATCCAAAGAAATATTAAGTTATCAATTTTTTATTAATGGGTCTATTCTTATAATCTCATATCTTAGATATTTCAATAGGTGAGCAACATGAGATAGTTTATCAAGGTATTATGAGACACCTACCTCTGATAGTCTCTATTTTCTATGTCCCATCAAACAAAATCATCAATAAACTAAACATTTATTAAATAATGATATCACATAACCACTAGGTTCTTATCAGAAAAGGTAATTGTTATGACCTTTCAGTGCATCATATATTCTTAATACATTATCATATAATTTAGTGAAGAAATGGAAAAATTATTCTATGATAAAAAACATCATTAAAAATCAATTAATATGTAATAATCTCACAATTAATTTGTTTATATAAAAACAAATCCAACACAATATACACTATAATAATCCTAAACAGGATCATGTCTAGACTCTCTCATATTTATCATAATTCCTAGTCACTGATCATCACAAACTTCTCTCTCTTGGTATATGTAATAGATACCCATATTTGATAACAACCAATGTGATCCCATAATATGGTCATCTGGTCTATTCAAAGAAAAACATCAATGATCATCATCTTTAAAATAATGATGTTTCATTTATAATTGTTACAAACAATAACTATAAAACACTAGGGGAATCACTAAATATAGATCAGTTTCATTCCCAATGATGTGTATAAGGAAGTAAAATCAAAATTAATCTTCAGTGGTATATCAAATCTAGAAATAAAATGTTTAGATATAAAGGAATGAAAAGTGTTAGTGTCAAAAAAGGTAATCAAAAAAGATGATGTGATCTTGACTATACCTGAAATAGTAGATGGGACCTCGCCACCATATTCAAGAGTCTGATCTACATAATTTACTCAACCTACCATAGATACATACCCATCTTTTAAATATATTACATTCCTATTTCAGCATCATTTTGGGGGACTAAAACTATTGTTGAGGACCCAAAACTATCTCCTTGATTGATGTCTACATCTGACTCAAACCCCCATCAGACCTCATTCATGATGACTTTGATCAAAAACTCTACAGATTCCCCTTTTGATAGCAACAATGAAATTTGATCTGAGGTTTGGATAGAAGATAATATAATTTCCCCAAGGTAAATGGTTTAATCACTTATGATCTCCTTCACCAATAGAATTTTTGGAAGAGTCTATTTTTAACTCTAATTGTTTTCTACTACATTGACACTAATAATCTAAATTCATCTTCATATCAGTGGAATTATTACTAGGAAGTCCAGTAAATGATAAAACAAAACATTCAAATCTTACTCATCTAAGCCCTTATTAATCATATTGTACTTTCCAAGAACCTACAAATATGTTGTCAGGTCAAAAAGTTTTACTTGGAGTCCCAACATTGGTCGAAATCCAATATCGATATTTATGGTTTTTTGTGATCCATCCCAGATAATATATGAATGAATTTTAGTAACTCTATGAAATATCCAAACTAAAAAAAATCAATCATCATTCCCTAAGGAATCATCAGAAAATATTTTTCTCAGTAAAACTCTGTCAAACTAGTGAATAACTCTCTAAATAAGAGGTCTTTAAATGTCACCCTATTGAGACCTTCAATTATATGAGAATGAATCATAGCATCCTAACAATATCGAGTAGCGACTTTAATAATAATATTAATTATCTTAACATTTCAATCCTCAGGGGTTACTACTAGGTCTAATATCCTATTGATGATCCATTTCCTTTCATATAAAACCAAAGGGACTCTATTTCCTTAGTGATATTTAGGATGTTGGTGCTGTATGTCTCGAACATAGTTGAATATAGTCTTGGAAGCTTCCTCTCCAAGGATATGCACTAAGAAGAAGAATCTTTAATGAAGTGTACCTTCTATATAAACCACTAGAGAATGTGTGGGAAAATTCTCCTTCATAAATTGAGATATAATTGGTACTCCCTCCCCAATGGGAAGGTTCTATACTACTCCACCTAGTGTTTTGTCATGCTTATTTGAGGTGACATTTTCTGAAACATGAAGGATACATTAGAACATCTAAAACATTAGTTTAAGATAGATCCTAAATATCCTATTTGATAACAAAATGTTATCCTATGATTCTAAAAACTACCTAACATATAACCTTCCTAATACTAATGAATTTCTCTATCTATAACTATTATTGAAATTCACACATATATAAATATTTAATAATATGCTCGTTTTTAGATAATCAATTCCAGCATTGATATATCATAAGAAATTAAAAAATATATATCACTCAATCATAAAATATAGGTCTATCATAAACCGATAACAAACATACATGAAATTAAATTAAAGAACTATTATGAATGAAAATAGGTATATATTTGGAATGTGATCATATGTTCTTAGTCATGATGCATGAACAAAACCTAATCTAATAAAATAGTAGAAAAAATATTGACATTGGTATATCAGAGGTTTTTTATACATGATTTGTCTAATAACATTGAATCACCCCTATTAGAATCTCACATAGACTATCTCCTTTATACCATATATTAGGTTGGTCAAACAAAAATTGAAAACTGATCCCTGATACATTTTTTTCTCTCCCCAACCCAAACAACCAGGTTTGAGCCAGAGTGCCAAAGGGATTCATCTGCACCTCCATATATGCATGAGGCTAATGACTAGGGTTTATGATAAGAATTATATTAGTGGGAAGATTATTCCATTTGTATTTACTCATTTCAGCAATAATATAATTAAATATAACAACTCAAAAAAATTAAGGTAGAAGAGAAGACTCCATCAAGAAATAAAAGATGTTACACATAACATTAAAATAAATATAGAAAAATATATTGGTCTCCCAATGTGTAAATCGACCATAGAGTAATTTTAGAATTGGTAAATAAATAAATCCCTATTGTAATCAACTATAGTCTCTCTTGACATCACTAAAAACACTACAATCGATTGCTCATTTGACAAACATAGATAACTTTCCCTTTCATGGATCTATATACATGAATTATGCATTCTGTAATGACCCATCTAATGATATAATAAATCATTTTAATTTTTATTAATATTAATTAAATACTTATATTCATTATAAAAATATTATGTAATTATTTAAAATAAAAAAATCTATAATTAATCACTATAGTTATAAGAATTTATTTAAAGGTTTACTTATAAATTTAATAATTTTATATTTAAAAAATTATAATTTTTTAAATAATAATATCCAAATTAACATATGGTAAATTTTTTTGATTTTTATAAAAATATAAATTTTTTATAGATAGGGAAAAAAATTATTTTTTTTAAAAACGTCATTTATTTTAAAAAAATTATGCAATTTAAAAGTCATGTAATGTATGGAATATGATTTAAAAAAAATAATTATTCTATTTTTATATTTAATCCATTTAATTAATTTTTAATATACTATATATTGGATTCGATTATATGTTTTTTGGGATTAAAAAACATGTATTTTATAAAAACTATTTTAAAGTAAAAAATTTCTCTTTATATTAATTAATTAAAAAAACCCATAATTAGAAATTTATTAAGTTAAATTTATAGATTATTTATTAATAAATATTAATTTAAATTTTTATAACTATTATTATTGGTCCTTAATTTAATATAAAATCATCGTTTTCTTGAAAAATACACTTCTTGTAAACTCACTTTTTCATCACGTGTGAAGGTTTTATTATAAATTAAATGATTCCAATTATATGAATTTATGTTTTTAAATGAATAATATATTTTTAATCCTAATTATGTATATTATATTATAATTTCACCATTATTTTTTACTATAATGAATGGTGAACAATAAATAATTACTATTGTTGAGGTAAAAATTGATTTAACAGGGGCGAAGTTAAATATATAAGGGTTAAAATAATATAAAAACATGTCCAAAATATATTTTATGGATATATTTAAACTTTATAAAGTCTAATTCTTGATAATGTTGAATTTTTTATCCTTTTTTATATGTGAATAATGTGGGTACTCCTTTTTCTATTAAAAAATTACCAATGTACCACTCACCTAACTTATAGAAGGCCACCCCATATTAACTCTTATTCATAACTTCATATAACATTATATTAGATAATACCAAGATATATACATTACTAACTTTCCTATACACATTATATAATCATTTTCTATCATATATCCATCGTAATAATGATTTGGGTGTTTATAAAAGTAGGTTTTCCAAAGATATGTATCATGCTTAACCAACTTTTTTTATCTTTTTTCATCTTATACTACCTTAAAATTTCCTTAAATTATGATTATCTAATAAAAAAATATATAACAAATAATTATATGTATAAAGATAATTTAATAACCAAAATCCATCTCCTCTTTCGTCAAATGGGATATGAAATCATCATTACTATGTACAATGGACTACAGCTTCACGAACTGATGTCATTCATTTTCTTGTCATCCACTCTCATGGATTGTTATGATGATGTGTTTATATTATATATATAATATTTGTAAAATATATATACTTATTTAGTTATGATATCTCATTTAAATTCTTACTTTATATTCATTTAGGGTTATGAAAATATTGCTCATGTGTATGACAAAATACCACCTCCCGAAACGATGTGACTTTTTTCCCTAACGCTTTTAATAGAAGATAATAAGGATACCATTAAGTATTATATTTGATAAAAAATTAATAAATATCATATTTATGACATATATATAATTATAAAAAGATAATATAACATTTTATTTCTTATACTATAAAATGATAATGTCATTCATTCGTATATACGGATTACCACCTCTACGAAGCGACGTGATTATGTTTTCTTCAGCACATGACATGGATGATATATATAAGAATATTTAATCTTCTAATATGTTAATTATGATATTATTATAATGATTTAAATATAAATTATTACTTAAATTATTTCTATAATGATTTTTGAAAAATAGAAACATTAGTCATGCGTACATATGACTTACCACATCTATGATCACAACATAGTTTGTCTCTCATATCCAAAATTCCTTAATGGGTTTAAAATTACAATTAATATATAAAAATGGTATATATATCTTTTTTATTATTATTTATATTTTAAAAAATGACCTCTTTAGTCATATTCGAGAAAATGATGCCATTTTTGACATATAATCCAAATATCATCAAAAGAACAAATATAAAAATAATTGATTATGTAGTTGTATATAACATGGTAATAATTGAAATAAACAGAATAATAAACATGAAAGAAATATCTTAATAAATAAAATAATTAATATAATTTTTTTATTCAGGAAGACAAGGAATATACATGATGATACAAACTCAAGGCAAGGAACTTCCTCTCAATTTCATTTCATTGGGGCATATTTTAAATGTTATGCACCGATAATATTTTATGACATGTATATACAAACCATTTGATAAATTATATCATTAAAAGATATATTCTAAATAATTTTAATATTTTTTAATATTATTATTTTACAAGGCATATGAATTAATGTAATTGAAACTGGTAAGCGATTTTTTTTTAAAAAAAATGACTCTTTTAAAGCTCCTTAAAATCTATTTTTCTTACATGTCCATGTTTTTTAAATGATTTTTTGAATGTAATTATATAGACATGAGGATTTCATAAATGATTTTTTTTCTCTATTTTACCTATTTCTAAAAAAAATGATTCTTTGTATGGAATATTTTACTTTTTATACAAACATAAAAGGAATGTTCTACTTTAAGAAATATATATCTAATGACTTTTTCTGCACCATAACTATTATCTGAATCTTGTATTTCTTTACAATAAATAATTTTTTATTGAAATAAAAACCATATTTCCATTTTTATTGTTAATTTATGGTTTGAAATGGATTTTAAAAAGAAAATAGTATTTTGACATATAAAAATGTTTGGAAATCTTATTTAAATTTATTTATTAATTGTGTTTTGATAAAAATCTTCATGTTTAAATTTTGTATTCAAGATATGGTCCATGGACATTATTTATGACGGGTGCATCTCAATAAAGTCGGGTTATCCCGTTAGAGCTTATACGATGGGTGATTCTATATACTATTTTAATGTATTGGATAATGATTATGTTATCGAGAGAATTATATTAGAATTCCTCTATATTTAAATACTAATTTCCAAGGGCTATATAAGGGTTCTATGGGACGATTTTCCAAGGAACCTACCTAAATTTACAATTCGTTCTAATGGGTTTTTGTGGAAATAATTTTATTTCAATAAATATATAATGAAATTTTCTCAAATAAGGATGATGCCCTTTATAGGTAAAATGGGGTTTTTAAGAAAAAAATTCCTGGAATTTCATGTTTTTCACTAGAATAATGGACTACTTCTTTTTATAACCCTTACTGAACTTTTTGTTCACATACCACAATTCTTGGATGTTTTTTCAATGGTTTTAAGGATGGGTAATGGAATTTTAGAATTCATGGTTATTTATATGAATATTTTTCACTAAAAGATAAAGTTTTCTAAATTAAAAAGTGTGATATTATGGAAAAAATGTATAATGGTTGGAAGTGTCCACATTGTATTATATGTTTTCTGTGTTGTAGGATTTATGATCTAATTCTCTAAAATTATAAACCTATAGATATGTTTAAATGAAAAATATTGAATTATTGACTAAAACTATGAGATTATATAATGATTAAGGTCATACCGTTATATTTAACATTAGAGGAATGGTTTAGATAACCATAGTGGTGAGGATAATGTTAATATTACGCCCTTTAAGGATTTCACAATATGTTTAATTTCAATTGATTTATAATTTGAATATTACTGTGTTTTTTTAGTTAAAATATGTTTTCTTATAATGTTTTCCAAAGATAAAATAGGGAATCCTTAGTGTTCAGGCATGTGGAAGAAAATATCCTTCTATATTCTCATCAGAATATGAATTAAATTTAATAATAATAGTTTGTCTTAGTGTTGGATTAATTAACATATGTTATAAATGGTGTTGATATCCATGAAATGGATAAGTTATATTTTCCATAGAGAAACAAACCAATAGTAGAGAATTTTATAAGAAACAACCCTTTACATATTTACAAAACCATATATCCATTGGTATATGAAGGACAGATCAATTCCATGAAAAATATATTGATATATTGGGTTGTTCAAAATGTTTAAAGGTAACTCTTTCCATTTATCATTTTGAAGGTTTATTTGATTAATGATTGTCTATAGTTAAGAAAAATATAGATAATGATAACAATGATGCAATGTAATGGGAAACATTTATTGATCTTTTCTTTGAAATTTATTTCACAAATGTTTTTTGAGGCCGGATAGAGAAATAATTCTTATAATTTAGAAAGAAACATGACTAATCTATTGTTTTATATGTATAAAATTTGATATAATTTTCTTGGTAGGTACTAGATTTTATTGATTATATTGATATTAAAATTAATATATTTTACATTAGAATAATAGAATTATTACGAATATATTTGGCTTCATGAGAATTTAAAATCTATGAGAATGTTTTTTATGCTAGAAAAATTTGATATGGAGTTATCTGGTACTTATGTGATTCATGATGATGTATGTAGGTAGTGTTCGGGTTGGTATGAAATTAAGATACATAAATCAAGTGAATCTAGAGGTAATAAAATTAATATTCAATCTTGTGGTTGGTGTGGTAAAATTCTCCATGAATAATGTATTATGAAATCACTCATGTGCTATTAATGTGGACAATTTGGTCTTATTACCCTTTATTAAAAGGAAAGAAATCACAAAAAATAAAAATAATGGCATGATAGAGAGCCATAAAATAGTGATATGTTTTAGTTACAATGATTTGGGTCATTTTAATCATGTGATCCTTAAGTCTATAACTCATGCTGGAAATCATCATGATCGAAAGAAAATAAGTGCGTAAAAAACTTTTTTCTACTACTGTTTTTGATGTCGAGACATCAAATGATGTGGTGATGGGTCTTTTACTTGTGTATTCAAATTATTTGAATTCCCTGTTTTACTCACGAAATTTTCATTCTTACATTTCTAAGAAATTTGAAGGTAAAATTGGAATATCAAATCATGAAATTAGGATATATATTTTATTAAAAACTCTAGGTGGATGTATTAATGACACTAAGATTTATTGGAATCTCCCTATCATTATCTATGAGATGTTATATCCTAATAATCCCTTCAAACTTCCCATTGTAGTGTTTGATATTATTTTTATGGATTGTATTTTATTTTATCGATCTATGATAGCTTGTATGGCTAAGAAAGTTACTTTCGATTATTTCATGCCCTTGATAACATGAAAATTAGATGAGAAATTGAATACAAATGGTAGGGAAAGTCACCTTGCTCATATTCTTTAATGTAGAAAAACTATTAAAATTAATGATGTTACAGTAATGAAAAAATAAATGGTTTTTTTGATTGTTTTCTCAGTGTTATTCTTGATGATGATGTTGATATTACAATTGTCTTAGTTCATATTAATAATCCTATTTCTAAACCCCCTTATCAAATGGATGAAGTATATTTTTAATAATTGGTAAATTAATTACATGACAAGATAGAAAAAAGTGACATTCAACCTATAACTTCACCATGGTTTGACCTAATTTTGTTTTTAAAAAATATAGTTTTCAATGAGACTTTTAATTTTTTATCGATATTTGAATAACATCACTATTAAGAACAAATATCATTTTCCTCATATCAATTTTTTTATCAGCTCTAGGGAGCCCAATATCTTTCAAGGATCAATATAAGGTCTGATTACCATCAACTAATGACAAATTAGGATAAAATTATAAAGATAACATTTCAGGATAGATATGGGTATTATGAGTTTTTAGTTATTCCCTTTGGGTTTTATTTTTCACCTACTATATTTATAGACCTTAGTAATAGAGTTTTCCATGAGTTATTAGATAATCGTTTTCTTGTGTTTATATATCATATTTTGTTATATTAGAAATTTTATTAAGTATATCAAATACACCTAATAAATGATTAAAAAACAATAAATGAACATAAAATTTATGGGAATTTGTTTATGTTTGAATTTTGGTTACAACATTTTAATTTCCTTGGACACATTGTCTCTCATGGTAGCATAATTGTTGTTCTTGATAATAAATATATTAAGGATTTTTAAATATCATAAAATGTCACATAGATTCATGGTTTTATTATATTATCAGCATACTAATGATTGTTTGTTGATAATATTTCTCAATTTTCTAGCCTATTAACAAAGTTAACTTGAAATGGAGTTAAATTCATCAAGTCAAACAAATGATCATGGATTATGATTATAAGATTCATTACCATCATATAAATGTAAACAAATCGGTCGATGATTTGAGTTAGAAAATAATTCTATATTCACCATTTTATATTTATAACACGATCCTTTTGATAATGTTTTGATGAATTTTTTCCAATAAGTTGTTGATTGAGGGAGACTCCCTAATTTGTTTAAGGTTTTAGTGTATTCAACTTTGTCATAAAGAGTTAGGAATTCTCTTATTCAGTATCTTATTATATTGGAAAACACAGAATCTATTAAGAAGGTAATGTTTCTTGAGTTTAATTCTTATGAATATGGTGTTATAAAATGTTCAAAAAGGTTACGTGTGTCATGTGATTCCTAGTTGGAGGGATAATTATTGTGTAAATCTCATAGTTTCTCATTTTCTATTAATCCGTGATGTACTAAGATGTAAAAATACCTTAAGGTGTTTTATTGGTGGGATGGAATGAAAAATTTTATTGCTATTTTATCCTAAAATATCTTACTTTATGAAAGGTTAAAGAAAAATTATAATTACCGAAGGGGTTGGTTTAGTGTTTTATAGTTATAAAGAGGAAATGGGAAAGTACATCCATGGATTTTGTTGTGGGATATCCCAGGGAATCAGGAGTTTCCAATATGATTTTGGTTATTATTGATTGATTAAATAAATCTACAAATTTTATTCCCATTCGAGATAATATGACTTTGGATCGCCTCTATAAAAAATATATAAAAGAGATATCCATGTTATAAGAAGTTTCTCTCTCCGTTGTCTTAGGTCATGATCCTTGGGTTGCATCTATTTTTGGGAAAGGAAATCATAAATATTTGGTAATAAATTAAATTTCATTATAAATTTTTATCCTCAATAAAATATATAGTCTGAGTGAGAAATCGAAAGCATGGAAGATATTATTCGTTCATATTTAATGGATTACAATGGATGTTGGGATCAACATATTTAATGGGTTTATTTATATTATAATAATATTTTATATTCCAGTATATAGATGGAAACATTTGAGGCATTATATAGGAATCTGTATTGGATGGAAGCTTGTCGGGATGATGTAATAGAAATGAAGTTGATGGGACTAGAGATAATAGAGGAAATGGTTGAGAAGGTATAGATGATTCTGTAATATATGAGGATACCTCATATTAGGTTGAAAAGATATATATAATACCAAGGGAAAGATTTTTTTTGAGGTAGGTGATCATGTATTCCTCAATGTATCTATCTTGAAAAGTCATATATGTTTTAATAAAAATTTGATGTTAATCACATTTTTCATTAAAATTAGTGATATCCTAGCGAAATTTTATCTTTTTCCTACTGAATGGAATTGTCTCCGAGTTTATCATTGGTATGTAATTAGATTCAGGTTTAATTGTTAAAGAAGTATATAAAAGATCCATATCATGTTTCGATCATTGAATTAGTTTAGTTACAATAGATCCTTTCTTAATAAAAAATCTAATTCATATTTTTAAATATAGAGAGTAAGTGTTTTGGAATAAGGGGATTCACAAGGTTATGGTTTTATAGAAAATAAATATGGCTGAATAGGATGTAATGGAATCTTACAATGCTACAAGGAAAAGATATCCCTACTTGTTTAATAAGTGAAATAAATTATGAGGATACAATTTTAAAAAGGTTAAAAGAATTAAAAAACATAGGTAATGTTAAAATACATGATTTTCATTTTTATCCAAATATATTAGATATATATATATTCATTACAAAAATATAAAGTAATTTTTTAATTCAGAAAGTAAATATTATTAATTAAATTCTTTTATTACAAGGTTTTATTTAAAATTTTAATTTTTAAATTTTATAATTTTAAATGTTAAAATTAGATATTATTTTCGAAATCATCATATAAAAATTAAATTAAGGTGAAATATTAGGATTTTTTTAAAAATAGTGATTTTACATTGAATACTATAAAATAAAAAATCACTATGAAAATGTAATTGCATTTAAAAATTAGTAGATTTAAATTTACTTTTATGTTTTGAACATGATTTTAAGAAGAATATGAATAACTTAGTAATTTTTAATAAAATTTAAAAAATTTTAATATAAATTATATTTGGATTTTAATATAAGTTTTTTTTTTGTTTTAAAAATAATTTTTCTCTGAATATTGTTATAAGGTGAATAATGTTTCACTATTTTAATTAATTAAAAAAATTACAATGAATTCATTAAATTAAATATTTATATTATTTTCAATAAAAATTAATTCAAGTTAATTTAATTATTATTACTAGTTGTATAGTTAACATTGAATCATATTTTTTTGAGAAATAAACTTCTTGAAAAAATGATTTCCCCCATGCTTTTGGGTTTTATTTTAAATTAGACTTGGCCACTTCTATGAATTTAATTTGGAAAAATGTATTAATTATTTATAATCATTATAAAATATATTATCTATGAATTTGAAATTAGTTTTTAACAACATTGAATAGTGTAAACAATAAAAATTAATTATCACAAATAAGGTAAAAATAGATTAATATGAGGTTAAACTAAAAGGAATAGGATTGCGATGACCAATATTATAATAGAAAATATATTGGATGGAAATATTTAGACCTTATTATTTGTAATAATAGTTTTGGTTCAATTTTATATCCTCGTTTCATGTGACAAATGTGGGTACACCTTTTGATTTTTAAAAATTAAAAGAACGCCACTAACCTCACATATAATTGGCCACCATTATCCTCTCTAATTACCACCTAAAAATCCATTGTTCTCTACCAAGAACATAAAAAATTAAATAATTAATTCTTTATACATTTCTTATATTCCATTTTTGTTATCATTAATTATTACTAATAATTCTTTTGTTTCTAACATAATGATATTGTCCATGGAAGAGGGGACATGCTTAATAGAATGTTTCTATTTTATTTCTTGTTCCACATGTTTGAAAATTTCTAAAAATATTATTATATTTTTAAAAAATATATCTCAAATATAAATAGATATTATTATGTTAAATTTATAAACTAAATCCATACCCCCTTTTATAAAATGGGATAGAAATTGATCATTTCTGTGGATGGAGGAGAACCACATCAAGAACAGATGTAATTCATATTCCATCAGCACCTCTCGCAAGTTTTTAAAATAATATTTATAGATAATATATATGATATTTGTAACATATATATACATTATTAGTTATTATATCACATATAACTTGTTACTTTCCATTCCATGGGGGATATGATAACCTTTCTCATGTGTGTGGGAGACTACCACCTCACGAAGTGGTGTGATTTGTTTTTTAGTAATTATTTACAAGGAATGTAATATAGATAAATTTAATTAGAATATGTGATATACATGAAATTATTATGATATTCATGTCATATTTATCATTATAAAAATGTAATATATAATTTTATTTCTTACACTAAAAAATGACAATGTTGGTCATGCGTACATGTGGATTAAAACCTCTATGAACTGATGTTATTATTTGTTCATCACCACATCATGTTAATGATATATATAAGTATATATAATGAAATAATATTTTATTAATTAATTTTTTAGCATTATATAAATATAAAATATTTCTTACCAACTTTCCAAAATATCATTGAAAAATGGAACCATTACTCATGCGTATGGGTGGCCTACTATATCTATGATTGTAACGTAGTTCATTTCATTAAATCAAAAATGATTTTTGATTTTAAAAGTGTAATTTATATAATAATTTTTTTATATCAATATTATTATTTTGAATAATTTAAAAAATGACCAATTTTACCATAGTCAACGAACCGAAGTCGTTGTAGACATATAAGCCAAATATCATCAAAACATCTGATGAAAAATTAATTGATCATGTATTTATAAATAAAGTGGTTAAAATATGAATAATAAACTATAATATATTGATTAGTAAACTGAATAAAAAAATGTGATTATTATTCAGGAATATAAATTACATATGCGATGATTCAGACTCAAGGTATGAGACATCATCTCAATTTTCCTCTATTCTGACATATTAGGATGTTATGCACCTTTATTATTCAATGAGGTATATATACAGACACTTTAAAAAGTTATTTAATAGATTTTTATATTATCATGATATTTAATGTTTCATTCAATATTATTATTTCATGGGGATTATAATTAAAATGTTTCCAAAGTTGTAAGGGGCTTTCTTTCTAAAAATAATATTTTTGTATTCCCATAAAATTATTGTTATTCCATATAAATGATAATTTAATGATATTATAAATTTAATTATATAGACATTAGATTTTTATAATGATTTTTGTTCTTTTTTTTAATTTCTTTTACAATTTAAATATTTGTATGTAATGGTTTATATTCTTTAAAAATGAATAAAAATCTATTTTAACGTAAACAATGAAAATAAATTTTTATACCGATCTAATATTTATTTGATGTTTTTATTCCATTACAGATAATCAAGATTTCTTCAAATAAAAAACACATTTACCTTTTTTTGTGTAATTTATTATATAAAAATCAGTTTACATGAAAGACATATTTTGATATCTAAAAGTGTTTTGATAATGGGTTTGAAAGAGTTTTGCAAGGGTTTATGATGAAATATTGCATGAATAAAATGTTTTATTCATGATATGATCCCTAAATATTTTTTATTATTGGTGCACCCATGTAGAACCAAGTGATACCATTATATAGTTTAATATGGGTTCTCCTAGATAGATATCTAATTCATTAGGTATGTGTATTTTCTCTAGAGAATTGTATTAGAATTCATCTACATGGTTATTCCAATTTATAAGGGTATTATAAGAGTTCTAAGATATATTACCCCAAGGAACCTATAATAATTTTATTTTCCTCATAATTACTTTTCATGGAAATAATTTTATTTCAATGGAAATATAATTAAAATTTTAAAATATTTCTCATGCACTTTTGGGTAAAATGGATCACATAAAAAAGGACTTCATTAGTTTTAATTTTTTTTCACTGGACTAAATAACATATTTTTCTTCTTATCCTTTATTGAGATATTTGGGAACATCTGAAATTTTAAAAAAAATCTATTAGTTTTAATGATGGGTAAACGAAAGGAAGAGGCCATGATTAATGAAGTAATTATTTCTTAGGAAAAGAATCCATATTTTAATTTAATAATTGATATATTATAGGAAAATCAATACTAATTGGATGATTCCAAATTTTATTATATTATTTTTTTAATGTATGAGTTACGACCTAATTTCCTAATACACTAAACATAAAATGATCCTAAAATATATGATAATATATTATTGAATTAAAAATAAAACTTACGTAATATTTATGGTTAGGTCCTTTTATAATCACATAGATATTCACATGAGGTTGTCTTTATAAACACGGTAAGATACCAGTATTGTGTCTACAACACATGTGTACTTTCATATGTGTGTACGGAATGACAAAAAATAAGAAGTGAAAAAAAGAAATCTACTAAATGACATTCATGTAACCACTAATCCAAAATGATCCCCAAGTATACCTTTTATGACTCCATGACATAAGAACATCTTAGATATTATGGAATCTAAAATGGTGAATGAGCTATCTGTGAGGATTCTCAGTTGTCATAAATACCGTAACCACCCTCGTTAGAAAAAAATAGGCAATCATTTGTTGTCGTTATCTATCAATCTAGGTCTCGTCAACCATAATTACCATGTGTTTTCTCATATGTCAGATCACATAAAACCAGTATACCCCCATGTCATACCACACTTGGTCATCATACCAAATCATCAAACCAAATTCTATAATAATATCATATGAAATACCTAAACATGATATCCTCAAGGTTTTCCTAGACACAATAGGTCCTCCTTTCACTTTTGTACTATATAGAATTCAAAACCACCTCATACGAAGTACAACTCAAAGGAACTGTGCATAACATATGAACTAACACATTTTATATCATCAATGTGAAACAATATGAAAACACACAGACATATAATTGAACTCAATATGGTATAAATCACATCAATATGAAATTTCATTTTATTCCGTGATCTTATAAATGACATATATATGTAAAGTACGTTAATCCTATAATTTATTGATGTTAATATCATGGTTTTATAGAGTTTACTAATTAGAACAATGTTCACACAGCAGCCAAAATAATATCACACCCTAGAAACTCCTTTAACCATTTCTAAATGACAATTATGAGGGTTATTGATTAAGGATTAGGATAAGTAGAATACAAGGGTATAATCAAAACATACCAATCATTTTTATAATTATCAATCACCAAGAACAAAATCATTCCATGATCATTCAAAAGGTAATTATTAAATTCTATAAAAATACAGAATGAATCACCAGAAGGTGTGCAATAAATCACCCCAGAAATATAATTCCCAAAAAAAAGATCAATGAAGACCTAAAGATAATAAAAATTCATAGTAGGATCGATCCAACAAGGAAAAAATCTACGACTCAGATGGAGATCACATAAGGTTAGGATGTAGGTTATATGGATATCTTGAATATCATCTGAAATCAGAGGAATAATCAAGGAAGATAAAATTGGCATACAATAGAGTAATAAAATCGATTTGAAATTAACTTAAGACCTCAATTAAAGATTCACATGTTTTCCCTTTTCTCTAATAAATGTTCATGGAATAAAGAGATTATTTCAAGCACTTTTAGGTCACTCCTGACAGTCACCACACCCACTACCGCGGTCTAGCCATGGAACTAGGGTTTATGAGACCCCATCCTAATACAAGAAACCCTAAGATGTATCCCAAATTTTTATCACTTTTTCACTAACGATGAACCCCAAAATATCCATAGTGGGGTCTCCTAGGGCATGGACTATAGGATCCACTCCTAATAACCACAAATTGAAAAATGGGTTGGCTAGGCCATTTTCCTTCCCTCTCATTTTACACTAAGTCATAGTAGGGACCACTATACTCTGCACCAAAACTGTGGTGTTTTCTATTTTTTTAAAAACATATAAAGTTGATTTAATTTTTTTTAAAACCTATTAGGGAACCTATATATAAGTAAAACTGTCTCATAAGTCCAAAAACATCACATAAGATAAGTTTGTTCTTAAAATAGACAAAACCACCTAAAATGAGGGTGTGACAACTTAAACAATGCAATATATATGATTTGATGATTTTTTCTAAGACTAAATTGATTTTATATTGAATTGAACTATATTTTGACGAGAAAAGGATATGTGATTCACTTAAAATAGTATAGTGTCACAAGAATACATTCAAATTAATCAATAGGTTTGTTAATTCTATACCCATAAAACATATCCACATAGATTTGTGAGGAAATTATAGAATAAAATTAATTATTGGTAAATATTTATATCTTAATTTATCTTTTAATATTTTATTAGGATTAGTTTTTAATTTTTAAGAGTGAAACTTGTGATTTCTTCATAGATTTCTCAAATCTATTATAAAATGAAAAGTATATTAAAATTATTTCCTTACAATATGACCATGTAAACGATTTTTAATGTAGTGAGTTTAATTCATTTTGATCATATTTTTTTATTAAACATACATTCATAATACTTTGAAAACCAAAATATAGTAATGTATTTGATATAAGACATTTGAATTTGTATACAAGTATTAATAAAATGTTAAATGAATATATTATGCCAATATTCCTTTTTTAAATTATTAATATTACATTTTATATTATAAAAAATTTCAAATTATTCACAATTTAAATAAAACAACCTATTAGATATGAAATAATAAAAAACTAAAAGTTGGGTAATTAATATTTTTTGGATGAATGGTATATATCATAAACACTAATGTTAATATTGAAAGGTTTAATCTAATGGTATATGGAGGAATATGTTTTTTTATTCTATTACTTCTCGAGACTATATAGAATTTACTAATAGTTCTGGGTATGTGAGTAATTTTTTCATGTTAAGTGTGATTAATATGATTCTTTTGATAATTAGAATAATAAAATGTATGATTTTAATTATTCAATAGATAACTATAGATTGGTGTCTTCTTTAAACATTAAAAATGATGAAGATATTATATATTTTGATCTCTAAGTAGTCGCAATAGTTTAGAACCTCTTAAACCTATAAGTGTGCTGCCTATAATTCATAGAACAATAAAGAAAAATCATTTAGATGATATTTTAGGGAACCATATTTAGAGTGGATTGAATGAATCTTAGTAGATTTGGTTGCATGTTTTTATATTATTTTTTATTTTAATGAAACTATAGTCAAGAACAAATTTGTTTATCAATGCTCAATGAGGATATAAAGATATTAGGAATATCCCATCAATGATAATTTAGAAATTCTAGATGATAAGATAATATTTATTCTGAATATTTTATAGGAATCCTTTTCATCTTAAGAAAAGTACACATCATAATTTTTTTCCTATATGACATGAATTTATGAATTTTGCTAATACCCGAAAGGATATTATTGTTCAATCAAAAAAATATTTCAATACAAGATGCTCAATTAGTTATTTAAAAAATGGGATTCCAGTTAATATATTATTTTTATGACATGTTTCTTAGTCATATCATGTAATAACAACCATTAAATGGAATTTTGGATTATGTTTTAGATTCAATAAAAAAATACATGTTATAAATGAAGAAAAAGTATAGCTATTGTTCACCATAAGATTATATTATTTTACAAGATTTCAAAATGGATGAAATTTGTTAAAATAATTATGTGTAAAGAGATTTTTATAATAAATTATGTTGAATATTTTTTTTTGATATGTCATAAAATAGATGTCATCCAGGTAAGATATTGAAAGGCACATTGGTCCTCTAAGGACATATCATGCAACTGTGTTTGATGCTTTTGATATATGAACAAAATTAAAAGTCTAACTTCATGCTTCTATACTTAATAGTGTTAAATTTATTATGAATATTACTAAAAATATTAATGAAAAATATTTATGTCATTGATGGATGATATCTTATGAGTAAAGTGGAAGACTACCCTTAAAGCTATTGTTATTAGAGATACATGTAATGATCATAGTCCTAATGATGTTAGATTTAGTATGTTTCTCAAAGGTCATAATCAACCTGATCACAAACCTCCTTCCTACCCATACCATACTAAAAAAACAATATATAATCATCACTCTCTTAACCATTAAAACCATGTTCTATAGATTTATTGTATTTTCATTGTCTGTGGATGATTATCATTAGATTATTTACTATGATTCACTTTATTTTACTAATATATAATTTAATAAATTCAATGACTATATATATATATATATATTTAATTTAGTATTATATTCTCTTATTTCATTCACTATAATATATAAAATATGTTATGTCCATAAATTAATATTTCTTTTTAATATTATAAAAGAGGGGAAAATAATTATAACCCCAAAATGTGAACTCGTTTTATTAGTAATTTGTTTGATTAATTATTATTCAATATTATTATATAATTTTTTTACTCATTATAAATATAAAACCATTACTTATTTTGTAAAATATATTAAATTATAAATTTGAAAAATATTATGGGTTTTCTGATAAAAAAAGGGGTAAATTATTAGATATTCTAATACAATTCTAAAATAAATAAATTCTCTTTTATTTTGGTGCTCATAAAATCCCTTCATATTTTTACAACTATGTTTACCTTGAGTGATTTTGGGTTACTAATTAGGTATTATTTATGTTTTTTTGTATATATAGTTTTTATTCTTAGTTAGATATAATCATTTATATGGAATTTTCCATCTTCATTAACTCTTATAGATTTCATGTTGAGAAATTTATTATAGTGTTACTGTTACATTATCCAAAATAACACATATGCAGTGTTTAATGACTGTTACATTACTTATAAATTTTTTTATTCAAATTATAATTACTTTTTAAAAGATCATAATTATTATTGGGATTAACAAAATGATTTTTACATAAATCAGATGTATTTATAAATAGAATAGAATAAATCTTATAGTTTTTCAGTAGTCATTGAGAAAACTCGTATATGAAAAAAATTAGATTCCTTGTTTTTTGATTTTTGAAATTAAAATATTTCTAAAAATTATATAGTTTCATATTTGTAAGGTGATTTAATTTATGTTTTAATTTTTATTGATTTAATGTAGTGGGATTTTGTGTCAACTATATATGACTCTCAATTAGGATCAAAGAAGCTTCAATATAAATAATACTACTTATTTACATTTATACTATTTTCAAATATTTCATTGGGAATATTCTAGAAATATTTTTAATTACGTTTTGAACATTTTTTTGGGGTATAAATTTATGAAAATGATGTTTATTTTTAACACTCTTCATGGTCAATATTTACAAGTTTTCAATATTAAGAACTACTACTCTAATTACTAGATATTTTAATTATATCCTTATTTTGGAATATTCGACTTTTATGATAATTTTTGGGAAGGATATTTATTATATTAATATTTGCCTTTAATTAATAAATTTTACTTTATTCGAATATCCTTTTAGTAATACAATTTAGAGAAATATATTTCCCTTTAATTTATTTTACCATCTGAAATTTTCTATTATTGAAAGGTGTTCATTAATTAGAATTATTTCTCTATATGTTATAAATATTTTATTACTGAACACATCTATATAGTTTAATTGAAAGACTAGTTTATTTTCTTATAAATGAAGAGTCCTTATAATATCACTTTACTTTAATTTAATATGTAGCATAATCTTCCACGTAACAATCAAGATTCATAGGAAAAGGTTCTGAGTAAAAATCACCAAACTCACATCAAGTGTTGGTGGAGAGAACTATGAGATAATCATTCAGGGCAAAAATTATATTAAAATTACATATACCTTATGATTTATAAACTTTGATTTCCACTAAAAAAATAATTTTAAGATAATTAGACATATTTAAATTAATTCAAGAGGTACTTCAAAATTATTTGTAACATTTTTAAATGGACTCAACTCCCCAACTATTGAGCCATTATCTTTTCATCTTAGGAAAAAATAGATTATAAAACCTTAAAATTATTATTTTTATTTATTTATTTATATAGTATTACTAAAATATGTGTTTTTTATTACTGGTATATTTTTCTTTGGAATGAGGCTAGGTTGATCCAAGGATAAGGTCTCATATGAGATAGATTTTTTTATTGGTCATAATTCCTTTATTTCTAACTACTTTACACCAATTTATTTGTAAAAATATTGAAATGAAATAATATAATTTTTTATGTATGAAAATAATATAATAAATATTTTTTTACCATATTAATATTTTTCAAATGTTTTATTATAAATTATGTTCTTTATATAAAATGGGAGACTACAGTTTTCTATTTATTTAGAAATTTGAAAAAATATTAAATAAGCCTATATTAGTCCTAAATAAGTGATGTTAAAAGCCGACCTTCACTAGCTCTAACCTGTAACAGATAATGGCCATCCTTTACAATTGATTTCTTACAACTTATAATGGCCATCCAATTTAATTAGTACTACCAAATTCAATGATCTAAAACCATCAAAAATTCCTTTTGCATAAATAATAATGACTCTATCTATGTTGTTTTTGGATAATTAAACATTGAAAATTAAAATAGAATAAATTCATATGTATGATTTTTCAAAATATAAAAATCCAAAATTTAAATTATTATGAATAATTGTTTTTTCAGGACATTCAAATATCTCTATTTTATATTAAATTTTTCATCTTTTCACCATTGGTGGATATAATATTTTTCTTTGTGTATTTTTTATATTTATAATAATTTATCAACATCATTTTTCTTGAACATGATTTTCAGTATCCAAATAATAAATTAAAGGTTCATATCTAATTTTATTTTTCATTCTTAGTAGAATATAACTAAATTATAAAATTATCCATGTTCGTACATCATTATGTATCGATACGTATTTAGTGGAAATTAATCTATTAAAAAATATGAAAATTTCTCTTATGTGGTATATATAATATTTAATGTAGATCTATTTATTTTATTTAATATTATTTTAATTTTTTATAATAAATTTATATTTATGAAAAAAATTATTGGATCAAATGGAATTCTCCCATTAACAAATTTTCCAATGTATAAATAAATGGATAGAGAATGTAAAAATAATAATAAATACCCACCAATGATATTTTTACCTCCTCTTCCATATTGATTTCTAAAGTAAATTTTACAACAAAAAAACGAATTAATTTTCATCACTGTCGTTACACTGATTTGTAATCATGGAAATAAAAAGATATAAATTTATTTACAATCAATATAGTTATTCATATAAATTTTATGAAGAAGTTAGTGCCTTGTTCAAAGACCAAAGCACATTTTATTGAATATAATAAGCAAAAATTTTACAGGAGTTGAAAGGAAGGATGTTTTTTACAATCTCTATAAAAAAACTGAAATAAATCAAAAGGAAGGACATTCAGCCAAGTCTAATCCTGGTGAACACCTTTTTTGGAAAGGGCATCAAAAATAGTGTTCACTTCACGAAACACATGAGTGGATATATAATTAATATCCATGGGAAAATCTAGTCACTTCAACCAAAGGGTGGTAAGAGGCCAGCCAGATGAATCACACCATTCTAAATTTCTTGGACAATTTTTGTTGAATCGTTTTCGATCTAGAGCTTTCTCCAGCCTTTTTGAAGGGAAAAATTGATGGCATGAATTACACCCATCATTTCATCTTCCATTGATGAAGCCATTCCACATCTACCAAAGAAGAAACTGTGACACTAGTCAGAAGAATGTCTAAATATCGTACCACAGACTGCAAAACCTAGATTTCCCTTTTAGGCACCATCAACGCTAACATTTATCCATCATAGCATCGGAGTTTTCCAAAACACTTCAAAGGTGTGTTTTGGTTGTCAATAAAGGCCATCAACCCGATGTTTTCATAGAATCTCAAAATCACCTACAGAGTTATTGTAGTGGGCCTTTTGAATTAAAGCAGCCTCTCAGACCGTAATGAGAATCTAGGATTTTGCTGCACTAAGATATAATTTTCATTTATTATAGATTATATCATTTTTTTCATACCATATTACATGTAGGAGATCAGAAACGACAGAGAGGAAAAAATTTTAATTTTCTAAGAAGCCTCATGATCAACACATATCTTAAAAAGAGAGCAGATCACGTTGAAAATAAACCATATATTGTCAAAAATGTAAAAAAAGATAATTCCATAGAGCAAAAGCTGCATCACATGAAAGAAAAATATGGTTAGTATCTTCCCTATGTTGGTTACATATGTGACATTTAGAACAAAGTTAGATACCAAAAGTTTCAAGGCAAACCTCAGTGGGAAACCTGTTGTGAGAAATAATCCAAGTAAGAGTGAATCTTGTAGGCTTGATCCAAGACTTGTTAATATAATTCAACCATTGAAAGTTATATTTAGTTATAAAGAAATTGTGCTTGTAGAAATATTTTGTGTCAAGGATGCTGTTTGAAGCCATATCCCATACCAGAATGTCACAAAAGATAGTGTAGGGATAGTTATCAATGATCCGAGCAATGATATTAGAGAGATCATTCTTGTGAGAGTGAATAACAACTTTAAGTGTGTAATTTGTATTATAAGGAGGAGAGTTTGGAGGTAGCATGAAAATTATAGGAGTACGAGTCCAATTATCAAGACAAAAATTCTTGTTGGAGTGAGCTTTAACCATCCACCTAGAATTTTCCATAATGTGATGGAAAGAATGCTTAATGGTGGTCTAGATCGAGGAAGTAATATAATTTAAGATCCCTTTCTTACAATTGGTGAGAAATCTGTGTCTGAGGAAGTCAATAGTATTAGATTTGTTATTAATTAATCTCTAAGTACGTCAACCCTTAAGAGAATAATTAAAGAGTTTTATGTTTTTAATAACAATACCCACTTATCTAAAGGTTTTCAACAGGTCGTCTAAGGAATGGTGTCAAGTTTCCTTTCGAGGATACTTCCCGTCCAGAATAATTTTTTAATGTTGGTAATAACGTTTTTAAAAATAAAAACATTCCACTTATAGATCCTAAGAGAAAATACTATTTTCGAGACAATGATAGATTTGACAAGACATATTCTATTGGTCATGGAGAGGTAGCTACCTGTACATGTTGAAAGATGATTAATAATTTGGTCAACAATGCTGGAAAAGTAGTTGGATTTGGGTATTTCCCAAAAAATCGAAACCCCCAAGTAAGTAAAGGGGGAAGAGACCTTCTTTAATTCCATGACAGTTGGTGATGAAGACATTTATCTTTGAGGAGAAATTTTTTCCCAAAGAAAATATGTGACTTGTTCCAAGAAATCACCTGGCTAGAAACCTCTTCATAATGAGATAGTGAATTTTTAATAACTTGAATATTCCTTTGATCACCTTGAAGAAACAAGATGATGTCATCACTATACAGAAGTTGAGTAGGGACGTTGAGATTTTTGGATGCCTAGAAGGACCTGTATTTATTTTGATTGACAAGATGTGTGAGAAATTTTCTAAGGTAATCTTTAGCAATGACAAAGAGTATAGCCAAGAGAGGGTCTCCTTGTCTAACTCCTTTGGTGCATTTGAAATATCCCTTGGGGGAGCCATTAACAAATATGGTAACAGAGTCATATTTAAACAAGGTTTTAATTCTCATAAAAAGGTTATCATTAAATCCAAAACTTTTCAAAAATTTGAAAATAAAACTCCAATCTATAGTACCAAATGATTTTCTAATATCATGTATGACATCAACATTACCTCCGTTAGTAGTTTTTTTAGGCTATTAGTACATTCAAAGGCAAGGAAAATGTAGTCTTCAATAGAAATACCTTTTATAAAACCAAATTGATTACAATAAACAATTTCACTGCATATTGGGGTAATTATAATTGAAAGAATCCTGGTAATGATTTTTTGGAGTGTTTATCAGGGAAATAGGCCAAAATTGTTGTATCTCAGAAGTATTATCCACTTTTAGGATTAAAGTAACGAATTATGCATTAAGACCACGAGGGATAAAACCATTGGAAAAGAAGGACCTAACAAGTTTGCACACATCCAAGTGATTGACATCCCAGTAATGTTGAAAGTGTCCATTATTAATGTCATCAGGACCAGGGGCACTATTAGGCATTAGACTAAAAACAGTGTCTCAAATTTCATGATCCAAAGTGATGCTTAAGAGAAACGCAATGTCAATGTCATCAACCATGGACGGGATGATACTAGGGAAAAGGTGAATATTAACATCCGAACCATTAAAAATGATATGAAAGTAAGAGAAAACATGATTATAAATTGAATCCTCTATGTAAATAAACAAATCATCATGTAAAATCTTAGTAAGAGGCCGGGTGGCATTTCTATCTCATTAAATATAATTATATAATTTACTTTTCATGTCACTATCATAGAGACATTTTGTTTTGAATATTTTTTTGTGAAAGTTGTCTTTGAATGTGATAAGAGAGGTGAGTTTCAAGGAAATATTTATTTCAGGTTGAGGATCATGGTTAAAATCATAATTGGTATTATGAGTTTGCAAATGAACCATCTCCTTTTCTAGAGAAGAAGTGTCTATGTCAATCTATTTACATTTAGTTATACACTAGCTACAAAGGGCATGTTTTAATGTTTTATGCTAGAGTATATAGGAAAAAGTGTCATGTTGATGGTTCATAGGTTCCCAAATATTTTGATAAAAGAAACAAAATCTGGGTCTGTAGACCAAGAATTGTTAAATCTAAAGGGGGGAATGGGTTTAAGATTCTTCATGAGAAGATTGACCAGAATAGGATGATGCTGTGAGTTTATCCTCAGGTTGGTGATGCTAGAGATGTTGTACCATTTATCAAGAGTCTTCATATTAGCAAAATACCTATCCAGTTTACTAGCAATAACTTTGTTATAATGTCTTCTGGAATAGGTGTATTTCACACTAGTGAGTTTAACATCCACCATATTTTTGTTTTCAATAGAAGCTCTAAACTCTCTTAAAGATATTGATAAGTGGTAGGGACCAATTTTTTCACTAGAGGCGAGAATATCATTAAAGTCTCCCATCACAACCCAAGGGTCATGAATGTTATTTTCCAAAACAGAAAGATCGTGCCAGAGGGTTCTTGAATTGGTTTACTTTTATTTTTTTAAAATGTAATATTTTTGGAAGTATCTACAGAAAATTATCTCTTATGGATTGTAAATATTTTTTTTTCTAAATTCATTTTTATTTATGAATAATATAATGAAGGGGATTTTGGTTTCCCGAAATCAATGTTTTGAATCATTTTTTTTGTAACATGATCCATGTCCATGCATTCCTAATATATGAATATTTTTCTATGACTATTTACAATTAAGAGGAAGCATAAATGAAATATAAGCCCATATATGAGTTCTAATGTATGATTTGGAATAACAATGGTTTGAGGATTTCAATTTATATTTATATTATAACTCAACTCTCTTTAAAATCGCTTTCATAATATTACTTTGTGGTAATAATAATATTGAAAATATGTTTTTGGATAAGAATTACTCAATATTCAATGCATCCAATACACTCCTTAAAAAATAATATACGAATAAAATGGTTTGTAAATATTCTCAGCAAATAACATTGATATAATTCGTAGAATAAAATAACGAGTTAATGCCATTAAATTATTAATCTCAGTAATATGTTTTCACACCCTTATCTATAGAAAATCATAGATCATTTTTTAATGAAATTTCACTAATTTTTAATAACTAATAATAGACCTACCTATATATAAATATTTTTATGACATGTTTATATCTACTAGTAATCATTAGTATGGGAAAGGGAATTAAATAGTGGTAGGCTGAAATCATGCTAATGTATGAGGATCGGGATGGGGCTTCAGCCATATAGGACACTATTATAATCATAGTTTCTATAACACGTGGGGACTACATGACAGTAAAATTAATTATGTACCATGTTAAAGTTAAAATAATAATGGGATAAAATTTTTAAATAATGAACACGTGACCATTGTCATTTGAAAGAACGTTGGCCACATTTTTCACATACTCTATGATACATATTTAAACTATAAGAAACATATTAAATGGGAAATAGAAAACCATAAAGGTAAATATTTATAGAACCAATAAATCCTAGGGTGGTAATACATTTTTCTATAAAATTTATTAATTGGGATCTAATTGAAAAAATTTATATAGAATATATTGGTGTTAATTCTCATAATGTATAAAGTTATAGTATTTTGTTATATAATCTATTTATATATTGTACATTTTCTGAATTAAATTTTAAATTGTATTTACTATACAAGTTAGTTGAAGAGATGAATTCTAAGATGATAGCACAACTATTCACACTATCCTTCAACAAAATGAATATTTTTATTATTTTATGTAGGTGAAAATAAATTATAATATGATATGAATTATAAAAATCTATATTGATGATTATGGAAATACTATTTTGATATCATTCAATGGGACTATAATGAATATTAGAGATTCAGTATATTTTCCTAGAAATAGAATCAATTTGATTAACATTAATAATATTAACTTTAGTTAATATCATATTAAAACAAAAAATTAAAAAAAAATATAAATACTAATGAATTTTGATTAAATGAACTATTTGATAATATATCCAATTTATCCTATGTGTTATTATTTTTAACATAGAAATCTGTATCATTGTATATAAAACAAGAATAAGGTCAAATATCTTATGGAATGTATGTTTTGGTTAATAAAAAGAAATAATAATGCCTCATGTAATTGAAAATTCCAATGGCACTCCCTAACATAATAGGAATATTCTACATCTAATTATTATTCATGCTAAAAATTATATATGGGAAAATAACTTCAGAAATATTCACTACAATTTTATATTAAATCTCATTATTTTCAAAAAAATATTCATGGGGATGTATATAGAAATATTATCACACTATATACACCACATTTGGATTTTATGGCCAAATAAATGTGTCGACAATGATGATATCTGATTTTTTTTATTTCAAATATAAATATTTATTTTGAAGGTGACTTCTGATATAAGAATTCCAAAAAATATGGACCAGATAATCAAACATGATTAATAAGATAATATTAGTGAGTTTATATCTAAATTATTTGATGATTGTTGAATAGTTTTATTAATTATGATCAAGAATCTGGTTTTCCATATACCAATATATAATTGGTTAGCCAAATTAATTTTTCAACAGATTAGAATAATTACATTACCATTAAAATTGAAATATAAATTGATAATTACTTCTTGGAAAAATTTTATAATATATATTATTGTAATAATACAAATATGGCCAACTAATTATCATACAAACAAACTAACGAATTTTATAATTACTAGATAAATAAAATTTTCAAATTTATGAGTTTTTAGGTGTGATGTATATATTCTAATAGTACCACCACAACACACCAAATTGAGTCCCCGGATGTATGAATGGAAGTTAAATTTATATTTTGTGAATTTATTTTTAGTTTTTTGAACCATAACTCATGTAATATACATTACAAGATTATTTGGATTTTATTTTGCTCAAATATTCTTTCCCCAATTACGAGGAGAAAATATTTTACCTAAATTGACCAAAAAGTGAAACAAAAAATTGTTTTTTAAATGATATTGATCTTCATACTCTTCAATGAAAATTAGAGGTTCACATGATTATTCATAAAAAATAGTGAAAATAATATTCCAAAATTATTCATTTATTATATGAAATAAGTAAAATAATATATCACTCTTGAAAGTGTTCATGTATGGCTGATATGACCAATAACCATACATATAATAAATTATAAGAAACAAATCAATTCTCAATATTTGATATTATGGTTTATCCTAAAGATACAGAAAATTAGAATAAAAATTTACATGAAATTATGGATAAAGTTATTATAAAACTATGATATTTTATTAAACAATATGGTTTCAACTTAATTTAATCTCTTTGATAGTTTATGATACAGGAAACCCTGAGTCTAAATAAACTCTAATGGAGTTTGTAATTAAAACCTAGCAATTATATTGGTGCATATGAATATTAAAAACTAAAAAATAAAAACTATATATTTTATAACAATATAAACTAAATTCAATGGTTATCAATGATTATAAATGAAATTGATGTGATTTCCTATAAAAATAATTTTATGTGTAAAATTTGTTTTTATTTTAATGAATTAAATTAATCACTATTGATGAATGATTTTAATGAAATTTATATATTATATATTAAATAAAATTTCTTATTATTCATCTAATGTTTTTATGCATGAGATAAGAACAAATCCAATTTTATGCTGAATAACAATATTTTCTAAATTACAGTTGTATCATGTTTTTCACACTTATATTTAAATCCATTTTTTCCACATATTGAAATTTACATGTGAAAAATGATATTATTTTTTTAAACCCACATTCCTAAAATATCTAAGAGTACTATTTTGACAATTCTATAAAAATAATAATTTTTTATTAATTGTGAAAATATTTATTTTTATTTAAAATTTAATTTTCATTTAAATAATTTGAAATGAATGATTTTTTAATGTGGTTTTAGTATTAAAAATATTTCATAAATATTATCATTAATATAATTTGGATCCGTTTAATATATTTTATGTTAAATTGTTTTATAAAATCATTTTATACATAAGAAAACATTTTCATTGAAAACCAGATTGTTCATAATTATTGTGGGTAAAATTCTAGATTAATTAATGCCAAATATGAATATTTAATTTGATAAAAAGGATTATATATTTTTATTAATAATGATTTATATTTTTTATATGGTAAAATTAAAATTTTCATAATTTATAGTAAATATACTAAAAATCTATTACTACGATTAAGGTTAAAATTGGTTTCCCGATGGTTAAACTAAAAAGATAATAGTTAAAATTACCTAAATTTTTTTATAAATTATATATTAATGAAATTTATAGACCTTATAATATATGATTCTTCAAAATAGTCTCATTTTTATCAAATTTTCATTGAATTGTATATTAACTTAATTTATTGTTTTAAAAAAATATAAGCATTTCCTCCCCCCACTAATAGAAGGAAACCCCTTATTCTCTTCTCTCCTCACTTTGAGATAATATTGGTTCAGAGAATACCTACACAAAAACCTTCCATAAATCTCTCCCGAAAACCTATATTAAGTCGTGTAGTTTTAATTGTGCATTTTTGTTTTATTTTTCCTTCCACCTCCTAAACGTATCATAATAAATTATGAAATAATAAATTAATTATATAAAATATACTTATATGTTATTATGATAATTTTAAAACCTCTATAAATCTCATTTTCCTTCAAATGGGAAACAAAACCTTCAATTGTGTGTTCGAAGGACTATCGCCTCGTGAACCGATATAATTCATTTTCCATCACCACTTCGCATGACCAGATATAATGATGGATTTAATATATATATATATATATATTATATATTTCTATAATTATTTTTCTATAATTATAATATCACAAATACATTCTTCTCTTCCAATCGGTTGGAAAATGATAATGTTGCTCATTAGTACGTATTGACTACTACTTCGACAAAGCAATGTGATACATTTTTCATTTTATTTTTTATTGATGGCAATAAGGATGTATTTAATGAAAATATATGATATTTATACAAAATTATTTTTAAAAATTAATTATTATTTACCTTTATTTATTTCTATTCGTTAAAAAATGATAACGGCGTTCGAGTGTACATATGTCCTAGCACCTCCTTGTATGGTGTAATTCATATGTATATCTATAAATTATATAGTTGAATTTAAATATGTATATAATTGATATATATGTTATTTATATCATTATTAACATTCTGGTTATGATGAAACCATAATCAATATATATGGACCAAAACTACGTAACCAAAACATACATGAAAAACAATGGAGCTATTACTCAAAATAATGATTTTATTAAAGTGTTGTTTGTAAATGGGTGATAAAATTTTATATTTAATTAATATATATTATGATATGTATTATTATTGTTCTTAAATTTATATATAATAAATATATATTTATTTTATATTAGTTTTAATCATCTACTAAGGATCTCTGGAATAAGGTAAAGGATTTTAATATCTTTTTATTAATATAATACACGCACACTATATTCACAAATTTTTTCTTTAATGTGACTTATATAACAATAATTAATTTTCCTAATGATGTTTTTTATAAAAATTTGGTGGATTTACATATCCATATATGGTTTTTTAAATCATAGGGGTTTTGATTCAGTAATTACCGACTGGTAAGTGATCTATGAAACAATCTCAATATTTATCATGATTGTTTTTTATTATGATTTCAAGGTTGGAATTTACTAATCCGACTCTCAATAATCTGATGAAATTTATTATCAACTAATTATATCTAGAAATTAAAAATTTCACTTCAATTTCATCTATTTATGTACACACAATATAGATAAAATATTTTTTTAAGAAAAAATGTTTTTATTTCTCTCTTCGATTGAAGATATTTTTTCTTCCACTGCTATGTTTTCAAAAAATAATTTTCAAAAATGTATTTAATATTCATTTGGATTGTATAATTCAATTTTGTCAATTTTTTATTTTTAAAATAATGGGTTAAAAGTAATCTTCTTGTTGTATTCTCTCTGTAGTACTTTTGAATTTTTACTGAAAATGTGAAAGAAATATTTATTTTATCGTACATGGAATGAAACGAGTTTTATTATACCATTATCAGTCAATTATTTAATGATTCATTTATAAGTTTCCATGTTTATTTTCAAATAAAATGTTTTATTTTATATTTTGGAAATTTTGATATTTTAAATAATTGATTTCAAAGTGGAAATTATATTTCCCTCAAGAAATGATCAATGAGATCTTTTAAAATAATTATTATTCGATGATCACATCCTTTGATATTTCATATTGTTTACTAGGTATATTATACGTTGATACCATCCTTATTTTTTATATTGATGGTTTTTTATCATTATGAACATATTTTTATAAAAATAATTCATTTATGATGGTTTGTTCTATGGTTAATTAACCAAATTATTATGAAACTCTTTTCTATTTCACATGTTATATTTTCTGAATGAAATTTATATTCAGGGGTTATGATATGATGAAATGTTTATGATATTATACTGGAAAAATTTATGATTTTAATTAAATGATAAGTGGGATTGAAATTATTTAGACCTCTAATTCAATTAGTAATGGTAGATATATCATTAGATAAATGTGGATGGAATGGAGAGTTAATATAGTTCAGTAAGGGACTATATCAACTATGATAGTCTTGGGAGTGAACCTTGATTTCTATTTTGGTCTGGGGTGATCCCACTCCTCTATTATATTATTTTTAATGAGTCGTGACTACTAAGGAAATGATTTTCTATTCTAATGTGTATGCCACAAATCTATATATTATTCCAATGTTATACTCTCTTGGATTACATTCTCAGATTCAATTATGATTCATGTATTATGAAATGCCATTATTAATTCGGTGACTCAAAATTATGATCTATGATATTCAAGTTATGGTTTTCAAATTTTATGCTCCTGGTCTCACACACTTGTGATCGGGTTATGTGTATACGGTCAACGATATCTTCATTGTTTACCCTTTCCAGCCATCGAAGCTCACTATTAATTGTATTTCCTTTCCATGGTTTATTAATAAAGGTATTAAATATGATATGTCTACGACGGTTGATAGTTATAAAAAACATTTTGGGTGATGATTTCTATAACTTATGAACTAGTTATTTATGTATCCATGTTTTCAATGGAACTAAACTTATGTGATTCTAGTGTGTATTGTTCGGTTATGTAGAAAATATTAATCTATTTAGACGTTATATTTTTTTGAAAGAAGGATAATATTAATGATGAATATCAGCAGCAGTACATAAGTAGAGCCAAGATGGGAAGTTGTCTAGCCATAGCTGGTTGACATCGAAGGGGCCTGAGGCCGCCAGTTGATGGGCTGCATTATTTCCTTCCCTTTTGGTAAAGGAGAAGGTGAAACAAGAGAATATTTGGCGTAGTAAGCGGATTCTCCTGACGATGAAGCCAAAGGCCTGGAGTCCAGCGTCATTGTGGTGAATGACATTGATAACCGAAATGTTGTCTGACCCGATGATAATATCAGCCCATCCACATTCCATAGCCAGCATCATCCCTGCAAGAATGTCATAGGCCTCAGCAACTGTAGGTTCCCAGAGGCATGATGTGGTTCATATTTTGCTGCAATGATCTTCCCCAGATGATTTCGAGCCAGGAGGCCGAGAGAAACATGCCCTTCCTTGGGGAGAGCGGCATCCACGTTGAGCTTAAGACTTCTTTCCTTTGGGGGTCCAATTAGGGGGCAGGAGGGGGAAGCACCTGGAAATAGGTGTCCATTGCGGTCCTTCCAACCATCAATCCGTGAAGTGGATTGTTCAATCCAGAAATCCGGGGGCTGATGGACATGGTGGAAAATCTAATCGTTGCGCCGAACCCAAATGATCCAGGCCAGGGTGCAACGAGTGCTTGCATTAGCCGATGAAAGAGAGGAGAACCAGCACATCAGAAGATCAGGGAGGTCAGAGGCAATGTCCAGTGGAGCATCTGAAGCCAAGCCCCATTTATTCCAAATTTCCTTGGTGCCTGGGAAGTGCATGATGGCATGCCAAAGAGTATCAAGAATTTTTGGGCAGAAGGGGCATGAATCAGCACTAGACATATGTCAGTAAACAAGGAGGCTCATGGTAGAAAGGGTTCCCATGTACACCTGCCACCAAAATTGTCGTATTTTTTGGGGGATGTTGAGCTTCCAAAGCACATTCCATGGACCCCCATCCCGGTCACCAGAGTGAATGCCAAGAGCCAGTCTGTACCCAGATCTCACCGTGTACTCTCCTGAAGAATCATTGGTCCAAAAAATATGGTCGAGGCCTGCATCAAGGACCTAGGGGATGCTCAGGATAATTCTTTGGTCTCTTTCATTAAACCATTCCTGGATCTTTTCCACACACCATCCCGGGCCCTGGTCTGAAGAGAGGCAGTTGACTGTGGCGTCTTCTAGACCAGGTTAGGCGGGGGATGTGGCCCGCATACCGTCTTTATCAACAAGCCAGTGATCATTCCAGATGTTGACAGAAGATCCATTTCCAATCATCCATCCCATTCCTTTTTCCATGAGATTTCGGGCCCCCCCCCAAACACTTCTCCAGAGGAATCTAGGGCGGGGGCCAAGAGAGTAACCGCGAAAGTTAGTTTCGGGGATGTACTTGGCCCGGAGAATTTGTGCACATAAAGACGACGGACGGTTAAGGAGGCGCCATCCTTTCTTGGAAAATGGATCATCATTGAATAGAAGAAGATTCTGGAATCCCATCCCTCCCTCCGACTTTGGCTTGCAAAGCTTCACCCAGACCAACCAGTGGGGTCGATTTCTTCCATTATTTTTCCCCCACCAGAAGTTGGCAGTATGTGAATGGATCTGGTTAACAGTGGCCATGAGGAGCTTAAACATAGAAATAAATTAGATGGGGATAGACTAAATTAAAACTTTAATGAGGGTTATTTTTCCTGCTTTGGAGATTATTTTTGGAGTCCGGCCTTGAATTTTTTTCTCATTCTTGTCCACAAGAGCTGCAAAGATTTCTTTTTTGGACCAGCTAATCACCGTAGGGAGTCTGAGATACTTCTGGTGCATGTCAACCAGATTGATGCTTTCCAAAGCACAAAGCTCAAATCTCTTATCAGGAGGCACCCCTGCGCTTAAATAGATTTCCGATTTTCCATGATTATCAGACTGTCCGGACGCCCGCTCATATTGCCAGATTGCATGGCTGATCACCCGACATTCATTAAAAGTGGATGTAGAGAAAAGGAGGCAGTCTTCCACGAAGAATAGATGTAACACTTATGGGCACTCACGGCAGACCATTGCACCATGAATAGACTTAGAGGATGCAGCCCTAGAAATGAGGTTAGAGAAAACATCAGCCACAAAAATTAAGAGAAAAGGGGAGAGAGGATCTCCCTGGCGTAGGCCATGAGTTGGGTGAATCTTTTGGTAAGCTCCCCATTAACCTTGATTATTAAGGAGATGGTCGAGATGTAGTGTATGACAATTTCTATCCATTTAGTGCAGAAGCCCATTCTCTGCATCACAGCTCTAAATAACTGTCATTCCACCTTTTCATAGGTTTGGTCATATCCAGCTTCCAGGCCATGGTTCCTCTTTTCACAGTGGAGCACACTTTCATAGAGTGGAAGACTTCATGGGCCACAATAGCATTATCAGTAATCAACCTCTTGGCCATGAAGGCGCTCTGTTTTTTGATAATAATATAAGGAAGCCAAGGACGCATCGGATTGACAAGTATTTTTTAGAAGATCTTATACGAGACATTACAGAGACTAATCGGTCTGAAATCAGGGATCGACTGGGGTTTTTTGATTTTGGGGATGAGGACAAGGACAATTTTGTTGATTAAGGACATGATTGTATTCCCTGCCAAGATGTTTTTTTATCATTTTGAAGATGTCGGGACCGATAATGTGCCAGTATTGTTTAAAAAATAGGGCGTGGAAACCATCCGGTCCCGAGGCCTTAGTGGGGCGGATATACTTCAAAGCCCGGTGTATGTCATCATTCGTCACATCTATTCTGAGCTGTCGGTTGACCTCCTTGGTGATCACGGGTCTGATGCATTATTCAACTTCAGTAGACATGAATGGAGTCCCTGTGGAGAAGAGGTTCTGGAAGAATCCAACCAAAGCTTTGTGAATGCCACAAGTGTCAGAGACTTTGCTTCCATCAGGTTGTGAAATGCTCCTGATAGAATATTTTTGGGGCCTAGTTGACGCTTTCAGGTGGAAATATATTGCATTAGCGTCACCCTCTTTAATATGGATGTCACGTGCCCGCATAGCCCAAAATATTTCCTTAACATGAAGGGCCCTGTCCAACTCTATTTGAGTGGCACCAATCCTGGAGATGTTGCTATTGGATGGGGGTTTCCCGAGAAAGGTGTGCAACTTCTTTTCAAGGGTACCACAATGCCTATCTGGTTGGTGGAATTTCTTGTTGGTCCAAAATATCAAACCGGAAGCAACCTATTGGTTGTTCCGTCAAACATCATCCTGGGATGTGTTATATATATATAATAGGTATTTAATACATGATATTGGTTTTAAAGAGACATGCTCTCCCATAATTGGTGAAATTACATTCAGATTCTTGATTTCCATAAATACCCATAAATCTTTTGATATGTTCATAATGGAATATGATATGTATGTATAATAGGTATTTAATAAATCCCAATAAATAATTTATTTATATAAAACATTTCATGTTTTGTGTTGGCCAAAACTATAATGTTGTTGGGATCACTATGACATAGACTAGAAGATAATATTAGATGAATTATAAAAATATAAATGAATAAGATTATTTTTTCCAATATAGAACATTATGTTTTATTTAACAATCACGTTTATAATGACTTATGAGTTTTAAAAATAAATAAATTACTTAAATTTTAAAAAATTGATCACAATGACCAGCTGAGAGATACAAAGGCTTATAGATTATGAAACGTTTCAATCAATGGGAAAAGTTTTTATAAAGTATAAAAAAATTAGGAGACCAATATAAATATTCTCAATCATTTTAAAAATGTGTTACATTCAAATACATAAATAATTTGATGAAAAATCTAGTAAATGTATTTAATCGATGGTATTTATCTCTTTCTCTCTATATATCTCTAGTTAACTAATGATTTTTGGAAACTATGAGAATCATAGGTTCATCTCCATATATTGGGTTATTCATACAACCATTGGATATCATATAAGAAATGATCTCAATAGCTTCTTCTCAGGGATACCTATCAATATCATGAAGAGAATCTTGAACAAGCTATTTCATCATAGAAATTTTACATTCTTTATTTAGATTGTTTATTCAAAAAAATGGATGGATCATATATAAAATTATTTTTTTTTATTTTTTTTAAACAATATATTGAAAATTGTTAACCCCCTGAAAACCATTAATTCTATTTAATAAACTTATATAGATTTATTCAATTCATGGGAAGAGTTATTCAAAGATGTGTGATTAAGTGAGACTCTTCTCTTAAGAGATTAGTTAATCATACCCAGTGTAGCATAAAATGAGGATTTGGGTAAATGAAGAACTTTTGTAGGTTCAAATGGATGTCTTGTTAAACATATTTCTAGAAGGGTTGTTATCTTTCCCTTTATTAGTATTAGAGTATAATATATATCATTTTGATTGATGCTTTAAAAAGATAATGAAACTAAAAAAATATAACTTTACAGAAAAATAGTATATTTTTTGAAAAACAATTTCATTTCATTAGGTTTTTAAAAAACAAAATTTATTTCTATGAAAAACATCTATTATTTTATAATAGTTATAAATCCATATCTCATATTATTTAAAATTATCATGATATTATTTTTATAGAAATAGATCATTATAGAATGATAATATTATAGCATGGTTTTTTATAAAAAAATCATGGTTAGTAGAAAAATTTTATTTCCATAAGAATACCAAGATGAATATAAACTTAATAATTTCAAGATTTTAAATAAAATCTATTTAAGGATCTTCTTGAAATTGGATCACTAAAAAAATGAATTAGATTTGATTGGAAATTTATACCATATAGTTTAAATCAATTTCTTTTTTATTTAATAACATCCTTTGTTTTTATTTTTAAATAGTAATTATTTTCCATCGAATTATGAGAATTATTCATTGATGTAGGAAACTCAATAACGTGATAAATATGTGTGGAGTTATAAACCATACTAATTTTTTTTCATAAATAGGATATATATTTAAAAATAATTTTTATAGTTGAATAATTTATAGTGTTTATGATATAAAAAAACACTAAATAGTAAAGATATTTTGTTGATTAATGAAATTTTTCATAAATAATTAGATTCATTTTTCATATTTAAAAGGTCTTGTTTGGAAATTTATTTAAACCATATAAAATGTTTTTTTTCAGGTTTAATCAATTTGTAAATAAATAAAATATGTGATATCTAGTTATTTATGTTTTTTATATTGAATATAAATTTGTTTATGATTTTAAATGTTTTTAGAAATATGTTATATTTTTTAATATGATGGTGTTTATTAAGATACCATGTCAAATGATAATATAAATTATTATATAATGAAATAAATATATAATGTTCCTTTAAGTATTTCATTACAAGAGTTATTTAATTAATTTTTATAAAGTTCTTCTATTATAATGTAATGTATATCATAGTTAAAAGTGATGATCTAATTAATATAAATTTCATACCACACATATTTGGAGTTAAATTATGGGAATAAAATAAAATTTATTTATGGTCTACAATGTCCATGACATCATTTACATTTTACAATATTGAAATTAATGTATAATTATTATTTATACACAATAGTTGTTATTATTGTATTAAAATCATTTTATCTCTTGATTTTGATCTATGTAAAGTGGTAATTTTGGATAAACATCTCATTCTTTTGGGACCTTAGATGTTTATCTAGGAATGTGGAGCTTAACTACATTCCACACCTTACTTTAAATTTTTATTATTTGGTTTTTGAAATGTTATAAGACTATATATTAATGAGTTTTTGATAACTCATGCATCAGATGAATTTGGATATTTTTACACATAATTATATTTTTTTATAAGTATAATAATTAATTTATTTTTAAAATTCCATACAATAATATCTGTAGATCATTTAAATTTATTTAATGGTAGAGGATAAAAAAATCATTAAAATAATTAATACATAAATGGGATATGTAATATTTCATAGTGTTAATTAAAAAATATTAAAAAGTCTACATGGTATATTCAACAAAAAAAGAATATCTCTCAAGACCTCTATCATCAAAATTTGTTATATTAAAAAAAATATGGTTCCCATTAATTATATATTATATTTAAGGTATGTTATGGATGAATTTAGTATGATTAGTTGATCGTATCTAGTTTAATCTTTGTGTAATGCATAGATGGGAAACCCAAAAAAATTATAATAGAGTAATTGAGTTCAGACAATCCATATGATAGATTTCAAAAATGATTTATATTTTAAAAAATTTATGACTCATATATAATATAATTTAAATGGGTTTACACTTATATATCACATTTATCAAAAGAATGATAAAGAAAAATCTATGACTAATAGAATTTTACTAAATGCATATTGTTTAAAAAAATTCAAATTAAACGGGGTCATTATTTTGTTGGATCACAATCAATAAAATTATCTAATAAATTCTTAAAAAACATAATCCAAATTTGATAAAAGATTCTATTATATATAAAACAACATTTTTATCATGAAACATGACCTTAAGATTACAATTTCATAAGGATATAATTAGTGGAAGTAATTATCTTTATTGGAAATGAATATGATAATATTTTTCATGAAAGTAATTTTTTTCTATGTGTCCAATCAGTCAAATTATGAGAAAACACTTGTTGAATAAACTATCTAACAAGAGAAAGACACTAATAATGGTCATATTAAGGATGATATTTTAACCTCTATATAAGTGTATGTTTCATTAGATCCTAATGAACTATGATGATATGTATTATTTTGGGATTATATATCACAATAAAATAATTTATACAAAAAATAGATTGAATTGATAGGTATGATGTTTCAAAATCACGCTCTATAGGTAATATGATAGAGGGTAATATTATTAGGAACATAAATGACTTAAATGGGATAGGATAACCTCCTAGGATTGATATGGAAACAAAATTTATTATCAAATCAGAGATAGAAGGGTTACAATTATCATGAACTGACCTCCCCATGCCATGAACATGGCCACCTTACCCCATCGATCTCCTTTGAGACATTGGTTTCCTTATCATGACATCACTAGATATTACCTACCTTAAACACTTATAATAGTAATGATTTTCCCACATTCCAACAAACATTCATTCAATATTCTTTATCACTAAATCACTCCCTAGGAAACATCCCAGTAGGTCACACATCCTAACACTACTTCAAGCTAAGCATGATTAACTATAAAATTTTAATTAGGTCAAATACTAAAAAATTTCCACCTTTATGAAATGGGTATTAATATCTATTCTATTAAATATAACTTTTTAATGGGCGTTATACTATCCTTATGCAAAGAAAAACACCCTTATTGTGAACCCCACAGAATAAACCTTGATAGTTCCTCTAATGTTCCAATTTGGTACTATATCGGATACCATTTTCTTGACTCAACCTATTTGGGTCATGAACCTGATCAAGTGATTCCATGGGATATCTATAAGGCCTTGGTTTCTATCCCATCACAACAAAGACTATTACCCGCTATGTTAACTTATTAGGCTAATAACTACTCCCATAAAACCCTGCACCATATTTCTATTTATCCATAGATAGAAAAGTCAATGAATGATGGTCCAAAAGATGATAACTCCATTAATCCATCATTATAGATTCCCACTCCCGTGTACCAAGAGATTCTAGTTCTTACTTCCATAGAACATAGACCATCATTATAAACATCCCACATAGAAATGTCACTTGAGATTCGACAACTAACAATAATTTCATAGTCATAGATACATTAGTTCCTATAAATAAGACTCCCAGAATCCAAAAAATGGGATTTCTTGGGATGTTTTTTTTCTGTTGATATACATAAAAGATATTTTCAATCATGGAAAACTATGGTGGAAAATCCATTCTATAAACTAAGACATCCATTTAATTCAATGATCACAAATAGGACACATATCTACAAGTTAGAATCACTTGATTTCCAAGAAGTCAGTGACACAGTCAGGGTGATACTTAACACGTTGTCATGAATAGGAACCTCCAAATGGAAATTAAAAAATATTCATATGACATGTAATATATTTTAACCAACAACAAGAACTAATTAATCATCTATATCATTATCACTATTTCTAAATATATGATTGGTCTTATAAAGGAAGTCTCTCCAATCTTAGAAAAATTGAGAGGTAAGTTGTAGGTTCCCCCATATAGAGCTTGAAAACAATTCATCATGATGAATTATTGATAACTATTATTATATGCAAACTAAACTAGCTATGTGTGGATTTACATACCTCTAAAAATTCCAAAAAACATGAACTAAGCATGTCCTTTACAATTTTGTTTTCTCTTTTTATATACCCATCCATTTGAGGATGATATATTGGACTCATAATGACCTAATTCCACATTTCCATTTATAGGACCTTCCAAAATGTTTATGTAAATAGATGTTATTTATCTATGATAATGGACATATGAACCCCATGAAACCTTATGATCTATTTCATATGCAACATGCCCTTTTCTTTTACTTTATTAGTGCAACATATCAGTATAAAATATTTTTACATGATCAAGTAATCAATAACCACCAAAATAGTGTTATAACCTAGGTTATTTTAAGTTAAAACAACAATAAATTCTTTTTAAATATCATTTGATATCCATATTTTCTTAGGGAGAGTATTTCATAGCCCAACCACTTTGGGTAATGAATCTGGTCATCTGAACACTTGGGTCTCCTATAATACCTTGGTTTCCTTCCCATAAGATCAAATAATATTAACCATAAAACATATTACATTATCTATAGTCCAAGACATGTTATTTCAGTGTGTTTTTTCCACAATCACAGACACCTAGAGAAAAATCCAAGGATTTCACCATTCCTGAAAGTACTATAGGTCGACCCTTAGTTAACTGTGGAGTTCAAATCAATTAGGATCCCAAAAATATATTTATTTTTTGTAGACATGGATACTAATATTTATCCTTTTACGAGTCACTTTTCCAAGGGCTTTAAATTGTCCTCCCTCCACTCAATGAAACATTACCTCATTGTAGAGGCCAAACCTCATACGCCGGTAGTAACTATAGACATCTAGCTTCATATTTCCTCTGATACCATTTTGGAATACCATGACCCAAACCACTGGGCCTAATCTAGGTGTTCCCTAGGACTACATTCACACCTCACCATATGTAAGAGGTTTTCAACTTGTTTTCAGAGACTAAGGAACATCGTGGGGATACTATGGTCTCAGTAACAGGTAAAAATTCTTGTTAATAAATGGAAATGGAAATTGTAATAGTAATAAAAAATAATTAATAAAACAATTACCATTCAATTTATAGAATCATAAACTAAAATACCCTTTCATACAGTATCAATATGTTCTGTGATGTATATAGATAAAAGAAAATAAAGAATGCAATGTGAAATGTGATCAAGTATTTTGTTTTCATAACAACTCTCAATATTGATGTCCATCTATTAGCATCTATATCCTCATGCTAATCCTCCTCAACCATTTACAACTAAGACCTTTAACTTCACCAAATATCAAACATTTAAATCTATAAATAAACAGAAATTCTAGAGATGGGTGTGAGTACAAGACCAATAAGAACACCAACAACGAAGCTTAACATAAGTGAATATGACATAAAATGTCATTCCATGAAAGTAAACAAGGTATAGATATAAAAACCCAATATATCAAACAATCCCAATAATCATGTCAATTTCTTGGAGATCAGCTCTACCAACTTCAGTAAAAAGTTGGAATTAAAATCACTAGAAATGGCTAACACATCCCCACCTCAATGGTATAGTTTACAAAACATGTACGTGACATACCTCTATAAGGGTATAGTGCATGTACTTGATGATAAATAACTAAGACATGCCTCTCAGAATGGATTAATCTATATAGATCATCTATAATAAAGTTTATATACAAAAATTGTACATGAAAAGAAGTATAAAATTGGAAATATCAAAATCATTTCAAACAAGAAAGGTTCAAAACTATAACATCATATTTCAGAAAACATAAAACATTGAATTTTTGAGGAACACAAGAACACCAAATGTTATAAATCATCACAAACATTTTCATGGATATGAAATCATATCTAAAATCATTCCAATAACCGATATTGGGATTATCGTAATATCAAATTAATCCTACTATAGGTGTGATTATTTTTTATAGTTAATGGTCACCATAAAATTCTAACTCCATCACAAAAACCTTGATCTAAATCAAATTAAACACAAATGAGAATACTATAATCAATGCTGAGAATAAACTATGGACTAAAGGATGGTCATATTAAAAAAGATAATAAATTATTGGTAATGGGAACTTTTTATTCATGATTACATGGTTCAACATTTGGTTTTCTACACAATATTAAATAATAACATCTAACTCCATGGTGAACGACATAGAGGAACTCAAGGGTATATTCTTGTTCAAATGTAGTCTTTAGGCTCATGATCATACATTTTCTCCATGAGATCATCAAAATCTACTGGTTCCATGTGATTTGATGGAATCAATAAAATTTTGTACAGTACGTATAAGATTTACATCAACCTCAGCTCCCATGTGTGTATATAACCCTAATAAATCCTCTAGGAGACATCATAGTATAGGTCTACCATCATAGGGTGAGAGGATGATGTCATTGGCCAATCCACTATGAGGATCATACTTACCACCAGTGCTAAGAATACTTCTCTCTTGGAGGTATCTGATCCCATTCTTCTTTGCTCAATGTCTCATTCATTTATCATCACAGACAATTCCTCCTTAATAAACATAAAAGATACAAGTATATAATAATAATTGATGTGTTCATGGTAACTAGTCATCCATTACATGCCCAAACCTATATAAAAATATTCATCTAAAATTAATTAAAACTCCACACAAGATCATATCCATCAAATTCTATTAGAAACTATAAATATATATGAATATGATATACTTTCCTCCCCATGGGTGTATTAATAAGTAGAAAAATCAAGTAGTACTTAAATGGAAAACCCAACCTAGAAGGAACTTTAGAGGATATTAATGAATGGTATTCTACTATATAATTTTTTTTGATTGAGTAGAATAAATCTATACCATAACTCAAAATATTTAATTTCCCTCTCCACTATCTTATAAGGCACAATCAATTTCAAAATCCCTCCCAACCACTACTCCATGATGCCCAAGAGGCTTATGAGTCACCTAATTTATAGACCATGCTATATCTACAAATATTGATGAGGTCCTATGTCTAACCATTTCAGGAATATTCTCATAGACTTATCACACAAACACTTTTCATATTCTGTCTTTCCACACTAATGAAAAGTACTGATTGAAACTAGATTATTATTGAGAATATTCCCTTTCATCCAAAAAAAATATTGAACCTAGAAGAATAACATAACATTGAAGGGTTTAATGAACCTCAACTCTACTCCAACATTCTTCCACCACCCTAGAATCAATCCTCTACCTTTATCTTTAGGTTCCCCTAATGTAAAACTATGACTGCACTAGAAAAAGTACCTTTCAATCCACTAAAAATGAGGAGAAGACATAAATATTTGACTGCATAAATTCCCCTTTAGATCTTTAGTTACTTATGAAAATCTATACCATAGTTTTTCAGATCAAAGTTCTTAATCTCTTGTTTTAGCAATATATTGAAGACCAATGTTTAACTATCGTACTTCTATGACTTATTGTCCATCAGCATAAGAGAAAAGAGGATCAAATCTGTGAAGCATGATGAGTTGACAAAAATCCCCACTATATTCTATTAGAGATCTATGAACTCCATACCTCAGTTAGCTATCAGAGTGATAGGGAATGATTCATTGATTTAAAGATATTTGATGGTCACCATACTTTACTCCTCAAATATACCACACTAAAACCTGACATCCCACCATTAACAGGCTACACCGTGATGTATGGAGTTCACATGCTTAAGCTTATGGTACATTGATATCTATACCAATTTGAACATCCTCTTAATGGACCATATCTAGTCATCCACATCCAGGGGACCTCGAGTTACCCAGGAGTATGGGAAATGATGGAGCTAGAATTCATGATCCCAACTGACCATCATCGGCACACTATTTTGGGGTCCTCAACTCTGACTAGGATATAGTAGAATGGGTCCCAAATGGACCATTTCTACATCTAGACCCAATGGAGTGACTAAGGGAACCCTCATTTTGATGTCCTTTAGCAAAAAGGGCATGCATCTGGTTGTATGATATGTATATGATGTTTTATTTTTAATATTCCTAATCAAACCTCATAGAAGATAATAAATTAACAAAACAAATTGATAATTAGGTGAATGTATACAAAAGGGATCACAAAATGGTTAAACCTAAAAGTATACCCATAATAATAAGGCATCAAACCTTAGTAACTACCCAAATTCTAATTCAAGCCTCAAATTTCTACTTTCTAGTCACAACCACACATATACACTCAATCATAGACTACAACCCTCTAAAATAACGAAATTTGACTATAAATGCACATATCAAAATTTGAATATACATTTAATTATTTGATATCATTATAATACAATAAACATGTGTGTGTACCTACATGCCTGGAAGGATGCATGGACACACACTAATTTATATAAATCAGTATATAGACTTCATCTACATCATCCAATGTGTATTTTATCAGTGGTAAAAAAATTAAAAAAACCCAGCTAGAGACTGAAATATATCCCTTTCCTGAGTGAAGAAATAAAATCACTTGTCTACCCTATCCTAAGTCAATGATACAAGAATAAAAAAGATATAAAACACCATTTTATGATACATTTTTTGTAATGAAATATCCTTTATTTGACATAAAACTGGTCAAATGACCTCATGGGTCTACTTTAATACCTTGGTGTTTTCTAAAAAAATTCTATGATATTATCTTCTATGTTCCCTTATAAACTTAATAAATTTCCCTAGGTACCAAAACAATTTCATTTATTGCCTTTTTCTCACTCACAAATTCCTTTAGAACCATCCCATGAGGTCACCCATCCTGACACTAAACCATCCCATGACACTCTTATCTATATACTTCTAATTATTTTAAATCAAAAAAATAAAGGTGCATCTTGTTGATAATGGTGGTAACATTTAACCTTTTATGTTTCACATATTTGTGGGTGTTATAGAGGACAAAGAAAACTAAAAGGAATTTGATTCTCAACTTTGAACTGTTGTCACTAAGAGCATCGAGATACAAACTCATCTATGTCACTTTAATACCAGGCCATTTCAACCATCCTCTCTAGCTATAATACATTTTTAGTGTCTTGGTGCATTGACTATATAGAATGATGAAAATATACCAACACAACAGTTCTTATAGTCAACATAATATAATACCTGTGTCTAAATACATTAATACCTTCTTTGGATAGAGACCCACTGTAGATGCTATCCCCGATATATAATGAATATATGATATTTTATTCCTCATATTTAGTCAAATGTTCCTGGAGAATCATCATAAATAGATTTGATGACATGAAAAAACTAGAAAAAATTTCAATAATTATCCTCCCTCAGTCTCAAGTGTATTTGAGAAAGGTGTTACAATAGTATGCATTCACCATTTTTTTCCTTCACATATTGAGTAGGAAACCTCATGTTATGAGTTCCATTAACAACACTACCCATTCTCATGGTATATACAATTTCAATGTTTAATGAATATATATATTCCACCAATCATCACTAATAAATGTTCAAATCTATTTAAGAAAACATTTTTTCCAAACTATTTTGGTTAGGGTAAATGATATTCATTTCCCCAAAAATATATTTTCACCCACTTTTTAGTTCATATACAATAAGTCCATATTGAAAATCATGAGTTAGATAATTCTTCACATGAGGTAAAAGATGATGTGATCCCTCATCCACTACATGATCTCTTTTTTTAGGGATGTAACCCAAACCTAAAACTAAAGAATCATAAAAAACCATATAGTCATTACTATACTATAGTATAGTTATAATTGGTGATGAGTTCGAACATTTCTTTACCTCATCACAAGATCCCAAACACTTCGAATACCATAATAGTATTACACCCTTTCATGTGAGAGTAATTAATGGTGAAGCATTATTTGAGATGACATTTTTGTACAATAAATAATATCCTACCAAGTCCAAGAATATTTAAATCTCATAGATAGTCTTTTGTTATTACCAGTACATCTAAGTTATCACCATTTCAGGATCAAACAAGTTACCATGTTCTGAGATTATGTATTTGAAGATGATAACTTCTCATATCCAGATTTTAAATTTTTATATTTTTTATATAGGAGGTGATCCTTCAAGATCCTAAAAAATAAATCATGTGGTTAACATGATAATCCAAAATCTTAGAGTATGAAATAATGTTATTAATCAAACCCACAAAATAAGTGTTATGACACTAGGGTAAAATTTGGTACAACAATTCCATGAATACTAAAGGGGTATTTTTTAGCCAAAATGTAACCATGAGGTACTAGAGGTATCTATACAAGCTACTAAATGAGGTATTTAAAATATCTCACAACTTTACTATGAGCATGTAATAAACCAAAATAATATCAATTTTATAAAACCACTTTTAACCTATTAACTATTTAAATAAATACTCAATGCAAGGAAATGAATATTTATTTTTAATCATTACTCAATAGAAAGTTTTATAATTCATTCATAAATGCATAATTCCAAATGTCAACATGGAAAATTGTATAGGAGTTTCAAAAGGAAACACACATAGATGTATAAATAAATTTACTCTCCAATCATACTTCTATAATTTTATCTCTTTAACACAGAATAAACCATGTAGTAATATGGAATCAATATTGGATGGGTTCCATGGACTAAGTAAATCGAGAACACGACCACTCCCTCCATAGGCATTGTATAAAATTCATCTGGAAAATCCATGGAAGTAATTGACTATCAGTAGAAGATCACCAATAAAATAATTTTATCCCAATTTAATCATATAAAATAAAATCAATTTATACAGATCTAAAAAAATTGGGTCCTCATGACTGGACCTAGGTTCCCACACATAATGACACACATAGATGTCCTCATTGGGAGAAATAAAAGGCACCCACCAATGATAATAGTGTATTTGATTTTTGTTCTCCATATTCCAAAAAACAAACAGATAATAACATCCATGAATTCCATGTGGATAACAAAAAAATCTCAAACTAACTCTATGTCAAACATAATGAAATTGAATGAGGGGAACCCAAAATCCTTCTCATTTATCTTTCCTATAAACATCAGAAATTCCATAAAAATGGCTTGAGTTCAATTATATTTTTTAGAAGATGAATCATATTTGAAGATAAAAAATATTGATAGGCACCTATAATAGTTAAAGTAGTAACTAAGGTCAAAGAAATAGAAATAGTACTACTTATGGTTGTAGGATCTATATCAACTTCCATTGGAAAATCCTTAAGCACATGAAACAACATTATTTTGGAGGCATGTAGTTGGAAAACTATTTTCTATGAAGCATATGACAATGTCATAGATTCTATTATTACCTATAATATTATTAAAAATAAATGAGGAGAAAAAACCATGTAAACATCTATAGTAGACCCCATTATTCACACTAGTTGTTAGTCTTTAAAGGCATGGTAAAAAATACATCGTGTGCCCCATCTAAAAACAAGGATACAAAGTCAATCCATGAACCACAATTGATGGAGAATGAAAAGTATTTGAGTATCATTAACAATTTTTCCACTATTAAACTCTCTATTATTTATATTCCATTTTAAAAAACATTGGAGCTACATATGAAAATTAGAGGAGCTCCAGGAATCCCTAACATAATACTAGGATAATTTCCACCAGTAATTCCCTATCCGTAGGAACCGAATGAATTGAGGTAGCATAAAAAATCAATTTAAAATTTTGTGATTGGATTCATATAAAAACACTAAATTAACAAAATCACTTACCTATATTTTTAAAGGATCACACACAATTGAATTTAAGTATGGAGATCTAAAATGAATGAATTTGTAAATGATACCTTGTTCATTGGAAATCACAAAATTTATTATCTCACTATATGTTTTTTTGTTCAAAGGAACACATATTTTCATCCACTATATTTTCCACACATTCACCATATCTCATAGATTATTGATATATAATTACTGGGTGCTAGTAAATGAAATCAAATGTATTTATGATGCCCCTTTTATTGCATGAATAATGAAAACTCAATCGAGAATATGAGATATATAAAAACTCATTCATAATTCAGTTTTAAATTATAAAACATTAGAGAGAGGTGAGGGGAGATACAAATTCATTAAAATGGTTGATAAAACTATTAATGTGGCTATAATGATCTTTTATACATAGTTAATGCTTTCTAAAAATTTACATTGGGCTCTAGAAGGTAATTAAATTCATTTTAGGAACTTGTGAACACTAATAAGCTAATTAAACATGTCATAAATTTAATAAAAAATTATCACTAACTTTAAATACATTAAAATGTTAATGGATTAAATAAAAATAATTAACTTGGCCAATAAGCTCCCTAAATTAGTTCACAAACCTTGAACATGATATATTCTGTTGAAAAATGAAATCTACTTGTATTCAGTTTTATGATCTAATAATTTTTGAAAGAATTAAGAATTAAATTAAATCACCATTTTTTTTAAATTGAATAATATAATTTTTTTATTTTAACTTGTGATTTTATTCACTCATACATTCTGTTGTCCCCACAAATGGATCCCACTTCATCTAATGCGCCTATTCATTCGAATAGGTCAATCATTTGGATACACATAGTGTGTGAACCTCAAGATCCTTATCTTGGAAGTAGTGAATATAAACCATAGATTAATATAGGATTATTATAAACCATAATGGAACCTAATGAAATAAATAATTTTTTAAATACAACAGCCTCTTAAAAACAAACAAAATGTAATACAGTCTCTTTCTCCTAGAATATCCCAAAAATCAAGATGCATACTTGTGTCATCATCCTTTTTTTGTATTATATATTTCATGATGTTTCTGGATAGACTTGCAATATGGAAAAATGGAAAAGTATTTATTTATTGTATTACCATCATATTCATCCTAGAACCATGATATATCTCTTATTTAACTAGGAAGTAAAAAAATCAATCTTGATCTTTTAAAAAATGTTATACCACCAATGACACACCCAACACAAGATACTATATAATGACATAAATTACATGGTTTCTTAAATGCCTCAATGTTTGATATCAAATAGTACTTGTTGATAATGATATCAATTCTGGAGGCTAATTCAAATATTTTTTTGAAGGAACAACAATACCTTCTAAGACTCATTGTGTTCCTTTTGGAGATTCATTCCTCAGCATCTTATCTACATAAAATCACAATGTGTGAGAATTATGAGAAGAAGAAACAATAAATATAAACACACAGAACTGAATTGTTATAAAATATTCATGACCCATCAATATAATGTATCTAGACTATAGGAAAAATATTTAATATTTTAGTCATAGCATCTCTGTAATTCCATTATAACTGGGAACTATTATAACATTTTGTTATGACACATGTTATAAGGACAATACCATGTAAAAACGTGGATTTATAGGTATCAATAATAGTATGCTAAGTATAAACACACACACACACACACATATGTAATGGTAATCAATGTACATAATGTAGTTAGGTCAAGGCCACCCACTCACAACTCTCCCACTTACACTAGAGAAAACTGATAATATCTCAAACCTCATTAACTCTCAAATGAAAATCATGATTCAGTTTAGATAGGGTTTTTGTCATGGGTTCTTCCACATTACCCTATGTAGATAGTCTTCTTACTATTACTTCAACTCTATAAGAAAATTCCCTCCAGTTATTAAAATTTCGATGTATATGCTTTATCCTATGGTGTTATATAAGATTATAGGAATTAACCATTAATGAAATGTTATCATAATATACTATACCGTTGTTTTTATTAATTGGTATAATTCCCTTCTCAAAAATAAATTTTCATATACAAACAATTTCCTTAGAGGCATCATAATTTTTTATACTCTGATTATTCTATAGAATCAGAGACCATTGACAACTTTGAGATTCTACAGCACACTTCACTACTATTCATAAAGAAGTGACCCCTTAAATTTGATTTAACAACATCATGATATTTCTAGATGTTTTCGTTAGTGTACCCCCTCCCAACTAGCTTAAAATCTCTTCCATACAAAAATAAAAGATCATTTTTCTATCCTGAGCAATGTAGGATAGTTTTTATAGCTATTTAAGGCATCTCTCAGATATTTTATAGATATATGCCAATTTTTCATAAAGAATTGGAAATATAAAACCTATTACATAAAATAAAATGCATTACAGATCCCACTATTGAATTATACATGAATTTACTCATTCATTTACTCTCATCACGTACCTATGGACACATATTTGTAGAGAGATCAATACCCTGTGACATCAAAAATAGTAATATTTTGAATTATTCTATGTTATACCTTTTTAGTACCTTCTTAATGTATTTACATTGAATTATCATAGGTATAATCTATGATATAATTCAATAGATCGTGGTCATTATAATATAGGAATCTAAACCTATATATTTCTTTTATAATGAATAATTTATTAAATTATTCACTCACTACAATACTTGTAATTCATTTCCCATTAATAATATGTCATCAACATATAATATATTGAAAATGATGGGCTTCACACTAAACATCATGTAGACACATGGATTGATTTCATTCTTAATGAATCCAAATCATCTTATGGCCTAATCAAAACAAATATTCCGTGATCATAATTCATACTTCAATCCATAAATGGAACTCTGTAGCATACATACGTTATAGGAACTATTTATATAGTGAACCCTATAGGTTGTGTCATATATATTTCTCGAACAAAATTCCCCCTGATAATAACTTATAACATCCATATTCTAAATTTCATAGTCATGGGAGGCTATTATTTCAGGTAATATTCTTATGGATTTTACAATTATGACTAGAGAACAGGTTTTTTTATAGTCAATTATTTGAAAAATCTTAAATTCATTCACTACTAGTATATCCATATAGGATCTCACTTAACCAACCATGTCTATATTTTTTTAGAATACCCATTTACACCCAAAATGTTTTTCAATAGTTGTTTATCCTACTAAAACAGAAACATGGTTGAGGTAAATGGTCTATTTTTTATAATACACTAATTCGTTCTATTTAGAATACACTATATTAGATGTTCATCTTTATCTAGGGGGAATGTGTCACTTGAATCAGCGATAAGAATATAATATCTCTTGGTTCTAAAACCTCTCTAGTAGATCTACACGGTACTTGTGTCTTGAGAATATTATCTTATCCCACTATTTCTTTTGGACTCTATTTTCATAAAAAAGATTATACATTTTTAGTGCCAACTTCATCTATGTTAATATTTCTCCCAATGTTTTCATTGAAGATGTGTTACATTTCTTCAAATGTGGAATTATTTTCTACAATCACCTTTATTTCAAATGGGTTATATGGGTAAAATCTTGTAGTCTCCTTAGGATAACGTAAAAAAATTAACTTCATACTCAAAGATATGAATTTTTAAATAGGTATAGTCTTGAAGAAAAATACTTGCATCCCATTACATGTACATGTTCTAGACTGAGATTTGTTCTATACCACAAATCATATAGATTCTCATCCAATGATTTAGTTAGTAATCAATTAAAAATATATGTCGTATTCTACAGTTAATGTACCCAAAAGGATAATTGTAGGTTTTAATGACTCATCATTGATAAGAACATGTTATGAAAGGTAAGATTCCCCCTTTTACTAACAACACTCCACTACAGTGTATAATATTGAATGAGTTAGGAAATTCTCTCACACACTTTTAATTAATTGATGAATTTTTTGTTACGATATTCTCCACCATAGTCTATATGGAGTTTCATAATCTTCTTAACATGTTTATTTTATATTGACTTATGATATTTATTACACATGAAAAATGAAGACTGCTTGTACCTAATTAATGATGTATATCCATTTCTACTATAATAATCATTAAAAATATGAAAACACACCCCTTTAATCTAGTAGAAATGGGTAACATACAGTAGTATGAACCAATTAAAATGGCTCTTTAGAACTTTCTCCTTTATTATTGATAGTTCCTCTAGTCATTTTACCTTGTAAGAAAGCATGAAATACATAAAAGTGTTTTAACTCAATGGAATCAAAATACACTACATGATGTTTTTTCTTAAATTATTCTTATTTACATGAACTTTCCAGATGTTCCAGGGTAGAATAATATATGATTCAATATATAAATATGTTTCATTTGATTTACAAAACCATATTTTCTATTTCATGTATATATAACATATTTTTATGATATTCCATACCATAACACATGCTGGCCATATATATAAGATGCCATTTATATACTAACCAGAAATAAAATCCCATAGTTTTTAAAATTGTTGTAAAAATAATTTTCGAAGTAGTTGATGTTACCTGATTTAAATTATTTATTAAAATATCCATTAAACTAAAAAAATTAGGATCATAATATCTCATTACTAATGATGTTAGTCACACACCATTTGATTCTTAGATTCCCACCACATATTTTTCAACAGTCTTGAATTTTCATGGTTCCATTATTTAAATATGAATTTGTGATCCAAAAGTAGTATCCAATACCCAACTTTTAGAAATATACATATTATATTGAAAGAAAAATATACCTAATGATAAAGTCCCACCTTTCTTCTTCTTCCCAGATCTATAAAAATCAACTCCTAGAGACATTTTATTCCACATAAAAAGTAGACTATATCCATCTCATTGCTCTCCATTTATATATTAGGATTCTTGGAATAGAGGTGTATTGGTTTATTTGACCAAGAATTATCAATTCAAAATTTAGTCTTTTCATTTATCCTCTCGACCAATATAAGGACTGAAAATTAGAATTATTCATATCCTTCTCAGTTTGAATAATTAAATACAAAAAGAATAAGAGAGACTTATTTAGGTAATTTAAACTGTAATTTAAGAATAATGTTGAGAATATATAGGGTAAAGAGGCATGAATGAGATAAGTTTCTAGTTCATGTTATAATATGAACCTCTGGGAATGTAGTCTTTCAATTGATCTCATCATCTTGAGTACATGATCTCCTTCTTGTTTCCCTTTCTCTAACCATCATATATATATATAATTAAAAATTTTATATCATTCTTATCATGCACTCTCTTGATATAAATCCTAGAGATAAGATACCAAATGGAATGAATATTTTTCCTCATAAATTTTTTATAGCTCACCTAACCGAGATAATTAAAAGAAACATTGAACATATATTGAATCATACATATGATTCTCTTATTTAAATTTATCCAACATTATCACATACTAAAGGAGTTAAATAAGATGTATGTATTATAACACATAATGCTTCCTCTTTTGGTGTAGTAATATGAACAAGCACCCATGCCGCTATTGGATGTTATGACCAATCAAGATATTCTCTTTATCAAATATAGACCATGGTGATAATGAATTGGTGGTGTTTCCCAGTTGATATACAAGAAGTATATTTTGTAGATTATTACATTATATTGATTACAAGTAGAAATTTTGAAATTATTAATTTAAAATGTCTCCCTATATCTAATCAAATCAAATTATCCCTTAACAGTTAGCTTCAAAATACTCATTCTCTGAAGTAATCTAGTGGAATGGGTCAGTAAACCTTTTTTTAATAGCCTGTTCTATGGAATCAAGAATACTTTGAGAGTTTGAGGTAGGTTTGTGACATACCGACCACATTAAATAATGGCTCCTTGATCTGTGGAGTGGAGTCTCATCTTTTACAAAGGATTGTAATAAAATTCTCAAGGCGTTTCCTATAAAGTTACAACATTATAGATATGGTCACTCCTTTATGGCCAAATATTTTAATTTTGACTCACTTCTTTCCTGATAAACCTATGATTGTTTTATACAACCTTGAATGGGAAAGAAGAGCACATAAAACATTTGGATTTTTTCCAAATTAAAGCGGTTGAGGGAATTTAATGATGTCATATTTTCATTATGTTATTGGTTTAATTATCTTCGTGAATGAAATCCTATTAAATATAACATGATTTCTCTTATGTGACCACATTCAAAACATATCCAAGAATTAATTATAAAACATTCATCGTATATATTCAATTTATCATTTCATTCTTGTTTATTATTATACATTATTATTGTGCATAATAAATACAAATTCACAAAATAATAATCCCTGGATATGAAAAAACTAATAAAAAATAATGAAATGATCATAATTTATTAAATATTGGTTAATAAATATAATAAATTATTTAATAACTTATACAATATGGGAATTATTTTATTTGATACATGACTTGAATTGTAGGAAAAAAATCCCTCAGGAACATCACAGGTTTTTTTATGTGGACTCTCGACTCGAACCACTTCTTTGTGAGCTCCAATGGTCATTATAATGTTTACTCGCAGACATGTAAGGGGATCTTAGGTTAAAAAATTATATTTAATAACATATATATGAACATGAATACCAATATAAAAATTAATGATAGAGGGATGATGAAAAAACCATCAAAAGAAAATAATTATTATATATTGAAACATTACTGAAATAATTTAATTAAATAAAAAAATAAACCGAGTATGCACATGTTAGTCTCATCTCAAGATCAATGAACCCGAAATAACATGAATAAGAAAAATTATATTTTAAAAAATTCAACAATAGGGTAAATTTAATGTTTTCAGATGCATTAAAATATTTTTTTACAATTTTTACCATATCTCAAAATTCTAGGAATGTTTTTACTAAATCGATCATATTAAATATATTTTATGAAATTTTTCTACATTTATTTCTGATCCATATTGACCTAAATAAGATCACAATATAATAATTTAGTTCTTGTGATGAGGTAGATGGGTCTGTTTAGTATGATTCAGATGGACTTGACTCATTTTATATCAGGTCATGATTTCTAGTTGAGGGTAATATAAATACACACAATATATATAACATAGAACCACCCTAAATAATATTGGGGCCAAACTATCCCTCTCCCTGTAAATGGTTAATGGAAAATAAGTCCACAAAAAATTATTCAATGAAAAAAATATTAAAAAAAACATATTCTTTCACTTAGAAGGACTTGATTTCCTTTTTTTGATTTCTATCTTATCAATTTTGATTGAAAAATTAGTTTTTATTTCTTATGGACAACCTCAACTAACTTCTGGTATCTTTATTGAATATAGAACTTGCTTAAATTATTCTCCATCTAAAAATACATCACACCCTTATCAATTAAAGTTATGGAAAAAACATGAATCCTTTAATTCCCATCACAATTTATACAAAATACACAATAAAATTTGATTGATCATTTTTTGGAGATATGAGCTTGGATCAATGAGATTTCAGTTGCATTGGAACTATATCAAATCCTTCCATCTTAATAATTTCAAAAGTAATAGAAAACTTGAATTTATTCATCACAAATTATATTTCGTTCCCCTTTATAAAAATAGAAGAAACACAGGGCATATAGAAGTCATGAAAAATATGAAATTTAAAACTTCTTGTTTGGATTCATGTTTAAAATATTGAATTCAAAAAACACCATGAAATGATTTCTCAATGGATCGAGTTAAATTCAATTTATTCCTGAAAAAACATTAAACAAAGCATTAAATTATTCCTTACTTGATATAACTAAATTGATTTGCTAGCTACTTTCATGTTGTGTCTCAATTGAACCAAGATACAAATCCTCTGGATCATCCTCACATAAACCAAGTCTCTTGTATATATGATCATTAATTCATTGGTTCTAGAATGATAAATTATAGATCATTATGATGTGTCTTAGATCATAAGGGGAACACAGACTTGATTGAGAAAAGGGGATCGATCAAACCATGTTCTTCCTTCACTTTCTCACTAATAAAAACGATATATAGGATATGAGGGATCATAATAAAATAATATGTCTGATCACACTATTGAACCATTTAAAATCAGATTTTAAACCAAGGTTATATTTTCTAAATTTTCATATTGGTATCTAGAAAGTAATATCCTTCATTTGAGAACACTTTTCACACTTATGACTTAATTATACTTGTCAAAAATTTGACAAACATTTTATCACTCACATGTAACACATTAAAATATTATGTGATAAAATACTAACTCTTACCTCAGGCCATAAGAAACATATATAATTTAATCAACAGTGAATGTGATATGTTTATTCAAAGAATTATTTCTTCACATATTCACCATTATGATAAACAAATTTCCAAAAACCTTGAGAAATAAATTAAATAATAATTATTAAAAATTGGAATAAAATAATTAACATATTTTTACTTGTGATAATTCATAATCAGACATTCACCAACCCCCACATGTGGTCCTACATCATCCTTAACTCCTATTTATCCAAATAGGTGGAACTTGTGGATACATTTAGTTTTTGACCCTCTTGGTCCTAATATCAATAGTAGTGATTCCAACACAGATACCAAGAGTGGATTATAGAAACCCATAATGACCCATAAGAAGATAATGAATGTCGTATCTATGAATACCTATCATAAACATGCTATGTGTACTATAATATTTTAGTCTTGTGGTGTCTTGTAAATTAGGGTTTACACTTCTCACATCATCCTTTTTGATGATTTATATGCTTCATGACCTTACATAACTAACTAATTAATATTATAAAAGGTTCATATATTTAATAAATTCACTACCACGATTGTCAGCATGGAACCTTGAGATATCTCTTCTTCTACTTGGAAGTGACAAAATTTTATCTTGATCATTCAACCATTCCATACTACCAATTATTCACCCAACACAAGCTACCTCACCATAGATTCAATTCAATGGAGTTTTATTTCCATTAATGTATGTGATAAAATGGTACACGTTGATAATATTATCATGTTAATAGGAAATTACACCTGTTCATAGATATGAACATTCAATAACACTTGAAACATGTGGTGTTCCTATTACTGTGGAAATCCTCATGTTCTCATATACTCAAGATCAACAATTGTAAAATTCATGGGAATAATTATTAGTGATTATAAGATTCCAACACCTGATAGTTATACATCATATTTTCCTCATCTGTATGATGTATCTTGACCATATGAAATATATTTAGGATTAATGTCAAAATATATCTTGGTTCTCTTTATATTCTGGTACTACTGTAACCTTTTGATATGATACCTAATATAAGGACTTTACCATTTAAACCATGGTTGTAGAAGTTTAAAAACTATTATACTAAGTAAAAACACAAACACACACACACAAACACAGACACACACACACATATATATATATATATGTCAAACATTATACAAGTAATAGATTTAAAAGTGCATAATGGAGTTCAGTCTAGGGAACCCACTCACACACTATCAACCACTTCAAAAATGGTATGATGCTTTAGCATGAGGATATGTGACCCAATGTGATGTAGATTTCCCATCTAAGACATCTTATCATTTATTTTCTCATTGTAAATAACCTCTACTGAAATTAGAGTGAGATTGAGGAATCTATTAACATATTCCATTACTATTCAATACCCATGATCATCATTTAAAAACTCCAAGAATTTTTCCATGGTTATAGACTATAGGAATAACTATGTGGTAAAGATGTTATTGAAGTCATTCCACTCGATGTTTTGATGTTTATTTGAAAAAATAACTGATTCCCACTATCATTTACATGTACCATCTAGCTTTTAAAACTAACAATACACTATACTAGAATCAGAAGCCTCTTGGAATCCAAATAGACTTTCAATCCTTCATTTTCAATCCCCTACATCTTAAGGATCATTAAAACTTTATAAATATGGAATTTTCTAGAAAAAAATCATGGTATTAATTCTTATCCACATATCATAAAGGTTCCTCCTCTCTCTATAAATTTGGAATCATTCTAGAACTTGGTCTATAGGTCTGACTACATGCACAACTAACTTGTTGAGATTTTTATCAACTAGAGGGTTTCACTATTACGGTTCATTGAAATATCCCTCCATTTGAATATTTTGAATTCATCTAGGGCCATGGTACACCATAAATAAAGAAAGACACAAAATAACATGAGATCCATGAATCAATTCTGTTTTAAAATAGGCAAATTCAACAAAAATATTAATTACATCCCATATATAATCATCTGATAATTATATGATTTAAAAAATAATTTAAATATATTCCCATGAAAATTTAGGTTTGGAGATTTAAAGCATTAATAAAAAATATTAATTATGAAAAAAGAATTTATTTTCAACTAATGTATGTATTTTGATTATAAATATGAATTCTCTATCCATAAGAAGTCTTCAACATCTCCCACAAATTCTTATAATAAGATAAACTTCGTGGCACATATTATGTAATAATTTTCTTCATAACTCATGGAAAAAATAAGAATAAGTGATCTAAAATACTTGATAAGGGATAACATAACAAGGGCCATAGTGGTTAAATGATAAACATATATAAATTAATTAATAAGGAAAAATAAATCATTTAAAAGAATATAAATCAATAAGTGTTAACCATAACTTTAAATGATATACATAACATCTCAAATAATTACACTTTTACCGTGGATTGAGTAAATAAAACATGAAAAATATAACATTATCCATGGATGATAGAAAATAAATTTGAACAATAAAAAACATGGAATTTTTAATCGTTTTGAACCTGGCTCTATACCACACTATTACCCATAAATGTTTTATTATTTCCAGACACCATCACACATACACTTTGTGAACATATTTACTTTATAAATTTTACAAAAAACATTTTAATATCATAAGACATAATATTTTTTCCAATTAATTGAAGGGATATAATGGACCCATTCATATTAGTTTTATGTTATAACCACCAATCCATGGTTTATAGAGGAACCTCATGTCGCTTGTTTACTAAAAACCACACATCCATGGTTTATAATGAAACCACTTATCACTAATCCATACTTATGTGTTACACATAAAAACCATTGATTTTTTATAGAATAAAGAAACAATATAAATAAAATGGGTTCCATAAGTACTCACAATGCAAATCATTCAATTTTATTAAGTACCTATGAAAATAAATTGTATATCATGAAACATATAAATGGTAATAAAAAACATATCTAATTAAGTAGTTTCATACTAATAAACATGATAATGGAAAATAATCACATAATTGAAAAATATATGGTGAAAGATGAAACTTATCTTTACTAGAGAATAGTAATTTGATGATAATGTAAACTAAATCATGAAATGATTTTTGAAAATAATTTTTATTCAGCGTTTGTATAAATCATTGTTATTAGTCTCCATTCAAATAGACCCCCTTAAAATTAGAAAAATGAAAATAAAACATTCATGAAAATATAATTGGTTCAAAAACACTTTTTTCGGAAAAAATAGGACATCATTAAGAATGTAAATTCATAGAAAAAATAATTTTTAATAAGAAGTTGTATAACTCAAGGAAAAGTGTTTCAGTTTCCTAGTCCCTTATGAGATTAGTAAATTTTGAATAAAAATTAATAAGATGTTTAAAATACATATTATTCTATAAATACCATTAATTAAATCATATAATTCCAAAAATATATTCTTGGGTACTATATACACAATAGAAATTTTAAATTTGTTTATAAACTTAAAACAGATGAAAATGAAGAGGAGTCTAGATCGAAAACCCTTACAGCCTTTATAAAGTTTGAGTAAAAACCCCATGAGATGTATAAATTAAAATATAATGCTGAATAAAATTAAGAATAAGAGAGTATTTAAAATATTATGACAGTTGTTAAGTATGTAAACATTTTAAAAATAACATGTTGTATATAATAAACATGTCTTAAAGAAAGGAGTTTGAGAAGAAAACCCTTTTAGACTTATATATATTAAACTAAATGCCCCGTGAAAGAGAGGGCATAGAATTGAGCATTAGATACAATTATTAGCATATATTTAGTGACATAATATATCACATATGTATTATATACACCTTAAAAATGATATTAGGTTCATAATACAAAACATATCCTAAAGACATGAATTGGATACAAAAACCCCTTATAATGTTTCAATGCATAGTTGATAACACTATAAACTCAATTAAATCAACAATTACTATAATAATATACTATTATATATCCATTATCATAAATATTAACCGTATATAATTATTTTTCCAATATTTTTTTAATTACATTAATTAGTTATATAGTTTTATGACCATCAGGTGTTAATAACACGAAATATTTTTTGAGATATTTAATAATTTTAAAATAATTACCCATAAAATGATAAAACAAATTAGTATATATATTTATTTTATGACTTTTTAATTAATAAGTGAATTTAAAAAATTGTTTTATTTTATATGCATTTTTCTTATGTTATTTTAAAATCGAATTTATAGAGGCTTATTTCAGTATTTTTGGAGATCAAAGATGATTTAATAATAATTAATTATATTAATTATAATAAACTTATTAAAACATAAAATATTCATTTTTTTCTTATTAAAATATTAAAATATTAGTATTTAGTATCCCATAATAATATAATATTATATTTTAATGAATAATTTATATAGGTTGTTAAACCATGCAAAAAATGAACAAACTTTCTCTTGATGGGAGAGTATGGTCAAGTAGGTGTTCCATTTGACAAAATATTATTATAATAAAGTTATAATCAAATTATTTTTATGTATTTATCATTCTGAACCATATTTTATTTTTTTGGATAATGAATTATGATGTATAATATAAAATTAACACATCATCTTTTGTGGATGTGGTAGTTCTCGCACATGCATGACTTGCGTTCCATTATTTTTATATGTTGAAATTAATAGTCAATAAGGGTTTTTACATTAATATAAATACATTTAAATATAATAATTACAATTAATTCATCATATTATTATATTTATAAGATATTTTGAATTTTAATATTTTGAAGGATAACATAAGAAACAGATAATACTTATGCTAGAGACCTGCACATTCCATGGAAGTCTCCATGAAATTAATGGTCATAAGATATCAAATATTTACCTAGGTATTATTTTCAAGTGAGAGGGTCCTATTTAATGAAAAATGGTAGAGTTTTAATGGGAAATGTTCAGGTGATGTTTATCTTTGAATGGTGTTAGAGGTATGTTTTTATAAGTTTATGTAAGGGAACTATTGGAAATAGCTTTACATTTCACAGTAATTCCAAGACACTATTCAAGGTTAAATGGCTCAAAATTGGTGAAAAGTGGTTGGTGGGGTGTGGGTGGGTAATGTATTGATCAAAAAAAGGTTTATGAACATTTTTTACAAATTTAATAAGGTTTTTACCATTACGTAATTATATTATAATATTTTTCTTCTAAACTATGTAACTCGTTGATAACTAGGTGATTTTATGTTTTAGTAAATCATTGAATAAACAATATAATAATTTGGGTATGATGGAAATAAATTTATCATATATTTTATAAAATTAAATAGTGAAATATTTTAAACTTAACTATTTAATTGAAATAGTTAATGTGTAGAAAAACAATTTGAGTATAAAGATCACATTTTGAAAATTATGGAATTTTAAAATTATTGAACATTTATTTCACATTAAATGAGTTTTCATAAATATATTTATGTTTTTATATATCATATAATATTAATTGTTTGATTAATTTCAATTTTATTGATTTGATATTAATTCTTGGATAATAGGAAAACAATAATTATAAAATAATCATTTTACCCTCCTCATTATAATTATCATAAATTCTGATAATCTAAATTTTATACCTAAAAATTAAATTTGGAGTATTAAATAATATTAACATTAATATTTAAAATATATGATATTTTTTATTAAATTAACCTTCTATGTGGATGGAAATTAATCTTAGGTATGTAAAGCATAAAAACACATTTTCTAAAATAACATTAATGATCATATAATATTTATATATATGAAAACATTATCATGGTTAATTATTTAAAATAAATAAATCTATTCATTATGAATTTAATAAAAGGTTTTAGGCATTATAGGATTTAAAAAACCGAACCACACCATAAAAATAAATGATTTAAGAGAATACCAAAAACCGTTTTTATTTTAAAGAAACATTTTGCAGTAATCCAAAAATGGTTGGCTTCATTTTTATATGTAGAAATAATATTTAAAAAATTCAAAATTCTATTCCATAATATTATATTTTATTAGTTTGCTATATTTTAAATCTTTTATTTTATGATTTCATTGTGATAAAATCCTTGAAATTATAATTTTTCTAAATTCTTATTTCACTACTAATATAAATTAATTTAAAAATTATAAAAATTACATATATTTAAAAATTTGATATAATGAAATAAAAAATGTTGTTTATTTCATCTAAATAAAATTAAAATTTAAAAATTATCATTTCTTGAAAAGTGAAAACTATAATGATTTTTTTTTGAAGTTTCCATTTTCAACGCAAACTAATATTAACTATTATATTCTAAAGGTTTTTATTTTAATTTGTTTCCATATTAGGTTAATTAATAATGTTATTATAAATTATTATGCCTTTTTTACATCATGTGTAATATGGAAGACATGTTATCCAGCATTGCATTTTTTCATACAAGTTATAAAATATCATGTCTTTATATTTTACCGCCCATAAAAAATTTTGTACTTGGAATTATGATTTTTTATTACTAATAAATATAGGTAGGGTAATTATCTATAAAGATACAAAATCTAATGGGATACATATTATTACTATCCCAAACCATATTAAGATACTTATCTTTTTCATTAGATAATATTATAAAATTTCATTCCCATCTATATAAATACCCTAATAATATATTATCTTGAATATAAATTTCTAAAACCCACCTTAATCTCTGAGACATAAAACCAAGAAATAATAATTTATTATTTTAAAAATCATCTCTATTTTCAATTCCTAAATATAATGAATCACTAGGTCCTAAAATTGAACATTATCTTATATATATTCCATAATAACCAAATTTGTGTAATGAAAATAGTATCTTGATCCAATAATCATTCCAAAAGTTATAATATTGTCTTACATACTTTCCCCACAATCCATTCATTAGGAATATATTAATCTTAAAATAAATATACCTTAATTATGTATTATGTATTTGTTATCACTAAAAATATTATTGCATTGTAAAATTACCTTTCATATTTCTTAATACCATTTAATACATAAAGTGACCTTGACCCCACTAACCTAGAGTTAGGGTCTACTTTATTAGATTTTCATAAAATAAAAAAAATCACATCCCAAAAGAAAAAATAGTTTTTTTTCATGGTAAACAAGATACATATGTAAAATTCACATTACATTATAAAATATAAAAGAAAAAAGGCATTTTACTTGATAAAACCATTATTTATCTTTGTGTGTCCCTTCATATCAATCAAAAAACACATTCTAGTATCCTTGGGAGGATAGAACAGATAAAAGGGGTGATATCAAATGCCTGATAATGGGAAGCATAAAATATAATCCTTGAATAAATAATTTATAATAAATATGGAAAGTTAAATAACTAAAACAAATTCCATTTATCCAATAACATGAGCATAATTTAGTAGGAATAAATAATGATCAAATAATACCATGTGATTAATCACATTTTCATGAAAATATAACCATCAATATTATAACTAATAAAAAAATAACCTATAATATCAATAACTAAATTTATAATGATGTAATACATAATTCCATACATCTAAAACATATATTTTAGTCTTTGCAGCAAGACATCTAAATAAATAGGTAAGGCCTCAGCCAAAAACCAATCAACTTTATCTCATGAGAAAAAAATGATGCATCCAAATACTATAGTGGTCTATCCATGTCACATACTAAGCCTATTACATTCCACATTTGAAAAGGGTTAAATATAATCAACATAAAAAATTTAGAAACTAACAAACTAAATTTAAATACATACACCAATAAAATAAATATAATCATTAACCATCCATTCTGATATAGTGAATGATATTAATATTCTATATACTCAGTCAAACTGATCATAAAACAAATAAGTAATGGATAATGGTGATATCAATACAAATACACTTATGTGGTTCATCTTCCTAATTAATCTATGATTTTATTGATGAAGAAAAATACCATGAAAAGATCCAAAAAAATATTCTGGAAGATAACCTTTTCATTTTGAAAATCACCTTTTAAAATTAAATTTTTATAAAATATTTTCAAAATAAACACTTCAAAAATATAAAATAACAATTAAAAAATGTAGTGGTAATTGTGGTAGAAAATTATATTCATATCAGACATGTTAAAAACATTCCCTTCACATTTTTAGTAAAATCCAAACATGCACTGTTTTATAACGAAAAGAATAATCATTTTAAAAAATATTATAAAAATGTAAAATTGGTATAAATGCATTTAATAAAAAAATTTAAAAGTATAAAAACATTTTTGAATATTTTTTTATAAAACATGGTTTTTAATGAAAAATGATTTCTGATCGAAGAGACAAATAATTTCGAATTTCCTTAAAAGTATTTTCTCAATCATTTTAATTTCCAATGAATGGTAAATTTGTACTATTAATTAAAAAATATCATGAATAGTTGTAGTTTAAAACAATTATTTTATATAATATATAAATAAGATATAATTCCATTGAGGGAGATGTAAACAAAAACAATTTCAAACAATGATGAAATTATGAAATAATCCCTCGGCACTTTTATAACTTATAAATCATGAGACCCAAAAAATGAAATAATATGAAACATTAAATTCAAAGAACATAAGTATATTCATTATTTAGAATACAAAGTGTAAATATATACACCACACAATTTCAAAAAGTGGTGAATATGGCTTATGTCTCAAGGAAGTAATAATGAGAAAAGAAACCCGTAACTCAGGTCTGATTTCTTGTGTAACTATATAAACATGATATATAATGGTTTTAATAATTTAAATATTTATAACCGATCCATAATCATATATATAATATCATATATGATCATATTTATACATTTTACCATCCATTTATTAATATTATTTCTTTATTTTCATTATATTGGGTGTTAATTACCTTTTTTCCTCAATATTATTTTTTCATACAATTTATGTTTTTTGTACATTGGATATATATATAATATAAAAAATTATAATAACATTATAAATATAAAAATTATCTGGTAGAAATATTTTTATAAATATTCATGAATGTGGGATATGTAATATAGATCACCTCACATCATTGCGGCGGTAGGTCATATCTACACTTGATCGATGATATCATTCCCTCAAGAAGTGAAAGGGTAATGAATTTAGTGATATATTAACTTTTTAGAATCAATATAATCAAATATTTATCACATATATTCATAAATGTTATTCTTATTACATCCCGTATATAGAATAAGTGAAAAACTAATCACGTCACTTTGCGAGTTGGTAATCCACTATACACACGAGCGAGTTTATCAGACTTGAAACGGAACAGAAAGTAAAAAAGATATATTTGATATTAAAATTATATAAGTATAGTAATATAATAAATATCATAATTTTTTTTAAATCCACCATTATATCCTTACATTAGTGGTGGTGATGTAAAATGTTCTACATCGATTTGTGAGGAAGTTGTACATCATACACATAACCAATGATTTTATTTCCCATTTAATGGTAGTGAAGATGGATAAATATTATTCCATAAACATAATATCACATAATTATATTGTATGTACTGGTGTTATTATATTTTAAGTGTTAATACATAATTTATAGTGGGAAAGAAGAAAATAAATGAAATATATTTGTTAAGATAATAATCTTCTCTAAGATTGACTCAGTGAAAATTGTATTTTTATTGAATATATAAGAAAAACAAGGAAAATAGTCATGCAAGTTGAAAATGGTGACAACTAAGGGATTCCCCCTTAAAAATTATATTATAATAACTTTTAATATATCCCATACCCAAATGTATAATTATCAACTCATCCATAACTCCTTTACTAACTAAAGAGCCAACATCAATGTTTCCTTCTCTCCATGTGTGACTGACCTCCATACCCTAATCCATTATCATCCTATATTTACTGATTAAATATGTGTCCTACCATGGTTTAATGATCCTTAATATAATTATTACAACTAGAACTTTAGATTCATATTTTACTTCCTTGAGAATAGTGTTCTATAATCTACATAACAAAATACCATTGATTAATGCCCTTACATCATCTCAAAGGTAATTATTTATGACAAAAAAGGATCTAAAAACCAATTCAACTAAACCTATTCCATCCTAAACAATCGATCAACCGTTTATGGTCCCTTATACACATGAACCATCAATTTTTAACTTCATCCCACTCGTAGGGGGATTCCAACACACCCATGCCCCCATTGCCACTTTTGTTTCCCCCTCTATTCAGAACCACCCTTTGGATAAATCTTCGTGGATAGGTTGAGGAATACCCTAAAGTACAGAAGAGAACCACATATACCACCATAGACCTTACACAAATGTCGATGAATATCTTAGAGTAAAATCTTCTCTCCATAAATTTGTTCATGTCTTCCTATATGACCCAAAATGAGGTAGATAAAACCATGATCCCCATAGTTTTCTCATCATTGTTGAAATCAACCCCCTTGATCCAAGATTCCAAAAACTCAAAAAATGGAAGCCCTACTTCCATTAATTCCCATTCCATATAACCAGTATAGAACCACTTTTGAAAAAACAGTCCATATGTATTCCAAGAATAGTGATGTACAACACCAAAAATAAGAGGCCAGATAAAAACCTTTATTCTAGATATTATTCGTAATGAGTAGTCCTATGATTCTCATCATCTATATCCAAAATCTCTTATTCATCAGGACCCATTTTCAATAGATATTTAACTACCATTCATCAAGAAAATTCATATGATAAATTAATTCACAAAAATATTTTTGAGTAAAACGCCCCAATGAGGAAGCAGTAATGGAACATCTATCACGTTCATTTGTCAGAGTGAGATTATGAATATTTCCTATTGCCGGATATCAAGATCCATGTTCAAAAAGATCAAAAAAATAGAATATTCCCTAAAGGTAATGTCTATAACTGGGAAACTATGAAATAATAGGAGGTTTCTGGCCTATTTTACTACCAAAACATGATCTCTCAATGCCCTCAAAACCACTAATCCTTGGCAATCAGTACCTCTATAAGATAAATAATGGTTCTTTTATATCTTAATAGATTCTTCCTTCTAGCCACCAACTCATCCTAGTATTCTCTATAATTTTGTCTCAAGATCCTTAACCAAAGAAAATTTCCTTCAACAATTTCCCATTCCATTTTATCTTGAATGGTGTGCATGGATTCTAAGATATCACATAGACGGATAACTACATATTCAATTAGTTTATCCAATATCTTTATTGCTTCCCATTGAAAACATCTAGAATCATTCACATCCTAAATAAATCTATTCATTAGTCTATCCAGTTGATCAATGTACCAATATAGAATCATGATAACTGAAAGTAAATGAATATCCATATAGAAGAGCATGTTTTTGATAAGTTTAATTCATCCCCCAAATGGTAGGAAATTAATGTTTCAGTTTCATATTAGACTAGTAATTTTATTTATTATACCTTAAAACACACTCTTTATTGTTATAAGACATGAAATATAATCCTCTAGATATATTAATGGAAAATAGCTTTTTTACATTCCCAATCTACTATGAATATCCATACTACGATGATCTGATTACCTATTTGATATATATATATATTTCACTATTCCCTAAGTTGATCCTCTTCCCACATTGCTTTCCATATTCTTCCTTCCTTTTACTCCATCCCATGATAGACCTCCTACGTCCATTAATAAATAAAATCATGTCTTCAGCAAACATTATATGAGAAATAATATTATACCCCACGCTATTATTAAAATTGATAATATACCCTTCCAAAATATTGCTTAATATTCTTTATGAGTTCTTCCTGATCCAAACTAAATAAGTTAGGAGAGAGAAGGTCACCCTAAAACATGCCATGTACTATATTGATTATAATTAAATAAACTAGTTAACCATTTATATAATTAAACTAATTTTACATAAAAATAATTCAATATATGATTTTTTATTGTAAATAATTTAACATATAAGAGAGTTATTAGTGAACATCTATATTTTAACAAATAAAAAAATTGTAACACTTTAGAAAATTCAAAAAATAACCCATAATCTAATTAATATAAGTTCATATAAAAAATAATGTTTATTTTTTAAATTATAATCTCTAAAATAAGTAATAATTAATTCTAAAATATGTGTTTAAAGAGTCACTAATCCACCTATTAGAAAAATATCATTTTTCAAAAAACATTTCTTATACTTTAAAATGATTCATATTTTATTTATAATAAATTAAAAAACCATCAAATGATTTTATAATATTTTTAAACAATAAAATATTTATAATTAATTTTGTACCATTCATTCTCATGAACTTAACATCTGTGTTATAATAGTTATCTTCAAATAATAATATTTTAATAGAGTATCATGTTTCTTTTAAATGTTGTGTGGTATCCAACACAAGCTATCAAAGAGAATTTATTTATTTAAAAATAAAATAATAATAAATTATCAGCGTGTTATATTCTCTTCCATGGTTGGTGTTTTGTTTCGAACATGTTATCGAACATGATTTTATTTTAAAAATAATTGGGTGTTAAAATACATTGATACAAATATTAAAAGAAATACTACTAAATAAATGTATTGTGTATTTTATATTATCCTCAATATAATTCATAAATACCACAATATCTTTAAAAAATATTACTTCACTGTTTAATTTTTAAAGAGTGTCACGGTTGAACTTTTTCTATGATATATCCATCACTACATTAGGTGTGACTAGAAAACACCCTTTTTATAATTGAATGGGAATATACTAAGATTCTTAAACAGTTATATATGGTCAAATTATTTGTAATAATACATTATTGTTTTTTTGGATATGTACATTTCTCTATTTTATCCTCATGATATTTTTCAGTCAAATAATAAAATAAAAAGGCTATGATAATATCCAAATGAATCAGACTCCATGGATATGAAAGCATAATCCTTATATGTTTCCTCAAATTTCTCCCTCATTCCTACATATGATACATTTATTTAAACTATGTCATTATTGTTTTATTATATGACTATATTGGGATTATATATATTACATTATTTAATTTTCTGTCATAATTATTAAACCAATCCCTTAATGTAATTAGGAGGTTAATTATTCACAAGGATTCATAAATAAAATGTTATTCACCAAATTATATCCCCCAAGAATGTCAAACACAATATATAGTTTGGTTTATTTGCCTTATACGGGGTGATTATTGAGATAATACACAACATACACATTTTAGGTTTATTACCCCTAGGTACATCTATTCTGGATCATCCATAAACATGTAGTATTGAGATAACAATGTTATTTCAATCGACAAAACACAATATTTACTTCTACCAGATTTCGGGATATTATCCATTACATAAACATAACCCCTAGACTTATTCTAATTATTTTTTATAATTTTATCTCATCATGTTCCATTTGACTGAAAATTATTATTTTTATTAAGAAAATCACTTTTGGGGGAAAAGTGAGAAACTATAAATTTCAACAAACACCAAACAGCCCCAAACAGAAAACCATAAACAGCCTCTTCCAAGCATAAGCAGCAATTGCCAACTCCAATGAAGGACAACTCAGCGATCCCATGCAAGCATGGTCCCTCCCGATGGCAAGCCATCCCTCTAAGTCAACTGATTTAACTGGGTTGTATATAGCTTCAAAATTATAAGAAACTTCAACTTATTGATCTTTAATGTAATTAATAACTTCCAAAGTTTCATCATAATTACTAAAGTTATCTAAACCATGCTCTTATACCAAAAAATCAAATTACCAATCATACAAAATTTTAGTGACTTAAACTATAATTTTCATTACAATACAATCTCGAGTAATTTTATGTTTAGGGTTTTATAGAATAGTAAATAAACATTGACAAAAAAATAATGTCTTTTTCAACCAATAGATATTTTCCCATTATATCAGTGAATATTAAATCCAGAAGAAGCCTTCAATATCTCCAAAAAATTATTCTCATAAGATACCATTATAGAAAAATATGACATAATACATTTCTTCATAACCTGGGGAAAAGGAAAACCTATGATACGGTGAGCTAAAATAATAATTAAAGAATAAAATAGAATAGGCTTTAACATTTACATCCTAAACGTATAGAAAGGGTTGAATAGGGAAAAATTATCTAATTTAAAAGGACATAAATAATTAAGTGTTAAAAATAATAAGGAATGTTAAATATATAAAATATTAAATAATTATTAATTTAATATGGAATGGTAAAATATATCTTGGATAACATAAAATGAGCTATTATATATTGGAAAGAATATAGAATAATCATAAACAAAGGATTTATTATCTTTATGAACCTAGCTATCTTACAACCCATTCCCTCATAAAATTGTGAGTTGAACTAAATTTCATCACACCCACCCTTTGATAACCTATATACTCTCAGAAATATTCACATAAAATTTTGATCTCATGAGATATAATCTCTTACCCAATTCATTAGAGGGATATAAAATTCCCACCCATCTCATGTTTATAGTGTAACTATTCATCATTGAATTATAATGGAACCACCCAACCTTGGATTTTTGTGAAACATCATATCATTGGATTATATAATATTCAAAAATCACTCATCATGAGATACATTTACAACTTACAATTAATTAACATTTTACATAATATGTTTCCTATGAAAATATTTGTTTTTAAAAAAGGTCTAAAAAAAATTTAATTTTCAATAATAACCCTTTGAAAAAAAAATTGTTTCATAAAAAAATCATATGGAAATAAATAAAATTATGAATTAAATAATTTCATACTTAAAACATGATCACCAAAAATAATAACATAATAAAACAATAATATAGGGTTAATCAAGAAACATAATTACATAGCATATATATCACTTGATGATAATTATAACCAAATCAAGAAATGATCATTTAAAATAATTTTCTTACTATATTCTAAAATTTATATTTAAGAGTATCCATTTAATAAATTTCTATTGTTTAAATAAAAATGAAAATAAAAGTGCTCAAAAAATCTTATTTACAAGAAATATAAAGTAAAAATCATTTAAAATTGAATGTCATCATAAATTTATGTTGGATAATAAATTTTATATCTCAATCAAATAAGTTTGATTTACCAAGTCCCTTACAACAATGGTAAATTTTGAGTAAAAAGTCTATGGATTCATGAAATTTATATAGTTATAAAAATATCATGAAATAAATAATTTAGTATTAAAAATTCATTTTTGAGGTTTATATACACAATATAAATAAGAAATTTTTGTATAATATTAAAACATGTCACACTGATAAGGAATTGAGATAGAAAACCCATGCTACCTTTATAACGTTTGAATAAAACCCCCATGATAGGTATACATTTACATAGAACATTAAATAAGATGACAATAATAGAATAATGAAAAAATATTAAAAATTCTTAGTATTTAGACGATTGAAAATAAAAAATTTAGTATAGAATAAACAAATACCAAAGAGATGAGTTCAAGACAAAAACCAGTAGTACTTTATAAACATTTAAATCAAATACCCTATAAGGACAAGGATTGAAATTGAACATAGAATATAACTATTAAAATATAATTCATCAAATAAATATACATTAGAATTATATACATCTTAAAAATGAAATTAGTTTCATAATTATAAACATTTATTAAAGAATGTAATTTATTGTAAAAACCCCTTACCTTGTTTGTTTCCAATGTTTGACCACACTATAACATCCTATAAAATAAAAATAACTATCATGTTATCCTATAAAATAAACTTAAGACTAATTATTACCCATTTAAAAACATTATTATTAATTTTATTCTGAAAAAATAAAATAGTTATATTGTATTTTGACCATCGAGTTTCAATAACTCTAACTATTTTGTGCATGTTAAATAATTTTTATATCATTACCTTTCATTTCATAAAACAATTATTATTGATATATCATTTAAGATTTTATAATATATGACTTATTTAAAATTTTCTTATTTCATTTGATATTTTTTTGTTTATGTTATGTGGAATCAAAATTGATAACGGATTATTTCTATATTTTCGGAGATCGATGATGAATTATTAATAAATAGTTGTATAACATATATAAAATTTATAAAATCATAAAATAATCATTATTTTTTTATTAACCTATAATAATAACATATTTTTTGGTAGTTATACAGGATCTTGTTTTAGTGTATCATTCAAATAGGTGGTTAAACAATAAAAAACATGAACACAATCAATATCAATGGTTGATTATAGTCATGTTGGGTTTTTATCATAATAGTATTATAATAGAATTATAATGGTACTATTTATATGCATTTATCATGGTGAGGAATATTTAATTATTTTTTCAATAATCTACTAATAATCAAGAAATATCTATGAGAATGATTTTTACACAAGATAATATAAATATGGCCGAACAAATAAAGGAATTTTCAATATTCTAATAAAAGTACAAAATGGAAAATATACAAAGAAATAAAGAAAAATAGTCCAAACCCCACAATGAAAAATAAAAAAACATAATCTATAAAACCATAACTCCATATGGCATGTATTAATATCTAGACCCACTCACACTACTAAAGAGAAAATCCTCCACCACTACAAGGATTTTTTATTTTACATGAATCTGAATAAACAATATCTACAGACACCCTATTTTAAATTTACGGTGTGAGTATAAAAATTCCATAACAATCCCACTAAGTTTTTTATATGCATAATCCATAAACTAAACCAATTATTCTGATGTAAATAAAAATATTATATGTTAAACAAGTTTGAACAATTTAATATAAAACATGGAAAATCGCCCATTTTCAAAGTTTTAAAACATATCAATAGACCAGTTTCCCTTGATTTTCCATTCATATTAAAATTCATGTTTCCAATAAATTAAACATGGAAAACTAGAGAGTGGTTAAAATTATTTCTAAGTTAGTGAGGATCCTCATATTTTTCATGTGATCTTTAGGCCATGTGGTGTGACAATTTTCATAGTAGAATAGGTCTAAGGGCTAAGAGTTCACACTCAAGAGCTCCTCCTTTCCTCAACTTAGGAAACATGGTAAACACATTACCATAGAAGGAATAATTTAGGTATATGAATTCATCCCTTTGTATGGTCCACCACCAAATCATTGATCATAGTTTGGTTACCATATGGAATTTATTCAAAGGTAATTTCATGTTTTAAACCATACCAAACAATATTAAAAAAAATTTCCATTACTAACAACATGGAATAAATCTATTTTTTGTAAATTTATCAAAAACAATTATATTTCTCAAATAATTCATTTGAAATCATTTCAAAATACATTTTCAAGATATATTTGTAATCCATATTTCCACCATTTTAGAAACCGATTTTATAGAGTAAGAAAGCATGGTCAATAATACATAGCTAGTTTAAGAAATCACCTTCCTTGAATAACATGTTCTATCAACCACTACATGGGAACCACATTTTATGATGAAAATTGGACCCTAGGAATCTTTGATGAACCCAAAATCAAGAATCACTAGTCAAGAAACTCCAAGTAAAATATTTATAGGAAAATGGAATAAGATAAAATAGTTACCTTAATTATTCTCTAAGAACACACAACAATAATCAATCATTCAAAAAAAGAAATCCTCCAATCCCACAATAGATCTATAAGGTTCAAAATTATAACATGAAAGATTACATAGATCTATCATAAAAATACCTTGTCAATGGTTAAATTGATGAGAGAAAAGTGGGTCTATATTATCAATGATGAAGAACAATAAATTGAAACGTAGCACTAGAAATCTAGATCTAAAACCCAAGGATTGATCTAAAATGATCACCAGAAGGAAACAAATCACAAAAATCTCTGATTGTAGACTCTTAAATCAATTTCCAAATCTAATGAATGAAAAATGTGAAAAAGAGTTATTTGGGGTTTCAAAAAATTAAAAGTGGATTAATTAATGCACATCACCAAGTTTGAATTCCCATTTCCAAAAAATGTGCCCTAATCGTACTCCCCTTTCATTGATATTGGTTGATCCACATTTTTTGTACACATAGATTAATAAATTCTATTCCAACCATTAAAAAGACCTATATACCATGATGTGCTATTTTAGGAGAAGAAACACGTAGTTTGGACTAACTGTATTCTTAATCATGTTCCCTCATATATAACAATATAACAAGTTTCATAGTTTCCTTGTATGATCCATATGATTTTTTCTAACCATGATGCTAACTTTGAAAGTACCCACAAAATTAAAAAGTCACAAAAAATGGCCGCATAAAATACCCAAACTAAATACAGTTAAAAAGGAGATGTATGTATTGGAAATAAACATTGGGAAGTGATAATAATTTTCGTTTATTAATTACAGATGAATGAGTTTGATAAAATTCTAAACAATCTACTAAATATATTGATTATTGTAGATTAAAACATTGGGGGGGGGGGTCCAAACTCAAGATCCATGATAATGATATATAAAGGATAAGGAAATAATTTTAGAAATATTAATAATATCGGAGGATAGGGAGATTACACACAAATAAATTTTTTAAATAATAACAAAGATTCAATGGAAGAAAATGATTCCACATTGGGAATCCAATAATTTATGGAAAAATTGTGATTTAGGTAAAGTATTTACTCAAATCCCCGAAAGATGTGAAAAATGATTTTTATTTTTATATTAATTTTTATTTATATGACAAGATAAATTTTTTATAAATAATAATCATTTTTAATTATATATGATGATGGTTTTGGTACTCATCGTTTATTATAGAACCAATTATATTATACTATTTAAAAAATGGAAAATATAATTTTGTATCACGTATACACTTTTTCCATGTTATATAATAAAATATAAGGGAATGAGTTCTCATCCACTAATATTGACTATTTTAATGAATAAACAATTCGTTTTAGAAAATTGATAACTTATAGATATAATAAAAGATATGATTTTAAATAATTTATCATTTAAATAGTATTTTTTGAGTCAATAAGTTTTTCCTTATGACTTTTCCATTCCTTCTTGTTTTGAAAATCACAAACACCTTATACTTAAGAAAAAATTATTTTTACCCCCATAATGAAAATTTACTTCTTTTAGGAAATATACCTTAACCTAGATTTTCTTATACATAGAAATATTTTTCTTAATTTCAAAAACCGGATTCATAACCAAATTTCCGGAGCCATATAATGAAAAGATTTGGAGCATTCTGTTTTTAGGATCCGAATTCTGGAAGTGATCTGTAATGTAGTTCTAATCCGAATTCGGGATTCCGAACTCTGAAGATGTTCGACTTCGAACTCTTAAGTAGTTTGACTCTGAACACTTAAGTAGTTCGACTCTGAACTTTTTTAGTTCGACTCCGAACTCTTAAGAAGTTCGACTCCGAACTTCTATGTAGTTCGACTCCGAACTTTTTAGCAGTTCGACTCCGAACTCTTAAGAAGTTCGACTCCGAACTCTATAGGTTCAGAATCCGATCCCTGGTGAAACCAGACTCCGAATTCCTATAAAATAGAATCCGGACATTTCTTAACATAAACTCCAAACTTCATTTTGGTTAGACTCCGAACTTTTGACTTGCTTACACTCCGAACTATTGATTATCTTTTACTCACAAATGCTTTGTTTCAAAATGATGCCGTGCATTCAGTTATACAAAGTTTATTATAAAATGATGTCATATTTTCTATTTCTAATTAACCATTGGTTGAGTTACACGTGTAAAGGTCCCTCCGCGTTTCATGGAAAATATGACCGTTGGAGGAGGGAGAAGACTGTTGGAAATTTTCCTATAAATAGGAGCTCATTTAAAAGATCTCCATATACAATGAAATTGATCAATCTAGAAACCACACGCTGCTAAGGTGATTTCTAGAGAGAGAATGATTTTCATGCCTTTTGCGTACTGAACCACTTGTTCAATTTTTGCTTCGTGCGACTCCGAATGTTGGTGATTACATTAGAGGACTTCTGGGGATAGGAAGACAGAGGTTTCCAACACCTTGAAGTTGAGGGTTACTTGCTAAGGAAGACTGAGGTTTCCAACTTCCTTTAAGTTAAGGGCTTACGGGGACAGCAAGACAGAGACTCCGATCTTCGTATCGAGGGCTTACCCAGGTGTGGGTAAGATAGACTTGCTTGAAAGTATACATCAAGGGACCTTTATCCAAGGTTGTTGGATTCCCTTCTCTTTGGGTTAAAAGACTTATATCTTGTTACTTGTAGTTTTACTACTTGTTTATTTCCGTTGCATTTTTTATTATAAGGAATGTATAACTTTCTAATACTTCTTTACTTGTACTTTGTTTCATTTAAATTTTATGTGCTTTAAGGTAGAATATCATATTGTAAACTTTTGTTAAGTTTCAATTTCCAGAACCGTATTTCCAGAACCTACATTCGGAATCTCTTTCCAAGTTTTCATTTGGTGTTAGAGGTGTTGTTAATTTTCTTAGTTTGACTTTGTTAAACTTAACTCTTTCCTTTTCTTAAGGAAAACATAGTTATTCATAACTAACGTTAAAGGTTCCAATGGAAATTTTAATGTGTACAATTCACCCCCCCCCCCTCTTGTATATTGAGCATCTACATCATTATTTCGATCCTACAGTATTAATAATGGAATCTAGTGTCATTTTATAACAAAAAATAGATTGTTACTTAAGAATATTTTTTAGAGATATTATAGTTTCTATGAGTCTTGTGGATGTGTTTTTTGGACATTGAAATGTAAAAAATATAATAAATAAGAGATTCTATTAGTATAATTCATATAGAAGATCGATTTAAATCAAAATATTGTTTATGATATATGTTTAATGCATTATCCTAATATAAAGTGTATGTTGAAATTTTATTACTCAAGCATCTCAAAAATATTTCTTAAATGATATGTTCTAGTGATAATGATAAACTTGAAGTTGATTTTAAATCTTGGAAAAAAAATGTATTAAAATCAATAAGAATCTGATGATGTGAAATAAAAATGTATGAGTATTATCATCTAAGATTTGAAAATAAGGATAATAATTCCTAATCTACTAATCATCCAAATACTATTTATTCATATATGTATAATCATTAGAGTAGTTTAATAAGTTAATTTAGAATATTCTTAAGATTTTGGAACTAATTCCATTCTTTTTTAAAAAATAGAGCTTGTATTGTGTTTATTTTCAATCCTCTCATGGATTATCAGGGAGATTATGAGGAAAAGTATCATAAATTTCAATCCATAATCTGTGTTTAAGGTGATTTCATTTCCCAGTGTTTTCCAAATTTTTGGGGTCTAAAATTTTGGGAATGGAAGGAATTGTGAAAAGGGGTTTTCTTGAATGTATCATAAAAATATTGAAAAGGAATTAGTTTCGAAGATACTATATTCATGATGTTTTTTTCTTAAAGACATGAAGATTTTGATGGTGTGCTCTGTGATTACAAGACGTTCTTTGTGAGTGGTTCTTTACAGTAGTGATTTTCGGTGGTGTTAAGGGTTTTGATGGAGAGATATATGGTTTTGATGAGAATTGTGAATAGAGAGATAAGCCACAATGACATTTTTGGCCGATCCGGATTTTGTGCCTGAGGAATCGGATATCCATGTTCGATTGAGCCTATAAAGAAGAGGCCACCCCTCTTCATTTTACATGATTTAAAGAGAGAAAATCTAGGATCATTTCAAACTCACAAAACAAGTGGTTCTATGCGATGTAGAATGTTCTATGTGACCATGAGCTTTGTGAAGAGACTTTTAATAACATGAATGATGCCAATGCTTCTATGTCATGAGAGATTCATGAAGATGTGGTGGTCCACATTGGATCAGTGTGCTCCATGAAGGGTTGTGATCTACGAGGTAGAGAGCTCTACGAAGGGTTGAGCTTTGTGAGGGGTCTTTGAGAAGGGTTGTTTTGGGTATCAGGGTTGAGTAGTGAGTGATTTCAGTGAGAATCTAATCATGTCTTTGAGGCAAGAATTCTCTCATGTGGAAAAAAGATAAACACTTCAATGCCAATCTTTGGACGTGACATTCATGTCGAAAAAAGGAGTTAGACATCTCTCATAGTAGTGATATAGGGAGAGTTTACAGAAGTGTTCCAAGGGAAGCCATGATCCTTCCCTGAACATTTCTAAGGGTAGTGTGTTTGGAACAGAGTGACTGTGACAAAACTCTTATACTCCAATACTAGTGATGATTAGTGGATTTAGGTATGACCAACACACTGTCCTCATATGCTCATTGGATGTAGCCCTATGCGGTGAACCAAGTAAATGTGATGTGTCATATCCTAGCATTGATTTTACTGACAGATTTAACAATTTCATACCAAATGTGGGATCAAGATCAACAACTTGAAAAATAAAAAGTTGTCCCCCGATTCACCCCTCCCCTCTCGAGGTGTTCCGGGGTCCTTCAGGTGGTATCAGAGCGAGGTTTTTTCTGTTTGATCTTTCTTATACCATAAAGAGGAATTTATCAAGTGTCAGGGGAGTCCCCCACCTATATGGAAGTAATTTTAAAATTTGGAAGAACAGATTGAGATCTCATCTATGATCCCTTGGAATGGAAGTCTTATTTACACTCTGTAAGGAATAATAGTAACTAATCTAACAGGGCGATCTATGACTGATGTAGACAGAAAAAGTCTTTTTGTGGATGCTAAAGCGCATAATGCTGTCACCGTAGCCGTTTCTAATCAAATATTTCTAAAGGTGATGAGTTTCACTTCATCAAAGTCCATGTGGGATAAATTTTAAAATATTTATGAAGGTTATAACAATGTAAATGAGGAAAAAACTACAATTCCTACACAATAGGTTTGACGATCTGAATATTCATCCCTATGAGAATGTGGACTCATTCTTCAATCAAATTACTGAAGTTTTTGGAGAAATTTTCGGTCTTTGTGAATAAACCAAAGACATTGATATTGTAAAACAAATATTGAGATGAATTCCAACCTTTTACTATGAAAAGGTGTCATCTCTTGAGCAAAGAGATCTTTCCAAACAATCATTGGATGATCTGCTGAGTAGCCTGGTGGCATATGAAATGAGAGTCAAAGAAGAACATTATTTGACTCGAGAGATCATGGAAATGGTGTTCAAATCCATGGAAAAGCAGAAGATTTATGAAGATAATAGTGGTGGAGATGATGATGGAAAATAAATTATTTATCTAATTTCCAAGAACTTCTAGAAGGGAAATGGAAATTTAAAACGAAGTTACCTCCAGCTTGATTTCATTGTGGAAAAGTTGGTAAAATTTCCTCCTAGTGTTTATGAAAGTTTTAAGATGAAGGAAGAGAAATTGAAAACATTGGGATGCCTCAGAAAAGTTTTTTCAAAAAGTTAGACATCATATCTAAAATTAAAGTACAGATGAAGAGTTTTTTCTCTGAATAGGAAGATGATGATAATGAATTTTGTGAAGAAGAAGAACGCTAATTTAAAATTGGAAACTATGCTTCCATGATGTCTACCATTGAAAAGTCAGAACCATAAACTGATAAAGCTAGAGATAACCAGTTGAAAACTAATGATGATCTTAAAGTTAAAACTTAAGGAAGCTTTTGGTAAGCTTGATAATAAGTGTAAGAGATTAAATAAGTGGAATGAAATAGTGGAAGAATAATTAGAATATGTTGATCATCTTGAAGATGAAATTGAACGACTGGATGAACTTTTGAAATTACAGTCTTCAATCCTTGAAATGACTAATGATAGAGTGGAGATAAATCTTAGAATAGAATAACAGGAAAAGGCCATTAATGAAATTACCTCGAGACTGGAGGAGAATTCCAAAAATATTGGTAGACTCAAATAATAATTTTTTACTCATAGAAGTATCCTCAAAAGTGAATCTTGATCAAAGGAAAAAAGAAGAAAATACAATTGGTAGGTTCTCATATGATGGGCTACTAGAGAGAGAAAAATGAGGCTCTGAGGGAGTTGAAAATATTGTTAGTGATGAAATACCTACACACGTAGGAAATATTGGAATCCGTTGTGATACCAAAACATAAAATGCTGCAAATAATGTGTACCAAAATAAAGGAAAGATGAAAGTTGGCCATGATGAAGATTCACCAAAAGTTCTGAAAAATAGACCCATGAATCAAAATGAAAGGAGAACATATGATTATCCTTGAGCTTCCAAGAATTACAGGCAATCAATCATTTTTTCCATGGAAAAAGACATGAGGAAAAATAGAAGTGAGAAGAAATTTCCTCTCATGAATTGTTAGTTCACAGGTTATATGGGTCATACAATGTAATATTAGGAATTGTAAAAGAGATGTCTAAATGGGGGAGAGCTATGAGTTCACCGAAGGAGAAAAATTCATATACTACCACTTACAGAAGAAAAAATTTATATGGATATTATTTTAATTGTTCTAACTTTGGTGATAAATTTATTTATTATAGGAATATTAGAAACATGCACACCTCATACCGATGTCCGAGATAAGTCAAATATCATCAAAGAAGACCTTGTTTCTCATTCAGATAGGTTTTCTCTTCTGGAAGAAGATTTTGAATATGAATAACCCATGTACATGGAATATATAATTGCAAGGTCATCGGTTTACTACACTCAATACAATGTCTCATGGAAAGAAAAGAATAAAATTGAGTAACCCAAACATGCAATGGTAGCCCTTAATGCTACAAAAATCCATAGCACCTAGATTCTGGATAGCATATTTTCCTCTCATATGAAAGGTAATGCAGACTTGTTAACAAATCACAAGATGAGGGTTGATGGAAAAGTCTGGTTTGGTAATGATGGATATAAAAAAACAAATGAATTAGAAGTACTAAACTAGCTAATAGAGAGATAAAGAAAAGTGATGTCCTTTATGTGGATGACCTACGTCATAATATCCTAAGCGTGAGTCAACATTGTGACTTCGAACATATAGATGCATTTAATCAGAATTATTATAGTATAAAGGGAATGACATGAAATTCACTTATGAAAGGATTCATAAAAGAAGGATACATATATAAGGTTGATAGTAAAGGTAAACTATTCTACATGACTATTGCAGAATAAAATAACATGTTGCATCATATTTTTGGGAACATCAATAAACATGGCTTGGGGGAGATATAAAAACTAAAGATTATCATAGATATTCCCAACCTAAAGGATTAACATTAAAAGTCATGAGATTATTGAATTTAGGATAAGTTGTTCTATAGTTCATATCATACAAAGAATAAAATATCATGTCATTTTCTTGATTTAAATCATACAGACGTATGTGGCCCGAAAAAAGTTTCTGAAACTCAGAGATAAAGGTACTTATTCTTTTTCGTAGATGATTACAGTAGATTGGAATGTGTGATGGTTATAAAAATTAAATGAAAAGTGATTGACTGCAAGAAAAAATATCATCAGATAAATGAGAATGATATTAGATAAAAAAGAAATGTTTTGCAGTATGACAAGTGAGGGGAATACACATCCATTTAATTAGAAAATTTCATGGAGAAACATGGGATACAACAAGAGTTAGATGCTATGAGAACTCCATATAAAAATGTATTAGTTGAGTAAATAAATGAAAAAGTTAACAACATGGAAATAACTATTCCTATTGAGATTCGTATTCCTAGACATTACTCGAATGAGGCTTTTCAGGCTGTAGTGTATATTGAAAATTCAGTAGGGCTTTATATGGGTGAGATGAAGACACGATATGAAATGTGGAATTGAACGAATCCCTCATTGAAATATTTTTGTATCTTTGGAAGTAAATGTTTCATCATAAAAAATGAAGGAAATCAAGGGAAGTTGGTGAAAATACAGATGAAAGAATTTTCCCTAGATACTCAATGAAAAGTATAACCAAAAAGTATTTCAACAAGCACTTGGGAAGGATACTAGAAAGCAGTGATGTTGTGATAATTGATGAGAAAAATGAAAATTCAACAAGTAATTCATATTATGATGTGATAGAATATGATTAATAAGGTGAAAATAAAGAAAATTCAAATACAGAAATATAAGAAGGTGTAAAAACACTAAGGAGTCAAATCCTGATGTTGACTTATAAGAAGAATCTGAAGAGGAAACCGTGGCTGGACAGAATTTGGTTGAATCTCAAAGGGGGAATTGAATAACAAAAAATTATCAATCCAATACTAATGGGGATTGTACTATACCCACACAAATGAGGAGAATGATAAATAATACACAATTTTCATTTCTGCCAGTTGTGGAACAATTTTATTTTGAAGAAGCCACAAAGGATTAATCATGAGTGAAAGCCAAGAATGAAGAATTAGACTAGATTTAATAGAATCATTCATGGGACCTAGTCAAGAGACCTAAAATACACAATGTTAATTGTACAAATAGGATATTCAAGAACAAATTTGAAGAGTGTGGAAATGTGGTAAAAAATAGGTGTGCTTGGTTTGTAAAAGATACTCACAAATAAAAGGTGTTAATGGTGAAGAGACATTTGCTCCAGTTGAAATACTGGAGATAATGAAGTTATTTCGTTCCATGTAAATCCAAATAGGTTATAAATTTAATCAAATAGATATCAAGACAACATTCTTAAATGGTGTTTCAAAAGATGTCTGCATAGAAAAACTTATGGAGTTCCTGCTGGGAAATGATGAAGTAAAGGTTTGAAAATTAAAGAAACCTCTCTATGGCATGAAATAGGAACCACTAATGTGGTAATCTCAGTTGAAATCTTATATGAGAAATATTTAGTTTAACAAGTTAGGAGTAGATCCAAATCTCTATGTGAAGAATTCTTAAAAAGATCAGTTCATTGTATTGGTATACGAGGATGATATTATTTTTTGGTGGAAGTAAGAAAGGATTATTGGTTGAATTTTCAAAAAACCAAAAATAATAATAATAAATTTCCATGATTGGTGAACATACATACTTTTTGGGGTTTCAGGTGGTTTAGAAGATGGACTAAACTTTCATTTCTTGTGAAACATATGCAAGAGAGCTGCTGAAGAAATTCAATATACAGGATTCCAAACCAATGGAAACTTCGATTGTAGTTGGAACAAAACTCAGAAAGCATGAGGATTGGATGTCTATGGATCCCACAATGTATAGGATAATCATGGGAATCATACTATACCTGACGATGACATGACCATATATTGTCCTTGCAACCTGCTTAGCATTAGTGAAAGGAATCATGAGGTACATTCAAGGAACTCCTAATTATGGATTATACATTTCTACAGGAAGAGACATTGAACTATCATCATATTATTATTCTTATTGGGATAGATATATAGTGGAAATGAATTTCACCAATAGTGGAGCATTCTATATTAAGAGGAAATGTTTGGGATGGTTGAGCAAGAAACAAGAAAGTACATCACTTAGTACAACTGAAGCTGAATATATCTCTTTTACCATGGAATGCACTCAGTTACTTTGGTTGAAGTAGATACTAACTGACATAGGTGATGAGGTGAAACAACCAATGGTTATTTACTATGATAATAAGTGTTTAATATATCTAACAAACAATCATGATTATCATTCTCATACAAAACATATTGAAATAAGAAATCACTTAATCAAGGAAGATGTTGAACAAGGCATTATCCAAATGGACCATGTGGGAACTGATGAGAATGTGGCTAACATTGTCACCCAATCACTATTATCAGTAGTGTTTGATTAATTTCGGTTTAACCATAGTGCTCAAACACCTCCATGTGCATGAGTAGGCTATAGGCCCCCCTCCCTCTCCCGAATTGTTTTAACTGTACAATCTGTTTGTGGAAGGGATGCAGGTTTATGGGGGATATACAATCTAGGGGGAGTATATTCTAATATCCATGTTGTTCCAAAACTAGTCTTTTGATTTATTTCCTACGCAAGAAAAGTGGATAAATTCAATATTTAAATCTTTTTTTATCAAAACGGAGAATATTAAGGGAGAAAAGAAATCATGTGTTTTGACAGTCCGGGCATTCCATCAAACACTCGAGAACACGATTCATGTCTTACCTCTTTTTTGTACATCAAGCATTGCTCACGTAGACATGTCGTGTTGGATAAGTTGGTTCTTTCATAATAGGTGTTGATAATGGCTGGGGCTCTATTGAATTTATCTAGAGATTTCCAATAAACACAAAGGTGGAGATTGTTGGAACAATGTTTGTTCTTTGTTGAAAAAGGACCATGGGATCTAAAATTTTTGGAATGGTAAGAATTACAAAAAGTTATTTTTCATGATGGTCTCATGAATATATGGAAAAGAAATGATTTTTTCAGAGATGGGATTCATGAATTGTGTTTCTCGATGACATGAACATTGTGATGGTGTGATTTGCGATTATGAGACTTGCTTTGAAATTAGTGCTTTGCGGTAGTGCTTTGTTATGGGTGAAGGGTTTTTGACGGAGAGATAGGAATTTACGACGAGAATTGAAAAGAGAGGGATGTGCCACAAATACATTATTGGCTGATCCAAATTTTTTACCAGAAGAATAAGAGCTCCACATTTGACCATTCCTATAAATAAGGGCCCACCCCTCTTCATTTCGAACGATTTGGGGAGTGAAAATATGGGATTGCTTTGAATTTTCAAAGCAAGGGGTGCTCCGAGATGCCTATTATTCTATGTGAGATTGATCTTCATGAAGAGAACCTTAAATTATTGAATGATTTCAATGCTTCTATGTCACAAGAGACTCACAAAGATGGGGTGTTCCGCATATTCTTAGTGAGCTCCGTGAAGGGTTGTGATCTGCAAGGTAGATAACTCTGTGAAGGGTTTAGTTTTTCGAGGAGGCTTTATGAAGGGTTGTTTTCAGTATAAGTGTTGAGTATTCAACGTTTTAAGTAACCATCAACTTAGGTCTTTTATGCAACTAGTTTCTCGTAATGTATAGAGACAAACACTTCAATGCCATACTTTTGAAGTGACCTTTAAGTCGATAAACTGATTTATATTTCTCCCATATTAGTGACCTAGGAGGAGTTAACATAAGTGTTATGAGGGATGTGGTGAGTCTCCACTGATATTTTTTAATAGAAATGTGTCTGGAACAGAGTTAATGTGACCAAACCTTTGTACTCCGAAACTGGTGAAGATTAGTGGATTTAGGTATGACTGACACATTTTCATCATATGCTCCCTAGATGTTTCCCTTTGCAGTAAACCATGTGAAATTGTTCTGTCATCTCCATTCATTCATTTGACTGATAGACATAAAAATTTCTTACTAATGTGGGAACAAGATCCACAACATTAAAAACAAAAATGTGACACCCTGATTCACCCCTCCCCTCCCATGTTTTTTGGGGTCCTTCATTATAGATATAGATACTTTTTGAAACACCAAAATTTTGAATTGACAATCTAGGAAAGTTATAGTCTCACTTAGATAAGTTAATTGTGAAACTGATCTTACATTAAGGGATGTTGATCTCTTAGAATTAGTATTGTATCCTACGGTGACATGTTTAGGAATGGAAGTAGTGAAGGTTCTCTATCAATGTCAAATAATGTTGTAATGTAGTTGATCATGATGTAACCTGTCTGGGTTAATATCATATAGGGAATATTATACCTATCATGGGAGGGAATAAACCCTATGTTATAAAAATATAGAAAACAATTAAAGGAACATTATACATATCACACCACAAATAGTTTTGTTGCACCTTAATGTTACAAAGGGATAAAATATTTCACCTTCCATGAGAAACTATGGTGTGGAGTTATTTTGATGAAATAAGAAATAAATATGATGTAGGCAGTGTTCCACTATAACTAAGATAGTTGTGTTTCAATATTGTGTATTATGAGAAAATAGGAAAGCTAACTATTCCATTGAGTAACATTGGCATAATTTCCATTTATTGTAATTTGAGAATTTAAGTGATCAAGTGTTATTTGAAACTTGTTTAATACATAATGGGTTATGAATAAAATAATAACATGATGAGATTTATAAATCATACCACTATCATTTTAGTGCTAGAGTATTTATAATTTTCTATTTCTGGATTTTTTAGGCATGTTAACCCATAGGTAAAGATCCATGCTACAATGAGTTTGATAGATGGATGGGTTTCTCGAAAAACATTCCATGTTCCTCACCCTAATCTAATGATCACATTATAATAGAAAATTACTGATTTCATGTGATACATTGATACCATTTGGATTTAGTCATCTATCTCTTTTGGATATATAGATAATTCTAGAAATAGGTAAGTCATGACATAATACATGTAATGTATGAATATTAATATGTTACTCATCTGAATGTACATGTGATTGAAAAAAAATTGTAATTATTTCTATAGAATTAAAAGAGGGATTTAAAAACAAATTGGAGACTAAAAAAGGTTCAGACAATATCCAAATTCTGAAGAAACTTGAGTTATAAAAAATGGAAATTGTTTAACTTATTTTCACTCATCATTCAACTTGTAATTAAAAATCAATGAAATTCTCTTACTCTATTCCTTTTTTACTTTGATTATAAGTTGGAACCTTTTTAGTAGTATCACAACCATTAAACGTGAAGGATTAGTCTATTTGATAATTAGGGTGATCAAACCTTGAAAAACCAATTATATTCATGTGAGTTATTTTTTCCATTCTATCATTATCACATCATTATTGTTGATATCAGTTCAAATTATTCGGAATTATTCATCAAATTGTCAAACATTTAGTGTTAGTGATTTGGATCACTACTGATTCACACTGTTCTCAATGGTGTTGAACTCTATACTAGACATAACAAGTGGTATGCGATAAATGTATATTGAAGATATTTTCCTTTTATTTGAAAATTTATTTCCATTAAATTGGTTATAGATAAATTCTTAAGAAGTTGTTATATGCATAATTCCTAAACATACATCTGTTTCTAATTATTTATATCATTGATCAATGAGATCCATGGAGTTATTTATTACAGATATAATTGGTGTTACATTATTATTTGATAATATATTTCACATATAAGTTGATAGAGAGAGTGAATGGTTGTGTATCTTAAATCATTCAGGCTGGACATTCATTTCATCACAGAGAATGGTGTTAATCCCATTGAAATTGGGAAAGTTTATAATTTTCATATAAAAAATTATATTAAATAGGATTAGGTATTACATTATGTATTACAATCATCACTCATTGAGAAAAAATTTATATGAGTTTTGTGAATAAAGATAGTAAAATGAATATATAGAATAACACATGATATGCATGAAAGAGAAAGAAAAGTAAAAGGTATTGGATACAAATCTATCAAGATCAATTAAATAATATTTTAAAATTAAAAAAGAAATCAATGGTTGATTTTTTAATTTTATTAAAAATACATTTGAGCTCAATTCAAATATATAAATAAGACATTGAAGATTTTACCATTTTAAAGGAGCTAATTAGAATCCTATATGATAAATTTGATGTGATGAATTATTCACTTGAGGATCAAGATTGGAGTGAGTAGACTATCATTAATCTCAAAAATTTTATTATAACATGTAATATGAGAAGAATGATAGGCTTAAGTATAATTGTAATGTTAAAAAAAGATATTTCTTTCAGAGAAATAAAGAATGAAATCATGTATAATAAATTAATACAAACAAGGATGAAATTTATGTTGAAGTTATTCCATGGACTTTAAAGAATTTATATATTTATCATTAATAGGTATAAAGTGAGAAAAATGGAAATATAGATGACGTCTTACATTTAGGGTAATGAATTATATAAATGTTATACACTTTTAAATAAGTTTCCCAAATAATAAATAAAAAGAGGAAAGTATGACCACTCAAAAAGATCATTAAGAAAGAGAAACAAGGCTATTAGATATTAATAATGATTTTCTGAAGAAAAAAATAAATATACAAGAATGAAGATAAATATTTTCTCACATTATGAATATATGTCATGAAATACCTAAAGTGAATGATTACAACAGGTATTAATGTGTGGAGGTAAAACCCTTTGAAACCAAATCAATGAAGGAAAAATATCCCATGATATGGGATAAAATGGGGAAATAACAAAGAAACAAATTATGAGAGGGAACCAAAAGAGATTCAACTTATAGTTGGGAGTATAGTTCACTTGAAAGAAAATTATAGTCTTGGATGATTGAATAATTAATTGAAGATGAATAATGATTCATTAGGTGAATCCCTTGATGAGACAAAAGCTAATGATATTATGGAGATGAAAAAATATTTCAAATATATATATATTTCAATAATATTATTGAATTTATTGATAAAATTCATTACATCACCATGAAACAATAAATATTCAATAATAATTAAGTGATGGGTTATGAGGAAAATAATATGGAATCTAAAAATTCATCGATCAAATAAAAAAATTTTGAGTTCAAAAACATAGTGAATAAGGGTAGTGAAAGATACAAAACATCCCAAAAAGATGAAAATGTACTAGTATGCCTAATAATTATTCCATGACTGCAATAAATTTTTTTTTGGATACTCATGAATCTAATTTATATATTAGAAGTAGTGAAAAGCAATAGAAGAAGGCTACTTCTTCCAAAAAATTAAAAGATTCCCCCAATTCCAAAATCCCTGATAGTACATAAAAATAAAAAAAATGAGTTGTTGTAAGAGATGGTGTTTGGGACTAGGACTATGGGTAAGGTCCATGTAATGTAGATGATTTATTAGAATTATAATATAGAAAAATAATATAATATATAAATTCATAAATGTGTATATATTAGTGACATAATTTTATTTTAGATGACATTTTTCTTTTCAGGGTAGTAGTAGGTATTGTGTATTATATGGGTAAAGATCCTATGTGAGATAGAATAATCTTTCACTCCATTAGTAAAACTATGACATTTTTTCAATTGTCAGTGAATAAAGGTTTCTTAAAGTCTATCTAAACAAACATTTAAAATAGAATTTAAAATTTAAAAATCCATTGACTCTATTAAAAATAATTTTCATGGGATTTATAAACTAATAAAAACTACCAATAAGTTTTTTACCATGATATTTATTAGTATCCTATGAATGGTAATGATCAATAGGATGTAATAGTGGCCAAGGTGGATAAAATGGTTGAAAAAGGAGAGAATATTTTTATATTTGATAGTTTTTCTTATCATGCATGACTAATAGATGGAACTTCATAAAATACATCCAATGATATGGTGGTTTAACTTTCACAATAAGAAATGGTATATAATTTAATGGTATTTCCTTTTAATATGCTATGATTTTTAATAAACAACCTAGAAATTATCTCCATGTCAATAGGTTAAGAAGTAATATTTTAACAGTTCCTCAACATCATGATAATTAGAATGGTATAATCTTCTATAAGACTAAAAATATATTAAAAATACTTGTGGATATTGGAATTATATTGATAGTGAATAAAAAAGATAAGTTTTTTTATTTTGTGGATGATAAAAATTCATACAACATGAGAATAAAATAAGGAAACACTCTATAGAATAGTAGACTTATCCATTTGGGGAAAACGAATATGGATAAACTTATAAAACATGAAGTTGTGAGAAAAAGAATCTTGTCACTACCTCTTATATTAATTTCATCAAAATGACATGGTTTTGTTAATTGTAGGGCTTTAAAGGGGGATATTGGAATGGCATAATATATGATGACAATTACTAACATAAGAATATTTGGGACTAGAATTAATATAAATTTTTAGGTAAAATTATATAAAAGTATGTATGAAACTAAAATAATGAAAATGAGGAAGTACTTAAGCCTTCAGAGTGGTTTTCTGATATTTTTCTCCAGTTTCATTTATCTCCCAAGCTCTGAGGCTCACACATGGGGAGAAAATATAGTCTCTTCATGTTAGTGCATGGAATATGCTAGGGTTTCCTACATTCACTTATCCTATTCATAGTGGTTAAAAATAATTTTTGATGCAATATACTATTTTGTATTTGTGATGGAAACATATTCCTATTTATATGCATATATAATGTTGTTGGTGTCTCTCATTTATTCTTAAAGGATGGTATAATTTTGATTTTTAATGATAGGCAAAACTCCATCCAATTTTTTTTGACAATATTATGAATGGACATGTGATATGCAGTTGGAATCATATTAAATAAATTAAAATAGGTTAATAAATCTAAAAAACATATTATATTGTTTAGTTAAAACTGATTTAGGATTCACTCTGTATCTCATGGATAAATTTCAACAAATACTACATTGGTTCCCGTTCTCTTTTAGGAGAATTGACATTAAAAAAATTAATAATATTATGAATAAATTCATAGCTCATATTAATAAATATATGGGTATGATACTCTACATTTTTTCAATGATAACCCTAGTTAATGGTGTTCTTCCAATAATTCCTATTGATGTTCATTATATTATTCGTTTTCCAAAAGTAGTCATTATAGACATTGAAAGTGTGTTTAATAGTATTGTTTTTAACTTTTCATTGAGAATGGAAATTTCATCAGTCTAGATGGGTGTACTTACCTAATAATATTTAATTTGGTTGTGTCAATATTAGGATAATTGAGGAGGATATGCACTATATATTTAAAAATATGTCCAAAGAATTCTATGAAGGATAATCGTTTTGGGATAAGATTATCAGAATAGAATATTGGAATTATAATTTATGTAAATTCTTAGTACTCTTATGATAGTTAAATTTCAAACCTTGTCATGGTTTTTGTTGTTATTTGGGTGTGGCTGAGAAGGAATCGGGAGGATACCTGTAATGGGGAAGTCATAGATTTGTTGGATTCTGAACCTAAAAGACATTCCCATTCTAAAGACTGTTATGTATTTATAAACGATGTAATATGGTTACATGACATTTAAATTCTAATAATTATAAATCCCGTTTTTTATCAAAATTCAATAGGATTATTTTAAATTAGAGAATTATCAATTACATGATGTTTATTTCGGATACACGTCATATAAAGTCCCAACTACTGTTTTTAATAGGAAGCATGGTTTATATCTCTATTCCTCCTTTCCAATTTTCATTAATCTTGACCCAACATATATTATCAGGTGATTTTGGATCCCTCAAACCCTTTTCAGTCATTTTGATTAGTGATTGATCATTTTTATGGTTGTAGTGTAACATTCTAGGTAAGGGTTCTCCCTCTCTCTTAAACCAATTTCTCTTTCTCTTCTTGGAGTTTTTTATATCATCTTGTGGTTGAGGGATATAATACTTGTTTTGTTGAATCTAGTTTCTAGGTTGTTTTCCCAGTTCTTTTTCACCCTTGTTCTAATTAGCAATTTCCACTGTGGGCGTTGTGTTTCCCTTGAAGGTAGGGGGTTCTGTTATGATGGACAAACTTGATTTAACATAAATTTCTTTATTTAATTTCTATTTATTAATTTAAATTCACTTTCTTGAAACTTCATTCAATTGTTTTATTAAACACACAATTCCATTTGATTGGGGGATTTGGTTTTGGAAAAAAAATTTCCGCAAGAAATTGGGAAAAACACCCCAATTCTAGTGAATTGTGGTGTATTTGAGAAATCTATGGGAATTATTGAAATATAAATTATTGAATTTAAATTGTGAAATTGGTTTGATGTAAAATTTTAGAAATTAATTTTTTGAAATTTATTTCAATTTGAATTAGAGAAAAATGGCATAAAATGATTTTGAAAGACACCTTTTAGTTTCTCTTGGAAAAACACATGTTTTGATTACAAACCTATTATGAGTTTTAAATGGAAAATTAAAATATTTGAAATGTATAATGGGATGAATTGTATTTTATGATTTCTTAAAGTATATTTTCCATCGTTGGTTTGTTATAAGATAACATGCAATACTTTGGTAGTTAGTGAGTTATTTGTATGACACGTTATGAATTATAACATTCCTAAATATAAATGCAGCACATCACATCCCTTAGGTTATGTTGATGAGTCCTCTTTACCCTATGTTAAAAATTATTTATGTACATATTTCCACGTCACCATGATTTTGGATTCATTATAACATGGAACTATCATATATTCTTATCCATATGACCATGTTTCTTGCTCATTTTCATTTCAAATGAATATATGCCATTATAATAAACTTTTTTACTTGATTTTTGATTTATATAAACTATTTTATTTAAATTGTTTTTATTTAAGCCATTTTTTAAAATTATTTACATCATTTCAAATGTATTCTATCTTTTTGATTGTAAAGCATGATTTGTGTAACTAATCATTTGAAATGAAAAACCTGATCATTTGAAAAATGAATGATCCTTATTCGTTTAATTAAATATTAGAATATATTATGGAATACTTGGTGAGACCCTATTTGAATTTTTAGATCACAACCTACCCATGCCTTTAAGTGTTTTTAGATTTTCTCATTCCAGGTTCGATCAAGGTTAAATCCCCACTAGGAGGTGTTTTTAGCTGTTGATATATGGATATGAAGAGTTGCATCTGTTGGGACTTCTGATGTTTCTCTTTCTTTCTTTCTGGTACATTTTTTTAGTACATTAGGTAGTTTTATACATGTTTTAATTCTAGTACACTACTCCCAGTGGAGTTCATTTTTTATGCATACTGTCTTGTTTCATTTTCTTATTAATGTTTGTGGAAAAATCATTCCCACTCAAATTTTTTAAGAGGTCAGGTGCTAGTCACTGTCTTATAGGGATCAGTTAGGATCTATGGTTTATTCCAGGGCAAGATATGTTATTGGGTTACTGGGGTACCTAGGAGGGTTCAGGATAATGTGGTATCAAATTGAGGTTTTGCATCATTCCTAGAACTCAGTATGCATTGGTGTACTTTTTTCAAGACTTAAGAGGTAGTAGCGATGGAGTGTCTTGTTAGATCTCACCTCAATGAACCTTAAGTCCCCATGGGTAGTTTGGGAATGAATCTATTATGTTTAGTTATATTATTTTTCCTTATTTTTATTTGGATGGACGAAAATAAAATTCTATTTTTCAGTCTATTGAGATTATTTATCACTTGCTGCTATGTTTGACTGTTAACATTATTTTTTCCTTATTGTATATCGATCTTTTGTAGCATCATGCCTTTGAGAAGACGTGGTAATTTCACCTAGTAGGAACATTATTATAATCCTTAATGAGAAAATCCTCTCATGGAACTAAATTTTGTTTAGGTAATTGTGTGTACAATACATGAACTAGGACAACCACCACTACCGGCTCTCCATCAAGCTCTAGGTTTGGAACCTCAATGGTATGATATTTTGAATCATTTTCAAGATTCCCTTCACTAGAATCCACCTATGTTAAATAGTTCAAATGATCCTTAAGACTTTGAGGAATGGTTGAGAAGGATTAATCATTTTTTTGGGTTCTTAGAGACACCTGATCAAATAAAGGGGAAGTGTTCCACCTTCATGCTATTTGGACCGAGCAGGTGATGGTTAGACATGATGGTGATAGTGAAGAAACATGAGGTATTTGAGAGTAAAGACATAAAATATATTTTCACCAACTAGTTCTATCTAGATTCGATGGTGTCGTCCATGGACAAAAAGTTTTTCAAACTTCAGTTGGAAGATAAGCCCAAGATAGTGTATGAGAATCATTTTGTTTCTCTTGTGTTGTTTTCACCTTAGATGGTATCAAACGAGAATATAAATACTCAATAGTTTGAGTTGGAGATTCAATATTATATTAGTTATAAATGTTTCTTACTGAATATTACTTATTATTATGATCTGATTGATTGAATGCTAATGGTTGAAATGTGCCTGGCAGGAAAGTCAGGGTTATTAGGAGTTTCTTTATCTCCCAACAGAAATGAGGGTTCCTATAATAGAAAGAGGAATCATGATGATTCTCATGGGGGTTTTAGATTGTAGTTTCATTTAAATACTCCTTCTATGCCTGATAGAGGTCTTATGATTTTTTTGAAGTGTGGAATGATTAGGCATTAAAGGAGTGTTTTCACTAAGTCACCCAAGAATAGTGGCACCAGTGGATGTCAAAGTCACTTACAGAGGTTTTTACATATCGTTTCCACTCTACATAGCGGAACATGATCATCTGTACCTTCTAAAATTGCAGGTAAATCAGATGCTTCATGTATAAAAGGGTTCCAGCCACAAACATCTGGAACGAATCTTCTTCACACAGTGGAAGAGTCCTTAGATGATGTTGATATGAGTCTAGTGACTATGAGAGGTACCATAACTATAGATTCATCAATAATGACTGATTTATTTGATAATTGTTCATCTCATTCAATTATTTAAAATAGTATTTTCAATCTGTTAAATAGTCCAATAAAGCTTTTATCTTAAGAAATGGATATTTCTACATCCTTGGAATGAAGAGATAGTGTGACCTCTATAGTCCCTGTTTTGTTTTCTCTCTATAATATGTCGAACTTGCTTGGAAGTTTCTAGTTCACAACATGAAACCTCTTTATTCCATATTCATGATGGATTGGATTACTGCCAATAAAGCCCATATTGATTGTTATTTTCAATGGGTATCCTTCTACACCCAGTGGTGTGTGCCTTGTCTTATAAAGGGGAATGAGAACCACGGTCGAGAAGATCCTATAAATCTTATGAAGTGTCAAGGAATTTGATATTTATGTTTTCCTTTGATCTGGAGTCGGAATCATTGAGCAGTTATCTCCCTCTAGTGGTCATCAAGTTTCCCAAAGAATTTTGATCGGACTACAAAAATATTTCACTAGAATTGGAGGTTTATTGTTCTATTGACTTAATTCATAATACTAAATTAGATTCTACCAACTCATACCACATTGCACTAGTTGAAATGAATGAGTTGAAGACTCAGTTGGATGGTCGTTTTTGGAACACTTTATACGCTCAAGTGTGTCACCTTGTGTTTCACTGGTTAGCATTACTATGAAAGATGACGGTTTAATAAGCCTTTGTGTTGATTATGGAAGTTTCAATTAAGTGAAGGTAAAGAAACAATATCCATTACAATGGGTATATGATCTCTTTGATCAATTAAAAGGGGAAAGGTGGTTATTGAATATTGATCTTCGATTTAGTTACCATCGGTTGAGGATAAAAGAATATGAAATTCTAAAAACTGCATTTCAGAGAGGGTATAACCATTATGAGTACCTTGTAAATCCCTTTGATATATGAAACTATCAGGTAGTATTTATGGAATTGATGAACAATATCTTCCATGAGTATCATGATACCATCATTGTAGTCTTTGTGGATGACATCATTATTTACTCTATGTCTAATGATGATCATGTGCATCATCTAGAACAATTTTTAGAATTCTGAGAAATCACTAACTTCATTCCAAGCTCTCAAAATGAGATTTATGGATTTTGGAAGTGAAATAATTAAGACTTGTGGTGTTGTATCATGGGATATATGTTTATCCTGAGAAGTTAAAAGCTATAACGACATGGGAACAACTATATAATGTTTTCAAGATTCAAGGATTCATGGGTATAACTAGGAAGTATAGTAGGTCCATTATGAAATTATCCAATTTATATTCTCTGATACCATCTCTAACTCAGAGGAGAGTAATGTTTAATTGGGTTGAAAAATTTTAGAGTTCTTTTGTTGTGATGGAATGGCTTTTGACTACTGCGTCAATGATGACTCTTTTAGAGTTCGAGCAAGGCTATGTGGTCTTTTGTGATGCATTAGGGTTACACTTGGGTAGTGTTCTTATGATGGATAATCATTTCATTTATTATGGAGCTCCTCAGATTTGAAAAATTGATAAGAATTATCTAATGCATGACCATGAACATAAAACATTGATTTTCACACAAAATAGACGGTGACATTACCTTTATAGAGAAAGGTTTACCGTGTTTTCATACAATAATATATTTAGTTATATCTTCTCTCAAAAAGATTTAAATATCTACTAGGGGTGTTGGTTAGGATACCAGAAATATTTCATCTTTGACATCGACTTTACCCTCGAAAATTGAAATTTCGTTGCACATTCTTTAGGAAAGAAACATCTAGACTAGACCATGAAAGAATCATCATAACAGAGGACATTGAAATCTTTTTTTCATAGTTTCATATTAGAGTCTAGGAATCAATAACTGAGATTTATTTTTCCATTATTCTATTTACATCTCCTCTTACCATGATTATTATTTAAGAATAATAGATTGATGATGAATTCCATAGAATTAGAGACTCTATTAATGGCGGGGATATTGTGTTTCATTGATCATTATCCAAAGAGGTCATTCTATGCTTTTGGAACCATTTTTTGGTACCGTCTTAGGTTAGGAAATATGTGATTGGGTATTTTCATAGTTTTTAGTGTGTAGTTCACCCAAAACCCAAGATGATGTTCTACAACATGCAACAACCGTTCTATGGCCAATTATGAGATGATTCACTTCCTAATTTTTCTCTCATTGTTATATGTGACAATAGATCAATGATGAGCACCAGAAACTTTTGGGTTCACTTCATCCACATTCAGTACCTTCTTGGAAGTGGGATGAGATATCTATGTACTTTTGGGCTGAGATTTTATGTACCTAGAAAAAGAATAATGTGATATAGTTTGTGATCTAAAGGCTAACTAAATCGGTACAATTTATATCAATTCATGATATGAACAAAATTGAGGAATTGGGAAATCTCTATATGAAAGAGATTATTAATCTTAAAAAATATCCATATGCTATAATTTATAACAGAGATCCTTGATTCACTTATTGATTTTGGAATGTCCATTAAGAGGCACTCCAATCTCAAGATTTTATGATAATGATATACCATACACAGTTGAATGTGTAGACATAAATATCTATATATATTCTTGAGTATATCCATTGAACATGTTTTCATGACTTTGGTGGAGCTTGGGATGATCATTTGGGGATTGTTTCATATTCTTATAACAATACTTACTAGTATACGGTCAGAATAGATATCTCTGAAGCCTTGTATTTCCAACCATGCATATTTTTGTTGTGTTGGTCAGATATTGTTGAAGGTTCATTGGTTAGGTCAGGTTTTGTTTAAGATAAGATAGTAAAAATTTATTGATTCTTTAGATAATGATGAAAGCACATAGTATATATAATTTTTATGTTTATGATCAATGTATATCATTATAATTATCATTTTTTGACTAGGTATTCTTGAATGTTTCACCTCGGATGGGTCATCGATGGGTTTAGGAAGAAAGGGATACTTTCTCCCCATTTTGTAGGACCTTTTGAGGTTGTTGAACATGTAGGGAATATTTATTACCATTTATCACTTCCAATATATCTGATTTCAATACATTATATGTTTCATATATCTCATCTCCATATGTATCTTTATGATCTATCTCATGTTTTTAGTTGGCGTGATCTTGTGGTTGAGCTTGATTTATCCATGACTAAATGGAAATTTATGAGAGCCAATTAGGAAACAAAGGTACAACTTTCTAGGGTCATATCATTGGTTTGTGTGCTACAGAAACATGGTTCTGATTCTCATGAGACATGGGAGCATGAGGAATTTATGAGAAAGCAGTGGCCTCACCTTTTTGATATGGAAGATTCTTGATAGGATTTCTAGGGGAAAATATTTTATAGTGGGGTGGGTGTAACATCTCGTTACTCTTATAACATGTATGTTTCAAACCATGTCATGTATTTCCTTTTTCTTTTTCTTGGTAGGGATGATAAGGAATTTGGAGGATACCTATAATGGTGAAGTCTGAGATTTGTTGGGTTCTCAGTATAAAAAACTAACTCGTTCAGTATTCTTCTAGTAATTTATACACCATGTAATATGGAAACATCACATGTGAATTATAATTATAATAAATATGAGTGTTATCAAAAAGTGATGGGTGTTTGGTGATTTTTGGAATTTTCAATTACACGAAGTGTAATTGGGTTACACCTCATGTAAAATATTGACTGTTGTTTTTTAAAAGGCAGCCTAGATGATTTCTCTATTCTACCATTCCAGTTCTCATTAATCTCTACTCAAGATCCTTTCCCAGAAAATTTTGGATCCCTAAAACCTTTTTGGGTCATTTAGATCAGCGATTGATCATTGTTGTGGTTGTAGTGTGACTTTCTGGGTAAGTGTTCTCCTTGTGTCATCGTCTCTTTCTCTTTATCTTGTTGGATTTTGATATATCATCTTGGGGTTTATGGATGAAACCTTGTGTTGTTGAATATTGTTTCAAGGTTGAGTTCCTATATCGTATGTTCCTTCGTTCTAGTTGTCAATTTTTGTTGCAGGTGTTTTGTTTTGATGAAAGGTAGGTGGTTCCATTATGATATACAAATTTGATTTAGCCTAAATTGTTTGATTTAATTTCAATTTTTTGATTTAAATTCATTTTCTTGAATTTATATCAATTTGTTCATTAAAAAAATCAACTCATTTGAATTGGGGTATTTGGTTTTGTATATTTAGTTTTGGACTGAAATTAGGAAAAGCCTCGAATTCTAGTGAATCAGAGGGTTTTTGAAAAATTGGTGGAAATTGGTGAAATTAAAATTGTTGAATTTAAATTGTGAAATTATTTTTATGGAAATTGTGAAAATTATTTTCATGAAATAGATTTCAAATTTAATTTTATAAAAATGTCTTAACATTGGTTTTATGTAAACCTTTTGGATTTATTCGAAAAAGGCATGATTTTATTAAATCCTTGTTATGGGTTTTAAATTGAAAATTAATGTATTTAAAATGAAGAGTGGGATGAATTTTATTTTAAGTTTTATTGAAGTAAATTTCTTATTAATTGGATTTTATTAAAGAACATGCAATAATTAGTTAGTTAGTGAGTTATTTGGATGACACTTTAGGCTTTTAAATGTTCCAAAACATAAATGCAGCACATCACATCTCTTAGGAGATGGTTATGAGTCCTCTTTGGGAAGAGTTCAATGGGATTTATGTATATATTTCTTTTTCCCCTAGAATGTGTATTCCTTATATTATATAAATATCATAACTTCATAGTAATATGACCATTTTGTTCACTTATTTTTGATTAAAATGAATATATTCCATTGTTATAAACTATTTTACACACCTTATGGTTAATATAAAAATTTTTTATAAATTTTTTTTATTAAAGCCTTTTTTGATTTATTTCCACCATTTCAAATTTATTCCATATTTTGAAATGTTAAGAAAGATTTGTAATTTTTTTTTGAAATTACAATCTTATTCATTGGAAAATTGATATATCTATATTCAGTTATTTAAATGATGGCATATATTATGGAATCATTGGTGAGACTCTACTGGGATTCTTATATCACACCCTACTTGTGGATTTAGGTGTTTGTATATTATCTCCTTCTATGATTGAGAAGGGTAAAGAAACACTTGGAGGTGGTTCAAGCTATTGTTTGGTGGACTTGGAGAGTTGCCTCTATTGAGACGTGGGTTGTTTTTGCTTATTGTTTTCTAGTACTTTGATGTAGTACTTCAGATTGTTTTATATATGTTTGAAATTTGATACAATACTTCCAATAGAGTATATTTTGTTTTCATACTTTCTTATTTATGTTTTTCACAATGTTTGTGAAAAAATCATTCAGACTCCCATTTTGTATGATTCCAACTACTACTTTCTAACCTATGGGGATCGGGAATGCCCATTGGGATATGTTAGGACCAAATCAATTTTCAGGTTACTAGGGTACCTGGCCTATTTTATGATAATGTAGCTATTCTTATCTCTAATGTATTATAATGTTCATAATAACAATAATCTATTTAATAATCATGGATGATAAATCATGGTTTATGGTTCTTTCAACTTCTAGGTTGATAAATTTTCTAGACATTCCCTAAACTTCCAAGGGTACCTAGTACTATAAATTTTAATTAATATATCTAAAATTTTTTCATGGTTCATCCACACTAATCTTGTCATTGATTAGAATACACTCTTCTATATCACTCAAATCTCTATAGATTTGGATTCATTGTTTATACTCCCGGTGGGTTTAGTAAATTTGGTGTGTTAGATTTCACTAAATTTAGCCAATCATGTAAAATATAAATTCATGGGTGGATAATATTTAATGAAAAGAGGTTATAGTTGCATAATATAATATAGTTCATTAAAATCATAATCATTAAATACATACTAATTATGATGTACATTGTAACAGAATTCAATTAGCATTGAAATAAATTTTCTAAAATATTTCAAAATTGGAATCAATTTTAATCTATTGTTCTAATAGAAATGATCCGGTTTTATATGGCACCATCATGGGAATTTCAGTGGGTTCAATGTCTAGTCATATTCTATGTATAAGTTCTTGGATGTAATTTTTCATGGTTATATCAATTACGCATCAGAATATCAGGTCTTTAGTATGGATTTCCCTATATAATATTGGATCATTTTGAGAGGAATGGAGCATGACAACATGGAAACAGTATAACTAATTCCATTCAGAAATAGGATGTAGGATCCGTAACTTTTGATCTTTCTGTGTTTTATAAATAGAGGATATATGAACCCTCCATTTTTATATTATCCCCCTTTACACTGTATCCAATATATCTGATATAAGCACATTATATATATGATGTATTTTTTTAATTCTCCCAAATAAGGCCACTAATCTCAATAATAATTGATAATTCAAGTAGGTCATTATAAAGAGAGTACGAATCATTTGATATATGATGGAATCAGTATTACATAATTTTAGTACATATTATTATTTTGGGAGCACTCTTTTTATTATGTATCAAGCCATGATTAGTGTTTTTTATTTGGTAACCATTAAAAGATTTACCCACTTACAATTGAGGCAGAATCGTCCTTGGTGACCAAATTCATGTTAGGTTACCTTCATATCCACTAAAATATTAATTATACCATTCAAACCAATTGAAGTATTCATTCTCATAATGAGGGTAACATAGAAGCTGAAATAAAATATTCCATTAGAATAGAAGATCATTCTTTCATATTTATTCCTCCATTGGTTCTCTTCTTCTATACTATTTTAGTATAATTATGGGGGATTCTATATGGATTCATTATTTTCTAACATTATAAGTTTATATTTGGGGTTTTCTCACCAATTTAAAAAAATCCCAAATTTCTAGGAGTGATAACTATAATAAATATTAAATGTGAAAGTCTTGGAAATTGTTCCACATTTCAAAAGGTTAAAATTAGTAGAAAGATTTATGAACTAGTGTAAATTAAAATTATGAGTCCTCTTATGTTAGGAACTCATATTTGATTGGTGTGATAAAATACCATTCAACTAATAAATTTTTTAATTCTATGACCTTTATTGATTATATTATTAAACATTATATATGTCTATTTTATGTTGAGTAAAAAAATCTTGAGAATCTTAAATATTATCATAAAATTTCTACGAATAAAAGATGATATGTCATAAAAACATTTCAATCAAACAATGGATCAAAATATGGTAATGAATTGTTTTTGGAATATCTAGATAAACATGGGATTTAACATTAATGTAGTTTTCTATACAAGCCCCAAAAAATGGGGTAATTGAGAAGAATAATACAAGATTTGTGTACAAGGGGAGAATAATTCTTTTAGAGAAAATTTATACAAGAATCTGTTAGAGGAAAGACACAAACATGACTCCCTATTTTATAATTTAGTTTGGAAACTGACCCATTATGGTCAGTTCACCATAACAGTAGTGGTTTTTAAATAAACCATTCAAGAATAAATTAATGTTATCCATTGGAAATTACTTTATCGAGATTAAATTAATGCATTTGGGAATTTTAGATGAGGGTTAAAAAAGGAAAATTTGTTCAGTATATTCCTATTTGAGAAATATACCGGTTCTATTATAAGAATCTAGTAAATATTTTTTATATATTTGTTATAATTGTATTGGAAAATAAAAATTATTCAAAAAAAATAAACTCATTTTTTATGGTAATATTGATCAATAAATGTAACAAATTAATTGAAAAAATGAAGAGATTATAGAAATACTTATAGAATTTCATAATTACGAAATTCTGTAAGGGGGTACAAACAAGAGAAATATTATGAATTTCTAATCACACCATCTTTATTTCATAATTGAATAAATTTTTGTCGATGAAACCTTTCAAATTGGGAATTAAATATAAGAGTTTTAATAAGATATAAACAAAATTGAAGAAAATAACACTTTTAAATTGGTGTCATGTCCCAAATGTAAAATGTTTTTTATGATAATGTTTGTTTTAAGAATAATTACAATGTTAAAGGTGAAATAGTATTGATTATATCTCAAATTATTCACAAAGGGAAATTTTTTAATTTAATGTTTTGATTTTGATAAATCTTTTTCTTTAGTTAAATGTATAGATATAATTATATTTTTTTTTAATTTGGCCTCAATGATTTTAAATAGTCCACCAAATGGATATAATGATATAATTATTTAATAATTAACCTGATTAAGAGGACTAAATTTATTAAGAAAACTGGATTATCCTTGTAAGTGATGGGTTTAGAGTGTGTAATAAGAATAATAAACTTTATGAGCTCAAAAAAGTTCCCCAGTAATGGAATTCAAAACTAGACAACATTATAAATAGAATGAAGTTCATGATGGTAAATGTGGATTCAAATCTGTGATAAAATAGTTATGACATAATATTGGTCATTGTAATTATTCATGTCGTTGGTATAATATTTAGTGAAAAAAATGAAAAATATTTTGATTTAATTTCTATTTAATTTGGGGGAAATTTAAGAATATTAATGATTGGTGAGATGAAATTATTTTTAGGATAAAAATTAATAAATTTAGAAGATTTTATATATCTATTATAAAAGAAGTGTGTTCATCTGTTTCTAAATTAGTCTGTAATGGATGACTCAATGGAAGTGTTCACTGCTATAACACATGAAACTGAGATATACTTAGATGATGAAGGAAATTTTATGAATCAAATATGGTTCAGAAATATCATTATCATCTTACTCCATTAAAAACACGAAGATGTGACATTTGGTTCAAGGTTACTTCTTATGCATTCTTCCAAAGTAACATGAAAGAGTTTCATTTCATGGAAATAAAGAATATCATGTCCTACATCAAAGGAACTATTGTATATCACCTAATCTATGATAAAAATAAATCAAATAATCATTAAGGTTATATCATTACAAATCGTACTTGAGATATCAAAGTTGAATATTTTAGTTTAGTATGACCTTTATTTATCAAATGAAATATATTTCAGGGAACTCCCTGAAGCACAATTCTATCTCCCTTAGCTTAATTAATGATGAGTATCTTATTGAATCAAATACTTAACATAACTAATATGGATGAAGTCATTGGTTAAACACATGAGGATTTTTGTTACAATCCCATTTTTTATTAGGTGCGAAAGTCAATGTTAATCAAATTTTCAATGAATGACATGTAAAATTATTAGTTGAATCATATTGAAATGAAGTAAAATATTATACAAGGTGAAGGTATATAATGGTGATAATTCATTTTAATATTTTTCAACCATATATAAATTCACATATATCGTGAAGCTTCCTTTGACCAAATATGACTTTTAGATTTTAAAACATTTTATAGGAGTGCATTATTCCTCATAATTCTTATAATCCTTTCAATATTTTTTCTCTATCATTTATATGTATTTTATTGACAAAGGGGAGTATATTAAAGGTTATATTCTTATATAATGGAAGATATAATTTATTCATTTTTCAAGTAATCCTATATGAGAAGTGGAACTAATAAGTCTTTAAAATCATGGGTATTTCAAGGTGTTGGTTATTGAAGCTTGGAGAATATATCATGGGTTGATTTTCATGTAGCTATTAAATAAAAAGGAGTTATTAATGATCCATTTTATATATTGAATATTTTAAAAATATAATGAATTTTAAATGAAAAAATGGAACATGTTTTGACCTCTAATAAATCAGGTTCAATGTGTAATTTATCTTATATAAGTGATTGGGATCTCTAACTTTCACTATTTCATAATATTATGAGGCGTTTATATCTCTATTTTATTGAATATATGACTTGAATTATTTATTGATAAAAATTCATTCATGAATTTTGGATGTTTTTGGTTGTATTTAATGGAAATATTCGCACTGATAAGTTTTAATTACATTATAATTGAGTGGGAATATATTTCTATAAAAGTATTAAAGATCTTATGTTGATGTAAAATTAGGATATAGAGGTGCTGATAATAGTACATCTGGTCTGATTAAATCTCATATAGGGGCTAATTCACCTAATGTGGGAGTCTAGTAATAATTTTTATTCCCGCACCAAAATATATTGATATCAATTGAGAAATATCATTCTACAAACAATGTTTTTCACTGATATGTTATTGATGGAGAAATGAGTTCACCTTATATGAGAACTTTTTCCATATATTTACTCTGATGAAAGAATAAAAGATTCTAACATGAGATTAACCATCCTATAGTTGAATTAATTATCCCACAATGGTAAACTTGAGGCTTTAATAGATAATCCTACTATGTAATGAATAAAACTTTATTAACTTATGTTGATCACAGTTTTGGATAGTTTCGTGATCCTATATTTCAAGAATCCAGCTTATGATATAATTTGTTGTAAAGAGAAGAAGAAAATCACATTGTGAAGAAACAAATACACTACCACTTATGTGATAGTGTTTTGATAATTTTTTTGTTCTATATTTTTGAAGCATGTCGCACCACAAGGATCTGTTCCATAACTAATTTCACTTATGGACTAGTGGTGTTTTAAATATTGATTTTTTTACACAATAGTTTACTATTCATGACATAAAATCTAGTTATTGATTTGGTGAGATACTTTGAGGTCAATTTGATTTAGTCATCCATAAATTTTAAATTTTAGGATCATGCTGCAAGCATGTATGTCACCCCATACATCATGTAGTATCTATATATTAACCAGTGACCCATTTGTATATACAATTTTGGTTTAAAAAGAAGAGTGACCCATCAATTCTAATAGTATTACAATAGACATATAAAACTATTTAGAGGATAAAAATAGAGGGTTCAAATGATGTATAAAATCAAGAAGCACTTGAGGTATGGGATGGGTAGATTATTAAACATACTGGTGGTGATTATTCATTTTGTAATTATTAATTAAGATAATCCTTTTTCACCTTTCCATGTATCTTTGATAATAAATTGGATCAATGGTTTGAGGGATCATAACCTCTACACACCAATTATTTACCACATGATTATAAAGGTGGATGGACCTTATAAAATCACTGGGGTCTATGTGTGTTTTTTCTCACTCATTCTCTCATTATCACCATCAATGTCATTTTTCAATAATTTTTTAAGGTATTAAAATTACCTTAATGATGGAATTAGTTATGTTATTTAACATTAATTCACCCATTCCCCTCTTAGTGGCTTAATACACTACCCTAGAGATAATTAATTTTTCATGTGGTCATATAGATATTTGGAATGACATATATAGTTATATAATGGTCTAAAAAACATTGAATGTGTTATAAATATAAGGCCTCTGATAATTTATCATATGATGTGTGATTAGACTAATCATTATGTATACTTTTGTTTTTATTCTTATATAATTTTATTAATTTAAAAATTATCTTTTTATACCAAACTAAATCACTCTTTTATAAGTAATTTAATAGGTTTAGGGAAATACCCTCTTTATTAAAAATAAAAAATGAAACCCATTTTAATAAATGGGTGAAGATGGAGAACATACAAGACCCAGGGGCACAATATATATAAGGAAACATTACCCAAAGGTCCATACATATTTATAAAGAGTGCATGCGATAATAAAATTTGGTAAAGTAGTAAAAATGTCTCATGCCCTCTACTAGACACTGTAATAGTGGAAATAGTTGAAGAAGATGTGTCATCCCCTGCCAAGATGTTGTTCCATTTAGGTCAACATAACTTGGTAGAGTACCCCTCAAATCAAAAATGAAAATTGAGGTTATGGATGGATGATAGGTGTCCGCACACCTATCTCCCAAATGAGCCACACACCTAACAAAGCATCAAGGAACCCAATACTTTTTCAAATTGAACAAGAGAAAACCAAATTTATAACATTGAGTAAAATATCATTGGAAGAGTGACCATATATCTAGAAAAAGTAATACAAGTGGATGATGATGTGTATAACTATAAATAGATAAGTGGAATGTGATATGTGTATCTATTTGGGTGAGTTTCATTTGTTATTATTATCCATTATGTAAAATGATGAGTACTTTTTATTTCTTTATAGTCTATTTATACTCAATGAATTGGAAATGTATGTGTTAGTTATACAAGATTAAAAGACATTGTCTCTCATGGTCGCACCATGACTTAGAAATGGGGATTATATGAATATTCATATTATATATGATATAATTTAGGGATAATAATTTTGAGATACATGTTATAGTAGATATCATTATATATCTCTTTGTATCTTGAATATAATTAATGTTATTTTAATGGCAGAACATTTCTTAAAAATAAGATTATCCAATTAAAAAATATCATCAATGATACAAAGTTACATAAAAATATAATTTTTATATATTAATTTGAGTGATTTGATTTATAAAATTTTCAAAAAAACATTGATATATACTCCTAAATGTTTTTAAATATATCTAAAAATAATTTTTAGGGGTTTTAATATATTATTACATATGATATTACAAGTGTTGAATGATATGATTTTAAAAATTATTTTTGGATGATATCAGAAAATGTAATCTAAAATGATTACAAAATTTTTTAATTGTAATTTAATAGAATGTAACACTATAATTAATATATGAATATTTATTATATGTGAATGAGTTTTAAAAATATTCACAAATGCTCAAACAACATCAAAATGGTATAAACAAAATAATGGTTTGTTTTGGTTTGATCCCAAACATATTAATGGTAAATAATCAATTGTTTAGTGCATGGAATTGTATGTGTTAATTGATAATGAATGACTCGGCCTATTTCTCAATATATATGATATCATGTTCTCTTATATCATTTCAGGGTGATGATCAGATGAGTTTAAATATTCAAGTTAATTGTTTTAATGTTATATGATTGATCACAGTGATCAATTGAGAGTTATATAGAGTTATATGTTATTAAAAATTAATAATTTTTTTTACTTAATAGAATGAATGTTTTAAAAAATATTATATCCTTAGAGACCTACATATGTGTTCAATACTTCTAAAAAAAGGTTGAATTACAAAATGAGATTCATGGTATAAAATTTATAAAACTTTTGAATATTGATTCTATCAATCTTACCAATGGTTCTTGAAAAACATTTAGAGGATATTATTCGTCCCATATTTTCAAGAATTTATATTGACCATAGATACCCTGTTATGTATTATTCTATTATGTATTACTAGTGACCCCTATTAATCTTGTGTCAAATAATATACCTAGACTGATTCTTCAATCACAATTTGCACCATTTTATTATGATCATTTATTGAGAAAATGGATGACTCATGATGGAAAATTATCCTTACTTCATTATTTTTGATATGTATGGGAAACTAATTTTCCATCATATTAATATTATATTTATATTTTATAATTCCTAATTATTTTAAAATAAATAATTAATGTAATAAAAATATTTTTATAATTTTTTAGTAGTTTATAATTTTCTTTATTTGAGTTAATAAACATGGGGTGAATATTGTTTAGTCACACCTGGAGATTATAATAAAAAAATATTTAATAGAAAATTATATATATGTCAGTTTATTTAAAATTAAATCTATCACTAAATTTTATATTATTGTTTCATATGTTTATTATTCTAGAATTGGTGTATCATTAGAATAAATTACAAGATTAATTAATCATTTGATAAAGGAATATAAAAATTAATGTCTATAAAAAGAAAAAAAAATTTTCCTGGTATCCAGTTTCATCAAACAGCTACAAGAATATTTTTTCACCATTCAATTGATATGAGAAAGGTATTAAATAAGTTTTATATGTTTAAAACTCTGTGATTAATCATTTTATGAGACATTATTCCATTGATATTAATAATGAGATAATTTTTCTTCATAAAGTTGGTAAACCTATCCCATAACAAGAATAAACTTTTTATTCTATGATTGGTTCTCAAAGTATTTAAGAAAGTGAAGACATTATTTAACAACATTTTTCTAAAAATTATTTGGCACAATTTTTTATAATGAAATATAATTGTGGCTGATGAATGATTTTGGGTGATGGGTATGGTTACAAAATATTTCGAGTTGGGTTTAACATCTTCATTTTGAACCCCTTTAAATTGTTTTAAAAATATGTTTATTTATAGAACCAAAAACACCAAAAGGTTCTTATATACATGGTGTTTTAGGGACTTTCTTTCTAATGGCATGTAATCATTGAGGTATTTTACCAATGAAAATTATAAACTCACATTGGTTGAATTTATGGGAGTTAAATTTCATCACACCCTTTTTGGCAGAATTATTTCCTACTCTAGAAATCTATTATTGATTTATGTCATGTTTATGAATCCTCTATAAATGTTAAAATAAAACCATCCAACCTTGTTATTTTTAATCAATAAAATATACACATTGAAGTAAACATCTATTTGTATCAAGTATTGTCCATCAATAGAACCATTTGTATATATATATTATTATCAATTGGGATATATAGTTTTATTTATTAGTGGATCTCGATCTAATTTTTTATTTACATTGTAAGGATTTATTTAAATGATTTTGGTTTAAGCATCATTATTGGGATCCATGAAGTTTATTTTCATATAGAGAGGTGGTTAGAGATTTAATGTTATGATTCGGGCCATTACAGGGTCTTCCTATGTACCCTTATTAAAGGAATCAGAGCCCATATAGGTCAGTTCTACTTAACAAGAAAAATCATATATTTTTTAGTTCATGTGATAAGAACCAAACTATGAAATATAATGTCACGAAATGAGGACATCTAGGAATAAAATTCTTATTAAATAATGATATGGGACTTACGCATGAGAATACATTTCTAGTTGACCTGGTAGTGAATATGGTCATACAATGATATAAACTACAGTATTAATTTAAGATGATAAGGAAGAGGTGAAAAGGACTATGAATTAAAATAATCTTCTGGGAGAAGAGGTAGATCTTACCAATAATATAGACTAATAAGGATCGTTATGGATAAAAAGATATTGGGATTGAACATCTTGGAGGATTCCCAAATATCCTATGAATACCATAATCAAATCCAACATAGTATATTTTCATGCGTATCACACCAATAATGGAGGAGTGAATGGAATATTTCAAATTTCTAGTTATATGATTACCACTACTCACTAATCCATTGTGAGTCATGACTGGTTTGAGAAATAAAATGAAATATATTAAGTAGAAAATTTTATAATATCCTCTATCTGAAAGTGTTTGTGGGAGAGGGTATGGAAAGAAGGATAAATATGGTGTCCTTCAACAAGTACAAGGGGCTTATAATAAGAAGGATACCCAATTACTGGTTTTGGAGAGGAGGCGAGAAGGATAAAACCGAAACCCTCAATGAAGGGAGAAGAATGTGGTTCCCCTCATAGTCTCAAATTTGGTGGTACCTATCACTGCCTCCAAGTTTTGGTTCCCTATTAAAAAGGGGATTAAAAATTTTAAAAACCCTAGATACCCTACCTATTAGGTTGGTTAAGTGAGGGACCTTTTATTTTGATTTAATATACAATCGGATTTGGGAAACACTAGTGTGTCATTTTATTTGATCATTTAACTTCAAAGCCCTCAGTGGTGGTCTTGATTTGGTATACATCATATGGGATTACAAGGGAGAGTGATGTCCTATCCTTAGTGGTATGAATATTAATTGATTCACTAAATATTCTCTACCCATGTGATATCATGGAGATCTAGGTTGGATCTCTCCCATGGGATACATGGGTGCGATGGATTAGATCTCACCAATGTAATCCCGGGGTGAGATGAAGGTTCCTAACCTCATGGATTCTAGAGGAATCCCATTGTCTCATCTTAGAAAACATCATCCTACAAAACTAGGCTTCAGCAAGACATTTCTTTAATCATCATGGGTTTCTATGGGAACTCCTAGGTGGTGGAAACTCGTGATTTTATCACAGGAAAGACCCTTTTCCCTATTGTTTTTGTAATACGGGGAATAGTTCATCACCTGAGTCCTTGTAGTTGTAGATCCATGAGGAACTATAATCCCTTTAATCATTCAAATTCCCTCTTGTGGTACAATCTTGGAAATCTATATTAGGGTTAGAGGAGTTGGGAGAGAGACTAGGGTGAGAAGAGCCTCAACCTGCCTCTTCATCTTACATTTATGTAGAATTTGGCAGCCAAGGATAATAATCATTTGAAATATTATGACCCTTGGAATAGGATGTTTTCTGAGAAATTCACATGCATAAGTCATCTATGCTAGTTAGTTTTATTAGTCAAACATTCACTATAGTGGTTGTACATGTGTGTTATATCGGACTGGGTGTGTAGGTGTGTTAGACAAGAGTGATCAAATCTATGTGCCATGTAGGTTTAGCCACATAAGTGGTTAAACATAGCCTTTTTCACATATCTAAAACAATAAATTTCTCTATGTATTTCAGACATGCATGAGATAGAGAGAGGAGCTCTGTGAGTGACCTTGTTGTGAATTGTAATTACTCTATAAAAAATCCCAACTTCTAACGGCCACAAATTTTCATCCATAAGTTTTTTAGGCTCTATGATAAGAAAAATTGAAGCTTGTGAACTGAACTAAACCACTGGGTATAGTTTATAAACAAGATTTTAATGTTTGATGATGCCAAAAAGTTTGTGAAAGACCATAAAAATGATTTTTAACATGTCTACACCTTTTTATAGGAAATTAGGGAAATCTATGGTCTACCCCAAAAGGGTGGTTCTAAAAACCATTGTAACAGAATGTGAAACACTTATGAGATATATTCATTCCTCAATGTGTGATATGTCGTGTGAAATATGGAAATCCAATATATTCATTCTTCCAGCATAGAGACACAAGTACTAAAACATGACATATATTTTCTAACAAAGTATAATAGAATTGGCCTTATGGAAAAAATTTTGGCATTAATTTTTCAATGCCAAAAAATGTCCCACCCCCCATAAAATTGGATTTGTTTGGAATTAATATAATATGACTCTATGGTAAATGTAGGTGACTTTTATGGATTCATAAATCATCTTCTAGTGTTGTGAACTACCTAACCTATAGAAGAATGATCAAACCTTTACCAATACTGAGATTCCTAGAGGGAATGAATTGTATTTTTCTTATTCTTCCCTTTATAGATTTTCAACATAATGAGTTTTTTTCATTTCAAAATTCAATTTCTTGTTTTTTCCTAAATCATATTATTATTATATCTAGTGAGATGAAAATAAACTTTTTCCTAGGGTATCCTTTATATTTTTTTCATCACGATGAGTATTATGTCTCATTTCATTTTATGTTTAGGGTCTTGCATGCTAGACCAATTTAACTAATGTTTTAGGTCATACAGATTTGACCATGAGTTATGATAATAAGTACACCCGATGGGATTACATTCCAATAATACTCTAACAACCTTTACATATGAAGATTGAAAATTTTCACTATGGTTAGGGGGTTCATACATATGGATAAATGAAATCGGAAATGAATTTAATGGATGATTGGGGGCGATGGTTAAAAAGTGGTTTCTATAATGATGTTTTCAGCGAATGAAATTATAAAAGATTTTTTATCTTGGGGAAAAGGGTTTCTATAAGTGAAAATACACATTATGGAATATTATATAGATCCATATTTGGGAATATTATACACTATTAAAATAATGGTTTCCTTCAGAGTTGGATTCTTTTATCACTGATGGCCAAGGGATGTTTGAGAGGAACTAAATCTCCCAGAACAATGTGGTATGATTTAGGTGAAGAGTATGTTTTTAAGGTGTATAATGCTATGAATTTTATATTGTGATTATCTATAGTTGGATGTAATATTATTTCTTATATAGATCTTAAATGTATTCACAGTAGGTAGAATTTAAATTATCATTATCCTTGGAGGAGAAAATACCTACATAGTTCTGATTTATATGCCTAGAAGGGGGGATTTTCCCCCATCATGGAGTTTTTAATAAGGTATCTCATATTAGAATCTTCTTGATGGATTAGATTCACTTATAAGAGATAGTGGAAAACACATTTTTTATATTGTTTCTATACCTAGAATGAGGTTATAATGTGTCTCTATGTTATTATAGAAAGAATCAAGCCACATGAAGTTCTAAGTGTGATATCCTTGTAAATATTTTAATCAAAATGAATGAGGGATGAGTCAAATAATTAAATAAACCCTTAACAGTTTATGATAATGTAGGATAAAACAACTAGTCCTTATATTTAGTTGTGGAATGGTTCGAATGCATGAATATGAATAGTTAACTGGAATATCTATTCTCACTAGAGGCATGAACAATATGATAAATAAAAGTACTTCATATAATTATCCGAGTCATGAGGAATTACCTTGTGAGGGAGTTATTTTCAGAAAAGGGTGAAGACACCATCCCATAGATCATACCTTCATAGGAGAAATCGACAAAATATTCCAACATAGTATAAATATAAGGATTGAAGTGTGGGAAATCATGAATCATGATATTTTGGTCTTTGAATACAATGTAGTGACATGGGAATAACACGTAATGGATTAAGATAATCTATTTTTAAAAGTATAATTCTTTCGCAATTTTTTCATATCGTATAGAGATAAAAGAAATTTTTCTTGGGGATGAAGATACCTATGGTTGACATGACACATTGAGGGAAAACATTTATGCAATTACATGATTTGGAATATTATTCATAATAAAAACAAATGTGTCTAATGGATTCAAATATTCTTGTCACTTATAGTAGATTAAGGTTATGAGGATCGGAGTTTCCCAAATATGAATTCTGATTTTTAAATAGATGATGGATGAATGTAGAGGAAACATTTGGATTGGTATTGAACATAACTAATTGGAAAATGACATTCCATGATCTAGCTCATATATTGGAAAAAATGGAATTGTGTATTTCTCATGGATGTATATCAACAACTAGAATGGTAGGATATCAACAAATAGAATGGTATTCCTCATAGGTGAAGACCAAAAAAGTATATATTTTTATTCCATAAGATAAGAAGTTGAACCAAATGGTTTAACATATTAAAGATAGGATGTTGCCTTCTAGTTTAACATCACATGACTAGGATTAAAGTCTTCTTAATTTTAATGTCGTATAGATTTGACCACAAGCACAAATTTCAAGGTCTTGTACCATGGTCCATTAAGTGTAAATGATGTAATTACACCCACTAGAATGGAAGAATCAAATTTTAATGAATGAAATGTTTTCAAACTATAATAAAGTCAACCATACCAAGGTTTAGAATATGGGGTTGGTCATAAGGCATAGGGGAAAGGCATCGCTACATATCATGTGTAGATAGGAATCAAACCATACATGGTTATAAGGTATATGAGACTCTATGATGCAGATCTGGCTTATATATAGTATTTGGGTGAATTTTTTTTTGTTTTTGACTACGCCTAGGTTAAAGAATCCAATCATTGCTTTATAACTTTTCAAGATAAGAATCAGGACATATGCAGTTCTTAAATTTAGCTACATTTAAAAGGAAATTCCCCCATAGATTTAACATCATGTGGTATGGATTATTGTGTCATGGATAGAGTGAAAAAAGGGTTGCTAAAGAGATTATACAATGAATCTTCACATATATTTGAGGTATCAACTCATGAAAGGAATCCCATGCTTGTTGAATAAGGCTACATCGGCTTGTCCCTTAGGGAATCCTATTCTAGGTGCATAGGGTAAGACTTAATTTTAATTGTTTGTGCTAAAGGTGTTGTCATACACCATAACCTCTTGTGAATACGATGGTATGGCTTGTTCATTTTATGGTTATGCTATGGGGAAAACTCCAACCAGTTTAAAATCATTCAATAAGGATGATATGTGTACCTAATGAGAATAGACAGTTCCATGTCTCACATCATATGAATGAATTATAAATGATATAAAACTAGTTTAAGATTGTGATTCTTATACTATGAGGTGTACATGCTATAAGGGGAGGTCCTTAGCAATATTCCCCATCCCACATGAGCAATCCTCAGTGTGGGAAACAAGGAATGCCGAGTTTTTCCATTTACACATGGGGGATATTAAAAGAAATAAATTAAATAAAGAGACCATCTCTGAAATCAGAGGCCTTATAAGGTGAGGGAAAATTAGTGCATGTGTTTTATAGCATGTTATAGGGGGCTTTAACCTTGAATTTTATTTTCATATAAAAAGTATGGTTAATGTATCGTTTTGGGTATTTTATCCAGGACTATCCTTATTGATACGTAAGGTCATGCGATAAGGAAATATATGATGCTTATAGTCATTCTTATCTCATGAAATATTTCTTAATAAAACATATATTAGTGGGGGTGTTATAAGCTTAACATTAAAAGTGATCAATAAATTTTCACTAATGGAATATAACTTATGGATGAAAAAACACCACTCCCATTTTTATCAAGATTCTGTTATTTATTCTAAGGTATCATTAGAGTTATTAAAATCAATACCATTCCCCCTTGGAGGAATGATTGGAGATGAAAATTCTTGTTTCTTTAAAAAAAATGTGCAGAGAGGCTCTTTATTTAGGACAAAGAAAAATTATATGGTCCTGAAAGAATTTATTTTACATTTTTTCTAAAGAATTTTTGATGACATGGAACAAGAAAGAGTTCTAGAGAATATTTATTCCTCTTAATATATAAATTTATTTGAAAGTCCATTAGCTAGATTTTTGGTATCCTGAGAGGTACGAGTGATGACGTATCTCATATAAGATAATTAGTAAAAATAATTCACCCATTTTGCTGTCAGCTTCCATGAGACATGAATCATTCCTGTCATAATGGATTGCACAATCATACATGAGTCACATTCAATCCATATGTTATTGTAGCCTCTTATTCTTGAAAGATACACCACTCTAATAAATCCAATCATTTATGATGATAATGAATTTTTAATTTAGAGGAATAGAAATTGGTTACATTGTCAGTTAATATTGTGTGGGAGACAAAACATCATGTAATGGGGTAAGTCTTCCTGAAATTGATGATTCACTTTTTCCCAAACTCCATGAGGGTTATTTACTCATCCCATTTGTAGAATAATTAATTGTAGAGGTGATATACTTAAACTACTTGGTTATAGTAGGATGATATGTCCCCATGAGATCATTTCAAAATATGGAAAATGCTTATCTGTATTTCACGTTATGAAACAATTCTATGAGTTTATGGATTATCTTTTCATGCACTTCATATGGAGGAATCAATTTTTGGAATTGTGTGAAATCATTTGTCATCAAAGGAAAGAAATTCTCAAGACTTATGACATCATGATAAATATTATTTCTTTAATTATGGGGACTATAAGAAACAACTTGTAATAATTTTATAATGACAATACTTTATTTTATGTCAATACATAATGGGAGGAATCCATTGAATACCATTTATAGACATTATTAGGATGATCTGGTATATCATAATTGATAAATATGATTGATCATTGTCATGTTTTCTCTTTCTCAAATATTTCTAATGGAATAGTCCCACATTAGAAATAGTCAAGTATGGTTGTCATATAACAATTTAGTGGGTCATCTTGTTTTGTAATGAAATATAACGTATTATTCTCTTCTTCACAATGATGAATAAATGGTGACACCATACTATGGTGTGCAATAACAATGACTATTTCATTCATATCTAGATAACCCAATGTTTTAGATTCATTTTCCATGGAATTGGACAAGGAATGTTGTGAATTTATGATGTGATTCAATGTTGTATCTGAGGGAAATTTTTCCATTGACCATTAGAAATTTTCAAGAAGGGGGATCATGTCTTCTTTTCTCATAGATTAATCAGCATTGAATTTTAATATTAATGACTCTGAATCACCCTTTACCTTCATGTGATTCATTAGAATTTATCTATCTAATTCTATTCTTGAAATGAGGATCTAGTATTATACCTCATTATTGGTACTTCCAACAAAGGGAAGGAACAATGAATGATAAGATTTATTGGAGAGATTAGAATTACTCCCAAAGAAAATTAGTTGAGCTTAAGGTATTCCATAATCTATTATATTGGGATGTTGGATATTCTATGAAAATAAATATCCCATGTCTAGGGGTCTTGGAAAGAAAAAATTTCATTTTTTGGATGTTCGGTATTCACTGGTGTTTCTTCTAAAGTGGGATGCTATTTAAAAAAATTCCATAAATTCTTCCCTTTCATCCCCTTATGTGGTATGAACCATATGAAAAATTTATTTTTTATGAATATCAACCATGAAAACAATCCAGTGAACATGGGATAGTCTATGATATGTTTGTGGGGTCATTTTACGAAATCAAATGGGCCTCATGGAGCTACGTGAGGTTCCTTGGTTTTTAAAAGGAAAAGATTAGTACTTGATTGTTCGTCTCGAAATATAAATATTGAGTCTCAGTTTTTATCATGGTTAAAGTAAGGCAATTATGTATATTTTTAGTTATTTTTATCATAAATTTGGGAAATGAAAGCACCAAATGGTCACTGTAAAGATATCATATATAAGATGATTATATTTCTCTCAACATGAAGCATCATCCCTGGTGGAAACGTGAGATATTTATTGAAACTATAATATGATTTTTGGAATGGGGATTTAATGAAAGGATGATAGACAGGGAGGAGTACATCCAGACTCCAGAAAATCTAGTCGAACATTTAGAAGATTTAATCAAGGAGGATCAGTATATGAAGGGGAAGACACTTCCGTGGGACCTATATCGGGTAAGCACACTCCAATGATATTATCCTCATTTTTAATGATTTTTTTGATTTCCTATAGTGATCATTGGTCCTTGATGTTGAACGTGTGTGATTTCCCACATTTTCATTAAAAGTTACTTTGGCATAAAAATTGTAATTTTCAATCAGTCAGTGAGGGGAGGAAACTAGTCAATAAGATTTTATATTGAGTGTCGAATATAAGAATGTAATCCGGGTAGTCATGACAACTCTTTGAGGTATTTATGTGGTGATAATTCAAGAATATCCTTAGTCTTATCAAGATCAAAATTGATTCCATGATAGATTACTATGAATATAAGGATATTTTATAAGGTAACACGAAAATAAAATTTCAATGGTTTTATTTATAGGATATCATATCATATCCTTTTGAAAATTATCTCTAGAACGGTAAGATGATAAAAACCTTTTCTATATTTTACAACCAAATTATTGACGCATAATTCAAATGACTCACCCAAGAAATATTTAAATATATGATGCATGACGTGATGGAATGTACCACCATAATTTTTTAAACTAAAGGGAATCACCTGGTAGTTATATACTCTTTGGGGTTCCCTGAATGAAGTGGGATATTTTTTATCAGGGGCCATTCCTATTTGATTGTATATATAATATCTTTATATGAAGGGGAGTTCTTAGTAAATAGATCTAGTATTGATCAAACTATCTATAATTTGATCCAAGAAGTTATTTTAGATTTTTTTGGTTTAGATCTCTGAAATCAATGAAAACATTTATTTTCTCATTAAATTTCTTCGTAGGGAACATATGTTTGAGAAATCGTGGATCATGAAATTCAAAAATTAAGATAGATTAGATGAGTTAATCGATATAAACATCAACATTGGAATCATAAGTTGGATGTGGCCTCTATGATTTTTTTAACCACATAGATCTTCTAGAAATCCAAGGTAGTTATTATCTACATCATGATCAAGTCCTAAAATAACATTTTCAATGTTGGTGAACATTCCGTTATGCTAATTTAAAAAGATACATATATTTCCTTTTAATCTATGGATAAGGTCAAAATGATTGGTTTTATTTTTTGATCATCATCTATACCCATATTTAGTTATCATAGTTTATCAATGGTGGTATATAAGCCCTCCTAAAATAATGGAAGAGGGACTTTGAGGTCATATTACTCTTCCTCTTCCTATTCCTTTACCTATTCCTCTTCCACTTCCACTTCCTCTTCCTCTTCCTCTTCCTCTTCCTCTTCCTCTTCCACTTCTTCTTCCTCTTCCTATTCATCTTCATATTCCTCATCCTCTTGCCCACCCTCTTCCTCCTCCTCTTCATATTACTCTTTATATTCCTCTTACACTTCCTTCTCCTCTTCCTGTATTCCCACATCATGATGGATGGGTGATGAGTTTGAATATTTTGATTCATAAGGGAGATCAATATTCAAACATCTTGAGGCTCAAGTATTTTATTTCCTATTAAGACATAACAATTCCCTATAGTTCAGCTTACAATTTTGGGTATACTAATGTTTTGGTAATAGAGCTAGGTAATTTATATTGTAACGTGATTGATGGAAAATATTTGTATTGGGGGTGAATAGACTCTTAAAAAATTTATAGACAAAAATAATAAGAGTTTATAAAACCTTAATCTTTATTTAGTGTGGTGTTCCTGTGTTGTCTTATAGTGGAAATAAATTGAAATAAATCATGATTTATAGTCATTCATATAAAAAATATCCATTTCCACTCCCCAATCTCCTCTACTCCTCAAAGATATTGGTACCCACTAAGAAAATTTCTTTTAATGGTGTGAGAACCTTGTTACTACCCCTGAGTTTTGAACAACCTAGAGGGACAACCAAATAATGATACAAGATGACAACCTGGTCTGTTATACAATAATTTTGATTGGAATTCACAACACATACTTTATTTTATGTGTTGTAATAACCATATAATGGGAATTCTTTATTTTTACAGGAAAATCAACAACCAGATATGAATAAATTAAAAATAGAAATTAAAAAATAACACAAATAAAAAATATATGGAATGAAAAATATGATAGACTTTTAAAAGAAGTTTAATATTCATAATGTTTGATAACTTGGAAGGAAAAAAGATCTCTGTTGGAGTCCTTTAGTGATCCCAGTTATAATGCAGAAGTCATAGAAGATCATGAACAATTTTGGAGAGTAGCATAATATCAATGATAAATCAAAAGTGATCTCTAATAAATGGTCTTAAAATGTATATATATTATCTTCTATGACTGAAAACCCAATATCATTAAATAAAAGATATGTTGGTATTGTATCCATGAAAAATATTTTCATGACCCTGGTTAGTGTATAATAATTAAATAATATGATTGTTACCTTATTTTTTTTAAAGCCCCACTAAAAATATATAAATGAATGGGACGTACATTTATCCATTAAATATTAATATAAAACTATTATTATTGTATATAAACCAATTTTAATAAATTTATTATTATAAAAAACTAAAATAATAATATAATCCTAGAGATTATCAATTGGGAAAAAGTACATATAAATAAATCGTAGAATAAACATCAAACTGCATGAATGATTGTTCAGAAAGTAGTTTTACAATTACTTTTACAAAATATAAAATTATATTTCAACATAAAATAATAACACTTTTAACATAATATTTATTTGTATAACATCTAATGAAATAATAAATTAAATTTTTGAAATGTAATGTTTTATCTAATAGTGTCTCATGACCTATCACTGAAAACAATGAGTGATGGATTTTTTCCAACCATTAGAAATGTCCGGTGGTAGATCAACATAGCATCAAATTCCATTCTAATTTCATGAAAAAAATAAAATTACCCAACTAAAACAAAATTTACTCTATAAAACTATGAAATAAAATGATTCCGGAGAAGCAATAAAATATTTTCTTCTATTGGATGAATAATGGGGACTCATGACTCCCCATTGTAGATTTCTGGTGGTGAATCATGACCTACCATTGGGAGTATCAAATGGTTTCTCATTGAAAATATATCCATGCATCAAGAATAATCAAAAAATAAATAAATAATTTATTCAAATATAAAATCACTTTAAATAACAAGCATAAATTTACTGCAAACAAATTGAAGAAGGGAGTTTCAGCTTGAAGAAGCTTCTACCAGAACATTGAATAACAACTAATAAAATATATTTTTAAAGAATATGACAATAAAAATAATATATTATAATATACTGATAATAACTAATAAAACAAAATAAGTAGAAACGAAATTCATGAAGAATATGATGCAACTAGATGGAAACAAAAAAGAAATAATCTTCTATTAAATAATGAAAACAAACTAAAACAAAAAATCCTACAACAACCGAATGAATATGAAAAGATCATGTAGAAGCTTGAAGACCCAATTTCCATAGATTCTTATAATATAAGGAAGACCCAACCAGTGGGAAGAAATAACTCATTGTTCATGTCCAATGGCATATTCAAATACTCATCATTGACATCTAGTGGTGGCTCACTGACCCACTATTGGGTTCTTCTAGTGATGAATTGTCTCACCCACCATTTTTATTTTCCAATGGTTACACAAATCACCACCTGTTGGTATTTTCCCATAGTGACTCAACTCACACTTCATTGGGTTCTTCCAATGGTTAATCATCATACAACCAACAAAGAATACTTTGAATGAGAATTATAACCCAATGAAGATGGTGAACAGTGGGAATCCTAAAAAATATTGGAGTTATTATTTGATGAAGAAAGGATTTAAAGATATCTTCAGACCAAATAAGGAGATAATTATAAGTAGTATTGAAACACTATTCAAAAAAGGAAGAGACAGTAAAAAATGCAATCAAGGTGGGTCAATTAAACTGGAAAACAGAATAACACTAATATAATAGAGAAAGAGATAACACTTGAAGAAGATGATAAATATGAAACTATGGGGTTTCAAAACATAAAAAGTAGTTAAAATAATATTGTGCATGATGAAAATATAGATTTTAAGTTTTATGGTTAATAGATCCAATGGATTAGAGTGATTATAGGTTTTTATCTCAGATGAATTGAAAAAAAATGTCCCACATTGAACTGAACAAGTGGTGATTGGGAGGAATATCAATCAAATGTCACCAATGCTCTTTTTTAATTAAACAAAAACACACACAGAGAAAGTACACAACCTAATGGAAGACCTAGCCTAATGGTTGCACCTGTAAGTGTTCTCTACGATCCATATACAAGGGCCCTCACTTGATTAAGTGTGCACTATGCACAACAAAAACCAAAGCCTACATATGGGGATTCCATAGGTTGTCGTTCCAACAAGGATGACCCAACAAGTCAACTATGAGGTTGAGGGCTAGACAAGGTTCTTCATAAGGATGACACAAATTTTGTAAAAAATTAAACATAATAAAATAATTATTATCATAAATTATTATTCTATTGATACGAACAACAATTAACACTTTTAAAAAATTTATTTTAAAATAAGTATTAATTTATGAAAATTAAATTTTAAAATATTTGAGAATTTAATAAAATATTAATAAATTTAAATTAATCAAAACTAAATAAAAGTGATATAATATTTAAATCACTTTCAATTTAAAATAAACTCCCTATTTTGGTAAATTGTATAACAGAACATTTATTAAATTTTCTACAAAAATATCCCCCATTTTGAAATTTATCAATAGATACATTTAAAATTTATATATAAAAGAAAATTTCATTTTTAATCCTATTTAATACTTTCATAAAAATAGAGTAGTTCATTATTATGATAATTGAAGCATATATACACTATTTAAATAATATATAAACAGGACAGTGTTATTGTTTAATAATGAATTTTTCATATAGAGTGATCTAATAAGTATTAAATCAGAGAATAAAATTACATTTTATATTACAAAACCAATGTAAAAAAAATTATTTAAGGAATTTTATTATACTAATAATGATTTTCATATTCTAAAATACCCAATCCAAATTTCAACTTCTCCAATTTAACTGAATCTATGGGGTTTGTAAAGATATATACCTGATGTTTCTTATTAGGAATACATTACAAGAATACATCACCTTTATTAACATGATCCCTTAAGAAGCTAAATCTTAAAATTTGTGTTTAGTTATAGAATATTGTAGTTAGTTTTTAAAAATTTAAATACCACTTGATTTATCATAGTAGATACAATTTTTTTCAAAACCGATATTAATGATATATAAAGTTTGTTTTGTCCAAATACACTTTGAATAGAAACTTCCTGCAACAACATATTCCGCCTTAACTGTTGATAGTGATACTGATTGTTGTTTCATAGGCCTCCATGAAATTCATATTTTTCATAAAAAGTGGAAAAAACCTGTAGTGATTTTCCGATCATGACATCAACCTGCTAAGACAAAATCAGAGTAAGATAGTAATTCGAAACCATCCTCATTAGAATAGAAAAGTCCAGTACAAATAGTACCACTAATATATCTAATTACTATTTTATTAAATTTAATATGACTTTATTGAGGTTTTGAATAAGGCGTAGGACATAATAAAAATGAGAACATGATGCACAGTCTAAATGCAATGATATTTTAAAAGGATTCATATCATGCCACTATATTTTTTAATATCAACTGACATAAAAGATTCATCTGAGTCTAATTTTGAATTAATGATCAGAGGTGTTATCAAATATTTAATAGAATTAACTCCAATCTTTTTTATAAGTACTATAGATTTCTTTGATTGAAATAATAAAATTCCTTCTTTTCTTTGATTAATTTGTAAACCTTGAAAAAATTTTAGCACTCCCATTAAATTAATTTCAAATTCACTTTTCATTATTATAGAAAAATAATAACACAGAGAATAATTTGATGAGCCAAATATTTTATCGTCAAAATATAATATTATAATAAATATTTCACCTTAAAAAAATTTAGAAACACGGTTTGATCAATCTTACCTTTAAAAATAATTTTCAGTTAAAATTTTTTTTAGTCTTTCATACCTCTTCTATATATTTTGGCAATGGTGATGACAAAATTACGATAGACATCCATCACAAAAAAACCATTTACAATAGGATTCAATTCCAAATATCTCGATACAAAAAACGACGTCTCTATTGATGGTATTTTTGATGGACCTTCATAAATAAAAATAAATTTTGACGGGAAAGTTACCCATCAAAAATGATTTTTTTTCTAAAAAATGTATATTGTGAAGGTCCTTTGCAATTGATAGTATCAGTGATGGACATATGTTCTGTCACAAATAATTATATTTAAAAAAAATTAAAAATAATAAAAAAATAATAATTATTTTAAATAATTAAAAATAATAAAAAAACTAACACTTAATTAAAAATAAGAATATATTAATAAATATATAAAATATATAAAAAAATTAATAAAATGAAAAAAATTTAACAATTACAAATAATTAAAAAAATATATATAATTATAAAAATAAATTTTTTTACAAAAATATAAAAAATTAAAAAAAATAATATTAATAAATATTATAAATATTTAAGATCTGGGCTTATTAATGTAATTTTTTAAATTAATTTTTAAATAAATTTACCAATTATTTTAAATTATATTAAAATCATAATTAATTAGAGTAAATTATCATATATTTTAAGAAAATAAGTAGAATTTTGTATAATTTAATACAAAGTAATAAAATATATTTTAAATTTATAAAAAAGTATAAAATGTAGAAATTACAATATTCAAGACGTGAGAAAAGACTAATTTGTGTCAACCATGTCCAAATTTGTCATTACTCAAGACCTAAAAATTGGCGAACTATTTCATTTTCACTATTTTAGTAAATTATAAAAATTTATATTATTACATAGTAATTTATAATAAGTTATAATAATTTATAATATATTTATTAATTTATTCATATTTTATATATTAATTTTTTTGTCAATTTATTAACAAAAATTATGAATTTATACTATTTTATACTATTTTATATCAATTCATTATAAATTATATAATTTTATAATTTTTTAGATATTTTTCGTATTTTTTACTAATTTATAATAAATATTATTAAATTTTTCTATTTTTTACTCATTTATACTAATATATATTAGCATATAACAATTTATTTTAAAATGTATCAATTTATAATTTTTTCTGAAATTTTAGATAATTTATACTACCTGTAGATAACTTTACGGTGATGTATTGTCATATATACTAATTTATAATAATTTAAAATAATTTTTTCTATAAATTTATACCAATTTATAAAAATTTAATCTAGTTTTAAAATTTATGAAAATTATTATTAATATTTACCCATTTTACTTTATTTATACTAATATATAATAATTTATAATAAATTTTAATTTATATAAATATACACATAAAAATATAAAATTAAATAGGGAATAGTAAACAAGGTGAATTGAATCATGAATTAGATAAATTTCTAAACCTAGTTTTTTCACACACATATATATCAAATAGTTAATTTTTTAATATATATACACACAGACACATACAAATATAAAATAGGGAATAACAAATTTGATGCAATCAAAAATACCAAATAAAGCATGAAAATTTGATAAAATTATCAACTTAAGGTTTTTTAAAATGATACAATTTTGCTAAATAAATAAAACCCAAATATAATTAAAAGAGAGAGAGGAGGAATCCATACCAATGAAAAATAAAACCGGATCTGAAAAAAATCTCTTGTAATGAAGTGCGTTTGAGAGGCATTGATATGGGTTGCTAGGTGCATTGCATGTCATCACAGTTCTGGAAAGGGAGAAGAAGTTGAGGGGAATAACAACTGGGAGGTTATACTAAATTAATAAATTTATTGCGATAAAGTATTTTTGACTGAATTAATTTCATCACAAATATTTCTTCCATCAAAATTATTTTTGATGGTCTTTAATGCTCATCTCAAATACTCACGAGACGATAGGAATTTGCGATATAAGTATGTGTCCAACTTAAACATACATCATGAATATATTTCATGTTTGGTGATTGGAAATCCCTGTAAGAATTTTTATGACAGATGAGATATTCTACAAAAAATAATGACTTTTTAGGGATTAATAATTTTTCTATCACAAAGAGGTCATGTGTGACGTCTATTTATAAATAGGAATCTTTCCTTCATAAATTCCCCATCAAAAACAGTTAAATTTCTACTAGATCACTAATCTATTAGAGCTTGTTTAAGACCACATATATGATTTTTATGTTTATAAAAATGAGTTAGAAATTTATCATTTTCAAATCTGGTGGGTTGCCTTAATATATATCATTTTATATAATTCTATTTAAAAGGGAAATTTTATTAAATATATTTGAAATAATTGGATGTTTAGAAAAGTATTGAAGTCAAATTGAATTATAATGGATTTTAAGATAGAAATAGGAGAAAAAGAATCTTTAATGTCAATTTCATCTTCATGGTAATAACCTAGAGCTACTAGTCTTATATTATTTTTAACTATGTTTCTAGCATTATCATGTTTATTATGAAAAATTCATTTACTTCATATAACTAATTTATCTTATGAAAAATAAACCAAATCTCATACATTATTCCATTCAAATTCTTTTTATTCACCATGAATTCAATTAATCTAATTTGAATAGATTAAATAATTTTCCACATTGACATGAACCAAGTTAGAATGAAAAGTAAAATTGATATAGTAAATCGAAAAATACATTCTAATTTGAATTCTAGATTCTACATTTCCAATTAATTTTTCAATAGGGATATCTTCCACAGTATTCCATTCCTTCACATTAGTTTTAGAAAAAATATTCCCCCCTTAACTAATGAAATATAATTATCTTGGTCATTTTTATTATAAATGATAAATTCTCAAAACAATTCAATTTTCATTGAAAGATTCAACATCCTTCTTATTCGAATTGTTTTCCTTAAACTAAACGTGAATAGATTCTTCAATAACTAATGTTTTCATATTTAATACTCTAAAATATATACATTAATTTGAATATATAAAAAACATCCCTTCATCTAATTTAGGATCAAATTTTTCTAAATTATCATTACCATTTATGATAAACACTTTACATCCAAATACCCTGAAATAATAATCTTTAGATTTGAAACGTCTTAAAAGTTTGTAAGCGGTCTAATTTAAAAATGGTATAATTGAAACTCTATTTGTAACATGGAAATGTGTATTTTCATCTTCTACCCATAAATATTTTGGTATAATAAATTCATATAGCATTGACCTAACCATTTCATGAGTGGATATGTCATTTCATTCTTCCACACCATTCTGATTTGGTGTCATAGGGGAAGAGAAATTTTGTTTCAAGACATTTGATTCAAAAAATTTATCATAATTCTAAATTCAAAAACTCTCTACCTCTATCAGTTATGATAGAGATGATTGAATAATTTTTGATATTTAAAATAAGTTTATAGAAAAAAAATTAGATAATATTTCATTTTTATGGGACAAGAAATAAATCCATAAGAGTCTACTATAATCATTTACAATTACAAAAAAAAAAATTACCACCAAAACTAATAAGTTTCATTGTTCTAAACAAGTCAAGATGTATTATTTATATTAATAAAGTATTACTAACATTATTAATATATTTAAATCTTACATTGTGTCATTTACCTTCTAAAAAAGTGTCCCAAATGATGTACTTACTTGTATGTAACAAGGGACGTTGTAGAACATGTTCATAATTTGAATGCTTGTTTAATAATATAAAATTTTCATACTAAATACTCATTTTCTAGATAATTTTATGTCCTTCTAAAACATCTCGACTCTTAACCATTTGTTTGGTTAGATCAAAAATGTCAATATCTTAGACATTTTCATTTCTATTTGTATAAAATAAATCTAATTTATTTTCATAGCAATACATTTATCATTTTAAAAAATAACAGTTAATTTATCATCACATAATTGTGATATACTGATGGGTTTATTTTTTTAAACACATACATATAATAATTTTGAAATGATAACTATTTTATAAAAACCCATATCACCAATAAATTTAATATATCCTTTAAAATTGTTTCAAATGTGACAAGGCCACCATCACATGAATTAAAATATCAAAACATTGAAATATCATATTTCAGGTTCCTAGAGAAATTACAATCTATGTACCTTGAGTCGTTGAATCTTATAAGGAATGTTTCCTAAAATGAAACAATCAAGAAGCCTTTTTTGTTACCCATATAACCACTGGTTGAATAAAATAAGCAGTAGAAAACATAGGCACCAAAAAAAAATTAATGCATTTACTACTGGGATGATTAAAAGGTAAATCATTAGAATTTTTTTTTCTTGAATTCACAATGTACAATGTAAATATTAATGAACACTCATTGGAATAATTCCCTTTAATTATTTATTTAAAATAAGTTACATATGAAATGCTTACTCTTGATCTTTTAACAATGTATGTTGTATTTAAACCTGAAGTAGTACAGATATACCAAATACATTATTATTTGACTTTAGTTTCATTAAATTTATCATCTTATCATATTGTTTTACCCCTTTACCAATGTAGAAAATTCTTGCATAAGATTAACATATTTAATTTTAAATTCCATATTATCCTTTTGAATAGTTTCAGAATAAATAAATATATTTCCTTCAAACTAGAAGATGTGTTTTTAATTTTTTATTGTCTTAATTTATTTTCAGAAATTCATTTTATAATTTATTTATATTTTCAAAAACAATATTAAGTTTCCTATATTGATATTTATAATTTAAATCATGAAATTTTTTAATCTTTTCATTTTTATCTTTTTGTTTTAGTAATTCAGAATTATAATCCTCTTTATTTTTATCATTTCATAGAATAAATAATTTCATTTTTTCACATTACCTTTTAACATTATCATTTTTTAGTCACATTATTATTCTAAATTTCAAATCAGTATTAGTTTCAATAATTATGGCCCTGCCAGTTTTTAATTATCCATTAACATAAGGAAACTGATTTAATTTTTAATTTTCAGAATCAAAATCAGAACACGATTTAGAAAAAATTTCAGTTTCATTTTTAGATAATGAATTATAATCAAAATTTATAATATTTATTAACTATGTGAAGATAGAATCATTTACCTCCCATGTAATACCCATATAGGATTGATTCCATGTCGCATGTAAACTTCCTGAAACACCAATTGAGTAAGAACGATATGAAAATCATAGCCTCTTAAAAAATCATGTTTTTTATTTTTTTCATTTATCATTTAATTTTGTGGGATTTTTCAGTTTAAGGAATTTAGTCCTTATGAAACGTTTCTTTTTTCAGTCATTATAGGTCAATTTTAAGAATTCATTATTATTATGATCATTAACATTATTGTAGTCTTTTCTGTACTCCATCTTGAACTACCTCTATCAATTCTTTTTGATGAACTTGGAAACGTTTTTACTGAAGTGTCCAACTCCTTGTCACTTTTCAAGAACAAAGATTTAGTGGTATTATAACTAGAAATATATTGGATTTAAAAATAATTCATTTTATTTTATCAGACTCTTCATCAATAATATTAGTCATCTATGACTTATACTCTTGTAGAGATCCTATAAGTTCATCTAATGTATATTCATAAAAATTATTACTCTCATTAATCTCCACCTTCCTTTCATGCAATGTATTTAGAATAGATCTCGATATTATTATTTCTTGATATGTGCTTTCCAAGACCTCTCCAAGAGCACCCATTCCATTGGTGATACTGGATAATGGATGGAACATATGATTTATATATTATTCATCTCCCATCTTGAACCCCTGGTATTTTTCATAGAGCATTCCAAGCTTTGTGGTATTCATCTTGACAATGTCATAATGAATCACTTGTAGTATCCTCCATATGTCAGTGTATTTCATAGAACATGAAACACGTATATTTTAAATTTTACTTATAGCACAATAAAAAATATTTTTAACTTCATAATTCAAAAAATATTTTACCATGTCCTTTCCTAATAGTGTCTCTAGATCAGTTTTAGGTAGCTTATATGGATTTTCCAAGATGTTCTAGTGATCCACACTTATTTGTTTCAAGTATGATTCCATTCTGTCTGTATAGTATCTATACTCACTCCTATAACATAATGGTGGGGTATTGTGGTATGAAACCATCATTGGAATTGACACCTTCAATCTTAAAATAAGGATTTTTTATTCCTTACACTGTTAAGAATATGATACATGTTATCATAGAGTTAAAAATAAGAAAAATATCATAGTGGCTAATTTTTTATAAGGAAGGTCCTGCCCTCTTATTCCAATTATAGGATCATTATTTATGGAAAATATTACTATAAGAGGGTGAATAGTTTATTTAAGAATTTAAATATAAAAACAATCATAGTTTATTAGAAATTAATATGTATTGATTGAAATATTCCTGAGGTGAGTTATAGTGAAAACAAATTGAATGAACACAAGTTCTATAATGGTTTGGATCACAATAATCATTGTCCACTACCCAACCACCTATACTTCTTGGGGATACTCGTACCACTAAGAAACTCACTTATAATGGTGTGATAAATTTTTTATTGATAATTCCTGTTGAAAAAACATAATACATAAACTATTATTGATACATGACACCAACCTACTCTATTATACTAGAATTTTTATCTAGATTCACAACCATGAATTCTTATTATGAGGTGTAATAACCATAGAAAGGTATAATTGTTTTTTGTGAAAATCATAAACTAGAAACAACCAAATTATTAATAGAATGAAATCGATAAGAAAAATAGAAAAATAAAGGAAAAAAGGATGATGATAATGTCGAAGAAGTTTGAACATGATGATCATTGATCCCATTAAAGGATCAAATTTTGAAGTTGGATCCCTTCAGGTATCACATCAAGAGTGGAGATGTTTAATAATTTTTTGAACAAATTTTTAGAGCAAGGGATTATCATAAATGAATCACAAGTGATCTCTAATGAATGATCTGTATAGTTATATGATTTTTATTCCACGAATTAATCTTATGTATCATTAAAAAAAGATCCTCTAGGAGTATTTGTGTGTCCAATATCTATATAACACTTATTAGTGTATAATAGTTAAATAATATGATCATTACCTTGTTTATTAATTCCCTTATAAAAACATAGAATCAAATGGTCTTTATATTTCTTCATGAAAAATTAATAGAAAACAATTAATAATGAAATTTAAAAAATAGTAATATATTTATAGTTATAAAACATTTGAAATGAAAATATAATATTCTAGAGTATACATACAACAAAAATAAAAAAAAGCATGGCATAATAATCAAAATGTATGATTGAATGTTCATAAAATAATGATGCAACTATTTTTACAAAATCTAATACAACATTTCATCAAAAAATAATAACACTTTTATAAAATGTTTATTTTTAGTTACATAAAATGATTTATGAAATAATATTTTACAAACATAAAACTAACAGATGACCATGTCCAATCACAGGGAATAGAGAGTTGTGGCTCATGACACAATAGTGTAATATCCAATAGTGACTTAACCTAACATAAAATACTATTCCAATTTCAATAAAAAAAATTGTACATACAAAAAAATTATTCTATGACACTACGAAATTAATGGATTCAAGAGTTCCATGAGTTTTTACTAGGTGGGTGGATCATAACACTCAATAAAAAGCGGACCCAGGATAGTGTGTTCCATAAAGGGAAGATGTCACATCGTGAAGGCTGATATGGAAACCAATGAGGGTGGATCAGAGAGTGTGCACCCCAAAATGGGTGAACACCAAGGTTTACCATTAGATGGGGATAAACCTCATGGAGGTTTCCTACGTACCGTGTGTAGATGACAGTGATCAAAACCCACATAGTTCGAAGGGGTTATAAATTAGGGTGTACGCAAAGGAAAATGACTCTGATACATGTTGGGGAAAACACATGGAAATCATACCATAACAAGAGGTATACTTTTGGTTGGATGGATATGGATTGTTTGGGGACTTATGTATGGTTAGCTACTCGGGTACAGCTAGAAGAATGGAGGAGTTGGATGACATGATCCCACCGAGATGTGTTGGCCCGGGTAAGAGTCAGTATGGATGATGTAGATTTGAATGAAGTGGAGGGAGAATAAAATCAAATCTACGCGAGGACAATGGTGATGTTGGGTTTGAGCCTTTAATAGACTTCCTACATATCCTTGTGGATGTGAAACAATGTTTGTGTAGTTTGGTGGGATGATAGGACACCTGATGAGGCGGACCATGAGAATGGACACATGGGTGGGATCCTAAGGAAATAGAACCTCCATGTTAGGGAATGATCTTCACAGAACACATGGGATCATGTGATTGTTCAGGATGAGACATGAACGATGGGCTTAAACCTTTGGGGGATTCCTATGTATCCTCGTGGCAGGGAATCAAATTCCACATATATCATCTGATTATGGATTACCATCGATTAGGGACTTCAAAGGCTTACTAGCGATTGGGGGACGTTAATGTATTACCTCTAAATGGGGTTCACAATGGCTTACCGATGGATAGGGGATCACAACGGCTTACCGCTTCATGGAATTGAAAACATCTTACCATTGGATGTGGTTCATAACAACTTACCACTGAATGGGGATCAAAATGGATTACCTTTGATCGAGGTTGGACCTAAGGGTTTCTTCCTACATTCCTTGTCTTTGAGAAAATGATCAAACCCCACATAGTTCGAATGGTGTTGGTGAAGGGAGGATTCCTACATACCTTGCCTTGGCATGGATCAAATTCCACGTAGTTGAGGAGGGGTTGGTAAACTGATGTGAAGATGGTCCGGATCAATGGATGGTGTGCATGACCCTCTGGGAGGATTCCTATGTACCCTGCCTGGGCAAGGATCAAAGTCCATGTAGTTTAGAATGGTTTTGGTGAACCTATGTGAAGATTGTTGGGACCAATGGAAGGTGGGATTGATCCTTAGGGAGGCTTCCTACGTACCTTGCCATTTCAAGGATCAAAGTCCATGTAGTTTGAGATGGTTTGGGGATTACACTCTAAGACGGCCTGAAAAGGATGTCATTATCACAGTTTACTCTAAGCTCATGTGAGTCATACTCTGTGTGAGAACCAAGAGGCCACAACTGACCTGATGATCATGGCACAATGGTAGGGCCACGAAGGGTGGTGAATGAGGATTACACAAGGAAACTACCTGGGTGCCACTGTGGAGTGGTAATAGGGGATGTGTCTTACGTAAGGAAGCTTCTTGGGAACTTCAATGGAGTGAAAATGGTGAATGAGGATTATGCAAGGAAGCTGCCTGGGTGCCACTATGTAGTGACAATGGTGAATGGGGCTTATGCAATGAAGCTTCCCATGTGCCGCTATGGAGCGACAATGGTGAATGGGGATTACCCAAAGAAGCTTCCCAGGTGCCACTATAGAGCGAAAATGGTGAATGGGGCTTATGCAAGGAAGCTGCCTGGGTGCCTCTACGGAGCATTAATGGTGAATGGGGTATACATATGGATGCAGCCCATGTGCCACTTTGGAGCAGCAATGGTGAATGGGGCCTATGCATGGAAACTGACCATGTGTCTTCCTTATGTCATGTCATGAGGGAATCTCACCTCGCTGGTGGATCGAGGCATATAATTTAGTTCTACACTAATGTGCTAGTGCTCAAGACGGATAATTCCAAGGGCATTAGAATCAGTCCGAACAAAGGGGAATGAAAAGTGTGAATATCCTACCAAACATTTGGAATTCAATGAGGGTGGAGTTGAGATGGAGGATAACTATTGACCATGTTTTAAGAACAACATCCATATCACATAAGCCTGGAATGGGAACAAACAAATGCGGGTTGACTATTGACCATGTTAGAGACACATGACCCGACTCGAAGTGTCATCCAAAATATTTCAGGAAGTTGGCCCAGAACAGTTGGTGAGTTGATGCAGCATAAGACCTAGACGTTAAGGGGTCCCGTAAGACTTGAATGTGAATGAAGATCCTATTGAGGGACACACAAGGCATGGGTAGGAGTGGTGGAATGCTCGAACGGATTCCAAATCGGATGAAATTATCCCACTATAATCATGTCCTGAGGCATCTTATTATTAGCACATAATGAATCTATTATTTGGAACAAGGGGGGTCCTATTATTGAATAATAGGGCTCACTATAGTTTATAGTCATGTAGAGAGGACTGTTGGCATATTATGCATGGACCATAAGGCATCTTTTATTTGGAGTAAGAGGCATCCTATATTTGTCACATACAGAGTACTACAGTTTATAGTCATGTAGAGTGGACAATTGACATCATATACTTGGCATAAAGGGAATATCTTATTTGGAACATGATGCATCCTATTATTGAATGATAGAGATTTCTACAGTTTAGAGTCATGTAGTGAGGACTATTGGAATCTTATGATTAGAGCATAAGGCATCTCTTGTTCGGGGTAAGAGGCATCCTATTTTGTCACATAGGGAGTACTGCAGTTTATAGTCATGTAGGGAGGACTATTGGAATCGTATGTTTAGTGCATAAGGCATATATTTTTTGGAGAAGAAGGCATCCTATGTTTGGAACATAGGGAGTACTACAATTTATAGTTATAAAAATTGGACTATTAGGAATCAGAAGCCTAGAAATGAATGGGGTAGGGACTTATTCAAGAGCGGCCATTTCTGGTTCAACATGGCATATGAGTCAGGTGATGGGGTTTGGATGAGTGACTTGAGGAATAGTTTGACTTATGGTATTTGTGGAATTAATGATTAAAATATAATATCACAGTCTGGGAAACAGATCAAGAGGAATTTGTTGACTCAAGGTGTTTCATGGAGTGTGGAAAAGTATCTCAAATCATGATATTCCATAGGTGGAAGTGGGGAGCACACATAAAGGAACAATGTAAAATGATGACATCCCGCCCTAAAAATATCATGGTGCGACTCTCCATTTGTCATGGGGGTCAATAACGGTGGCGAAGAGAGCAACCCGATGGAATGGTTCTCGCAGAGCATGGGGTTTCGTGAAACAGCTTCGCGGAGGAATACTGCACGCGGAGCGTAGACTCGTGAAGCAGAAGGGCTCATGGAGCGAAGCGAGTCATGGAGAAAATCCGCTAGTAAAGAAAAGCTACTCATAGAGAAAGACCTCTCGTAGAGAAAAGCCACCCATAGTGCAATGCGGTTCACGGGGCCACAAGCAACCCAAAGGAGCTCCCTCCTTCGCATAGGGCATCACTTCATGGTGCATAGGAGCTTCTCAAAATGGGAGATCGGTTGCCCATGCGGTGGTGTGGCCCCCCTTATGTAGGGGGTGAGCCGTGTATTTATAGTTGATGGTGGTCAGCAGAGCGTGTCTCGAAGCACAGATGTGCGCCGTGAAGCCCAAATGTGCACCGCAATGAAAATTGCACCCCCAACTAGAGGGAGTTCCCTCAAGGTTATTGTATTCATGGAGCTGACCATCATCGAGCTTTGTGGCGCTCATAGAGGCTCCGGTCAAGTTCCCTAAAGTGTGTTGTAACCGTAGAGTCGACCATCATCGAGCTTCACGATGCTCACAAAGGCTCCGGGCAAGTTCCTCCACTCCACGATCATGGAGGGAGCTTCATGAATGGGCTTCGCGAACTAGTTTTCCAGACCAACTTCAAATGTCCATAACTCATAATCTATAACTCTGTTCGAGACCTTCGACCTATCAAATAAAAGCTTGTAAAATGGGATAAAATCTTGGATCATGTATGGAATCATTTGGAATATTTCATGGAGGTGGTTTCCAATTCCAACAGTACTATATTATTTTTTATTTTCAATTTCATTGTAATAAAATAATTAATAATTATAGATTATTTTATCTAAAAAAATATTTTTATAGATAACCCCCACTCATATAAAACATTATTCAAAACAGTACCAAATGAAATTTTAATGTAATTAAATTAAACATATTTTGAAAGAATAATTAATTTACTATATTTATATTTTTTATTAATTGTATATAAAAATACATTGATCTTCATAAGATTTTTTGAGCATCTAATTATCATATTCGAAACAAAATTTACCTAGTATGTCATTAATGGTAACACTAACATCATTATAAAACATTTTTTTTTCAAAAACAAATTATTTGGAGTTGTATTATATATGAATGATTGAAATACCAGTGCATATGTATATTATATTGGCAAATGAAATAAAAAATTATTTATATAGTATAATATTTTTATCAATTATTGACAATATAATTGACTAAAAAATAAAATTTATAGATGACATTATACAGGAGAAATAGATTATCACAACTAATTTCTTGTAATTCTATTTTCATTCCAATTTTTTATTTTTTTCAAATCCTAAAATTATCTTGAAAGTGTATCTTTAGGATTGTAATTCTTCTAAAAGATATATCAATAAATAAGTTACTATAAATTTTCCACTATATAATTAACACTGTATAATTATTAATTTTGATAAGATATTTTTATAAAAACTTATCTCACACTCCAAAAAAAACCAGACAATTAAAATAATATTTGAAAGTTTAACTATTGTTATTGAGTCAATTAAATCATATATTATTCCATCCATCACAAAAATTAGTGAAATTTAAATTACATTATAGAACTAATCAAATTGATAAATCAAGATTTTATATAAAACTATAATTTTAAAATAAAAAATTAAAAACATAATATAACATTAAAAATTACCCATGTTCTAAAAATTAACAATTTTTAAAAATAATTTATAAAAATTAAAACTTGAAACATAATGAAAATTAATAAAAATTATTATCGAATAAAATAATTATAAATGATACTATAATGAATTGATAAAATAAATTGTATTTAATGAAACATTTGTTATAATTTAGAGATTATAAAAACAAGTTCAATATGTCAATATTTAAATTTTTTATAATAAAAAATAAGAAACCATCTAATTGGTAATAAAATTTTAAATTCATTAGAGATATAACATACAAATACACTAATTTAAAAAAAATCAATACTAAAATTTTAAATTATCATGAAATTACAAAAAAACTAAAATATAAAACTTAGTGACACAGAGTAAGTGGAAATTAAATTATATAGATTTTATAAATTAACTAATAAATATTTTTTTATAAAAAAAAATTTATTCTTGATCAAGTAATATAATATTTCAAATAAAAAAATTTAAATATAAAATCTAAATAGTTAATGAAAAATAAATATTTATTTATACACTAAAAATTATTAACAATTAATTACTTAAATAACATTAAATTAAGTAAAAAATTGATAAATCGATAAATTAATAATTAATTATTCTAAAAATGTGTAATGTATTGGTATATAATTAGATCCAATTTTGGAATCAGTTTACCACAAGGCGTAATGTTCTTTTTTGAAATCCCATGATGTTTCTCACTTGTGTCTCCGGTTAGGCAATATTTATGGAAGACTAATTTCCCCATATGTAATTTTGAAAACATTCAATCCAGTTTTATAAAAAATAATTAACATTTTATATTCATGGTATAATAAAAATAAGTGAAAAAATGAATAATTTCCCAATTTATCGAATAAACTAAAATAAAAATATAGAATAAACTCATAAATAGTGAAATTTAATTGAAATACAACTTATGTCATATGATATAAATTCAATGAAACAAATATGTAAACCCAACCAAGAGAAATGACCAAAATTTATCAACACTAATATGAAAAAAACATTGATAAAAAACCAAAAATATCAATATTATCCTCTATTAATGCATGAATAGTTCATACACCCAATTCACTACGAACACAACCTAATGAGACTATAACTCAGAGACAAGAATCTATATGGAAATATATTTTTTAAATACATTATTTCATAATTTATTATATAAATATACACATAATATAATCTCATATTATTGGGAGGACCATTTTGATTGGTCAATGAGATATATCACAATAACTTAAAATAGGGATACAATAAAATTATTTAAAAAAATCATCACCTAAAATTTTATTTCATTGATCATCAAATATTGAATGGGATGACTTGGGGATGTAAATAAGAAAGTGGTGAGCTATAAATATCAGCAATAGAATAAAAAATTAATAGAATGAGATAAAGTAGTACATTAGAGTCAATATCATTACATGGTGAATTAAAAATGTGAGAATCATAATAATTAATGTTAACGAATGACGTACGATGATAATAATAATGTAACATATGAATTCAGAAATAATAAAAAACATAAAATCATAAGCATAAGTCAAAAATTTCCATTAGTACATAACAACATAGTGTTCATTGGATAATCACATGTACACCATACATTTTATCTAATGAGATAAAAAAATATTACTCTGTAGATTGGAGGGAAATATAATTCTATTCCCAAAAGTCACATTCATATCATTTATATTCATTTGTGTTCTACATAGATCATACGCCATAAGAATTTCTAACCTCACTATTAATCCCATGGATAAGGAGTATTGGGTACATACATGGATAAATTTTATCAATGTGGGATGGGTATAACAATGTGAATGATATTTACTAGAAATAGGGACGGGTATTCACATAAAAAATATTTGGCCTGAAAAATCATGAAATAATTTGGGAAATATAATAGTAATATATAAAAGTTAATAAAAGGTTTTAATGAGTGTGAAAGGTTTTATCTTAGTATTCTCGCATCATTAAGATATTAAATGGATTCATGTAAAAATTTTCAACATGAAAAATTGGAAATAAAATGGCCTAATATAAGAAACATACTTTAATAAATAGGAGGAAGAGAATCTCTTACTTTTGTATAGTACCAGCCTATGAAAATGTTATAATGAGAGGGTATAAGAAATATATCATTCATATAACATCAATTTTATAGTAATAGTATATTTATAAGAAGATAAAAATAGAATCAATTGAGATTAAAAAATATAAATACAAAAGAAGCACATGTTTGAAGAGCAAGATGAAGATAATCACTTACTATCACTTAGAAACGTCAATGGTTTTGGTTATATTGAGAGGGGAGAAATATATAATAATTATTAAATAAAATTAGATTGTAATGGATATTTATAATCACGATAAAACATAATCAATTGATATTTGAAAGGACAAATCAAATATAATTACATGAATTATGAGTAAATGGAAGTGAATAACTTACTTCGACATAGTTATGAATAAGGTATAGTTTATAATGAGAGTGTATAAAGACTATATCATTATTAAAACATAAATTGGACTATAAATGAATATTTCTAGAAACATGAATTCATAATAAACTATAATTTAGAATGCTAAATACATAGAAATTACATGAATGAAGTAGAAAAGGAATAAAATCCTTTTCTTGAGAGGTTTCTTAAAAAATATAGAGAGGATCTCTTTAAAAGGTTTGTAACACCTTGGAAGATATTTATAGAGGGATAATGAGATAAAAATAATTCTCAATTAGTTTTTATTGATGAGTAATGGGAGGTTTTGGTGGGTATTTACTGAAAAAGAGATGGGAGTTCTTTATTAATTTTTATGCATTGGTTTTGGAATCTATTTAATAAAATAATAAAAACCACAAAACAACCCAAGGTTTTTCCCCTAGTTTCTTATAAAGAAGAGTGGTCTATAATATATTATTAGTCTAATAAGTTAAATAATTAAAATAATACCATCCATGAGGCTAAGCAAGTCATGTTCATAAAGGGTTTTTAAAAAACCCTAAAATATAATTTTAATTTTGGAGGATACATTATGGGATTTTAAAATTTAAAAAATAACATCCAAAATCCATTATATTAATGGGAAATCCTATTTTTTCATCTGTGACTATTATAGTCTTTATAAAATAACTTTTTTTCTATTATGATGTCAGAATACAAATTGTATTTTAAACCAAATTTAATTATGACTAAAAATTATGACTACCTTAGAATCTAATAGAAGAATTAACCATTAGAATACTTCTACATGCTAATTTCTAAAATGATATTTATTTTTAATTTTTTTTGTAATTATTGTAATTTACACTTTCAATTATATTTCCTTATTTATTGAAAAATACTTGCTTTCTTAAAATAGAAAACATGATAACCTGTATAAAATTACATATGTATTCATTGAATTATATATCCATTTATAATTAAATAAATATTTCTGAATAATAGAATTTAATGAAAATATTTTGTTATATGCTCTGTGATTTTTTAAAATGAGTATTTTAATTGAATCCATCTATTACCCAAAAATATAATTTTTTTACACTATAAATTTTCTTTGAAACCATTATATAATCATATATATACTGTAATAATGATAAGGGGTCAATATAACAATTATTTTATTAAAAAAATATAATAAAAAAGTCATACTACTAGGGTCTGGATATATATCCCCATATTACAATAGTGTACACCTTACGAGAATGCTGAGTGATAATAGTATTTTTTTGAGTTTGTTTGATAAAAATAATTTGTGTAGTGATCTCTTTAATCTTGTGAGGCATCCAAAACATTTCATACCTAAATATTATAACCTATTAGATAAATTTTAATTAAATGTCACTATAATCCATGCTAGAACTTTAAATTTTTATTGTATTTGGAAGAATTTATATACATATATATATATATATACTTTTAGATAAAATATCAACAACATATCCCAACATGTACTTCCAAAAAACATATTTATTAGACATATCATACTTAAATACTTTCTTAAAATCCAATAAAAAAATAATAATTAACGATGAGATCATATACTCAGTAAGGGTAATGAAGGTGATTAAAATTTTTATTTAATCAAAACCTAAGAATAAGTGTATATGAACATTATAATAACATTTTTAATATAGTTTACAGTAATTCATAGATCATAATCATGTGTTGTGGAAATTGTTTCGGTAGTTTATAATACAATAATCATAATGGAATCAAAGAACATGATCATTAAGGGTATAATATTTTCATAAGATCCTATAATAAAAATGTGGAATAATGTTTTTCAAAATCATAATCATATTTTTTTTGTTAGGGACACCCACCAAGTCATTAATCACCTATTAGCCTCGGTCTAACCACCCATATACCTACTATGGGCATGGTATAACCTCCCACACACCCTTAATTGGGATTTAGATAAAAATTTTCATATTCTTAGAGCTCATATATAATAAATAATTATCTAATACATTGGATGGATATAAGATTCCCACTCATCACCAAATCATAATACAATCAAATATATACCACATGATGATTAAATCATTTATGATTTCATTATAACTTAACCATGTAAAATAAAATATATTTCAACCATATCTCATCATCATAACCATAAACTATAAAAAATGAAATAAAGATGGTATCATTAGATCAAATACCTAGTGATTCTTAACTAGAACCTATGGATGATGTTATTGTTGAAAATACATTAAACTTTTCACCAAAATATTTCTTCAATAAAATAAAATTTTCATTTTGAAAACACTTTTCTATAATATAAACCATTCCAAAAATATTATGGAATTTTTTTGCATATTTATAACCACTATAACATCATCTATAGTTAATTAAAATTAATTATAATTTCATAATAAAAGTATATTATTTCCAATAATACCATATATGTTCATTAGTACTCTCGTTTTTTCTAAATATTTTGGATTATCATTTCTAGTCCTTGAACATTGATCATGGTTACATCATATCTAAAATGTTATTAAGGATTTAAATATAATATAAATTCATTATATTAATATTTATAATTGTATGAACAAAGTAGATATTGTGAAATTTGTTACACCATTCATGGTGATGGTAGTCTATATGCACTCATGAACACTTTTTTGTTTTCTAATGAAAGGATGATTGAAAAAGAAATAATATTTTATGATTGCATGTTCAAAATTTTGTCCCAAATATCATATATTTTTATTAAATTCATCATTGTAACCATCCATTAGTGGTGTTTAGGAGAATTTAACCATATCTCTATGTGGAGGCAGTAGTCCACATGTAAAGACTTGTGACACTATAATTTTCCATTTCATGGAAAAGAAGTGTAAAAATGTTGTAAAATCATGATAATAACATCTATGTATATTTATGAGACTATATTAATAATTATTTGATGGATAAAATAGTTTTATATAAGGTAGAAGAATAAAATAAATTTAAAATATCTCAGTTAAGATTTATACTTCTTCTTTGAGAAACCTCCGTTTGGTTACACCATATTCCTTAAATGTTTCTTATTTGGAGAGAAAAAGGGTCTATATGATGAAGGGAATTAATATGTGAAGTTTTTTCATATGTATTGGATGGGATATAAGGATTAAAATACATGGATAATGGTGGAGACAAGGTTCCCTTTTATAAGGGAGGGAGAATGAAAACCTGGAATTACTTAACAAATTTATATATAATTAATTTCAATAAAGAGTATAATGATTCTAAAAGATTAAAGATTAAATGTTAACAAAATATAGTGAATAAATATATTTATCTAATAATAATTAGGCATGTTTGTTTATCATGTCTACCCTTATCTATTATTTTAACACTCGATATACCTATTTTAATCTCAACTCTGGTAAACATTTTTAATGCTTTTAACAATTCATTATGGACAAAAAATGAATTTCATATAATTAAAAAATTAGTAAAGGGTGATTCAAAATATTTATTATGTTTTTTAAATTTCAAATTCTATAATTGAATTAAATTATTTTTAAAATAAGTGTTTGCAACACAATGAAAACCCCTTTATTAGAAAAAATATATTTTTAAGTATAAAATTTAATATATTATTATATTGTTCTATGTGTAAAATGTAAAATTAATGCTAAAATATTTTAAGGAGTCTTAAATATACATATTTAATTAAAATCATTAATTAATAATTATATATTTAATTTATAATTATAATAACACAATGAGCCCATAAAATAGTTTTATAATAATAAATATTTTTACAGTTAAAGGGTTTTCTCTTACTTCCTAACCATTATATACCAAATGAATAAACTTTTAATCAAAAATTAACAATAAATGTTACTAAAATGTCTTGTAAATATGTATTTAAGTAATTTTTTAAATAATAATACATAACATGTAGAAAAAAAAATTTCTTTGAAAAAAATGTATCTTAATCATTAAATGATTTAATGATTATTTCTTTAAAAGTAATTAATAAATTTCAATTAATGGAAACAATTATTTATAAATATTTCATTATTTTGACAATACTATTAATATATTCAAACCAAATAGCTATGTAATGAAGTAAAACTATATGATAGGTTCATTTATAATCAGGGTTTTATTTAGTGAATACTGTTAAATACTTCAAGTTTATTTCAAAAGAAAATTCATATAAAATATTTGGCAATAAATTATAACCAAATAAAATAAGTTTTTTCCATAAAATATCTTCACTTATATATAAAAAATGATGATATATCTACTTTATCACATCCTCAGGTTCCAATGTTGTATCTTCGAATTTCGGATTCCTCCACATAACATTAACCAGGTGGGTAGGCTTGTTCATAATCATATTATCTCTATGATCAAACATTTATACTGGTTTTTCTCATAGAAAATATCATGTTTTAGTGTTGTGACCCCTATTTTCACTACATGTGAAGATTTCGAAATGAGATTCTTCATTAAAGATATATAGAACACATCATGAACTTGAGAGAGGATCAGTGGAAGCATTAAATGATAAGAAACCATCCAAATTAATTTATGAACATAAAAGAGGGATGATCTATATAGTGATAAAATCCCATATTTATGAAAATAATAAACATTTTATATAGTTTTATTTATAATAATATCTTCTCGCCATCATTTAATGCCATTTTTCTCCAATAATTGCTAGCATAACTCCTCTATCAACTATGAGCATTCTTAATGTGTTGTTGAATGACTATAAACTTATCTACTATTTCATTTTATAGATCATGTCCCATTATATTTAATTATAAAAAATTATCCTAATATGTTTCGGTTCCACACTTCCTTTCACATGGGTATTCAGAAGAATCTAATTAAATCCTCAAGTCAAAATTATTTTTATAAGAGAATTTGACCAGAGGAAGGTTTTTATCCCAAACACCAATGAAATATTAGTACTATATCTTAGCATATCCATTGGTTTTAAATGTTTTTATGATAATTAAAATATTAATAAGTAAGATAAGAATTACTAAATCCCAACTATGTATCTAGATCATACTGAATACTTCTCTAAAACATCGAGGAAAACCAGAGTTATCAATCAGATATAATAGAATGTTGTACTCTATTCAACCTTACCCCTTCCTTAGTATATTTCTACGAAATATAATCAAGAGAGAAAAATTATATAATATAAATGAATTGGTTTGGTTTTTAATGGATATTTTTAGAACCCTCATAACTTAATGGACTTTATATATTTTTGGGGAGTATGATGGTGAAATATATGGTCGTGCTTTTTCTAATTCAATTCTTGTATGTGTCATGGCTGTAACATAACCATAGACTTCATTACCTTAGCCTTAAATTTTCATCATACCAGGAACCAAGATATATAATATAAAATATATCTATCAATGTAGTCCCAAAAAAATACACTTTTAGAAATAGAACCTCATACTCCTAGGAAGATTAATAGTGTTGATCTATGGGATTCTTCTAATTTCTCTTTCCTTAAGTCTAGTATTGATAGGACACATACTCTATTACCAAAGATGATCATTATATAATAATCAAGTTTAATATCAAGAACATTTATCAACTTATTGTTCATCTCTACATCCCCCTTCTACGCCTCTTTAAAATTCACATGGATAGATTGTTGAACACTCATTTTAACAAGAGAATATATATCCCCTTACTTCATGATTTTAAGTTCAATCCCTTACAAATCCCTAAATTATAATTCATTCATGATCCTAATAATTGATGATATATAATGATTATGTGGACTCAAATAAACAATGAAAACCCTAGTAATTTAAGAAATATTTTTTCTTCAAATAAATATTAATTTTTTGATAACTTTCATTATACATGAAACTGATTTTGAGTGAACACTGAACTACTATTGAATTTTGGTTATATGAATGTGATTTTCAAAAACATTTTTTTAAATTGGTGAAATAGAAATCAGTAAAATAATTCTGGAAATTTTTCATTATGTTTTTATATAATGAAAATTTATTGATTTTTTCATAATATATAAGCACTAAATTTTCTATAAATTCAAATTCCGCATGATTTTTTTTTTCAAAAATTGGTTTAATTTAATTTTTTAATTGGTAATTATTTTTAATTTATACCATTATTAAAAATTTAATTTGATTAAATGAATATAAATTTCCAAATAATTATTTCAACATTATCAAATGGTGAATTTTTTGGATTTTTCTAAAAAGATTTATTTTTTATTGAATAGTGTAAAATATCATTTTTTGTAAAATGTACATTTTTATGTATAAGTTCCTTAAAGATTATATGTTGGTCATAAATAAATATAAGGTTAATTTTTTTATAAATAAACTAATTAACTATATTTGAATCATTACCGTAAATTATATTGGTATAGGGTAATTATTTGGATTAAAATTACATTTTTTCTAAAACAATATTGCAACACACAATGTGTTTTTATCGTAATAAATGAAATTATTCTCTTTTAATGAATTATTTTAATGAAATATTTATATAATTTATTAAATAATTTATTTTAAAATTAATATAATTGTTTTATATAGAAATGAATGGTGGTAAACTCTTTTTTTATTTAAAAATTTATTTTGATAAAAAATATATTTTTCTAAAATAGTCTTATTATGTTTTTAAAATTTCTTTTAAAATTAATATCTTTAAATTATTGAAATTTAATCATTTAAAATGGTTTAAAAATAATTAATTATAATAATTAATTTTTTTAAAATCTCTAATTAATTTTTTTTCACAGTGAATTGTAAAAATAGTATAAATATGCCTCTATGGTAAAATTATAAATTGGTTTAACTGCGGTTAATGTTAAGTGATATGGCCAAAGAAATTCTTCTTAATTATTATTGAATAAATGTATTTATAACCTTATCACCTTATTCCCTAAATTGAATTTTTAATGGGATACTTTTCAATGAAGTTCGGAAGCTATGAATTTATGAAGGTAGGGATTGGCTGAGCTATAAGATTCAAAATTTGTGAACAAGGGTAGAGAGGAGGTTCCATTTTATAAGTGAGGTATGGGAAACACATTTAATTAAATTGAATATTTAAATACAATTAACATATTTCTCAAGAATAATAATTTAAAATGGAAATTTCATTTGAATATAAGATAATTAAAGGTCTAAATAACTTTACCCAATAATAACTAGACATGTTTATGTGGAAATAATACCCTTAACTATTAGTTTAACCTCTTAGTAGACCCATTTTAACCCAGACTGGTGGAACATGGTTTTACTATTTTTATTATTCATTATGAAAAAAAATTATTGTGGAATAATTACTAACATTGTAAATATTTAATTTAAATGTTAAACCATTTTGTTCAAATTTAATTTTAATTAGTATAAGAAATTGATTTTAAATAAGATTGTTAAAGACAATGAAAATCTATTGTTTTTAAATCATTTTTTCGAAAAGCTAAATTTACTTTCTTCCCATAACATGAAATAACTATAATATGACTATTCAAATATTTTATTGAATAAATAATGTATAATTTTAATTATAAAAAATTATTCAATAATATTTTATTTAATTTATCAGGGTAAACCCACATTGCTCAGATAAAAACTATTTTACAAAAAAATAACTATTTTACATTTAAATGATTTTATATTCATTCGTATCCTTTATAAATCTAACACATGTATTTTTATTAATAAATTAACAACATATTTCATTAAAATCACATTTTAATAGTTTTTAATAAATGTTATTTAAATAATAATATATTATATATAGAAAAATACATTTCATTAAAATATAAGACTTTGAATTATTAAATAATTTAATAAGTATTTCTTAGGAATTAATAAATACATTTGAATTTATAAAAAATCTATATATATATTTTATAATGTTTTTATTATTAATAATAGATTCTAATATAATGATTAGGATATAAAGGTATATTATATCACTAGTTTATTCATTCTCAGAGTTGTGTGTAAAGAAATATATCGAATACAATATGATTATTTAAAAAATATGTACATATCTAATATTAGGGTTTTAATTCTTGAAATTATCTGTTATATTATTTTTCTTGAGTTTAAATTTTAAAATCATTATTTGTTTTGTCAATGGAGAAACCTATTGATTCCATCTCCCTCAAAATAGTTATTAAATGAGCTTCACAGGGGGTACTATCCTACTATTTAGGGCCATCACTTTTTCTTCCTTCTCTGAAAATTTATTATAACCCTTAATATTTATTATCTTAATAATCATTATAGAGTGTCTATATTAGAAAAAAAAGATTATTTATGGTCTTATAAGAGAGATAATCAAATTGTGGCTTGATTTATAATAGTTTGAAATAAAAAATGAAATAATGTTCTTGTGTTTTATATAACTACATTACATAATACATAATTTTTTCATTTAAAAAGTAATTTAAATTATGAATTTTTCGTTCATTATAATCTATTTCTCTACATATTGTGCACACATAATAGATAAATACCAAATATATAATAATATTTCCCTACTAACGTTATCTGGATATCATGATATGATAATCTGCATGTATAAGCTGGTGATCATGACATGTGATTCTAAATTAATCTTGAGGCACCCTACATGGAAGAATTACCATGATGCACAACAATCATGACATACAATCAAACATGTGTCATTACAACAAAACAATAAGTTATATTTAAATAATTAAAATATTAAATATCCTTTAATTGTAAATAAAATCTCAAAATAAACCATAGTTTTTTTATCATACTTATAATCAATCTAAACCATTATCATTGATAGTTTCTATATATTATTTCCTTGATCCTTAAATCCTATGTAAAAATATTAAGAAAGAACTCTTACTCCCATCCCTTAAAAATTATATTAGTTGGTCATACTAACTCTATGTCATATATATAATACAATGTTGTATTCTATAATGTCTCTATCCCAATTCACCCCTTCCATGTCTAAAATGTAGTGCTACATTCCATTAGTCTACTTCACACTACACTAGAGGATATCAAATAGAGATGGAGGTGTAGAAAAGCGCATGAGGATAATATACCTACTATACCATGTGTTATAGATAACTATAAATATCAATAAAATAAATAATAAAAATTATCATCAAAAAATTTAAAGTAAAAGGATATTCATAACAATTATATGATAAAAATTTGAATATGAAAATCCATGATAAATTAATATAAACAAAATTTTATGACATACAAGTCACATTGATAAAAGTTGGATATACTATGGGTTATTCATCTACAAATTATTCTAGAGTAATCCAAAAGAGAACAACAACTATATAGACCCATAAAAACAATCTTGAATCCTAGAACAATACCATCTCTGAACTCTAAATTAACTTCATATCTCAACCATCAAGTATATTCCTCTTTCCCTCATCCACGCCTACATCCATAAAGTTATATTAGGAACCCATGATTTTTGTATGCGGTGTGAGTACAACTTTTTAGGAAACCAATTATGGTGTCACAAAACATAACCACCCTATAAGTTTTTATACTGATGTGACCTGATATATAAAATAAAATCCAAATAAAATAACCATCATAGATCATCCTATTTCATAGGGATACCTAGAAATTACCTTACCTAATTTGGTCACTAATGGTTCCAAGTATAAACATGTCACATATCGTGACACGGTTCAAAATGACGCCCTCACATAATAACATCTTATGATATCAGGAAACCTCAATTTAAACATACATGTTAGATAAAATTATAGCACACTCTTGTTTTTCATCAAACCTAACACAAATAAAGCACCACTGATAGTGGAATGGAACCTAACTCATCTAATTTTAACACTCAAAATTGGTATAATTTCCCAAAATACATCACAAGTCCTCAATGGTTGGAATACCACCAAACATGTATTATTCACACACCCTTAGAGGGAATTATCTTCCAACCCATTTCACTATCCTCTAATAATTGTAATGATTCCGAATTTGATATTATAATGGAATGTTATAGGTAAACGTGTGATGAAATTTCCAACATCATTAGATGGTATCATGGGTATGTTTCCAATGTCTGATCAAAATGGATATGGTTAGATGAAAGGATCAGGAGTAGGTTTAATAGTGCTAGTGAGAAGTAGTTGAGGTTCTACAGATTTTTCTTTCCATGGTGGTGGACATATTGGTCAAGTACATAGTTAACATCATCAATATGGGGATGAAACACTGGGGAGTCGGTAAGGATTCCATATTCAAGATTTAGGATTATTACGTCTTATAGATCATTCTTTTAGAGATCATAAAATCAATCCATTAACACATTGATGCACAATTTTAGTTACTTTCACTCTATAATTAACTCTATTTGAGATACAATTATCACAATTGTTCAAATTTTCCTACTCTTTAAATGGAATAGCATTGAACATAGAGTACATTTAATGGGTTATGTCTGTTGATACACCCTTAAGGGTGAGGTGAGATGGTATTAGACATTATCATGAATGTGATATTTTGATCAATAGTTACAGATATCATTGGTATATCATTATAATAATAATATATATATTTGAAATTATCCTCAAAATATATTATTTGGTTTGGTATCAATCACATATAGATTTTCACCATTGATGGGTATGGTTTTTATAATGTCCCATGTTTTTGAACAGGTCGTAATTCTCAATGGAATTTGGACTTTTCATTTGGTCGACATTGCATACCTTCAATTGGGTCATAGAATGTAATTATAGAAGTTAGAACACTAAAATTTTCTTTCTCTGGATGTGTTTTATGTATAAAGATGTGCCTCACTAGTTTGGGTGAGTATTATAAGTCCTGGACTCTGAAATCGTTCATTACAATAGAGATATACATGGTGCATAATTAGTTTAAATTGTGCATCCCTTCAGGAGAAACCACACGGTCTAGTATAATAGAGAAGGAGGTGTCAAACAATTTGGTTTAACTTTGTGAGAGGAGACACATGTTCATGTGAATAGTCTTTGGTTTATTGATGGGGTGGTACGCAGGCTATGCATGGTTTTACAAACTATGTGCCTATCATCCACCCTTAGTTCCACATAACCATAAACTACACATTATTAGTGCCCGGTTAGATCAAACTATGTTACCTAACCATTTGGGCGTGGATTCTAAGAAATGGATTTTTTACAGTTGTTGCATGGTTTTTCCAAACATACAGCCTAACCATGCAGTTATTTAATAAGGGGATAAAATAACTATTTTTTCCCAGATTCTATTTCTTTCCTCCCTTTATTATTCTTTATCCATCTTGTGAACTAGGGGAATCCACTCCAACTCCCTTCTTCCACTAATAAACCTCGATGCATCATTCTCACCCAAATTCTATTTATATAGTCTTAAGTCTCGTTGCATGAGCATTGGTAAGAAATCAACTCCTCATTCTTGTCTTCTTCCTTTACCTCTTTATAGGAAATGCTAAATCTATGCAATCTCTTTTTATTTATCTTCATTTATTTTGATGAATATTATGACTTCATACATTACAACTCTATCTATATCCCAATATTGGATTAGTGGAACATCATAAGCATGAGGTAGGTGTCCAATATTGTTTTACATTAAATTATAATCATTTATATAATATTTCCAAAGTTTAGTACATTATACGTTTTGGGTATTTCTTATAAATTATAAATTACCATAGATTAAATGATAAGATCAATTTTTGAAGTGTCATAGACCCCCCATATTTATGGTTAGAGGATACGACCTCAACCCAAAACACCCCTTAGGATGGGTTCACTAAATAAAATAATCATCATCATTCATCGTGTGACTAAATGACTCATGTGGTGTTTTAATTAAAATGGTTGTACTTATAGTAACTTCCCATGTTTGAAATGCATTCTAATTTCCCCTGTTTTAGTGTATTGCAGTATTACACTTTAGGATTTTTAAATTGAATTAAATGAAGTGGTTGATGAAAATTTAATGTTTTTTGAAAATATTAATCTTTTGAGGTGCACTATATTATATATCAATGATTGAATTGATTGATGTTGCTCATAGTTATTTTTATTGTTGTAATGGGTCCCTCCAATGTCCTTTAATGTTATTTTGGAATGTAATTTCCCTCTTATGACTTATAAAAACATTTACATATGATATATATTGATTTTATTATGGAATGGATGGTCATATGGCTTGTATTTAAAATTATTAAGTGGATTGTACTAAAACGGATCCACTGTGCCTTGACCAATTCCAATTGCCTATTTACAAAACATTGGACTAAGGGATCTTACAGAAATTAAGATCACCTAAAATTTTATTATTGTTGGAGTTCCCTTGGTTAGTGTATTAGAGAATGACTTCATGCACCCTTAGGTCCAGGATGATGAGCATTATGTCTCCAATCACTTGGGAAGTTAGGTAGAGAATCTCACACCCCCTAGATTAGGAAGGTGATCATAGAAGTCACATCCATGAGAATGATGATAGACATGAGATATGAATCCCATTTTAATAAAATGGGCTCATAACCCATTTATTATTTGAACCTGTGTTATTATTCTCATGTTTTTTGCTGAAATGACCATGACAAGGATAAAGACAAAAGTGGGGGTGAATTTTGTTATTAAAAAACTTTTTCATATTTAGAACACCTCTCTTGTTATGAATATAACCTTCAATTATCCCTTAAGGAATTTTCTGTAGTGGAAATAAATCAAGAATATAACATAGTGATGTATAGTGGTTCATGGAAGAAGGATCTTGTAGTCTACTCCATCGGTGCTATACTCCACAATCTTGGTAATTTTCACAATAAGTTACTTTTCTATAGAGACCTCTAAAGAACTAACTAAATTAATATGACACATTACATTATTTTTATAGGACCTTCTAGTTCTTTTATAGGGAACTAAATATCCACATCTTAGTATAATAATATGAAACTCCACTAAAACCATAAATTAGAATGAGCATCTAAAACTCCAATCAATCAATATAGATTGATTTTATTGAGGGAACATGATTTTTATTAAAGTTGTAGCATAAAATAATTGATATATTTTATCTTCAATAATGTAGAGAAACAAATTGATCCTCAACACTCCACATGATTTATTCAAACAATGCTAGAGAAAGAAAATAAAATAATGGTAAACATGTATGTTTCCAAAGTGTATCTCTGAAAAATTATTTTTTGATCATCCCAATACATATATAGAAATAAGATTCATTAGAAATAAAAATTAGGGTAGTGATTTTATTAGATAGATCAAAACATATATGTCTCAAAATAGTAGCGCTGAAGGAAATGACAATGTTGTTGTTTTCAAAAATAACTCTTCCTTATGTAAATATTTCGTGTGTATCTCATCTCTATTTTTCAAATGAATATTTTATTGATATTTACACTATTATCTAAATATATCTAGGTAAAACCATCTATGGAAATATCTCATAATAAATCATGAATATTTGATTTGAAAATCATTCAAGAGAGTCATAACTTCCTATAATAAAAGAAATTGAATTCAACCCTTTGAGTTAAACATAAAGATCCTATAAATCTATCCAAAAAAAATTAATTGATCTTTACATCCATCACGTCCATTTTATAATTCACCAATAATATCCTTAGTTTTAAACTCCATCGTTGAATCTTTAAATGTAGGGTTTATTCGTGTAACGAAAAAAATCTAAACGTAGGGTTGACAACGTATGGTTGTTCACAAATATAGGGTTGATAACATAATATTTTATTTCAAATATAGAATTTATGAAAAAAACTTTTCTTCTATCAAAATTAGGGTTTCATTGAAACATAGGTTATGTGATCAATAGGATTTATACCAAATGTAGGTTTCCAAAACCTTACGTTAGACATACAGTGCTATGTTATGAACAATGTTTCTAGAATACTTTCAAAACATGCCCAAAATACATTAACAAATATTAAATAAGGATCAATAACTTTAATATATTTCCATATTAAATATTATAATAAATATTATCTACCTAAAATTCACATTAAAATAAATTCCATTAGTTAAATAAATTTAGGTTCTTGGGAGCATCAAAAGCAAAAATAATTAATGAAATTGTTGAATCAACACATGCTCAACAATCTTCAAATTTTTCTTGTTCACAAAACCCATAATTAAAGTCATAACATTAAGAATTATAAAAATAAAATAAGATATCCCCATAACCATAGAAAAATAAAAAACACATTTCTCCTAATATAATATTTATCTAACATTTATCATAATGTTTTTGGATAAATTTCTCAATAAATATCTCCACATATCTCACATATGATAAAAATATAAATTTATAGATATATAATATTCTCACCAATTTTGTAACATAAAAAATAAATATATTAAAATGTATCAATATAAACTACCCTTATATTTATGCTTCCATAAATAATGTAATCAAGGAGAAAATAAATGATTTTTAATGAATAAAATGGATTTCAAACAAACATATTCAATAACCTTGACACCACTTGGATAAAAAACAAAAAACAATTATGTCTTGTTAATAAATCATCCTAAGTTATATCATTTTCTATATTCAATGGATTTTAAAAATATTAAAAATATTTCTAATTTTTTCACATTTCATATTTGAACAAAATTATTTATTACTTTGACTAATTTACCACATGTAATGAGATAATAAAATATTAAGTACATTCTTACATAAGATAACCAATAAAATTTTAAAATATTAAAAAGAGATTATGAAAAAACCTATTTCACATATTACAAACAAAAAAATATTAAAAGAATGATATATATATCATTGCATTTAGATAATCTATAGAAAATTAAATTGGGGTCTGGGTAAGGATTAGGAAGTTTATCTAATATTTCCAAACATTAAACTTTTTCACTTAAAATAGAAAAAACTATTGACAATTATTATATTCTAAATCAAACATCTATTGTTCAATGATATATTGGTGAAGAAAAATATTGTTCAACCAATAATACTTTTGTCTTATCAAGATCTAATTTAGTAAGAGCTTCTCTACTGAAAACACCATTTGAGTTATCATTAATTTTTTAAATTATTTAGTTCTATTTTTGAAATTAAAATTCCCTTCACATCCATATATTATCTTTTTATTTCTTCAAATTAAATTCTAAATGTATTCAGATAATCTTTTAACATCACATTTTCTTCATTCAACATACTGACATTGAATAGAATATTTTCATAAGAAATCTAATATGAAGAGACTTCCAGTTATTCATAACTATGAGCTTACTTATTTATTTCAAAAGATTCTCCCAAAAATTTATTAACTTATGACACTATTTTCTCTATTAAAAAATAATAAGGTTTAACTTCTGTTCATTTTTATGAAATAATTTCTTTGAAATTTGATGTTCTGGATCATTTCATCTTATTGTGAGTGGTTTTCATTACCCATTAAACAGTATATTTTGAGGAAAATATAAAAAACTATTTAGAAGAAAAAAATCTATAGTTTTAAAGATTAAATGAAATGTTTTGCTTTGAAAAATTGAGAATGATTCTTAACATTATCTAGTTGAAACATTGAGAATAATAAATATATTTTTTAATTTTTTAAAATACACTTTTATAATAGAAATATTTCCAATAAATGTTACGTAAAAAAATAAATAATAATTTTAATAATGATTTATTTTATTTTTAAGATGAGTACGACCAATTATTTTTCCTCATATAACATAGTTATTATAATAAAAACTATATATGTTAAATAGTAATGAAATAATTTTTGGACCATAGATTCGAGTTCTAAGGATTTATCTTTGGATAAAAAACTACTTAAAAGTTGATCATTCCTTTGTTAAGATAGAGATTTCCATATACTAATAAAACAACCAATTCATTCTTTTATAATGAAGATTAGTGTTGTATTCCTATAAAAAGAAAAAAAAATTCTTTTGGGGCCCTTAATCATTTGGGCACAACAATGTTAGAAATTATAATTTTAGGTAACCAATAATGTTTTTTAATAGAGATTCTACTATTCGTATTAAACAATTATTTTGATCATAAATAATTTTAATATTAAAAAGTTTAGTTTTTCAAAAGAAACATTCATTATCATATTCTTCATTAATACCACAATAAAATAATTTTATAGTAGACATGATTTTTCTATATAAACTAGGAAAAAAATTATTTCCAATAGAACACTAGACTTTCACCATTACATCATATTCAATGTTTTCCCTTCGGAATTTTATTCTAACAAAGGATTTAATTTAAATTTTTTTCTCCTCTTATCAGAATATTAGAGGCTTATTTTAATGTTTCAACTTCTACCAATAATTCTTTAATTGTACTTTTATGTAGATCATATGAATTTTTATAATATTTCGATTTTAATATGAAATATGTTCTCACAAATGAAATTTTTCTATAAAAATAGCATCATATGATTTTATTTCTATGACCATTATTTAATGATTCATATTTACCTTGTTTCATAAAACAATATCTATTTAATTCATTATCTGAAATTTCATCACAATTAGAGTTTTGAGAGTAAGAAGATTGTACCTCATCAATATAAGCCATAAGATATACAATTTTTTATGCCCAATCTCATAATCAATAGAAGATTAGTCATTTGAAGGAGAAGATTTTATCCAAGTAGCCGTCATAATTTTCATGCCTTATCTATTATAATCAAATTTACATTGAGCTTTTTGAAATGTATAATTAACTTTTCTATTACTTTTTTCCTTTATTTTATCTATTTTTTTCATTTCCTTTCTTTTTCATGTTTTTATGATATTTATATATTTTCATAAGATCTGATAAATCCTTATCTAAATCTATATGAATTGAATAAAATGATTCATTCATATTTCATTGAGAGTATCTTATTCATATTTGATATGATTTTCAGATTTAGCCCCCATCTCAAATCCTACATTATTAATGTTACAATAAATTATTTCATATATAAATTTTCTTACTGGTTTATATTGATGTATAGATGAAGATATTATTTTCCACTTCAAAGGTAATACTATAAGTACTTTCAACACATTATCTAATTGTGAAATTGTTTCTCCTAAATCAAAAACATTATTGAAAATTTATATCAACCACTCATTTAATTGAGTGATAGTTTCATCATTGTGAATTATAAAAGTATCAAACATTAAATTTATAGTAGTGTACCTTAATTTTAAAAAAAATCTGTTTCTTCCTAGGTAAGAGTAATAGTCTTACATATCTCATATGTTGTATCACATTAAAAAAATTACATAAGATCATTAGTTCCTAAACCACCGACAATAGAATTTATTTCATTTGAATAGAGATCATATTATTTTTCATGATCATCATCCCATTTTTTCTAAATCTTCCTTATGAATATCATAAAGCTTAACAACCTTTAAATAAACCCTTATTCCTTGATTTTTTAAATAAATAGTCATACGGGCTTTTCAACATCCATAATTATCACCATTGAAGTAAGGATCATGAATCACGAACATACTTTCTCTACAATCAATAGCTTCAAGATGTCTTCATATTCAATCTTTAACTCGGTATTTTTATCCCTTGAAAATATTATTTATATTTGACACGATTAGAAACTTTTGAATCACTTTTGTATAATAAAATAGAACACTCAATAAATAATGGACACCCTTTTGATATTACTTATTATTATCATATAGAATCAAAATAATTTTCAAGGAAAAAAAATATACCAGTATGGCCCACCCTTGGATGCCATTTTTTCTTCCAAAATGACTATGGTGAAGATAAATATAGCAGAGGAGGTTGAATTTTGTTCTTCAAAAACTATGACAGACTCAGAACACATCTCTTGTTATGTAGTGAACCATTCCATATATCTTAAATAAAGTTAGTAGATGAAATAAATAAGGAAAATAACATGTGGTGTTTATTGGTTCCATGAATAAATATCCCCTAGTCTAATCTATTAACTATATAATACATGAGATTGGTCATTTTCAATAAAATATCCTCCTATATGAAGACCACTAAAAAACAATTGATTATTGGTAGTGACACCTTATAAGTATTTTATTGGGCCTTCTGGTTCTTTTATAGGGAACCAAACATCCACATCTTAGTATAAAATTATAATAAATTACAAAAACTATGAATGATTCCTATCATCATAATATTCAATAAATCTATAGAGGTTGTTATCATTTAAAAGATAGGTTTTCCATCAAAGTTTAACAAAAAAATAACAGATTTTTTATATCTTTAATGACGAACAGAAGTAAATATTTCTTCAATAGTTCATAAGATTTAATCAAATAGTGATAGAGAAAACATTAGATAGATGTGTAAATATGTATGTCTCCAAATTGTATCTTTTAAAAATGCATCATCAGTCCGAAAGAATAAGATATTAAAATAATATGCAATAATAGCAACAATAACAACAATGAGTCAATCAGATAGATCAAAACATAAATGTATCTAAAGTGTATCTCTGAAGGTAGTGATACACAGGTTGTTTGCAGACACAACTCTTCCTTATTTATATATCTATTTTTACCTCATATCACTTTTTCTAATGGTAATTGTCTCAATATTTATATTTTAGGTCCAAGATATCTAAGTAAAACTAGATCCACAAAACATTGCACAATAAATAAAGAATATTTGAATTCAAAATCATTCAAGAGAGTAAAAACATCCCGTAGGAATAAAACTTATTTATTATATTGATTTCATGTTTCTGAATCCAATATAACAAGACTTTGAATCAGTCATGAAATATCTTTCAATAAATCTTTACTTCATTTACGTTTGTATCATAAATCATGGAAACTTTCTTGAATTTAAAACATCATTGTTGAGTAGTATAATGTTTGTTTGCATCATGTATCAAAAAAATCCAAACGTAGGGTTGACAATGTATGGTTGTAAAAAAAATATAGGGTTGATAATGTATAGTTATTTACAAACATAGGGTTGATAAAAAAGGATCATTTTCACAAATTTAGAGTATATTCCAATCATAGTATATATGACCAATATGATTCTTTCCAAACATAGGGTTTTCAAACCTTATATTATGCTTAATGACATATGGTATCAATAGTGTTTCTGGAATACCTTCCAAACATATCCATAATAATTTAACAACTATTTCTTATAGATCAATGACTTGAATATATTTCTAGATAGAAATATTATTATGAATATTATCTTCATGCAATTAACATTAAAAGAAAATTAATTAGTAACATAATTGTGGGTGCTTATAAGAATCAAAACCGAGAATAAATTATTCAAATTATTGAATCAACAAATGATCAACATTAATTTCCATCTAATATTATTGGATTGTATGAATTTATTATTTCATTTGAGTTATTATGGTCCTAATGTCCCTTACAGAGTAAGACACTCTTGTAATTATATAAGGACGCCCGAGTTAGGTCTTGGGTCCAAATTGGTTCTATGTAGTTATATATATATGGCTATATATGCTTCTATATATAGATTGCATATACGTAAATACCACATATATATATATAAGGTGACATGTTCAAGGATATCCCATCTTAGACTGAAGCATGTATAGTCGGCCTGATGTCCTTGAGGAACTAGATCCCAACATGTTTACATTTATTATTATAGTCATAATTAACTTTTGAAATACCTTCAAAATGATTTATTTTATATACATGGAATAGATTACACATTATACACCATTGTTGGTAGCCTATTGAGTATATCATAAACCCTATTAAGGCCTCCATTACATCGGGGTACCCAAATATATCTTCATATTTATGGTTTATGTTTATGGATCATGCTTTCTTGCTGTTATCCTTTTCGTATATAATGTAGTAAATGACCAAAGGACCAAGATAGAGCTCGATATTTTATTGGAGATAGTTGATGGGTCTTTTATTTATTTATATCCTTTTTGATTCATTCTATGTATTTTATATAACTATTTTTATTCAAATTGATCCGTGTTAATTAATTGAGATTCATAATTCATTATTTAGGCTGTTCAAATATTTATTATAACCCACTATAATTAACGCTTTATAATTCCACTATATTTTGTAACTGATCAAGTGGGAATATTTTCACCACTATGCTATATTAGACCCTCTCCTCTAGTATATAGTCTCTAGCATAGGGGGGTTCTTGAGGAGTGGCTAACTAGATTTAGGAACTCTTTAGTGGATATCTAGTTGGGATGATACAAATGGTGTTAGATATTTATTTTACTCTTTGGTTTTATTGTTTTTGGATGGTAGACATGATATTGAAAATAATTTATTACATTCTAAATAGCTTGTCTCGATGTCTGAAAAACCCACACATAAGAGAAAGAAGACGTTTCAAACGATGGGATTGTTGATTCTACTACTATTACAGTTGACTGATATTTCACCTTGAGTGACTATTTTACTTATACTCGTTATTGATTAATGGATTTTATGGATAATACCAATGGATCAGTATGTAATGTATATGTGTTACATGAATCATTTTACGCACATAGATATTTTTGTTCCACAAAAATTATATTCTATATAGGTGGAATTGTATATTGATTGTCTGTTATTATATGGAATTCTTGTATGTGTGCCATTATTTTGTCCATGATTTTGGGACTACATGCCTTATTTCTCTCTACACCATGTTTGGGTGATTTCAACCATGATTTCATGTTTTATTTCATTGTAATATCATTCCTAGTGATAATTATGATATAATTTTTAGTAAATAGAATATTTAGATCAATATAAACATCGTTTTCCATCATATATTGATGATGAAATTCTATTTAATCGACCAATTATTTTTCTAATCCATACACTATTGGTTTGATGGGTTAAAACATTAATGGTTATGATTATATGGCTGCCAAAAATTTTCAATTTATAATAAGTATGGGCCCTTAAAAATTGGTAATGGTAACCCATGTAATTGAACTGTCATATATATGTGTATTATATTTGAATACTGAAAGTAGTAAAAATGTTTTAGTAATGTGAATTCTAATTTTTTATTATAAAGGCATGTGCCTCTATAATTTAGGAATGGTGATACATCTAATTGAACCATTGGGTGTAACATGGAATTTTTAACCATGGATCATAAATGAATGGTTAATGAGTTAACCTATTGGAAGCATGAATTGAAATAAATTTAATTTATTTGAAATTTTTTAAAAATTACATAATAATAATAGTTAAATGTGGGAAAATTTAAAAAATATAAATGATTGCACTTATATTTGTTGTGAATAAAGAACCATTTGACTAAATTACCCAATGTAAAACTGGGAAAAAGTAGGTCTGTGGTGGAGTGTTTCTTATGAGATAATTGGACTCGAACAAAGTAACTTGGTCAAGATATGATATTATTATGCACTAAACCCATTTAGGGTGACTAAAAATTCATAAATGAAATAATAGGACCCTCATAGGTCACCATAATCATCATTTTACTTGATACGTAACAACATGAGGTATGCTTCTTTTAATAGGATGGTTATTTGATGTGTCTGGAGTAACTTATATGGTGTTACATATGAATTTATAGTGGAGTCGTACCTGAGGAATATCATTTATTAATAAAAACCTTATTATATAACTGTAGACATTATTATTATGAGTCATCCATTTATTAAAATTCCATTTACAAACTATAGAGTTTTTTCCACTCTAATTTGCAAATTGAAATTTTCTTTAACTGATCAAGATATAGAAACTCTTGAATTAAATAAATGGTTAAAAATTTGATTATCAGATAATTTTCCAAAAATTTTGTATGATATAAGATAAATACAGTTATTAGTATAATTATTTCTAAAACTATCATTTAACATCCCTTATATGTTAGTTGCCTAGATGTTTAATAAATGATCATAATTTAAAGGCTATAAAATTAAAGCCTAATATAAATGTTAATAGAGGTATCCATTGTGTAAGGGTCAATTTTTTTCCCTTAGAGAGGTAATGTAGATGGTTCCCATAGAACTAGTTGAATTTTTCATAGGCTATATTGGACTGAGAGATTAGGTGATGAGGCCTAGTGATCTGTTAATAAATGACCTTGTTTTAAGATAGATGTATTTTTTTGTAAGGGGATGTCCTAGTATATGTAGTTTTCTTAGAATTGATGATAATTTCAAGATGATTCTGGTATGTTTTTAAATGAAAAGTGTTATACAAGTGTCCTTTTTCTTGAGTAGGACTACTATTAATAAATATAATCCCACAATTAAATGAGTTATCAATCAGTAGGTTGACCTTTTCTAATGGAGTGAGCATTGTGTAATTAGGAATTTCGGTAGGTTAGACACTCCATAAGCGTGATCAAATTCTTCATGTGTCATGTGACCTGATTTATATTATATGGTCCATTTAATGCCATGAATACATAGCACCAGTTCCATTATTTTCTTGTTATAGTGGCTCACATCGTTGTGTGAAATTCCTATAACATTAAAGTGATATTTTAAATTCAATGATGATAAAGAGACAATTTCATGTTATACCTTTAACTATATGGTTACCAAGACTCTTTGATGAAGTTTCATGGGTTATTAATGGTTATGGTTATAGGAATTCTCCAGAGTAGAGTGGCCTTGGTTTTGAGAGCTCATTATGATCATTATACCTTTGAGCTGGAAATCAAATGTTCATTTTTAATAGTGATTCAAATGATGTTGAAAAAATAGGGAACTATAACACTACTAATCTAATTTAGTTTTAACTATTATGTATTATTCTTGGGATTCATGTGGACTTGACTTTATCGGAGCATTACATATTTTTCTAATGGTGAATCCATCATAGTGCACTTATGTGTGTCTAGTTTTCCTCTCTTCATTAGATCTTCTTGTTAGAAATGTTTTCCCTATCTGGTAACTAGGTTTTGCGGTGATAGAATGTGTGAAAAAATAATTTTCCCTTCTTGATTAGGTGGTGACTAGGGAACTCCAATGTTTGGAGTGTCACATTTGTCGTTAAAAGTCTATCCTTCTAAGTAGAAACTATTCAATCATAGAGGACCATTAAAAAATAGTCAAAATGGTTTAAATGATCCAAGAAGGTTATTAAATGTTTGAAATCTCAAAAAATGTCACGGATTGGAATTTTATTTTATTCTTAGTAGAACATGGGGATGCATATTAGAAATGGACTTCCCAGGGAGTTCCTATATTAATGAGACATACATTACAAGTAGTATGTTTAACTTGTCCTTGAAAATGGAGTATCCACAAAAGTGTGAGTTGGGTCTATAACCGGCTGGTGTGGGAGCGTACAGATACTGTGTAAGACATGTTTTTTACATAATAGTTTAATAAGATACCTTTGTGATAACCAAATGGTTAATGGCCATGTATGAGATGAAGATCAATGGTTTTAAATTATGTTTCATTCAATCATGATGACCTAGAGCGTGAGTAACTTAAAGGTAGTTCCTATGATAAGGGCTATCCTGAAATCATATTGTTCATCATGATATAGTTTACCGATGTTTTAACATGGAAGCTCATGGTTAAGATATGTGGTGTCAGAAATTGGAAAAGGCTCTTATCGATATTTTCAATGCAGGTGTGGCTTAGAAGTATTTTCACACACCTAACTATAAAATCATGGAGTAATATTTGTTTAGAGAAGAGCGTGAACCATATCACGACGTCATCCTGAGTATGTTAATAGATCATTAGTTATACAATGATCTAAAAGAAAATTTAATTCCCTTTGTTTAAATGGAAAGAATACTTTGAAGTGCACTCAAAGAGAGATTTACATGAAGATTTATGGTTTGGATGTCACCATAGGTGGTTGTAAGATGACCCTATTGAGAGAAGGGTCATGCAAATATTGGATTGGTCATTGGATAGTTTTATGGAACTCATATTACATTTTCATAAAAATAATTAGTAATGGTTTTATTAGGATGAATCAATGAGGTTGTTTACAAACCTTAATAGACATACTTGATATAAATATGATGTGCCTTGGAAAATGTGTTTTTTATCTATTTTATATGCATTGGATGTCTGATTCTAGAGTTTTTTATAACAATCATATAGAGATAGTTTTACTAGATATCTCTTGAAATGATCTTTGTCATCAATGTGTAACCATTTCAGTCATGTCAGAAGTTTAGGTGGGTGTTATTGAAATGATTCTACTATAATTTTTTATGAAATCCAAATCGACCAATTTTGAACTGCTAAATTGCAGTTGACTATTGAGATTATAGTAAGGGATAGGGGTTGTGTCGTCACCTATAATAGAGTTTATTATTTTTAGAAACGTATTAGAAGAATCATTAGAATGCAACATAAATTTTTTGTTAATTTATTCAAATGGTTCAGGTGCCTGGATATAAAATTAGTTATTCAAATATTAATACATAAGTTGGGTAGCACATTAGTATGATTGATAAAAAAATATGAAAACATGATCCTGACTCATGTTAGATGGGATCCATTAATCCATGTCAGGAAGTTTTATCTTAGTTTATGATAATTTACATGGGTTTTGGCAGTCAAGCATTATATGATATAAGTGGATATGGGAAGTTAGTTGGGTTTTTGAAAATGAAACATGACCATTTGAACAAAACATCATGACCCTAGTAGTTTGGGTGTTGTTTTAGTTGTTTTCCATTGTTTCCCTATGGTGAACTTTTTGTAATATTTGGGAGACTATACTATCTTGGGTGTTTGAATGGGTTGGTATTACTGATAGAATTTTGGATTTTTGGTTGGTGGATAATCTAGATCATAAAGAGGTCTTGAAATATAATTTTGGAAGTTGGAGCTCTTAAATGTGTTATTTTTTGATATGGTTTAAGGCCCAAGACATGCCTCAAAGGTTTTGGTTATTATTGGGAGAGCAAAGCTCTGGATTCCCTATTTTTGAATAGATATAGATTTGTAACACATTTAGTTTAAATTGTACCTCTCTTTAAGAGAAACTATGTGGTCTAGTCAAGTGGAGAAAATGGTTTCACAATGTTTGGTTTAACCTTGTGATAAGAGGATCATGGCTGTGTGAATATTATTAAGTTTATTTCATAGGTTTAGCATGATCTATAAATGGTTTTCCAAACCATTCACCTACCCTACTCCCTTAATTCCACAAAAACTAGTAGCTACGAGTGGTTGGTTCATGAGTAGATCAATCCATGTGACTTAATTGTATGAGGTGTGGCTTTAAAAAGATGGGTTTTTATGGTTGGTGGATAGATTTTCAAACCTTATGGACTAACCATGTGAGTATTTAAAAAGGTTATTAAATGATAATTTTTCCTTTCCTATATGTCTCTCCTCCCTCTCTTTTTCATTCACTTCCATGCCCACCAGGTGCAGCCACTCAACACCCCTTTATCCTCTTATAAGCTTTGAAGCACCTTCCTCTTCCAGACTCTATTACACTCTCTGTTAGAATCATCAGATGCATATTGGTAAACCTTTACTCCTCATTCTTCTCTTATTTTTTTACCTTTCCGTATGGAATGTTTAAATTTTTGCATGCTCTTTTTCCATATTTTCCTTGAATTTGACGATTCATCCAATTTTATTTTTTATAACATGAACTAAATACTGATTTATGATGAGTGGATCATCTTAATCACGAGGTAGGTGGTCTATATTATTTTTCCTTAAATTCATATAATTTATATATTATTGAATTTGTTTTTTGTGTCAAAACATTCTGGTTTCACTTCAAAATTATAAAATACCATAGATTAAATGATTACACTACTTTGTGTTCTGTCTTAGAACCCCATTGGTTATTTTTAGAGGATATAACATCAACTTGATCCTCTACTTGGGTTTTTTTCTAAATTAAATAATAAAAAAGGTTTTTTATGAATAAACCACCATTGGGGTGTGTTAATTAAAATGGATGTTCTTATAGCTTCTTCCAATTTTTGACATTCATTCAAATTTCCAATGTTTTCGAGTATTACATTATTCCACTTAAATGAGATACCTACAATTAATTATGTTAATTGAATAATATAAATTTAGTGTTTTATAATAAAAACTCTTTTTAGTTGTTCTATCTTTTGAATCAAAAAATGAATTAGAAGATGACGTTCATAACTGGGTGCTTTCCATGGACATTATTGTTTTTGAGGAATGTAATGGTCCCATTGTGAATTTTAAATAATATGGAAAAGTGATTAAAATTGAAATTATAATGGCATGGATGACCTTATGGGCTATATTTAAAATTTAAAATTTAAAATTTTATTGTACTAGATGTGATCAACTATGCCTTGAGTGATGTCAGTTACCTTTTTACGGAATTTCAGGCTAAGGGCCAATTGAGAAAGTAGGATTACATGGAATCTTATTATGATAGGAGGGATCCTAGTTAGGATTTATTATCATGACATATCACACCCCTAGGTTATGTAATATATTCATGAAATCTAACGTCAATTGGGTTATTGTGCATCGAATCTCACGCCCCCTCAATTTTGAGATAGAGCATAACTATCACATCCATTAGAAAGATGATAGATATAACATATGTATCATGTTTTTAGATAATGGGAATATGAAACGTTTATTATATCAACCTATTTCTATATTGTTAATATCCCCTTAAGAATTCTAGATGATATTCCCTTACTACTTTATAGAGATATTATAGGCATTACATCCCATAAAGAGTATTACACTCTTATGATTATATGAGCATGCCTGAGATACACCTCAGCTCTAGAAATGTACAATGTATTCATATATATGGATATATATGGTTGTATTTATAGATTAAATATATATATATATATAGAGTGACATATTCCGTGAAATCTTATCTTAGGGTAAAGAAGGTACAGTTGGCTATGTGCCCATAAGGAAGCTGATACCGACATGTTTAAATTTTTTATTACAGAGCTTCTTTACTTTTTATATATAGAAACAATGCTTTATTATATATTCACAAACATGTTTATGAATTAGAAGCCTTTGGTGGTGGCATACTATACATATCACACACCCTATTCAGGCCACCATTGCACTAGAATACCCAAACAGATCTCCTAATTAAAGGTTTAGGTTCATGGATCATGCTTTCTTGCTGATATCGTTTTAGTATAGGGTGGATTACATGAGAATTTAATCGAGCTATAAATCATGATTCCATTATATATTTCTCATGTGTATTTTTTTATTTTTTTTATTTTTCATTTTTTCTGTATATTTTATATACCAGTATGTATTCACATTGTCGCATGTTTATACATTGAGATTCTATATTAATTATTTATGATTATTATATGATTATTATATTACCATAATTGTGATTATTTATGTTTATTATATATATTGTAATTGATCTTGATGGTATAGTATCCTCATTTTACCACCATTAGACCCTCAATGCTAGTTAGTATTCTCTGGCATATCGGGAGGTGTGCTTGAGTCCTAGTGTACAACTATCTTAGGGCACTATATTCTTGATCTTAAGTCAGGATGTTATAATTAACAACTGTTATGTGTAAAAATTATACATTCATCAGAGAGAGAGATATGTAGGTGACCATTATTCTATACCCATCCTTCAATAACTATGTTTAATCACATCCCAATTCACCATTATCATTTTAGAAAGTGTGGGGTGAAACTGAGCAATCATTCATAAAAGATTTGATCAACTTCGGGATATTGGTCCACTAGATTTCACTGTATTTCTACCTAAGAGAGATATTGAGTATGGAATTTGTCTAATGTTAGGTATAGATCCTGTATCTATTCCACCATATAATAAAACTCATATAGAGCTTTGAGGGGATAAATTGTAGCCATAGGGCTTATAAGAGTGGGGTTTTATTTAACCATGAAAATCCACATGACATTATCTAGTCTTGTTCTTAAAAAGGTGGATTCTTTTTTATGTTTTTTTATAATTATTTAACATGTTGATAGCCAAGAATCAGATTGAATTACATTGTATTTTTAACCTGTTTACTAAATTGATAGGTTCTTAGTTTTTTTCTATTATTGTTTTGTGGTCGGGTTATTGTGAGTTATGGTCGAGGCCTTCTAATATCCCACATTCTACTTTTAGAAGTATGTGTCATCTATATGAGTATCTTGTGATGTTTTTTGTTTCGTAGAACACACCAAATGTTCTACTAGGCCTACTAAATACACTATTCCATCCATATTTGGATTATTTTAGGGTTCTGTATTCAAATGATATTCTGGTGTAATAATGGTCATGGGAATAACACACTCAATATCATGAGGTTGTTTTGAGCACACTTATAAATCATAGGGTTAATAGAAATATTAAGAATCAATTCTAGTTTAGTTTTGTGTCATTCTTATGACATGAGAAATCTAAGTTCTGTGATTCACTAGTGTAGAACCCCCACTTTCTGATATATAACCCTTTATTTATGCTTTTTATTTATATAATGTATAAGGGTGAAAGTTGGGAGAGTTTGTAAAAAAATTTGAGAGTTTTTAGAGATTTTATATATGTTCATGTGTGGTGAATGATTTTTTAGAACTTTTCATCACTTGTAGGAAATCTTGCACAGTGAGACATAGGCAAAATAAGAGGTGCACATGTTGTGCATGGTTTATCCAAACAGTGTCAAAGACTAGGATAAACTGTGTGGTGTGGTGAAAATGTAGTATAGAGAGCTTAAGAATGGTATGCACATGGGTTAGATTCTATGTGATCCAACAATGTGACTTCATTATTAATACACATATAGAGGCATGGTTAGCTCACATTTTATCTTACCATGCAAGAAAACCATGCACAAGGTCAAACATAGAACCTTAAAAAAGTGGATCTAGGTTAGCTTATGGTTTTAACCCCTCATTTTTCATCCTATGTGACCATAACTCTTGATTTGTCTTTCTCAAAGGTCAAAGAGGGTTTTTTCATTGATCGAGAGAAATACCAAAGGCTTCCTTAGGTGATTCAAAGTTAGATTCTTATGGAGAGGCATTTTTCTTCATCCTTTTTTGATGTTCTTTATTAGATCTACTTCACTCATTCTATCATTTCTTTATATCTACACCCGTTTTGGGGAGATATATAGTTATTAATTCTAAAGAAGTTTAGATTTGGCTTGGTGCTTGATAGGGGAGAAGATCTATGGTGGTTTAATGGAAGATTCAACCCATTTTTGTGACATTTTTCATGTAGTTTGTTGTTTTTTAAAAAACTCATGAGTTATGTCATTTCACTCTCGACTCCTCTTTCTTGAATTGATTGTATTAGTTTTATGTTTATTTAACTTCTTTATTTTTTTGCGATTTTGTGGTGAAAACATGTTATTAATACTCTTTATTGACAATTTTTATTTTTTGGTGTAATTGTGGTATTTTAATTATTGGGTTTGCAATGTTCTTTGGTTTCTTGATTATAAAATGGTGATATTAAAATATGACCTTGGTGAATTTTGAAATTGTTTATTAGAATAATTTTTTAAATAAAGAAATTTTTATTCAAATTGTTTTATGGAAAAATGTTTACAATAAAAGGTATGTTTAATTGATATTTTTTTGGAATGGTTTTTGGTCCTACTTAGTGTGTGTGTTCATATTGCATTTATGAGGTTTTTGTTGAAGTATGACCTTGTACTTGGTGCCAACGGTTTAATGGATCATGGGATATAATTACCTTGTGACAACACAATAGATCAATTAGAGATAGCTCATAAGTATGGAATTGTCATAATGATGCATGTTTTGTTGTAATTATGGATATGTGGATTGGATAGGGTATTCCAGATAGAATATAAGAAGTGGTTTTAAAGAATGGTGTTGTTTTTTCTCTTGAAAATAGATTTTTATGAAAAAAATGAATATAGAACTTTTTATATTGAGTTATAAATTAAATATAAGATATTTATATTTTGTTATAAACTATTTCAGAAATTGACTTATAAACTATTTTAAAATTTATTTTTATTTAGTTATAAACTATTTTAGATTTTTTTTAAAATAAACAGTTTTATATAAATTTTGCAAACACTTTTATCCTAGTGGTGTGAGTAGGGAATTCATTAGGGAAAAACATATTGAGTTTGAGTAATCACCCATGCTTTGGATGTTTTCGGGTTTTATAGATTTCATCCTCTAGGACCTAGGAAATTGTAATGTACCACATGTATTTAGAACAACCTCGCAATAAATGGGATTTCATGTGAAATTGGAACATGTATCATGTAGAACATAGATTCTTTTGGTTTTATTGGATTTTTATTTCTTTGTACTCCACTGTTTACTTTGATATTGTAGTCATCTATTTTGAGATTTTGTGTTTAGCATGATTTGATAAATTAAATGTTGTGTTTTCATTCATTGTTCTTAAATCATAGTGTATAATTTGGGTTGGATTTTTTTGGTTAGTTGTTTTATTCTTAAAGGGTAAATAGTCCATCATGTATTGAAACCTTTCGACATTTATTACAAGCATTTGGCATCTTTTGGATGTCAGTTAAGGACAAATATAATCCTTCCACCTTCTCAATCCAATGATAAGTAGGTGATGTTACACATGGTATCTGTTTTTTTAGGTCCAAAATCATGTTTGAGGTTAATGGTATCATCTTGTTCCTTTCGTTGTGGAGCAAGTAGTTATCAGTTTTCTAGGTTTTGGAGATGAATTCATTTTTATCAATTCCATTTCTTGTGGTCATAAAAAATGTTTGATTATTTGGATTTGAAATATAGAGCATAAAAATACATAGTTGATCATTTTATTTCGATCTTCAAGTTATCCGAGTGATGGGTTCATAACTGTTTTTAGACACTAATAGGATTTTCAATCTCATTATTATGGTTTTAGCTAATGAGACGAGCATGAATTGCATTAGAGGAATGAAATACCATTGTGATCACATATTTTATATTTATTATTGATATATGAAGTTCTACAAATTTTTACTTTTTAAAAAATTGGAAATTAGTTTAAAATGAAATATTTATAAAAAGAACATGATCATGATATTTTGAAAATATTTTGATTTTCAAAAGTAAGGAAAACTTTTTCAAAAATGGTTAAACATGGAAAACGTTGATTTCCTAAAAAAATTATGATTGTTAATGTGGTATATTTTGAAATTATAAGACTTAATTTTCTAGAGAATGAGAGTTATGATGTTAGTGGGTTGTTTAGAAAATGGAACCTTGTTAGCATCATCAAAACGGATCAGAATAATCTACAGAGAACGTGGTTTCGCCTGAGCCATAGGTGAAGTAAAAGTTAGTTTAGAGTATCATCCAAAAATCTCAATATGTTGGCATAAGGAATCAAAGGGATGATACAATACATGTAGATAATTCCACCTAGTTCAAAAATAAAATAGAATCCACCCATTTTCTTCAGAGATTATGAACCAGAAAAGGATGAGGTGTGGCTGAATAAGATGAATCATACATCGATATCATCCGTACAATAGTAGATCTAAAAGTTAATCTGGTGATGTATATTCTTTAGGATCTTGCATGCTAGTGGTGGGAACTATTGGTGTAGGCTAAAGAGGATCAACTCCATGGTTTGAAGGATTTTGGGGAATTTTTCAAAAAATAATTCTATCCTTTCACATTCAAGACAAGTGGAAAATTCCATCCAGTTCAAAAAGAATAGAATCCACCCTTTTTCCTAGGTGATTATGAACCAGAAAAGGTTGAGGTGTGGCTGAATAAGTTGAATCATACATCGATATCATCTGTAAAATAGTAGATCTAAAAGTTAATCTGGTGATGTATATTCTTGAGGATCTTGCAGGCCAGAGGTGGAAACTATTGGTGTAGCCTAAAGAGGATCAACTCCATGGTTTGGATGATTTCAAGGAATTGTTCAACAAATAATTCTATTCTTACACGTTCACGATTTAGATAATGAAGGAATTTTATAGTCTGAAGTAGGAATATCTCTATGTCACCAAATATTAATCTAAATTCATGAACATAGACTTATTTTCACCTGAATATGTAGCTAGTACATCCTTAAAGGAACACATATTTGAATTGGTGATAATGCTGGAGATTAGATCATAACATTTTGTTCTCTATGTTACAGACTATACTGAGATGTTCAATAGAACTAGGGTGGCTGAATAGGACATCTTAGAAGATATGGGTGGAGGAACCATGTTGATACCGATGTGAACCAATGGGAATGCTAATTATTTGAGAAAGTGGAAGAGGGACACATACCTCTGATGGGAGAGAGGGAATCAAAATTATACAACTGGATCAGTGAATCTACCTTTGATACCCATGAGAAAATAGTTTTCTCCAATGTGGTTCTTTCGACCACCTGAAGTGGGAGTGTACAACACCAGAAAGATAATGGAATAATTAGAAAAAATATGGGACATAATATGTTATATTTTCATAGTGCTCCAATGCTAGGTGTTCGAGACCCTTCTCAGGTATCGTAAGCATCATATGATTTTATGGGATGAGGACAGATGAATTAGTCTCATCAGCAAAGAAGAGCTAGACATGGTTATTCTATGAATACCATGACTCCTCAGCAATCACAATCTCATCATGTAAACAATGATCACACTATAGAGACAAAGAAAATATATATATATATATATATATATATGAGAAAAGTGATTGTGGATGATCGAGATGGACCATCTATGGTGAGATGTATGATTCTTTTGAATTCCACCATCATGCATTTTTGTTTGATACTAGTGCATATAATTCCTTCATTTGATATCAGGTTTTTCATTTTCCATGTTTAAAACATGAGTTGATGCATTCTATAAAAAACATCAAAGACCTCTTAGTCAAAAAGAATGTTGAGTCTATGTGCATAGAGCATGTTCTATGACGGTTCATGCAGCTGAGTTGAAATGATATTTCATGGTGTTGGAGATAGTTGTTTGTGATATAATCTATGGTATGTATTGGTTGAAAACAATCAAGAATCTCATTGACTATTATAGTATAATAGTTAGTTTCATGACTAAGGATTTTCATAAGAAAATATTTAGAGGAGAAAGGGTTGTGGAGACATGTGAAATGGGTCTGTTGGCACCAGTAGTGGGAATGATCTCTTACAATTTTGTGACATTTACCTTGGCATCGATGGAAGATACCAGAAGTAATAGTTTTCAAAAAAGTCGTTGATTATCTTATGGATTTTATTCTTGAATAATTCTCAGGGATGCCACCCATAATAGTAGTGGATTTTACAATTGATCTCCTCCTGAGGACTAGTCCTATATCAAATCCCTCTTATCAAATACCACTAATATAATTAAGTGATATAAAAGTAAATTTGGATTAGTTTAAAATTAATGGTTACATTCATACAAGAAAATCACTATGGGTATCATAGGTCTAGTTCGTAAATAAAGAAGATGGAACTCTTCATCTTTGTGTTGATTATCACAATATTAACAAAGTTATTTTAAAGAATAGATAACCAATTCCATGTATTGATTAATTGTTTTATAAATTTAAGGGATCTTATTAGTTCTCTAAAATTGACTTGAGATCATGATATCACTAACTGTGAATTAATAAAGAAGAAATTCTGAAAACATCTTGATGAAGAAGATATATCCATTATTAATATGTGGTAATGAGTTTAATTCATACAAATGAACTAGAATCCTTTATGGAATTGATGAATTAGTTATATTATATATATCATGATTATTTTGTTGTGATGTTTGTGGATGAAATATTTGTGTATTTAAGGACAAGGGATGATCCTGAGAAACACTTGGAAAAAATGTTTGAAATCTTGATAGACCATCATTTGTATGCCAAATTAGTGATGTGTGATTATTGAATATAATAGGTATGATAACTTGGCCATGAAATTTATGAAAAAGGTGTTTTTATTGATCTAGAGAATATAGAATCTGTTATCTCTTGGAAAACATCAAATAGTTTATTTGAGATGAAAAGATTTCTTGGTTTAACTGGTTATTATTGAATATTTGTTCATTACTTTTTACGGCTATCCTCTCCAAAGATAGATTTGAAAAAGTAACATTTTAAATTCTAATAAAATGAATAATGCGAGTAATATTTTAACGAGATGAAACCGCTCCTAACATCAACACCAGTCTTAATACTTTCAGAATCAGGACAATGGTACATGGTGTATAGTGATGCTTCAGGATTTGGGATGGGGTGTGTTCTCATGCAAGTATATCATGTTGCCTCTTGAGGATCAAGACAATTTAGGTTTCATGAGAATAATTACTGAACACATGATTTGGAGTTATCTATAGTTGTACATGCCTTAAATAGTAGGTGTTAATATTTATTTAGTGATAAATTTATTATGTCCATGAATGAAAAGATCTTGAAACATATTTTCTCCCAATAGAATTTGAATCTGAAGAAAATAAGATAGATGGAGTATCTCTGGATGTTCAACATTGACTTTATTTATAAACCGGGTAATGGAAATGTTGTGGTAGATTCATTAAATAGAAATTTGTTTGCTTAGTGGGAAAAATAAGAATCGTATGAGTGGTAGTTGATATCAGCACAAGCTGATATGCTTGTGTAATTTGAAGATCAAGGTGATGTTGATTATTTCTTCTCAATCGTGGTAGTTCCTAATTTGGTAAAGATGGTAATAGAGGCACAAACATCTGATGTAGAATTAATGGTATTGAGTTCAAAACCAATTGTGGGGAGAACATTAAGGGATGGTGGCTAGATGGATGTTCGATGTTTCTCTTTTGGAATTAGATGGTTGTACATATGGTTTTTCAGAAAAACCATCTTCATGGATACTATCATTAAATATGATTTGTTCATCAGGGATTACAGAATATTTATAGGACTTTTAAAGAACTGATTTGGTGGAATGGTATTAAATAAAAGGTGGCTAAGTTTTTTTCCAGATGCTTAACTTGTCATCAAGTCAAGGAAGATAATCAGTGGCCAGTAGATATTTTGTAGTCTTTACCCATCCTATTGTGTAAATGGTAGAATATACCTATGGATTAGGTCACATGTCTCTGAATAATGCTTTAGAAACATAATTTCATATGGGTGATAGTGGGAAGACATACCATCTCATCTCATTTCATCCCAATTCGTGAAACCGACATGCTGAAAGATCTGTCCAAAATCTATATCCAAGAAGTGATAAAGAGACATGGAATACTATTTTTGATCATATCAGGCAGGGATTCGAGTTTCAAATATCGTTTCTGTAAATACTTTTAGAAATCCCTTGGGTCTCAGTTTACTATAATAATGGTGTATCATCCTCAGATGGATAGGAAATCCAAAATCATTATGCAAATTTTGGAAGACATGTTGCAGGGTTGTGTAATGGATTTTGGTAGATCATGGGAAGTGAAAGTGTCATTGTTTGTGTTTTCATATAAAAATATCTATCAAGGCTCTATAAATGTGATGATTTTTGAATTATTTTATGGGATTAATTATCATTCTCTACTTTTTCTTTGGAACATGAGAAAATTCACTATTCAGGCTATTCCTTATCCACGAAACAATGGAGAAGATTCAGTTGATCAGGAAGAGAATGGAGATGTCTTAGATTCATCATAAGTTATATGTGGATCATCATCGATGGTCTTTTTAATTCACAATGAGTGAACATATGCTCTTAATAATATTAATAATGATTGGGAATCATTGTTTTGTGAAGAAGGAAATGTTATCTCCTCTATAAATAATCCATTTTGAGATACCAGAATGGGTTGGAGAGGTGGCATATCAGTTTTCTTTTCCCCCATGGTTCAGTATAGTGCACAATGTATTTCATGTGCCTCAGATGGAGATATATCTACATGATCCTGACAATTTGATTAGATGGGATCATGATGACCTAGAGTTTGATGCATTGTTGGTACATATCATGGTGTGGATTTTTGATAGGCAAGAAAAAATCTTGCGTCAAAAAATCATCAGTCGAGTATGGGTTTTTTGGAAACATGGTCAGATCAAGCAAGAGGCTTGGGAAGATGAGAAGGAAATTAAAGATCAATGGTTAGAACTCTTTCAGGGAAATAGTGGGTTTCTACTTTACATTGATGGAAAGACCAATGGTGGGGAGAATGTATCACCCCTCGTTTTCTAGTATATAACCCTTTATTTAATAATTTTAAGTATATAAAGGATTAGGGTGAATGGTGGGAAAGTTTCGAAAACTTTTGGTGAGTTTATGGGCCTTTATTATAGGTTATCGGGTGGTGAATTGTTTGGGAAAATGGTGCAACACTTTCAAGAAGCCATGCATAATGAGACACTAGCTAAATGAGAGTTGAATGGGTTGTTCATAGTTGATTCAAACCATTTGGAAGCCTAAGATAAACCATCTAGATTGGTGAAAATGTTGGATAGAGAGGTTCGACATGGTCAACGCATGGTTTGGAATCCTTACATGCTAGCCGTATGAGGTATTTCTTAAGATATAATTATGAGCATGGTTAGTGCATGGTTTATCTAACCGTGCAACAAAACTGTGCATAGGGTCAATCTTATATCCTTAAAAGCAGATGTAGGTCTGATTAAGGTTTTAACCCATTATTTTTCATCTTATTCAGTCATAAAATTGGTTTTTTTCTCTCAAAGGTCATGGAGGGTTATTCCATTTATTATGAAGTGATCTGAAGGTTTCCATTGGTCATTCAAATCCGAATTCTAACAACAAGGCTTCATTATCCATCATTCATGATGTGATTTCTTGGATCTACTTCACTCATTTCTCATTTCCTCATATATACACCAATTTTGGGTTGATCTATGGTTTTTAATTCCATATAAATATAGTTTTTCTTGTTTCTTCGTTGGGAAGGTGATCTAAGGTGGGTTCATGGAATATTTAACGCATTTTAGTGATGTTTTTCATGTCATTTGTCATTTTCACCAAAACTCTCATGGTATGTGGCTTCCCTATCATATCCTCTTGCTTGAATTTATAATAATGGTGTCAAATTTATTTAATTTCTATATTTTGGATGTAATTTTGTTCTTAAAAACATGTTATAAATCCTCTTTAGTGATGATTTATGGTTTTTGGTGAAATTTGGGTATTTTGGTGATTAGTTGTGCAAAGTGACTTGGTTTCTGGATTTGAAAATAGTGATTCAAAAATATGGACTTTATATGTTTTTGAAATAGTTTTTTGAAAATGTTTTTTCTATAATGTTTATGTTTAACTATAATTAGTTTATGGAAAAAGGATTCCCAAAAAGTGTTTTTTTATGGAAATGGGTTTTCTATGGTTTTTTAGAATAAGTGGTGTGTGTATTCATATTAAATTTCTAAGGATTTGTTGAAAAAATGAATGTGTACATGGTTTTAAAGGTTTAATGGATCATGGGATATAATTATCTTGTGATGAAATGGTAGATCGATGTGAGACCACTCATGTGTATGGATCAACCATAATGATACATGCATGATTGGAATTGTCAATATGTGGAATGAATTGGGTATTCCAAATGGATCTTTTGAAATTGTTTTAAAGCATTATGTAATTGTTTACCCTCGAAAATATATTTTTCTAGAAGGTTTTCGATATAGGATTTGTTTATTTTGATTTATAAATAGTTTAGATGTTTTATAATATTTAGTTATAAAATTTTTAAAAAATTGAGTTATAAACTATTTTATAAGTTGTTTATATTTAGTTATAAACTGTTTTGGAATATTTATTTGCATAAAAATATTTATATAAATGTTGTTAACTCTTATATCCTAGTGGAATGAGTAAGAACGTCATTGGGAAAATACTACTGAGTTTTATTACTCACTATTTCTTTGGAACATTGGTGCTTTTGAAGATGTCATCTATCGAGACATGGAAAAAGGTAAGGATTCACATGTCTTTATCACAGCCTCATGATATGTGGGATTTCTGGTAATGTTGGAGCACATAGCATGTGGTTCTTGGAGTATTGTGGTTGTCTCATAGTTTTATTTATTTGTCTGCTATTGTTTACTTTGATAATGTAGTCTTTTGTTTTTGTATTTGGATTTTATCATGATTTGATAATTCAAATGTTGAGATGTATTTCATTGTTCATGCATTATAGTGGTTTGTTTATTTTGGACTGCTGGGTATTTTTTTATTATTAAGTGGTAAATTATCCCCAGCTTTTATTTAAACCCTTCAACATTTATTTCTAGTCTTTGGCATCTTGGGGATGTTACCTAAGACCAAGTAGCATCCTTCCACCATATAAAGCCAATGAGAAGTAAGGGACATTACAACATGACATCGAAAATGTAGAGCTTTTAGTTTCATTGGAGTGTTTTAAAAACATCTTAGGGATTCATATTTTCCTATTTTTATAAAATTTATTCTAGATATTCATTTAGGAATTATTCTAATTATAAGTTCTATTGAATGCCCTAACCAAAAGTGGGGGAGTGCCTCTACTATAATACATATTAGATTACCTTTAAGGTACTGAAATAGAGGCTAAAAATAGAACTTATCTTATCCTTACTTGATCAATGTATGGATTATATATTATACTATGATGCATAAGGATTTGGGTTTTGGGCAGTTTTGATATAGGTTAGGTGAGTGGTTGATAATTTTTCTAGGTAGTTATGGATTAATTTCTAGAACTAACTGATGCATATTTTAGATATGGTCATTGTGGTAAATTCATTGAGACACTAGCATCATTATCTCTTAGTTTTTATTTTTTTGCTGTATATAGATTATATAATACTGAATTATATTTTCTCATATCCAAAACAAAACCTTTAGTAGAGAAGGAAAGTTGAGTATCTTCAGTCATTTGACCATGAGCTGGTAAACAAGCCTAGAAAGGAAAATGTATTAATTATCTCATTTATTAGTAATAAAAGGGTTTTGGTGGTTTTTGAAGTGAGGAGTTATAGATAGATGATTGAACATTTTATTGAGATACATCATGATGTTTATGATCATCAGGGTGGTGTGAGGTTGACAACAATAACACATTAACAGTGACTCCTAGAGAGGGTTTAGGTGATATAGATATCATATTAGTATATAATAGTGATTATATATAATATAAATTGTGTTTGGTTTCTGCTAATGAGGTGTCATGACAATAATGAGATGATCTATGCTCGAGGTTATGTTGTAGTCTCTAAGAGAATAGATGACTAGTTGATGTGGGATTAACATGCATCAAGATGGGTTGTTCACCCATATCATATCATGATTTACCATGAAATTCATAGACAATACTGCCAGTCCTGGATGAATAGGGATATATTAGGTTTTATAACATGATTCTCCAACTATCAGTGGATGTCGATCAAACACTATCATTTCATGGGACTCCGTTAGTCACTACCCATTCCCATTTGTAAGTGAGGTTGTGCAATCTAAGATTTATGATTTTATGAAATGGTTTTAAATTATTCACAGATGTGATGAGGAAATTTTGGTTTTTTATACCTATTGACTATGGATTCTCAATTTTGGTTAATCTGAGAGTATGTCTCTACTGATGAGATAAAAATGATCTATGTTCTAGAGATAGTGTGTCAATACTATGTACCAAATAGAATCATATAAAACGAGTATAATCATGTCACATTTATATATAGGATGGGTTTATATGAGGTTCTCGATACAAACTTTCATTTTAACAATTACTACCATCCTCATTTTGATCGATAATTGGTTTTTTATTTTAGTATTCGAATTGTGGAAGAAAACCCTTCCCTGAATACAATAACACAAGGAGGTTGAATGTGATGGATCCCAAGGGCATCCCTGAGAAAAAACACTTATATTTATGAGGTAACAACCCCATATTATAAAAAAATAGGGGTTCCTCAGGACCCCCCCCCCCCCTCCCCCCTTGAGAAAGAGCGTCTGCCACAGACTTTCCCTCTATATGAATATGCCAAACTGGACATCCACTAGAAATCTCCTAGGTTTCATTTGATCATACTTTTTGGGTGCCAGAGAACATTATATAAGCAAGAAATTTTTTTTAGGGTATCATGTAAGGGTTATCATTCCCTATGATAATTATACTATAATAGTAGTTATTATAATTCAATTCATATGCCTCATTTTGAGGACTTATATGGTATGTTATTCTGATGCCCTCACTATATTATTATAATTCAATTCATATGCCTCATTTTGAAAACTTATATGGTATGTTATTCTGATGGCCTCACTATTTGTTTGATCTGGGGGCTAACTGTAACCCCACATAGTATTTTTTATGAGATGTTAGAGAATATCAATCTTTATATGAAGTTTTTGTGTTATCTCAATATCTCTAGAGTTTTATGGGGGTAATCAGGTATTTTTATGAGTGTTTCTTAAATTATGAAGTTACAGTATTTTCGGATAGGTGAAATTAATGCATATTTCATGATTATAATCACAATCATATAAAATATTAGTACAATAAAATACCATTTATCCCTTTCATAACATTTTTGGGTGATGCATGATGTGTTTCATGTATCTCATCTCAAAAGTTTCTATCTTGATATATACCTTGTGATTGAAATATAGTATATTGATTTGGATCCTAATGCATCATTTAAGGATGACCATTGAATATAGTGGATTTGAGTATGAAGATTCATCATGAGAATATAATTATAATGGAATTAATTCAGAAGAATAATAGGTATAACTAAGAGGATATGTATGAGTAGGACTCTAGTATGCAAATGTAATGTTTGAAAAAAATTTCTGATGAGTCTTCATGATGATTGGAGGAATAACTTGAGGGTGATCATCCCTTTAGTGGGGAGATTTCAACACATTAACCCTTTATGAGGAATGAATTTGAATCATTTTTTATAAACATCATGTATTTTTTATTATATTATTTTTGGAGGGGGTCTTGGATCAAATTTTTTTTAAAAACATCAAGGGTAGAGATAACATACAATAAGAAGATCTTCTATCATAACATTAACATGTATCGACCAGTGTTATATATCGTGCATTCAAAAAATATTAATTAGATTCAAATTAATTAAATTGGTTTTAAAAGATTTTTAACCACCTTGTTGGACCAACTACCATGAACAAACCCTCTCCCTCATTTCCATCTCTAGTAATTTGTCTCTCAATCAAATTATTATTTCTTCATCACATAATTCATGTTATGATAGTTATTATAGGTATCTCCAGAAACATCTAACACCTATATGACTTAATTTCATTTTTGTTTCCATATTATTCCATATTTCAGAGTTTTTTCCCTAATTAATATATTTTTCTAGGTTTTATGATTTCAAAAAATTAAGGAGGAATCCATAAGTAGTCTTCAATGATAATCCCATTATTTTTTCTAGGTAGGTGTTTCATATCCAGTCCCAAAATTACATAACGTCTTCTAATGTTTGTGGAATAATAAAACCACTATTTGAGCAAATATAAAACATTTTTTTGACTCATTAGATGTATATAACATAACAACAGGAATAATAATAACATGTATTATAATTATATTTTATGAAACATTATTGAATAATCTAGGATCAAAGAGTGGGGATATTTTACATTAAATTTGTAATTAATTTAGTAATATGAATTACCAATATCTTGAGACTCATACTTTAGTGATTATTTTGATTATTATAATCTTGGTTATAGTTATACTATTTTGGTTTTTTGATTATCCAAAATTGAAACCTTCTAGTGGTGATCCACAAATACTCCAGAATCTCAAAATATCCCCATTTGATCTTTGGGATCTAGTGTAGAGATAGTGATTACCTTATGTCACTCATATTGATCACAACATAATTATTCATGTTTGAGGATTGTATTTCTCTTAATATCTCTATATTGAGAGAAAGGGGAGGAGGAGGATTGATATCCTGGGGTTGATAGAAGAAACACTAATGTATTCTTCATTATTGATATAGTTTTAGGGAGTGAGTCGTTGTGAATAATAAAAATAATTCACCTTTCAATTAACCTGAGAAAAATATATTGGTTATGAATATATAGTGCTAAGGTTGAATATTTATAAATTGAACAAAAGTCCATCATAAAAATTTTAACCCTGAATATTTCCTATGATAATAATAATAATAATTTATTTTATGCTTCAATAATCACGGCGCCTAATATAATTTTATCGAATAAATTATTATTATTTATTTAATGATATTTAACACTTATATCATTCGGATCATAGAAACATTCTTGTCCTATAAATCCTTCTCAAAATTTATAAATAATTTTAGTAATAATAAATAAATTTTATTTATATGATAAATAAATATAAGTTTCATTGTCTTGAGAATAAATAAAGTTATATTATTCATTTGATAAATTAATAAATATTATTTTCATAACTTTTTGAATGAAAAAATAATTTATTATTCATGTAACTAGAGAATAATTCACTTAAAAAATTCAAAATATCTTTATTATATTGTGAAAAAATTTATCAATAAATATTTTCTTCAATAAACAATTGATGAAATATTTATATAAAATTCCACTTCTATATATAGGGATTTAATATATGTGAATCAAAAAATATTGATTATTTTTCCCAATCATGAGAATATTATTTTTTCCAACTATTAAACTCAAATAGAATTTATATATGGTCATCTGAGACACTAAGTGAACAATACTCTACGCCACTCCACCAGTGGAATTAGGCGGACATTCTTGAAGTCTAATATGAGTTTCCAACAACTTCTAATGGAATCCATTTTAGAATTCTTTAATATCTCAATGATGAAAACTACTTATAAACACACAATATGTAATATAATCTCTTTATCCAAAGAAAATGATCTCATAAATATCTAAGACATTCTATGATGTCATGAATATTATTTTAATTGTAAAAAATTTATTTCATACTATTCGACTGAAAATATCATTTTTAGAAAAATTCTAATTGTTTAACCTTGTCTATTTTTTATGATCTGAATCCCAAAATGAATTTTATTTCCTCAAATTAAAATTAAAAAATTTGGTAATTTGTTTCTTAAAATAAATCATCAAATATAATTGAAAAGTATTTTTTATGGAAAATTATTTTTTACAAAATTAAGTTTTTTTTATTTTATTTCATATAATTTACCATATAAATTATTGTTAATATATATTTTTTATAATGAAACATCTTATTTTAATACAACAATGAATGTTATCAATTTAATTTGATATAAACAATAACATCACAAAAAACAATTCTTTGAATGAAATGACTTTGACATTAAATGATCTTAATGGAATCCCATTAAATTTTTTTTTTATCAATTCATTGGAATTAGAACACATCAAATCATCATTGTAAAATAATGATAAATTTTAAAGATATAAAATACCTATTTTTATAATAAATCAAATTAATTGAAAATATTATTATATTTACTTAATTTTTTACACTTCTTGTAATTTTTTTAATAATGATTCAATTTTTTTTCAAAAAATGTCATAATTTATATCTTAAATTACGATAAAATATATCATAGTTATTTTTAGTTTTTATTTCATTTTATTCACAATATTAATGTAATAATTATTTAAAGTAAAAAATAAATATTATAATATTGGGGTGTTAAATTATCACCCCTTGAAAAAAATAAAACTTATCAATTATAAATTCTTTTCGCAATGAATGTATATTAAGTTGTTATTAATAGATTCACATCTCATTATATAATATCAAGTGATAAATCTACCTCACTCTCATATATACGACTAAAAAATGTATTTTTCCATTATAGTAGGAAAATTTGTGGGTTTTAGATTTTCATACTCATTTCAACCAAATATGACTCCTAACCCAATTATATAATTTTTTAGAGATATATGTTTCACAAATCCATTCTCGTGATCCTTTACTCAACAAGATTAAAATTTATAAATAGTTTTAGGTAACATTGATAGTATCTATTAAAATAAAATTAAAATATTATATGAATAATAAATATAAAAAAGAATACACTTCTATTTTTTTCACATAATTAGATCAACCTATATGAATTTTAGTTTATCCCAAGATTCCTAAAAGTTTTATTATCTTAATTTCAATAAAATAATCAATAAAAATAACTAAACCCAAAGTTATTATGTTATTTCTTATAAAATTCACAAAATCATTGAAGTCTGTCATCCTAGAATTCAACTTAACCATTATCATCAAAAAATCAATCACATAATAATTTATATATACAGTAATCATATATATTCCCAAGAAAAAAATAATCTACAATAAAATAACCTAAATCAACTTATCACAAAATAAATTTTCATCCCCCATGATTATCAAAACTACCCAACATATATTCCAAAAATTTGTAAACCTAATGACCCAATTAACCAAAATTATCTCAACATTGAATCACATATCAAGTAAATGTGTTATCATTATATAAACCATGTATTTTCTCAAATAAATGAATAAACACTCCAAATAGGATCTCAAATGGGGTATTTATGGGTTTAATACTATTATCAATGTTAAATTTATTAAATAAAATTTGAATAAAAAACTCCAAAATGATTATCATTTGATAACCTCCTAACCTCTAAATTAATCTAAACCCTGTTAAAATTCATCTTAGAATAACCTCACCTGCAATCCCAAATTTAGTTTTAAAAATATATTCATTTCAAATAGGATTTAAAAGAAACTAAAGTGAAATAATTTAATAAAAAATAATTAAAATATTAATAAAACAAATACTGATACACTTACATACCTCTGACCTTTTGGGAATAGTTTTTTATAAAATTAATCCTTGTACTAATAAAACCCATATTGTTTACATTAAATGGATGTTTTTCCCAAAAAACCAAGGTTTTATTGTCTTATAATATGTATTCAACATATCCAGAAAATATTTATAGATATGAAACCCATCAATTAATATCATACATAATATTATTTGTGATAAATTGGAGAAATAGAAACATAAAAATAGTGATGTAAAATTCTCAGTAAAGTTAAACATAAGTGATAATAATCAAAGATCATAATTGAGAATTAGATAAATATGTATGTATAAAACTATAATCAAGGTACATTAATACATGGTAAGAAATGTATAAATAAAAAGTAATTGATCATAGTTCATGAATAATAACCGTAGTATTTTGGAATAATAAAGCAGATATCATCTAATCATAAATTTATAATAACATAGTAACAATAAAAAAATGACATCATATGCATAATTTAAGGCTCACTATGAATATAACATAACATATTATGTTGTTATTATTTCTAGTGAACCAGTCATAGAATCTCATGAGATTAAAATATTACCCATTTCATTGTTGGGCTATATAATCTTAATCTCACCCATCCCATCATATATAAACATGAAAATGCGTTCAATTAAACTAAATATACATAATCCATCAATAATTATACCAAGATAAACCCAAAGAAATTATATTTGTATCAAATGAAATTAAGTACCTCTATATTTAAATACAATTTCATTAAGGTAAATAAGTATAATGTATTGGCATTATTGAGATAAATTTCATATGATTTAGTAAATTATCCTACTATTGAATCAGGGTATGGGTATCATGGTAAAATATACAATTAAATAGATTAAAATATAGCTTATTTAAAGAGGATCAAAATTAATGAAATGTTAGTTTTAGGAAAAGTGGATGATTTGGGAACAAAAAGGAAATAATGGACTATTTCCCTTGTAATGATTTTATTTCTAGTTCACCACACATACAGAGAACATTGATATTGAGAAAATATATTTTTTACATACTATTGATTTATTTTAAAGATAATATTCAAGGAAATACATAATTAAAAAGAGTATAACATGGTAGGTTATTGATATAGATCATAATAATTCAGGGAAATCCATGAAATTGAACTAGTTTAAATTAGTTTATGTTTTATTTTTCAAAAAATTAAAATGAGAGGAAAACATAATCTTATAGTAAGAACACATATTTATGAAAAACACTGTTTTAAACAAAATTGAGAACAATTTTAAACATTTCATAAAAAATGTCCTTAAAAAATCAGTCCCCGCCCAAATAGAGAGGAAACTAAAAGAGAAACATAAAAAGAATTTTCTTAATTTTTGTTGTTGTTTTTATAAAAATAAATGAATGAATTACATTTAAAAAAATGAAAAGTGAACGAGGGGTTTTGAAACATTATTTTATCAATAATATTTCCCCATAATTAAACATTTAATATAAGGTGACTTATAATAGAATAAAACAATAGTGGAATATAGTAAAAAAATTCCCTAATAAAATTTTACAGGTTTGACTATATGAAATCGTATGAAGGGAAGTATAAAGTTACAAATATGACAAAAACAAATAAATTAAAAGAAAAATAAAAAAATTAAAATTATATTATTATTAATTCGGAATGATAAAATGGAGAAAGATATTGACAGAGAATAGAACACAGTCACTAAAAAGGTGGTTGAAATGGAGCTTTACCAACAACATATTATGTAAACAATAAATACATAAAAAAGGGAAATATACCACTAACTCTTAAAAATTGAATATAATATAGTGTGGTATTCATTTCATGATCTTTTATTTGAGACCTGAAGTGGACAATATGAATTAGTAGAATAATACCTTAAAATAATGGAGTCTTGGAATGAAAACACAATCAAAAATCATATTATATGATTTAATAATCATTTGAAAATGAGTTTATTTGAATGAAATGTAAGGACCAAGAAAATAAAGATAAAATAGAACATAATAAAATCATAGGGTAGAACGCACCCAACTTTTACTAATGGAGATCATGGATAATAAATATAACTCAATAAAACTTAATTTAAGAATAACCCTTACCTGAAGTAATAGTTCATTTAGAACTTATATTTTACCTATGAGTAACAAAATATAGATTATAAAATTAATTTTTAGTGACACTTTTTTTGTATGTTTTATTTTTTATGGTTTATTTACTATAATATTTCATTAATTTATTATAATTTGTTTTCTATCATAGATCACTTGGGGTTATTTGAAAAATTCTTCCAAAACTACTTTAGAATTTTTACCATGGAAAAAGGAGTTAAAAAATGTATCATCGTATCTATAATATTATTTTTAACAATTAATGATCATTATTTGTATACAAAACTTATTCAGTTATATAGATTATCTAAACTAAATTAAATTATGAATAAAGCCTCAACATACTCATTTTTTGGGTGGTTAAAATTACTATTATCATTTGTTATAGATATATTTTATATAATCCCCAATTAATAATTCTAAAATGATATTAATTTTATAAATATTCAATTTATTAATTAAATACATTTATTAAAATATTCTTGTAAGTTGGTAATAAAAAATGAAATACATCATCCATGGGGGTGGTGAACTGACCATAATATGGGCATCATTATCTTTTTTATAAGTAATGCGGGTAAGAAAGATAGTGGTTATTTCATTAACCTAATAACATTATTGTATATTAATGATAAATATTTCATTATATTTATATAAGTTGTATATATTTGGAGGAGGGTTAATAAAAAAAATTAAATGGAGTAATTAAAGGTTCCCACCATACTACTTGGGGAGACTCCTTTCTTAATTTGATAGTTCCTTATATGGCTATTATTTTTACTAACACAGAATCAATTGATGGTGAAGGGATATGTTTTGGTATATATTTTACAAGACAATATGATTATGTTATGAGGTGATATGAGTGGTGAAAGGAGTCCTTTTATATTTTAATGGAGTGGAATTTTGGGAAAATACATATTTATTAACATTAAAGTACTTTCATAATTTTGAAAAATTATTTAAATGGATAAAAATTTATAACGGATATGGGTACGTCTATATTTACATCATCCACCCATTTAGAGATGAGGGGGTGATATTTTGTGACCTAATTATTTGATTTAACACCTTCACCCCATTTTATCCATTACAATGGTAAAAAACTGTTACCTTCGTAATATATTTATTATTCCAAAATATAAACTTGATCTTATTAATTAATTTGAAATTGTTTAATCCAAATATAAAATCAATATTTTTCTATTCGATTTCTGAAAGTGTTAAATTTTAGTTTTTAATATAAAATTCATAACATGGGGAAATCAATTTTATGAATAATGTATTTTTAAGAAAAGAAATTAATATTTATTTGTTTAGGAATAAGATAAAACATTAATCTGATTTTATTGGTTTATAATTAAGTAAATGGTTTTATTTCACATTCAAACATCTCTAGAATAGAATGGAATCTTTTGAATACATAATTATAGGGAAAAACCGAAATAGATTTTTATTAGAATAGAATATATCATAAGTTCTAAATTATCAAAAAAGTTTTCTGAATTCTACATATTTTTTTAAAAAAAATTATTTTTCTCCTTAAATAATTTTTTTATGATGAAAATGTTTCATAAATTTTTAATTCCTTCTTAGACATCATAAATGTTGTGGAATTTGTAAAACTTTATTTTTTTCTATTCACTAAAAATAATCCTTTTAAAAAAATAAAAAAATCATCCAAATCAATTTTGGACACAATAATTCCAAAAAAATAGGTATATTTTTTCATATTTAAATTGTAAAATTTGGAAATATGACTTTTAATCAAAAATATAAATTAAAATGAGAAACAATTTTAATATTTAAAAGCTTTTAAAAAATATAAGTGTTTATAATATTATTTTTTATAAATTAAAATTTTAATGAGTGTTAAAAATTTATCACTTTAAACAACTTTATTATAATTTTTCCTTAAAAGTCATTAATATAATTTAATACAAACAATGTAGTTCAAAAAATGTACATTAACAAATATGCCTTTAACATTAAATGATTTTGACCATATCACATTAAAATTTATTACTTATCATTTAAACAATATTAGAACACATAAAATCATTCTTAAAAAACAAAAATAATATATAAGGATCTAAAAGATGAATTTTTATAATATCTCATTTTAATTAATTACTATTTTTTTATTTACTTAAGGTCTTACTCATATTGTTTTATAAATTATGTTTCAAATTTTATTCTTATAATGGTTTATTGTTTATTTTTAATTGTAATAAAATATATCAGGTTTCATTTTTCTTTATTTTATGTGTGATATAATCTATTCCACACATTAGTTATCTAGATGAAAAACAGTGTAACATATGTCCCTTATCCTATTGTCTTGAGATGATGGGGTTGTTATTAAAAGCCTTAGGTGACATCCCCAAGACACTAAGGGATATAAACAAATGCTAAGGGCCTTAAAACATTTGGTTGATTATTTCCCTTTAAATATAAAATATCCAAATATTATCATAAAACTTAAATACGATGCATGAGAACTAATACAATTGAAAACGTAGCCAAATAAACAACTATATTAGAGATAAAAATGTTGAATCCAAGTGACAACATCCAAGGAAAACCAATGGAAAAAATTACAAAATAATAATGACATCAAACCATAAACTCCTAACATGTTCGAAGCTCTAAATTGATATGTTATGCCCATGGTATCAAGAGGAATCAATAAATAAATTAGATACCGTACCATTACTTATGTCTCAATAGATAACATCTAAAATGCATAGTAGTTCCCAAGTATGGGGTGCATCAAAACTGAGTAATACTTTCCCAATGACTTCTTATCTCATGCCACTAGGACAAAACTCGTTAGAATATTTATAAAAATTAGTATAAAATTTTAAATAGTTTATATAATTAAAAAATATCATATAAAGAAAAAAACATCCTTTAACACATTTCTCATCTCATATGGAATACCCATTATATGTCCCACACACACCCATGAATGCATGCCTACCTAACAGTTCTGTATTCATAAGATATCTGTTATCTATCTACCAAGTCATTACTTGGTGTCCAATTCCCCAATACCCTTATGGTATATTACCCTTAACGAGGGTCACATCTCTTGTACCCCAATGGTATATCCCAATTATTCATGTTCAGGTTGATAGCATGAACTCACACCAACCATAAATTCCAATACTTCTGAAAACCCATTTAACAATATTTTAGTTCTTTAAACCATTTACACAATCTATTTTATAATTATCAAATCAAACCAATCATTGTAAAATTTCCATTTTAAAATTTATCATCCATGATAATTTTCAGAAAAGACATCCAATTTCAACAATTTCTCAAAAACCATCACGGAAGATGTTTCCAATGATCATCATACAAGAGTTTCAAAATCATTTCAAAAAAAAAATTCTCAATCTATACCGTTTTTTTATAATCATGTGGAGTCAAGATAGAATCTAAATTCCATATAAAAATTTTAATAAACTATGAAATACACATTGATCTTCTAACTATGGGCTTTGATCTCTTTTCCTTTAATAATTTAAACCTTAAAATTTTATGATTCCCATCATGGAACACAGATCAATCTATGGACAATTATATCTAAAGTTCTGGGAAAGTGAAGGATAAAATATTAAGGAATAAAAACAAATATCAAAGACTTACCCATGGATTTAAATATGAAAAACATTGACTAATATATAGAATACTCCAATACCAAATTGAAACATCTCTCATACTTTGGGAGAAATTAAAGTTTGTGTTATGTGAGGATTAAGGGGAAAACTATGTTCTTACGGAGATAAATTTAATTTTACCCACAAATATAAAAGGGTTGATTTTATGTTTCCTAGTTTTCCAATATTGTTTGGAAACCCAAGTTCCAACCATGTGGTTTCTACTATCTAAAGAGAACCCCATTCATGGTTGGCGTACGTGGTTAGAAAAACCATGTGCTAATTGTGTGTTCTCTTCTATTTCAAGGTGCACGATTTCTCTCAGAATATGCATTGTTTGGAAAATCCGTTCACCTACCGTGTGCCTTCTCACTCCCCACTATTTTTCTTTACATGGTTTCCTAGAGGTTTTTTATGGTTTCTACTAATTGTTCTCAAACTGTACACCTCTAGAAATTCCTCCAGAAACTTTTATGACCCCTAAAAACCTCCCAAAACATAAAATAATGATTATATATACATACAAACATAAAAATATATTCCATTACATAAAACATAGGGTTATTAATTGTCCACAACATTGGACTTCCTATCATCATAAAGTTAAAAAGTGGAGTTATCATTGAAAAGTTTTTTCCATTTCTCCATCATTCCCTGTACATGCTCCCATGATTCACTTGAATCAAACCATGTTTCCATAAAACCTTCATTAGACTGATTATTTTCCCATGGAAGACTTACTATCACATAACCACAGTCTTCACTAGCATATAAAACAATATAGAATTTGTTTCTAGGACAATGTGATCTCCTCGAATCACATTGTTAGCTTCAAGTTGATACTTCTTCATCTGAGAAACATGAAACACATTATGAAATAAACTAAAACATCTTATAAATGCCAATTGATATGTCACATCAGAAACTTGATCAAGTGTATCATAATGGATTATGTATCAAGAGAATAACTTTTCCTAGTTACCAAAATTAATATTACCGAGACTTAGAGATATTACCAAGAATATCTGATCAGTTGCGTCAAATAAAAATGGTCATCGATGAAGATCTAAAAATGATTTTTGATTACATAAGTGATCTCAATTATATTTATAATAAACTGTGTCATTTCTATTGTCTCTTTGGAATTTTTAGTTCCAACCATTTATGTCTCACATGTTTCCACCCAACAAAGTGGAGAATAACAAATACAACCACAAAATGCATCAAAAAGAGCCCTAGGTATTAAGTCATGATAGTCATTGTAGTAAGAGACGTCCAATCATGGTATGTGATCCTCCCATGGTCCAACAAAATATTTTACACAAGCCCTAAGCATGTCCTTTAACATTTGGATCATCCTTGCATATTTTCCATCTGTTTGAGTATGATACACCATGCTCATTGTTAATTAATTCCTAGGGGATTACTATAAGAACATCCTAAAATGTTAAGTAATCCTAGAATATATGTTATATACAATAAGGAATAGAATTCCATTTCACTTTAAATGTTCTTAGATATATATTTTAGACAAGTACTTCACTGTATAGTATTAATGAATAGGGATAAAATGAGCTGAATTCATGACCCATTCCATAGTTTCCAATATTGTATCATGTTTCCAAACTACCCATGGTAAACATGTCACAAATTCCATCGAAGTTTCTCCTATTTCCACACACGAATTGGTATGGACTATTACATACCCATTGGTATTTGGTGTTCTACCTTAACCTGCTAGAATTTGAGGAATTTTAAAATATACTCTTCTACTTACCTTTTAATTTTAACCCAAACAAACATATCATTTCATCACTCTATAAATATATTAAAAACATAGATAAAAATACCATTTATAACTGTGGTTGAAAATATGAATTATTTCCTGAAATTTTAAAGGTACCATGATCTGATCTATAAACCAAAAAAATGAACACTAATCTAGCTTCTTTCCCTCAATGTTCTACCCACCAATGAGTTCTAAACACATGGAAACACATTCAAAATCGGGTATCTGATACTATTTCACATGCTGAACCAAATCAAGAGAAAACAAAACTGGGACGAAATCTATAAAATCACCTTAGTTGGTATAATCTTGGTGCATATTTTTAATAGTTGACATCATCTTCCACTGATATGAATTTTCTTTATCCAACTGATTATGAAATGTCCTGCTTAATGAATCTGCCTCCAAATTTTCTTTACCCTTTGTATACATCAAGTAAGAGTCAAACATTTTAAGGTATTCCATCATTATTCTTTTCCATAGATTCAAATATGTATATAAGAATTTTCTTAAACTCTTATGATCCATAAACATAATAAATTTCTCAAATAAATTATAATTATATCATGTTTTCAATGCATGGACTATAGTAAATAATTTGAAACTATTTTTTGGTGGTTTTTTTCATGTGACCAATAATGGCTATAAGACTAAGCAGCAACACGATCTCTCTACATGAGAACACATCCAACCCTCATCCCAGTAAATCACAATGGGGTATATATCCCTATTCAGAAACTGGAAACATAAAGAAAGGAACCAATGTGACTCTAACCATAAGCTTCTAAAAAGATTATTGACATTCCTAGTTCCACTATAACAAAATTCCTTTGCTCATAAAAGTAGTAATCACTGATTCTAAACCTGAAAAGTCATGTAAAAAATGTTTGTAGTATCCCACAAATATAAAGAAAGTATGTATCCCAAAAACATTCTTCAAGAGTTTCTAATAGATAATAGCTTCAATCTTGTCTAGATCTTAAAAAATTCCATTTTTATAAATGAAATGGCTAATGAAAAATACCTCTAGTATCCATAAATAACACAATGAAAACTTAGAATAAAAATGATACTACTGCAAGATTTTTAACACTATATCCATGTGTTTCTCATTATTTATCTTTTTCCTAGAATACACTAATATATAATCCATAAACACTACCAAAAAACAATCTAGGTACCTTTGAAATATATTATTCATCAACTCCATAAAGAAAATTGGAGCATTCATAAGACCAAAAGACATAACAATAAACTCATAATGTTCATATCTACTTCTAAGATCTGTCTTTGGAATATCCACTTACTAGACTTATATTTATTGATATCCTGAATGCAATTAAATATTAAGAATACAACTAGGATCCCCTCAATTGATCAAATAGATCACCAATTTTAGGAATATTGTGGTGATTATTTATAATAACTTGGTAAATTTTAAAATAATATACACAAATCTTATGATTCCCATATGACTTATATAAAAATGTTTGGGTTCTTCCCATGAAGACATACTAGTCCAGATGGATCCTTTAACTCCCAATTATTTGAACTAATTATAAAATTCATTCAATTCATTTGGTTATAACTAATATGATATAAGAGGAATAAGACTGGTCCCAAGGCGGGAGATCAATCATAAAATCCACTTCTCTTTAGGGTGGTAACCCCCTTTTATTTTAAGAAATAACCTCAAGGAACTGAACCAATATATTTGGAGAATATCTATTCTCAATTTCTTCCACTAATGCCAATGAAACTACTATAGACTACTAAGATATAGTTCCAACCACCGGTACTATGTGTTCTTATCTTTATTCATAAAATTCACAATATCCTTTAAAGAAATTCATAAAACCATCTGAATATTTGAAACCCACTTTCCAGGAATAAAAAATGATACAGGTCCTAATGTTCTCCAAAAAATCCATTCCTAGGATCAAGTCACAGAAAACCATCTCTATCACAGAGAAATCCCATACAAACTCATTCTTATTGATTTCTATCAAACATGCTATAAATTTCAAGGCTTTGTACTCTCATTATCCCAAAGGTATTTTGAATTTCAAAATAGAATACATAATCTCAACATGTAAACCCATCATATTAATGAAACAAGAATAAATAAATGAATGGGATGTGAATGTATCAAAGAAATATTTCATAAGGTTATAATTCAAAACAATCATACCTCTTAGAGTCAAAGGTTCAGTTTGATTATCCATGATTACTTGTTCAAGTCCATATAATATTTTACTCAATACACTTTTCTATTAATTAACCTGTTGAGGTTACAGTGGTTGAGGAGTCATGGTATTCCTAGAATCACCATGGATTGATAATTTTTTCTAATGAGAGATAGTATTTTTCCCTCATCCCATCAAAGCATAGGATACTTGAGAAGCATGATATGTTTCCCTTTCACCCATCCTTGGACCATTGTTTCAAAATAACGGAAGACATCTCATCAAATTGAAAATGTTACATGTTATCATTGGTTTTATATAATCTTACTTCATATGCTCAAAATAACCACACTGAAAACATATTGAATTACCTTTCAACCAAGGAGATAAGTTAACTGATCCCATATTCTGATTTTGAGATGTACCACCCCCTTGAGAATTCTTGCCCCTCCTCCTCTTGTTTCATGTATTTTTTTCCAACCTTTTCATTTATAAATAAACATTCTTCCACCCAAAATGTTTCTCGATATGTTTTTTTCTACCACTGTCAATCTATTGACCATCTTTGTATAATTTTTATTATAGATAATGGAAATATTTAAGATAATTTCTAGTTTAAACCCCATCTTAAAAATTTATTCAATCAATGATGAACATAATGTAACATCCAATTAATGGAGGACTAAATTCATAAATTTAGTTACATTATCAATTATATAAATATGTTTATGCTTCAAATAGAAGAAATCTATTGTTTTAGAAATCCTTATTGTGAAAGGATAACATTCATTATTGAAAAATTATTAAAAATAATCCCATTCCATGCCTTGATACAATTTAGCCAAAATTGTTAAATCCAACCTCTATAATTATAGATCCAATAGAATATAAATTCCCAACATTACATTCAGTTATATTGGTGTCCTAAGTAAATTAAAGATCTAATTCATATTTTTCAACTAGAATTACGCTTTTTCCAGTTCAGAATTCACCCAAAAGGATGGTGGGTTCTACTTCTAAAACTGAAATGAATAATCCACTAATCTTGGTTAATCATTCATATTCCCTTTATCTATGACATGAAAATACTAGACAATACTTTGGACCATTTTTTAGTTCACATATGACTCAGTTGGAACCGCATTCTCAGCAGTTTCTTCTAGTTGATTCCTACGGTCCCTACCCAATGTTAGTTTCTATAACCAAAAAAACTCCATTTAGTCTCACTCACTATAAACTGAAGGATTATATATTTCAATACAACACATTTAATAAAATTAGTAAATAGATTTCCTCAATAATGGTTATCTAACATAAACAATATTTTCCATTTTTAAAATACCACTATAAATTATTTTCAAAATCTCACCATTAGAATCCAATTTCAAAATTTTTGACAAAAAACTAAATATGACCCTTTCCATAAATCATCAACTTAATAATTAACCATGTAGTCTTATATGGACGATATAATATCAATGAATTTCATGAAAATATTTTTAGTTAAACCCATAATAATGACGTGATAACCCACCTAGAAGTGTCTAAAAACATTCAGGTATCCAACATCCTAGGTGACATGAAGTTCAATATAAGTAGGTTAGCTACAATTTTTTGTGATCTACATTTCATCTTCTAGTGAACCTATATCTTTGATACAATTATAAAGATATATGAACTAATAAAAACTAGTACCATTTCTAGGTCTATGAATGAACCCAGTTAATACCCAAGGATTGGAAAATTGATACCATTTGAAACTTCTCCCCCATCACCCATTGGATTAGGAAGAAGAAGTGGGTGTTACTAGACATAGGTGGCATACCTATGACACAAAAGGAAGTTAATAAAATAAAATTTCCTCAAAATATATAGCAGACGATTTTCTATTTAAATATAAAACATTTATTACCCAATAACATCGTCACAAAACCTGTATATGATGTATGAGAAAAAATAAAACATGATAAATAGACAAAACCAAGAACCATATCAGGGTACAAAGTCAACGAAAAGTGAAAAAATCCAAGAAAACCCCAATAAGAAAACATAAACACACTAATTACCTCAAACCAGCAACTCTCAACCTTATCCAAGATCAAACTCATCATAAAAATCCAATGATATCATGAGCCATCCTAAATAACTGAGATACCATTCCATTACCTATGTCTAAATAGATGATATCTATAGACAACAATAGTTACCAAGTAGGGGGTCAGTCTAAACATTGTAAGATTTCACCAATGAGTTCCCATATCATGCTACTAAGAAAAATCATATTAGCACATTTATATAAAATTGTTTAAAAAAAATTTAATAACTTTACATCAAAAACAAACACTTTTATAGAAATAAATAAAATAATCCCTTAAAAATATAACATATCATTTTTATACCCATTATACAATTCTAGATAGACTCAAATATACATGCCCATGCGATAGTTCCATACTCATGAGTAGTCTCATGTCTATCCACCAAGTCATTACTAGGTGAACAATCTTCTTATTCCCTAATGGAACATGCCCCTTAACTAGGGTAACACCTCTTGCACCTCCCCCATACATTCCCCTTATTTACTATCATGTTGAAATCATTAGCTCACACTAACCCTGTATTCGCAAACCAATTAAAAACCATTTCAAAAAAATCATTTGTTAAATCATATCCCATGAATCAAATCAAAACAATAGTTTTAAAATTGTTATTTTAAAATTCAACAACAAATAGGATAATCCACAATTTCATTAAATATCCACAATTTCGCAAAACATTATAACTAAATAAGTTTCCAAAGAGAATAAAACAATCATTTCACAATCATTTATAGAAAAAACATTTATCTTACTCAATGAATTTATGTTCTAATAAAGTGGATTCAATAGATATTCCACAAACTTTATAAACATAAGAAAAATGAAGAACAACATAATGATCTTCTATTTCTGGGCTTTGATATCCTTTAATTTAATTATTCCAACCATAAAACTTCACCATTACTATCATGGAACATAGATATTGTTATAATGGATTAGATCCATTGTTTTAGGAATGATAAGGATAAGTGATCAAAGAATAACATTTAAGAACTTAGAATAATTTGTCGATATAGATTTCTTACTTCCTTCAAATCATCTACATATCACCCTTACACTGAATAGAAACATATCTCACACCATGGGAGAAAAAAAGAGCTCTTGTTATGTATGTATTTGATGAAAACCCAGTGTTTGTGAATATAAATAGAATTATATCAAAAATATTTATATGGATGATTGTAATCTATATAGTTTGTCCACATGGTTTCGAAAATCATATTCCAACCATGATGTTGGTATTGTATCAATCCAACACCTCACATGGTTGGCTCACACAAATAGACAAATTATGCACCGACCATAAATTCCCCAATATTTAAATGTGTACTATTTCTCCTAGAATCCATAGAGTTTGAAAAAACAATGAGATAACCATGAACCAATCCATTTCCCAATATTTTTAACTGAATAGTTTCCTAGAGGTGTTATTTGGTTTATACTAACCATGCAACTTCAAAGAAGCCTCTAACATGTTTCAAAACCACTCAAAACATCCAAAAAACTTAACATGATCATTATATATACTTGAAAACATAAATAAATGGTCAAGTACCTTAGACCATAGGGGATAAAAATATTTACTTAATACTAATAGTCATACAAGATGAATAATTATTTCATCAACCCATATGCTTAATCTATCTTTCTTTTACTATATTAAATGAACCTATCAAGAAACCATGGCTAGATATTTTTGTTAAATAGATAAATTTCAATCAAAGGGTTAATATATCATCCTACAAACATTTATGGGAAAAATCCTTCATTAGCTTATTTATTAATTCCATATCACTCAAAATCCTCCCAATATAACCTATATTCCAATTATTATAAAATTTAATGGTTTTGGTTATCACACAAAAGTAAATGACTCATGATATTAATTCATAATAATATCAAGTCTAAGGATCATCACACACACTCATTGATTGGGATATCCAATGACACATAACATATGAAATTCCAACTAGTGTGTCTATCATTACAATATTTAAGCTTGGAGATTACCAACTAATAACTTCATTACATGGGGCATCATCCACTTATAAGTTTAACAAACCTCATAATCTACATAATATATGACCCATCATATAATTAAATTTTTCCATAAAACATATATGCTCAAGAATATTTTCTAAGGATTTCATGTTTCTCATCACATTAAGGAACTATTATGACCATTGGATGTGATATATACTCTTATGATATTATAACATTAAATATCTTTCCAAATAATGATAAATATAAGATAATATATTTATTAGTATTTTTGACAATTAATATATAGTTTATCAAAATTACGAATAAGTTCATACTTCTTCACTAACTTGAATAGACTCTCACAGTCACTAGATCAAACTATTAATGACTTTGAGTGAACTTGAGATCACTTTGTATTCATAATTCTATTGATATTGGAATTTAGTGAATGGGAAACATACATTATCCTGCATATAATATATACTTATAGAAACCTCGCCTCTCTAAGAAAATTCACTCATGAAATGATACATATGAAAGATATGCTTCTTCCATTAATGTTACCTTTGATATTTTGAAATATCATCCACTATAGTATTATCATAATATAGTGTGTTCGAATCATTAATTTTACTCCCTTAATCCATTTCCTATTCAATGTCACAAATCTAAATTAATTCCTTAGTTATATTAGAGTCTATAATATACTTAGAACATCCGATATAATCGGGTACCACTAACTTATTTGAGTTTTTCCAGAACACAACCCCTCTATTACAGTGGATAGACATCTTTATTACAATTTTAAATAATCTTGATCAATCAGAAAGTGAACATAAGTAGATCTTATAATGACCAATTTTTTATCTCCTCTATAAAATGAGAACATTTCCTTAGTAAACCCGTGGTATCTAATGAAATTATTGATTCTCATTCAATTGTATTCTCCTATGTTTGCTTTTATTTCTTCCTACCACACTCGTGGTATATGGGTCATCAAATATAGTATATAACATGACATAAATTACTGACCCTTTCACGAATTCATAAGGGCTCCTTTTCATCTATTATCTCTCCACATATTTTTGAGGGTACATTTTCATGGAAATATGTATGTCGAGTGAAATTGGAAAAAAAACCCCTCCTAGATTTTTTTCATACTGAATCTCTTCAATATATTCTTAATGTATATACCTTAACTTCTTCTAAATAAGCACTTGAATCTATAAGAATGATTCTTAATCCTAATAAGATATACTACCACATTGAAGTACTTTATAGAGAAGCATGTGTTCGACCTAATATTAATGGTCTATAAGACTGGTATCTTATTTCAAATAACTAATATTTAAATAATATATATAGTTAGGAAAATAAATATACTCAAACTAAAATGTTTGTAGACAACAAGACCATGTTATATCTATATGAAACCAAATTCTATTTCGGATTCATGTTTGTGACTATTCTATGAGCTAAATGATTTCTTTTATCCATAAATAGATCTCTTCAATTTATATACATTATTAGCTTCGTTTGGAGTTAGAAATACATTATCATATGTCATATAAAAATATCCTTGAAGGTTCGTATTAAGTAAAAATATGTTTCCATCAAAAAGAAAGAAAAACTATTTTGACATTATCATCTAAATAACATAACCCTGGAATGAAGTTTTTTCATGTAAAATTCTGACAGATTTTAGCAAAGTACCTAGTGAACTTATTTTATCCTTGTAAATTACTTGACATTTTTTATTTGTTTTAAACCCTTCATTCCTGATAGGCATTGAATTTTCCATTCATGATCAATTTCATTATGAATACAAATTTTAAATAAATGTTTTTTACATATATGTTAGGATCTATATAAATCATGATATGTTCTTGGGAAATGGATTATATCTTAGAATTTATGGTTCATTCTATTTTTTAAAAAAACATTAAACATAAAAGAGGTTTATTATTATAAAATAATAATTAGTCATTATCCTAAAGGATGAAAAAACCATACCATTCTCGTTTATTAACCTTTGTTACAATCCTAATCATTACACGTGTCTTGATAATATCCTCTATCACAAGAAAAATTTGGAATATATTCTAGTTCTAAACCCATTTTACTATGATCCTAGATTTAATTAAGGTTTATCTCACTCCAACATTATATTTTATAGATGTTCTCCCTCCCATGAGACAATGAATGTATTTCCAATATTACATTTTTATATTAGTGTTCATATAGGTAATAAACACATTTTTCCTTTTATAATTATATAAATATAAACAATATTCCTAATGGTGATTGTTTTATACATGAATAATCCATAACAAAATGTTCACATCCCCATGTGTGTAAATTATATAAACCCCATATCAATGGGGTCCTTGAGAGAGGGGTAAATCAGGGTTCCCTTTTCTTCTTACAAATGTTTCTTTTTTAAGTTCATCCTATATGTCAAGTTAAATCCTTAATCCACTCATCTCATGTCTCTCAGACTTACCATGAACAATGTTTTAAATCAAAGTCACATAACATACCTATTTGCAAGGTTCAGTTAATGTCATACACCTTATTGTGTTGGTTATTCCTCAAAACATTGATTCTCAACTATAATATTTTCATTAATTAAAATGGTCAATAAAGAGTCCCACAATATCATTAAATATGAATCTATATATAAAGATATTTAAAAAGCCTTGTATAATGTTAACAAAATCCACTCGGGCCTTCTCACTTCTGAATCACATTAGAAGATATTTATACTGTATTACAAAGTCTTACCAGAATCTAAAATTGCCTTATACTCTTTAATCCCCATAGAAGGGTCTTTATAAATCATAAAAATGACTTATATTCATTTAACAATGATCAAATGTAGGATGATCACTTGATATACCTCCATGATCCCACAGAATCACACTTCTTTATGTACACTTCCAGAACCTTTGTTGCGCCTTGTTCTTGCTCGGTTACTTCAGATCAGTTGTGTAAGATTAGTTCCTTAGTGTAATAAATGATAAACATTGAGTTATTAATTATTTATAAAAACTTGTTGTCCAAAAGTAATGTAAGAAAGTGATACACATAGATTATTAAATATTATTTTTCAAAATATTGGAATTGCATAACCTATTCATGATTCCGACATGAAATATAAATCATAATTTATAAATCATTGCATGGGATTCTTATATTTATGAAACATATCACATAAAAATTCATTTTTTATTATTTTATATGATATAGAAATTCTTTTTATTGTTCTTTTTCTTTCTTTTTTTTATATATGCATTCATGTGGCTAGATGATTCATGCAACACAATATCCACTTTCCTCTTCACATAACTGTATATGAGGCCTTATTAAACCTATGAATTCCTCTTGAAATTTCTTCATGCAAAAAAATAAACATGGATAATCATATTCTTCATGTAATTATAATAAAACATCTTTTTTCAACCTGTTCTCTCACACTATAAATGGTACACAAGAAAATTAGTGAGCTCATGCAAACCAAGAATTTTATGTGTAAGGGTATCACATAATACCACGGATTTTCAAAACCAGTTATTCAGGAAGCACATTGACTGTGTAATACAAATTTATGTCCCATGGATTCTCCTCTTCTTCACACAAGGATATGCATCATGGTATCTATTTATATAACATATGTTTGTTATTCCCTTTAATTATTCATAAAAAATTACCCTCAATATCAGCCACATCATATCTTAACTTAAAATTTCATTATTTATAAACCTTAATCACTAAATATATTTTTAATTTCACACCATTTCAATAAAATAATATTTCTTCCATGTAACTTATGTTATATCAATGAAATCTTCCATATTTTTCTCAAACATACATACACTAAATAATATAAAATCTTTAACAAATTGACTTTCTTCTATTATACTCTCATGAACATAATAAAAATCATGTGCTTATTTAAATGATAAAATGTTCAAAATCATATATATGAAATATTTTTACATTATGATTTTTTTTCATTTGGAAAATTATTATTACTCTAATATCTACATGATTTCAAGATGAATATTGATTGCATGGAATTTCAAAGACTCACAATCTCAAAATATTAGCCTCAAAACAACCATTGAGACCTAAATATTTATCCGTGGAGGTTCGACCATGTATTATATTTCACTAGAACTCTCAATAATTGGGAAATTAAAGAATATTTATTTGGATTATCAGATTACTTTCATCTATTGAATCAGATAGTTATGATATATCTGAACCTTTTTAATGGAGGGTGAAAAGTTACCCACATCAATCATCCTGCATTGTTTGTTTGTTTGGTCTTGCTCTCCCATTTATATCTCTATGTTTTCTTATCCACTAAAAAAATAAAATGATGTCTGCTTCCATGCACAAACAAAACCCCTCAGCTTTATAGGTTGCGAATCACCTATGTCTTCCCACCTACCCATCCAAAAAGTGCCATACCCATATTTTCCCTTTCTCGCACATCCTTGTGTACTCCATATAAATGATATGATTCCTTTTTCTGCTACCATGGATATAAAAAGGTTTATCTTCCCATATAAGAAGTGGATATAGACTCCTTCAGTTTTCTTAGATAGTTTTCCAACATTTTATTAATTAAAAAAATAGATATCCATATATTCTTCAAATATCAATATAAAATTATAATACAACTAATTCAAAATTATCACTTCATTATTCTTCATTAAAACTATTATTTTTATAGTATTATTCAATTCCATTTCCTTTTCATTTTGGAATATAAATTCCAAATATATCATCAATATATTTATGATGAAAAAAATGTGCCACTTCTTCAAAACAATTGGAACATGTTCTTATGCTTTAAGAATATATAAATACTATAATAATTCAATAAAGGAGAATTATTCAAGAATTATATCCTATTTCATAAATGAATCCATAATAATAATCCTAGCATCACCACATAACATTTTGAAATAATTTAGACAAATGATACTTCATCTAAAAAACCTACCCCATTGTATTTTTTTGTCAATATCCTATCACATAAAAGTCAATATGTTGTGCATACTTATTTTCTCCCCCTTATAAAAATTTAAATTAAAATTATTTTGAATGGTTTATCATATAAAATTATCAATATTTATTTATAAATTCAAAACATATATCCCTATAGAGAATGGTATAACATTATTTTTTTAAACAATGAGATTTTACTTATAAAACTCTAATCCTACATACGATGACCTAGTGTAGAAAAAATAGTGATGTTACCAAATAATAAAGCATTTCGCTAATGAAAATTTATTTGTGAACCATAATCAATATTATCTAACTTCATTATTTAAAGGTATATATGAACATTTGTTTATGTGATATCCTACACACTACTTAATGAACAGATCAAAACATTTCAAGTGCATAAAATATCACTCCCCCAATATCTTGACATTCTATTGATCCACCACTCCCCCTTAAATAGTATTTTGACATAATCAATAAATATATTAATGTGTGATGATTATAAATTTTTTTAGGGTTTCTCACCCTAAGGGATACACATCATTCATAATAAAATATATTTGTTTTCTCCATGGTGAAAAACTATTCTCTATAAATTTTTTACATGATAGTTAATATAAAAATATTAGAGGAATAAGGAGGTAACTAAAATATACTTAGAAGACACATTCAAACTGAAATTCACCTCTCAATATTAAATTATTATTCTTATTTGATTTTTTATAATGTTTGATTGGTTTTTATTCATCAAATGAACCTTATTATGTGGATGTAATTTTCAGTTCAGTATTACAATCATTACATTTTACAAGGCACATAGTCTTTGGGCAGTTAGGATTTTCAATAAATGTTTTGTTTGATTTCTAGTTTTAGAGTCCTCATTATTTTTATATTGCCATTTTTAGATTACTTATTGTCGTCTTTAACTTTTTCAATTATCACCATTTCCTTCCCTTTTTCCATTTTTTTTCTGATCTTTTTATATTTTTATAACCTTATCTAAATCATTAATGAATGTATATTTCTTCACTTTCTAACTTCTCATATAATTTTCATTTTGTGAAATCTCACTCTAGGAGACATATCTTCATTTCCATGCTTTATGACCTTCTTGAACACATCTAGAACCAAATTCATTCAATAAATCATATTTTTGTGTTTATAGATTCGATGATGTCTCTTTCATGGGATTCTCCTTTTAGTAAAATTACTTTATTTGTTTTCTCCCCCTTGATTAATTCCTCTTTCCTAGTATTGACATGTTATACCAAAAAGAATAATTTCTATGACCAAACACTCCCCAAAATAGTAGTATATTTTGGACCTTGATCTTCTAAATTGATTATATTTCTTCTCTAAATATTTTAGTTGATGTAATTTCGTAGACTGTGTGTGTTTCATCTTAGCTGGAAACCTGCTGGATGAATATGACCAATCTACCATTGTTGAAGATTTTTTCTTATTTATTCCATTGGTTCTGTATTGTTCATCCTTCCCTCTCAAAACTACACTTTTAGATATAGAAAATATCCATTGATGTTCATTAGGTAAATAATAATCCAATATTTGTGGACCCTTCTTCCCATTAGGTTTTTATGATTTACCATTATGATCAATAATTTGTAGAAGTCTTCTATCATATTCTTTTACTCTCTCTGAGATGAAAGGAACATAGATTGTTTATTTTAAATCTATTCATCTTTTATAACGATCATTCTTTAAGATCATACACTAGCTTCTCAATTTCATCTATCTTTAACCGATTTTATTTTTTTTATGAAATGAATGAAATTTCACTCTTGTTGATATATTCTTTTTTATGCGATTTTTCTTTAATAGATTTTTGTTTCATTTCTATATATAGTAATTTCTTCATATATTTCCTAATTTAATTAAGATGTGTCTCTTATTTCTTGACTTTCCATCTATTGTCCTTAATCAGTTTTATTTTCTCCTTCATGAGCATCCCATTGTTATCATGAGTAGATTATCAATTATCTTTTAAGAACCATTATTATTCAACCATTTCTTCATATTCTGCACCATTAAATGTGTCTTTAGATGTTTTTGTGTTTCCCATTAAACACATATAATTTCTAGAATGACGTTATTTTCTTCCCTAATGCTCAAATATCAATATTTTTCAATTTCCCTTCTCATCAGGTTTCTTATATTTTTAATAAATGGCTTTTCCTTTATCGTTTCCTAGTCACCTATTATATATTTGTTATATTTTCCCTTGAAGTTATCTTATATCTCATTATTATCAATTATATTAGACTTCTTATTTGGATATTCTTATAAAAAATGTCTGAGTCCATGATATTTGAAGCACTTATTAAATTCTTTCATTGTCATATTATACCTCTATTATACATCATTGAAAATAAAGAAATCAATTTATATTATTCCACTTCATCTTCAACATACTTAGAACCACTTTATTCTAATTCTTCTTCTACTCTAGATTTACCTTTTATCATCGATTCAATGATTATATATGGTTCTTTTCATGAAACTGGTATTTTATCTCATTTCATATTCTATGGGAATGTTATGAATTTCATCTAGTGATAGATTTTTTTGGACTTCTATTATAGAAATTTCTGGATCAAATCTATCTCAAAAGAATCCCATCAACATCTTTATAATATTTGAGTCATCTTGCTTCTCCCCAATACTATTGACTCTACAAAAAAATCTCATTTACTTTAAAAAATTATCCATTAATAATTTCACCACCATCAATTTTGATATCTTCAAATACTTTTCTACGTAAGTGTATTTATTCATATTTATCTATTATAATTCCCTCATAACTACTCCTTAATTTATCCCAAACCTAATTAAAAGTTTTAACTAGCATGAAATTATTGTAAACCTTCTCAAAGAGTGCCCAAAATATGGAATTATATGCTTTGGCATCCATTTTTTTATTTCACTTATCTACATATAATATTTGAAACATGGGTTATGCGAAAAAAATCATAATAAGGGTTCTGAAAACAAATGTTATGAGGAGCCTATAAATTTTTTTAAACCCATTCATATAGGCAGTTTATACATAAGATATTCCAATGGTTTTGTGACACCATTGGTATAAGGACCTTAAAAATATCCAATAGCAAGTGTTTTTTTAAAACCATTGGCATAGGTAAAGTCTATACCAATAGTTTCATTGAACCATTTGTAGACATTATGATAGAATTATGCTATTAAAATGGTTCATGGAAACAATTGGAATATATACAGTTATAGAAATAGGTTTTAGAACCATTACAATATAATTTAGTACAAATATAGGTTATACCAATTGTTTCAATAAACCTTTGGTATATATTATATTATAAAAATGGTTTTTAAAAACCCTTGATATATCCTTCCACAAAAATTCTAGCTCATTGCCTCCTCTTTACACCATATGACCCTCATATAGAACCCTATGGGAATTGTTCCATTTTATTTTCCACCTGTAGTGATCTATCCTCAGTCTATATATTTATTTCATTATATTTCAACATCAAATTGTGGAGTTCTCAATCATTCATATCCTCTTCCATGAATAATTTTAATTTTTATATATGGATAAAACACTGACCTATATTTTTACAAGATTCAATGAATAGTGGTTAGTTTTGATTATATTTGTTAATTTGTTTCATAATCATTCATATTTTCGGTTGTGTATTTTTTTATATTCAATTACATCTTAATTATATGTAAACTACTATTTCCCATGTGTAGTTTCATGATATTTTATTTTGGTTTATTTAGAAAAAAATTATCTAGAAAAGGATAAGTACTAGTACTCATGGATTGCGTTGTAATCCAAGGTACTTCTTTTCATGGATTGCTGAAAATGAGTCTCTATGAGGTCTTGTAGAAAATAGGGAAGTTTATATCAAATGAAATCAATTCATAAAACATTAAATAAAACATGAAAATTTAATGTTTTTATATGTATTTTTTAATTTGGTACACATTATTATAAAACATACCCCAGGTCAGACACTGTATAAGTATGGTTTTATTAGACCACTTCGACCCGACTATGAGATTCCTCTCTAATATATAGGCTTGAAAAAAAATTTCTCGTCTACTATAATTTATTGGAGTACTATTGGATGTTTTCTATTAATTATTTTATATATATTCTTATATTTTATGAGTTACACATCATATATATGTATGATTTTTAAAAGTTGTATATTAAAATTTTTATATATACGAAATTTATTCATGTGTTAATGTATGTAAAAATAATACATTGAGTGTTTCTATGAGATAAATATATTATGTTAGGTAGAATGATGTAATAAAAAATAAAATAAAATATTAATTTTAATATAACATTTATTTTTTTCTCACATCATGACCTTAATCATTCAAATGGGTGGGTCAATATGATATTGACCATTAATGATCTATTCTAGGTAAAGAATGCTGGATAAATATTATTCATAGAGATAAATGGGTTAACACTTCACCTATTACAATTTTCCTCATTAATAGAATATAAAACCTATTTTTACCAATTTAGTTAAAGATTTGGAGTTCGTCTAAGAAATTGATGATGAAAAAATATTATTTTCCAATTTTTCCTAAAAGTTAAATTTTTTCTCATGTATAACTATTGGTTTATCAAAATATGATCTTTTAATATCAAAATGAGGAGTATATATTCTTCCAAACTAAATTAAACTCTTTTTTTATCAATGAAAAAAATTATTCTTTGACATATACAGGATTAAAAAATATTCTTGAAAAAAATTATAATTCAGACTCTATGTTTCCAACACTAATAAATTACTCCTTTATTCAAAAAAAATTATTCAATTAACATAATCTCTATCATCATAAATAAAAAATAATTTAAAAATTAATCTCATTATTGGAGCATTAAATTTCAACATGTTTTTCATGTGACTCGATGTTTTAAAATCATTTCTATTTTCTACGTCATTTACCTATTCATTATTTAAATTATATTGTAAATAATATTTTTTAACATTAAATTGGTTGAAACAATTTATTTATGAAGCCAAATCATATCTCCAAAAAAATTATTAGTGAAATATAAAGTTCTACATGTTCAATTTCAATGTCAATTGGATCATTTTCATTTTTAGTAGTGAAAATACATGAAGATTTAGGTTAAAATAAATTTAATTCAACTTCTAATGAAATGTAATATTTATGAAAAAAGGTTGAAGTTCATGTTTATCATTTCCTTCCCTATTTTCAACTTTATTCTTCTATAAAAATTCATTTAAAATTATTTCCAAAATTTGGTTCTCATCAATTCTATTATTATTTTTTAATGAAAGAAGTACATAGTATCGAATTCATCCAAGATATGATTTTCCAAAAATAGATTTTCTCTATTAAAATCCTTTTTGAAATGATTTATCATATTATGTGTCCCATAAAATCTAATTTTTGGTAAAAATATTATGTGAAGTAGAATATTATATTCCTATATAATATTCCTAATCATCTAAATTGAACTCACAATGGAACTCTGCTATGTTTCGGTTTGGTTAAATAAAATTATCCTTTTTCACATCAAATTATTTTTTATTTCATTCTCATCTACATTACACAACAATAATTATGAAATTTTATAGTTAAAATAAGAAAAATGATTTAAAATTATAGGTTTAAAAATAGTTAATAATGAAAATTTTAAATCTTATTCAACTCACTTACATCTATTAGTATGAAATTATAGCTTGACTAGTGCGTTTGGGAGGAAGTTAACAAGTTTAGGAAATAGATAAGCGTTTAAATGATCTTTTACATATAGTGAACTCTCATATTCATATGTATAACAAGTTTCTTTAAGTAATTATTAAATGAGAGTTGGTTTCTCTACATATTTTATATTAAGATTTAAAACATACCTATATATTTCACTTTTTTATCAAACAATGGATTAATGATTTTAAATTTAATATTTCATCATTAAATTATAGGAAATATCTCAAAATATTCTCCTAGAAACCTGAATCAAATAGACTACTATTGTTCATAGGAAAAATTTCAACCGATTTGTACAAAGGTAATTATTCTTCTTCATCATAATCCCAATATATTTTCAACTAATAGAGAAAATATTATAAAAACAACTAATTAAAAAATCATTGAAATAATGATGAAATAATCTCAAATATTCATTATAGTAAGTAAGACCAATGATCAATTAAATTTCACATCAAATTGATGTCACCAAGTTGGAATTTCTATTAAGTATAATAAACCCATTATTTAAAATAAATGAAATATTATTTAAAATACAATTAATTGGTATCTCAAGCCACATGTTAGTAACTCTCAATGATATTAATCATGATTCAAATATAATTTTAGTACATTGGATATACCTCCTAACTGAAAAATGATCATCCCAAGTGATTTCATTTCAGATATAACTCATGAGAGTTTTGGTGCATTTATAGTTCTAATTAACATCACTCCAACTTTTGTCTATCAATATATTTCTATATTGAATATCATTCAGGTTATACTTCTACTACATATGAAGTCTACATTTCTAGGTATTTGTCATAGTGTTATCCCTTTTTATGGATTGATCATGAAATTTGGTCTTCATACATTTTATCGAAAGAGATAAACTACCATATATCCTAATCTAAAATTGAAATGAAATATATTTAACACATCATGTGCATTAAATTCATGTACCAATACATTAATAAAATAAATAAATATCGCAATACCTGAATTCCCCTATCTTATTTTAATATTACATTCTCCCCTTCCCACATAAACTCATTCATGCCCAACATTGAGATTTAGGAATTAATATTATGTAACATGGGACCTATAAATTGTATTCTTATGTAAAAATATATAGATCTAATATACTCATACTCCAATAGGTAGGTAGTATTACACACCCCATGAATTATTCCGTATATTATTAAAAACCACTAAAACTTTATTCTTTAATCTTATAAAAACAAAGGTTCTATTCAAATATAAAGGAATTTCCTATAATATATTATACCCTAGATTACTCATAAACTAGGATCCAATATAAAATTTATTATGAAATATTAACACAAATTTTCAATTAATCTCGCACAATAAATTTGAAAATGTAGCATCCTGGTTTGGGAAATCACTAAACACATACTTAAAACAACATCTTGACTTGTAACCCTTATAACTGATGTGGATATCATTAAATTTCTCTCTAACCTATCATAAAAAAATTATCTATATATTCAATAATATCAAATAGGTAATCATAAAATATTGAATTATATATATATTTTTCACACTTCCATCCATTAGAATCCCAGTTTACTCTTTATGGTTTAAATCATGTTTCATTGATATAAATCATTCATAGTAATATGTTCACTACCATATCCTTTGAAATAACATATGTAGTGACTAACTATATAGGAGATCCATAGTAAGTCTTAGTATTGATTTCCCCAATAAATACATATAAGTTCTTATCCCCAAGTCCATTTTATCTCTCAGATACCAATTTTACCATTCCTATAATTTCGGTAGGTAAACTCCCCAAGCCCACCTCCACATGGATATGGGGAAATTACTATAATTGTGCTAATATATAATTCTTGGAGGGATCACCTCTAAAAACAAAATGAAGTCGACTATCACACATTATAATACATTATAACCGGTTTGAAACATGAATTAAAAGATATAACAATGGAATATATATAATATAATTCTATATAATAATATTTTAAATGATATAAATGAATCACCAAATACAAAAACACATCCATAAGAGACATAGACTATATAAACCCATTTCATTTATACATGGATATGATATCTTTTCTACAAAATATTTCTTATATTACACAAAAACATTCCCAATAATCATATTATTTTAGTGAATTTTGAAACTTGGAAGACAAACATCTAGTCCAGCGAAACATAGTCAATGTTTCCCACCAAGATCTTTACCTTTATTACTCATGAAAACCATTATTTATACCATAGGGAAAAGAAAACAATGAAAATCATGAGCTCATATGTTCGGTAAAATTAATAATGAGAGATAAATAATCCTAATCATGAATATAAGGATATGAGAACATGAGATTAACATTATAAAATCATTCCTTACATATCAAGGATCATATAAAAGATTTATTGAATAAATATTTGAAGTTCATGAGACATGAATAATAATTTAATCATAGAACAAAACTAATGAGATCATAAAATTGAAATAAGACATGAAATTATGGCATACACATAAAATTTTAACACTATGACCATGTATAAATAGTAATATGATCACTTTTTAAATTAATGAAATGAAATTATTCCCTTTCATAAATATATGGACATGAAAACTAGGTCCATGCATATGATTAAGGACATGAAAACTGGGTCCTTGCATAGAATAATGACAATGAAATTAGGTTCATGCAAAACATATATACCTAAAGATTTATAAATCATTACCCAATTAATTTGAGAAAGATATATGTGGAACCCATCACATAATGAAAACCATAAATATTTGTTCCACAATAACATAAAATAATTCACTATACTAGAACACATGGAATAAAATAGATTTCATAAATATCATTCAATCATTATATAACCCATGAAACGAAATGGCTTCCATAAATAAAATTCCATCATGAACATAAAACAATCATAGAATGAATATAATGGTATAATTAAATGATATCCTAAGTAAATCATAAGTAACATAAAATAATTTTATAATTGATGGAAACTAATTTTGAAAGATCACTTGAAATAATTATTGAAGAAGATATCGTTTCCATTTTGTAAATTGTTTTCCAAATATTAATTGATTATAAAAAAAGTTAATTGAAAATAAAAATGAAATTTAATAAAATAATCTTTGAAAACTATTTTAAACATATTTTAAATCCTTTTTACTTAAAAATTCTAAAAATTTCATTTAAAACACATTTAAACATCTTTAAGAAACTTATTTTAAAGTAACACATATTTCTGGCCGAATTGAGAATTACATTACATGAAGATCATAATATAATTAATAGAAGAATATTAATGTTTCAATATGTCAAATGGAAGTATAGAAACCTCATAATATAATATAGGTGCATAACATAACATGTGTCTCAAAGAAGGAAAATTGAGGCAAAATTCCCCTACTGATTTGGTAACTTTTGAACCATAAGCCCCAAGAATGGGAGATCATAATATAGATATGTATATACAAATAAATTTCGTTATAAGTATCATATAATAACTTCATTATCATTATTTACAACACCAAAATGAAATAGGTTTTGAACTTGGTTTATATCCCACAAAAAATAAATATGAGATGAAGATCCCTTATCACATTATAATAAGTTGAATCCAATTCACCATAAAAGAAATAAAATTACATGGATATAAAAATACAATAATAATTTGAATAAGTCTCATAGAATATATTAATGGTAAGTATATAAACTACTTAGAAGGTCAATTAGTGTATAATGAATGTGTCCTATAGAAATAAATGTGAGACAAATATCACTTACAACATGAGTAACTTTTGAATCATGTTCCCCATGAATGAATGAAATCTCCTTTAAATTTTTAATATCATTTAATTAAATAAATTAATGATATAACATGTCATACATCATTATATACACCACACAATAGAAATGAGTAGTGAATATGGCATGTATCTCACATAAAATAAAAGTGAGATCAAATTCCATTTCTTTAAGTATTGACTCCTTTTCTATATGTTAAAACTTAATTAATAGTAAATATAAGTTTATTATGTGTATATCACATAAGAATATTCATATATTTAACATCATATATGATTTACACATGACTTTATATTACACTCTTATTAAAAATTCCAAGATACATTTATGTCTCGGGTAATAATGATATTGTTTTTCATACATGTTTTAACTTCTTATTGATATTATTATTGAACAGATCATGATTTTATAACCTATATAATTACAAAAATTATTTAAATAACATATATATATATATATATTCATTATATATTTATCAATGGTGATTCAAAATATTTGTAGATAGAGAAAAATACACTGTTTGTTGAGATGATAGGTCGTATGTACGTATGAGTAACATTTTTCTTTTCTTATCGCGTTAAAAGGAAGAAAAGTATATTATATATTATCATTAAATAATAATTTATTATTTCATATATGTCATATATATGAATAAAATTCATCCTTATTACCATCTATGTGAAATATATATACAAACTGAATCACATCGCAATGTCGTGATGGTCAACCATATGTACTCATGAGCGACATTATCATTTTACCAAAATATTCGGTGGTAAAAAGGATATAATTGATATTATAATTAAATATGTATAATTAAGTAATAAATATCATATATATTCTAAAAAATAGTGTTTCCATCATAATTCCCACTATGATATGTTGTATATGAAAAATAAATAATCATTTTTTCGCAACGCGGTAATCTTTCGCACACATGAGTGGTAAGATTGTTACCCATTAAATAGAAGTGTAAGAAATTATAGGTCTAACCCTTAATATAACAAAATATCTGTATGTTTCTGATGAATTGTATGTTATATAAAAATGAAATAAAAATAATTTAGGGGGTTCAGGGAAGAAAAAATATAAATGTTCATTGATAAATGTTACCTCTTCTTTGGGTATCCCCTTTTGATTTAAACAAAATGAATTATTTGGTTAGATTTTTTCCCACATTATTGCTTCTGAATTCAGGGAATGAATATTTTAGGATTATTTGGAATATTTTGACTAATAAAAATTGATTTATTTATTTCAATAAAAGAAAAGTACATGTGCCATTTTATTAGAGATGGGATGGAAAGTTTTAGAAAATGTCACATTATTAAGATATAATAAATTAAATCTTAATAAAAATACCTAAAATATTCAATGTATTCTATGATAATATGAAATAAATTTTTAATATCATAAATAAATAAATTTTATATAGGTTTTGATGTATGATTAAACCTTTTCTTTTTTATTAATACTTAATTAACCTATTTTAATTTTAACTATGCTAATAATGCATTTAATGTTAAAAAAATGTACTTTTGACATATAAATTGTCAATTAGACCATAAATGGTAAATTTATGATATTTTAGACCAAATCACTTTCCATTTTCCTTATTTAATAATTTTATGATTTTAAAATAATTTAATAAATTATTACATTCATAAAATAACATTAGGGTCAATTTTGACACTTTCATAATTTGTCTTTTTAAAAATATCATAAAAACATTTTAACTTTAAAATGACAATATAAATTGGTCACTAACATGACATATTCATCTATAAAATTGTAGGATTCCATTAATTATATCATATTATATTTATTTTAGTGTTTTTAATATAATTTATTTTGTATTTATATTAATTAAACAATTAATACATCATCATTGTAGAAGCATTTTAGGTTTTTATTTATTTCAAAAAAATTAAGAATAAATTTCCATGATAAAAAACATTTTATATTTTGTATTACTCTTTCTAGTATAATTTATCTTCTATATAACCTTATATAAAAATGATATAGTTATTGAAAATATGAGTATAAAATCTTTGACATTTCTTTAAATAAACTATAAAAAATGTATTACTCTCATAAAAGTGAATTAAAAGAATATTATTTCAGATTAAGGATGATTTGGGTTGATTAAAACACATCTAATTAAATTATGTTAAGTGTTAGGTTAATTTTATATTATTTATAATATTATTTGTTACCCTTAATTACTCAATTTACATTTTAATGTTTTAATAAAAAATACTAAAGTTACTATTCATAACACCCAAAAATAAATGAAACAAATTTACATAATTTGCATCATATTATTATAAATATGGAATAAATTTTTCAAAATCCAAAACATAGAATTTTTAGAAATTAATATAAAATTTATCTCATTGACGTGGTGATAAAATAGGTTATTAAAGATAAAACAAGAAAAATATTGAAATGTTTTTATATCTATATTCAATGTAAATGTAATGACCCGAATTTTCCATGTATTTTTTTAAATTATATAGTGGTTTTACAAGTCTGCAAAAATTGACGGCACGTGATTCCAATGCTCAGTATGCCTGAAATGAATTTATGAACTTTTTTTCAGGTACGTTCAGTAAACATGTGAGTGGGTTTTTGTAACTTTTGAACCAATTCTCAGAATTGAAATCTGAGGGCACCGTTGAACATGCAAAGCTAGTATTCGCTTAAGGGGACTTTCACCTCGACAATAGTTTGTCGAGAGTGAAAGTTAGTTTTCATGTTTTTAGTGGAAATGAAAATAAAATAAATAACAACCTTTCATTTTATTTTTAACCTCCCAATTGAATGCTTGGAGGTGGGGAACACAAGAGCATTAAGCCTCCCAATTTGAATTCAATGGTGGGGACCACTCTAATCCTTCATTAATGTGGGGGAAGACCCATAGAACTCCCCAATTAATTAGGCCAACTCTCCAATTAATTAATAGTGCCATTTAATTTTTATGCCAACGTAAATTATTTATATAAGCCTATTTTAATTTAAGTTGATATTTCACCTCTTGGGTTTTGGGGGAATCGTTGGTGAAGGGTGTTTTTGGTGGGCCCTTTGAGGAAGAACAGTTCTCACTAAGGAGGAACCAAAGAACGAAAGATTGTCAAACAAGCGACATCGTTGGAGGAGGCTTACTTTGGGATCGGAAAATTCCATTCTACCTTCAACCACGGATGATCTACAATGGAACTTTCAAGGCAGGGGCGTGACCTTGATTTACCTTCATTAATTTTCTTTTATGTTGAACCTCTCCCCATGAGCCTCTTGCTACCGCTCTAACGCAGAGGGCATGGGCCAAACAAACATGGCCTAACCTCTCTACAACCTTTGTATTTTTTATGTGATCATCGGTATGGAGGAGGATGACAATTTGTGTCAGATATTGGCACTAGTGGGACTCGAGAGTGGTGGTCGGCACCACAGCCGGCTGCGAAGACGGCAGTGGTGCAACCGCGCCGCCGGAGAAGGGTCGCGGCCCGTCGGCTGCGTCACTGCAAGGGCGGTGTCCAGAACTCTGTCTGGATGCAAGATGAGGATAGTGGCATGATTTCGCGCCACCCGGCGTGTAAGAGACAAGACCATATTCCACATCGGCGAAGGTAGGGTGGCCGGCTAAACCGACCGCCCGTGGAGGCGAGGCAAGCGACCGCGCTGCGCGGAAGAGGAGGTTGGCCATCCAGTCAGCCTGCAAACCCAGTAGGTCACCATACCATGGGATACTCCATGGGTCGGGCCAGACCTAGTGGTCCGGGTCAACCCAGGTCCGGGTTCGGGTCAGGCCGGGTCGATCCGACCGGGTCGGACTGGACCTGGGCCAACATCGACCCCCTTTTGCTCATTCGGCTATATTTTGAGCTACGAGAGTCTGTTTAATGAACCGTATATGACGCCAAAAACCTTGGATCAATACGTTCCTTTTGGTATACCCCAACTGAGTTTAGGATAAAGTTGTTTTATGGCTGGGTTGGATCGAACATGAATGCAACTGGGCCCTCAGGACTAAAAGGAAAATAACGTACAGACTAGGAGTCTGATGGATGCATTTTATGTTGCATTGAAACCACTTTTATGTGGTGGTAATTTTTCATACTTCTTTGTGGGACATTGTGGATGTTGGATTATTGACATGTGTCTTGAGGGAAACCCTCATAGAATCAAGATGGCTTGGTGCGGGACCCTGTGGATGGTTGTAATATGAGAAAGGGATCCTACGTGGGTCTGTGCTTTGGGATCCTATGTGGGTCTGTTTTCTAGGGTCCCACATGGATCTACTCTAGGAATCCATATGGGACTACTCTAGGATCCATCATTGGTCTGCTGTACTAGGATCCCACTTGGGTCTGATGATTTACTATCCTTCGTGGGTCTGCCTCTTAACAAAGTAAGATGATTCAGTAATTATATCTGATCATCTTTGATATCTTACCTAAGTTATACCTGGTGTCAGCTGAATTTTTACCTTTGTGGTAATCTTTTGTGTGGCGTACCTTTGTGGTACTTACCTTCGTGGTGATACCTATGTGGTATTCTTCTGTGTGGCGTGCCTTTGTGGTACATACCTTTGTGGTATTGTTCTGTGGGGTGTACCTATGTGGTACATACCTTCGTGGTGGTTACCTTCATTGTATTATTTCCTTCATGGAACAGTGGTTATTTGCGTAAGGTTTTGGGCCTTCTGTTGAGATGGGTTTACATGATAACTTAGGTATATGAATGGGAATATACCTAAGTAGGGTTTCCAGTTGTTTACATTCTTTGTGGTATATTATTTAAGATTTTGTGATAAATTTTAGATTCTTGGTGTCCCTACTGAGTATTTTTATACTCACCCTTGCACGGGCTACGCCCACACCTTATTCTGTTTGGTACAGACGAAGGATACCACTGACTGAGGAAGAGGGTACCAGGACTGGAGGTATCTCAGAGGTGGACCTTAGACGAGGTGTACCTCAGAGGTGACTATTCAAGAGTTGTACCTACCCTTCTGGTAGGATCCTTGGTGGGTGTTCACAGGAGCTGTTCACTTTACTTGTACCTTCCATTTTTCTTGTACTTTCCATTTGGGCTTGTATTCTGGCCCCTTTCACTTACTGTACACACTATTTTTACTATTTAGTTTGTCATTTTCGTATCATGATGTGTGCTTGGTTGTGGGAGTTTACAGGGTATAAAGATAATACCTTCCCTTTTTAGGGAATACGCCTTCAGTGCTAGTCTCTAGCCCTTGGCCTATGGAAGCCGGGCTTGGGGTAGTCACAGCACTGGCCCCAAGGGATGGGTCAGGATAAATTGGTATCAATTGAGTCGGTTCTACCATAGAACGTTGGAGTCTGGTCATTTTAACAACAATAGTGTTAAGCGTAGTGAGTGTAGTTATCAGTTTAGGGAATCCAGTGTTAGTTCAGCGGCCGACGTATCCATACACCAGGACCCTGACTTCTGATTTTTGACTCAGTGCATTGAAACACTGATTGCGTGTGTGTGGTTTGAAAAGTTTTCTTTGTGATATTTTTGATTCATCTCACCAGGTTTAGCTTATTGACTGTGGAACACCTATTTCTTTTCAGGATGCCGCCACACAGACATCTAGCTAGGGTTCCAGGTATAGTACGCGATGATAGCCCACTGAGCGACAAGGCCTTAGTGTAGGGACCTTTATCTGTAGGGGTACCAGTGGAGGCACTAGTGGAACCATTACCTGTTGGGACACCAAGGCTACCAGCCCCAACAGTGGAGGGTGCATGCCGGTTGAGCGCGTTGCACGATTTCCAGCACCAGAGGCCACCTAGGTTCAGTGGTGAGATAGACCCACATACAGTTGAGGATTGGCTGGAGGCCTTGGTGAGAGTCTTCTGACTTGTAAGGACACTAGCTGATCTCATGGGGATCCATTCCACCAGTCTTCTACAGGCAGCAGTAGGCAAGTGGTGGAGCTTTATGCTCTAGGTTCACGATGAGGTGACACTTTTCTGGGAAGACATTGAGAGCCTGTTTCGGGAAGAGTTTTTCATAGAGACCCTTCACACAGTGTGCATTCCGGAGCTTCTTCATCTGTAGTATGGAAGAATAACTCTGGCTTAGTACTCAGTGAGGTTCACCAAACTCTCACACTACTCCACAGATTTGGTGCCAGACCCATTAATCAGGGCCCAGACCTTAGAGTAGGGTATTGGGCACGATATCAGGGCTTCTATGATTTCTCTCACCATCCCGACATCGGAAGGGGTGTTAGAGCGAGCCCTCTTACTGAAGAGTTTTATTGCTGAGTAGTCACAAGCAGCGAGACCCACCACCGGGCGTCACATAGTGGAGTCTTCTACAGCTCGTAGTAGCCATGAGTTATAGAGGTCTAGGAGAACCAGACCTACAGGAGGACGACATCAGGATCATGGTCAGTTGTGCGGGGCACCAGAGATAGAGCCATTCATGCGAGGAGTATGTAGTGTTACACTTGCGGCGAGCAGGGTCACATGGCTTGTGACTGTCTAACCCGCCATACGGATGATCAGTAAACGGTCGAACGACAGCCCTAGCAGAGACATATGTTTGAAAAAGGAGGTCCGAAGGGAGTATAATGATGTGGCAGAGGGGCTGGTCATGCTGCTAGCGGTGGGCGACGATTTGAGATGTTACCTCCACCACCTCCAGGTGGTCCACCCTGACTATAGGGAGCAGGTGGACAGGGGTGAGCTCAACTCCAGGCAGATGAGGCTTATGACCATGGCACTCCATAGATTATACGAGTTACGATCTATGTCTACTACACCTTAGCTACAGTACTTATAGACATAGGTTCTAGTCATTCTATTATTTCCACTTCCCTCGTTCGAAGCTCAGAGATTTTAGTGGAGCCGCTAGCTCGATCCTTACAGCTAGAGACTCCTACAGAAGAGGATTCGATGATTACAGACTCATACCGGCAGTGTGAGATTACTCTAGGAGGCGATATCTTCAGCTTAGATCTCCTAATAGCTTCATCGAGGCCTTATGACATCATCTTGGGAATGTACTAGTTATCTAAATTTCATGTTAAGATTGACTGTATTAGGCACAAAGTGTGGTGTGTCCGCACGGATGGGACTAGGTTTACCTTCATCGGTGAGAATGGATCCTTTACATCATATGATGTACTTACCCGGAGGAGAGTGCATCTGATCACTCATCAGTTGGCTAGCCATATCCTCGGAGCGGTTGACATAGAGAGTCTGAGCTATCCTGTAGTGGTGGACCGGTATGCAGGTATCTTCCCTAATGATGTCCCAGGTCTATCTCCTTGCAGAGAGGTGGACTTTTACATTGACGTGTATCCCATGACGACACCGATATCTACACCAGCATATCAGATGGCTCCCGTGGACCTTCGTGAGTTGTGGGTACAGCTAGAGGACTTGCAGGAGAAGTGGTTTATCTGGCCTAGTGTTTCAACATCAGTAGCCTTGATTTTTTCGTGAGGAAGGTGGATGGGAGCTTGAGACTTTTTGTTCACTATCGGTGCCTGAACCAGACGATCGTGAAGAACAATTACCCACTCCCGAGGATTGATGAACACTTTGATCAGCTGAAGGGATCATGGTGGTTCTCGAAGATAGACCTCATATCAGGCTATCACCAGCTTAGAGTATGAGATGAGGATGTGTAGAAGACAACTTTCAAATTTCGGTATGACCACTCTGAGTTCTTTTTTATGCCATTCGGCATGACCAATGCTCCATCTGTGTTCCTGGGACTCATGAACATGCTATCTCAGCCATACCTTGATCTCTTTATAGCAGTCATCATCGACGACATTCGGATCTACTTGGATATCGAGGAGGAGCATGCCTATCATTTGTAGGTAGTTCTAGACACACTCCAAGAGAACCATCTTTATGGTAAGCCCTCTAAGTTTCAGTTCTGGACCCAAGAGGTTCACTTTCTGGGATATGTCATCTCGAAGGATGTAGTTTCGGTGGATCCAGTGAATATTGAGGTGGTGCTTTCTTGGAATCCAGCCAAGAGTGTGACGGAGGTACTGAGTTTCCTAGGATTGGCCGGTTACTGCCGAAGGTTTGTGCCAGATTTCTCTAGAGTTACAACACCTTTATCAGCATTGACAAAGAAGGGGAAACCCTTTATGTGGTCAGTGAGATGCCAGCAGAGTTTTCAGGAGCTGAGGTAGAGGCTGACTAGTGCCCGCATCTTGAGGAATCCGGAGGAGGGTGTTGGGTATGTATTCTAATGTGACGCATTAGGGACCAGGCTCAGATGTGTCCTGATATAGGAGCGAGCACTTATCTCATCTGGTTATCTACAGCTGAGCCTGGATGAGAAGAACTACGCTACAAATGAACTAGATTTTGTATCAGTGGTCTTCACCTTGAAGATGTGGCGACATTACTTGATGGTTGAACGTTTTACAGACTACTATGATCACAGGAGTCTCAGGTATATCTTCTCCTAGAGGGACCTGAACATGAGACAGCAGAGTTGGCTTGAGTTCTTCTAGGACAATGACTTTGAGATAGTCTATACTATAGGTAAGGAGAATGTTTTACGAGATGCACTCAGCAAGAGATCTGGTATATAGATTCTAGTTGAGGCTATGGAGTAGTTGGCGGCTTTGCAGATATCATTTATGGATCGAGAGGGAGCAGATTTTCTTCAGTCTCTTATAGTCACACCACCACTTATTCAGAGCTTCAGGAAAACATAGCATGGGGACACTGACTGCGGGGCTCTACGTGCATAGATATCCCCAGGACAAGCACCTAATGGATTTTCTAAAGGTGGGGAGCACGTCATCCTTTTCAGAGGAAGTACCATGGTACCAGTGTCGTTTAGGGAGGAAGTATTGACGGAGTTCGACACATCCCTTCTAACAGTACATCCAGGTGTGGTGAAGATGTACCAAGACCTCCGACAACAGCACTGGAAGCCAGGAATGAAGAAATAATTAGCATAGTTTGTCTCCCAGTGCCTCACTTGTCAAATAGTGAAGGCGGTGCATTAGGTACCAGTAGGCTTAGTTCAGCCTTTAGAGGTCCCAAAGTGGAATAGGGATGAGATATCCATGGACATCATGACAGGACTTCCACATACATCAAGGGGTCATGATTCTATCTATGTGATCATCTAATGACACCCCAGGTCAGCCCACTTCCTACCAATCTGAAATCAGGGTTCAGTAGAGTGCTTGGGATGCCTCTTTGTGCAAAAGACTATGCGGCTACATGGTGTATCCTCGATGATTGTCTCTGATCGTGACGAATTTTTCACTTCCCATCTATGGAAGGGGTTGTAGGAGGATTTTGAGATGTATATTCATTTGATCACAGCCTTCCATCCACAGACGGATGGCCAGACTGAGAGGACCATTCAGACCCTCGAGTACATGATGCGTGCTTGCGTACTCGACTTAGGTCATAGCTGGGAGGACCACATTCCCTTGGTGGAGTTTGCATACAACAACAGATATCACTCCACCATTAGGATGACACCTTTCGAGGCTCTGTATGACCGACCTTTCAGATCTCCTTTGTGCTGGACTGACCTAAGGGAGTCATCACTCATGGGACCAAATGTGTTACGAGAAACCACGGAGAAGGTGCAGATTATCCAGGAGCGGATGAAGACTGCACAGAGCCGGAAGAAGTCTTATGCCGATAAGAGATGGAGACCTCTAGAGTTTGAGGATGGTGACCATGTCTTTCTACAGGTCTCACCCCATTTATCAGTGCAATTAAAAAAGGGATGATAACGGAGGTACCTTTAACTATGCCAAAAAAATCACTAATATGGGTGGTGCTACAAAAACCTATTTTTGTGGTAGTGATATTATATCACACAGTAAAACCAAAATCCACACTGCCCTTCTACTCTTATATCCTCACAGTATGGTCTTTATACTAAATTAAAGAGTCTAATATTCCATAGATATAGATCTATTTTAGTATGATATTTTAATCTTCTTCAATGAGTTCATTGAATCACACTTTCTCTTGTATGCATCATGAACATTTCCAGCTTGCTTTTCATGCTCATGTATTTATGATCAGTTGTGTAATATCAGTCTCCTCAGTGAAATAAATGCTCAATCATGAATTGTTCCTTATGTATGATTAATTACCAAACTCGTTTAATGTATTAAATTGGTGGGAAAGAAAAATATTATTTTATGAGAGATAAGACTTGTACAACATAACATAGCTTTTTTATTGAATTCTCAATCATACTTTCTGCAAAACTTTCATGGGATTATAGGACTGATTAACCCTAAAACATTACAATTCTATACTGTTATTATGTTATTTGATATATAAATTATATATAGTTTATTCATTCTCCCTTGTGTTTACTGATGAATTTAGGTGTCTAGATGATGCATGAAACACACTATTCACTTTCTTCTTCACATAACTATATATGCAGTATTATCAAACACTTCATGTCTTATTTAAAGAACCTCATGAAACATAGTACATATAAATAATAAAATTCTTTGTGTAAGTATAATTTAGTACCTCTAACCTTCTTATTCATGCACACCACAATAGATTCATTGTGAATTAGTTATCTCTTCCAATCTAGGACGATTGTACATAAGGGTATCATGCAATATTGATGATTTATAGAGCCATTTCATCATGAAGATATTAGACTACATAACACATGTAAAATTCCCATGGATTATTCTCTTCCTCATGAATGAATAATCTTCAAGGTATATCATCATAAAATTGAAATTCATGGTTCTCTCTTTATCATCATAAAAATTAAAACCTCAATGTATATATATATATATATGTATGTATGTATGTATGTATATATCCCTCTCAGCTTGGAATCTATGTATTTATAGAATTTAAGAACCCCATATCTTGTAATTTTTATTGCACTTTAGGAGTCTGATGCTTAATCCATGTCAAAAATTTTATATCACCCAAATCTTGTTAAATTTTTTAAAACATACATATGCTAAAATAACGGTGTCTTCATGATATCTCCATTCTTCTATGATACTGTCATTGACATGATGAAAAATACTTGATTATTTTAAAGCCCAAAAATATTGAAATCATCCATACATATGATATTTTCTTTTGAAAATCATCTTAAATATGGATGAATAATATTCTCTAAATTTCTACATTTATTTAATATAAAGATTTCATACTTGGAGGTTTGAAGACTCAATATCTCAAAATTTGGGCCTCAAAATAACCATGGAAACCATGTATTTGGTCCTTAGAGGTTCTTCCATGTACTTTGGTGAAATGTATCTCTCAAGCATTATGAGGTTGAATAAGATAACTTGGGATGATCGAATGGCTCACATCAGAGGGATCAGACTACTTTGATATATCACATTCTTTTTAAAGGTGGGTGGATAGTACCCATTATCTTTATCTCCATATTGAAATTTTATTCAGTATCTATCTCCCATTTATATCTTTGTGGTTACTTGTGTTCTTAGTGAGTGAAACAGGGTTCTCTCCCATACACACACTACACCTATGGGTTTCATGGGATGCGCCTCACCTATGATCGCCCACCTACCCATCCCCATGCACACTACCCCCATATGGACCCTTTTTATCATGTCCTTCTGAACTCCATGTGCGAGGTATTCTCTTACACATCACATACATTAGTATATATAGGTCTATCTTACAAACTAAGAAGTAGCTACAAATACCTTCAGCTGAATTAAGAAGTTTCCAATTTTTTTATATGGCAATAAGGCCAAAAAATACTTATCCAAATATTCCACACATTTCAATATAAAATTCTGATCCAACATTCTAAACATCTCCCTCAAATCATCTCCATGAAAAATAATATTTTCCATGGTAATATTAAATTCCTATTCATTTTTATTTTCTGAATATAAATTGAAAATATATCTTCAATATCTTATGATGTAAATAGTTCTCCACTTCATGAACATTTTTTTCACATACCTTTATGATTTTATAATGTTTCAAAAATCATTGCAATTATATCAAGGATAATTTTTCAAGAATCTAATCCAATTCCATTACAAGAATCCATAATAATTATTGAAACATAATCATCCTACATGTTAAAATATTTGTAAAAAATGTATCTTGGGATCCAAAAGTTAAACAACTCATATTTTCTTTATAACCAATGTTCATATGAAATAACATCCATTGATTTAGATAGAACATGGTTTAGTATGTGTTTCTCTATCTGTAATTGGTATCCCACCAAAGATAACAAAAGACAAGCACGAATCATAGATTATAACACTATGTGTACAAATTTTTGGTTCCCCTTATCACCAAAACCACTGAATTATGGTGTATAAGGAGTTTTTATATGTGAAAAAATACCATTTCCCAATAAATAAACAATAAACTCTTGTTATTAATAGTCTCCACCATAGTTTGGGTGAAGTTTCATTATCTTCATACCATGTTTATTTTCAACTTAATTATTATACAGATTGAATATCTCAAATAGATTTAAAATATTCCACATTATATAGATATATCCATATCTACAAAATAAATCAACAAATGTTACAATGTATGATAATTCACCACTTTCATCAGTTGTAAATGGTCCGCACACATTATTATGAACCAAATTGAGAATCTTTGTGGCCACTTCCCCAAATACTCTAAATGGATATATGGTATTATTACTTTAAAAAAATAATGTCATACAACTAGTTCTTTTGGTTTAATATAATTTAAATTCCCATCTTTAAATAGTTTTTTTAATTAATTTTTTTCATATGACCTAGTTTTTGATGCTATAGTTGGGTGTCATATAATTCACGGGAACATGATTTTTTATCTATCAATACCACATGGTATATGTAATCAATCATATAATGAACTTTATTTAGTTGTGACATACCATAGCATATGTTATCTTTTTAAAACATCTATATTTTATTCCCAAATTAGAATATAAAACCATCTATATAAATAGAGGATATAGAAATCATGTTTTTGTTAAAACATGAAGTATTATAAAAGATATCTAAAATAAGGATCAAATCCATTGGAAATATGAGTTAATTGTCTCGAATAGCCACTAACCTTATTTTATCTATATTTTATGTAACAACTCAAAATTATAAAGTATGAACATTGTATTTTATAGCATGTATCAAACACATCATGAGTATTATTTTTTCAAAAATATAATGCCTACCGATAACGCGCCTTATGCACTGCCACTATCGTCTTCTCCAACTCATCTGCATGCTGCTCTAACTGGATCTCTAGCTGTAGAGTCTAGTGAGCCCCCTCCTTGCAGGCCTCCATCTGGCCCATATTTCAATGATATCCTCTTTTGGAACCCTTTCAAATTGCAAGGTGATGTCGAGTGACCAATCATAAAGGAATATCCATCTCGATTGAACGAAGTTATTCCCTCCTTCAATGTCTCAGTAGACGATTTTCTCTCTTCCTCATATCCTCTCCAATGGAAACTCATGGAGAGGTTTGGGATTGAAAAACCTCCTCTTCAGATATTTCAGCGTTGTGTTTGCTCATAATGCCTAGTCTCTAGAGATACGGTTTCAGTGTTGAACCGTAATGATTTTTGTATCATTCTATCCTCATGGGAAAGCTTTTTTATCTTCGTCCAATGCCCCTAGATCGGTTAGATGATGAAGGTGTTACCTTCTCCAGTTGTCCATGGATGCACATTTTGGTAGAGGTTCACCTGTGGATATGGTATGGATATCTCTCCATGGTTTTCCTATACCATTCATGGCGCCTGACTTTTTATGTGGTATCGGGGACTCCTTGGGATCCTTCCTCTATGAGGATATGAGATCCTTACTCCTTGAGGATGTAGCTATAGTCAAAATATGTGTTGATATGGACCTCATGGCTCCTCATCCTCCCAATATTCTGTTAAAGGTGGCTGGGATGAATGGTTTCTCTCATGTGTTGGTTTACCCCTTCCTGCAATGTTTCTGTTCTGGTTTCCATGTCCATGGGAATTCCACCATAGAGTGTCGCAAGTCCCTCAAAGAGAAGAACCATGATGATGTTGTCATTCCAGTCCCTCTTGTGACTCATGATTTTGTTCCCACTGATCTGCATGTTATTTTGTGTCTAGGTCCTAATGTTCAGGGAGAAAAGTGATTATACCTCCCTCTCCAATGTGCATATAAGATTCCTCGTCTTCCTAGATTAGGTTTATGATAGATCTGGTTCTCAAATTTCTTGACTTGGTTACTATGCACCAGCAGGCCCCCTTGTTTATGTATTCTAGTTTTCTTAGTGTTGTGGAGTTATTATCATTTATCTTAGTAGATACACTCCCCTTCTCCCCTATTGTTCCTCCCATAAAAAAGATAGATCCAAGGGAGTCTCTTGAGAACCACATGAAGAACTCATCCCATATCATCAGTTCTCCTCCTTAATTCCTGGATATGATTCCTCTAGTCCGCTCCCCAATGAGTAAACTGCCCTCTAATTTGAATCTCTTGATGATCGAATATCATCCTTCCTCATTGGCATGACATTATTCATGTAGAATGAAGACCATATCTCAATCAAAAATAGAGTCCAAAATTAGACCCTCTAAGAAATACAAGGGCAATGAGTATGGGGCTGGGGCCGGACATCTCTCCTTCAATGATTAAAATTATCCTTTGGAATGGTTGAGGCTTGGGTTCGCGGGTAAAATTATACTTTATCTCCAATGAATTTAACTCTTAGTCAGTATCATTGGTTTCAGTTCATGAACATAAACATGTGTCTGATAAAATTTGGTACATTGATCAGCATATAAGAGCCCATGGTTTTCTACATTGTTGTCCTTCCAACTCTCATATCTGACTATTCTGAAAAACTGGCTTCTCTATTGATCTATTTTCCATTTTTGAGAAATTCATCAACATAAATATTCTAGTGTGAAGTACAAAAATATTCTTTAAGTTGTATATGCAAAGTGTGATGTTCAAAGATGCGAATCATTATGGGCTGATCTATGTTCGGTAAATCTCAGAGACATCCCATGGCTTGTGGGTGGTGATTTCAATGTTCATTCTAGTCGATAGGAGAAAAAGTAACTAGGCCCTTTTCCTAGAAGATCTAGTCAGGGTTTCACCACGTTCATGACTCAAAATGGACTCTCATAAGTTGGATTCTCTAGTGATCCTTTTAGTTGCTGTATCAACCATCATTGTAGCCATTTATCATGGAGTCGGCTGAGTCATTTCATAATTAATGGAGCGGCCCTCTTGGATTTCCCAATTTCAAAGTCCTTCACTTCGTGCGAGGGATCTTAGACCACTCGTCCCTCAGAGTCATGCTGGAATCCCGAGTTAACATCTAGCCCCACTTTTGTTTCTCTTCTTCCTGGGAAGACGAGCCTACTTTCTATCACATTGTCAGGAGAGTGTAGGATTCTACTAGTAGTGTAAACCACTACGTTTCTCTCCACAAAACCAAAATAGTTGAAGTCCCAACTTATTTCTTAATTCAAAAATCACCCCCCTCTGAAACAACATTATAGAATATAAATAGAGAGATACAAAAGATTGAATTGGACTTGGAAAATTCGTGGGATTATTTAGTTTTTGTGGAGTTGCATCGTAAAAAAACCTGATTCCCAATATGCTTCTTAATCAAGAATGTGTTTCTAGAGAGGAGTCTCAGACCAAGTGTCTTGGTGAAGGTGACCACAACATAGACTACCTTCAAACTTATATCAAGGAAAAATATAGAATTGTCAGTCCCAATATATTACAAAAGGATGGATACTATTCAAATGACATAGATAGTATTGGAATCCAGGATGACACTCACTTTTAACCATTACTAGCTGATATAAACCCCATCTTGGCAGGTGGCTACCCAAGGGGCTCCTCATCCCTATTTGACATGATTTCCCGCTCGGTATTAGAGTTAGATAATTATTTTTTCTAATCCTTACCATATGAGGGAGAGATTTGGGAGGCTATCTGGTTCCTTAATCTTATTGGTTCCCCTAGGCCAGATTCTTTTCCGAGCTCCTTCTATCAAGTGACTAGGGATACTATAAAAATAAGCACCACAAGGGTAGTGCATGATTTTTTTCAAGAAGGTAACCTTCCTTAGGTGTCGTGTGTAACTAAACTGGTGTTGGTTCCCAAAGCTAAGTCTTATTCTTCTCTGAAATAGTATCGGCCTATTATTATATGTCATATTACTTATAAATTTCTTGATTTCATTTTGAACACAAGGTTTTTGACTTATCTCTTGATATGGGTAGCCCTAGAGCAACACGGTTTTGTTAAATGAAGATCCAGTCAAGGGGGAATTTCCTTGGCCCATAGAATTATTAGTGAAATAAATTTAACATCCCTATGTAGCAATGTGATCATTCAACCTAATATGATTAAATATTATAATAGAGTGTAATAGAGCTTAATTACCAGGGTTCTCTCAAGCATGGGTTTCACTACGTGGGTTATTGACCCGATCGTTCGCTACTTCAGCTCGCCCTAGATGGCCACCTCTTTTATGGGAAACCAATTAGGATTTTTCAAATCATTTAGAGGTATGTGGTAGGTGGATCCTCTTTCCCCCTCTATTTTCAACATTTCGAATGATTTCCATAGCTGCTACCATAATCACTGTATCTCTATTTGGAAAGTGACCCCTTATTGCAAAAATTATTCTTGTGGGGGTGTTTCTCACCTGATATTTACAGACGACACAATCCTTATTCACAATGGTATTATGAGATCAATTCAAGGGGATAATGAGGCTCCCAATATCTATTGTGGATGGAGTGGTCTAGTGGTTAATAGGGAGAAGAGTCTTTTCATTCCTCCCTCTCAATGCATGGAAATTCGATCAAGGTTTCTATAGTCTATCATTTCCATACACCAAGGATCCTTCCCTCTAACATACATGGGTATTCTTGTGTCCCTTAATTCCTTCCTCATTAGAAAATTTGATCTGGTCACAGATAAGATCACTGGGCGCATCCTCAACTAGAAGAATAGGCTATCATCCATTGGTGGGAGAATCTCGCTGATCGACTCAGTTCTATCTTCCACTCCCAGGCATATACTTTCTACTATCAAGGTCCCGAAGAAAGTGAAATTAATTATTGAATCTAATATTATATCATTCATGTGGGGTGGGCACCAATAATGTAGATTTCATTAGGATTCATGGAAGAATATAGATAAGTATGTGGTGGAAGTGGGTCTAAACATGGGGATTGTATCTGACTCCATGTACAACTTTCATGACAAGCTGGCCTGGGAGGTTCTTGAGGGATGTTCTTTATAGGGAAAGCATATAAAACCCACCTATGGTCTTGAGGGGAGGAATACTAGATTTAAACCTTCCGAAATCTTGAAGCTTATCCAGTCGTATCTCCCTCTCCTTTAGTTTCACACTTGCTGGATTGTAGGAAAAGGGGATTTAAGTTACTGGCATCAAAACTGGTCGGGGTATATCATGGGCTTCCCTTCATTCCCCACTCCGAACTTATTTTTTAGGGAATCAAGTGACTATGATCTCCTCATTCAAATCACACAAAATGTTGATGAAATGAATTTTTTTATAGCATATCCCTATCTAATTACATAGAAAAGTTGGTATACACATGATCAGCTGTAGGTACGTTCTCTATCAGGTACTTCCTTAAAATTCAATATACTGCTCTGCCTCAATACTGATGGGGTGGCATTTTATGGTGGAATATTCTCCCTTACAATTTTTATTCCTTTTCTATAAAATTAGTCATGGTGAACTATCCACGGATGAAAATATTCATCAAAGAGGTGTTCGTTTAGATTCCAAGTGCCTTTTCCATCAAGAGGCACAACCTGAATCAACAGTTCACATTTTCTTTAATAGTTACTGGGCAGAATGTATCTGGTGTTTTTTTGGCCAGTTTATAGCTTGGTCTGACCAGGAATAAAATGATAATCTCTTTCTTCAGAAATGGTTCAAGGGGATGGACATTCCTAGTGCATAATGGAAGGAAAGTGTAGTTGTTTTCATAGCTAGTTGTTGGCTCCTTTGGTCCTCAAGTAATGTTGTGCGCGATAATAATTCAGCACCAACTCATATGGATATTCTCTTCAAGTTCCACAACTTCATTCTAAACTTCTACAAGCTGTATAAATGCATTGACGATGCCCCTTCCATTTCCTCGATCATCCCTCATCATTCCTTACCCAGTTCGAGTCCCCCTCCCCAAGGCACATGGGGTAGATGGAAGGATCCCTCCTTGGTGCTAAAGATGAATACTGATGGCTCGTGATACATGCACACTATGCGCGGGGGTGGTTTCATCAGAGATAGTTATATACTAGTGATGATGGACTTTTCTATCTTCTTGGGTCCAATTGATTATCTCCAAGCAGATACCCTTGCTATGCTCTCTGGGCTCTTATTATGCAATCAGTAGAACATTATTATCGGGGATATCAAGGATGGCTCACAAGCTATTTCTAATGCAATCTCAAGAAAGTATCTGGTTCCTTAGTCCGTCGTCTATGAAATCAGATGCTGCAAGAGACTGATAAATGATCATATGTCTATCATTCATACTTAGAGAGAGGGGAATATTTTGGTGGATTTCCTTGCTTCTATAACTTCTCAACATGATTAGTATCTTATATTTATTACCCATGTATCCCTTACCCTAGAAGGGAATTAATTTTTTTGATCTAATGTTTTCATTATTCACTACTTTATACCCCATCAATGTATGGTTTTATGTTTTCTTCTTCTATTTTAAGACCTCTTTTTTCTATAAATAAAAATACAAATCTTTGGTGGTGGTGGAATCACACGCATCACCAAGCGCATGAGATAATATAATATCCCAACAATTTTTTTAAATATATTCAATATATATGATATATTTCAATTCACTCAACACTAAGTTATCTTACCTTGCATAAAAGTGTGAATTTCTTCAAAATCATACATTACACACAATATTTAGTTTTAACGAACAATAATATATTATAAACATATTATTATTTAATACAATAATACATAACTATGTTTTTAAATTAGTTGTTATAAATAGTATTAATTAAATCATTTCAATATATAGTTTACTAAAATATAGAATTAATTTATTAGTTAAATGTAATTATAAATGTATTTTAAAATCGACTGAATATAAAGGATAATGTTATTACTTTCATGCTCCCAAAGAAATTTTTTGCTAATAAAATAAATTAATTAATTTTAGTGGATGATATTAATGTGATATATATGTTATATATTCTATAAAATAATTTTTATATTCATCTAATAGATTTTATAGGGTTAAGATAAAATAAAACCTACTTTTATACATAAAATACTATATTTTTATTAAGGTATATTTACAGCCTTTTAGTGGGAAATCCATTTTGAAAACAATTTTTTCCCCTTTAAGAAATTTAATATGCCTAAAAAACATAATATTTTGTTTATAAACATAAAAATTATGTGATGTTAAATTTTTGATATTTTTATGTGATGTTTTATTTCTTAATGAATAGTGAAAATACTGAATTTTAGTTCAAAACTGATTTTCATATAGTTTATTTATAAGGATAAATTTTGATTTATATTAGTTTTAAAATTTAATTATATAATATTTATAAATTTTAATATAATTTAGGTCACAAAAACTAATTTCACTTTGAAATTGAATATAAAAACATATCCGACTATTGGATGTTTTTACTTTAAAAACTCGTATTGTCACCTATTTCGTGGGATGATTTTTAAATTAATTTATGAAACTTCTGTGATTGAAATTAAGAAAAATGGATTCCATATTTGGAATTATAATTACTTATAATGTCTAATAATTTCAACTTTGTTTTTTACAAAGATGATTACTGAAAGTGATTAAAATTAATTACAATGATTAAGTTAAAATTAAGCTTAATAAGGGGTTAAACCTTAATTTTAAGGGCTCAAATAACATATATACTTGTACAAGGTCCATAGGATGTCCATATTTTGACCTTATCCTCCCTTTTAACTACAACATATATGTCTTTTAATTATTCTAGAAATTTCTTTTATCAGCACTAAAAAAGGGCTGATAATCGAAGTGTTATTAAAAGGGGTCCCTTTTATCAGCGCTAAAAAATGATGATAAAGGCCCCTATTATCAATGCTAAATACTCAATATTTAAAGTAGTATTATATCAGAACTAAGAAAACGCATATAAAGGCCCCTTTTATCAGTGTTTTTTGTCACAAGAAAGACCCCTTTTAATAGTGCTAAAAAAAGCGCTGAAAAAGGTAAAAAATTGAAATATTTTATAAGAAATTTTTTCCTTCTAAATTCAAGAGGTTTACCGACATTATTTTATCAGTTCATGACCCTCCCACCTCGTGACAGCACATGGCTGGCCTCCCCCAACCTTTAACAGTGCTACCACACCCCCACCCTTTAACAACACTACCCCCTAACTGTGTTATACCCCCTTCACCCGTCCGCACATGAAAGCCTCTCCTGGGTTTCTTACCTGAGACCCCCACCCCCAATAATTTAGAGCCTTTTCCACTTACCTTTATTGTTTTTTTATTTTATGAAATATATGTATATTTATATACATGTCATTACATTTTTTATATCCATATATATATGTGTGTGTGAGTGAGTGTGTGTTGTGTGCGTGTGTGTGCGTGTGTGTGAGTATATGTTTGTTTATAAATATATAAATTTGTATATATACGTCAGTCAATAAATATAAATATACATGATTATATTTATTTAAATATATTATATTATTATATTTATATACATATATTAAAATATATTGATAAATATATATTTTTGTGAGTACTCACACAGAAATATAAATATATAATCATTATACATATAATAATTTTATTAGTATATAAATATTCATAATATTGTATTTTAAATAAAATGGATATTATTTTTTTCTCAGATATGCTTTATATATTGATAAATATATTGAATATATAAATATGTTTAATTATTTATTTATATAATTTAATTTTTATGTGTGAATATATAAAAAATATGTATATAGTGATATATATTAGATTAAAAATAACAATACATTGTGAAAAATGATAAAATTTAAAATTTATAATATCAATATTAATGCAGTCCCTTGGAATAAATTAAATCTTCACTAACAAGGGTAAAATGACCCCCTTAAATGAGTTTAAAATTCAATAGAATGTTAAAAAATTGGGGTACACCGACAAGAAACTTAGTTTTGGAGGCCTTATAAGACTTTTTCGCCTTGAACAATGGGACAAAGGGTTTACCATAAGTCACTAGTGTATTGGGCTCATCACATGCATCAATTTGATATGTGGTAGAGCACTAAAGGACACACAGATCAAATTTTATGGTTGTTTGAAGATAGTGTTTCATTTTCAACTGATTTTTGATATTTTATTTGTTTTACTATTTATATTATATTCAAATTTTTATTTAATGGATATTACTCAATAAAAATTAAAAAATTATTACATAAAAATATTTTTAAATTATTTCATAAGATTTTTTTACAAAATATATTATATATTAAATACGTATTTATATTTATCCTTATAATAAACATATTTAAAAAATATATATTATATTTATATTAATATATTTATATTTATATCTATATAAATATATTTAAATATTTAAATATTATTTTTAATGAAATATTTTTTCTAAAATATACCCTTTATCAGCACTAGTAAAAAAACTAATGATAAAGTGTGACCCCTATAATAGCTCTAAAAAGTGATGATAAAGGGGGTAGCATTATCATTAGTAAAAAATAGTTGATAAAGGGGTACTTTTGACCTCACTTTTTTAGCCCTGTTAAAATTAACTTTTGGCAGTGCTTTTGCAAGTGTTGAAAAATGGACCCTCTTTATCCTCACTTTTTTACTAGCACTGATGAAGAGTAGTGTTGTTTAAACATTTTTTATTGTATTTATTCAAAAAATTAGACCATTATTGTATCCACATTAAATGAAGAGAACATGGGTGGAATTCCCTTTCCCAAAATTTACAAGAGTGCCACTCCTCATCCACTATAAAAAGGCATCCTCTCCTCTCACATCCTCACCTCTCAAGACACTTTGTATTAACCATGATATAACCAAATAGCTCATGAAAATATCTCCACTCATCCTAGAAGTCTCCACTTGGTATGGAATCAATCCAAGGAGGTTGTTTGGTACAATCCAAAATGAGTTCCCTGATTAAGAGGAAACACTTTTCTTAAGAGGGTTAGTTTTATTTCCATTCTCCACAGCTTCAAATATCCTTATAATATGCTTATTTAACAACAGAAGTATCCTAAATATACTATTATGTTGTTATATTATGATTTAGATCTACTCTTACACACACCCCATCGAATGGGTATTGAACATATTGTTTATGTAAACGGTGAACTATTGCCTCGCGAAACGATGATTATTTGTTATTCCTTTACCGCTTCTCATGGGGGTCATTATGATGGAATATATATTTATATATAATATATATAATATTTATAATGTATTTATTCTTATTTAATTCTTTTATAACACATACCTTTACACATTCTATATTGTTTAAATATGATGACAGTGTTTGTGGAAGTGTGGACTACCGTCTCCTTAAAGCGATGTGCTTAATTCAAACTATACATGGAACATATTAAGGATAAATTTTATAAACCTATGTAACATATATAACATATATATTATACTATAATTGTAATATACATATGTATCATTTATGTTTCATTCTTTTAATAAGACAAAAATTAATGTAGCGTCCATGCATACGTACGTCCTTCTGTTTCCATGAATGGTGCATTTAATTTTTTTATCTCCAAACATTGTAGATTGTTATAAATACTTATGAACTGAATATATATGATAAATACATCATTTATTACATTTTTAGGATGTTGAAACCAGGATATAATAAATAATAACAAGTCAAAACATACTAGAGAGAACCAAGAAATTAACACCCAAAATAGTAAAAATAATGAAAGATAGTTAACAAATGTGTAAGAAGATATTATAAGATGTTAAAATATGATATTATTAATATGAGTATGGTTTTTTATAAGTTATTAAAATATTTCTAACAACTATATATGAGAATAAAGACCACACAACAAAAGTAATGTTATGATATGATATTTCATATCAAGTTATATTCCATTGATACTTATTTGTAGTTATGCACCATGTTTTCTTTATATGGTGTAAATAATTCCCTTTAAAAATTTATATCTTGAACCTCCATATTATCATGAAATTATATTTTTATTTTATTATCATTCCATCATGGATATTGTTATTCAAATTCTTCAAAGTGGTGTTGAACACTTTGGACCATTTAAAGATTATTCTCCTCAAGAGTGTTCCTAATGATTATGTTTGTAACAACACTTAATTTTGTAATTATTAACTTTATCTTGAATAAATAATTTTATTATAATAATTATTCATTGGAAATTTCCTTGAATATCTATATTTTCATATGATGGATATTATTATTTCCTAAACCATATATCATTTCTCATATAGTGTTTACTGTTATAGATATTAGATTAACTGGGGAATTATTGATAAATCAAGAATCATTTATAAAATAAAGATATTTGATAAGAAATATTTTCTATTTATTAAATTGATCATTATATATGACTAATTTATTTTACAACCAATAATGTGTGGATCCTAGACTTTATATATCTCCTCGATGCATCAATAACTACTCATGATATGATTAAAATGGCCAAATTAAACATGTGTCTACGAGTAGTTTACAACTGTCTAGAAAAAGGATCTTGATAGTATATTCCCTCATGTTCTGAAGACACAAAATCCAATAATGTAGTATTTAAATCCTATATATTTTATTTATTATTCATTAATGACACTTTGAGTCGACATTTCTACGAATACATTTAATTTTATTTCATTGATTAAATGGAATCTTTTTTAGTTTATTAACTTTCCATATTGAATTTTACCCATCACAACTCCCTCCCATAATAGTGTACCCATCATGGTCTAGAAATGGGATAAGAGAGATAGTGATCCCCCGAGTCCCACCTTCAATAGGCCTCGGGTTGTTGTCTAGCACTAAGTGTGTGGTAAACACACAGATGGTAGGCATTACCCTCTAATAGAACACATGTGAAATAGAGAGATAATATAGAAACTAAAAACATCCCACTATGACTAAAATATAAAATAAATCCATGTACACAAATGTAAATTTATTAAATAACTTCTACAATAGAAAGGAAAAGCTATATGTACCAAATAAAGGTAAAGACAACAATGACCATGAAGCCTAAACTACTCCTGCAACCCACAATCTAGTAGTAACCAGTCTGATCTCCAACCTATTCCAACTGACCTATAAAATAGCTCATATAATGTAGGATGAGAAATATAATATACTCAGTAGGATACTCCCTATATCCTCTCATGTAAAATTGATGAGGTTATGTTAAAGCACAGTGAACAACAAGTGTAACTAACTCTTCACCCAAACAGGTATACTAAGTTCCCAACCCCTCCATGGATTCTCTCACTATGTATTGAATAAAAGAGAAAATTATATAATAAAGAATATCAAGGTTACCCTACTACCACTTTCTGTCTAGTTTTCCCCCCTTATCCCATCATTGCACATCATGAGCATCTCTATCTAGAAAGGATAGACCGAAGACACATGGTGATGCACCACAACATGCACCTCGTGAAACACTACCCAATATCAATATACCCCAAAGTAACAAGGTAGTTTATGGGAGCCACTATAGCTCATAAAATGTATATTAAATGTCGGGAATTATAGCTCAATCAATCACAGTTCATACACTAAGTAGGGATCCTCTATCCATCATAACCCAGACACGTTATAACTATATTAGACCTTTTGAAGCTATATCTAGAATAAATATGTTTGAAATAACCACAATCCAATACATCCCTCTACACATATATATTGGGAAAACTAACCAGTGTGCATAGCAGCACAAGTAACTATGATGTGAATAAAGGGAGGCCAAAGGGGGTAGTCATCCTTCTATCCTCCCATCAGGATGTTGGGGAAAACACCCCCCCCCAAGGCACATAATCCCTAGGTTGTTAGTTTCCCTAACTGATAGGGTGGAGTATCATGTAGAGACACAAAATTATAAGATATAATATGACTCATGACCAAACTATAGAAAATAACCTAATCTTAGACTCAACTACAACTATCTTCTCCTGGACTCCTGACTACCACTACTAAGACAAGATATCCTATAAGCACATAATAATTTAAAGAGCTATATTGAGTTACTTTATCCTTTTTTATTAGTTTCACATTATGTTAATTAATTAATTAACCATTATCAACTTCCAAATCTCATTACATTTTCATCACAAAAATGATCCATTCCCTCTTGGAATAACTAAACCAAGTCCGTGGTTTCTTATAAATATAACCTCATCATTGCATCTCAGCAAGCTCCAACACTATGGGTTAAACATTTATTCATTTATTTAACATCATTACCACATTATATATTAATATTTATTCTAAGAACAAATTATATGCTACCAAATAGAACGGGATCATCATGGTAAGTAGATAAACTACCTGTTGAGTCTGTTCACCTATAGTATGAGAATTGACCCATCCATCATTGAGAATCTAAACATGGAAAGCATGTGGAAAACCCCATGGGTATTCGTCTATTTTTTATGGATGGTAATCAATACCATCAACCAAATGTAGTGGGGAAAGTAAAGTAGATAAACAACAAAAAATTCAACAAGAATCAAATTTTCACATCAACGAGTATGCTCTGATTCAACCTCTCCCATCTTCTCCAGTGTCCTCCCCGACACCAAATGCATAAACGGATGCATTTTGCCACACTATGAATCGACTACTACCATAAAAACTGATCCTCCATACCCCACATAAAACAAAAACCCTACAAGATCATCCATCATAGGCTCACATCACATATGGTCCTCCCCACCCCATATAACACAAGTCTTATATCCATATTATATCACATGTAGTAGGAAAACCCCTAAAATGGGCTCTCGCCCCCAAAGAATTCCATTCATCCTTCACACACAATGAGCTCTCATAGATCTAAATCATATGGCACTTCATCTTTACACAAAAGTGGGAAATACCCACCCTACAAAGACATTATCTTTATCACACAACTATTTCTTATTCCATCTTTAATTAACCTACTATTTATTCACAGGTTCAAACTATGGGCAACCTAAGCAACACGATATCACCAGCTATCACAAATTAATTAAACAGTTAATTTATCATGAAATTAACTATTTATCAACAGGAATCGATCTATTTCATGTTCTTTAACCATTTTAATTAAAAATTAATATCTTCATCTATTTCATGAATATCAAATTATAACAATTACAGCTAGATTTAATAGACATGCATCTTAGACTAATTCTCAAATTAATTATCAATTAATTTTGGCTTTATGTTCTTTACAAATTCCACCAATAACAACATTCTAATTCAAGAAAGTTATAGATATCACACTATCTAGAAAATCTAGAGTCAAACCATTATTACAATATAAAAAAACAACATCGTTTTGTGATTGATGAAAATTTTTTAATATGGTTTATGCATTTAATTATGACAATTTCGTTACGATCTATGGGGATAAACTATGCTAAATATATGATTTAATGTAATTAAAAAATAGAATCATCGAATACCCAACCTTCGAAAGACTTTTCCATTCATCACACAAGAATGGATAAAAGAAATGGATCACGATCACCTCTCGTGCAACAAATGCATCCACCTGAGAACATCATGACCCAACCGTACCAACCAACCACCAAGGAAACTCCATTAAAACAATATGGATAATTATCTATTACCCAGAAAATATAATCAGGAAGAAACAAATCAAATAATACACAATAACTGAGGTATATCATACCTTATATTAAAGATATATCACTATGTATTGAAGGAGTGAGCTAGGGAACATTACCTGACAAGGGAATCCCCAAAATGATAAATATAGGGTTGTTGGGTCACCTAGGGTGAAGGTAGATCTACTACATCGGTAAGTTTTTTAAAAAACTAAGTTGGTGGAAAACGCATAAAACATATAGCATTGGTGTATTAAATTACATGTAATCCTCCTTCATGTCATGTAATGCCTCGAGGTGGAGTTCTACCGAAAAACACATCACCTATTTATTTTATTTTATTTTTCAAAAAATAAAGTATTTCACCATGTGAATCCCTTTTTCATGCCATTTAAATGAATTAGCATCATAAATCTTTCTAGAAAAACATTTGAAATTGGATTACACATCATGTAATATATTTACACGATGTGTAATCCCCCCTTTCCAGTTTTTACATAACCAAAATAATCCAATCTTCTTTAAAGACACCTCTGATCAATTAAATCATATAAAAAACACAATGGGTCAATCCATGAATATCTAGGCACTTACATTCCATATCATGTAATTTTATTGGCATTTGTTTTTAGTTATTTACCTTTCTATGTGCATTTATTCCAATTGATTCATTATTTCTTCCACTTTACTTACCCTTATTGAGAATTTCCACTCACCCTTAGTATGTTTACGTTCTCAAGGTTTTGAAGATTAAATATTTGATTAAACATTGAATGACACAATTTATTTATTCCTTTTACGTATCATGTTTTTATTTCTTATTTCTTAATGTATTATGGATATCATGCATGTAATTTGTCTTTCTAACACTGCTAAATAGATTAATCATTATGGATTTTATTTTTTGTAATCATATAAATATAATAAAATAATGCACTGACTTTGGGTGTCGGGGGTTAGGGTGTTACAATTGGTATCAAAATATTTTTTGTAGTAACCTTGGAAACTATATTTAGAAAACATATATTAGGATGCAGAACCCTAAGATAAAAATTAAATATTAGTATAAAAGAACATCCTATATTTTCTTAAGGTATATGCTATGTGGGAATTCTAATAAATACATTATTATATTGATATTACTAGTGGATGTTGTTCTAGCATAGATGTACCTAGGAGCAACAACTCTGAAAAGGTCTGTTGGGCTTGACTCGGTGTAACAAGGTACTCGAAAACGGGCCTTTCTATGCACCAGGATTGATACTCCTAGGGGATACTCTTAGGATTGTTTATATTTTCTTTTCATACTGTTATGAAATATTTAAAATTATTTATTTTCCAAAATTAATTTTTTTTTATGATTCTAGGATTTATAATGCATAAATTTATGTTATGTTTTACATCATATTTAGAGTTATAAAATGTTGATAAATTTATGAGCTAATGTAGTCCATTCCATTGCAATGAAATGGAAAATGGAAGGACGAATGATGTCAATACTCATGTCCAATGGAGAGGTTTCCCTTCTTAGAAAGTCAATATAGCTGGAATTAGAACTAACAAAGATATATATATATATATATATATATTAGATCAAATTAGTCAGGACAAAAATAATAACCTTGCTCGAATAAATAAACATATTCCTTAGAGGAAATTTCGTTTGTTTGAACGATGTATGATATGGAGGCTCTCACTATTTAGTGGAAATACTAATCTAAATGTAGCTGAGAAATGATTTAGTATTTAGAAAATATATTTTTGGCTTTTGGAATTTAATTAAATGGAAAATGTTTTACTAGAGGTGTATTATCACCAAGGTGATTTTGATCAATGATGGTCCTTGATTTAGAAATCTTGGGAGGAAGAAGGAATAAAACTCATACAATGGATAAAATTTAAAGAGGAATTAATTGATAAATACTCTCCTCATGATCAAAAAAATGAGATGAAGAGAAATTTCTGTAGTTTAATGAAATGGGAAAGAAAAAAGTGTTATATATTATGAAGCTACATTTACAAGGTTAGCTAGGTATGCTACAGATTTTTTATGAAACACAGAGTGTAATACCGACCACTTCAATAAAGGCCTTATGAAAAAATATCTAAAGGTTTCTATTTTCTTGTACTTTTTCATCCAATGAAGTGATAGTTTTATCTTTCATCCAAATTGAAAAGTGATTATCAAGATCAGACATATTTAAGGGAAACTTAATACGAAGAGGTTATATGAGCACCATGAAAAATGGAATGAGTTCAAGAAGACACGGGGAAAGATAGATTTCCCCATATGTGATAACTATGACCAGAATCACCCTATTAAATTCTTGAAAAGATTCAGAGTATTCTATAAATGGGAGAAAGGTCACTGGAAAAAATAATGCAAAGGGAAAAAGGAAAACACTGTTATTCCATGTTACAGTTGTAATGATATGGGGAACTATGAAAATGAATTCCCCAAGAATCAAGGGAATATACCTACAACATGATAAGGGATTCAGGTCAAGCATATTTTTTTAACACAATTGAAGTGGAATGATTAATGTAGTTATGTATTTGGATCTAGGAAATATGTTTTAAAATTATTTCATTGATGATGTGCTTATCATATGAATTGGGAAATATATAAGGATTCTACTACAGTACTTCTTCAATTAATATTTAAAATCATATATTGAATAGAACCAATACAATATATTCAGTGAAATGATAATATTTTTAGAAAATACATGACTGAACAAATAAATAACTTAATATGTTCCTGAAGTTTAGATAATGATGAAGAAATTATTGATTTGGATAAGTGATGGCTAGATTGGAACTGATTAATGACTTGTCAACAAGTGGTTAATTCTATAATTTATGGAGTTTACAACACTATTGTATTTAACTATTATATCCAATAAAATGTGTATTATATAAGGAATACCGATGAATTCATGTTTTGAATAAATTCTCTTAGTGATTCAATTTATTACCATATTTCAGGAGGAGACATGATGAAGTTATTCAAATGTTTGGAATGTAAAAATTTAGAACCACTTCATATAGATTAAAGGCTAATGATAATATCATTTTATAAATTCAATAACTTTATTTCTAAAGTGATGAATCATAATATTTTAGAATTCGTAATTATTTATGAAATGGTTTGAGATGAACATTGGATTTGGTTGTGTAGATTGATATATTACTTTAATATATAATAAATCTAATTCTATGAGACGAATTAGAAAGAGTTCAAGGAACAACAAAAGGATAATATTTTGCTTATAAAAATGTACTAAGTAAATATATTTACTTATTTTCTTAGAGGGCGAATTAATTCCTCGACACTAGGGAAAAAGGATTCTGAAACAAAATTGTTGTGTTAATACCTTAATTTTTGTTAAACTAGTGGTCTTCTAAATCAGCATATATTTATGGGATTGAGGCCCTCAACTTTCAATTGACCATTCACTTGTTTGTGATTTATCAACTCAACCAATACCTATAAATATTTGCGTTCTATATCTAAGTATGTATCCCTACTTTCCAATGATATTATTCTACTTATGGACTTTGTTATATGTTAGTCCATGTAAACTATGAAATTTCCATTCTATATTTTCTAGAGGATGTTTTAGCAACTATTTTCATTATTTGTTATTTTAAAATAGAAAATATAAAATAATATATTACCAATATCGAGATTAAATTTTGTGGATTCAATTTAATTAATGTATAGAGAATGTCATACCAAAAAATTTTAAAGTACGAACATTGTATTTGATATCCTATATCACACGTATCACTAATCCCATGAGAGAATATAATATCTCAATAATTTATATTTTTTAGTATTTAAAATAGATTCAATATGTTAAATATATTTCATGTTACACAACACTGAGTTATCATGTGATATATGCAAGAGTGACATTATTTAAAAGCTTACATTACACACAAGAAAGAGTTTTAATGAACAAAAATATATTACTAAAATATTAATATTTAATATAACAAGACATAACCTAGCTTTTAAAATAGTAGTTATAAGAAGTATTAACTATCATATGGGAATCTATGGTCTACACAAATTTAAAATTAATTCATTAGTTACAAACCAATTATAAATGAATATGAAAACCGATTGAATATAATGGAAAATATTATTATTTTGATGATCACAAATCTTTTTTATCCTAATAATTTAAATTCAATAAATTTACTAAGTGATATTATTGTTATATATATATATATTATATTCAGTAAAATACATTATAAATTCATTTAATAAATTTAATTGGCTTAAGATAAAATCAAACCTGGTTTTATATCTAAAATACTATATTTTTATTAAAGTATTTTTACCACCTTTTAGTGGAGAGATGATTTTAAATCAAATTTTTGATGCTTTTATAAATTTTATATGTCAAAAGAAACTTCATAATCGTAATAATATCATAAAAATTAGTTTCTAGTAATTTTTTTGTATTTTACAATGATGTTTTGTTTTATAATGATTTGTGAAAAATACTAAATTTTAGCTCAAAGTTTATTTTTAATATAATTTTTTTATAAAGTTAAATTATGTTTTATATTGGTTTTATTGTTTAATTAGATCATATTTTTATTAATTAATATTTTATTATCATTAAAATAAATTTCACATTGAAATGGAATACAAAAACTTATCAAACAGTTGGACCTTTTTTCTTTAAAAACAGGCATTATCTTCTAGCCCATTAAATGATTATTAAATTAGTTTCAGCCACTTATGTTATTGAAATTCAGAAAAATAGATTCAATATTTATAATCTTAATAATATATAATTTCTAATAATTTTACATTATTTTTTTACCAAAAATACTATTGAATGTAATTAAAATTAATTATATCGATTAAGGTAAAATAAAGCTTAATACATTACTAAACCTTAATCTTAAAAGCCAAAATGACCTAGAAACATGTCCAATATAAATTTTCTAGGAATATGTAGTACATATCTTAAATTTTAAATTAATTGTACTATTATTGGAACCACTTTCATTGGAACAAACACAGGTGGTATAACCTTTCCCAAAATTTATAAGAGTAGAACTCCCCCTCCACTATATAAAGACCATCTATACTCCAACTCCATCACACCACTCAAGACGCTTTGGAATGATAGAGATCTACCAAAATTTCTATTAAAAATACCACTACTGATCCTAGAATCCTCCCCTTGGTATGGAATTAATAAAATGAATCCTTTTGGTATAATCCAAAAAGAGTTACCCGATTAAGAGGTAACATCTTTCCAACACCTTTCTAGTTTCAGTTACATTCTCCACCCCTTAAAATATACATATTATATTATTATTTAACTATGAAATTATCCTAAATATATTATTTCTTTATTATAATAATTAAATCTACACTTAAACACACCCCCACCTAATTGGTGACAAGCACACTATTTATGTGAACAACGAACTACCGCCTCCAAAAATGATGATTGTTCATTATTCCGTTACCACCACTCCTGGTGGTCATTGTGATGGAAAATATATTTATATATAAAAAAAAATGATATTTATAATTTATTTATGCTTCTTTAATTATTTTATAATACATAACTTTATTCATTTCATTTTGTGTGAATATGATAACATTTCTTTTTTTGGAAAAGTGTACTACCGCCTCCTTAAAGTGATGTGATTCATTTACACTATACATTTATCATATTAAGGATAATTATTATAAACCTATGTTACATAAATTACATATATAATATAATAAAATTATAATATACATTTGTGTCATTTACCTTTCATTATTTTGATACAATAAATTTATGAAGAAGCATTCATGTGTACGTAGGACCTACCGTCTCCACGAACGGTGAATTTCACTTCATAACTAAAAACATTATAGATTATTATAAATACAAATGTAATAAAAATATAATATAATGAAATCATGATTTTTATTCTCATTATGATGATACCCTGATCAAATTAATAATAACAAAAATTAACAAGTCAAAACATACTTGGGAAAACTAGGTAATTAACAACTGAAATAGTAAAAATAATGAATGATTGTTAAAAAAAGGTATTAAGGTATTATAAGAAGTTAAAATATGATTTAATAAATATGTGTTTGAATTTTTTATAATTTAATAACATATTATAAGCCACTAAACAGGAGGATAAATACCACATAATAAAAGGAAGGATAAGGTAAGATATTTAATCTCAAGTTGAATTCAATTGAGACTTATTGGTAGTTATGAACCCAATTTCTTTTATATGGTGTATATACTATTATTTTACATTTTATATCATGAACCTAAATATTATAATGATATTATTTGTTTTTTTCATTTAATTCCTTCATGGATATTGTGATTCAAATATTTTAAAGTGGTTTGTGAAACTTTTTAAAGTTTAATGATTATTCTCTTCAAGAATGTTCATAATGATTATATTTGAAATCTCACTTCAATTTACGATTATTAAAATTATATTGATGAAATAATTTTACTACAGTCATTTTTCATTGGAATGTTCCTTGAATTTTCTTATTTTCATATGATGTATATTATTATTTCCTAAACTATATATCATTTCTCATACGGTTTTTACTTTGATAGTTATTTGGTTAACTTGGTAATTATTTATAATTCCATAGCATTTATTTAATTAAGATATTTGATAAGGAATATTTTTTATTTATTAAATTGATTATTCAATATGAGTAATGATTTGTACATTCCAAGATAGGTACAACCCAAACGTTATATAGCTCATCGATGCATCGTTAGGTTCTCATGAGACGATTAATTTGGACAAATAAAATAGTTTTCTACCTATAGTTTTAAACTGTCTAGATGATTGATATTGACAGTATAGATCCTCATATGGATAATACATGATGTCCAATAATTAATCATTTTAATTCATAGATATTTTAGTTATTATTAATCAATGACATATTGCATCGACATATCTATGGATACATTTAATTTTCAGTTAATTGATTAAATGGTATGTGTTTCAATTTCTTACCTTACCATATTGAATTTTCCATACCTATTTATTTTAATATCATGTGGAATTAGTTATTTACCTTACCATTTTAATTTATTCCAATTGATTCAATATTAATTTTTCTGTACTTACCCATACAGAGCATTTTATGTCACCCTTATCTTGTTTCTTTTTCCCAGGTTATGAAGAAGAAAAATTTGATTATGTGTTCAAGGATGCCATTTGTTTATATTTTTATATATGATTTTTTTATTTCTTATTTCCAAATGATTTATGGGTATCATGTATGTAATCTGGATTTCCAAGACTGCTAAACTAATTGGTCCTTTGTGATTTGATTCTTTGTAATAATGCCAATGTAATCAAATAATTATAGAGACCCGACCCCAAAAGCCCATGGATGGGGTTTATTAATAATTAAATTGGTATGATTATAAGGAATAAATACCTGAAGGAAAAAAGTTTAGTTTTCTTGTTAAACTATATACATACATGAGTCCTTTATTAAAAAAAATACACCAATTACAACATAATTTTCGTCTTTATTTATAAATTAATTACTTCGAGGATAACTCTCATCCATCTAGTAAATCATTTTATATCATTCATAATATGCTTCTTGGATTCCTTGTGAAAGAAACATAATAATGGGGAGCTGAAATTCTCAGTAAGGGAAATATATAGCAAAACAAATAATGAATCAATTAGAATATTAATACTAGCATGGTAAATAATAGAATACACATACCATATAATCAAAAAACCAAGAATAAAGTTATTTAACAATATGAAAATGTAATAAATGGAAAAACATGACTTTAAAATACATAGATAAGGAATAATAAACATGTAAAAGTAAGAAACTAAAAAACATACCATTTAATGAATGAACTTAAAATTATGTGTATCCATATATATGTGGACACAAAATCCCATGGATGAATAATGAATGAAACCAAATGAAAAGAATTATTTATTAATGGGAGTCATTTATAAGGAACATTGAAACCTATACTATCAAGATATTTCATAATATGGTCTAAATTAAGGGTATAAACCCATTCAATTTTGGAAACTTATTTGCCTCATAAGAACCTATCAATGTATTGAGGATATATATAAATTCTCGAATCCACATATTATTACAAGTCCAATGAATTCCTTATATTGAATAATTAAAACAATAGGACTTATAAAATATCTTTACTAAATAATTATTAAGGAATTGTCAATATTTTAAAAATAGTATAATAATGATAAAACTATACACCGTATACAATGTGGTATATGATTTAGGAAATAGTAATATCCATAATAAATGAAAAGTATTATTAGGTAAAAATAAATGTTTAAAAATCATAGGAGATTGAGTATTTAAAGGGTAATAACAATTGATTGAAGGAAGTGAATGTGAGTAATAACCTTGGACAAATCAATAATATACCATCTAGAGGATTAATAATGATTGTATTAATAAAACAAATCACAAATGGATAAAAAATAATGGGTTGTTATTATTGATCAATATATATACTATAACAATATATTTTAAAATCACTATTGGAAAAACCATCATTTTGTTTGGTAAAAACTTCTTGAAAAACATTTTCATTGAACATAACTATTAAAAACCTTTTATTTGATTAAGTAAAATTTTATACAAGCGAAGGAAGCTTTAAAGAAATGACATCAGGTAAATATGTACTTTTGAGATGAGGTAAAAGAACATTCATTTCTCATCGTAAAATGTTTTGAAAAATTCATTATCGGTAAAGAAAAAAGAATATTCCTTAAAAGAATTAGTAAAATAAAAAAGGGTAAAAATATCTTTAAAAATAATTTTAAATTAATTTTCAAAACATTTTAATAAAACATGGTTTTTAAGAGAAAACAGGTTCTCCTACTAAAGAGATAAATAAAGAGAGTCACCAACCATATCTACCGTAGACTATAATATAAAATTACCCCATTGTAAATAAATGTGATGTCATGAAAGAACTAACACAATGAAAATGAAAAATAGCAAGTACCAAAAGAAAGGTAATCATGGTCAGGACAATAAAGTCCAAACAAATTCGACAACCCACAAACTAGTAGTAACCAGTCTGATCTCCAAAATGCTCCAAATGACTTGAAAAATAGTTTATTTAACATAGGGTGAGAATAAAAGTATACTTAGTAGGACCCTCCCGAGAGCCTCTCATGAAATGTAATTAAAGCATCCTAAAGAATTGTAAACAACAAGTGTAACTAACTCATCACTTAAATGGGTATACTATGTTCCTAGACTCACCATGGACACTCACCAATTATCTAATACAAGATCATATTATATAATAAATAATATCAAGGTTATCTTGCTACCACTTCCCCAATTATTTGTCATTGATCCCCAATGTTTCACATCTTAAGAATATCTCTCCAAAAATTCTAGGCCAAAGACAACTAGATGAAGCACCACAACATGAACCTCATGTAACAAAACCACCATGTCCACATACACCAAAGTAACCAAGAAGTTTCCAAGACCCACCATAGCTCGTACAACATATATCAAATGTCGGTTATTATACCTCAAGCCATCACAACCCATACATTAATTAAGGATCCTAACCAATCAAATCCCATAAACATTGTATCTATAGTATCCCTTAAAAAACTATATCAAGAACATTTATTTGTGAAATAACCACAATCTGTTACATCCCTCTAGACACATATATGTGGAAACCTAATCATCATGCATACTATCACATGTAACTAACAAGAGAAGAGAGTGGGGAAAAGGGGGGCAGTCATCCATCTATCCTCCCACTTGGATGTTGGGTAAAAGAGACACCCCACACCCCAGGGCTCAGAATCCCAATGGTATCAGTTTCCCTAACCAACAGGGTAGAGTACTGTATAGACACACAAAAGTAAATTGTCATGACCCGTCCCCCGGGGCCCGTGCTGTGACTACCCCAATCCCACCTTCCATAGGCTTGGGGATGGCGACTAGCACCGAAAGGCATATTCCATAACACCGGGAAGGCATTGTCTTTATAACCAGTAAACACATGCAACCAAGAACACGACGTGTAAGAACCCGGATCTTTGTTTCAGGTATGTCTTTCCTTTTCCTGGAGTTTTTGAGAAAAGAGGGGTTTCTGGATATTTTTGAAGTACATGCCGTGTAATTTCATTGTACATGTTGTGTACTCCCTTGTCATGCCAGGCCGTGCACTGGCCGTGTCCAGGCCACACAAAGTGTGTAGAGGTGATGTGGATGCCGCTTAAAGTGGAGTTCGGAAAACAGAGTACACGCCGTGTACCCCAGAAGTACACGTCATGTATTGTTTTTCATTAATCGGACCGCAGTCGCACCTGACGGACAGAACGCACTCCTTCACTAGGTTCTTCATCCGAGAGTGACCTTTACAGCTACGATTCTTCTCCGGATTCCCGTGCCTCTGTCTGATCTCCGTTTCAGCCACCGTCTATTACGTTGGGACTGCATCGGTGAATTATTCCTTCTCCTAGATCCTTGTTTTTCAATTCCTCCTCCTTCTCAAGATATCATAGGTTGATCGTTGTTGACGTTTTCCTAGATCCTCGACATTCTAAAGAGAATCAATCATCGTGGTTCATGTATATCATCCTCCTAGAATCGAGGTAGGTTGTTTGTGCCTTTCTGTAGTAAGTCTTTGAATATTTTTGTGCAATTCAACCAATTCCCTTGAACTAGGTATTGTGTGTTTCCTATTTTACCTTGTCATTTTTCTGCTTTTCTTGATTTCTTGAGTAGAGGTCATTGTTTTTGAATAGGGTAATTTGTACTGTGCTCTGGTTGTTTTTCCTTGCATGTTTTGCCTTGCATTTTTGCCTATTAGATGTTTTTTCCAGTTTCCATGCCCAGTTGTAGGATAGTAGAACTGGAGTACTATATTGCTGTTGTGCCTTAGAATGATAGCGAAGTAGTTCATGAGGTTTACTTGGGCCGATACGCGCTCAATGCATGTTTGTTTTACACAGGGCTATGAGAACCTATTGTAGTGGACCATAGAGAGAATGGACATAAGGGATTATCCAGAGTGTCTCTAATTTATGATGTGAGACCACAGGTGGAATTGACGTCGAGTGCTTCCCTAGAGAGTCTGTAGATCCTCGACGCGGGCCACATGGGGAATTGACATTGAGTGCTTCCCCAGAGAGCCTTTAGTACGATACGAGACAATAGTGGGAATTGACGGTGAGTGCTTCCTCAGAGTCATTATCTTTAGCTGAACTAGAGGGGATAGACTTTGTGCTTCCCATAGGGTTGCTAGTACTTATAGGTCGAACATTAGGGGTTAGACTTTGAGAACTACCCAAAGGTTAACTTTATGTTCTACTTACTTGAGTGGTTATTTCTTGTTTGTAGATTAAATGATAGAACTATGGATTGTTACTGCTGTGTTTTACCCTGTTTACTATATACTTTACTTTACCTACCATATATTCACTGACTATTAGGCACAGATCTTTGGATGGTAGCCTATTGGGACCTTGTCTCACACCCTGTTTGGGTCGTGCTTTTGGGCCCAAGTAGATTATATTGTTGCAGGTATAGATAAGGGAAAGCGCCCTTCTAATTCGGGTTCTTGATTGTTGTGGAGCTGGAGTGCATGGGACCAAGATGAGGCTTGTGATGCTAAGGAGTCGCTCATCAGTTTCTCTTTTGGACTTTGGTTTAGTACTACTTTCAGCATTTGGACTTTTTTGGCTATTTTCCTAGACATATATACATATCATGCATCATTGTTATATATGTGTGCTCTAGTTTTCTTCTTTCAGTCTTCTGCTATTTATTTCTGTATGGACTATTGTTATTTCCGCTGTTGTGTGTTGTTTACTTCTACTGTGTACTTTTCCAATGAGGGGATAGTTTCCCCACTATCACACCCAAGGCCCTCTCTTCTAGTTGGCAGCCTTTGGAATTTTTTTGGAAATGCGCTTGAGGCCATGTGACCAACCGGGTATGGGGCACCTTGGGTGGCTTCCGGAACCGGGACGTTACAAAGTGGTATCAGAGGAGTTCTGTTCTCTTTATTTTCTGTTTGGAGCCTTATCCAGGGATAGGACAGATTTGGTACTTGGTATTAAGCTATGCTCAGGAGTAGTTAACCCGTGTACAGGGAAAATCCATACTACCTCGTTTATTGCAGTTTTCTGGTTTTGAGATTTTACGGTTGATATGATTCCACCTATAGTGATTCACATGCCTTATGTTGTTATTTTTGTTCCTATTGTGGTTCTATTTCTGTCACAACCCGATGAGATGAGGGTATTCCATATCATGCATCATATAGGCACTTGTTAGAAATCACATGCCATGCATTCTTTCCATTCCATTTAGGGTGCATTAGCAATTGCATGTTGTGGTGATAGAGGTTGTGTAGATTATGCATGATATTGTGATAGATGATTTGATAGAATCTATGCTATTTGATAGAGGACTGTTGTATTATACCGTGCTTAAATGAACACCAAATTTTGGTTCTTGAGGTGGTATGGGTCCTCTTGAATCGGAAATGGGTGAATCATAGACCTTTTCTCCTTAAATATGACTTTATTGGATGCCATGATTTAATTCGTGGGGAGTATGGGCCCTCACGAATCCGAATTTGTCATCTTCATGCTTGTCTTTCAGTATTTTCTGGGCTTCGGTGCAGTTTTAGAGCTACTGCCCGGAAAAACCCAGAATACACGGCGTATACTTTATATAAACACGCCATGTAGTTTTAAACCATGTCACTGACTATGTGAGCAGATACACGGGTTGAGAAAATGTCCAGGAACACACCGTGTACGGTAGGTGCACACCGTGTAGTATAGATCCGTGTACCCGGTCATGTCACTAACAACACGAGCTGGGGAAGCTCGCGTAGAACACACCGTGTTGGTAAAGAACACACCATGTAGTCTGGTTCCATGTACCCGTCCGTGTCACAAACAATATGGGTCGGTGTTACCTTCTCTTATACACGCCGTGTTTTTTCATAACACGCCGTGTAAGGATCAGCTGTGTACTTGGCCGTGTCGCCAACAACACGTGTCAAGAAAATATTCAAGTGCACGCCATGTTTGGTCGGAACACGCTATGTAGCCGACCATGTAACTAACAACACGGGTCATTGAAACCTTGTCTACTACACGCCGTTTCCATGGGGAACACGCCGTGCAGTCTCAGTTTAAGAAGACCATGTGGGTTAGCCATGTGAGGAGACACAGGCAGGGGAAAAGACTTAAGTATATGCCGTCTAGTGTTTATACACGCCGTGTAGTTATGTTTTCTAATTCTTGAGTTTTTTCTTCTCCTGTTTCCTTTTTATACTCATTTGTTCTCTGTCCTTGTTTTCTTGATCTAAGGTATGCTTTTGATCTTTCAGAGTTATGCCTCAGAGACGTCCCCCAGTTGTACGTTAGTTGTCAGGAAGTGATCATACGCCAGATATGGCGGATCAGGGACTCCCTGCTGATCCTCCAATCGATCCAGCCTTGGAACTGGCTTTCATACTAGTTACAGGCACTGATGTGCAGTTCAGGGAAGTATTTATAGGGATGATTTAGAACTTTCAGGCAACACCGCCTCCTACCATATCTATGGAAGACTTGACGCGGGTTTTCCAGTAGCAGCATCCTCCTACTTTCATAGGGTAAGGATGACCGCATGCTATGTAGTCCTGGTTGGAAGACATGCTGAATATCTTTGAGCATCTGGAGACGCCTCTAGAGAGGTGGGTCAAGCTCGCTACCTATATGCTATGAGACTCCGCCAAGAGGTGGTGGGACGTGATCTCACAGGCGGGTCATCAGCAGGTTATGGCTTAGGAGGAGTTCTAGCATGTGTTTTATAACTACTTCTACCCAGAGACCCTGAGGGCCGATCGAGACTAGTAGTTCATGAATCTAGAGTTGGGTACTCTATCTTTCAGGGAGTATTCCTCTCGTTTCACCGAGCTGCAGTGTTTCACACCCCTCCGGGGTGGAAGTGGAGTGTTCTTGGAAAGGATGTTTGAGGATGGTCTCCGGTGAGAGATCCGCTCATAGGTGAATATCTTCTAGTTGACTTCCATCACTTCCATCGTCAACCAGGCACTGATTGTGGAGCGTAGTCTGAGAGACTCCAGAGCTGCGATCCTGGGAGGTTCTGCTTCCAGTGCTAGTGTACCTCCAATTGATAGCAGGAAGTTTCATAGGGTGTCTACGCGTGGTGATTCGAGGAGGCGAGATACATCCTCAGGTAGCCAGGTCGTATGAAACCAGTGTGGAAGGGCAGGGCACATGAGGCCGCAGTGCCAGAGAGACCCAGTGGAGTGCTGATCCTACAGCAAGATGGGTCACCTTCAGCGTTTCTGCCAAGTTTTCTCACCGGTATCTGGTGACGGGGGTTCTTCCATGACTCGTTGTTCAGGAGTAGCACCACCGGTTTCCCACCAGTCTGGGAATTGGAGTTCTTCCGCTCGCTCGGGCTGAGGTGGAGGTCAAGGCTATGGCAGTCAGTCACCAGTCCTTCAACGCCAGTAGGGAGGATCATCTCAGAGCGGTCAGGCAGGGTCATAGGGCCATGACGTAGGCCAGACGTTTATGGTGGAGTATGCCTATCAGGATCAGGATCCCATACCTTCTACAGTTTGAGGTACAGTTTTAGTAGCCTCCATTTTATCTTCATCTCTTTTCGATACTGGTAATATGGATAGATTTATCTCTGTTGCTATTTGTGGAGAGCCTTGGGCTCTATATCTTTTCTTCTGCCAACTTGTTGACACTAGACACACCTTTGGGGACGAGGACATCTAGTGTACGTCAGTGTAGAGAGTGCCCTCTCGAGGATGCATGGTATCATTTCGTATGGGATCTCTATGTCCTAGAGATGACATGCTATAATGCCATTATCGGGATGGACTGGTTGGTTCCCTTCCAGGAAGTCGTCGACTGTTATCACCGTAGGGTGAGTTTCATTTCACCAGAGGGTGAATCTTTTCTTTATAGAGGCCAATGGGATGTTTAGGCGAGTCGAGTAGGACTCGAGCATCATGGACTAGGAGGAGTTACAAACCAGATTGCCAGTCTTTATCTGGATGACCAGGGTACTTCACAGTTAGACTTTCCTCCAGTGGTGGATCATTTCTGGGATGTCTTTCCATAGGAATTTTTAGGTTTGCCTCCAGAGCGTGAGGTGGACATCTCTATTGGGCTCGTTCTAGGAGCGGAACTGGTGTCCATTCCTCCCAATAGGATCGCTACACCTGAGTTGCCGGAGCTCAAGAAGCAGTTGGAGGAGTTACAGGCAAAGGGTTTCATCTGACCCAGTACTTCTCCTTGGGGTTCCCCTGTCATGTTTGTGAAGAAGGCAGACGATACCCTTAGGTTTTGTGTGGATTATCGGAATCTGAACCAGTTAACGGTCAAGAACCGATATCCCTTGCTGAGGATTGATGATCTATTCTATAAAATTATAGGATCCTGCCTGTTCTCAAAGATCGATTTGAGGTCCGATTATCATCAGTTATGCGTTAGACCATCAGATATACCTCTAAAACCCTCCAGAAGAAGGTATGACCTCTACGAGTATATGGTTATGTTGTTCGGTCTCACGAATGCGCCATAAGTTTTCATGGCACTGATGAACCAAGTGTTCCATCCTTACTTGGATTCCTTTGTCGTGGTCTTCATGGACGATATCTTGGTCTACTATCACACTCGACACGACCATGATACCCATCTTGAGATCATTATGAGTACTTTGAGAGAGAATCAGCTATATGTTAAACTCTCGAAGTGCCACTTTTGGATGGATCAGATCCACTTCTTGGGTCACGTCATCTCAGAGGCATGAGTGTATGTCGACCCAGAGAAAGTGAGAGTTATAGTTTCCTAGGAGCATCCAAATAACGTCTTTGAGGTAAATAGTTTCCTAGGGCTGGATGGATACTACAGACACTTCATTCAATACTTTTAACTCCTAGCAGCACCATTGACAGGTCTGACCAAAAAGGGGGTGAAGTTCTTATGGTGAGATTCTTGTGAGTCAGCCTTTCAGGAGTTGAAGGGAAGGTTGACGTCATCACCGATACTAGTCATTCTAGATCTAGGAACGAGCTATATTGTTTATTGTGATGCTTCAGGTATCAGGATAGGTGTTGTGCTTATGAAGGGAGATGGAGTCATTCCGTACGGGTCTCGGCAGTTGAGGTCACATGAGAGGAACTACCCGATGCATGATCTGGAGTTGGCAGTTGTCGTTCATGCCTTGCGCTGTTGGAGACATTACCTTCTGGGACAGCACTTTGTGGTTTTCACCAACCACAAGAGAATCAAGTACATCATCACTCAGCGTGATCTGAATATGAGACAATGCATGTGGGTTGAGTATATTCAGTCATTTGATTTCGAGCTTGCCTATACGCTGGAAAAGGGAACACAGTGTCAGATGCATTTAGTAGGAGAAATCAGATTGAGGTAGTTCAAGAGGCCAGCAGTGAGTGGCATCTTATGGCTCTGTTCTCTGAGATTCATCTGGAGGTGCATGACAGATATGGATAGACTTACCTATCTTCTATAGCTATTATCTCTACACTTCTTGATCAGGTACGAATGAGGCAGCTATCAGACTCAGAAGGGTTAGTCCTGCGGGAGAGTTTGTCAGGAGAGGACCCTCTTACTGGATGGACAGTGGGATAGGATGAGATCTTGCATTTCCAGGGATGCCTATGGGTGCCAGTAGATATACGCGAGGAGCTGATGTGGGATTTTCATTCCTTAGTTTGGGAATCTCATTACGGCGTCACCAAGATGTATCGGGATCATCATCGCCAGTACTGGTGGCCAGGTAAAAAGAGAGATGTTTCTGGTTTCATCTTGAGGTGTTCTACTTGTCAACAGGTTAAGGAAGAGCATCATAAACTAGTAGGCCTTTTACAACCGTTACCCATTCCGGAGTGGAAGTGGAATGATGCCGCGATGGACTTCGTGACCAGATTGCTGAGGTCACCTCGAGGGAACGATGCGGTTTGGGTTGTCGTCGACAGACTTATGAAGGTTTCTCACTTCTTACCATTCCAGGAGACCTTCAATGTTGATGATCTGTGATGACTATACATCCGAGAGATTGTATATCTACATGGATTTCCACACTCCATTGTTTCAGACAAGGATGCACGCTTTACTTCTTGGTTCTGGTAGGGGATTCAGAAGGCTATGGGTACACAGGTACTTTTGAGTACAACATACCTTCCCCAGACAGATGGCCCGTCCGAGCGTACAATCTAGGTGTTGAGGATATGCTCTGAGCTTGCATTCTAGACTTTGTTGGTTCTTGGGAGAAGTGTATCCCTCTTGGGGAGTTTTCCTAAAACAACATTTTTCATGCGACTGTTCAGATATAACCTTATGAGGCTTTGTATGGTAGGCCATGCCGATCACCCTTATGCTGGCTGGAAGCAGGAGAGGTAGCTTTTCTGGGACCTCATCTTGTTTAGGAGACCTCAGAGCAGATAGAATTGATTCGGAAGAGGATGGATACTACATAGTCTTGAAAAAAGTCTTATGCTGATCAGAGGAGACGACCTCTGAAGTTCGAGGTCGGGGATTAGGTTTTTCTGCGTCATCCACTGAGTTTGGGACACAAGAGGATTTGGAGAAAAGTTAAGCTTTCACCGCGGTACATCGGTCCGCATGAGGTATTGGAGAGAGTTGGGTCGGTTGCCTATCAGTTGCAGTTACCTTAGAGATACTGAATCATGCACGATGTCTTCCATGTCTCTCAGCTCCGACGTTAATTTTCAGACCAGTCTCATATATTTCAGCCCGAGGAGGTTGAGATCGAAGCAGATGTATCATTTGAGGACCAACTTTTCAAGATTGTCGATCAAAGTTTGAAGGTTCTCTGTGGGTAGTCTTTTCCTCTAGTATGGGTGCTATGGAAGCACTGGTGAGTACAGGACAAGACCAGGGAAAGGGAGGCCGAGGTACGATCGCAGTGGTCGGAGCTGTTCGAGGTTTCTCTTTCTCCACCTCATTAGGGAAATTCGGGGACAAATTTCTTTAATGGGGGACGTTTGTAAGAACCCAAATCTTTGTTTCATGTATATCCCTCTTTTTCCTGGAGTTTTTGAGAAAATAGGGGTTTCTTTAAATTTTTTAAGTGCATGCCATGTACTTTCTGAGTACACGCCATGTACTCCCTTGCCGTGCCAAGCCGTGTGATGGCCGTGTCCGGGCCACACACACGGTGTATAGAGGAAATGTGGTGGATGCTTAAAGAGGAGTACAGAAAAATAGAGTACACACCGTGTACCCTAGAATTACACGCAGTGTATTTTTTTATTAATCGGACCGGGGTCGGGCCTGGCGGATAGAACACACTCCTTCTCCTGGTTCTTCGTCTGAGAGCGACCTGTACGGCCTCGATTATTCTCCGGATTCCCGAGCCTCTATTTGATCTCCGTTTTAGCCACCGTCTATTGTGTTGGAACCGTAGTGGTGAGTTATTCCTTCTCCTATAGCCTTGTATTTCAATTCCTACTCTTTCTCAAGATATCGTTGGTGAGAATTTTTAATTTTTTCTCAGATCCTCGACGTTGTATGGAGAATCAATCATCGTTGTTCACGTATATCGTTCTCCTAGCATCGAGATAGGTGGTTTGTGCCTTTCTATAGGATGTCTTTGAATATTTTTGTGCAATTCAACCAATTCCCTTGAATTGGGTATTGTATGTTTTCTATTTTTCCTTGTTATTTGTCTGCTTTTCTTGATTTCTTGAGTATAGGTCATTGCTTGTGAATAGGGTAATTTTTACTGTGCTCTGTATGTTTTTCCTTGCATGTTTTTTCTTGTGTGTTTTCTTGTTAGGTGTTTTTGCCAGTTTCCATGCCTAGTTGTAGGATAGTGGAACTGAAGTACTGTATTGCAGTTGTTCCTTAGAAAGATATCCAAGTAGTTCTTGAGGTTTACTTGGGCCGATACGCACTCTATGCATGTTTTTTACATAGGGATGTGAGAACCTAGTGCAGTGGACCATAGAAAGAATAGACGTAAGGGCTTATCTGGAGTGTCTTTAATTTACAATGCAAGACCATAGGGGGAATTGACGTTGTGTGCTTCCACAGAGAGTCTGCAGATCCTCGACATGGTCCACATGGGTAATTGACATTGAGTGCTTCCCCATAGAGCCTTTAGTACGATACAAGACTATAGGGGGAATTGGCGGTGAGTGCTTCCTTAGAGAGTCTTTTCTTTAGATGAACCAGAGGGGCGAGACTGTGTGTGCTTCCCAGAGGGTTTCTAGTACTTCTAGGTTGAACCTTAAAGGTTAGACTATGAGAATTACCCAGAGGTTACCTTTTTGTTCTACTTTCTTGAGTGGTTGTTTCCTGTTTGTAGATTATATGCTAGAACTGGGGATAGTTACTCCTGTGTTTTACCCTGTTTACTACATACTATACATTACCTTCCATATATTCAATGACTATTAGGCACAGATCGTTGGGTGGTTGCCTACTAGGACCTTGTCTCACACCCTATTTGGTCCATGCTTTTGGTCCCAAGAAGATTTTATTGTTGCAGGTATTGATAAGGGAAAGTTCTCTTCCACTTCAGGTTCTTGATTGTTGTGGAGCTAGAGAGCATGGGACCAAGACGCGGATTGCAATGTTGAGGATTCGCTCTTCTATTTTTTTTTGGACTTTGGATTAGTACTGCTTTCAGCATTGGGACTTGGTTGGATGTTTTCCTAGACATATATACATATCATGCATAATTTATATATATGTCTGCTCCAGTTTTCTTCATTCAGTATTCTGCTATTTATTTCTGTATGGACTATTTTTACTTCCGCTGTTGTGTGTTGTTTACTTCCGCTGTGTACTTTTCCAATGAGGGCATAGTTTTCCAACTGTCATAGCCAAGGCCATCACTACTAGTCAGCAACCTCTGACGTTTGGGGAAATACGCTTGATGCCATGTGACCAACTGGGTACGGGGCACCTTTGTGTGGATTCCGGAACAGGGACGCTACACAACGAGATACGAACACAAGTAAAAATATATAGCAAAAAGAGTGTTGAATATAATAAAGGGTCCTGAATACAATCCCAATAGTAAAGGTACAAGTACAAATAAAAAATAATACAACTGAAGATAAAGGAAAGAAGCTACTAGGTCATCCTCCAAGGTTCTTACCTAAAGGGTAGGTACAGATCGCCTCCTCAGTACCCCATGTCCGCCCATATCCTCTATGTACCTACATGCCTTATGGTCCACCTCTGAGCCCCATCTAGTCCTGCTACCCTCGGCCTCAATCAACATTGTTTGTCATCTGCACCATGCACAACATGGTGCAGGCATTTCCCGGGCAGGGGTTAGTATAACGATACTTAGTAGGGACCCCGAGACCCTCAAGGTCTCATAAAATCCAAAAAGGATAAACCACAAAGCATGTAGTCAACTGAAAACCCTACTTAGGTATATGGTCATACATATTCCTATGTTATCAAGTATGCCCATCTCAATCAAGAGGAAACACAAGGTCTAACCCAGAATCCCAAAGCTCAACTATTACACAAAGGAAGGAATACTAAGAAGTTAAGTACCACACTGGTACGCCCCACATAACAATACCATCAAGGTATTACAACAAAGGAAAGTACCACAAAGGTATGAAATCATCTCACACCGGGTTTAACTGATGTACGGTATTAGAGATGATTATATGTAACTAATAATTCATATAACTCTATTAAGAGACTCTACTGGTGACCCACACAGGATCGATAGGTGCTGACCAACATAGGATCACTCAGTTCTAACCCACACAGGATCGCTAGGTTCTGACCCAAACAGGATCACTAGGTACGGACCCACACAGGATCACTATTCATTCTTCATGTCACAGCCAGCAACTGGGTTCCCTCACTATTCTTGCTTGTCTCAAGGAGGGTCCGCTTCACATGCCATTGGTCGATACTCCAACATCCACATAGTCTCAAGATCAAGTATCACAAAAGACTATCACGTCATAGGGGTCTCAACGCAATAGATGGTGCGTCAATCATACGTCTGGTCTATTTGTTATTATCCATTTAGTATTAAGGGCCTGGTTGGATTCGTGCTTGATCCAACCCGACCGTATCCAAACATTATCCAAAACCCAAGTGGGGTATACCAAAGAGACTATCTCGCTCCACGTTTTACAGCTCCATTGATTGTTTTTCAAACATATTCCTTGTTCCAAAGTTATGGCCGATAGAGTGAAAAGATCGTAGCTGGTGCGCTTCTGGTCCGACCCGGCCCCACCCAGCCTGGGCCGACCCGACCCGGTTTGGGCCTACCCGGACCACTGACTCTGGACCAACCTGTGCTGGGTCTGGCCCAACACGCGCTTGATGGTGCAGGGGACACGGAGCAACGTGAGGCTATGAAGGCGGCACGAAGGACATGAGGGAAGCGAAGCCTCGGGGGTCGTGGAGAGCTTCGGGCGGCGGAGGCCGCGGGGGCCATGAGACTGCGTGACGGAGAGACCGAGGGGGCCGCGGAGTGCGAGGTCATGTGCTGTGTGAGGCCACATGGTGGGAGAGTCTGTGGGGTGGAGGTGGCCATAGGCGGGGTAGGCCACGGGCGGTGGAGACTGCGAGCAGTAGAGCCCATAGGGTGGCAGTGACCGCAGGGGGCGTTGTTGTGCCGCCGCCTTTATCGCGGCCAGCGGTGGTGCGGGCTGCCATTCTCGTTCTCCACCAAGGCTGGTTTCACTCCTCCTCCATCGTGAATAACACAACAATTAAACATAATATTTTCGGAGAGGTCGAGCTATGTTTGTTTGGCCCGCACTCTCTATGTTAGAGTGGTACCAAGCAGATATAATCTCTTCCTGATTTTTACGATTAATTATCAAAAATGGGTAAGTGGAAGAAATTAAAGAAATCAACTTACAACATCCCATAAATATTATTCCCAAACCTGTAAAAGAAATCATTCGTGGATAATCTAGTTAGAGAGTTCATCTATTTTTTTTTGTTTTTCAAGGGATGAACATGGGAATATATAATCATACACATCTAAACCCCTACCTCATTCGATTGTTGACATTGATGAGGAGGTAAGGACGATCATCAATTGAAGGTGTCCCACATTGGAGGATGTCCTGAGGAAGAAGTCGAGGTCGTGCATCAACATTCTTGATTGGAGGAGTGTTCTTCATTGGTGAAGAAAAATTATTCCGAAATCTATCCTTTTTCCAATACATTCTCCCAATTCCACCCAAAAAATGATATCGCCAACATAATCGAATATGTTTATCTATTTATTTGGTTGGAATAATTTCAAATTGGCTGAATTAATTAATTTCTGTGTTGGTATAATTAATCAAGGGGGTGGCACAATAAAAGTGGGTGGAGTTCAAGAGGTTTCCCCACATTTAAGAGGGGGGTTCAAGTGGGTTTTAGTGTTGGGTGGTATCCACCACCATAACCCATGTAGGAGGTTTTAGTTCAGGTGGTCCCCACCTTTAATCCATCCACATTAGAGGTTTCAACAAAAAGAAAAATAAAATAAATGTTTATTTTATTTTATTTCTATTTCCACGGAAAACCCAAATTCTACCTTTCACCCTCGACCTACTGCGGTCGAGGTGAAGGTCCTCTTAAGTGAATACCAGTTCTGTGAGTTCAACGGTGCCCTTGGATTTCTATTCTGAGCACCAGTTCAAAAGTTACAAAAACATGCTCATATGTTTACTGAACGTACCTGAAAAAAAAGTTCTGAAATTCATTACAGGCACATCGGGCCTCAGAATCATGCACCGCCAATTTTCACGGACTCGTAAAAGTCCCATTTATTTTTAAAAAAAATTACATGTGATTTCTGGATCTTTACATTCTTCCCACCTTAGGGATTTGCATCCCAGAATTCCACATTACAAAACTAATAAAACAAGTGCGGGTACTGAGAATGTATTTGAGCCTCCTACTCCCATGTTTTCTCCTGGAGGTTCCCATGCTGCCAGCGAACGCGCACTAGAGGTATCAACCACCCATGAAGAACTCGCTCCTGTCAATCATCAATCTCTACTGGAACCTCTGTAAACGTAACCCCAACATCGACGTCAAGCTCTTCGTGGTCAATGATGTGAGAAGGGTTGTACACGTATCTCCTTAGCTGGGATACATGGATGACATCGTTCACCCGGTGCAATTGAGGGGGAAGTGATATGTAGTAAACCACCTCTCCAAATCTGATGAGGACCCAGAAGGGTCTGAGGAATCTCAAAGATAACTTGCTGCCTCAGCCAAATCTCTGTAAACCTCGTCGATGTGACACCCGTAGAAATATGTGGTCGCCATCCTCAAACTCCAAAGGTCTCCTTATCCTATCAGCATACGACTTCTACCTACTCTGTACAGTCTTCATCCGCTCTTGGATGATATGCACCTTTTATGTGGTAGCTTGAACCATCTCTGGTCCCACGAGTGCTGACTCCCCTAGGTCAGACCAGCACAAAGGTGATCTAGAAGGTTTCCTATACAACTCCTCAAAATGTGTCATCCAAATGGTGGAGTGATAGCAGTTGTTGTATGAAAACTCCCCCAAAGGCAAGTGATCCTTCTAGCTATGACCGAAGTCGAGGATGCAAGCACGCATCATGTCCTCGAGGCTCTGAATGGTCCTGTTCAGTTTGGCCATCTTTTTTAGGATGGAAGGCAGTGCTCAAATGAAGCCGCATCCTGAAAGCATCCTGTAACCCCTTCTATGGCTGGGAAGTAAAATGTGCATCATCATCAAATACAATCATCAAGGGTACTCCATGGAGCTGCACAATCACTGGAACATAGTGTCATCCCAAGCTCTCTACAGAACCCTGCTCTCGGATTGGTAGGAAGTGGGAAAACTTGGTGAGTCGGTCGATGATCACCCAAATCGAGTCATGTCTCTTCGATGTACGTGGAATTACTATTACAAAGTCCATGGATATCTCAACCCACTTCTACTCTGGGACCTCCAAATCTTGAACCAAGCCTGCTAGTACCGGATGCTCCACCTTCACTTGCTGACATGTTAGGAACCGAGAGATAATCTCTACAACTACTTTGTTCATTCCCGGCCACCACTGCTATTGTCGGAGATCCGGGTACATTTTCTCCACTCATGGATGTACCTCTAGAGTTTAATTTTGGAACTCCCTCAACAATTCCTCCTAAAGGGACACTGGTACCATGGTACGTCCTCTAAAGAGGATGATGTGCTCCCCACATTCAGAAAATCCATCAGGTGCATATCCTGTGGATATCTGAGCACGTCGTGTCTCGTAGTTAGTATCCCCACGCTGCACCTCCTTGACTCGCTGAAACAGTTTGGGAGTGACTATAAGGGAATGACGAAAAACGGCTCCATCTGGATCCACAAAGGATATCTCCAAAGTGGATAGATGCTCTATCACCTCACCTAGTAACTGCATACCAGACCTCCTGCTAAGTGCATTTGCAACAACGTTCCCCTTCCTATGAGTATATAATATCATGAAGTCATAGTCATGGGGGAACACAAGAAAACATCTTTGTCTCAGGTTCAGGTCTTTTTGAGAGAAGATATATCTGAAACTCTTGTTATCTGAGTAAACTATAAAGCATTCACCCATCGGATCATGTCGCCACATCTTAAGGCGAAGACCACTACTGCTAACTCCAAGTCAAGGGTAGCATAGTTCTGATCATGTTGTCTCAACTATTGAGAACAATATGGGATAACTGCTCACTCCTACATCAGGACATATCTGAGCTCAGTCCCTAATGCATCATAGTGACTATGTACCCTACACCCTCCTCTGGAAGCCTCAAGATGGGGGCACTAGCCAACCTCTGCCTCAACTCCTGAAAAATATGTGGGAATCTGTCCGAACACATGAAGGGTTTCCCCTTCTAATTCAACACTAAAAGTGGTGCTGCAACTTTGGAGAAATCTGGCACAAATCCTTGATAGTATCGAGAAAAACCCAGGAAACTTCTTACCTCTGTCACACTCCTGGGTGGCTGCAAAAAGTACCGCCTCAATCTTTGCTGGATCCACTGCAACTCCAGCCTTTGATATGACATGTCCAAGAAAGTGAACCTCTCAGATCCATAATTGGTACTTTGAGATCTTACCATAAAGCTGGTTCTCTCGAAGTGTGTCCAGTACTACCTACAAATGGTAGGCATGCTCCTCCTCAGTAGCCGAGTAGATTAGAATGTCGCCGATGAAGACTACTACAAAGGGACCATTGTATGGTTGAAAGATCCTGTTCAAGAGTCCCATGAACACTGCTGGAGTGTTGTTCATGCCAAATGGAATAACCAAGAACTCGTACTGGCTGTACTAACATCTGAAAGTCATCTTCTGCACATCCTCATCTCGTACTATGAGCTGGTGATAGCCTGATCTGAGGTCTATCTTTGAGAACCACCATGATCTCTTCAGTTTATCAAAAATGTTGTTAATACTCAGAAGTGGGTACATGTTCTTCACGGTCACCTGGTTCCGGCATCGATAGTCAACACAAAGTCTCAAACTCTCATCCTCTTTCTCGGCGAACAAAATTAGGGATGCCCAATGAGAAACACTAGGATAAATGAATCCATTCCCCTGCATGTCCTTTAACTGTACCCATAGCTCATGAATCTCCATATGAGCCGTCCGATATACTGGTGTAAATATCAATGCTATCCTAGGGTACAAGTAAATGTAAAATTACACCTCTCTGTGAAAAGGTAGACCCGAAATATGATCAGAAAAGACATCCGTGTACTATTCCACCACTATAGGATAACTCAGACTCTCCACATCAACCACTATGAGGGTAAGGCTGGCCAACTGATGAGTGATCAGCTGCACTCTCCTCTGGGTAAGTCTATCCTATGCTGTAAAGTTTCCCTTATCGCAGATGAAGGTAATCCTAGTCCCATTAGTAAAAACACACCACACCTTGCACCTAATATAGTCAATATGACTGTGGACTGTAGATAACCAGTCCATACCCAAGATGACATCGTAAGCCCTCATTGCCGCATCTAGGAGATCCTAGCCGAAGCTCTTGCCTCATAGAGTAAGATCACACTGCCAGAACATGTGTGTAATCGTCGAATCCACTCCCGTATGAGTCTCTAGCCGTAAGGATCGAGCCAACAACTCCGTCGGAATCTCTGATTTCCAAAAAAGGGCAGTGGCAATAAAAGAATGAATGGAAACTATGTCTATAAGTACTACAACTAAGGTGGAGTAGACATATATCATACCTCGTATCATCTCCAGAGAGTCATGGTCGTCAGCCTCAGCTGCCTGGAGTTGAGATCACCCATGTCCACCTACTCCCTGTGGTTAGGGTGGACCTCCTGGTTGTGGTGGCTATAACAACTCGAATCATCTCTAACCACTAGCTACACAACCAGCTCCTCTGCCACGTTCGCCTGCTCCCTGCAGACCTCCTCGGTCGAACCCTTATCTCTGAATGGTGGGTCCTTAAACTGTCTTCTGATATTCTATACGGCGAGTCGGACAGTCAAGATCCATGTGACCCTGCCCACCACATGTGTGACACTGCCCGCTCTAGGCATGACTGGATCTGCCCCGGGTTCCCTGTACAACCAACCCTGAATCATGCGGTCGTCCATCTGTTGGTCTGGTCCACTTGGACCTCTATGGCGTCTATCTTCTTCCAGCTAAGGAAGACTCTACTACGTGATGTCTGGTGGTGGGTCTCGCAGCTGGTGACTGCTCAGCATGAAAAATCTCTACTAAGAGCACTCACTCTAACACCCCCACCTACGTCTAGATGCTGAGAGAAATCATCGAAGCCCCGATCTCCCGCCTGAGCCCCTTTTCTAAAGGTTGAGCCCTGAATAATGGGTCCCACATCATATCTGTAGAGTAACGTGAGTGGTCAGTGAACCTCGCTGAGTACTGAGCCACCATCATGATGCCCTACCACAAATGAAGAAGCTCATGTATGCGCACTGTGCAACGAGTTGCTTAAACAAACTCTGCCCGAAACAGGATCTCAAAGTCTGTCCAGAGAAGCCTCACCACATCTTGAACGTAGAGAATCATGCTCCACCATCATCCTTATACTTCTTGTAGATGACTAGTGGAAAGGATCACCATGATATCGACTGGTGTCCCTACAAGTCGGAAGACTCTCACCATAGCCTCCATCCAATCCTCAACTGCCTGTGGGTCCATCTCTCCCCTGAACCAGGGTGGCCTCTGGATCTGGAACTCATGCAACACGCTCATGCAGTGTGCAACCTCTACTACTGGGGCTGGTGGCATCGGTGGCCCAACAGGTAATGGTACCACCAGTGCCTCCGCTGGTGCCTCTACTGGAAGAGGGCCCTACACCAAGGCCCCATCGCTCGGTGGGATAACATTGTGTACTATATCTGGAACCCTAGATGGATGTTTGTGTGGAGGCATCCTGAAACGATACAGGTTTTCCATGGTCAATAAGTTATACCTGGTGAGCTGACTCAAAGATATCACAAAGAAAACTCTTTATTACACACAAGAAATCAGTGTTTTAGTGCACTGAGTCGGAAATAAAAAATCAGGGTGCTAGTGTATGGATACATCGGCCGCCAAACCAACACTGGATTCCCTAAACTGATAACCACATTCAATACACTTAACACTATTTCCATTAAAAATATCAGAGTCATTTGTTCAACAGTAGAACTGACTCCTCGGATACCAATTTGTCACAACCCGTCCCCCGAGGCCCGTTCCGTGACTACCCCAAGCCCGCCTTCCATAGGCCTGGGGCTGGGGACTAGCACCGAAAGCCGTATTTCCTAAAACCATGAAGCCATTGCCTTTATAACCAATAAACACATGCATCCAAGCACACATCACAATACGATGACAAGTAAAACTGTATAGGAAAAAGAGTGCTGAAATTAAAAAAGGGGCCAGAATACAAGCCCAATAGTAAAGTTACAAGTAAAAATGAAAAACAATACAACTGAAGAAAAAATAAAGTAGCTACTGGGTCATCCTCCGAGGTTCCTAACTAAAGGGTAGGTATAGATCACCTCCTCAGCACCCCATGTCTGCCTGTCTCCTCTGCGTACAAACACGCCATATGGTCCCCCTTCGGGCCCCGTCTAGTCCTGGTTACCTTCAGTCTCGATCAGTGTTGGTTGTCGTCTACCACAAAAACAACAAGGTGCGGGCATAGCCCGTGCAGGGGTGAGTATAATGATACTCAGTAGGGACCCTGAGATCCTCAATGTCTCGTAATACCCACAAAGGATAAAACACAAAGCATATAGTCCACTTTCAACCCTACTTACGTATATTCCCATACTTATACCAAAGTTATCATGTATACCCATCTCAATCAAGAGGAAACACAGGTTCCAACCCAAAATCCAAATGCTCAACTGTTCCACAAAGGAAGGAATACCCCAAAGGTAAGTACCACACAGGTACGCCACACAGAAGAATACCACCAATGTATTACCACGGAGGAAAGTCCCACATAGGTATGAACTCATCTCACACTAGGTATAACTTATGTAAAGTAGTAGAGATGATTAGATGTATCTACTAATTCATCTTACTCTGTTATGAGGCTCTGATGTTGACCCACACTTGATCACTCGGTGCTGACCAATTAAGGATTTCTAGGTGCTGACCCACACAGGATCACTTGATGCTGAACCACATAAGATCGCTCAGTGCTGACCCACTCAGGATCGCTCGGTGCTGAACCACACTGGATTGTTAGGTGTTGACCCACACAGGATCGCTTGTCATTCTTCACTTCACATCCAACTACTAGGTTCCCAAATTATACTCGCTTGTCTCTAGGAGGGTCCACTCCACTAGACACCGGTCGATACTCCAACTACTAAAATGTCTCACGATGAAGTATCTCAATGGACCTCCACGTCATAGGGGTCTCAACACAACAGACGGCGAAGCTGCGGGGTCCACGGAGGCCGCGTGGCGATAGAGGTTGTGGGGGCAGTGATGCGGGAGAGGACATGGGGTGGTGGAGGCCACAGGGAGGCAGAGGACACGGGGCGGTAGATTCTACGGAGCGGCGGAGGCCAAGGGGTGGCGGAGGCCGCGGGTTGGGGGAATCCGCGGGGCGGCAGAGGCGAGGGCAGCGTGAGTCCATGGGGTGGTGGCGGCCGCGGGCGGCCCGAGGTCACAGAGCGGGGGACGCCGTGGAGTGGTGGACGCCACGGTCGGTCCAATGTCGTAGGGCGGCGGGGGCCGCGGACGGCAGTAGCTGGGGGGCGGCGTGGGCCGCAGACGGCCGAGGCCGCGGGGCAGCAGTGGTCGTAGGTGGTGGTGGTCGCGGGCGGGGGTGGCCGTGGGTGGCTGTGGTTGCCGGCTAAGGAGGCCACAGAGCAGTGGGGGCCTCGGGCGGTGGTGGCCCTGGGCGGTGGAGGTCGCGGGGCGATGGTGGTGGTGGGAGGCGGAGGTTTCCGCGAACTGTAGAGGCCGTGGGTGGGAGAAGTCATGGGACGGCAGGGGCCGCGGGCGACACTGTTGCTCCGTCACCTACGTCATGGCCGACGATGGTGCTAGATGCCATTTCTGTACCCCACTAAGGTTGGTTTTCGTCTTCCCCCATCTCTAAGAACACAATAATTAAACACATGATTTATGGATAGGTCGCACCATGTTTGTTTGGCCCTTACTCTCCACGTTAGAGCTGTAGCAAGAAGCTATAATATCTTCCCGATTTTTATGATTAATTATCAAGAATGGGTAAGGGTAATAAATTAAAGAAAACACCCTACAACCTCCTATAAATATTATTCCCAAACCCTCTAAAGAAATAATTCGCGGATCAACTAGTTAGAGAGTTGATCCATGTTCTTTATTTTACAAGGGAAGAATATTGGAATGTATAATCATAGAATAATAATCCCCTACCACATTTGTTTGTTGATGTCGATGAGGAGGGAAGGACAGTTGTCGATTGAAGACATCCCACGTTATAGGATATCTCTAGAAAGATGTCTAAGTCGTGCATTGACATTCTTTGTTGGCAGAGCGTTCTTCATTGGTGAAGAAGTATTCCTCCAAATTCTCTCTTCTTGCCAATCCTTTCTCCCAATTCCACCCCAAAAATGAAATAGCCAACATAATAGAATATGTTTATCAATTTAGATTGTTGGCATAATTTCAAATTGGATTAATTAATTAATTGATGAGTTGGTATAATTAATCAAAGCGGTGGGACAATTAAAGTGTGGGAGTTCAAGAGGCTTCCCCCATTTAAAAGGGGAGTTCAAGGGGGTTTTAGTCTCGGTTGGTCCCCACCGCCATAACCCATGTGGGATGTTTTAGTTTAGGAGGTCCCCACCTTTAAACCATCAACATGGGATGTTTCTACAAAAAGAAAAAATAAAATAAAAGTTTATTTTATTTTATTTCTATTTCAACAAAAAACCCAAATTATATCTTTCACCCTCGACCTATTGTGGTCTAGGTGAAGGTCCTCTTAAGTGAATACCGACAATGTGAGTTCAACGGTGCCCTCCGATTTCAATTTCGAGCATCGGTTCAAAATTTACAAAAACCCGCTTGTACATTTAGTGAACATTCACGAAAAAAGTTTAGAAATTCATTCTAGGCACACCAAGCCTCAAAATCACATGCCGTCAATTTTAACGGACTCATAAAATTCCCATATATTTTAAAAAAAAATTACATGGAATTTCCGGGTCATTACATAAATGATATAATATAGCTCCCAACCACACTATTAATTAAACCTAGTGTTAGACTCATCTACATCTGATGTCTCTTAGACTACCACATTCCACTATTAAGACTAGATATACTACAAGTACATAAACTTTAAAATATCTATATGGAATTAATTTATCCCTTTTATTAGTTTTAATTTTAATTAATTAATTCTTTAATCATTAATTAACCATTATCAAATTCTACATTTCATTACATTAGAATAACAAAAAAAATTCATGCCCTCCAAGAACAACTAAACTAAGTCCACAAATTATCATAAATACATTCTCAACATTCCATCCCAGTAAGTTTCAACCCCATGTGTTAAACATTGATTAATTTATTTAATAACATTACCACTTTCCATATTTCTAGGTATTCTAAGAAAACATTCTATGCTACCCAACAGAATGGGATCAACACGGGGAGTTGGTGAAAAACCCATTGAGTCTTTTCCGGCTATATTGGGATCATAGACCCATCCATCCTTGAGAAGATAAACACATGAAGCACATGGAATTCCCTGTGTGTATTTTCCTCTTTTGGATGGAGGGTAAGCAAGACCTTCTACATCAAGAAGTGTGGATGGTAAAATAGATAAACAACAACAGATTCAACATGAATCCAACATTCACATCAATGAATAATCCCTACTTCAACCTTTCCATCATCTTCGCTATCCTCCCCAACACCAAATGCATAAACTAATGCATATATCCACTCTAATCGCCAATTAGTGCCACAAAAATCAGAAATCCCTACCATACGTACCATAAGATCCATCTAGGATTGGCCAAACAATACTCATGTCACATTTGAGCCTCCCCGCCTCAAATAACACAAGTCTCATATCAAGATCACATCATAAGAAAAAATAAAAAACATAGAAACAGTCTCTCGGCCCCCCAAGCAAGGTAGTCATCCTGTAATCAGAGCTCTCTCTCATGACCCCAAAGCATGAGTTAGTTAGCCTTTACAATTAGGTGGGAATCTCAGGCCCTACAAAGGAATTATCTTGGTTACACAACTAGTTCTGAATCCATCTTGAATTAACTAATTCATTATTCACAGGTTCCTACTATGGGAATCCTATGAAACAAGATATTACAAGATTTCAAAAATTAATTAAACAGCTAATTTATCATGCCTTTATCCATTTATCAATAATAATTAACCTGATTCCGGTTCTTTAACCAATTCAATTAAACATTCATATTTACATCAATTTGATTAACATCAAAATATAACAACAACAAACTGATTTAGTAAGGATGCCTCTTTATCCAATTAGCCAATTCATTAATAATTAATTCCAAATTTACATTATTTAAAAATTCCACCAATAACAACATTCTAAATCAAGAAATTCACAGATATCACACTATCTAGAAAATCAATAGGCAGCTCATTATCATAGTATGAGGAAAAAACATTGCAATGTGATCAATAGTAATTATTTAATTCGGTTTAAGTATTCAATTAGGTCAATTCCAATATGATACAAGGCAATAAACCATGATAAATCTACGATTCCATAAAATTAAATTTATAATAATTGAATCCCCTACCTCCAATGGTTATTGTAGTTCTTCACATGAGAACAAATCAAAGCAACAGATCACGAAAACCTCTCCTATAAATTCTGTATCCACCTGAGGATGATACGGCACAATGTCACCAAGAAACCACCATGAAAACTATATTAGAATAATGGAGATCATGTTCCATCACATGAAAAAAAATAATAGGAAAATAATAAAATAAAAAAACTACAGTTTATCATACGTTATATTGAATATGGATCCCAATGGATTGAAGGAGGGAGTTAGGTGTTTTTCCTTGCTGAAGGAATATCCAAAACAATAAAGAGAGGGTTGTTGGGTTGCCTGAGGTCATGGGAGGTACTATGTGGTATTTGGTGTTGACAAAAACCAAGCAGATGAAAAACACTTAAAACATACGTCGTTAGTTTATTACATGATGTGTACTCCCCCTTCACGTCATGTTAATCCTCCAATACGAGTTCCAATAAAAACTCATCACCTCTTGCCCTTTTTAATTTTAAATCCCCAAATATTTTACACTGGGAATAACTCTTTCACACCATGTAAAAGTATGCACATCATGAAGCTTTACAGGATAACCCGTTAAATAGGATTTCACATCGTGTAATACAGTTACACGATGTGTAATCATTCCTTTCTAGCTTTTACTTATTCAAAATCCTCCAACCACCTTCTAATCCACCTTTAAGAACATTGATCTTCAAAAAACACAATGTGTTGATCCACGTGGATCATGGAACTTACATGAAATACCTCTCATAACATTTTCCTCCTCGAGGATCCAAATCTAACCCAGATAGGGAACAAAAAGGGGCCATCCGAACTGGTAACCCCTGAGATACCTCTCAGAACTGTTTCCACCACAGTAGCTCACCACCTAACTATAGGAACAGGTGAAAACCCATGAAACAACAACAAAAAACTCATATAAACACTCCTGAGGGAGACACTTCTCAAAAGAGAGAAATCCACAACACGAAACAAGAGAATTCTATATCATAAATAGAACGTGTCTACTAACACCAAATGAAAACAAATTACAAGATAAGAACTAAATATCAAACATCTCGAGGTATTGAGTGTGTATCTATGACTCACAATCCTGGGTTCTTTCTTTTATAAATCAGTCCACCACAATACAAGAACCATGGGGATAGCATGCTAGCGAAAAACCATCTCCTAAAAATCCTGGATCTCTACAGGCTACTCCTCGAAGGTCGCATCATCAGTAACATCAATCTCAACACAATAAATAATGTGAGATTCATCATAAAGATAACAATAGAGCTATGACACATGGTAAAATTTTTGTATCTAGCTCATATGCAGGGGAAGTTCTACCTAATTTTTTACAAATCCAACATGATCCAACACCACTAAAGTCCCAAAAAACCCTGGAGAAATCCTACACACATGACCAATCCTTCACTACCCATGGAAGGGAGTCACCTACAGAATCATGTGGACCCCAACATCATACTTCATTGGTTTCCTCCTATGATTGGTATAGGACTTACAACGATCTTGTGATTACTTCATCATCTCGAGAATCACCTAAACCATATTTTTTGTATTCTATACCAGTTCTGACATTAGAATTCATGACCCTCTGAACCCTTTCCTACACAATAGAAAATGGAAAGTTCAACCATAAAAGGATTTAAATGGTTCCATACTGATGGTGGAATAGAAACTACTATTGTAAGAGAAATATACCATGGGAAGGTACCTCATCCATGAACCTCCAAAATTCAAGACACAAGAGTGCAAAATTTCTTCAAGAGTCCGGATGGTCTACTCTTTTTGACCATCCATCTGTGGATGAAAAGAAGTTTTAAGACATAGTTGATAACCAAATTCATGCTAGAGACCTCTCTATACCATACAGGTAAAACAAGAATCTCAATAAAAAATTATCATCCTTGGGACTCCATAGAGCATCACCACCAATTCAAGATACTTCTTTGAAAAAACCTCTACTATGATTGACTCCCTGATCACTATAAAGTGGGATGATTTTTTCAAACGTCACCACCCATATAGCTTTATAGTCTTATTGATATGGGCAACAACCGATAATAAAATCAGTCGATATATCCTCCCATATCCTCATATTAATATCTAATGGTCGGAGAAAACCATTGGGAACACGATGCTCAACATTCACCTTCAGGTAGACTAAACATCAAGACACAAACTCCACAATTGTATGCTTCAAACCAGGCCACCAAAACTGACCACTCAAGGCTCAGTACATCTTTTTAACTCTAGGATGTACCACTAAGGGTAAACTGTAGAACTTGTTGAGAACCATATCACACACCTCAAAAGGAAAAAATCACCTTCCCAAAAATAACACCCAGTGTTGTTCATCCTCATACCAACCATCAGAAGCCTCACCAAAAATGACTCAGTCTTTCAAAACCTCTACCTCCAGATCCCCAAATTGGGACTCTTCTACCTACAACACTATAGATGGCTGCATCGTCATCTGAAAAATAAAACCACTTCCTCCAACTAAACCCATATCCAGATGTAATGTTCAATGATCTTCCATTAATCTCTTGGAATCACATGATTCACACAATGCATCACTGCATGGCTTCTACCCAACGCATCAGCCCCAATATTTCCATTCCTAGGTTTATATGAAATGAAAAAGTTGTAATCCTATAATAACTCCATCCAGCAACATTGAAGATTGTTGGTGGAATAATTAATCTTGTGGGGATGTAATTACTGAGAACCATGAAAATGACCAATCTTTTCTATATATGAACCCAGACTAACCCCAACAAAAATCATCAATGAAAACATAAAAATGAACTCCTTCTGGTGTAAGATAAAGAACTGATGAAAAAACCAAATTCTAATTTAGATACCCCAATGATTATAAACATTGGTTTGTCCACATGAACTATTACTCATTTCTGGTCAACATTGTAATAGAAGTTTCAATGTGAAAGAAATCGACTACAAACATCCTATAATATCCTGAATGACCAAGGAAACTTCAGACTTGAACCATTATCTAGGGTTATTACCAAGACACACCTACTTATATTTTTAGTGGAACCACAACTACTCTCTACTAGGACACAACATACCCCATGAAACAAACTTATTGAGCCCAAAATTCACACTTCCAAAAAATCCCAAACAACTTCTCGTGGAGGGGAACTCCCAAAACAACAAGATAATGCTCTGCATGATCTTCCTTATATACTGATTACACAAGGATATAATAAATGAAACCCACCAATAACATATCTTGGAACTCACAGAACACAATTTTCATTAACCCCATGAACACATATAGAGATTCTTCACACCTAACATCGTCACAAAAAACTCCCAACTCCTATGAAGACAATGAAAAGTAGTCATTAGAATATCATCATCCTTCACACGGTTACGCTGATATCCTGATTACAAATTGATCTTCAAGAGACAACCTTCTCCATTAAGTTTATTGGATAAATCATCAATCTATATAATAGGATATCATTTTTTCATATTCCCATGGTTCATGTGATAATAATCGATACACAACTACAAACATCTATAAGTCTTATTCATGAACAAAATTGGTGCACCCCATGATGACACACTCAACCGAACAAAACCACACCAAAACACACCATCAAGATTTATGCATAGATCTTGTAGCATAGTAGGTGCCATCCAATGTGGAGACATTGATAAAAGAGACACACTTGGAAGTACCTCGACCTTAAACTTGATCACTCTTTGAGGGGTAATGCTAAAACCTCCTTTGGAAATACATCAGTATACTCTTCTATGACCCTAGAAAATTACAATGGATAAAAATCTGAAGAACTCAACATCAGCTCAGCCATCATGGAGGATAAATAAGGATCATGCCTCTCACCCATCCATGGGTCTTGTTCACCAACAAACATTGTTGTCTCTTTATAAGAATGAAAGAACACATCCTACCACCTGATAAAATACATGATAGCCTAAAATTAATACAACCAATACACACTAATTATTAAATCATATGGTTGTATCACTAAACATAGGAAATCTACCCAAGAGTGGTGCTTCCCCAGTACTATCTCCTACTCTCTACATACTTCAAAAAAACAGCTTAACCTCCAACTAGTGTAGTCCATGCCAATGGCACTTGAAGTATCTCTACCTCAATTCTTAAAACATGGAAAGGGTATGGTGATATGAATAAGTGTGTTTCTCCAAAATCAAACAAGACTTTCACCCATGTAGATAATAAGGAAAGGGTGCCTCAAATGACGTTTTGATCACATGGCACTGGCATTGCTCTATAATGAAGTTGACCAAGACCTACTTCATCACCTATCTAACCATGATGATGACCACATATATAGACGTGCTCTGCTCTCTGAGGATTGAGAGCTCCACAGGGCTGTCTTATGCCTACCTCATCTCCTCTCTAGTGATCCAATGTTGGTGCAACCTACTACTACTACCTCAAATGAAACTTCCTCAATAGAGTAACCTAAAGTGGAACACCTAGAGCACATTGACTGCTCAGAACGGTCAGACACTCAAATCATTGATGACTATGGCCTCCATTAGAAAAACAATCCCATGCTCCCATAGCATAGGCCTAATATCCACTACCCCTAGAGAAACGAGATGATGAGGGTTGGGAACTACCACTAGTTGACCTAAATCCCTTATGCCCTGAAAATCGGGAACCCTAGATCGCATATCTACTTCATGAGGAATCCTAATGACTCCCATCTCATTATTATCTGGTTCTAGATAATGCACACTTTATGAATTCTTCTCTTTCTATCCTCTCTAAATATGTCTTTAGAATAAAAGGGGTGACCTAGCATTGGATCTCTAGATAGAAATCATCCCCAAAATGCCTAACCCTAGAATCCTCATCTGGAAAAATATATGCAAAAAATCACATAATGTTTCTAAAATAGATCATGAACTCTCGCACACTCGAGCTCCCCAACTAAAGGGTATGTATCTCATTGTGAATAGTCTTCTTTTTTGTCGGAGAAAGTAACTTGGCTCTAAACTGGTATTAAAACTCCTCCCATGATACATCTGACTAATCACAATCTATGAGGTATAAGAACCACTACTTCCCCACTTCCATACACAGCATCGTCACAACCAACAACACCTAGTTCTCCTTCAGAGAACAGATCAAACTAAATTCTATCTCAACCTCCTCTGAAAAGTCATCCATTAATATATCTAAAATGGATCCCTCATACTTATGTAGACTCTAGAACTTATATTCTAGGAGTTTCCTCATACAATTGATTTCATCATCAAACACTACTCTACAAGAATATTCTGGCGCAACCTGTTGAACATCTTTTGTGCAAACCTAACAAGGACATAGAAACTGAGTCATACCATCAAAAGAAAATATATTTAGAGACCCTGAACATGGAATATTGAAGGCATTAACATTAATTAATTGTTTTATTTTATTAATTTTAGGTTTACCCATCCCAAGGTCTACCCATTGAATCATATGTGCAAAGTAGAATGATTCATGATCCTTTACAAGGTCTCCACCCTTAAACAAGTTTGAATTTGTTTATTATCCACTATAGGCTTAATGGTCTATGCATCAGATCATAGGGATCCCTAAATACCCATGTCATATCCCATATACCGTGTTTACTGTTCTTGCTAAACATAACTGACACAGTTTCCCTACCAACCCATGCATCTTCACCTGTGGCTAACTCCAAACTACATCATATCCCTCAACCATGCTTCTAATACCACTCTGTCATGACCCCCTCCCCTCATAGTGTACCCCTCATGGGCCAAAAATTGGATAAGAGAGACAGTGACCCCTTAGTCTATCCTTTAGTAGGCCCCATGTTGGCGAATACCACGGAGGGTAGGTAAACACATAGATGAGAGGCATTACCCTCTATGAGAACATATGCTAAAGAGAGAGATAAGATAAAACCAACCAACTCCTACACAAACTATAATATAAAATTGACACAAGTACACCATTGTAATGCCATGAAAGAGCTACTACAACTGAAATGGAAAACTACAAGAACCAAAATAAAGGTAAAGACGACAACTACCACAAATCCCAAACGACTCCTACAAATCACAAGCTAGTAGTAACCAGCCTAATCTCAAACCATCTCTAATTGATCAGAAAAGTGGTTTATATTATACAGGGTTATTTTAACAGTATACTGAGTTCGATCCTCCATATAGCCTCTCATGAAAAAGTTAAGAAAGCGCGTTAAAGCACAGTGAACAACAAGTGTAACTAACACATTGCCTAAAAAGGTATGCTATATTCCAAGCCTCACCATGGCTACACCCACCAAGTATCAAATACAATAGAATATTATATAATAATTAATATCAAGGGTACCCCGATACCACTTCCCCATTAGTTTTCCGCTTGGACCTACTGTTGCATGTCCTAAGCATCTCTCCCCAAAAAGGCTAGGATGAAGACACTAGGGAGGAGAACCACTAAATTACCCACTTCCGACACAACCACTATGTCCACATACCTCAAAGTAAATAGGTATTTTCAATAGCCACCAAATCTTATAAAACATATATTAAATTCTTGGTATTATACCTCAATCCATCACAACCCATACACCGATTAAGGATCCTAAATCTATCACATCACATACACGTTGAACCTTTAGTATCTCTTAGGGATCTATATCTATAATATGTGTGTGTGAAATGACCACATTCCATTACATCCATCTGCACATATATAAGGTGAAAATTAACCATTGTGCATACGAGAACAAGTTACAACCATGAGAAAAGAGAGGGGCGAAATGGGGTAGTCAGCCATCCATCCTCCCACTAGGATGCTTGGGAAAACACCCCCAGGGATCAAAATCACTTAGATATTAGTTTACCTAAACAATAGAGTGAAGTATCATATAATAACACGAAAGTAAAGGATATAATATAGCTCCCAACCACACTATGGAAAAAATCCTAGTCTTATAATTAGTTGAAGCTAATGTCTCTCGGACTCCCAGCTACCATTGTTATGATTAGATATCCTATAAGCACACAACCGTTTACAAAATTATATTGTATTAATTTATCCATTTTCATCAGTTTTAATTTATGTTCATTTACCATTAATTAAACATTATCGGCATCCACATTTCCTTACATTATCAACACAACAATGTTGTATGCCCTCAAGGCATAACCAAACAAAGTCCACACTTTCTCGTAAATTTAATGTCTGCATTGAATCCCATCATGTTCCAACCCCATGGGTTAAAAATTTATTCATATATTTAACAACATTACCAAATTCTATATTTCCAGGTATTCTATGAAAACATTATATGCTATCGAACAAGAGGGGATCAACATGATAAATAGATGAAGTAATCGTCGACTCTTTTCCGCCTATAGCAAGATCATAGAGGCATCCATACTCAAGATAAAAAACATGGAAATCAAATGTCATTCCCCATGTGTCTATGCTTATTTTGGAAGGGGTTAAGTATGAAAATCTTCCTAAAGTAGTGGGGAGCGTAAGATTAACAACAATAGATTCAACAAGAATCCAATATTAAAATCAATCGGTAATTCTAACTTCAACCTGTTCTGTCAGCTCTGATGTCCTCCCCGACACTGCATGTAGAAAACGATGCATCTCATCACTCTAGAAGTCAACTATTGCCACAAAAATAGTCCTCCCTACCCCACGTACCACAACGGCTCTCCTGGATCATCCATCTTGGACTGAAATCACATTCGGTCCCTCTTACCCCATATACCACAAGTATCGTATCCATAGAACATCAAAAGAAACAAAAAAAAACATAAACAATAGCTCTCATCCCCAAAGAAAGGCATTCCACATTTACATGCAATCAGCTATCACATCTCCAAAGCATAAGGCACATTCCCTTAACAAGAAAGCAAGAAACTCTAGCCCTACAAAGGGATAATCTTTATCACACAATCAGTTCTTATTCCATATTGAATTAACAAGTTAATTATTCACAGGTTCCAACTATGTGAAACCTAAGCAATAGGCTATCACAATCCATCAAAAATTAATTAAACAATTAATTTGGCATGCCTATAACCATTTATCAACCAGAATCAGCATTCTTCAGATTCTTTAACCAATTCAATTAAACATTCATATCTGCATCAATATGATTAACATCAAATTATAACAACAACTAGATTTATTAACCATGAATCTTTTACCAATTATCCAAATAATTTTCAATGAATTTCATCTTTACATTATTTACAAATTCCACTAAGAAAAACAAGATAAATCTAGATAGGCATGGATATCACACCATCTAGAAAATCAAGATGGAAATTGGTATCACGGTATAGAGTAACAACATTATTATGCGATTGATACCAATTCATTAATCATGTTTAATCATTTAATTAGTTCAATTCCATTATGATAGAAGGGGATAAACCATGATAAATATATGATTGCACATTGTTAAATAATGAAGAATCAAATCACATACCTCTAATTGTAATTTTTTTTCTTCTCATGATAATAAATCAAAGCAACATATCATGATCACCTCTCTTGTAACAACTTTATCCACCCGAGGACTCCGCATAATAAATCCACCAACCAACCACCAAGAAACTCAACTAAAACCATGGAGATCACATGAAATCACAAGGAAAAGAGAAACATGAGGAAAAAAATCGAAGAAAACAAAATAACTGAGGTAGATCATACCTTATATCAAATATGAATTGTTGTAGATTAAAGGATGGAGCTAGGGAACATTCCTTGATGAAGGAATCCCCATAAAACTAAAGAAAGGGTTTTTGGGTCAGCTATGGTCAAGGGAGATTTGATGTAGCCGTAGGTTTTGACAAAACCCAAGGGGATGGAAAATACTTAAAACACATAGATTTGGGGTATTACACAACTTGTAATCTCCCTTCACATCGTATAATGACTCAAGGTCATGTTCCTCCAAAAAATGATTCACCTCTTGATATTATTTTATTTTTCAAACCCAAAAATATTTCACCTCATGAATCCCTCTTTCACACCACATAAAATTAAGCATGTCAAGAATCTTTTTAGGAAATCCAAGGAAATAGGACTTCACATCATGTAATATATTTACACGATGTGTTATCCCCCTATCTGGCTTTTACTTAATATAACTCCTAAAACTTCTTCTGAGATACCTCTGACCACTTTAATATTTGAAAACACACAAAGGGTCAATTCAAACGGATATGGGCCCTTACAACAAAAGAGTGGGAAAATGATACTAATACTTAAAATTGGTCTTGAATAACCAGAGCAGGAAAGATGAATCATTATATTGAAAAATGGTCATATAATTCCTTCAAATGGAAATACCATTGGCTGCTCATTAAATATTCTATTGAGAAAAATAATCATTAAACATTTCGAAGTTTCTCTTACCAATTTGAAACATTTTAAATCATAATACTCATGAAACAATAACATTAAATTTATGTTTTTAATAACATAAAGGTAAATTAATTCAAGATATAATATATAAAAAGTGTAGTAGATACACCACACCAAAAATGTAAGTGGTGAACATGACATTTATCTCATGGTTGTAAAAAATGAGATTAGAATCCCTTACTTGAGTCTCCATTCGGGTGAACGTCATTTAACAAACTGTATACAAAACTTATATTAATTTTATACATTATTCAGAAACTTTTTTTATGTTAATCATTATTTTATTTCACTTATTACGATGTTGTGTACAACTATTTAAAAATTATGATTACGTCAGTTTTTTTGAACAAATTTGATTTGTGTATCAAATCAAACATTGGTAGGTCAACTATGGTCAAAGGGGTCAATATATAGAATCTAAAAAATATTAATCATGAAATAATTATTTTATTTATACATTAATTATAATTTTTAAAACAATCACAAGACACTGTTATGAAAAATGATTCAACGTTACAATCATGGAGATGGTAAGTCATAGATATGCATGGAAATCGTTTTTATTTTTCCATGATCCTTATAGATATAAGTTAAGTAAGACCATATTGTTTGAGAATGGTCATTATATCATAAATACCATATTATTTAATCTTATATACTTATATATTTAATTATTGTGATGAAAAAAAATCATGTTATGTCGGGGTGGCGCACTACTAGAAATGGAGTTATTTGTGACAGGGCATTTTGTGATGTGACCACATCACAAAAGGTAATTTATAAAGAGGTTCCAATGCAAATGCCCTGTTGTAGAAAATGGCTTAAAAATAGTTTCTATTATTTTTTGAAAAACACTATTGCGATGGGCCCGTCGTAAAAAATTATAAATTTTTTTAATAAATTTTAATGAACTAATAATAATAATAATATTAAATTAATAAAATAATATTAATAAAATAATAGTAATATTAATGTTTATTACAAAAATAATATAAACAATAATAATATATTATAAATATTTATATTTATATTTATATTTATAAAATAATATTAATAATAATAATAATATTATAAAAATTTATATAATAATAAATAATAATAATATAATAAAAACCTCAATTTCTGAAAAAATATAAAACTAATAGTAATAATAATAAATAGAATAATAATAATAAAATATAAATAATAATATAAATAAATAATAAAGTAATAAAATAATAAAAAATTTAACAGACAATAAAATAACAAAAAACACAATATTCTCAAGAATATAAAAAACACACTATATAGAAATGTAAATATATAATATTACAAAAAAATTACATTGTAATGTTTTATCATAAAAATTGAACACACCACTAAGAGGGATGGTGTTCTAGTGGAGTTGGAGGAGATAGTAGAAGGAACTCCATCCCTATAACATGATTCAGACGCCACATATACTCCATAAGCTGTTTGTTATGTTGTTTCTTCCATCGACACATGTCCTCCTCCTACTACTTCTACTATTGACAGAGCTCTTTCTTCTATATATTCGTACTCTCTATATGCTCACCCAGAGATCAAATCTTCTATTGATATTTTTCATCAGATGATGATAACTCTCTATGAGCTCCTCTCAAGATTCATAAAGACATCGCAGTGATACCACAATAACTCATGGGTGTGCATCGAGAGTTGATACCAATAACTCGACCTTTCTCAATGGCATACTAGGTAAACAGTATCCATACCACCTTATTAAATCATACTACATTGGTCTGATCCACAATCTCAGCCCAAATCTTAGTCTGTTTCGGAGACATTGTGACCTCATTTGACTCCTTCAATGTAATTTAAAATTTAAATAGTTAATTTTTTATTTGTAGTTAATTTTAAAACTCCAAAAGAAATTATATAAACCATAATATAACACTAGTGATCACCTATAAAATATCAATTGATATGATCATTGTATATCCTCATATAAACGTCATTCTCCATAAAATCGGGATGTTCAACTGCCTATCTGAATATAAAATAAACAGTTTTAATTTAATGTTATACAAAGAAATTTAAAAAAATGTACATAAAAAATGTTCCCTATGTGTACTAAATGTATTAATACCATCTCGATGTGTCACCTCCTGTATCCCCTAATTTTTCCAACCTACTGATGACCTCCTCTGAAAACGACCATCCATCCAGTGGGAACATAATCTATCATAAACCTGGGATGAAATGTAATCAAGCTGGTTGGTGCATCAAGACTCATAAAACTCCACGAATCTTTATTTCATCATTATTTTCCTCTAAAAATTGTGTAACAACTGATGGAAATGATCATGCATAGTACCCCCCATGCCTACCAGATAGAGTCATGCATGCACCCATCGATATTATACCATTAACCCTAAAATATTAACAATATCAAGTAATTAAATAAATAAATTTCGAAATAAATATTATTTATTTATGTACCGGCCAATTATTTAACATTAATTGTTGAATATATATGGGAATCTGACCCCATGAAACCCATGTTTGTGAAAAATAATTTCGCAATATAGAACTCCCCTGTCCCATAGCTATGTACGAAATGCTGTTAAAAAAATAACAAATAAAAAACAATTAATATATAAATAATTTGATGATAATTAATGAACACTAAATAAAATATAAACTTAAACATACCTCTTCTTTGTGGGATCAAATCCAATATGTAGACTTCGCTTGAGAATAAGGTCAGTAATCATCAATCATGGAAGACAACGACCCCTACGAGCCCTCGCTGCACCACCACCCAGATGAGGCTCAGATGATCCAGCATCCTTCTCATCACTAGGAAGATCAGTATCCTCCAAATCACAAAATAGATCTGAGACCTTATGAAACATTAAATTACTAATATAATAAAATAGTTAAAAACAACTATTATTTATAGATATACTTTATTTATGATTATAATCATCATTTACCTATTTCAATCTTCATCTCTATCATTATATTTGTATATAATAGTGTCAATATCTTCAAATTTCTCCTCAGTATCATAAATTTTCAAAGGAGTTTCTGTTTTATCATATCGTTTCTTTTCAAATTCAATTGTTACATAAATAACTTCATCATCGCCATCGACCCTTAACTGTGAGGTGTCATCATCAATATTCAGGTCTCTTCCATGAAAATTAGTATTTTTAGTAGTCTCTTGAAAATTTTAATTTCCATTCACTTCAGTAGAATCACATTCATTTTGAACAAACTGATTTTCCTGATATTTTGTTTTTATTATTCTTCAACAATTACCCGACTCTCTTGAATTAGAATATTGATTTGTATAATATATTTTATTTTCCTGATGATCCTATAAAAGTGGTTTATATATTGCTATATGGATTTTATATTTAATATCAATAATTCTATAGCTCAGATGAACTTGAAATCCTCTCTTAGTACCCAACCACTAAAATTTAAACATCATTATTTTATTATTTTACAGATAACACAATTCAATGATTTCTTCTAGCATGTTATAAAACTCAACTTCAACTTATCTATAATGAGATCCTCTCAATAAAACCCCAATATTCATTATTTTTTATTCTCCATAAGGATTTGTATGAAATCAAAAACCATTTAGCACATATTCATTATAAGATTTAACCATTTTGGATGGCGGGTTACTCAATACACACAATAGATTATCGATTATATCAACATTTTGATATACTTGAAAACTTGTAAAAAAATTATCAATATAACAAGTAATAAATTTATTTTACATGTTAAACCATAAATAATTTATATTAACATCTTTGGAATCCAATAGGAAGAATTATTTTTCTGACGTTCTTCATGAGAATCTGTTGTAATTTTTGGATGTTTTTTCTTGATATGATTATCATATGAACTAAAAATAGTGTAATATGAATTTACTGTCAAAAAGATTATTTAATAATTGATAGGATCACTCATATTAAAAATGGTTCATTTTTTTATTTTTGATAAGAATATATGTATGAGCTCTTTTATGTTCATCATCTGAAATCCATCATTCATGAACTCTATAGAATCCAATTTTTCGATGATTAAAAATGTATAATTTCTTACTCATTTAATTATCAATATTTACCTTGTTATAGATCATGTGGTTGTGTTTTGAGTAATATTAATATTTAAAATAATAAGAATAGAAAAAATAAATGTTCACAAAAAAAAGCTTATGTAATTGATCCTTCAACTAATGTTTGGTTACATACTTTTTTATTCAATTTTGGAATACATATCTCAAATAAGTACATCCATAAAATCAATACCGAACCTATAAAAAAATTTCTTACAGAAAATATAATATCAAATATTCCATTGAGTCAAAATGATGGTGGGATGATTTTTTCCAGTTTACATAAAATTAAAACAACGTCTTCTTACGGTCTTCTTAGTGTATAGTAGTCTATTATCTCCTCTCAAATGTCTCTAAGAAAATATGATATGATTGTCCGTGCATCAAAAATCATATAATTCATAAAAACTCTGAATCCAATTGGAATAATTATTTACATAATAACATGACTGTCATTACTTTTTAATCCTGTAATGTAACCATTTCTGACACATATGCCCAAATTGGAAACATAACCATCTGGAAGTCCCAAATCATCATTCCATTAAAAAGTATATCTTCTTTTGAATGTGTAAAAGATACTTTTGGCTTTATTAACTTCTATAATCTCACATTTTCAAATAGTTCAAGTTATATTCCCCTATAAATTTGGAAAAGATAAAATAATTCCTTTAAATTATCTTTTGTCTTTCTTAGTGTATCCAAAACTCTAAAAACATATTATCAATATAGTTCTTCTCAATATGTATGAAATCAAACATGTGATGGACCAACGAATCAGACCGATATGGAAAATCTCAAAAAATTATTCATTTTATCCAATGCTGTTCTTTCCCAAAGCCATTAATTTTTTGTTTTTTTATAGTTATTCCATATATAATGGAAGGTAATGAATAGAAAAATGATTTTAACTTTGTACATGATATCATTGTTAGAGTTCCATCACTGTCAATTGTTCCTTTTCTAAAATGATATATATTCCTCTTTAAATTGTGATTTGTTCGAATAAATCTATGATGACAGTTGAAAAAATAATGTTTTCTTCCATTGATGAGAAAGATCTCTTTATTGTCTCTCATTCAGTATAGACATGATTTTGGATCATGTGTAATCTAGACAGGTATCATTCCATATTCTGGAATGGCACTAATTATCTACATCAATAATGCTTTCAGTATGAAATATTATTTCACAGTAACTTCATATGTGTATCACCATTACTCAATAATAAATTTAACTCAATAATAAATATATTCACATAAACATCATTATTCTTTTTCGACTATCCTGTAATTAAAAAGGAAAAAAATATATATGTCTCCTTCATCAACTTCCACGTAAGTAAATTGTACGATGTTATAAAGATATCTGAAAAAGAATATTTACGACCGTAAGAACTGAATTTACAGAAAATATTGGTAGAAATACTTAATCACATGTTTTGGGTTTCTAAAGTAAAAGATATATGTACTTGGTAAAAAAAATTCCGTGAATCACCCTCAGAGGGATGATTTAATGTTTTATTAGTTGAAATATAGGTTTTATTCCATGATATCAATAACACTGTGTTATGAGACATAAATAAACATTGGAATTTATGTGTAAATGGGATATACCTCAACTGTTTTATAGGAATCAATCTAGACTTCCCTAGTTGCGCTTCTATATACCTCGATTGTCCACATTTATGAGAACTATCAAATGACTCATTTTCACAAAAAATATAAGATATAATCATTTGAACATGCATTAATCTTCTGATAACATGTTCCAAAATTAAGAACCACTCTTTTTCTCTTATAGAAACATGTAGATAAGACATTTCCTTCAAGTAACCATGTTTTAACCAAAGTGAATATCTAATCAAATTAGCTATTTGACTTTCTGTTATCTGATTTAAAAGAAATAAATTTTTCCAATGCTTCAAATTTTCTTATCTTGAAACCAGGATAAGGAATACTTAGTAGACCTCAAAATGATTCCAACTCAAGATTTATATCAATATAATCCTGAGTTTTAATTTAATGAAAATATGGACTTACGACATCATATACTAAATTTGGAAACTGTGATGGATCTGGAACTAAATTATTAGTATCTTCTCTAGAACTACGTTCACTATAATGATAAAAGAAAATATAATTTATTTCAAAACCAAAATGCAATAGATGACCCCCAGTGTTTTCAAATATTTTAAATGTCCCCACACCACATTTGTTACATGGACATGAAATTATCCATTCTGAAACAAATTTTGGTTTGGATGATGCAAAAAATATATGAACGTTTCAACACCCTCAAAATATACCGGTTTTATACCAGAACCAGTTGGATTCATGAGCAGATTTATCCAAGAGATATCATATAATAATTCCAATTGTAGACATCCTTGTCCCATATTTTTCTAAAAAATACAAACTAATCAGTTTTTTTATGAATAGTTTTATATAAGGAAAATACGACCCCAAAAAAATGTTACTTATTCTGAAGTATTCCTAATATTATTAAGTATTTGTATGTATTCTTAATTATTCCTATTTATTCATAATTATTTATAAGTATTCCTAATTATTAGGAATTATTTATAATTATTCATAATTATTGATAATCACTAGCAATTATTATTTTTATTACTATTTAATACCAATAATTCATAATAATTCCATATTATTAATATTTATTACTATTTATTTCCATTTATTCTTATTTATTACTTATTACTACTAATTATTACTAATTATTACTAATTATTACTAATTATTCCAATTTATTCTTATTTTGTAATAATTATTTTAATTTATTCTTATTTATTACAAATTATTTCTATTTATTATTATTAATTATTAATTATTTTTAATTCTTCTTAATTATTCATATTTATTCCCAATTATCTCAAATTATTACTAATTATTACTAATTACCATAAATTATTACTAATTATTACTATTTACGGCTAATTATTACTATTTATTTCTAAATACGTCTAATTACTACTAATTATTTCTAATTACTGCTAATTATTACTAAATATTCTTAATTATTTATAATTATTCAATATTTATTATTATTTATTACTATTTATTCCTAATTATTACTATTAATTACTAATTATATCTATTAATTACTAATTATTACAATTTATTACTAATTATTACAATTAATTACTAATTATTACTATTTATCTAAAACAATGACAATTTATGACAATTTATTTTTAATTATTACAAATTATCACTAATTATACCCAATTATTCTTAATTATCCTTATTTATTTTTATTTACCCCTATTTTTTATAAATTATTACTATTATTACAATTTATTTCTATTTATTTCAAATTATTATTATTTATAACTATTTATTCATATTTGTTACTAATTATTACTATTTATACCTCTTTATTCAAATTTATGACTAATTATTCCTATTTAATCCAACTGTTTCCTAATTATTTCTATTTATTCTAAATTATTACTATTTATTCCTAATTATTATTATTTGTTACTATTTATTCATAATTACTACTATTTATTTTTAATTATTCATTATTATTAAAAATTATTCATAATTATTCCAACTTTTTCATATTTAATCTTATGTATTCCTATTTATTCCCATCTATTCCTAATTATTCCTATTTATTCTTATTTATTAGCAATTATTCCTATTTCTTCCTAATTATTACAAATTATTACAAATTATTTCTCTTTATTCTTATTTAATGTTATTTAATACTATTTTTAAAGTTATTTTTATTTATTACAAATTATTTCAATTTATTACTATTTATTACTAATTATTAATAATTATTTCCAATTATTACTATTTATTAATAATTATTACAATTTAATACTAATTATTATTCATTATTACTAATTATTAATAATTATAAATAATTATTACAAATCATTACTATTTATTCATATTTATTACTATTTATTACCCATTATTTTTATTTATTGCTTATTATTACTAATTATAATTGTTTATCTCTATTTATTTCTATTTATTCCTATTTATAACTATTTATTCTTATTTATTTATAATTATTCATTTTTTTTACAATTTATTACTATTAATTCTTATTTAATAGTAATTATTACTAATTATTACTAATTATTCCAATTTATTCTTAATTATTTATGATTATTACTATTTATTTATATTTATTCTTAATTAATTGTAATTATTCCTATTTATTACTAATTGTTACTATTTATTTCCAATTACTACTATTTGTTAATATTTATTTCTATTTATTACTATTTGTTACTATTTATTACAATTTAAAAATATTTATTACTAATTATCAATAATTATTCGTAATTATTCATAATTATTCATAATTATTACTAATTATTATTAATTATTACAATTTATTCTTATTTTTTCTTATTTATTACTATTTATTACTAATTAATGATAATTATTTAAATTTAGTCCTATTTATTATAATTTGTTACTATTTATTCGTAATTACTGCTAATTACCGCTATATATTCCGAATGGCAAATTTTTATTACCAATTACCACTATTTATTACCAATTACCGGTATTTATTACTAATTGCTGCTATTTATTACTTATTGTCGCTATTTATTACTAATTACTGCTAATTATTACAAATTACCGCTAATTATTATTAATTATTAGTAATTATAAGTATTTATTAATATTTATTAGTAATTACCGCTAATGTTTACTAAATACCGCTAATTATTTATATTTTTTATTAATCACCATTAATTATTACTAATTAGTGCCGATTATTAATAAATACCATTAATTATTACAATTAATTTAAAATTATTACTATCGAAACAACATATCTGTAAAAATAAATGATGCAAAATAAAACTATCTAATTCTCATTTAATTTAATTGTCGCTATGTTGCACTAAATATAACTAATAAAAAATTAAAAAAATTAACTAAAGAATAAAAGTAATAGATAAATACTTTAAAATAGAATCTTTTTTAGGATCCAAGCCTTGAAAATTGTATTGATTTTAAATTTAAACCATTGAAAATTTTTAAGAGTGAAATATTAGAGTAGATAGGGAGATAGGAAGTGAGAGAGGTGTGAAATGAAAAAAAAACCGATGCCAATATATATGTTTGATTATATGCGATGAGATTCTCGTCACAAATTGTATTATTTGCGACAAGATCTGTCGCAAATACTACCCCTATTAATGAGGGGAGGCAATTAAAAAGGTATTTGCGATGGGATACCTATCCCTATCACAAATAATTAGTTATTTGCAATGAGTATAAGGTCTCATTGCAAATAGTCTCTCCCAACAAACTTTTTGCGACAAGACCCTTCCCCATAGCAAATGACCCGTCACAATTACCCATTTTTTATGTAGTGGTGGTAGTCCACACGTCCACGAATAATGTTATCTCTCTTCAAGTGAGTGAAAGGGTAATAAAGAAAATGATATAAATTACATTTCCATAAAGGAAATTGTGTCATGAATATCATATAGAGTTTTTTACGTCATAAATTTTTAATTAAAATCATCCTTTATACATTCCATGTATCTTGTGAAGGAATCACATCGCTTCAGGGGGCGGTAGTCCACCCTTCCACAATCGATGTTATCATTTTTACAAAAAATGAAAAGTTCAAAGATATGTGTTGTATAATAAATAAATAAGCCTAAATACATAATAAATATCATATATAACATATATAAACAGAGTGTCCATCATAATGAACACCATGAGATGTAGTAAAGGAAGAACGAACAATCATCGTTTCATAAGGCAGTAGTTCGCCGTACACATAAACAGTGTGTCTGGTACCCCTTAGATGGAAGTGTGTGTTAGTTTAGGAAGAACCATTAATACAACAACATCACTGTATATTTAGGATAATGGTGTTATTATATGGACATATAAGACAAAGATTTTGGGTGGTGGAGAAGTAAACGAAAGAAAAGTGATCGTTGAAAAGAATTACCTTCAAATTTGGGTTCTCCTTTTGGATTATACCAAAGGATTTCCTTGGAAGGATTACTACCCATGTAAAGACTTAAAGGCTGAGGGGAGGGATGTTGGGAAGCTATTTGGATAGATCTTGGTCAATCCTAAGTGGTTTGAGAGGTGTGAGGAATGGGGAGAAGTGGTGGCCTTTTACGGTGGAGGATGAGGGGCACTCTTGTAATATTTTGACAAAGGAATGGTTCCCACATTCTTTATGTTTCAGTTGGATCTAAAAATGAATCAAATTCTATTAAATAGAGGATAGGGTTGATATATGGACAGAAAATATCTTATGGACGGGTGTACAAGTCATTTTTTCACTTAAGTTTAACGTGTTGTCCCTTGTAAAACATAATTTCACCTTAATTGTTGTGATTAGTTTTAATCACATTCACAAATATTTTTGGTCAAAAAAAGGTTGTCTTATTAGACGTTATAAATTTTTATGATTTCAAATATGGAATCCATTTTTACAAATTCCAATCATATAAGTGGAATAATTTTATTTAAATTTAATCACATAGATGGGACGACAATGTTGGTTTTTAAAGTAAAAACATACAAAAGTTTGCTATATTTTTACAATCAATTTCAAATATTATTTGATTACAACGGAATAAATTTTACTAATTGGAAAAACTAATATCTAATTAATCTTTTATACTAATTAAAATTATATTTTTTCTTTATAAATTAATTATATGAAAAAGTTATTTTGAACAAAAATTTAGTATTTTTAACTATTCGATAAAAAAGAAATGTTTTCAAAAAATATCAAAACATCACCCTAACTTAATTATTATTTTTACCTTTCAAATATGATGTTTATTTTTATATATAAAATAATTTAATGTTTTATAATTCATATTTTAAATAGGGTCTCCATTAAATGAATATAAAATTGCCATTATAAAAATATAGGGTTTTATGTCTAAAATAGTGTTTGTTCTTTTATTATACCGATCAAACAGAATGGATGAATATAAAAAGTATTTTATTGAATATATAACATATTTATTTCAATAAAATCATTCACTAATTGTAATTAAATATTTTTATTAAGATAAATGTTCTTTGGAAGAATAAAAATAAAAATATTTCTTTTTTATATCCAATTGGTTCTTATTTTCATTTCTCATTAATTGATAACAAATGAACCAGTTTTATCATTAAATAAACAATAATTTTTTCAACATTTAGTTAATATTATTCATAATTTCTAGTTTATATCATATTATATTAAATAAAAATATTTTAATCATATATTATTTTTCAGTAAAACTCGGTCATTCGTTTAACGCAAGCCATTGAAAAAGGTATCTCTTGCGTGTAATGTGTGATAACTCAGTGTTTCATACATTGAAATATATAGAATATATTTTAAATATTAAATATATTATAAAGTATCCGGATATTATATTCCCTTACACTATTGTTTGATAAGCCATACACGCTATTGAATAAAAGGATCTTACTTTAGAATTTCGGGGAGTTACATTCTCCCCACCTTAATTAAACTTCTTCCACAAAATTTAAACTACTTCTTGATTATATATTGTTTGATATTTCCTATTTTGAAATCCCACATCATAAGAAGGTTTCATTAAAAATCCTATAGAAAATAGATAATGGGATGTGAAAAAGTCATATGGACAACCATATAACTAGGTCTCCAAGTAAGAGAACATTAGTGGAAAGTGAAAATACATACTTGGAGGAAAAGAATAAATATTTATAGGGAGTGATTGAGGTCTGTTGTACCTCTCGTACCCCTCGTGGTTTAATTTTCATGATCACAATCACTCCCTTTTTTATCTAATCTTGTTTTAAGTGTTTTTGGATGATAGGCATGATTTCAGGTTGCCAAGGAATTGGGCCAAGAAAGACAGAAGGCAAAAGTGGACTGATTTCAGTCCACCGGCCAACCGGTGGATGACCACTGGCCAACCAGTGGAATCTTGACAGAATGCATCCCCTCTGTCCAGACCACCGGCCAACCGGTGTCCCATCACCGGCCAGCCGGTGGAACCCAGACAGAAGGGACACCTACTGTCTCACCACCAGCCAACCGGTGGCCTCCTCACCGGCCAGCCGGTGGCGCCTGGGCAGAAGGCCTCTCCATTTTCCAAAGCACCGGCCGACCGGTGGCCAAGCACCGGTCAGCCGGTGGAGCCAGTCAAACTAGCCATTGGGCTTTGACCAGACCTGTACTTTTGACTCCCAACGGCTCCGAAGACCTCTCCAACGGCTCCGAAGACCCCCAAAGGCCATTTAAGTGTTCCTCTCCTATAAATAAAGGACTAGGAAGCCCCGGAACGTGTGTGGAACAATAACCAAGCCAACGGAAGCCAACGGAAGCTAACAGACACATTTTTCATCATTTGGCAAACCTCCGGCGGATTCCTTCAAGGAACCTCAATTGCTCCAACCCACTTCCACATCCAAGGAGCACCATCAAAGAAGCTTGGGATCTCTCTTCATCAACTTCATCAATCCTTTGACGCCCAAGGCTTCTCCTCTTACGGTTTTTCATTATTTATCTTTTTGAGCATCAATTTGGGTTTGTTCCTACAAACCCCTATTTCTTTTATCTTCCTTTTGTTTGGGTTTTCACACCACCTTCAAGGTGTGAAGAGGTTAGTCAAGCCTTCCCTTTAAAAGGCTTGAGTCATAGGTGAGCTAGCCTTCACCTGTAAGAAGGCTAGTGGGTTCTTGCTCAACCATTAAAAGCAAGCTGTAATAGGTTCTAGACTACCTTAAAGTCTAGTGGGTTTCTTGCTAAAACCATTAAAAATCAAGCGTTAGTAAATCTCTCAACGGTTGAGTTGGGAGCGGAGACGTAGGCTTTGGTTTAAGCCAAACTTTGTTATCAAGTTTTGTGTCCTGCCTCTTTTATTTCTGCTGCACCTTTTACTTTGTTTTAAATTCTTAATTATTTTTAAAAAAGGCAATTCACCCCCCTCTTGCCATCACTCTCCGACCCAACAATTGGTATCAGAGGCAAAATTTGAGTAATACCCTAACCGGTTTCAAATTCAAGATCCTTTGTGATGGCTTCAAATTCTTTCGCCCCCGAAGGCTATTCTTTGGGTCATGCTCCATTCTTTGATGGAACCGACTACACTTATTGGAAAACTCGCATGATTACATTTCTTAGAAGTATTGGCTATCCTATATATAGAATTTTTATGCAAGGCTACACTCTCTCTAGCAAAGATGAGTCTAAATGGACCCCTGAAGACATTGCTACTTTTGATCTTGATGGAAAATCCATGAATGCTCTTCATTGTGGGTTAGACCGTAATGAATTTAATCGTATTTCTACTTGTACCACTTCTCATGAAATTTGGAAGCTTTTGGAAGTGACCCATGAGGGAACTAACAAAGTCAAAGACACTAGATTATATATGTATCGTCAAGACTTTGAAAGTTTTACCATGCATCCATCTGAAAATATAACTGAAATGTTTACACGTTTTACTGATGTTTGCAATGGGAGAAAGTCCCTTGGTGATGATGTGTCTGCAGAAACGATGGTCAAGAAGATCCTTTGGATCTTACCAAGCACATGGGCACCAAAAGTCACGGCAATCCAAGAAGCAAAAGACATCAAGAACATGCCGGTCGAAGAGCTCATCGGATCCCTCATGACCTACGAGATCACCATGAGGAGGCAAGCTGAAAAGGAAGGCAAACCGATCAAAGTTCCAAAGAACATCGCCTTCAAAGTTCAAAAAGAAGAAAACTCCTCCTCCTCATCGTCTTCCTCTTCAAGCGGCGATTCATAAATCGATAACCTTGCCCGCAAAATGCACAAATTCATAAAGAAGCACAAGAAGAAGAAATCCCGCAAGGCTCAACCCAACGAAAAATCCGAGCCCGAGGTAACATGTTATGGGTGTGGCAAGAAAGGCCATTACAAGCCCGATTGTCCACTCAACAAGAAAAAGGCCAAGCAAAAGGAAAAGAAGAAGGCATTCAAGGCCACATGGTGTGATAGCTCCACATCCTCCTCCTCCTCCTCCTCAAGTGACAACGGTAAAAAATTCCTAATGGCATTTCATGAGGTATCCTCTTCCGACTCCTCATCCTCTAGTTCTTCAAATTCTTTCAATCATTTATCTTATGAGGATCTCCAACATGCTAGAGATCAATTGGAGGAAGGCTTTCACGAACTTTCTTCCAAATTTATTGCTTTAAAAAAGAATTTCAAAAAACATTCTTCCGAAAAGGAACAAATTCTCAAAGAAAAGGAGGAGTTGTCCCTCAAGGTCCAAAACCTTCCCGATGTTGATTCTATGGAATCAACAATCAAGGATTTAAGGAAATCCCTAGCTAAGTTCACCGAAGGGGAACATAACCTATCGAAGCTCCTTGGTTCCCAATGCATATCTAGAACCACCCAAGGGCTTGGCTATTCCAAGCAAGCTTCCTCTTCCCATGCTCCTACTATTTTTGTAAGGGGGAGCTCCCTATATAAATTTTGCAACTATTGTAAAAAGATCGGGCACTTAATTTACGAGTGCGACTGCAAAAATGCCCGGTATGGAAGGCCCAAAACCATTTCCTTTAACGATGAATTTCATAGGAGAAGACCCGCCACAAGACAAGTTTGGATTGAAAAATACCTTTTAGCGAGTTTCACCAGACCAAAATTTGTCTCGGTTCTAAAATCCTCTCCCCGGTGATTTGTTGTTTTTATTTAGGGGGAGTTAGGATCATTTAAGCCTTTTTGCTTTATATTCAAAACATTAAATTCAAAACCTTCAATTCAAAACTTTCAATTCAAAACTTTCAATTCAAATCTCAAAAATTTCAATCGGTTTAAAAACTCTATCTTGTTTTTCAATCCTTTCCCTCAATCAAGTTTTATGCCCCGTGCTATTTTGATAATCACAAAGGGGGAGAAATTCTTGGTTGATTGGGGGAGAAATATTTCTCTCATGCTTTTCTTTACTTTTCAATTTATCCTTTAAAGTATGCCTTTCATTTTAGTCTTTTACATTGTTTGTTTTGGTGATTGTGATCATCAAAATAGGGGGAGATTGTTGTACCTCTCGTACCCCTCGTGGTTTAATTTTCATGATCACAATCACTCTCTTTTTTATCTAATCTTGTTTTAAGTGTTTTTGGATGATAGGAATGATTTCAGGTTGCCAAGGAATTGGGCCAAGAAAGCCAGAAGGCAAAAGTGGACTGATTTCAGTCCACCGGCCAACCGGCAGATGACCACCGGCCAGCCGGTGGAATCTTGACAGAAGGCATCCCCTCTGTCCAGACCACCGGCCAACCGGTGTCCCATAACCGGCCAGCCGGTGGAACCCAGACAGAAGGGACACCTACTGTCTCACCACCGGCCAACCGGTGGCCTCCTCACCGGCCAGCCGGTGGTTCCTGGGCAGAAGGCCGCTCCATTTTCCAAAGCACCGGCCAACCGGTGGCCAAGCACCGGTCTGCCGGTGGAGCCAGTCAAACTAGCCGTTGGGCTTTGACCAGACCTGTACTTTTGACTCCCAACGGCTCCGAAGACCTCTCCAATGGCTCCGAAGACCCCAAAGGCCATTTAAGTGTTCCTCTCCTATAAATAAAGGACTAGGAAGCCCCGGAACGTGTGTGGAACAATAACCAAGCCAACGGAAGCCAACGGAAGCTAACAGACACATTTTTCATCATTTGGCAAACCTCCGGCGGATTCCTTCAAGGAACCTCAATTGCTCCAACCCACTTCCACATCCAAGGAGCACCATCAAAGAAGCTTGGGAGAGCTCTTCATCAACTTCATCAATCCTTTGACGCCCAAGGCTTCTCCTCTTATGGTTTTTCATTATTTATCTTTTTGAGCATCAATTTGGGTTTGTGCCTACAAACCCCTCTTTCTTTTATCTTACTTTTGTTTGGGTTTTCACACCACCTTCAAGGTGTGAAGAGGTTAGTCAAGCCTTCCCTTTAAAAGGCTTGAGTCATAGGTGAGCTAGCCTTCACCTGTAAGAAGGCTAGTGGGTTCTTGCTCAACTATTAAAAGCAAGTTGTAATAGGTTCTAGACTACCTTAAAGTCTAGTGGGTTTCTTGCTAAAACCATTAAAAAGCAAGCGGTAGTAAATCTCTCAACGGTTGAGTTGGGAGCGGAGACGTAGGCTTTGGTTTAAGCCGAACTCCATTATCAAGTTTTGTGTCTTGCCTCTTTTATTTCCACTGCACCTTTTACTTTGTTTTAAATTCTTAATTATTTTTAAAAAAGGCAATTCACCCCCCCTCTTCCCATCACTCTCCGACCCAACAAGGTCATCAATCACAGAAAAAGTGAATAATAAATGGAATTTTGAGGGCATCAAAACCATAAATCATTGATAATTTAGAAGACCATCAGTTCAACAAAAATTAATGTATTAGGAAAACAATTTTTTGAATATACTTTTCCTAATGTTGAGGAATTTTGTTACTTCGTATGTATACATACATTATATATTTATTTAAATATAATTTCAACATGTGGTTGTGCTTTAGTCTATATACCAATTCATTCAAAAATATATATTGATACATTAATCACAAAAATATTTTTCTAAACGATCATATGGCCTATAAAAAGTGAAAGTTATGACTATTTGTCTTTAAATTTCTTCCAAAACAAATATGGTTAATAAATTAACCTCTAATCCTAATAAGTGATACTATTGTTTAATCAATTACATTTATTCACCATATATCTTAAATTAAAACAATGAAAAATTAAACCAAACATTGTGGAGGTATGTGGTTTTCATGAGACCTTTATCATCCTTTTTTCATGGGTTCAAGACTCACGGCCTTACCAGATTTGATTTGTTGTCACCCGACATATAGGTTATCCATTTATAAAACCATATTAAGATAATTTCCAAAATAAAAATAATTTAAAAAATAAATATGATGGAAATACTTGAAATACGGTTAATCACCAAACATCCTTTTAATAATGGTTTTTAATACAACCCTAATACATAGATACTTCATTCATTTATTTCCACATAGGTCCTTCCATGGTCTAATGTCTATCCATATTATCATTTATAGGATTTCTAAACTGTGAAACCTTATTTTCATTCTAATATAGAAAAGGTTGAACCTTTGTTATTAAATTTTGAAATCCTTCATATTGGTTTGTAAATAAAACAAGGGTTATCCTAAGCATATCCCATAAGAGTTTCAAACCAGGCGCGCAGTAAGGCCTATTGGTGTGTACCAAGTTATCCAGAGTCAGGATCAAAATACATTGTTAGATTTATTACTCCTAGGTACATCTGTGCCTGAACCACATCCACTTGTAGTATACAAATAGGGATTTATATCTAGGAAGACCTATATAATCTCTTTATTATCAAATTTCTAAGATTTTATTCCATACTTATCCTTAGATTCTACCTTATGGTAATGTTCTCTAACATATATTTTAAAAAATCTAGTTCCCAAGGTTGATACTGGACTTCCATTGATACCAACTATAGTGACCCGACCAGTGAAGCCCGGAGATGGTGTCTTCTAATAATTAAATTAGAATGATTACAAGGAATGATGTCCTGAAAGACCGAATTGTTTTATAGATTGGGTAAACCAGATATATACATTAGTCTACTGTTATAAAAGAATATACCAATTACAAGATAGTTTTTTTCATTATTTCTAAATAAATAACATTGATGATGACTATAATCCATCTAGTAAATCCCTTCACATCCTTCATAGTAAATTTCATTGATTATTAGGAAAGGAACATAATAATGGTGATCTCAAATTCTTAGAAATGGTAAAATATAATGGAAGAAATAATTAATCAATGATAATAATAATACTACCATTGAAAATAATAGAACATACATATACTATAGTCAACAAACTAAGATGGAAGTGCTTAAACTATATGGAAAGGTAATAAATGGAATCACATTTTATTCAGATAACTAGATACGAAAAAATAAATATGTAAAGGTAAGAAACAAAAACACAACCATTTAATCAATAAACAAAAAATTATGGGTATTCATAGATATATCGATGCAAAATCTCAAGGATGAATAATAAAAGAATCTAAATGATGGAATTTATTTCTTACTGCATGTTATGTCTATGGCCCATGAAAACTAATACCATCAAGACCTTTTATAAGATGGTTTAAATAAAGGCTAGAAACCCATTCAATTTTCACAGCTTATTTTTCTCATGAGAACCTATAGATGCATTGAGGAGATATATAAAGTCCTATATTCACCCGTCATTAAAAATCAAAATAATTCATTATATTGAATAATAAAAATAGATAACATGCCTTATCAAATATTCATATTGAATAAAGAATACAGAATTAAAAATATTTTCTAAAATAGTCAAAATAACTATCAAATTAGACACCATTTGAAAAATTGAATATTGTTTGGTAAAAAGTAATATCCATGATAAATTAAATGGGTAATTAGGCTGAATTTAATGTTCATTTATCATATTATATTGAATATTTCAAGGGTAATAACATATGACTCATGGAAGTGAATGCGAATAATATCTTTGGAAAATCCATAATAACAGAAGTTTAAACCGCTGCCTTATGATTCTGCGACAGTTTCTTCAATTTAGCGGTGGTTTTTCAAAACCGTCGTAGTAAAAAAAATTACCGGCTTTTGGTGTGGTTTTTTCATTTTGGGGAAACACTTTGAAAACCACACCAAACACCGCTAAATGAAAACATAAAATGAGGATCCTTTAGCAGTGGTTTAAATTTCTGCTAAAATATCCATTTGCCTCATGAAAACAGCTTCTGGAGCATAAAAATCATTGCTAAATTGTATGTTGTATGTGTTTAGCGACAGTTTAAACCACCACTAAATATGGACCATTTATTTAACAATGGTTTAAACCCCCTCTATAGATAGGTTTACACTTAAAACAAATACTGCTAATTCTACCACCCTAGTACTAGTACCATGAAAAAGAAACATGTGAAAAATTCATATAATGCGTAAGATGGGTGGGGTACATATAGAAATCAAAAGACACATACAATGCACAAATACACATATATATATGTATATATCTACATACACTCTCTTCTTATGAGTTCATAATAGTAGTGCCAATTTTTATCCACCATTTTTACAACAACCACTAAATTCATAACACCATAAACAAAATCCAAGAGCCATAATTTACATCCACCTTTTTATACTAGTTGACTTAACTGCACAATATCCAATCATCATACATAATTAGAAGAGAAATCGACTATGTGGCCAGCTATCCTAGAATTTGGCCAAGTAATCTTACAGCATCATCTATAGGGTCCCCATATGAATTCAATGGGGAAAATATCTTCTCTCCGATAAGATTCCATACATTTAAACTTTTCATATTTTTATCCATGACTACATTGTTTCTATATTTTATGATCAAACAATTAATATAAAAAATTGATGTAAATTTATTCATATAAAAATTTGTACCTATAACAGTCACCCTCCAGTATCCCCGTGAAGAACTAGAAGTGGCACCCTGCTTCCTCCTTGGAATTCCTATCATTTAACCAAATAAAATTAAGTTCAGAATAAATATTTCAAACAAATTACACATAAAAAACTAATAGTGATAACAGATTCAAAGTACTAAAAAACAAAATATATATAACAATTTTAATTAATAATTGCACCAATGAAATAATTGGTTGCTAAATGAATGCATAACCTCACATGCAATCATTTTCCCCTCCAATCAAGTCAGTTTCCCACTCCATTACATCATCCACTTCATCCACCCTTGCTAGACTAATATTTTCAATATCATAACAGAAAAATAAGTATTCTTCTTACAATTGAGGAGATTCAATGTTAGAGGCCAAATCTTCCACTACATCACCCATATAAAACAAATCTATTTGTTTTATGTGAGAAATTACACTCCACACATCATCCACAACATCATTCACAAAATATACAATTTTTTCTTATGATGATAATATATATGGATCATGCAGTTCATGATCACTAACATCCATCAAGCGAGAGATGTTAATAGAAGTAAATTGAAAGGAATATCTCTTATCCCCTTTGATAATATCTACCCATTTTCATTTGAATTAAACAACTGAAAAATTACTGTGGTGGTTTAATTCGATAATATCATTCAACATTATATAGTATACCACTTCATAAAATGTAAATATACCACTATTCCATATTTTCAAAACCTCTTCTCAATCAACTGTATGAAATCTAAAGTCATTCATATTGTAAGTATCGAACATTCTATCTTTTTTTAGAGGACCTCGAAAAAGAAACATCGCATCTTATGACCACTCTACTAGAGTGTCAGTATTAATGATATAAAAAAGAAAATATACATTATCAAATTTAAAAAATATATCTTTCAACCTAATATCTATATTTATTGAAATATTTATGAACTTACATTCCATACAAACAATTATACAAAGATCTTTATTAACATATTTCAATATATCTTCCTCATTTCATGTTCGGACTCTCGATCATCTCTTTGTTTGTATCTTCAAATATTAAATAAATGGATATGCAATTTCACTATTCATAAGCACATATCTATGTGCCTGTAATAATCCAATTTCTATGAGTGTAACATTTGAGGTCCTTCCAACTGATCGACCATTAACAAGAAATATTTGTGATTTACCATGTATTTTAGATTGAGTTGATGTTTTAGCAACATGTCTAACTACTTTAAATATTGTCTAAATATTATCTAGGTATCTAGAACAAAAGGTAAGACACTCCTTTACAAAATAGCCTTTATAAATAGAGCCTTCTGGTTGAGATTTATTTCTCACATATAATTTCAAATGCCCAATAAATCTGTAAAAGAAAATAAAAATGCATAATTATCTATTTAATTATGTTTCAGAAATTGTTTGCATATTTTAAAAACATAAAAAATGAAATACATATCAATTTGATACATCTACCGATAATGTACAGGGCCTCCTAATTTAGCTTCCTCAACCAAATGCACAGTTAAATGCATCATGACAGTAAAAACCAACAGAGGAAAGATCATCTCTATTGCACAAAGTGTCAAAATAAATATCTATATAAGGTTTTCAAGATCAAATGGATGTATATATTTCTCACATAGTTTTTTGAAAAATGTAAATAATTAGAGTACAACAACAGTAACATTTTTAGGTAATAATGTACACAATGCCAATTGTAGTAAATGTTGTAAAAAAATATGTGAATTGTGACTTTTCAATCCTTGAAACCTACGATGATTTATGACAACAGAGCTTGATATGGAACATAAATACCCATCAAATACCATTACATGCTTTTAAATTAGAATGAATGTATCTTTATCCCTATTTTCCATTGAAAAAATTGTTGAAGCATAATTTTCTTTCTCATCAGGACGGAGAACATGTTTTTTGTTAATTTCTTTTAAGTATTTCTAGGCATTGAGATGATCCTTAGACATTCCATGATTATTAAACAATGTAAAGATCAAATTTTCACTAGCATTATTCTCAATATGCATTACATCAATATTATACCACAAAAAATGAAATTCCCAATACAGAATTTTAAAGATTATACATGTTTCCTCTATTGTTGTGTGTGGATTTCACTTATTGATGCACTTCAAACTCTTTTCCCACTATCATTAAAATGTCTCACCTTCCAAAGTTCCATTGCAACATTTCCAAGTTGTGCCAATATTTCAGAACCAGTCAACAACTTTGGAGGTGTTCTACGAACAATAAAACCATTAAATTTTTACCTGTTTATCCCAAATCTATAAGATACATCAAAAATAATCGATTGAATAAGAAGAACCATTTTCTACAGTGTGGTAGCCATTTGGGTTCAATAGAAATGTTACAAATAAGAAAATACAAACCCAATTAAGTGTTACAACCATTTAAATTCACATGTCTAGGGAAGGCACTAATGGTCCACATTAGAGAATAATGCATTTTTGACATTGTTTGAGAAGAAGCATCATATGTCTCAATATTGTTGTGGAATAACTCATACAATTCTTCATTTAAAGGCTACATGTATACATCAATAACATTTCCCGAAATAGTTTCTTGAATAATCATTGAAATTATAAAAGTTTTTTGTTGCATACACATCCACAGATGCAGATTGTAAGTGATCAAAACAACTGGCCAAATGCAATTACTAGTACACAAAGATCCAAATGGGTTGAATCTATTTTTAGAAAATCATAGTCAAGCATTCCTATGATTAGATGAGAAATATTAATGTAATAAATCAAATTTCTTAAATGGTTTTGAATCTCATGTATGTCACTTCAACCCATCATTATTATTATCTACAGAATGCCACTTACTGTGTTCGACGGTTTTTGATGACATGAATAATATTTGCAATCAATGCTTTGAAGGAATTTAATGTAAAACATTTGCAGGTGTGTTAATTTTATTCTTATTCTTGGTATTATATTGATTCAAACTTCCAAAATCACCCATTATATTCCAACTATAAGAAGATCATTTTTTACAACCCTGTCAGCTTGAATCCTCTCACCAATAAAGCATACCATCATTGGGGCACACATTTATTTTTGTATAATTCATACCAAGACTGTTAAAAACAGTTTTCATATCATAAAAATATTTGAGTATATTTACATCAGGAAATGAATCAAACAATAATTCTAATATCACAGACATTTTCTCATTTGTAATTCTACATAGGCATTTGATATGGTACAACTTTAGCAGAAAATCATGTTTTGAATATTTCAAACATTCACTATACAACTCTTGATTTCCGTCATCAACTAAACCATGCAACGTATTTTTCTCAGTGATGTTTTCTCTTACTTTATCCTCCATAGAATCAAGAGAATGATCAAATGATATGTTATAATCATTGTCTAGTAGTCCTAAAGTCTCAAAAACATCACTTTTCACGTTTCTATTTCTAGCACCCTAAATTGGTTGTTTTGAGATGTTTTTATTTTTATGTTTGTGTCTTGCACATCCGAATGAATCATTTATAAGGTTTTTTATTTAATTTTCAATTTTTGACGAATGTGGGAGATCATTTTGTGGATTGAAATCAGTGCTTAAACTTTTTGTAATGTTCAATTCTCCATGCCAAATCCAACAAAAATATTGAGTATGGAATTGCTTCAATATCAAGTGTTCATAAACTTAATCTCTCTATAACTATCTTCTAAATTGACATTTAGGACATGGAAATATTATTCTCCATTCAATAGATCGGAGAGAAATTGGAAAATCTAAAAACCCCTCCAAACCCTTATCATATTGTGGTGTGTTCCTTGGGAAAGTGATCTAGCTTTTATATATGTATATCATAATGTTCCTACACAATATTTAAAAAAATAAAACATATAAATATTAAAAAATAGGTAAAGAGATTAATATATACTATTTGAAAAAAATGTTAAATAAGGTTTTCTTATATAAATACATATGGTAAATAATGACGTATTATAAATAAGGTTTTCTATTTCCTTTTTACTATAACTAGTTGTATAGAATTCTCCAGAGGATTCCATCCAAATATTTATTATATTTATAAAATACCCACAAATGAAATAAAATGTTTTCTATTTCAAAAATTATGAATCAAAGTTGGTTGTTTTCAACACATTGATATATTGTTGAAAAAGACCAAAAAAAGACATGTCACCCATGGTAAATGAAGGAATGGTTGATAGGTAGAGTATCACATTAAAATGGGAAAAACCAAAAGAAATATGCCCATGGTGTGGGAAACTATTAAGGCCTAACAGTCAATTATTCAACAAAATATAATGGTGAAAACCATGTCGAGGAGATTGATTCAATTATGATCATTTTTTTGATGATTTATCTTGGATGACTGAAGGGATATCTAAATTATAATAAAAATGGTCATTATGGAATGGTGTTTGTGTTTAATAAGATTAAATTTTTGTGTTAGAGTAAATCACAACCCAACATTAGTGTTTTTATATAAATGATTATTTAAGATAATGTGTCACCTTAAAACAAAATGGTCTCATATTAAAGGGTTATTTGGTTGAGTTTTAACAAGTTTCCCCTGGGTTGTTGGTTGTGCCTTGGTTCCATTGTCATGCTGTAATGTATGGTTAGGATGTTATGGGTGTTTTTCTTGGGATTATTTTTATGTCATGATATATTGGTACATTCTACAACAAAACCATATAAGTGGATAATTAAGCCATTCCCCCATGGGCTCAGTTGAAATGTCTATTTGGTCCTATTTTTGTGAAGGGTCAGCCCTGTTACTTGAGGGTTAGTTATTTATTCGTTAGTTAGGTAGGTTCTTTAAAGTAGTAATTTTTTTAGCCCACTCCCCCATTGTTCCTATATTTTTATCCTCCCTTCCCCTTTATAGGAGGTTGATTAGAATTGTTTTCTCCATACTAAATCTATGTAATATTCTACCCTCATCTTCTCTCTTTTTCTTTGTGGTTCTTCTTCTAATTTTGGATGGTTTCATCTATGTATTTAATGGAAATTGCACAAAATCCTGGTGGTGTTATCTTTGATTCATATATTTATGGTATTGTGGCTATAGGATTACAAAGGATGTTAAATGATACATGTTTCTTATCATTTGAGAAATAACTTTCCGAATTATTTTTTTTGGGAATTGAACCAGATTATAGTGTAACTGATGGTAAAATCAAGGGGTTTTTTGTCAAAGGAGATCTAGAGGAATGATTTGAGACTATCATAAATCATTGGTCAATATTTGTATGTCATGATGATTCTTGGTGATTTATCAATGGTTATTTATTATTGGATTAAGTAGTCTAATTATTTAAACCTTTTTTATAATTAATTATTGGAGCCTTCAGGTATGATAAAGGGGCTCAGGAGCATAGTTATTCTTAGACTAATCTTGGATAGAGATAGTAAACGGTCTATGGAATGGGGTAATTATAACATAATGTTATGTATCCTCTTTAATACATAGAAATATTCATGCATGAATGTGGATGTGTGTGAATGATATGGGACTGGGTTCAGGAATGTTTGTAGGGATTATTTGGGCTCAAAGTGCCTTAAGTGGCACGGGATGATCCATATAAAATAAATTTCGGTATTTCATGCTTGGTATATGAATTTAAAAATTCCCAATGTCTATAACAGTAGAGATAATGGAGTCATAAACAAAATTATGTACCTATGTGTTGTCTTTATGGGTGATATGAGTTGTGTTTGGCATGGGGAAGGCCTTTGTGAACTAGTTTAGGGGAATCCGAGTGGTTAACCCTTTAGTAATGGACTAGTTGGAATTGGATATTGGGATTTATCTAGGAAAAACTGTATGTAATGACCTTGAACATAGAAACACCCTAATTGAAAGGGATAGGATGTTGTTAATGAGTCTAGTAGATTTTGATAAGTGGTTGGTCTTGGTATGATCATGGGATTAGATGGTATAGGGGATTAACCACTCAATACAATGTTACTAGAGTAAATTGTTGATAATGAAGTTGAGGCATACGATTCTTTATCCTCATTCTTCCTGATGGAATCATATGGAATCCATGCAACTACTAAGATAATTTCATTTGTTGTTGGATCCCAGTGTAGTTCTAGTGAGGGGATTTGGTGATGGAATATACTCCATGATTACCTTTGAGGTGGTGTATAGACTCTAAGAGAATTAATGTTTAGTGTGGATATATATAACCTATTATTCATGGTTTTACATTGGGTAAGGACTAAGTTCTTGTAATTTTATTGAGATGTGGGGTACTTATATTTTATGATCATGATGGTTGTGTGGTTTAGATTTTTGATGGTTGAGATTGGCCATGGAGGAATAACAAAATACACATGTAGGATATATGCCAACATTCACATATGGATATTCTCACATATAATGGAAATCCAATAATGTATCTAAAAAACTTAGATGAATCCAATTTTGAAATGATAAAGAACATTATCAACATCTATAGGAATTTGAAAATTGTCCTCAAACTCAAAAAAGGGAAACCAAATCACTCACCCAACTCAATTTCACATTAGAACCAACTAAAAAAATCCAACTATGGTTAAAATAATCTGAAATACACTCAATTATACATTAGAAGCTAAATTGACATTTTATAATACTCTTTAGATGCACACATATGGATTACTAAATGAAATCATTTTCAACCCCTTTTTAAATAAAAAATATAACATGAAAACACCACTATAACCATAAAAACTCACCATAATCCTGATCAACTCATTTATAAATTATTTAGAATTTATTAAGAATTCAAATATATATTCGAAAAAGGTACTAGATAGAGACACCTACCTCAACAGTGTGGGAATGTAATGAAACTCTCATAGAAGGAATAAAAAGGGTTGTGGAGCAATCTTTACACCATATAATCTAATAAAATTAATCCAAACATCAAACACATCCCCTCAGATTTAACCAAGAAAGATCTAAGACATGAAATAATAAGGAACCCATGGAGGTAAAAGAGGAGAATATAAAAACACCTTAAAACTAAGAATAACATTCCTAAGAACCTTGAGGAGGGTTCAATGGAGGATCGAGAGTAAGTGAGATGATACGAGGGCAGCGAGACGTAACGTGGGATGGTGGAAAGGTGAGATGAGGGGTGGAGAAGGGGCATGTAGGGATTTGAGGAGTTGGAGGGTTAGTGGGTCGGGGTGTCGTGGGAGGGGGAGAGTGTCGTATGTTAAAAAATTAATGGTTTAGATGCAATTTTTTAGAAATGACCGCTAAATTATTTTAAAAAATAATAGTAATTTAACAAAAAACCACTAAAAACTAGCTACTAAATCGTCAGTTTGGTGTAGTGGTTATTGTTGATGATGAATAAAAATACTATAAAAATATCTTCTAAAATAATTCTTGAGGAAAATATCAATTTTTATATAACCTTTAAAAAAAAATTATTTTAGAATCTCTTTGGAATCATTTTATTTAAAAAGAAAAATTTTAGACATAAAATTAAATCTGCAAAGAAATGACGTTGTGTAAATATGTACTTTCCGAACGAGGTAAAAGATCATTCCTTTTGCACTATTAAAAGGTTTGAAAAATACCTTTTTGGTAAATCAACAATAGTATTCCATTGAAAACATTAGTAAAATAAAAAAATTGTAAAATTTTATTATCTTAATAAATTTACAACATTTTTTGAAACTATTTTCATAAAACTAGGTTTTTAAAAGAAAAAAGGTTCAATAAATAAAGATAGAAATAGAGTTGGGTATTCTGAAAAACATTTTCTAAAACATTTTTGGTACCAAAGAGTGGAAAATGGTACGAGGACATAAAAATGGCTATTAATAACCAAAGGAATGAAACTTAAAGTTTATTTTGTACAATTGTCCTATAATTTCTTGGAATGGAAATACTATTGAAAGATTATAAAAGTTACTGTTAAGAGAAATAATCATTAAACATTCTGATGTGTGCCATACCACATTGAAACATTTTAAATAATAATACCCATGAAACAATAGCCATAAATTAAAGTTTTTAATAACATAAATGCAAATTAATTCATGATATAATATATAAAAATTGGTAGTATATACACCACATAAAATATGTAAGTGTTGAACATTACATTTATCTCGCAGATGTAAAAATTGAGATGAGAATCCCTTAACTTGAGTTTCCTTTTGAGTGAAAAACCTTTAAATTCTCATATAATAAACTTGTTTTAATTTTATACTTTATTCATAAATCTTTTCATGTTTATTATTACTTTTATTTCACTAATTTCCATTATTTATAACTACGTAAACAATTATGTTTTTGTCTGGTGTTTGGACTAAATTCGAATTTTGTGTCAAAAACAACTTTGGTATGTCAACTATGGTCAAATGGGTCATTATATAACATATAAAGAATAAAAATAATGAAATAATTATCATATTTATAAAAAAAATATTCTTTTAAATAAAATCATTACATACGATTATTCAATGTGGATCAGCATTACAATCATGGAGATGGTAGGTCATGAATATGCATTAGTAATGTTCTTATTTTTCAATGATAATTATAGAAATAAGGTAAGTAACACTATATCATTCCATAATAAAATTTATATCATAAATACCATATTATTTAATCATATATACTTATATAAATAATTCTTGTGATTAAAAAGAAATCCCATCATGTTGAGGAGGTGGTAGGCCACACATCTATGAATAACATTATCAATTTTTAAGTGTGTGAAAGAATAACAAATAAAATGATATATATTATTTTAATATGAATTGAATTATTTTATAAATAGTATATTCATTTTTTATGTCATATATATTTAATTAAAACCATCCTTTATACATTTTGTGTATCATGTGAACAAATCATATTGCTTGAGGGCAGTAGTCCACACATCCACAAATGATGTTATCGTTATTACAAGAAATGGAAAGTATAAAGATATAATTTTTAAAAGAATTAGGCAAGGATAAATAAATTATAAATATCATAAATAACATATATTGACATAGTTTTCCTCATAATGAAAACCATGAGACGTGGTAATGGAAGAATGAATAATCATCATTTTTTGAGGTGGTAGTTCTTCGTACACATAAACAGTATGTTTATTACCCATTATATAGAAGTGTGTTTCAGTGCAGTTCAAAGACATTATAAAAAACTAATCGTATATTTAAAATAATGGTGTTATTATATGTACATTTAATGAGAATATTTGGGGTGGTGGAGATGTAAATGAATGAAAAGTAATTGTTGGAAAGCATTGCCTTGAAAATCGGGTAATCCTTTTGGTTTATACTAATGGGCTTCCATGAGAGGATTTATACACAAATGGAGTCTTCAAGATCGATTAGAGGGATTTTTTTAATCTATTTTTGTAGATATTTTTTTTGATACTGAGTGGTTTTAAAGGTGTGATTAACGGGGAAAAGTGGTGGCCTTTTATATTAGGGAAGTGGCACTCTAGTCATATTTTTAAAATAGAATTATTCCCACGTTTTTTATGTTCAATGTGGATCTAATAATGGACCCAATTTTACCCAATATAGTATAGGGTCTATATATGTACAAAAAATATCTTTTGGAAAATTTCATTGGTTTTTTTTTCCATTATATTTATGGTTTATTCAATTGTTATGCTTTATTTCACTTTAATCATTGTGATTATTTTTAATATAGTTTACTAATATTTTTGGTAAAAAACATGTACAATTAGAAATTATAAATTATTATGATTCAAAATATGGAATAATTTCTTCCAAATTCAAAAAATACAATTTGTATAAAATGATTTAAATTTAATCCTGCTTGTAGGATGACAATGATTGTTTTTTATGTAAAAATGATCGAATGTTTGCTATGTTTTTAAAATTAATTTCAAAGTAAAATTTATTCCAATGGAATAAATTATATTAATTAATAAAGATATTATCTAATTAAACATTAAACAAAATTAAAATTTTAATTTAACTTTATTAATAAATTAGATTAAAAAGATCTTTTGACCTGAAATTCGGTATTTTAACTATTCATTAAAAAGATAAATGTTTAGAAAAATATCAATAATTTACACAAAAATAATAATTCTTTTTATATTTCAAATATTATGATTATTTTGAAATATTAAATCTATTAATGTGTCTAAATTTATATTTAAAATGGTTTCACCATTAAAAGGTGGTAAAATTTCCTTTATAAAAATATAGGTTTTTATGTGTAAAATGGAGTTTGTTATTATGTTATTCCTATAGGCCTAATAGATGAATATAAAAACTATTTTATTGATTATAATATATATATATTTCATTATAATCATTCACTAGTTTTAATTAGTTATATTTACAAGTTGAAAACTCTTTTAAGAAGCATAAAAATAAAAAAAATCTTTATATATCCGACTCGATCTTATTATAGGTTCAAATTAATTGGTAACCCATGAATTAATATTATATTTATATAAATATTAAATTTAAATAATTTATTTAGTACTATTTATAACATCTTTTTTATAACTCATTATATTAAATAATAATATTTCTATAATATATTATTTTTTGTTAAAACTCGGTCTTGAGTGTAATGCAAGCCATCGAAGAAAGTCACTCTTGTGTGTAATGCACTCTTACTCAGTGTTTAATTCATTGAAATATATAGAATATATTTTAAATAGTAAATATAATATAAAGTATCTGGATATTATATTCCCTTACCCACTTCATGTCACGTGTCATACACTCTATTGAATAGTGGGTTCTTACTATAGAAATCTGGGGTGTTACATTTTTTCCACCATATTTAAAATACTTTCTCGCAATTTAAACTTTATATTGGTGATATATTGGTTGATATTTAAAATTTTAAAATATAACTTCATAATAAGGGTTAATCAAACATCCCATAAAATTAGAGAATGGGATGTTCAGAGGTCATATGTACTACCTTGTAACTCGGTCTCTAAGTTAGATAACATTAGTGGCATGTGAAAAATTGTATTTTGGGGGAAAGCGTAAATATTTATAGGGAATGATTGAGGTCATCAATCACAAATAAGGGAGTGATCAATGGAATGATGAGGGCCTAAAATCTATAAATCTAGGATGATTTAGAAGACCATCGGCTCGACAATAATTAAGGTCTTAGGAAAACATTTTATTTAAAGATACTTTTCTTAAAATTGAGGAATTATTTGACTGCCTATGTATAATTACTTGATATATTTATATTAAAAGAATTTCAGCCTTTGTTTGTTCTTTGATCTACATTATAATTCATTCTAAAATTAATATTGATGCATGAATCACAAAAATACATTTCTAATGGATCATCAACCCCATAAAAAAGTGACAAATATGACTATTTTTCTTTAACTATCTTCAAAAACAAATATGGTTCATAGATTAATCTCTAATCCTCTAAAGTGATACACTGATTCATTATTAACATTTATTAATAATTTTTTTTAATAAAAACAATGAAAAATTAATCATGATATTGGGTAGGTCAGTTTTTTTCGTGAAACCCTTATCATCCATCAGTTATGGGGTCTATACCCACGACCTTTCCATATTTTATTGGTTGATACCCAACATACAATTTTTCCTTTTCTAAAACAAAATTAATATAATTTCATAAATAAATATGATAGATATCTTTTAAATGAGCTTAATCACTAAATTTATTTTTAACAAATGTTTTCAATACAACCTTAATTCATAAGTATTTCATCCATATATTTCTACGTAGTTCTTCTTTCACCTATGGGTTATCCAGATTATAATTTATTGGATTTCTAAATAATTACACCTTATATTAAATTTAAGGCACCTTAGTTTTAAACTAGATTATTCATTATAAAATTCTTTCTTAGTGGTTTGTAAATAAAATGTGGATTATCTTAAGAATATTAGAGGACTATGTCGAACCTAGTGTGCATAAAACCCCGTTGTTGTGTACCAAGTTACCCAGAGTCAGGCTCAGAACACCTTGTCAGAGTTATTAGTCCATGGTACATCTGTTCAATAAAAACATCCACTTGTAGTATACAGTCTGAGATTTATATCTTAGAAGAACCGCATTATATCAACCTTACCAAAATTCTTGGATGTTCTTCTATACTTATACTCAAACTCTACCTTGGGGTTGTGTTCTCTAAACTATGGTTTCCTAAATCTAGTTCCCAAGGTCGCTGCTGAACTACCTTTGATACCAACTATCATGACCCAACCCTATAATATCAAAGGTGGTGTCCTCTACAAATTAAATTTGAATGATTATAGGGAATCAATCCCTGAAGGACCGAAGAGTTTAGTAGTCATGGTAAACTAGATACATACATGAGCCTTTTATTATAAAACAATACACTAAATAAAACATAGTTTTTTCCTTCTTTATAAATAAATATATTTATAGATAACTCTAATAAATCTTGTATATCCATTTACATCTATCATATTACAATTATTTAATTCTTGGGGGTGAAACATAAATATGCTGAGCTAAAATGCTTAGTATGGGAAAATTTTAGCAGAATAAATAATGAATAAATGTGAATAATAATACTAACATGGTATATAATATAATATACAGACCATTTAATAAATAGATAGAGAAGGAATTCCTTAAACAATATTAAAAGGTAATAAATTGAAACGCATTCTATTCAAATAACAATATTAGGAAAAATAAATAGATAATGGTAAGAAACTGAAACACATGTAATTTAATAAATGAACTAAAAATGAAGTGTATCCATAGATATGTTGATGAAAATTCTCATTGGTGAGAAAAACTAAAACTAAATGAGAGAAATTATCTCTAAATGGATTTCTTCTCTAAGGTGCATGAAAACCTATACCATCAAGACCCTATTCAATACAATTTAAATCAAGGGTAGAAATACATTCAATTTGTGCAACTTATTTGTCTCATAAGAACCTATAGATTCATCGAGGAGCTATATAATGTCTGGGCTCCACTATTCATTACCAGTCAAAATCATTCCTTATAGTGATTAAACAAAATAAATAATATTCTTTATAAAATAATCATATTGAATAATGAAGAAATAATTATCAATATTTCCCCAAATAATCAAATATTTGTCAAAGTAGACAATGTATATAAAATGGTATACATTTTGGGAAAGAGTAATATCCATGATAAATGGAATAGATAAATAGGGATAAATTCAATGTTCAATGATCATAGGATATTGAATATTTCACGTGGAATAATAGATGATTCAATAAGCTGAATAAGAATATTATTCTTGGAAAAATTCATTATAAACCATCTAGAGGAGGAATAAATATGGTATCAATGAAAAAAACCCAAATGGAGTAAAAACAATTTGTTTTCTTTGTTTTTGAATTTAAATAAATTTTAATAAATTTTAAAATATTTCTTGATTAAAATATCTTTTTTTTATTAAATATTTTTGAAAAAACCTTTTCTTTGAAAATCACTTTAGAGAAAAATTAATTTTAAAATTATCCTTTTTGACATGATAATGAAGGTTCAAAGATATAATGGTTGGTAAATCCATACCATATGAATGAGGTGAAATTAAATTTGTTTTGTATGGTAAAAAGGTTTGAAAATCCTTTTTTAGGAAAGCAACACATATTTTACATGGAAAAAATTAGTAAAATACAAAAAGGGTACACATTTCATTACCAAAGCATTTTAAAATAAATTTTTAAAAATTTTAATACATCATGATTTTTAGAAAAAAATAGTTACTCTAACTGAAGGGAGAGATAAATTCGTGTTTTTTAAAAAACATTTTCTAAAAACAACTATTACATATGGTTGCACACAAGTACTTAAAAAATATGTTTACGTCTGGTGTTTTGGCCAAATTCGATTAAGGTGTCGAAAACAAATTTCATAAGTCAACTATGGTCAATTGTGTATTTAGATAAAATCTCTGAAATAATAATTATGACATAATTATAATATTTATAGAGCAGTTTTACTTTTAAAAACAATTATTACATATGTTTATGAGAAATAATTCAATTTTACAATCATCAATATGGTATGGCGTATGTACGCATGAGTAACGTTATTATTGTTAAATGATTGTTATGGAATGAAGGTATGTAACAACATGTCTTTTAGGAATTACAATTATATCATAAATATAATATTTTTTAATCACATATACTTATATATATAATTATTTTTATGAAAAAGGAATCACATGAGGTTGAGGAGGTTGTGGTTCACAGGTCCACGAATAACGTTATAACTTTTTATGTGTGGGAATGGGTAATAAATAAAATGGTATATATTATATTTTTAGAAATGTAATAATGTTATAAATGTCATATATATTTATTTTACGTAACATATGTTTAATTAAAACCATCTTTTATACATTCCATGTATCGTGTGAACGAATCACGTCTCTTGAGGGGGCGATAGTCCACATTTCCAAAAATTATGTTATCGTTTTTACAAAAAAATTGAAAGTATAATGATTTTTGTTTCAAAAAAATTAACAAAGATTAAATAAATAATAATAATTATTATATATATATTCCATCATAATGACCACTATGAGAGGTAGTAAAGTAAGAATTAACAAGCATCATTTTGTTAGGTGGTAGTTCACCGTACACATAAACAATAAGTTTGTTACAAATTAGATGGAATTGTGAGTTAGTGTTGGTATAACCCTTGATAAAAAAGTAATCTCAGTATTTTTTGGATAGTGGTGTTATTATATAGACATGGTATAAGAATATTTGTAGTGGTGTAGAATTAAATAAAAGAAAAGTTATTGTTGGAATACATTACCTTAAAAATCAGGTACCCTTTTTGGTTTATACCAAAGAGATTATTCTGGAATGATTTTTGCCTAAAAGAAGGATTCATGGTTAAGCGGAGTTATTTTAGGAATCTATTATGTTAGATATTGTCTAAACCTAAGTGTTTTTATAGGCCTGATTAATTGGGATAAGTTGTGGCCTTTTATATTGGGGGAGGAGTGGTACTCTTGAAATATTTTGTAAAAAGAATTATTCCTATATTTTTCATGTTGAAAGTGGATCCAATTATGGACGTAATTTTAAAAAATAGAATATATGGTCAATATATGTCATTCCAATATCACTTTTACAAGTTTATATTTCATTTTGGCCCTTATGTTTATGGTTTATTCCCATATAATGGTTAATTTTACGTTAATCGTTGTGATTAATTTTATACACTTGTACTAATATAATTTGTAAAAAAAATATGGAATTATAATAAATTATCAATTATTCTAAATAAAAATCATAAATCCATTTATCAAAATTCTAATCATATGAGTGGGGAAATGGGTTTAAATTTAATCCCATTTTCGACACGACAATTCGGGTTTTTAAAACAAAAACGTTTGAATGTTCGCTATGTTTTTATAATCAATTTCAAATTGAATTTTATTCCAATGACATAAATTGTATTAATTTTAAAAAATATTATCTAATTTATCTTTAAAACAAATTAAATTTATTATTTAACGTTGTAAATAAATTTGATAAAAAAAATTTGAACTAAAATTCAGTATTTTTAACTAATTGTGAAAAAACAAAAGTTTTAGAAAAAATATAAAAAGTCACCCTAACAAAATTATTGTGTTATGATTTCAAAGATCATTTTTATTTTTATATATTAAATCAATTAATTGAAAAAAATCATATTTAAAATTAGTTCTCCATTAAAAATTGTGAAAATTACCTTTATAAGAATATAGTTATTTATGTGTAAAATAGATATTGTTATTATCTTATAACAATAAAACTTAATAGATGAATATAAAAAATATTTTATTTAATATATAATATTTATATTTTATTAAAATCACTCACTAATTGTAATTAATTATATTTATTAAGAAAAAACATTTTTACAATCATAAAAATAATAATAATAGTTTTTAGATCCAATTGGTTATTATTTTATTTTTTTTTATTAATTGTTAATACTTGAATTAAATTATTATTAATATAAACCATAAATTTTCATAAGTTAGTTAATACTATTCAAGTAGTTTGGTTTATATCTTAATATATAAAATAATAATATTTTAGTAATATATTATGGTTCGAAAAAACTCAGCCTTGTGTGTCATGCAATCCATCGAAGAAGGTCGCTCTTGCGTGTAATGCATGATAACTTGGTGTTGTGTGCATTGAAATATATAGAATGTATTTTAAATATTAAATATTTTATAAATTATCTAGATATTATATTACCTTAGGCTTTTGGGGTCACGTGTCATACATGCTATTGAATACATGTTTCTTACTTTAGAATTTCAGGGTGTTACAATAATACACTGACTCAGGGTTCTAGGGTCAGGGAATTACAATTGGTATTAAAGGAAGTTTTGTAGAATCATTGGAAAATATATTTAGAAAAAATATATTAGTTTTTAAACCCCTGAGATAGCCATTGAGGATAAGTATACAAGAACATCCTAGAATGTCAGTAAAGGAAGAGGCCATATGTTTTTTCCTCGCAATACATCCATGTATGGATACTAAACTTTGATGTGGTTCTAGTACAAATATACCTAAGAGTAAAAAATATAACAAGGTGTTTCAGTCCTAACTCTGTTTAAACTAGTACAAAAAAATGGGTAATACTATTCATCTAGTTTGACACTCTAGAGATACACTTTGGATAGTTTTAATTTTCTTTACATACAAGTATTATGGATTTAGAAGTAAATATTTTACCAAAGTAACTAATGTTTATGATTAAAGTATTCATGATGAATAAATTTAAGTTATATTCTATACCATATTTATATTTATACAATGTTCATAATTTTATGAGCTAATACAATATATTCTATTGTATAGAAATAGTGGTTGGAAGGAAGAATGGCATCAATACTTAAGGAAAATATAGAGGTTTACCTACTGAGAAAGTAAATGTAGATGGTATTAGAATTTTTAAAGATATAGATATATTTGGGAATCTTAATAAGGTTATGATAAATAACCTTTACCATATGGAGAAACCTATTCCACAGAAAGAATCTCATATTTTGGTTTTCTTTATGGGGTAGAGGCCCCCAATATTTAGTGGGATTACTGATCTAATGGAAAATGAGCAACAAATTAAGTCTTTGGAGAAGATATTTATGGCCTTGGGGTATAATTAAATGGAAAAGTACATAGTTAGGATGTATTTTCTCCGAGGTGATATTGATCAATAATGGTCCTTGATTAGAAATACTAGGAAGGAAGAATAAATAGAACTCATGGAATAGAGAACTTTTAAGGAAAAATTATTCAATAAATAGTTTCTTTATGATTAGAAAACTAAAATGAAGATAAATTTCCTTAGTGTAAAGAACAATTATTAAGATAGTGTTTTAGATTATGAAGCTACCTTTATAAGGTTATCCAGGTATGATACAGATTATATATGCAACACGGAGTAGAAGATTGACCAATTCTTTAAAGGCCTTATGCCAAATCTCCAAAGGGCTTTGGTTTCTTATAATTTATCATCCTAATAATAGATAGTTTTATATTCCATCAAATCATAGAAGAAATTATAGAGATCATATATATTCAAGGGAAACCTAGACACGAATAGGACATATGAGCACCATGAATAAGGGAATGAGTCAATGAAGAGAAATGGATAGAATGATTTCCTTGCATTTTATAAGTGTGTAAATAATCACCCTAGTAAATGATTTAAAGGATTGGGAGTATTTTATAAATGCTGAGACAAATATCACCCAAAAAATAAAGTAAATGAAAGAAGAAAAACACTGTTATTTAGTGTCACAATTGTAAAGATATGGGGCTCTATACAAATTAATTCCCCAAGCATCAAGGGAATATACATATAAGGAAGATAAGGGATCAAGGTCAAGAATAATTTATTGAAAAAACTAAAGTGGATTGATTAATGTACTTATATATTTGTATCTAACAAATATGTTGTAAAATTATTTCATTGATGATGTTCTCATTATATGAATTATGAAATATATAAGGATTATAATGTTGTAATTTTTAATAACTATTTGTAATCATATGTTGAATGGTATCAAGAAAAGTTATTCAGTATAAAGTTAAAAAAATTTAAAATCACGTGAATAAGGGAAGACAACAATTAATATATTTTTTATGATGAGATAATGATAAATAAAAGATTTATTTGGATAAGTGTTGACTACCTTGTAACTAATTAATGAACTATCGATAAATTTTCTATGCAATCATTGATGGAGTTTAAAACAAATTTTGATTTAAGTAATATATCAAATAACATGTGTATTGCATAAGGATTATGTAATAATTCATGTTTCCATTATGTTAATATTGGGATTCGAGTTACTAATATATTTTAAGGGGAGACATTATGAAGTTATTCACATGTTTAGATTGTGAGAATTTCAACTTGATTCATGTTGATTAAAGGATAATGATAAGATCATTTCCAAAATTCAGTGACCATATTTCTAATGTGATGAATCATAATCTTTTGGAAGGGTTGACCATTTATGAAATGGTTTAAATTGAACATTGGATCTAGTTTTAGAGATTGAAATATTACATCACCATATGATGAATCTCATTATATGAGAAGAAGTATAAATAACTCAAGGAATGACCAAAGGATAAGAAAGTGACTATAAAAATGTACCAATAATGATTATTTACTAATATTCTTAGTGAGTTAAATAATTCCTCAACTCAAGGAAAAGGGTTTATGAAACAAAATTTCTGTCCTAATAACTTTTTTTGTGTTAAACTGGTGGCCTTCTAAATCATCACATATTTATGGAATTGAGGCCCTCAAGCTTCAATTGATAATTTACTTGTTTTTTATTGATGAAATCAAACACTACCTTTAAATATTTATGTTTCCCTCCAATTATGTATCTCTACTTACCTACTTTGTTCTCCAACTTAGAGACTTAGTTATATGTTAGTATATGCGAACATTGCAATTTAAATTTACTCTTTTTAGAATATTTTTTACAAAAAATTGCACTGATGTGAGATTTAAGCATAGGTAATATGAAAAAATATTTTACCAATAACTATTGTAAATTTTTAAGATGCGTTTTAATTAAATTGGGGAGAATGTAGCACCCAAAAATTCTAAAGTATGAAATTTTTTTTGATAAAGTGTATCACACACATCCCCGAGTGCGTGAGATAATATAATATCCCATGAATTTATAGCTTATTTAGTATTTTAAATATATTAACTATATTCAACATATTTCTATTCATGCAACACCGAGTTGTCATACATCACACTCAAGAATGTCTTTCTTCGAATGCTTACATTTTACACAAGACTGAGTTTTACCGAATGAAAATATATTATTGAAATATTATTATTTAATATATTACGACTTATCCTAGTTATTGAATTAGTGGTTATTAATAGTAATAAATAAATTAGTTAAATCTATGTTTTACACAAATTTAAAATTAATTCATTAGTTATAAATTAATTAGAAATTAATATGAAGACTAGTTGAATATAAAGGAAAATATTAATATTGTCATGCTCACATAACTATTTTATTATAATAAATTAAACTAATTACATTTATTGTAAGATATTAATGTGATATATATATTTATATATTATATTCAATAAATTATTTTTGATATTAATTGAATATATTAGGTAGGATTAAGATAAAATCAAACCCAGTTTTATGCATAAAATACTTTATTTGTATTAAGGCATTTTTTCCACATTTTAGTGGTGAACCCATTTTAATTCAAAATTTGTACACTTTAACAAATTTAATATTTCATAAAAGACTTCATATTTTTAATAGAAAAATAAAAAATATGTAATGGTAAATTTGGGATATTTTTATGTGATGTTTGATTATTAGAGAATATTGCAAATGCTAAATTTTAGTTCAAAAAAAATTTTCATCTAATTTATTTATGAAGTTAAATTATGTTTTAGATTGATTTTAAAGTTTAAAAATATCATATTTTTATAATTAATACAATTTAGTTCATTCAAATAAATTTCAAATTGAAATTGAGAACAAAAACTTGTCAAACTTTTAAACATTGTTACTTTAAAACCCCGCATTGTCATCTCTCATGCGGATTGATTTTTAAATTTATTTATGTGACATATGTGATTGAATTTTGGAAAAATTTATTCCATATTTGGAATCAGAATAATTTACAGTGTCTAATATGGTGAAATTATTTTTTTACAAAAAATATTAGCCAAAGTAATTGAAATTAATTAAAGAGATTAAGGTAAAATTAAGCTGAACAACGGACTAAACATTAATCTTAAGGGCTCAAATATCCAATAAAATTTACCAAGATCTATTATCTAGAAATATTTAGACCTTTTAATCACTTTTTATAAAGTGGAACATTATTTTAATAATTTTCAATGGAAAAAACATGAGACAAATTCCCTGTCCCAAAATTTACAAGAGTGCCACTTCTCCTTCCCTATAAAAAGGCCTCATCCCCTTCCACTTTTTCAAACCTCTCAAGACACCTTTGATCGACCAATATCTACAAAAATAGATCCTAATAATACCTTCAATAATCCTATAATTCTCCCCTTAGGATGGAATAAATACAAGGATGTCTTTTAGTACAATCTAAAAGGAGTTACCAACTTAAGAGGTAACATCTTTCCTTAAGGATTTTAGTTTCATTTCCATTCTCCACAACTTAAAAATATTCTTGTTATATGATTATTAAAAAAATAGTATCCAAAATAAAATATTATGTTTTTAATCTAATATTTATTCCTAAAATTTCATACACCCCCATCTAATGGGAAACAAACATACTATTTATGTGAACGGTGAACTACCACATCACAAAATATTGATTGTTCATTCTTCCTTTACCTCCTGTCGTGGTGGTAATTATGATGGAAAATATATTTATACCTAATAAATATGATATTTATAAAATAATTATTCTTATTTTATTATATTATAATATATAACTCTATACATTCCATTTTGTATACATATGATAACATCATTTGTGGAAGTGTGGACTACCACCTTCTCAAAGAGATGTGATTCGTTCACGATATACGTGAAACATATTAAGGATAATATTTATAAAACTATGTAGCATATATAAAATAAATATTTTACTATAATTATAATATATATACGTATCATTTATGTTTCATTATTTTAGAACGACAAAGAATTGAAAGTAGCGTTCATGTGTATGTACGACCAACCATCTCTATGAATGGTGCATTTCATTTCATATCACTAAACTTTATAAAATATTCTGAATACATATTTACAGAACATATATGATAAAAAAATATTATTTTAAATTATTTATATTATTAATCCATGATCTAATTAATTATAACGAAAAATAAAAAGTGAACACCTATATGAGAACACTAGGAGATTAACACCCAAAATAGAAAAAATAACAAAAGATTGTTATCAAACGGGTGATAAGATATTATAAGAAGTTAAAATATGATATTATTAATATTATTATTGTCTTGGTATTATTTAGTATCATATTTTAAACCACTGTATATGAGTATTAAGACCACAAAACAAAAGAAAGGTTAAGGTATGATATTTCATCTCAATTTACATTCCATTGAGACTTATTTTTAGTTATGTTCATAGATTATTTTATATTGTTTATATACTTCCCATTGACATATTATATCATAAACCAACTTATTATCATAAAGTTATAAGTATTTTTTAATATCATTCCATTATAGTTATTACGATTCAAATTTTTTAATGTGGTGTGGGACACTTTGGAATGTTTAAAGATTATTCTCCTCAAGAATGTTCTTAATGACTATATTTACCACCTCACATCCTTTTGAATTTTTAACATTATCATGAAGAAATAATTTTATGGTAGTAATTTTTATTTGTAAATTTCCATGAATATCTATTATTTTATATGATATATATTATTATTTCCTAAACCGTACATCATTTCTCATATGATGTTTTCTTTGAAAGTAATTTTATTAACCAGGGAGTTATTGATAAATGTGTATCTTCTATTAAATATAGATATCTGATAATGAATATTTTCTACCAATTAAATTTATTATTATATATGAGGTATAATTTTTACATGCAATGACAGTTGGATCCTAAACTTTATATAGCTCCTTGATGTATCAAAAGTTCTAATGACATTATTATGTTTCCCAAATTAAACAGGTTTCTACCTATAGTTTTAAACTATCTGGAGGATGGATCTTGAATTTATTGGTGCTCATATGCCTAATACATGATGTCCAATAATTAATCATTTCATTCATAGATATTTTATTTATTATTCATCCATGATATTTTTTGTCGAAAAATCTATGTATACATTTAATTTTTAGTTCATTGATTAAATAGAATGTGTTTTAGTTTCTTACCTTGTTATATTGTGCATTCCTACCTATTTATTTGAATGGATTTTTTTATCAGTTATTTACCTTATCATTTTAATTTATTCCTATTTATTCATTATTTCTTCAACATAAGTTACGCTTACTGAGAATTTGAGGTCACCCTTGATATCTTTCCTCTCCCTATCTTATGAAGAAGAAATCATTGATTAAGTGATCAAGGAAATAGTTTATTATTATTTTTATGTGTCATGTTTGTATTTACATTTTGTTAATATATTATAGGTATCATGTATATAATCTAGGTTTCCAAGACTTCTAATCCAATCAGTCGTTTGATATTTGATTCCATGTAATCAAACCAATGTAAAAAAATAATTCTCCGACTTTTCACTTCTAAGGCTAGGGGGTTATATTTTTAGCTCATAGATCAACCTCCCCTCATGAAACTCATCTACATGAACATGGTTAATATAATTGGATATATATTTTATCCCCATTATATATATATAATATAATATGTTTAGAAATAGAAATACTGATGTAAGTAACTAACACAACTAAACCATTTCCCTTTTTCTTTTCATTGATTAATTTATTTTTCTTGTGGCCCTACTTACAACATGTAAAAAATATATTATCATACTACCTTACATTCATACTAATATTTTTTACTCTTAGATGAGTGTCATGTGAGGAATTATATTTGGTTTTATTCTTATGGACTTCTTCTTATACCTTCCTATTGTTCACTATAATAACAAAAGGATTCTAACACTTCTTATACTTATTTACCTCTAAATGTAATGTAAAGATACCTGGTAGATACTTTTAAATTTATTATATTACAATTCAATATAATTTGGGACAATCATCAAACGAGTGATGTATATATGAGATCTATACACAATTATTCAAGTATATTAAACCCCTGAATCTCCAGTCACATAATGTATCCAATAATCTTGACTAAATGAGGACCAGTTATCACACCCTATCCATGTTTCCATGTGAAGAGTTCCATAGAGATATTAAACCAATAATATATATCTCTCTATTAATAATAATTAAATCGATTCTTTAACATGTTACAAAAATTCAGGTTCTCATTAGACTTATGTAGTTATTTTGACATTTCTAATTGAATCCAATACTAGTCATTTTATGCATCAGTGATGTTTTTCTTATAGACCTGGAGCCCTTCATCACTCACCTCCTTATAATGTAAATCATGAACTATGGATTCCAATATGTGAAGCTTCCATTCATGGCATAGTGAAATTCCCAACTGCTTGTACCACACCTGAAAGTTATTACCAGTTTAGAGGTTATCATTATCCATGATAGGTCATGATGAAATCGAGGTTTTTAATGTTTTATTTTACTAAATAATATTAAATATGATATTTACTACTTTATTCCAATTAAACAATTTATGAGTTGAAGTAATATAATTTATATAAGTAGTCTGAATTAAATTTCTCAAGCCAAATAAACCAAACAATTTGACATAGAATATCCTTTAACATGGAAATTATTGTGGAAGGGATTTATATTTCTCTTATACAAATCCAAAAAGTGTGTTTGAAATTACTTGATTGTATTTTGGTAGGTGATTTTACCAACTACTATCTTGTAGCTCCTTAAAATGTAGAGTGGACTCCCCAATCCTAAAATCCTAACTTGGATGTCCTCATCAGTTGCCTCCAAGTTATAAACATTCTATCAATGGATAGTCCCCCTGATTTAAACATGGTTAATCTAATCCAAAAACCATCATTAAAACTCCAATTAAAAGAATGTTTCCATAAAATTTTGATACCAATACATTTTTCTATGGTTCCATTCCATCTATAGTATTGGAAGTTATTTAGATATAATATTTTCTTGAGTGGTTTATTTATTTATATGTAAAATGAAATTATTTATCCTAAATGTCATGAACCAAGTTGGGATTCCATTAAAATTGGCACCTATCATGGACCAAGGCATGTTCTGATGGGTGTTCCTGATCCCCACAGGCTAGAAACAAGTTCTTGGGTATTGAAAATATAATTTTGGGAACTATTTCACCCAAGATAAACAACCATGAAAAATTATCAAAATAAAACATCACCCAACATGATAGATAACCATAACACAAAAAAATCCATCCACTTCAAGTTCGAAATTTTAAAACTTCAAAAAACAAAATAAAAAAAACTAGAGGAAAACCAACTACACATCAACCCAAAACCATCCTACAATTATATGTTCATCACTCTCAATCCACCTCCACCAACACCTCCAATAGATGAATACTAGAAACCGGATCCACCATCACTATGAAACATCATTCCTTTAAAATGGTCAAATATGACTAAGTCTACATAAACCTAATGGATTATGTATGGGATAAGACAAGTACCAGTAGGATGTCATGCAAAGTAGAGATTCTATTCCAGAATAATAGGAGACAAAAAACTACGCATGTTTAAAGAAAGAACTTGTAAACAGCTTTAATAAAAACATTTTAAGAAAAACACTTTTAATGTAGAATGCATTTCAAATTAACATAAGAATAATAACCATTGTATTCCAATGGTATACACACCATCAAAAGATAACCATGGGTAATACCTATAGGTACAAACACTAGTGGGACACTAGGAACCACGTATCATAGTGAAACATTGTATGAAATAAATAACCCACAACTTCCTCATGCATGAGCCACAACAGAGGAATCCATCCATGGTTATAGTTATATCCAATCATAATTATTGTTTAGTTAGTGTTTAATCATGAATGCTGATAGTAGAAATTGGGACTCATCCCCACTGATCCAATTAGGCTACTCATTAGAGTCTAACTACCTCAATACCTAGGATTCCCTTATGTTCTTTGTTTCCATTTCTTATATCATATAGATTACCACATTCACATGAACACATGAGAAATATTAATACACATATAAAACTACCATTTCCCATAAGAAAAAAATATTTCAAATTCACACGCACACATAAAATATTTTAAAACATGCTTTGCAGAACATTCCCAATTTATATAATGCATTTAAGAAACACAACACGTTGGAACACATGAAACACAACCCATTTCCTTTGCAGAAAAAATATTTCAACACATACGTACCTCAAATACATTAGAAAACACATTCACACCTTCCTTAAAATCAATATAACACATTCATGAACTAAAACTTATTATAAAAATCATCCAATAATACTAAATCATTTAATCACCAACCACATGCTTAGAAAAATTTAGGAATCCAGTGTAAAACTACAACTACACCGCAAAGAGACCCTATAAAGGAAATATTGATCCAAAAACATATATATCGTACCCGACAACCAAATATTGAACCCTTATTTGGTAAACTAATCCACTAGAGAAAGAAGAACCTATGAAATAATGAATATGAATAATAGATGATGGAATAAATCAAGATAAGTGATACTTACAAGAAGTTTCTTGAAGATCCAGAGTTGAATACACCCAAGATTTGGGGTCCATGGGATCCCAAAATAGGGAGATATTTTACTAGGGATGTAAATATATAGGGGGAGGAGAAATGGGTGGAATTATAGTGATATTAGAAGTTAGAAAAGGGTAAATATCTAACATTTAATTATTTCTATAGGCTTTATGGTTAACCCTCATGGTTTTCCAAACCATGCGGAAACTGTGTGGTCTCCTCTATCAATGGGGAAAATGACCACACTAATCCATGGGAGGGGGGGGTCACACACCCACGTAACAAATTGATCATCCTAGAGAGTTCCATTTTTCAAGGGGCATGTTTTATTTTAGGTTGTCACATGATTTACCCTAACTGTGCACCACCTTTTTCTAAGCACATGAAATCCACTTTTTACCACAAAGTCTCAAGAAAACCAAGGGGTAAATACAAGACTAAAAATAAACAATATAATACCTATAAATAGAATCTTTTCAGTGACACTAAACATACCTTGTTGATATTATATGGATTTTAAGTAATTAATTAACTTTGTGTTGTTAAAATATTTTATGCACAATCTATTTGTATTATATTATCTTCAATATATTTTTTTCTTATTTAATTTATGTGTCCAAATTTAACATCACATTAACATTCATAAAATAAAAAGAAAAACATTCATAAAAAAAATAATATATATAAAATTACATGATCATGATATTTCTAATGGTTTGGAGTAGATAAAAAATTACCTATAATGCTAGTGGATAAATTTATTGAGATAAGCCTAGATCAGGTTATATAAGTACACAATTGAACATTGTATATTATCAGTTGGTTTCATCTCAATTTAAATATTAGAATTCCTCCTCTCCTTGGAGAACTATCCATTATACACTTTACTCATGCATAGGTATGGGATGCTAGAGGTATATGTTACATAAAGTAACCCTTGACATATATGTCTTATGTAATAAAGAGTAATGAATGACATGCATACCCTCATTTTTAATTTAATAAAACAATATAATATAAAAAAATCTTTGAAATAATATTATATTTAATAGAAACTCAACAGTTGCATTGGTTAGGAAAAGCTAATGATCATTCACATACTTGTAATGGAATCAGATTCATACAATCAAACATTTATATCAAGTCGATATATTTTATTATTATGATTTTCTATTGAATTAATAATTATTAATCCTATTCAATAATTAATTAAATTGATTAATAATACATATAGTCTTTGTGTTGTGTATGAATCTCATCCACTGTAATTTTTCACTAAATTAATTAAATTGATTCTATTTGAAATTACTTAAGTACACGCCATATACAGGAGGTAACATCTCATGTACCCATCCAAAGTACTTATGTCTTTTGTGGTCATGTATAGTGTATTAATATGATATATTGTGTACACAACATTTCATTTAGTTACATGACATGTATTCATGATTGTAACCTATGTGACATGTACCTCTTTAAATGACCCTGTAATATACACATTGTGTACAACCACCACAAAACAAGTTGTTTCTAAATTTATAAATAATTAATTGGGAATTTAATATTTCGTAAAGCCCTATCATATAGTTTATGCACTAGCTATAAGAGATGTTTTGTGGATTTAAAGGATTAATAAAATTTATTCTATACTATTGATCTTATGTGGTGTATATCTTTTCCTGGCATATACTCTACATAAACTGGTATAAATTACATGGTGTATACAATGGTTTCATGGTGTGTATGTTATTATTTTCTATCCCATATTATAATTATAGTGACTTGGTGTGTAATACACATGGTATAGTACCATGTTACACGATGTGTATACCATCTACACATCGTGTATAGAACTGGTTCTATGTTTCTAGTCTGATAAAAAACTTATGGTGCATGTATTAACTATGAATCATGCCTATTGACCATATGTCCACCATGTTGTGTCATATTACATGATATATACATAGATTACATGTCTTTTAATTCTGAAAACAATTTGCGACCATTGAATTCCTTCCATGAAGTAATAAATAATCATTTACACACAATGTAAACCCCCCCCCCCCCACATAGCATGATTCAATTAGTGAAACTACAAATATGTGTGTGGTTAACGGAGAGACATAGAATGTAATATGGATACAAACTTCATAATTGTGTCATGAAGATAATATCCATGGCTCCACTATATGATATCTCCATGTGTTCTTCATAAGTTCTATCATTCTTTGTCATATAATATTAAGCTGACATGTTATGTTAACATTATGGATTACGAATGATAATAAAAAAGAAAACCTAACAAATAAATTTTTATATTCATCAATAAGAATTAAATAACAATAAATTTAAACATAATAGCTACGATAACCCTTAGAGGTTACCAGTATAGCATAAGTTCTAGTTAGACATATAACCAATGGAAGTTTTTGTGGATATGAAGAATATTATATAATAATATGATGAATAATTACATGAATCAGGAAAATATCAAAATTAAAAAAAAATTATGATAAAACCAAGAGGTTGGATATTTCTTTTTGAATTTATAATTAATTTAGAAACTATAATTACCACAATTTCAAGATTTTTTCTTCTTTTATGATGTTGATCATTCAAATCACCATCCAAGTCTTATTGTAATTGTTCTTTGAGGATATAAATTATAACCCCTCTTTAGGTTAACCACACATACCGAATTATCCAAAAATATTTCCAACCATTCTCTATGTCCATGCACGAAGTTACCAATTCCTCATGATGTTCCTGTCGGTCCCTACATAATTCATTGAGATTGAGGACTGTATCCTCTTTAAGTCACAGTATTGAGTGAGCATGAGGTGGTTTAAAGATATATATGTCTTGAAAGTATATCCCTAGTGAATTATTCATTCTTCATAGAGATCTTTTGATAGAGTTGGTGTGCAAAATTAAAACAACTCAACTTTCAGTTGACTATATAAAGTGATATAAATGATGTATATATAGAGTGAAGGATTCAAAACATAATAAATTCACATAATGTACTCAAAAAATATTAACTCCATATATTCCTCTTGAAAATAATAATAATAATAATTCATGTAATGTACTAACTAATGCATTATTTAACATCATATTATTAACTTAATATTTATTTATTTATTTAATGATATTTAATGTTTGTATTTTTCACATCCCTTGAACATTCATGAACTAAAAATACTCGTTATCATTTATCAACCATTTAATAATAACACAAATATATTATTTATTGTTGAATCGAAATAATGAATGGAGATAATAATTGTATTATCGTATGATGCTCAATATACAAGAAGGGGGGTGAATTGTATACTTTAAAAAATTCCTTTGGATCTTTTAATGATGGTGAAGCTTAACAATGTTAAAAAAAGTAATTCACAAAACCTCTAGTTCTATACACTTGCTTGATTCCATAAATATGATTTTGAGAATGTAATTTCTGAAATATGGTTCTGGAAAAATGAAACATAATGAATGTTTACAAAGATAAAGATTCTACCTTAAAGTGTATAGAATATCACTAAATCAGAGTATACAAGTATAAGGAAGTATAAGATAGTTATACTTTATTCAACAAATAAAATATAGCAGAAAACTTGAAACAATACAAGAACAAGTAGTAAATCTTTTCACCCAATGAGTAGGGTATCCTATAACCTTGGATAAAGGTCCCTTGATTTATACATTCAAAAAAGTCTGTCATACCTACACCAGGGTAAGACCTCGATACAAATATAGGAGTATGTCTTTCTATCCCTGCAAGACCTCAACTTCAAGGTAGTTGGTACATCTGTCTTCTTTTATCCAGGAAGCCCACAACTTCAAGGTAGTCAGCACCTCTGTCTTCTATCCTCATAAGCCCTCGATTGTACACAACAACAATAAAAGTTGCACAAAGAAAATCTGAACAAGAAGTTTAGTACACACTAAGCATGAGAGTGTCTATCTCTAAAAATCACTTCAGATCAAAATTTGTCCAAAGGTTCAGAGCTCTTTCAAATGAGATCCTATTTATAGGCATATCTCCAACGGTCGGCTCCCTCCTCCAATGGTCATATTTTTCCATGAATTTATTAGGGACATGTACATGTGTAAGTCAAACAATGGTTAGTTAGAAATAGAATGTACAACATAATTTCATAACTATATCAATGATGGGAAAAATATGGTTGCTTAATCAAAACAAATTTTTCGGAGTCTAAGAAAAATAAAAGTTTGGATTCTAACCAAACACATATTTGGTGTCTATAATAAATGTGTATTCGGATTCTATTTTCTATTAATTTGTAACTTTAAACTCTATAGAATTCTGGAGCCTAAATTTCAAGGAAATTCAGAATCTGGATTCAGAAGAATTCATAACCTGATCTTACAAAATTCAAAGTCAGAGTTAATGAGAATTCGGAGTCAGAACATACAATGTTATGAGTTAGAATTCATGAGTATTTTGAGTCAGAACTCATAAGAGTTCACAGTAGGAACTCAAAAGAGTTTGGACTCTGAATTAAGTAAACTTGGTGTCATAACATAGAAGAGTTCATAGTCTGAATTCAGAGATCTCGGAGTCAGAACTCAGAAGAGTTCAGAGTCTACATTTAGAGAACTCGGAACCTGAATTCAGATCTTAAAAACATAATTTTCTATATCTAATTATTATATGATTATGAGGTTTAGATATGAAACCAAATTTTACATTTAGAAAAGATAATAAATGATTAAAAATATGGTAAGGGTAAATTTTCTTGGGGAAGGAAAATTTTCCTTATAGAAGTAAAACACAGTGTAAAAATGAAATTTTTGTTGAGATAAGGTGTTTGTGATTTTTAAAACAAGAAGGAATGGTAAAGTCATAAAGAAACCATATTGACTTAATAATCTCCCCAAACCTGAAAGAATGGAAAAGTAATAAGGAAAACCTTATTGACTCAACAATCTACCCCTTTTTAAAAATCACATACATCCTTACGAAAAATAATAAAAGGACTTAGAAAACATTTTTCTAGAGTTTGAAAATAAAACTTATCTCCCTTATCATATGGGAAAAGTTAAATAAGACTGACTCCTCCTTAGGATTTGGAACACTGAGGATCGTATTATAGATTTCCAAAATGAGATTTTTCATTATCTTGAGTATGGAAATCTCTGTAATGAAACATCCCCTTATAGAAGTTCAAACTTACTTAGGGAAATTTCATCTTTAAATAGTATTCTTTTTCCTTTCTCCCCCTTTGTGATTTTCAAAAAGAATTTGAGGGAATGTAAAAGAAATTATGTTACCTGAATGATTTGTACAAGACATCCAAAAAACAAGAAACCAAAACTTTCATTATGGGTAGAAAGAATTTGTACAAGGAAAAAATACAACTAAAGATCCGATTGTAACAAAGTTATCCTTGATTTTACATTGGTATCAAGTTCTTGACTATAGTCTTCATCTTTTTGATCTTTTATTGATCTTCTTATGCTTTCTTAAGAATCTTGATCTTGATCTTTATCTTTCTTCTCTAATGCCTTGATTATTTCTTCTTGAGACTTAAGAGCCTCTACCTAATCCTTCAGGACCTTTTCCGGTTTGACATTATTTTCTTATATCTCAATCCAAAGATCTCTTTCTCTCTTCCATCTCTGAGCAAAAGAATATAATTTCCCCATTCAGATCCTTCACTTCTTGAATCCGAGTATTCTTCTAAAGAGTTTTCTTTTCCTCATATTTACTCATGAGATCCTTGATCGTACTATCTTCTATGTCAAAATCCTCCTTGACACCATCTTGAAACTCATCATGTTCTCTGAAATATTAAACTATCTTCATTGACCGGCCAACCATTTTCTTACAATACCTTTTATGGGAAATGTAGTTAATAATGAAATTCTTGAGATCAGCCTCAAGCTTTACAAAATTGTCCATCACCATGGACATTGAATCTAATTTTTGATTTAGTGTGTGTTGAAGCATGGAATCTTGAATCAATTATTGAGAAAATCAGAATAGTGCCAACTAGCTTCTTCAGTGATTGGACTAAAAAATCATGTCCAAGGGAAGATGATTACAAATCCGAGACTTTTCTTGGAGAGGGATCTTTGTCTAGCTCAAAAATAATCCTCTTTGAAGATCCACCACCATCATTTTTCATCACAACCACTTTAGTTGGTGTATCAACAACCACCTGTTTACCCCTGTCAATTTTCGAAATGGCTTCCTAATCCAGAGATTTATGTTCACTGTCAGATAGATGAACAATATTATCTTCATCTATACTTTTTTTCTCAACTCTAGCCTCAGAATCCTCTGGGTGTATGAAATCATGGTTTAAAATTTCTTCCTCAGATAGTTTATTAACTTCTTCTTCACCCTTATCATCTTCACCTTCCTCACCCTTCCTAAAAGTTTCGAGCATTGAAGACTCTGCTTCAGAAGTTCAGATTGACAGTTTATCAGATGGGGTTTCCTTTTCATGTAAATCTCTAACATTCTTTATAAGATCTTCAGTATCTCAAATACTTTATTCTTCTTCCACTTCTTCCACAATTTTTTCTACATCTTTTTCTTTTTATTTCACCTTTTACAGAGTAACAAACATTTTACCCAGAGTCTCACGTAAGGCTTCCACGATGAATTATTTTGGTACTGGAATATTCTAGGATTATATTTTAGTAGCCTTCAAAATAGATTGGACTAACTCACATTATTAATTTTCTTCTTTTGCTTGTTTTCATTTTCTTTATTCTCAATCTCATCAGTAGTCTTCTCTTTAAAAGTCTTGGCCTCAGTAAGATCAAAACCAAAATTGGCTCTCCTTCCTTCCAGTTTTTCTTATCTTCCCTCCATTTCGCTACAACCTCATCTAGGTATGATTTTTTCTTCTTAGGTTTAGGAGGTGTGGACTGAGTACCATTAGCCTCTGTGGTTTTACATCCAACTACAACTTCTTTCATCTTCCTCTTCTTTCCTCCCTTTTTAGATGGTTCTGGAAGTTCTTATTCCTTCATAAAATATTCATCCTCTTCCTCTGGTAGGTCATAAAGTTTTCATGAATCCTTGGAAAAACTAACTTTTATCCTTTTCAAGGTAACATCACAAATCAGCATGACTTTGCAATTCCTTGGCTTTGAACTGCACGGAATTTTTAAAGACTCCAGACACCGAACAATCAGCTTAGAAAGAATGGTTAGGTACACGATTATCTGAGCCTTCAGATTTCCATTATTAAAAGTGTCAATCATAATCAGAATATTCTTGACCAAATTAACCTTCCTCAGATTCACTAAAAAAATCTAGAATGTATATATCACTCTTCTTCAAGGCGTCCTTTTCAAATTTTCTCAGAACGATAAATCCTTGAACCCATAATTCAAAGTTCCGATTATATGTAGAGAGGTGAGAAATATTTGAAGTCTGGACATAAGTAAGACCAAGGCTCTATATAGATTTCTCCTTTACAAATATTCCTTTGACATCTGGAAACTTGTGGGAACAGAATTTAGTTTCCCCTTCGTATGGAATACCAACTAAGCTGGCCACCTTAGTATATGAAAGAGAATAAGTCTTTCCTTATCTCTCTAAGAAAAAAATCTCTCTAACTTCTTCCTTTAAGAAACTACCTAATTCATAAAACTCAATAACAAAATCCGGATACACCAAAATCTCGATCCCTTGGCTTCGATATGCAAACACTCTCCTATCCATTCTATTTGATGTTCTTAGAAATAATGGAATCATACTTGTTGAAGATGTTAAGATGCAACAACCTTTCTCTATACACCTACCAATCCGGAATTTTCTTGACAGTAGACATATATTTCTTAGAGGATTCTTCAGAAGACATTTGGAATTGAGAAAACTCTGAAAAGTTCGGAACGAGCTTAAGTAGAGGGTCAGAACTTCAACACACAAGAGCTTGAGATCAATGTGGGACAACCCTTCGAGGGTCATTTATATAGGTGTTGGAAGTAACGATTCATCTTCCAAACTCAATCCAATGGTTGAAAATCCTTTAGATCAGACCTGACAGTTAATATGATAGCGGGAAGGAAAATTTGGTAGGATCCGATCTTTTGAGGATTTTAATAAAAACTTTCGAAATTAAGGAAAATAGAAGCCAAAAAATTTAAAAAAAATACCAAAAAGTAAAACATGATTACTAAAAATTAAGAAAGGAAATCATACCTTTTGGATTTCTAGGAAGATTATTTGTAATATGTAATATTTTCCTTGAAGAATTATAAATTCCCAAAACAATTTGACTATGAATACCTCTATTACAAAAAAAATTGAGTACCAAAAATTTTATTACAAAACATTCGAGTACAAAAATCATCATTACAAAAATTTCAAGTATGAATATATTCATTATGAAAATTTCAAGTATAAAAATTTTCATTATGAAAATTTCTAGTATGAAAATTTTCATTACAAAAAATTCAAGTAACAAAATATTCATTACGAAAATTTCAAGTACGGAATTTTTTGAAAAACTAACCAGAAAATGAACTCCCCCCTATGAAAATAAGATTATTATTGTAAAGAGATTGGTTTCAACAAAAAGTTAACAAGGAAGATTACCTTATTGTTATCATTCCAAACTTCTGTTTAATGTATTCGAATCTATCAGAGGGTAAAGATTTTGTGAACATATCAGCAAGTTGATCTTGCATTCTGATAAATTAAAGAATGATATCTCGTTTTTGTGTGTGATCCCTATGAAAGTGATGACTAATATCTATATGTTTTGCGTGAGACATATGCGCAGGGTTTTTACTAAGTGAAATGGCACTTGTATTATCACACAAAATTTGTGTTTTGGTAAAAATCAAACCATAGTCTATGAGTGTGTGTTGCATCCACAACACATTAGCATAACAACTTCTAGATGATATATATTCAACTTCATCAGTGGAACGTACTATTGAGTTTTTCTTCATGCATGAACAAGAAACTATAGAATCTCCTATGAAATGACAAGTTCGGAATGTATATTTTCTGTCCATTCTATATCCACCAAAGTTTTCATCTTAAAAACATTTCAAAACAAAATCATTTCTAGAAGTATAAAAGGGTCCTAAATCCATGGTTCCCATTAAGTAGAGAAACATTCTTCTCACTGCCTTTAAATGAGATTCCATAGGATTGAATTGGTTTCTTATACATGAGAATACATAAAACAATAAGTCATGACGGCTAGCTCTTAAGTAAAGTAAAATTCCTTCCATAACTCTAAAAGATGTTTGATCTACTAGTTTCCCAGCTTCATCAAGATCATGTGTGTTTGAGGTACCAATGGGAGTAGTAATAATCTTAGTGTTGTTATATCCATACTTTTTAAGAAGACATTTAATATAGTTATGTTGTGATATATAGGTTCCTTCTTGTTTTTGAGAAATTTGAAAACCATGGAAAAATGTTAACTCACCCATCATACTCATTTCAAACTTAGATTTCATTAAATCTACAAAGGAATCACTTAAAGATTGTTGAGTTAAACCAAATATAATGTCATCAACATAAATTTTAACAATAAAAAAAACGTTCTTATGATTATTTATAAAAATATTTGGATCTGAATTTACCTTAACATAATTATTTTGAAGAAAAAATCTTGTAAGTCTATCATACCAGCCTTGAGGGGATTTCTTAAGTCTGTACAAAGATTTTTTAATTCTAAAAACATATTTAGGATGTTTTGAAGCTTCAAAACCAAGAGGTTATTTAACAAAGACTTCACATGTACAAAACCATTAAGTAAAGAAAATTTCACACCCATTTGAAAAAGTTTGAAATTGAAGAATGCTGCACCAGCAAGTAAATTACTAATAGATTCAATTATAGCTACTAAAGCATAGGATTCTTTATAGTCTATTCCTTCTTGTTGATTATAGCATTTAGAAACTAATCTAGCTTTATTTATTACTATGATTCCATTTTCATAACACATATTTCTAAAAACTAATTTTACTCCAATGACAGAAGTTTCCTTAGGTCTTTCAACTAAGGTCCAGACTTTATTCCTTTCGTATTCATTTAGTTCATCTTGCATGGATTTAATCCAATCATCATCACCTAAAGCTTCATCAGTGCTTTTTGGTTCTAATTGGGAAAGAAATGCTAGATATTCTACTTCATTTTATAAGGAACATCTATTCCTTACAGGTTGATTCACATCACCAATGATACTATAATTGGGATGATTCTTAAGAAACACTTTATTTGGGTTTTTTAATAATTTTTTCATCAACATAGGGTAGGAAATATTCTAGGGTCAATGTTTTGAAAATATATTCTTGGACATTTTCCTTATCAGAAGGATCTTCTAACAAAGGTTGATAATTAGTTTTTGAAAACACATCCGATGATGTAGGTTGGGTTGTTTAAAAATAAAGGGATCAGTTTTATCAAATTTCACATGTACTATCTCTTCAATAGTACAAGTTTTTTTTATTGAAAAATCTATAAGCCTTAGTGGTTGTGGAGTAGCATAAGAAAATTCATTCATCAAATTTTGGTACGAATTTATGTTGATTATCTTTAGTATTCAGAATCAATACCTTGCAACCAAAAACCTTGAAATAGTAAAGTCTAGGTTTTCTATCATTCCATAACTCATAATGAGTTTTATTAAGATAAGGTCTAATAAAAACACGATTTATAGTATAACATGCAGTACTTACAACTTCAGCCCAAAAGTGTTTGGCTACTGAATACTCACTCAACATGGTTCTTATTATCTCTTGAATAATTCTAATTCTTCTTTCAATAACACCATTCTGTTGAGGAGTTCTTGGTGTTGAGAAGTTATGAGTAATTCCTTTTTTACTACAAAAAGTTTCAAAATCAGAGTTTTGAAATTCTCCTCCATGATAACTATGAATAGTTTTCAATGGAAGGTTTTTCTCATTTTTAACATGGGATCTAAAACATTTGAAATAATATAAATCTTCAGACTTCTTTTCTAGTAAATAGAGCCTCCTAAATCTAGTGTAACCATCAACTAAGAGAAACACATAATATTTGCCTCTAATGCTTCCATTTTGTGTCGGGACAAAAAGATCCATATGCACTAACTATAATACATCAGTAGTTGAGACTTCACTGATTGATTAAAAACTAGATTTATGTTGCCTTCCATATTTACAAAGAGAACAAACATTTTTAGAATCAAATCTATGCTCTGGTAGATCCTTAACTAGTCTTTTCTTAGATATTTTGCATAGGTTTCTAAGGTTATAGTGTTTTAACCTTCTATTCCACAACCATGAATGATCTTCCATTGCAATATGGTTAGGTAAGTCTTGTATCCCAAGGTCTTCTAGGTTTAGTGTGTATACAGTCTCTTACCTATGTTCATAGAGAATAAACTCTTATTTTGGAATTTTGTACTAAGCACTTATCATTCCTAAAACTCACAAGGTAACCGTCATCACATAATTGGATTATGATAATGAGGTTTTTCTTAAGACCCTTAACAAATAAAACATTTGAAATAAATTTTTTTTCAGGAAGAACGATGTTACTTATACCAATAATTTCTCCTTGAGCATTATCTATGAAAGTTACATTTCCACCTTTCATCTTGATAATCTTTTCAAAGTAGTTTTTTCTAGAATTCATATGTCGAGAACATCCACTATCCTTGTACCATGTATTGTTGTTGGTACTTTCTCTATTTTCCTTATCCACCAAACAATGATTTCCAATAGGTAGATTGGATATTAAACCGAGATTCTTCTGTCCCAATGTTTCGTAATCTGATGATTCATCTGAAGAGTCTCCACCAATGGTACTCCAGGTGTCATTTTCTTTCAAGACATTAATAGATTTAGCTTTGTATTACTTCATTATGTTTCTCTCAGAATGATTTTACTTTCATTATTTTCTCTTAATCATAGTACAATCAGGTCTTATGTATCCAGCTCTCTTTCATTTGTAACAAGTGACTTCTGAATCTTTCTTATCTTTCCTTTCTTTCTTTTAATATCTGGATTGAAAGTTCTTCTATCCAAAAATCTTGTTTATCTTTCGAGCAAGATTTTCTAACTCATTTTCTAAAGATTCACTTCCATTAGATTCGGATTGAATAACAATATTCTTATATTTGAATCTAGTAACTCTCTCAGAAGTATTGGCTTTCATATGATTTGAAGTTGTAGTAAAAGAAACACTATCATTCCCATTCTTCTTCTTTATATTTTTAGTATCTCTCTTCATTCTAGTCTCATGATGTAGAAGAGTTCCAAAAATTTCATCAAGATAAATCTGAGTAACCTTTCTTTTCACATTAATATCATCCCTCTTGGATTCCCACTCGTTGTGCATGATATCTATGATCTTATCAACAAGTGTGTCATCGTCTATTCCTTTCTCACCCATGGATTGAAAAATATTCACAATAGTCATGAATCTTTGTTTCATCGTACATAAGGGTTATCCATAAGGAAAGTAGAAACCATGATATTCAACTCTGAGCATTGATCTTCTAGTTTCAATAACTTTGGAAGTTCCAAAGTGCGTAACTTCAAGTTTCTTCCATAAACAATTTTCTGCTTCACAAGATGAAATTTGGATATATATATTTCTAGTCATGAAACAAAGAAAATTATTGCGTACCTTATAATTCAGTTGATATTCATGATTTTCTTTATTAGTGAAGGTATTAACTTCCTTGTTAGGGATTTTATATCCTCCAGTAAGCATAACAAAATTATCTACTCTAGTATTGATAATAAATGTCTTCATGTTATCTCTATAATATTCATAATCATTCCCATCAAATATAGGTGGTCTGGTTGGATTTAGATTGTCTATGGAACCAACATTGATTCCTTCCATCTTAAGGAAAATATCATTCTACCCAAACATATTAGTAGTAAGGTTAGGTAAACAAGGAAAATATTCCTCATCAAGGAAAATTTAGAACAATGAGAAACATGAGCAAGGAAAACTTATTTGCGAATATAAGTATTTCAGAGACCTGCTCTGATACCAATTATTATATTGGTTTTGGGTATTGAAGTCACCAACCTCTAATACCAATTGTTGGATTGAAATAATGAATGAAGATACTAATTGTAGTATCGTATGATGATCAATATACAAGAGGGGGGGGGTGAATTGTATACTTTAAAAATTATTTTGGAACTTTTAAAGGTGGTGAAGTTAAACAAAGTAATTCACAAAACCTCCAGTTCTAAACACTTTCATGATTCGGGAAATATGATTCCAAGAATGTAATTCTGGAAACATGGTTCCGAAAAATGGAACTTAATGAAAGTCTACAAAGATAAATATTCGAACTTAAAGCATATAGAATCTCACTAAATCACAGTATATAAGTATAAGGAAGTATAAGATAGTTATAATTTCTTAGAAAAATAAAATGTTGTAGAAAACTTGAAACAATACAAGTAATAAGTAGTAAATATTTTAACCTAAAGAGTACGGTATCCAACAACCTTGGATAAAGGTCACTTGATTTATACTTTCAAGAAAGTCTGTCTTACCCATTCTAGGGTAAGCCCTTGATATGAAGATCAGAGTCTATTTTTCTATCTCCACAACCCCTCAACCTCAAGGTAGTCGCTACCTCTGTCTTACTCAGCAAGGAAGACCTCAACATCATGGTAGTCGACACCTCTGTCTTCATATCCCCGTAAGCCCTCGATTGTACATAGCAACATTCAGAGTCGCACAAAGAAAATATGAAAAAGAATTTCAGTACGCACTAAGAATGAGAGTATCTCTCTATAGAAATCACTTCAGATCAAAAGTTTTCAAAATTTAATGAGCTCTTTCAAATGAGCTCCTATTTATAGGCACATCTCCAATGGTCGGCTCCCTCCTCCAACGGTCATATTTTTCCATGAATTTCGGAGGGACCCATACACGTGTCACACAATAAACGGTTGGTTAGAAACAGAATGTATGACATCATTTCATAACTATATCAAGAATGAGAAAAATATGGTTGCTTATTCAAAAACAATTTTTCAGAGTCTATGAAAAATAAAATTTTGGAGGCTAACCAAAAACACATTCAGTGACAATATTACAAGGATATTCTGATTCTATTTTCTAAGTAATTCAGAACCTGAACTCTATAGAATTTCAGAGTCTGAATTTAAAGGCAATTTAGAATCTGGATTCACAAGAATTAGGATCCTGATCTTACAAAGTTCAAAGTTAGAGTTCATGAGAATTCGGAGTCAGAACATACAGAGTTCAGAGTCATAATTCATGAGTATTCAGAGTCATAACTCATAAGAGTTCGGAGTCTGAATTCAGAGAACTCAGAGTTAGAACTCAGAAGAGTTCGGAGTATGAATTCAAAGAACTCAGAGTCGGAAATTAGAAGAGTTCCAAGTCTGAATTCAGAGAACTTTGAGTCAGAACTCAGAAGAGTTCGGAGTCTGAATTTAGGAAACATGGAACCTGAATTCGGATCCAGAAAACAAAATGTTCTAAATATATAAGTATTATATGATAATGAGGTTTTAGATATGAAACCTAATTTTAAATTTAGACAAGATAATAAACAATTAAAAACATGGAAAGGATAAATTTCCTTGGGGAAGGAAAATTTTTTATATATAAGTAAAACACAGGGTAAAATGAAATTTTCCTTGAGATAAGGTGTTTTTGATTTTCAAAACAAGTAGTAATGGTAATGTCATAAGGAAACCTTATTGACTTAACAACATCACCAAACATGAAAGAACGGAAAAGTCATAAAGTAATCCATATTGACTCAACATTTATTTGATAAATAAATAAATAAAACATTCTTAGTATTTTGAATAAAATTCTTTTTTATTATTCTTTTGATAAAATGATAAATATTACATTCATGATCTTGATAATAAATATTAATATTTTTGTTCACATAATAAAAATTATAATTTATAATAAATAATTAATATTCTGTACCATAGGAATAAAAAGAGATAAATTATTATTCTATTTGATGTTCTTACATAAAAATATTGATTTAATATTCTAATAAAAAAATATAGTGATTGAGTATTTGTGATAAAAAATCATTAATATATATTAATCCTTGGTCTTGAGAACAATTTTCATTCCAACTATTAAAATAAAATAGAATATTACTATTTTACATGATGATAGAAACTATATGAACCATAAGGCCACTTCCTTTGAGGAATTTGGTTGGCTCGCCTAAAGCATATATATGCATCCGGAAACACTATAGGATTAAAAATTCTCATTCTGTAATATGATACCTTTGTCGCAATATCTAAAAAATAAGGTTACATACCCTTCCCATGAACCTATATGTTTAACATTTCTTTTATTAACTATTTTACATAAATCATTCAATACACCAAGGCCATCAGTTTTGGTCCAGCAGTTACATTTCAATTAAAGGGTCGACAAATCGTCTTTCTACCTCAAAGGGATAAATAAGTTTTTAAAATATTCATTAATTCTATATAACCCATGACACTCCCAACATACCATACATCCTAGTGAATATATAGTGTCATGATCAAGGTTATTTCATCAATTTATGGGAACCATGTTATTAAATAGAAATAATCTCAAGTCTAAGGATCATCGCACACATTCACAAAGAGGAATATGAAATGAAACATAACATGGGGAATTAATTATGGTGATATAGTCCTTATAATATCCCTTATTGTGGACTACCATGATCATCATAAGATAGAACCTCATCCTATTATGAAAATACAGCACATGATAGTCTATAATATTTGTGCCCCATATGATGAATTAATTCTACTGATGATTTATATGTTCTAAAATATTATTATGGAAGACTGTATTCTATAGTTCTGAAAAAATATTAATAAATTTACTAATATTGAAAACAATAAATATATAGGTAATATAAAATACAAAGTATTTCGTTCTAGGGGACAAACTCTAACAGATTTCATGTGCATAAAATGTGTGATTATGTCGACATTCTATGCAATATATAAGAATTAATTTTAAATTATTTCTTTAAAATATTATAGTTAGAATACCTTTTTTTTGTTTTATATTGCGTTATATGAATTTTTGTTATTAATACTTTATCACTGAGAGATGTGGTAATATGAAAATTATTGATGATAAATTTTTGGTGGCTACCTAACAGGATGCCCTTGATTAAACATTTATTAAAATTATTATTTTGTGTAATCAAGATGGTTTCTTTAATAATGGAATCATATTATTTAGAGGATAACATGGAAGTATAATTAGATAGACTTTGGTATGTGTATGAGGCTGGGTGAGGGGATGTCTATTTGGAATTCATCCCAACGAATGACATCCCTATGAATTGAAGTGGACATGTATTATGGTTTTGGTTTTTATTCAAACCACATATTTTTCACGTGTAATATAACTGGTTTTGTGATATGGTTATGTTGAGAATAACAACTATGGTTGTGAGTTGAGTGATTTAACAAGATATTTAATGAGGTTTGAGGGATTATGTTAAATTTGGATGTGATTTTTTTGACAAAACAAATTAAGTTTTATGGGTTGGGAGATCATTTCAACAATGGGTGTGGTTAAGGGAAGAGCTGGATTTCATGCCAACTATCAACTGATAGATGATCATGTAAGTTGTAATTCCTACCAAGTGGTCAATTTCAATGAAAATATAAGGGTATGTTTCTAATTAGGTATTTTTGATTCATGATATATTTTTTATGTTGGTCTTCATTATTACTATTTTATTGTTATGTGACATTTTCAGACTCAACATCGAAACTAGTCAAAGAAGGTATGGTCATTTTATGGTGTCATTTCCAAACCCAAAGCTCAATGGAGGTATATTTTATTGTGATTTCATTTTATATATCATGTAATCTATGTATTCAACTTCATAGATTTGTTATATATATAGGGACAGTATTCTTGTTATCCTGCTGAGTTATACTAACACCCACACTAGGCATTATATTTAAACTTATGGACATCCTGAATATAGTTGTGCATACTATCATGGACCCTATACTAGATTATTATATGTGTAGTAGATTTGTATTTGGTAGAAGAGACTGGATAGATAATTGGGACTAGATTTGTAATCATCTCTAATATTTTTCTTTTTGTTTACATTGGGATCTGTTGTATATGAACTACCATGGAGAGGTATTTTTTATTTTTTTTATGTGTCCTATGTTCTATATAACTTATTCCATTATATTATTTCATGGGTTATGTTAATTATTTTTCACGAAATACCATTGTTATTCCTTTTTTACTCGTTAGGTTTTTTTTGATGATTGTTGTTATTGTCGATTCCCTTAATATTTATGGTTATATATACTATAGGGTATAATATCCCATTAAATACACATATACCATTACCTATATACAGAAACCATAGGAATATCTGGATACATGTTTCAGTTACATAGTAATATGGTTCAGTCAAGATGAAGAAACAGTATGTGGACAATAAATTTTTCCCTCATACCCCATCAAGGATGAAAGTGTTTTTCTATTACCATGACACTCAAATAATGAATGTAAATGGATTACATCCAATTTCAACACTATTAATAAGAATATATAGAATAAAATAATACATTTCATTATATAGAGAATTTTTATATTCATTCATTTTATATGTCCAAAATAATTGTAATCCAAAATTAAAATTACTTAATTTATCTATGTACTTATAATCATATCTCTCCCAAATTTACTAACAAAATAAAACCCTTAAAATAATAATATGTAATTATTCCTCAAAAAAATATCAATAGTATGAATTAATCATAAATAAATATACCTAAATAATAATCAATATATATTATGAATGTATGAAAATCACAAAATATAAACCTAATATTGAATAAAAAAACATTGTGTAGTGAGGAATAAAATATGTTTAACATGATATAACAACATAATCATAAACATGAGATAATAACAAAATAATAAACAATATAAGTTTGAAACTATTATCAAATCAGGGAATTTCTAATATTATTTTTTCTTCATGGAATATCAAATAGTATCCATCCATGATACCTCCCAATAATCAATACATGTTATAAAAATGATAATGAGGATATGGTGTTGCTTGATTGACACACACATTAACCTTCATGTAAGGTGATTAAAAGAGAATTAAATCTCATGGAATCAAGTATTTCATCCTATTCAAATAAAAAATATATTATTAATTATATATCATTGAAAAAATATAATAAAAACAACACTAATAAATTTAAACAAAAAACAAAATGAACAATATCATTTAAACACAAAGAATAATTATAATAAATAAGCACACTTATGTAATAATTTAAAATTAATCTATGACCTAAAATTAACCCCATTAATATTTCTAAAATTATTCCAAAACACAAATTTAAAAAAAATGAGGTGGTTTTTATTTGACTCACCTATGAATCATTTCTTGTCATTAAATTGATTAATTGGAGATGTTATGTTCTAGAAGTTGATTCATGAAACCCATCATAGAAAAACATCAAAACACATGTTAAAGAAATTAACCTGGATAGTAATACATGATTTTATAGACGAATTACCCATTAATTGGAGATAATTTGAAAAACCAATCCCCATCAGTCTTATATAAAAACATAACCATGATACCTATATTGAGAATTATCTAATCTCGCCTTCTAATTTATTTTTCAGTCACTATAAATATATTATAGAAGTGATGAAACATAAAATTATAGGAAAGGAGAAAATATTTAACCACACCTCAAGAATAAAATAATGATTCTATCTACAATTTTATATGGGGTTTTACTATACATATGTGGTTATGATGATGAGGAAGAAGAAAAACACGAAGCTGGGATGATGTGTCCACATGTGTCATTAATTATTATCGATGCAGGAAAAAGTTTAAATAATTTTAATTTCATTTTTTTAATTCTTAAACTAATAAATCATAAAATTGGGATTATGAAAAGGATGATCACATGTGAAAATATTAAAGACTAAGGCCTATAGGTCATCAATTTTCAATCAATCAAAGAGAAAGATTTGTTTTAAAACAATTATGAAATTACACATTTATAGATCAACATCATAGGATCTTTTTTAAAGATGTAATCGTATATTCTAATTAATTAAATTAAATTAACTAGTATTATGTATATAAATATAACTTTATTAATTATAATAAAAACCAATAATATTAATTTAACTAATTCAATTATGTTAATTCAGGAACCAGTTAACTAATGTGAACTAAAGGTAAAAAATTTCTTGAAAAAGATAAATAAAAATAAATTATCATAATTTAATTCTCTAAAATAGATTTATTTCATTCCTTAAAAACTCTCTTTGTAAAAAAATTTCAAATAACAAATGTAATATAACATAGTCTCTTTAGTTATTTCTAATGAAAATAATGATTTATAGGTGAATTTGATTATGGAATTATAAATAAATCACTATAATCATGACCTCCTACCTCTCAAAATAATTAAAAACTCATGATATATTTATCATGAACAAATATTCCATATATTATCTTAATAATTGATTTTAGAATGAAAATTATTACTTATATTAATATAACATAAAAATAAAAATTCTAAAGAATATAATTCACATTAATTTTCATGAAAATTAAATCAAGGAATATATCTAGAATAAAAAAATTAAATATTAAAAATAAGAATATAAAAATACACTCTAAAATGAGGGATGAAAAAATTATTTATAGAATTTTGAAAACCATAGCATATAAATATTTACTATATTAAGGATAATCAACTTCTTACTAAATATTAAAAATTTTCTTCCATGACCTGAGAAAAATAACTTCACAATCTATATTTAAAACAATATCCATTTACATTTGGTCATAATATGATTTTTTAACAATATCTTTGTAATTTATAATTTATATACCCATAGTGACATCATTCAATTTTAATCTTAAGAATATCTATCAAATACGCAGATTTGTTTATATAGAATCATTGAAATAGAAATTGTTCTAAAACTATGATATGATACTTCTAGAGAATGAAATCATTTATGTTTCCTTAGATCTACTTGTTAGACGGTACTTTTTAATATCAATTTTCTTTATTTTTTTCTTCATGAAATACCAAGGCATGAAACATTCCCTACAAAATAATGGTTTTCTATAACAGTATTTAAATTTATCAAAACATCTATAGATCAATAATTTATATCAAGAGATACCAAAATAATTAAAAAAACTGCAAATTAGGATTTAATCATATATTTTATCAATGATATTTATTTGAAAATATAGATACTAAATTTAGGTACAAAAATCCCCAAAACAAGAATTTTTTATTATCCTCCAGGGAAAAAAATCAAAAAATTATTTCAAAAGAATGACAATTTGGATAGAGAAAAAAACTACTATATTATATAAATGGTTATAGATATATAACCTATACTTTCCAAATACAAACTTATTAAATATCTCAATTCCCCAATTCATGTGGAATAATGATAATAATGTATTGTACTTATCAATAATTTCAACCATAATAAAAAAATTTGTAATTAAAAATTCAATTATCCTTTTTTATTTATATTTTTTAAAAATTTTATTTTAATAAATTATTAATCACATAATATTACTTATTTCAATATTATATTATCCTAATTTAAATTATTTTTTCAAAGAAATTACTTGTAAGGATCAAAATTCAAATTTATTAAATAAAATTTATTCAACCACCCTTAATACTAATAATAATAGTAAATACATGAATGTCATAATATTTTGGGTGGTCATAAATATACCGAAAACATCACTAGAATTAAATCCATCTCAAACCATAAATACTCACCATCAATTACCCATAATGGCTATTTCTATAGTTAGTATATCAATGTTATAAGGTATCCTAGTTGTATTAAAATCTATGTTAGTTCCACTATTTTTCAACAACATTTTCAAAATATTTTTTATTTTAATTCACATTTCTAAAAACTTCTTTTACAAACATTTATCTAAATGTGTGTCATATATTAAACATTTTCAATAGTGTGACAAATTATGAGTTTTTTTATTTTTTACACACATTCCCATATATAAATCAATGTTTAATTTATGTCATATATAACTAAAACTACTATATCTGATTCTTATTTGAAATGTTATAAATTTAAAAATAAAATTCATAATTTTCCATTTTAAAACAACACAATTAATATAAGTCTTCATTTATCAATAATATAAAAATATTCTTATCTAAAAATAACTACATATACAATGAATTCAATTGTAATCACAATTTGGTAATTTTTATAATAATATAGAAAGATATTTCCATATTATTATGTCATTGAGATAATTTAATTTTATAAAAACTTTAATTTGGTGTTCTATAAACCCCCCTCAAAATTAATTAAATAATTTGTTTCAATGTTTGAATCAAATCGTGATAGAATAAAATGAATTTTTCAAGAAATTTATTTCAGGAATGAGGAGAATAACTAGTTTGAAACAATATTCCTTGGACTTAGTCAGCTCTATTTTACTTAATCCTTTTTTTATTTTTTGTGGTAATTTGATTCTTGATATCATATATAAATTTATGTTTTATAACTTTTCCCAATATTGTCTCAATAAAATTATTTGAAAAATATATATCATAAAGAATCATAATGTGTTATAAATTGACTAAAAATTCCTATGTTTCTCATTCATATGAATTAAAGAAAATATTTAGATTATTTCATATAAAAAAAAGTAAATGGAACAATATTTTAAAAATAATAGAAAAATTATTTTAAGCCTCCTCAGTATCAACTGTTTCATCACCTTATTCATTTCTCATTCCTTCGCCCTTAAGAGATTATAATTGTCACCAATAAGATTATATTTTAATTTAATAACCAGTTAATCAGAATTCTCATTAAATAATAATATTTTTTTTGTAATCATTGAGGTGACAGATGTGGCTATATGTGAGGATGAAACTACCCATGGTTCTATAGGTTGTATAATTAGATCCTTGATAGAAAAAATATTTTATCCCATCATAGTTAGAAAAAAAACTACCCCTTCATCAATTTCAATTTAAGTTATAAAAATTTGATTCCAAAATATTTTCCTTTTTTCCTCCTCCTCTATCTTATTAACTAGTTACTTATCCATTTTCCTATCAAAGATATAGAATTTAGAAACATTTCCTTTAAATTTTTGTACCGTAAATTAGTGGAATAAAAAAAAGTAAGATGGTGATCCATCATAGGTTCATATAAAGGATGGATCTCAATAAATTATGTTACTATGGATGAGACTGATTATATTTTGGTTGTGGGATCCAAAAAATCTTCATCTAAAAATATGAAATCTCCCCCCAAAGATGTGGGTTTTGTGGTATTGTTTGGGGTCATGTTTTTAATTTTATGGATTTTAAAATTTTTAGTAATTTTGATATCAATCCATGAGGTGGTTAATGTAACACCTAACATTTTTATTTGATAAATATATTAAATAAAAAATTTCCTATGAAACAAAAAATTCCTATGATAATTAAACTCTAGAACCCTTCCCTTTGATATTAAATTATCTCTCCATCTTAATGATATATGTTTTTTCAATTTTCACTTTCTTCTTACTTATCATATCATAATAACAAATTTTATTCCTCTTAAATCTACCTTGATGCCTCCATAATTAGTCTTTTTCTATCTGCTCAATGTTTTATGGACTCTCGTGTCTGGTTTTATTCATTGAACACTCTTCACAAAAGGTTATGGGTTGGTTATAAATTATCCCAAGTGAATATCACATTCACTGTAACACTTATTTTTTCCCAACCCCGCCATGATATACTCTATACATAGTCTAGGGGTTTCTCCACATTTTCATGCTGCATTCAACCATGATACCCCTTGGAAAACTAAGCCAACTAAACTAACCAAGCTACCCATCATCTATTGAGTGGGGGGGTGTAACCCCCCCCCCCCCACCAATTTGGAGTGGACAATGTATGATCAGGGTCTCAACCACTTCTTATAGGTACGACCTGACCCAACCAACCTTGTTATAGGAATGTGAAGGTTTTCCATCATATAATAGGTCAAGACATGTCTTACTAGCCCAGAACATCCCTACACAGGGTCTTCAAAACATGGAATGGGCCCATATGGGGTCAGCCTTACCTACAATGATTTAATGCGGGGTTCTATAACTAGAGAATTATTATTAATATAATAAAATTTTAATTTATTCTTTTGTGGATGAAAAATAATTTTTTTTAAAAAAATTAAATTATATTTTGGTATAAAATTAATTAATTAATTAATTAATTAATTCTTTGCAATAAATATTATATAAATTATGGGACCGAAAAGAATTAAATTATTTTAATATAACTAATTCATTTAAATTATTTAAATTCCTTGTACTTAAATTTATTAAATTTTAATTTTTTTCACGCTTTTAATTTACTCGTAGGTCAGTCTTAAGTAGTGACCAAACATCCATATTGAGGTTTAATTTTTTATTTTTTAAAATTTTGTGTGATTTTTGTAATAATTAGTAAATTTTTATGATGGTCTACAAATTTTTCTCTTTTAGTCAATATGTATAAGGGTAAGTGTTTCCATAATTATCATTATGTGTATTGAAATTCTCGATACCACATTTCCTTCATGTGAGTATTGATTTAATATTGATGATAATGTTGTAAGTCACAGACCATGCCTTGTTGAGGTGAAATCCTGATGACAAGTAGACAAATTGGATGAGGGGGGGAGCTGCATTATTATAGTAGATTGGCTCAGGTATGATCCACCAAGGTCACAATTGATCCATTGAGTTTAAATGGATCGACCGATATCAAATGCTAAAGACGAGTCAGGTATTTTTATGTTCTTTATACATTGTTTACTATTTTATGCATTTTCATATCTACAGAAAACACATAAAATAATAAACACAAAAATGAATAATGATGTGATAATTGTATTCTATTAATAGAAATTCATTTTTTAGTGTGACAACATAGTATGAATGTAAATAATAGTAAATTATTACATTCATAAAAAATATTTAAAACACCTCAATGATATATTAAATCATGAATTACTTACGTTGCTCAAATTTGAACAAAACCTGGTGTATGGGGTGCTCATCAGCCAATGATAAGGGTGCCTCAAACTACGAAGGAGTTATTAAAAGAGTTATGGTTGAATTACTTGATGTAGGTAAAAATGAGTATTCATTACTATCTTGTTGAAAATTTAGATGCATGCATTGAGTAGATCCTATATATGATTTTAGAATTTGGACTGCACTCAACAAATTAATGATACATGAGTTACTGTAGTTGGCCGGTTAAATTTATACATTGAACTCACAGAGTAGTGGCATACCCACAATATGTAGAATATTATAAAAGGTTTTAAGGATCTTTAAAACTACAATACCCAAGAAAAAGAGTATTATGATTATAGAATAGAGGGTTTCTAGAGATTTATAAAGTAGTGGGAGACAATTAATGATTTAAATGCTAAATAACATCTAATCAATAATTGAGGAAAAAGTAATAATCTTCAATGTTATATTTTTTTGTAGAAAATGGAAATTAGTACTATAAGATAAAATTTATATTTATTATACAAGTTCATTTTTATTTCAAGGAGTTTCAAGAGTAATAGATATTCTTGAACAAGGTACTATGAAAAAATATTCAAAGTATTGGTGTCCCCAATGAATGTTAATCATTCTATAAAAGATAAGGTGAGATAAATGAAAATATAATACTCATGTATGATGAATATTATGGTTATGGAATAATTCTATCATCAATTTTCTCTGTGAGTTGTTGATAAAATATCACAACATGGATTGTTTAAAATTTTGTCTCATCTCTAATAATATTTTGAGGAGAAATTGAAGAAAGACATGAAAGGGTAATCATTAAAATAGATAGGTGTAAATTGGAAAATATATCATGATATTTCAATACATCACTTTCTTATAACCTTATTACCAACTTTATTCATTTTCATTTTAGATTAAAATGAGATTAGTAAAACGAGGGGATGCATCAATTCCTTTAAGGTAAGTTCCACCTAGTAAAAAATAACTTAAATGAAATTTTAATTCTTATGGAGAACCAGTTGAAAGATAAGGTGAAAAGGCTAATAAAAAGTGAAAAACAAACTAAATCTTTTAAATTCAATTTAAATAAAAGATTAATGTAATTGAAAAAGAGGTTATTTTCTTCACATTTCATGAAATATGTCATTAATTACAATGAATTGAAGAAGCTAGTGGTCTCTTTTTCATCAAGTACATTCATGAATTGTTTTTAATGTTCCTATAATACTTTTTTGGTATTGAATATAACATTCCTATCGCATATGTTTATTTGAATATAGTAACCATGCAATTATAGAAACTTTACAAAAAATAAGATGTGTTCTCCAAGCATCTGAAAATGAGGGTGATTCCTAAGTCAGTGGTGAGAACTATATAATTTCTAATTACCATGTTAATGATTCTAGATTAAATTATTTATATATTAATGAAATATTTATCTCACATTACCTTTGGAAATAAGGACACAAAATTATAGTTTAGGAATGAATTTTTTTGGTGTTTAATAACTAACCAATAGTTCTATAATTTATGAATCAATGGAAATACCTGATAAATATAAAATATAAGACAAAATTATACTCAATTGTAGAAAAATAATTATTTGTTAAGTAAAACTAAAAGTGTACATCAAGGATATAGAGATCATGGTATTTAGACTCTTTAAGATAAATACCGTAGGATTTATATTGTATAAACCTTTTTTGTTTGGACAAAGACACCATTTTAAATAATGAAAATTCATAAATATTTTGGAATTATTTCAGATAATGATTGACAACTATTCCAAGGGTAGTATAGTGGTTAATATACTTCAACAGATTCCTTTAAGTGTTTAGTATGTAATGAGAAAGTTAGGTATGGTATATCCATGGTCAAATGATATTATTTTATTTGGGCTAGTATACCGAATAATATCTTTACCAAGCATTAATCGAACAATATAATGTAACAAAGAGTAATTACTAAACAAACATTATATTATCCACATCAAATATATGATGATAATAAAGAAGATATATGATTTGTATTACATGTTAACATTAATCAATATAATATAGTGAGGAGTAATTCCTAGACAAACATTTCCTTATACACATCATATTAATGATCAAAGTAAAATGAGAATCAATGTTGAGATGTTTATATATTGAAAATAAATCCTTTATTTTGAATACATGTTTCACAAATAGTGGTTTTATCCCATAACCATATGATAAATATAATGAAAAATGGATATCATATGAGTTATTGTATTATATAAATACATATTTCATGACAAAATATTGTTTATATGAAAGGTTATTATTATGGATATGAAAAAAATTAAATCAAGAGAAACATAATATGAATATAACGTAGTTATCCTAAATTTCTACTATGACATTACATAAAACCCTATGATAGAAAATTCATAATCAAGTTATATACTATATTTCTATAAATTTTTTAACATATATATTTGAGATAGTGAGAGATTGAAATTTATACATTCAATGGTATGGATGCAGAAATTGATTGCATGGGAACAAGTTCCACAAGGGTGTGTGGAAAGAGAATTTACCAGAGACACATACTATGTATGTAGGGGATAAAACCATGATAATATATTTATATTCACAAATTATATTGATACATTATTCATTGAGAATAATAATTCCTCCAAGTAAGAATTATATGAAAATTTCTTAATATTGGCCAGATCAATTAAAATTCAGTAACAGATTCATGTATCAAAGTATATATAGATTATTTTTTTCATATTGTGGTGGGTATTCAAGTAAAACTATACATAGATGGTTCCAACATGGTACCAATGAGGCCTTATTAGTAATAAAAAGTCATAAAACCTAAATCCATTAGAATTTTACTGATAATATCTACTTTTTATGATCATCTTATCAGGAATTGGATGTCAAGACCACCAATCATGGTTGATTTCTATACAACACAACCATAAAGGGATGATTACACCAAAAAATTCAAATAGGGGTGCAATTAATAGAAGTATGTTTTAATATTGAAGTAACAAGATGAAATAATATTCATTTGTCATAAATTTTGTTCCATGTTTATTTAATAGTTTAGAGGGTGAACCACTATTTTCCATGTAAAATATGTTTCGTAACATATGGAAAACAAAAATTACTCTTATTGTGATTTAAGACTAGAATATTTCTCTAGATATTAATTTAAAGTATCAAAAAAATTTCAAGGGAATGAGATCTACAAATGTAGATCTAATTGTCACTTAAAACGATCAATAGTACATATACTAAAAATGTATTGAGAATAAAATTTGGAACAATTTGGGAAAGAATTGTTACCAGTGTCGCATGGAATAAATCACTCCGAAAATACATGCAAAGGCATATGTTGGGATTAATTAGGTGAGTATGATTTCATAAACATATTTGATGGATCAAACACATATTAAATTCTATATAATGGAAATGATATTGCCGATATATACTTTATGGTGAGAAAATATCAGTAATATAATTGATACAAACAAGGGAAGCAGTTAGAACCATCCAATTGTACTTGATCATGTAGAAATGGTTTATGCCCAGTATGTCGAGAGGAAGAGATACTATTTATAAGGGGACATAAACTAGTCTTTCAATAGATAATTATGATATAATTTCAGAGTTAGACTAAGTTATTAATAAATTAAAAATCATTCAAGCTAGTGGTTTCCACATATACTAATACATAGTTTTTTATAGAATAATTTTAGTTAATTAATTTATTAAATTTTTTACAAGGTATTAATTGTATCTATGTAACACCTCAAAATTATAAAACAAAAACATTTATTCAATAGCATTTGTGACATGAAACACCGAGATTAAATAACACATAAAATATATTTTTATAAATTTAATCTCTTTGATAGTTTGTAAAACCTGAAAACGCAAGTCTAAATGATCCGTAATATAGTACACCATTATAAAATTGTAGTTAAAATTGAAAGTATGAATATTACTGAATAAAATATGAAAAATATGGTTATCTATTGATTATAAATAAAATAAGAATAATTTAAAATAAAAAGAAATGTTTTTTTAAAAGATGTATTTTTCAAATACGAGGATTATTCATACTTTGGGAATGTAATCTTAAATTCATTTATAAAACATTTTGAAAAATTAGTTTAAAAAATAAAAATCATTTTTTAAATTATCATATCAAAATTATCTTATGCTAAATATTTGGGTTTTTTCTGACATGTTTTATTTTTTAATGAATGGTGAAAAATACAGAATTTTAATTGAAAAATGTCTTCTTGTTAAAATTGTTATAATGTTAAATTTTATTTTGAATTGAATTTAAAGTAAAATTAATTCAATTTTATATCAATTAATACTACTTAGTCATTGAAATAATTTTCATATTGAATTTTGATATAAAATCTTGGTAATCTATTAAACATTTCAACTTAAAAAACAAGCCTTCTCGTCGCAACAGTGAGATTCATTTTAATTTAAAATTATTGAATTATGTTAATTAAATTTGAAAAAATAGAATCCAAATTTTGAATCCATATAATTTTTAAACTCTAATAATTTCTTCATAATGTTTTACCAAAATTATTAATGAGAAAAGTAAAATATTAATTATCACGTTTAAGATAAAATGGATTTACCAGGACTTAGCTAAGAAGATAATGGTTAATGATGACCATCCAACGATTACAAACAACCATTGAATAGAAATATTTATAACTTATATCTTATATTTTCTATAATATAAAATTTTTAGTCTTTTTTAATGATAGAAAAAGGGTTATGATGGAATATTTCTAAAATATTACAAGTGTGACAATCACCTCACTTATAAAAAGCCACCCCATTTCCTCTATTCATCACACCATAAAAAAATTTTGTGGCATCAAATAACTACCAAATTAACTTTCTAATTTCTATAACCTCATCCTAAAATCCTTAATTTCATCATAAATCCTACCTAATAAGTATTTTTTTTCAAACATAATGAGGATACCTGAAGAACATATAAAGTCTTTAATTAGCGTATTTGTTTTATTCAATTATCCACCTCCTCCAGTACTTATTAAAACAAGAAGATATAATAAACATAGAATATTAGATATACTAGGATTTCTTTTAATATTTCTAGTACCTAAAACCATCTCCACTTCCATTATATGTGTTTTGAAACAATCATTTGTGTGTACAAGAGATAACTGCCTTGCGAACCGATGTCATCTGTTCTTGCATTACCGCATTTCATGATTGGATATGATGATGGATATAAATACATATATCATATTTATATCATATTTATACCTAATTTTTCATTATAATATATATATATATATATGTGTGTGTGTGTGCTCCATTCCGTAGGGGCCACCATAACGCCACTCATGTGTACGGAAGACTACGACGTCACAAAGAGATTTGATTCACATTTCACTAATGATTTTATGTGGAATATAATATGGATAATGATAATAAAATTAACTAATATAAATGAAATAATTATTATATTCATAAAATATTTATCATTATTAATATATAATATTCTTTCTTACTTTTTCAATCACTTAGAGATGATAATTTCGTTCATGTACGTGTGGACTACCGCCTTTACGAAGTGATGTGACACTCTTTTCATCACCACAACACATGGATGATAATTATATTTAATGAAATAATAAGTTATATATGATATTTTTTTTATTATTGAAATATTAAATATTACATACCTCTTTTCAATAATTATCATTGAAAAATGGAAATGTTACCCAGGTGTAAATACCACCTACCATCTCAATCATCATAACATAACTCACTTTTCATAAACATATTTAATTATTGGTTTTTAAAGGAACATTTTTTTAAAAAAATGAAAATTATTTAATGATTAATATTCTTTAGATTATTTAACTATATAATATGTGCAATAACATGATCCTTCAAGATGAAAACCCCGTGAGAAAACAAAGCAATTAACACGTGGAATAATGAAACTAATGAAAATTATTAACGAAAGGGTAATCAGATGTTATAACATGATCATATATGATATTATAAACTTTAATATGTATTTATATAATTTAAAAACATTTTAAAACCAATATACATGAGTTTAAAACATGTTCAACAAAAAGGAATTCAGAGGTAAGTAATTTTGTCTCAATTTCAATATATTTAGGCATATTATAATGTTATGCACCTAATTTTATTGATATGATTTTTATATTACCATTTTTCATGGTATATCATGATTAATTAATAATTAATGGTATTTTATATTTTAATTTTTTGTATTTTATCCAAGGGGATTTGACTTGAAAATTACAATGTGGTAAATAATTTTATAATAGAATTTATTTTCATGGGTTATATTACTTCTCTGTTGCCATTGATATTCCAATACTATTCATATAATGAATTTGTATTATCTTGTTTTTTATTTAAATTTTTTAATGTGGATTTCTATTTGATACAAAAAATGAATAAATTTATTAATTATCACTCCAATTTCATGATCATTTTATGGGTTTATTTCACAATCTCATTATAATTGAGGTTTTTTATTCTGGAATTTCAGTTTATGGAAATCATTTCTTCATTTTTTAAATAAAACTATTTAATTTTATTGTCCTCTAGTTATTACTGATATTTTTATGTAGGAGTATTGGTTTAACACACTTTTGTTTTTAATCTAGTTGATTAAATGTTTTAATGAAAATATGAATTCATTTCTATCTTCGGTCAAATATCTATTTTATTCATAAATCATGTTTTCTAAAAAAATCAAACATGTTTTTAACATTTTAAAAATTATTTATTATTGAAATCCTTGCCAATTTTGTATTTTTTTAAAAATCAACATAATTATCTTTACATTTTACGAACAAGTCATTTTTCTTACCGTTTTACTATACAAAGGAAATGTTATTTTTAACTTGTATCACATGAACAAAATTATTACAGGACATGGATTCCATTTCATTAAATCTTCCTTTACATGTTTAAAAAGATATTTTTTATAAATTTTTTTTCTAATAATCAAAAAAATTATAGATGTTAAAAATCATATTGAATAAATTATATTTTCAAAATATTTTATTTTTAAGAATGTGATTTGATAAATGAAAAGTATATTTTCTTATAATTGGAATGTGATTTATTTATTCCATCATTATACTTCCTCTAGATGGTTTATGAAAATTTTGACTAAGGAAAGTATTTACATGCTATTCCTTGATTCATTTTTTTATTAATTTACTTACCTATGAATTATTCCCTTTCGTGTGATCATTGTAAATTATCTTTCACTAAGTATCCATATTATTTATCGTAGATATGTTTATTTATTAAACCAACTATCATTTTTTACATACAGTAGTCTAAATTGAAAGAAATATTTTATAGGGAAATATTGACAAAGTAGTCTTCTTTACTCTATTAAGATATCTGATAAAATGGAATATTGATTCATGACTTAAATATAATTTTTGTTATATAATGAATTATTTGTACATGAAATGATGGTTGGGTCCTATAATTTATATTTCCCCTAAATTTTTGGACATGTATCTGAATAATAATCATTGAATAAAATTAAATTGGTTTTTACCTGTAGTTTTAAACCGTCTTATGGAATTTCATGATGATAGATGTATCTGATGGGGTTTTACCCATTATTTTTAAACAATATTGAGGATGTATATTAACAATAGAGTTTATCATCTTCGTTATGCAAGATTTCCAATATTTAATCATTTCTATAATTGGGAAATCCATTTTTTTAATATCCATCATATTTTTGCTATGATATTATCTTTGTATTCCTTTTATTCTATGTTTACTGATTAAATGACATGTGTTTTGAGTTATTTACCTTGTTTTATCAATTATTCATTATCCAGCTATGATTTTAATTTAATTTATTAAATGTCAAATTTTTCAGTTATTTACCTTTCCATATTGAATATTATTCAATCAATCATGATGGATTCTATTATACATAACCCTTACATAGAATTTGAACTCACCTTTATTTAGTTTCCTTTTTCAGGAATCCATAAAGTGCACTATGTAAGATATGAAAAGATTTTCTAAATTGAATGATTATATCCTAAAAAAAGTTTATGTTGTAATTTTTTTTCAAATGTAATATGTGAATAATGTATCTATATATTTCACCAATACTAATAAACTATTAAGTCATTCGGGTTGTGATTAATTTTATCTTATCCCAATATATTAAAGAAGATTCCATATCTAGCCTCCAAGGGATGGAGTTGCTATAGTTTGTATTTGGGGATGTTTATTAGAGACCACAAAAACATGAGTTATGAAAACATATATAATGGAAAATAACCCTAATATATAATTTGAGGTTAAATATAAAAGAACTTACACAATTTTTTTAAGGTATAGATTATTTGTTTTTTTAGAAATAAATCATTTTTTTGATACTTTAAGTGTTCATAGTTCATGTATAGAAACACCAGGGGTAATAAATCTATAAAGGTTTTATTAATATACACCTTATCATTACTTGGTGTATGAAAATGTGCCTTACTAAGCACCTATTTTTACACTCTCAAGGGATATGTTTAGCATAATTCATATTTTCTTTACAAACCATTTTAAAGGATTCAAATAGAATTTGAAAATCAATGGCCTAGATTAAACTTAATATTTCATAGATTGAGAAATATGTGTCTCAAAGGAATGGAAATTTTTTTTATTTGTGGAAATTAGGGTCATAATTTATATAATTTTGGAAGAAAAATGATGAGTTTGATGGAAGGAAATAAATTTCATCTTAGGGATCAATTTATAGTTCATTCTCTTAAATGTGGAGAACCTGGGTATTATCGGGCTCAATTCCCTCTTATAAAGGTTAAAATCTAGACTATGGAAGGACCTATCTGAAAATAAAATGGATAAATTACTTATATATTATGGTTTAACAATTAAATTGTGGAATTATTCTTACTAATGGTATTTTGGTAAGAATGATGGTGAAATGTTTAAGGATTATGTTAATTTTAAGATTAGTATTTTAATTCATCAACTTAAATGTTTAGGATACCATTATGGGTTCCTGATTTTAGGATTTATCATAATTTCAAATTCAAAAACCCATCTTTTTTTATTTAATGTGAATGGAGTATAGCAATATTAATGAAAATTTTCAGAAATTTATTACAAATTTATATTTTAGTGCAAATGTTATTTAAGGATTAATTCCATTAAATTTTATAGATATAAGTTTAATGGTATTAATATCCTTTAAGATTAATATGATAATTAATTACATTTAAATAATAGTCAAATAAGATTATTATCCTTTTTAAAAAAAGTGTGGAATTGAAAACCTTGTTATAAAAGTTATTTAATAATTAATTTTATTTTAAGGATGTTATGAATATATATATTTGGGTATATTTTATGAATTATAATAATATTAAAAAAAAGAAAACTAACATACTAGGTGATAACCTATCATATATGGCAAGGTGGGGGGTCTTGAACTGATAACCAGAGGATGAAAAGTATTTAATCCACACCACTAGCCTATGTGATGTCTTGGTTAATATGTCACTACTTAAACTAATTTAAAAATAAATATTAATGTTGAACCATTAGTGTTATTATTGCAGTTTATATATTAATATATTAAATTATTTAAATTTCGGAAACCATATTGGTTTTGAGAAATAGTTAGAGACAAAAAAAGACTTATCACTATTTTATACATCTTAAGATATGATAAAAGTTAATTTTAGTGCTTCAGGAAAAAAAATATTTATATATTAATTTCATGGAGTAAGGGATGAATTGAAAATTGATTGAAGCATGACCAAGGATGAAATTGCGCTTATGAAATAGAAATTCATCATTTAAGTATATTTCCTTATATTCATAGACAATAAAATAATTAATTACCTTTAAGAAAAAGATATTGAAACAAATAATTTATACAATTACAATTATATACGATAAATCATATAAAATTTTCAATCAACACAGATTTATGGTTTTGAGTCTCTTAAATTTATATTGATAATTAAATTTCTTATGATCAATTACCTCAATCACAATCTAAAATTAACTTAACTTTTATTACCTTTCAATATCATTACATGCCACCAATTTTCTCTTACATGGAAACATATTTATGTGTTAATATTTATGACCTTTGTACTTCTTTTTCTTATATATTTATAGGAATCCTAATTAACTATTTTATAATGAGTGTTTTAAACAAAATAATTTTCAAAAATGAATTATTCATTACCAAGATGATGTTTTAACTGAGTGGATTAAATTTATTTATTTTGTGGAGAATTTAATACCCAAAAATAATAAATGAATTTAATTTTATATGACAGTGTATTTGACATGAAACACTAAGCTTAAAGAAAGATATTTCTTTAAATTTGATCTCTTCAATAGCTTGCAGAACATGAAAACCAGAGTCTAAGTGAACCGTAAAATAGTATACCATTATAACCAAGACTTTAAGTTGAAATATATAATTATTATTTACTAATATACTGAAATTATGGTTATCAATTTATTATATATAAAATAAGAATCATTTAACATAAAACAAAATTTTTTCTCATGAAGAGAAATATTTTTCTAAAAGACAGATTTGTTGTGCTTTGTATGCTTAATTTAGAATTAATTTTACCACCTTTATAAAACTAATTTGGAAAGATAATAATATTTTTTAAATTCATCATATCAAAATTATCTTAGGATAATGTTTTGGAATATTTCGGGCATGTTTAATTTTTTGATGAATTGTCAAAAATACAAAATTTTAATATAAAACTTCTTTTTTAATAAATTATTTAAAATAGTAAATTATAATTTTAATTGGTTTTAAAGTAAATTTAGTTCAATTTTATATCAATTAGTATAAATTATTTAGTTGGAATCATTTTCATATTTAAATTTCATATAAAATCTTTGCAAACATTTGAATATTTTATTTTAAAAAACTCACATTATTCCCATGATTGTGGATTAATTTTAAATTAAATTTTACCAAATATATAAATTGAATATTGAAAAATATATTGCTTATTTTTAATCATAAAATTTTATAATTTATAATAATTTCAACTTAATTTTTCAACAAAATTAGCAGTGAAACCAATAAAAAAAGTATTAATTACCATGATTAAAGTAAAAATAGATTTACCTGAGGGTTAAATTAATAAAATAAGTGATATATATGACCTAGAAAATTTTCCAACACCCATTTTATAGAAATAGTTCTAACATATCACTTATAGGTTTGTGTGTGGAACATTTGGGGAACTTGTGTGCTAAAAAAAATTGGCTTGATTAAATCTTTTCAAACAAGTTAAACTATGCAAGTCCCCTCACTTATAAATGGGCACTCCATATCCTCTTATCATCACTCCTTCATCCCCCTTTTTAGTAAATACCTAACTAAATAAATTTCCAAATTCCTTAACCTCATCCTATTATCCATATTTTTTTAATAAATCTATCCTAGTATTTCTTTTGATGCAATCATTTGGAGGATACCTGAAGAGGAGGTAATACTATTTAATAGGCACATTATTTTATTTCATTATCCAACACGTTCAATTATTTTAAACCATTATGATATAATAAAATAATTACCATCCATATACTAGGATTTTTTATAATAAGGTAATTACCTATTACCATCTCCACTTCAATCAAACGGGTTATGAAATCACCATTCATGTTTACGGCAGACTACAGCCTAGCGCACCGATGTCATTCATTCATGCATCAAAACCTTTCAAAATTGGGTATGATGATGGATATAAAGTATATATACAATATTTATAAAATATTTAAACTTATATGGTAATTAATTAACATATATCATATTTTACTTTCCATTATGTAGGGTACACGATAATGTCGCGTGATTTTACGGCAGACTGTCGCCTTGCAAAGCGATGTGATTAGTCTTTCACTAACACTTTACATATAATTTAATAAGTCAAACGTTAATAAACAAAATTTATATACATGAAATAATTATTATATTCACAAAATATTTATCATTATAGAAAAGATAATATTCTTCTAACCTTTTCACTCGCATAAAGATGGTAACAACGTTAGTGTATATGTGGACTACCGCACCTAATGGATGACAATTATATTTAAAGAAATAAAATCATTTATATTATATTATTAACTTTTTTAATTATAAATTATTACTTACCACCTTTCCATAATTATCATATAAAAATGGAAACATTACTCATGCATACGTATAACCTACATTCTCCTTGATTGTAATGTACTTCAATTTTAATAACCATCATTCCTGATTCGTTTTAAAAGTAAACATTGTATAAAATTATGATAATTATGTCTCAATTAATATTATAGAGATTATTTAACAATAAGATATGTTAAATAAAAATAAATTTTGTGAAGAAACATGCATGAGAAAAGATGGAGATTAACGGCTAAAATAATTAAAATAATGAATGATTATTTTGAATAAGTGATAAGATGCAATAAAAGGATCATATATTATATTATAAATATTAATATGGTTATTTAATAAGTTAATATATTTTGTTAAATCACTATACTAGATGGTAAATTATGGTCAACCAAAATGAAGCGTAAGGTAAGGGATTTCATATCAATTTCATTTCGTTGGGGAATATTGTAAATTTCTTCGTAGAATTTATTATATATAGTGTATATAATTAGACTTTACATGTTATATCATTACTAACTAATAATTAAAGGTATTTTAAGATTCAATTTGAATAATTTCATCACAAATAATATGACATAAAAATTACCAAGTGGTAAATAATTTCATAAATCAATTTATTTTCATTTAGTTATATTAATTCTTCATTGTCATTGGTATTCCATGATTATGTGTATAATTAATATTCATTATATTATATTTGATTTAAACTTGTTTATTTTTATTTATAGTTTACATATATGATTGATCGATTGATTAATTGTCATATCAAAGTTATGATCATTGTAAAGGTTTATTTCATAATCTCATTCTAATCAAGATTGATTATTCTTGAATTTCTATTAATATAAATTATTAGATCATTATACATGTAAAACCGTTTAATTTTATCATCATATGCTTATTCATGATATTTTAATAAATTATTACCATTTTTTACACTTTATTACTTAAGATAATTAATAATTATTTTTGAGATATTCTGTCTTCATTTCTCTCTTTGGTTAGAAATCTGTTTTATTCCAACACCATGTTTAAAAAAATGTTTTATCCCTTTAAATTTAATTTATTAGTTGCAATTTACCCATTTTTTAATTTTAATAAATTATTTTCAAAATAATCATCATATTATTATACAAACAATGAACCTTTCTAACTATTTTATATTTCAAAAGGAATATTATTTTCAACTTGTATGGAATGTATGGAATTATCCACCTACATATAAATCATTTCATTAAAGATTAATTTGAAAATTTATAAGGTTATTTTATCGAAATTTTTTCCTAATATTCTTTAAATTGATTGTTTTTAAAATTAATTTTCAAAGAAATTTATTTTCTAGCTATTTTACGTTTCAAAACGTGATTTCCAAAATGATAAGTATATTTTCACTAAGAATGATTTTAGATATATTTATATGGAATTTTTATTCATCTATGAAAACAACCATTACTTATTAACCCAATGGGTATATGTTGTTATAATTCCATCCTTATCCTTTCTTGGGATGATTTATAACCATTTAGACCATGGGAAGTATTGTCATTCACGTCCTTGATTCATTTTTGTAGTTTTTAACATTCCCTTGAATTATTCATTTTAATGTGATCATTGGATTTTGAATTACCCTAAATATAAATATTATTTATCATGTATATGTTTTATTCTTAAATAGTATATCATTTATACAAAAAATGTTCCACATTGAAATTTTTTTCATATCTATAGAAATGTCCAAAAATATGTATTCTCTACTCAATACATATTTTTCTTTTGAAAATACGTATTTATTCAGGAAATAAATCTATTATTTGATATAAGAAAAATTATTTAGACATGTACTGATGGGTGGGAAAGAAATTTTATAGGCCCTCAATGCATCTATAGGCCTCATGATAAAAAATTATTGACCAAATTAAATGGGTTTCTACCTATAGTTTTAAAGCATATTTTGAAACGTATTGGTAGTAGATGTATTAGATTGGTTTTCACCCAGTTTTTAAAATATGGTTGGGTAATAGATATTTAAAATATAGTTTTTCATGTACCTCTTACATAACATAAAATAATTAAGCATTTAATTCATTGGGAAATAATTTATTTTATTATCCATGATATTTTCTCCCCAATATTATCTTTGGATTCCTTTCCTTATCAATTTATTGATTAAATGATATGTGTTTTTAGTTATTTACCTTATGATATTCATTACTCCTAATATGTTTATAATTTTCATTTTATTGATTAAATGAATTTTTTTGGTAATTCGCCTTTACATATTGATGATGATTCATGTATTCATGATGCTTTCTAATGTACTCAACCCAAACTGAGTGTTTGACCTAACCATTGCTTTGTTTTCTTTACTATGAATCCAAGAAGTGTATTATAAATGATATAAAAGGAAATATTAAAGGGAATAAATAAATTATAAAAAAATGGTGTTGTAATTTTTTTCAAATTTAATAACAGAATCATGTATTTATCTCGATCAGTAAGACAAATAAACTATTTGTTCATTTATGATGTGATTCATTGTATCATATAAAAATGCATTAAGGTAGACAATGGATCTGGGATACTATTGTTATTTTTTCTATAATATGTGGATTAATATTATATGAATGAATATTATTTTAATATTCAAGGTTCATTTAGTATTACAATGAATTTTGACTTGATTTAATGGCATGGGTTTCTCGTATAATATATTTTTTATATATTAAAAAAATGTAATAGGATATAATTGATGTAGATGACACAATTAGTTTTTCATAATTTTTCATATATTATTCATTTATTTGATATTGGATATATAGGGATGGGGAACCCCTATTTTGTATTTTGGATATCCACTATATTAACAAAGGAGAAGTTCATTGCTTGTATTATTCATCATTAGAAATTGAGAGTTTATATCTCTACCTACATTTTCGAGAGTGAAAGTTTATCTCTTAGTGATCGATCTAGGATGACCATTGACATATTGATTGGATGGTACCAATCTAACCATCAAGACATCAAATGATTCATTAGAGCTCCTTACTAGCACACAGAATTTTATAAATAATGATCGAGAAAATTCTTGAAATGTGTTTAGATGACCTATACTATTTTAAGAACATATACTTTAATCAGTGATCATTGGTGATGAGATATAGTCAAAATCACCATAGAATCTAACGAGCCACTCATTTATTTATTTCTTGATTATTAAATTCTTAGGAGATCCTCAGACCTCTACTAGGGAACAAATCACTTGAGATGATGAATTTACATTGATCCAGGAATGAAATTTTTTAAATCCCCAACCCATCATTTAATTACCTGAATTTCCCTCAACCATTCCTTTGTAAAAATCCATTTCTTGTTGTGTTCTTGGGGGTCACAGCGGTTTGTTTCATGAGTTTTCCTAAAATCAGGTTTCACCAAAACGGTGTCACTGTAATGGTGGTACATCGAGAAGGTGCCACCATAATAGCGGCACACTAAAACGTTGACAACCTAATGGAGTCACATCAAAATTGTGGCACACCAAATGGTGTCTCATCATTTTCAAAATTTCTAGTTTCTTTAGTTTTTTCCAGTTTCTCCCCTCTTAAGTTTTATTGGATGTAAGCCGAATTTAAAGCCTTGTTTGGGCATTTTTAATGGAATTTAAAAGTAAATTAACTATATCTTTAATATCATAATTCTCTAGGGACTTTGATATATTATAACCACATGATCTTGACCATTATCCCATGTTAGTGACTTTGGAAACCGTTTTTGTCATGTTGACATAGGATATTAATTTTTCTAAATGTGAGGTCCTCTCTTATTTTTTCTCTTGGTATGCCTCGAGCCTTCCTATCTAGATGAGTCATGAACCTATTCTAGAGCCCCCTCCTACTCTTTTTTTGAGTTTCCTGCTACCCACAGGATCCCCTGATCTTTGCAGAAAGCTGTGTTTTGGTCACTTGTTTCTTCAAGTAGGGACTCTTCGACCTCTCTTTAATTTTTCATCATATGGGGTGGGTATAACGACACCTATTTGTGAGAACAACTAAACCCAAATTTAAAAAATATAATGAGAAGTAATAAATGGGGGGTGAAGGAGATGTTCATTCTGTGTTGTTTTTTTAATTATTATCTTTGTTGAGGATGTGATCTATCCTGGCCATGTGTCTTCTGAAAATAATGGTTTTTGGAGGTCATTGCATGTTCACCGGTGGTGTTGTGTATTTTTCTTGTGGTGATTTGATAATGTGAAGTAACATGAAATTTTCTTAATCACATATACTTGGTTAAATAAATGGATTCTCTAGGATCAAACTAGTTATGTGATCACCCATGTTATTACAAGTGGAATTAAATATCCACTCCTACATATTCAAAATATCCTTGGCTTAATGGTGTGGTTCTGTGCTATTTTTGGTTGGGTTTTCTACATTTTGGGGGTTGTGTAATGTTTCTGTTGGTAACCTTGTTACGGGTATGAGGGGTGGATAGAGGGGTTGGTCCTTATAATGTGGAAGGGTTTGTTTTTGTAGTGGGGCTACTGTTTGGTGGTGTTTTACTATTAGAATTGTGTATGGGGTGGTACAGAAGGTGTGACTGAATATCAGGTTGAGAGATTGATTGTTTGTAGTATGGGTAAACTTCTAAGTAGTGGGACTGCCATTGGTTTATATTGTAGTTGTTGATATTGTTGTGATGTGGGATTGCCTATGGGTTGTTGTTGGGTAGAAGGGCTACATGATTGGGTTGTGTAGTGAATTCATGTTTATGGGTGTACTCGGTTTGGTGTTGTTATACAGTGGGGATGCCAGTTCTTGTTGTGTTAGAATTATTGAGTTGGACAACATTGAATAATGATAGTTTGTAGTGGTCGAATGGGTGTCTAGGAAAAAGGGGGTGTGTAGTGGGATTTCATATTTTTTATCCTCTATTGTTTTTATGAATGGGTGTTAAAATGGATATCTTAACCTTAGTCCCAACTTCCTTGTTATCCTTGGAAGTATTTAGTGGATTTTTTTCCTCCTGAACACTATTTCAGAAATTTTTCTTGGTAGTTTCCTCGAGTAGTGCTAGAATAAATTAAATTTAACCCCTTAACTAATGAATGGAAAGTGGTTAAATGAAATAGAGGTCCTCTTTATGCTCTTCTTGTGGCTTTTAATGTGGTTGTTCATATAGGGGTAGCGGAAAACGTGATTCTACATGGGATGGTTGTTTGAAACCCATAGGTTGGGTTGCGTGTTTCCTTACCAATATGTATAAATTGTAGTTCATTATGATTTTTATACTCACTCCACCATTGTTGATAACCATGTTACAAACACCCCCATTTCATGGGGCGGGGGTTTCTTTCCCAATATATTAGTGGGAGGATGGATGGATGGTTACAAAATATCTTCCTCATACCCTCTTTTGGGTTCTTACTGCTCAAGCGTATTCAGGAAGGCTATATTGGATTCAGATTTATCATAATCCAAGATCATTCAAATAGGATCTAGTGTGGGTAAGAGGCCTAAGTGTTTGTGGGCCAGGATTTTTTTTCCAAGTGACTTTGGGATGAGGCCCGGATTTGTTTGTGTGACATGCGTGGTTGTTGTAGCCTAGGTGTCTGCAGGTGGGATGTGTGTTGTGTTTGTTTCTCAAGTATCTGCGGGTGGTATTTCTGTGTGTAATGAGGCCAAGGTGTGCGTGGGTAGGTTTTGGCAGTGGGACGGAATTTTTGATGAGTGGTAGAGTTAAGATTTTATCCGTTGGGAATGATAAGCTAATCAGTGGGAATGTGGTGTGGGGTACCCAAATTCCAGTGTGCTTATACTACTAATTTACTTCACATGCTTTATTTTGTGAGTGTTACTTTGTGATGTTGTACTGGTTAGTACTCCTTGGTAGTTTATCTGAGGTTCTATTGTTCTCTCACAGGGGAAATAGTATTTTTCCCCACTTGTACATGGGTGGGATTATTTTTCCTAAAGGGTATACTTATATACTCACCCTACGTTTTTTGAACTCTTTTCAGGTTTCTATGTGGACTTTGAGTACTCTTATAGACTTTACTAGATCAGGCATCATGATAGTTGTTGTGCTGCTACTTAGTATTTTCTTTTTATACCTTTCTTTGGAGTTTTGTTGTACCCTCTTGTCGCAGATTACATTTATGTCATGCAAGGGTTTGATTTTGGTTTCCTTTATATAAAGGATTTGTGTTGTTTGGGATTTTTACCGTCTTATATCCTGATGATGTTTTCATTAAAAAGGGTAATGCCTTCCATTTTGTGCAATATTTTATACCCTTGGGCTCATCTCGACTACAGGGCCTATTTAAGGCGGGACTCATGGGTGATTGTCTCTCCTTCAACTTGAAGAAAAAAGGGGGCGGCACTTTGCTTTCCCTTACCTCATCATGAATAAGGATAGTCATGAAAGAATGGTATCAAAGGTGACGGTTGAGAGATATGATGGATTTTAGAGTTAGACATTGTTAGGGCTGTATTGGATGGCAGGGAAATAGTATTAGGAAATCTTGGCACGTGAAATAAGAAAAAGATGACCGGATAAGAAATGGGATTTTAGGGCCCACGTGATCAGATGAAATGACTATGGGCAAACTAACTGACTGAGTGAGGTTACGCTGATTGCAGGTTAGGGATCCTAGGAAAGGTACATGCATCATAATGAAATTTTGTCTTCTGTTTTTTCGGGTTTTCTAAGAATGTGAAATAAATAAATTGTTAAAAAATAAAAAAATAAAATTTCCATACTACTTGGGTTTAAGAGTTCCTTGTTTGAATTTTTGGTTGTGGAACTCGGACATTGCCCACGTGTGGTATTTGAAGTTGAGGCCCACCAGGCTGACTTGGTTGATCAACGGATGGTTGATTGAGAGGAGAGATATTACTTGGGACAAAATACCCATCATGCTTCCCAGTGCAAAACCTGGGGGAAATATGACGGTAGTGTTTCGGAATTAGAGAATGGGGTATGGCTTGAGGAGCTGACAATCACCCTTACATTGATCTAGGCTTCGAGGGAGTACTGGGTTCCCCTGGAAATGATCTAAATGCATGGAGTGGTGCGGCAGGGGTGGATAACATACCTCAGGGAGAGGAAGGATATAGATGTCCCATGGGATGACTTTGAGAATGAGTTTTGGGAAGCGTTTCTTTCATCGATGATGAAGGCCAAGAAGTGTCTAGAGATTATCCACCTCCAATATGGGAGTATGTCTGTGATGTAACTAGGGATCATGTTCAAGTATCTCTTATGCTTAGATCCGGACCACTTTCCGGATGAGGAGTTGTGGTCGAGATGCTTGGAGGAGAAACTCTGACCTTCTCTTCAATATGTCATCACTCAATTTCTCCTGCTGACATACATATAAGATCCGAAGATGGATGAAATAGTGGATATGATGAACTAATAGGGATGTGTAATGTGAGATGGGAGCCTACTGAGTTCAATGAAGGGGAAGGCAGTCAGCATCAGTTCTCCAGCGTAAGGGCCTTCCAGGTTCCTACGAGCAGGATGTAGGCCTCAGCGGTTTCAGTTTTTTCCTCATGGTCCTCTCCTTTTCCCCGTGGACTAGGGACTAGGGTGATTTGTCTGTGGAGGTTGTGTACATCCTTGGAGCTAGTTCCCATTTTTAGAATACTATTTTGGGGAGGGTAGGTTCCGCACCTACCTCAGCTATAGTAGTTTCTAGTCAGACCTTTCCTGTAGCAGGGGTAATGGAATCCCGTTATAACAAGGGTATATGGTGCTTAAAGAGGACAAACTCAGGCTTCTCCTCAAGGACCTTGACCAGGGTGTGGTTATGGTGGTGGTTGAAATCATAGGGGTAAAAGAGCTGAATGTGGTGCATACAATGACAGAGAAGTTACAACTTATGCATGAGAGGACAAAGGTAGTACATGATTGAAAAAGATGTATACTGACCATAGGAGGAGGCCTTTATATTTCATGTTTAGGGACCATGTATCCTTGATGGTCTCTCCTCGACATGGGTAACAGAGGTTTGGTAGAGGGATAAAGATGTTTTCCAGGTTCATCGGACCTTTCGAGGTGTTCGGATGTGTCGGAATGGTGGAATATTAGCTACTGTTTCCAAAATAGTTGGAGAGGATCCACGACGTCATCCATGTCTCTCAGCTCCATTAGTATCTACACAATGACTCCCACATTATTGATATGGGAGATTTGGATATTGAGTATGGAACTATGTTCAGGGAGTGACAAGTAATAATCATGGATCCTTAGGAGAAGGTTCTTCATGGATGGACCATTCCTGTGGTTCGTGTGTCATGGAGAGATGGTGGCTTCGAGGAGATTACTTGGGAGTAATATTAATAGATGTGTGACCAGTACCTAGATCTTTTATAAGTTCTATTTCTATGATTTAGTTTTTTGGTTCATTTTATGATGTATTTCTTGACCTTGTTCGTGATCAGATGTGTTGTTCCCTTGTTCTTATTTTTGTGGGGAATGTCCCGACATGTGGAGAGGGGGGGACCTAATCCCTAATCGGAACACATTAATTTTGATGTGATTAAACCTACATTGGTGAGTAAGTGTCACCCAAATTAGATAATATATTGACATAGAGGAAGGGATTACCTAATCAATATGTCTGGGTAGTGGGGAATTAGTGTTTTTATAATTGTTCATTAGATAGATTTCAAGGATTTGTTCTTAGATGTGAGGGTTTTCACTCCATTTTTTGAATAATACAGGTTGGTTTGTCATTGAGAGGTATCTTATGGGGTTGTTTTGCGGACCCCCCTTTTTATGAATTTGGTTTTAAATTATTAGTTATAAGAATAAATTGAGAGTTATCTGATATAATGAACCAGATTTCCGTGGTCCATTCCTTTTTGAAAATCCAGTGTTTGTGGTGTTCTGGGGGGGGTTGTAGTGGTTTTCTTCAAGCATTTTAAAAAAAACTAGTTTTAGAAAAATGGTGGCACCGCAACAGTGACACCTTAATGGTGGAACACTAAGACAGTGGCACCATAAACATGGAATAGTGAAACTATGTCACCATGAAGGTGTGACTTTGAAATGGTTGAACACCTAAAGGTGTCTCAACCTTTTCCAAATTTATAGTTTCCCAATTTTTTTCCAGTTTCGCCCCTCTTACATTTATTTGGTGTCAAATAAGTTTAATGATATGTTTGGCAATTGTTAAGGGAATTTCAATAGATATTAATTATATATATAATATCCTAATTCTCTAGGGACATCAGGATATTCAACTACATGATTTTGACCACGGTCCCACATTAATGACTTTTGAAACCATTTTTGTTCTATTGATATAGAATATTACTTTTTCTAAAATGGAAATCCTATATTATCTTATCTATTGGTTACCTTAGATCCTTTCTATATCGAGGAGTCATGTGCTTATGATAGATCCCCCTTCTGCTCATAATTTCTTGGAGTTTCCTACTACTTTCATGATTCCCTGATCTTGGCATAAAGAAGAGTTTTGGTAACCTATTATTTCAAGTAGGGATTCTTCTACCTCTCTTTAATTTTCCATCATCTAGGGTGGGTATAATGAAATCTCTTTGTGAAAATGAATGTACCCAAATTATAAAAGATAAAGATAATAAATAAATTGGGGGTGTGAGAGATGATGATGCTATGTTTTTTTAATTGTTTTCATTGTTTTGGATGTGATCTGTCGTGGTCGTGCAGCTTCTGAAAATCATGGATGTTGGTTTTCTTTTATTGTGCACCGGTGGTGTTCTATTTTTTATTGTGATGTTTTAATAAATGTTTGTAACATGAAATATTCTTAATCATGTATAATTGGTTAAATAAATAGATTCCCCAAGATCAAACTTTTTCGGTGATCACCAATGTTATTTAAAGTTCAATTAAACAACCCCCTTGATAAATCCAAATATGATCAGTTTAATGGTGTGGTTGTGTGTTGTGTTTGGTTGGGTTTTGAACTTCATGGGGGTTATGTGAAGTTTATGTTGGTAACCATGTTACAGGTATGGGTGGAAGACAGAGGGCTTGGTCCTGTGAACGGGGAAGGGTTTGTTTCTGTAGTTGGGATGTTTTTTGTTGGTGTTTTTATGGGGGATTTGTGTATGGGGTGGTACAAGATGTGTGATGAATTCTCAGGTTGAGGGTTTGATTGGTTATAGAATTGATAAACTTGCTGGTAGTGGGACTGCCTTTTGTTTATGTTGTGGCCATTGAACTTGTTGTGTACTGAGATGCTTTTGGGAAGTGGTTGGGTAGTGGGGCTGCAGGACTGGGTTGTGTCAGGAATTCATGTTCATAGGTGTGTTGGGCATGGTGTTACTTTAAAAAAAGGCTTCCATTTTTAGTTGTGAGAAGATTATTGAGGGGGATAACTTTCAATAGTGATAGTTGACAGTGGTTGAATGGGTTTCTATGAAAAAGGTTGTGTGTAGTGGGACTATAGGTTGGTTTTCCTCTATTTTTTATGATTGGGTGTTAAAATGTATTTCCTTACCATGGTCTATACTTCCTTTGTCACGACCCGCCTTCACCAAAAAGGAGGGAAGGGTCTGCAGATTGCCAGGCCCTTCCTTCTTTATGTTGAAGGAGAGATAATGACCCCCGAAACCTGCCTTCAATAGGTCCCGGAGTGGCGACTAGCACCAAGGGTATAGAAATTTCTCACAAATGGAAGGCATTACCCTTTTTATTTTATAGGATCGAGAGATAAGGAGAAGGAAACCCAACAACACCAAGGTAAAAAGAAAAGTAAATCCAAAAGTAAACCATTCCCACATGCATGTTTCAAAAGTAAAAGCCACAAAGTGCAAAAGGTGACTACAAGGTAAGTACCAAAAAGGAAAAGAAAACAACAATTGCAACTGCTCCAAAGGTCCGAGCTAGTAAGGCCCTGCATGATCCCCGAAGTCCTCCTGGAAACCTGAAAGCAGTTTCATATACGTAGGGTGAGCATACAAGTACAGTCAGTAGGGAAAACCAAAGACTCTCGTCCACAAGTGGGGGAACGTACTAAAGTCTTGTGAGAAAAGAGTAAACCAAACACCTAACAAGGAAAAATATCCATCCCAGGTCTCACCAAGGCTCACTCCCCAAATAACGCAAGTCAAGTAATATATATAATATGAGCACATCGATGTTTGGGTACCCTGTGCCACTTTCCCACTGGTTATTGAGACATCCTACGCATCAGACCAACCCCTCCATTCTCATCACAATCCCACTGCCACACCCACCCGCACACACCTGGGCCGCAACCACACGCAGTCCCACTTCCGAAATCCCGCCCGCACACACCTGGGCCTCAACCGCACGCAGTCCCACTGCTGAATCTTGCCTGCACACACATGGGCCACAACTATCACATATAACCATGCCTGCAAAAACCTAGGCCAGAACAACCACCACCATGCCCGAAGACACCTGGGCTAAAGGATCCACTGCCACGCCCGAAGACACCTGGGCCTTATCCCGAAGAAACTTGGGAAACCACCTGCCGCACACACCTGGCCAACCACCACACCACCCCGCCCGAAGTTTCTTGGGCTAATAATGGACTTCAGGCCATCATAGCCTGCCCGAAGATACTTGGGCTATTCGGGAAAGGGAGCAGAAAAGGAGCTAATAACCATCCACTAAGAATAGTGTTGGGAAAAACACCCTCCCCCATGAAATGGGGGGTGTTCGGCACTAAGTGCTCAACTTGGGTGGGGCATGAATAAGAAACACAAAGCTACAGATATATATATATATATATATATATAATAAGCACTCACCCAATGCTAGGTTTTTCTTCAGACAACCTGCAGATCACAACAACACTCAAGTCCGAGTCACGACTCACGCCAACAACCCATGTGTCCCCTTTCTTATTTCACATTCAGTAACAATTTTTATGTTTAAGTACTACTGGGCAACTAGTAGGCATAGGCATAAGTCCTTGAAGTAAATAGTCCAACAACAACCAAAATGTCCACACCTGGTTCTCAACAACAGAGGATTCCACCCCAATTTTTGATATAAACAAGTAACCACCTGGTCTTGAAACTCACAACCACCGAACCCATACCAACAGAAGATCCCATCCCCCAAAATTCACACAACCACCAAGAGTATAAAAGAACAGGGGATCCCATACCCTCCCACATTTCCCGTAATCGGCCCGAAAGGAAAACAACCAACCACCACCACCAACACTAGTCAGGGATTTTCAGATTTAAATGACTTAACACACTCCATGATTTCAAATTCCGTGTGTTATAACTGGGAGTTATCGCAGAAGGGTTGATCCTGGTGCTTTCAATTATTCAGCCGGATATACATGATTAACCGATTTACTTTTCACAGCAGGAGTTTACAACCACAAACAAGCCATTTAAAACATCAGCAGGGTTCATCAGTGCACAAACAACGACCACCAACGGCCTTGATTTTCAGGAGGAAAAATCCAGCACAACTCAACAAGATGGTCATAGAAGAAACAACATCAAAGTATAAGACAACATCAACAATCACAGCACCCCCCCTCTTCTTTCTTTATAGAATTCGTTTATTATCTTTAATTAGGTCTGGTTTACCCAATTCTACAGGATCAAAAGCACGCCCACCCCGCATGATACACAAAAGAGAGACACGAATGAGAAATTCCCTACTTGTTGATAGATGATCGACGTTTAGGCCGGGGGCGCGGAACCTTCCGGATAACGATGCGGCAGGCCCGATGCACCAGAAGCTGTTTGTGAAAAGCCATGATCGAGGAAAGGAGAAAACATTGCTAACCCTTAGTTTATAAGAGTCGGGGACGGTTGAGGTGAAAACGTGAAACCGCGTAAGGCGCGGGGGTTATGGGTTGACCACGCGGCTCCACTCGTCACAAAAAGGGGGTCGGTGGTTTAAGACGCTTCATGAATTGATGAAGCATTTAATTAAAACTCTTATGGGTGTTACGGGTCATAAAAACACGCTTAAATGAGTCAGAATAGGGTTTAAAACCCTATTTACGCAAAGGAGCTCTACTGGAAACAACTTGGGAAGGCCGGGTGATGCTGATCGGTCTCACCGATCGGTCTCCCCGATCGGTCCCACCGATCGGTCTCACCAAGACGCCACCCCTTAGAACCCGGATTTTGGCAAAGTGAAGGACCAAGAGAGTCTGGGTCATCACATCAGATAACTCTCAAACTATTCTCATCCCCGAGAATTTAAACAACCCAGAAGGAAAGGGGGGGGGTCTGAACAACCACCCCCAAAAGATACCTCTCAAGAGTGAACATCATCGCTCACTAAGAACATCTTCCTGTCACGAACCAAGTAACATACCATGCCAAACTTCCCGGGCACGTGGGTTGGGGAGTCTCTTCCCCCATGTCAAGATATTATCCGCTTTGGGCGGCACTGATTCGCCCGCACGGGTTTAATCGCATCCACATTAATACATCTTGATTAGGGTTCGGGTTCTCTCCTTCCCTATAGCCGGGGTTTTCACACACAAGCAGAGGAAGAAAACCAGTACATTTCATAGCCAAAAGAAAAAACGTTCTATCATAACAGGTACAACATGGAGCAAAACTTAAAATAACTCTGGGTACTGGGTACGCATCTGTGTTTCCCTCTCCCACATACTCTCCTCAAGCCCACCATGTCTCCACAACACGCGAACCAAGGGAATGGTTCACCCGCGAAGCACCTTTTCTTTGTGATCCTCGATCACCACTGGTCTCTCCCCAAAGGTCACGTCATCCTCGATGTCCAGCTCACCCCAATCAAGGACGTGTGAATCGTCGTGTAGATACCGACGGAGCTGGGACACATGAAAGACATCATGTATCCTTAGTAGCGGCGGTGGAAACGCTAGCTGGTAAGCCACTTCGCCGACCCGCCGCAACACTTAGAAGGGTCCGATGAATCTGGGAGAAAGCTTACTCCCTTTGCCGAACCTCCGCTTCCCACGCCGAGCGGAGACCCTTAAGAACACGTGGTCCCCAACCTCAAACTCCAAGGGCCTCCTCTTGCTATCAGCATACGACTTCTGTTGGTCCTGGGCTGCCTTCATCCTTTCCTGTATGAGCTGAACCTTCTCTGTCGTGTTCTGCACCACCTCCGGACCAAGGATGTCTGCCTCTCCTACTTCGGTCCAACACACAGGCGAACGACATGGCCTCCCATACAAAGCTCCAAACGGGGCCATGCCAATGGTAGAGTGGTAGCTATTGTTGTAGGAAAACTCTACCAGAGGCAAGTATTGCACCCATGATCCTCTTGAGTCCAGAACACATACTCGCAGCATATCCTCCAAGGTCTGGATGGTGCGCCCTGTTTGTCCATCTGTCTAGGGATGGAAAGCAGTGATAAGGCGTAACTGGGTGCCAAACGCATGCTGCAACCCTCTCCAGACTCGCGAGGTAAACCATGCATCCCTATCCGAGACTATATACCTCGGAACTCCATGAAACCACACCACCTCATCCACGTACATTCGTGCCAAAGCATCCACAGCACTCGACTCCCTGATTGCTAGAAAGTGAGCCGATTTCGTCAACCTGTCCACTACCACCCAGATGGCGTCGTACCCTCCTTGGACTTTGGGTAGTCCCATGACGAAATCCATTGAGATGTCATCCCACTTCCACTCGGGAACATCTAGGGGCTATAGTAGGCCACCTGGAACTCGGCGTTCAGCCTTCACTTACTGACACACTAGGCACTTGGCCACAACCTCTGCTACTGCTCGCATAACTCCAGGCCACCAAAACTGCCTCTTCAACCCCTGGTACATCTTGGAAACTTCTGGGTGTACCTCCAGGGGTGAGTTGTGGAACTCACTGAGAGCCTTGCCGCGCATCGCCTCTGGAACAAACAACCTTCCCTAGAAAAGCATCTGGTTCTGTCCATCCTCGGTCCATCCTTCCGGAGCATTGCCCTGGTCAACTTGATCACGCATCACTTCGCAATATAGGTCTCCCCACTAAGACTCTTCCACCTGCTGAAACAGGGATGACTGCACTGTCATCTGATATAGGCAGCCTCTACCGCTATCCATCATCGCATCTAGGTGTAAGGCAGCCAACTCTTCCATTGCCTTCCAGGCGTCCACCGACTCTCAGACCGCATCCTTCTGTGTCCTCCTACTCAAATCATCGGCCACCACATTTCCCTTTCCCTCAGTATAAGAGATCTCAAAGTCGTAATCCTGGAAGAACTCCACCCATCTCCGCTGTCACAAGTTTAAGTCCCGCTAGGAGAAGATATACCTCAAGCTTTTGTGATCCGTGAAGACCACAAAGCGTTCCCCGATGAGGTATTGTCGCCATAACTTTAGCGCAAAAACGACCGCTGTAAGCTCTAGGTCGTGGGTGGCGTAATTACGCTCATGGGAACGCAGCTGCCTAGACCCATAAGAGATCACCCCTTGTCGCTGCATCAAGACACATCCCAGTCCATGTCCCGAAGCATTGCAGAATACCTCATAGGCCACCCCTTCATCTAGTAATCTCAGCACTGGGGCACTGACCAACTTCTCCTTCAGATAGCTGAAGGCTGACTGGCACTGCTCACTACATACGAAGGCCCGGTCCTTCTTGGTCAGGGTCGTCAAAGGGGCTGCTACTCGGGAGAAGTTGGGTACGAATCTCCGGTAGTAACCCGCCAGCCCGAGGAAACTCCGGACATCTGCCACATTCATGGGTGCTGCCCAGGAAACAACTGCCTCAACCTTTGATGGGTCGACCGCTACCCCCTGCTCAGACACTATGTGCCTGAGGAAGTGCACTTATCGTGTCCAGAACTTGCATTTTGACAACTTCCCATATAGCTGGTGCTGTCGGAGGACCTCCAAAACTGTCCTCAGGTGCTCTGCATGGTCCTCCTCTGATCTAGAGTAGACCATAATGTCGTCGATGAACACAACCACGAACCGATCCAGGTACTCCTGAAATATGGAGTTCATAAGCCCCATGAACACAGCCGGGGCGTTCGTAACACCGAAGGGCATGAATACGAACTCGAAGTGTCTATACCTGCACCTGAACGCTGTCTTCGGGATGTCGCTCTCTTTCACCCTCAGCTGGTGGTACCCAGACCGCAGGTCGATCTTCGAGAACCATCCTGACCCTTTCACCTGGTCAAAAAGATCATCTATCCTTGGGAGAGGGTTGCGATTCTTGATCGTCACCTGATTCAAACTCCTGTAGTCTATGCACAACCTAAGGCCACCATATTCCTTCTTTGCAAACAAGACCGGAGCACCCCACGGTGACGCACTCGGACAAACATAACCCCTCTTCATTAGATCGTCAATCTGTATCTGCAACTCCCGTAGCTCCGAAGGTGCCATCCGGTAAGAAGCCATCGAGATTGGACGAGCGTCGGGGTGCAGGTCTATCCCGAACTCGATATCACGTCGAGGGGGTAGAGTCGTCACCTCCTCAGGAAAGATGTCCACAAACTCACGGACGATCTCTGGCACTTCCATCATTTCCGAATCTACTGATTCTACCGTCAGCTCGGTCAACAAGGAGAGGAGAGGTTCCTCTCTCCTGTTTACCTCCAGACTGCTCCGCTCGCCGGTGAAGGTAACACGCCGGCTATCCATGTCTGAGAACACCACCCTTCTTCGAAAATAGTCGATGACGGAACACACAGAAAATAGCCAGTCGATGCCTAGGATGACATCGTATGGCTGAATCTGTAGCAGAAGAAGATCCCTAACCGACTGATGTGGCCCTATCATCAGTCTACATCCCCAACAAACGAATAACAAGTCGGTCTGGCCTCTAACTGGTGTGCTCAACACTAGGGGCACTAGAAGTCTCTCGGCATCTAGACCCAAGGAACAGGCTAGACTAGGTGCAACGAAGGAGTGCGAAGCTCCGGTATCGAACAAAGCATAAGCAAGAGTGCTAAACAGACTGATCGTACCTCGAACAACCTCTGGCCCTGCTAGGACTGCTGCCTCTGCAGCGTGCCACTGTCCACGCCCAGCTCCCCTGCCCCTCGGCTGTCGACCACCTCCCCGACCACGCCCTGGTCGATGTCCCTGTAGAGCGCCCGGAGGTCGGCCTCCTACGTCTGCCCTCGGAGGAGTGGGAGCTCGCTGTCCCTGCTACTGCTGCTGGAAAGGTCTGGTTGGAACCTGCTGCTGGGGCGGGTGCTGGGGCTGACTGCCACTGCTGTACTGCACCCGGTCTAGGCACTGACTCCGGAGATTCCCAGGGCTCCCACAGATGAAGCACCGCGGTCCTGGGCCCGTAGGAAAAGGGTGAGGGCTGGGGGATCGAAACTGAAACTACTGCGGACTGCTCCCTGCGGGTCGGAACCTAGAGGGTCCTGACGCTGGAGCCCTGGTGCTGATGGCTTTCCCCTTTGATGGTCCCAGCTGGATCCCCTCTCGCGACACTCCCCCTAGATCATGCATCTGATCCACCACTTCGGCCTTCTTCTGGACCTCCAAGTACGTCGGCAGGGTAAAGGGGGTAATAGTATACTGGAGGGAGGGTCGGAGTGCCTCCTCCAAACGTCTTGCCCGAGACTCCTCATCGGGAAAGAGGTCCGGAGAAAAACGTAGGAGGTCCTTGAACTTGATCCCTAGCTCCATCACAGACATACTCCCCTGGTGGAGGGAGAGTATTTCCTGCCTCTTTTCCGCCATCATCGTCGAGGAGAGGAATTCTGCCCGGAACTCCTTCTCGAAATCCACCCAAGCCACCTCAGAATCTCTCCTCTCTCCCAGGTAAAGCATCCACCACTGACGTGCCGGTCCCTGCATCTGGCTAACAGCCAGAGGAACCCAGTACTCGGTTGGGGCCCAAATCAGTCCGAAGGCTATAACTAGCTCCTCTAGCCAGCCTTCCGTCTTCATATCGGAGGTGCTTCCCTCATACATCTCGAGGGCCTGTCGCTGGAAGGATCGAAGAGTCTTCTGCCACTGGTCGTCCTCTTCCTCTCGATCAGCTCTCTGCCGATTGGCCAAAGTAGTCTCCGAGGCCTCGATCACCTGTACCACACGTGGTCACCTTCCAGGTGCCATAGCTTCAAGGTAAACAAGGAATGCCTAAGCCCAAGTAGTGCATAATATCTTTCTTAAAAATTCTTAAAATTTATCTTATTCTGAACTCCCAAGACATCCCAGAAACACAAGAACACAATTCATTATGATGCATGTACCTTTCCTAGGGTCTCTACCCTGCAATCTGTGTGGCCTCACTTGGTCGTTCAGTAGGTCCAGAGTCCTTGCATCGGATCACGGGGGGCCCTAAAATCCCGTGTCCTAGCCGGTCTTCCCTGGCCTAGTTAATGCTCCAAGGTCACCCAACACCGTTGCCTTACCATCCCATGCAATCCTCACTGTGCCTAACTCTAGACTCCATCCTATCTCTCAACGATCACCTCTGATACCATTCTGTCACGACCCGCCTTCACCAAAAAGGAGGGAAGGGTCAGCAGATTGCCAGGCCCTTCCTTCTTTAAGTTGAAGGAGAGATAATGACCCCCGAAACCCGCCTTCAATAGGTCCCGGAGTGGCGAATAGCACCAAGGGTATAGAAATTTCTCACAAATGGATGGCATTACCCTTTTTATTTTATAGGATCGAGAGATAAGGAGAAGAAAACCCAACAACACCAAGGTAGAAAGAAAAGTAAATCCAAAAGTAAACCATTCCCACATGCATGTTTCAAAAGTAAAAGCCACAAAGTGCAAAAGGTGACTACAAGGTAAGTACCAAAAAGGAAAAGAAAACAACAAATGCAACTGCTCCAAAGGTCCGAGCTAGTAAGGCCCTGCGTGATCCCCAAAGTCCTCCTGGAAACCTGAAAGCAGTTTAACATACGTAGGGTGAGCATACAAGTACACTCAGTAGGGAAAACCAATGACTGTCGTGCACAAGTGGGGGAACGTACTAAAGTCCTGTGAGAAAAGAGTAAACCAAACACCTAACAAGGAAAACTATCCATCCCAAGCCTCACCAAGGCTCACTTCCCAAATAACGCAAGTCAAGTAATATATATAATATGAGCACATCGATGTTTGGGTACCCCTCGCCACTTTTGCACTGGTTATTGATACATCCTACGCATCGGACCAATCCCGCCATTCTCACCGCAGTCCCACTGCCACACCAGCCCACACACACCTGGGCTGCAACCACACGCTGTCCCACTGCCGAAATCCCACCCGCACACACCTGGGCCTCAACCACACGCAGTCCCATTGATGAATCCCACCCGCACACACCTGGGCCACAACGGTCACATGTAACCATCCCTGCAAACACCTAGGCCAGAACAACCACCACCACGCCCGAAGACACATGGGATAAAGGATCCACTGCCACGCCCGAAGACACCTGGGCCTCATCCTGAAGACACTTGGGAAACCACCTGCCGCACACACCTGGCCAACCACCAAACCACCCCGCCCGAAGGTTCTTGGGATAATAATGGACATCAGGCCATCAAAGCCTACCCGAAGATACTTGGGCTATCCAGGAAAGGGAGCAGAAAAGGAGCTAATAACTAGCCACTAAGAATAGTGTTGGGAAAAACACCCTCCCCCATGAAATGAGGGGTGTTCAGCACTAAGTGCTCAACTTGGGTGGGGCGTGAATAAGAAACAAAAAGCTACAGATATATATATATATATATATATATATATGTAACAAGCACTCACCCAAAGCTAGTTTTTTCTTCAGACAGCCTACAGATCACAACAACACTCAAGTCTGAGTCACGACTCACGCCAACAACCCATGTGTCCCCTTTCTTATTTCACATTCAGTAACAATGTTTATGTTTAAGAACTACTAGGAAACTAGTAGGCATAGGCATATGTCCAGGAAGTAAACAGTCAAACAATAACCAAAACGTCCACACCTGGTTCTCAACAACAAAGGATTCCACCCCAATTTGTGATATAATCAAGTAACCACCCGGTCTTGAAACTCACAACCACCAAACCCATACCAACAGGAGATCCCATCCCCCAAAATTCACACAACCACCGAGAGTATAAAAGAACAGGGGATCCCATCCCCTCCCACATTTCCAACAATCAGCCCCAAAGGAAAACAACCAACTACCACCACCAACACTAGTCAGGGATTTTCAGATTTAAACGACTTAACACACTCCATGATTTCAAATTCCGTGTGTTATAACCGGGAGTTATCACAGAAGGGTTGATCCTGGTGCTTTCAATTATTCAGCAGGATATACGTGATTAACCAATTTGCTTTTCACAGCAGGAGTTTACAGCCACAAACAAGCCATTTAAAACATCAGCAGGGTTCATCAGTCCACAAACAACGACCACCAACGGCCTCAATTTTCAAGAGGCATAAGCCATCACAACTCAACAAAATGGTCATATAAGAAACAACATCAAAGTATAAGACAACATCAACAATCACAGCCCCCCCTCTTCATTCTTTATAGAATTCGTTTATTATCTTTAATTAGGTCTGGTTTACCCAATTCTATAGGATCAAAATCACGCCCACCCCGCATGATACACAAAAGAGAGAGACGAAGGAGAAATTCCCTACTTGTTGATAAATGATCGACATTTAGGACAGGGGCACGAAACCTTACGGATAACGATGCGGCGGGCCCGATGCACCAGAAGATGTTTGTGAAAAGCCACGATCGAGGAAAGGAGAAACCACAGCTAACCCTTAGTTTATAAGAGTCGGGGACGGTTGAGGTGAAAACACGAAACCACGTAAGGAGCGGGGGTCGTGGGTTGACCACGTGGCTCCACTCGTCACAAAAAGGGGGTCGGGTGGTTTAAGCCGACTCATGAATTGATGAAGCATTTAATTAAAACTCTTATGGGGGTTACGGGTCTTAAAAGCACGCTTAAACGAGTCAGAATAGGGTTTAAAACCCTATTTACGCAAAGGAGCGCTACTGGAAACAACTTGACAAGGCCGGGTGACGCCGATCGGTCTCACCAATCGGTCTCACCGATCCGTCTCCTCGATCGGTCTCACCGATCCGTCTCACCGATCCGTCTCACCGATCGGTCTCACCGATCCGTCTCACCGATCGGTCTCACCGAGACGCCACCCCTTAGAACCCGGATTTTGGCAAAGGGAAGGACCAAGAGAGTCTGGATCATCAGATCCTTGTTTGCCTTGGTAGTGTTGAGTGTCTTTTATCCTTCTGAAAATGGTTTTAGATGTTGTGCTTGGTAGTTTCCCCATGTAGATCTATAATAAATTAAATTCAACCCATTAATTAATGAATTTAAAGTGGTTAAATTAAAAGGGGGTTTGTTTTATGCCCTGTTTGGGGTTGTTTTTTAGGTTGTGCATATAGGGGTAGTGGCAACAGTGGTTCAGCATGGACTTGTTGTTTGTTTGAAACACATAGATTTGGATGAGTGTCTGTTTACCTATATTTATAAATTTTATTTCTTTTTCATTTTTATACTCACTGTTCCCTTGTTGAGAACCATGTTCCAAACACCCCCAATTCATGGGGGATGGTGTCTTTCACAACATACCAGTGGGAGAATGGATGACAGGTTACTGAATTTCTCCCTCATACCCTCTTCTGGGTTCAAAATGCTCGAGTGTATCCATGCATGATGTAACTGTTTGAGGTTCATCATAGTTCATGATTCTTTATATAGGTTGTGGTGTGGGTAAAAGGACTAGGTGTTTGAGGGATGGTATATTTTTCCCAAGTGCCTTTGAGATGAGGCCTAGGTGTTTCAAGAGAGAGGCATGGTTTTTGTTTCCCAGGTGTTTACAGGCGTGATGGGTGGTGTTCTTATGGATCAGGTGTCTATGGGTGGGATTTGTGTGTGGTTTGAGGCCATGGTGTCTACGGGCATGTTGTGGCAGTGAGACAGAATTTTCAAATAGTGGTAGTGTCAAGACGTTAGCCATAAGGAATGAGCAGCAAACCATTGGGAATTTGTTGTTGGGTACCCAAATGTTTATGTGAATATACTACTACAATACTTGACTTTCATTATTGGGTGATTGTTCCATTATAATGACCCATACTATACATACATGGTTATTACATCAGAATTGAAGAATACTTATTACAACATATAACAAAACCATGATAGGACCGTATTGGTATAGTGTCTTTAGAATCTGGGAAGCATAAAAAATGGTTCATAAATCATCTACATTGTCTCCCATTTATTTCATCATATCTAGAGTCCCTTTTGGGATATACTACTTAATACCCTTCTTCCTGACCTGGGGAAAAGAAAACATACAAAAGGGTGAGCTCAAATTCTTAGTAAGGGTAAATAAAAGAAATATCAATCTTATCATATTCATAAGAACATAACATTTGGAAAATCTTAACCGACAAAAGAGATCATAATATCATAACATGGGATAAATCATTGTAGTAAAATGTAATCCCAATAATCCAAACATAAAACATGAAACTTTGTGTCATACACACATAATCATAGAAAATCATTTCATATTAGTCAAGGCTCTTTTCCAAGACCATCATAGCAGACAAAGTCCATTACTGAACCGAGTTCACTCCTCGTTCCAGTCCCGTATCACTGAACCAGAGTAACTTGCCGTTCCAGACATGTCTATCTCATGAGATATAAATCTTTAACCAATTCATTGGAGGGAGATATTGGTCCTACCCATCTCATAATGAAACTATTCTTATGTGTGCCACAAAATCATATATCATAGCATAACCCATGTAATAAAAATGGGATTCTTAAACATCATGCCATCATAACATAATCCAAATAAGATAATAGGACATCATAAAAATAAATACATCATAACATAATCAAATAAATGTAAAAATATGGATAGAAATAGAACCGTATATTATCTTAGAATTAAAATAATTTTGATAAAACACTTGAACTCCATTCTTGAAAAAAAATATCCTTTCTACTTCAAAAACATTTTTGCTTTCGTAACACGTCAAACAATTTTAAACTAAAAGAACTTGATTAAAAATAAACATGAAAACATTTACAGTAGGCTTCATGGAAATAATTTTCTATGAAATCATAAAAATCCATCCATTCCGTATATGTTAAAAAAACATTATCCTCATACCTTGGCCGGAAAAGTCAAAAAGTACATCATACTAAAAATGAAAAAAGATTCCTTTCATATCTTTTACTAAAAACTCTCTAATGGGTAAAATTATATTTTAAAATTTTTTGGAGGATATAAATAATATTATATATTGAGGAAACATGGATTTGGATGATAAATATGCCACAGTAAATTCTGAAGTATAAACAATCTCGGATAAAAATGAAATTGTGAGATTTTTTCTTACCTTAGTTCTGATTTGCTTCGTACGTATCAAAAACTCTTGTATAATGATTTAAATAATTTCATTGACTTAATAAAGAATCATATTAATTGTTATAATATCATATATGGTCATATTCTTATCTTATTATTAGTAATATTTCAATGCTACTTGTTATTCGGGTGTTCATTGCTTAATGTTCTTATGCATGTTTTGTCGAATAATTCTTATTTCTCTTTTTATGTTATAGATATCTCATTTAGAGAATGTTATATTTGTAATATATATCATATTTATTCATTAAATTCATTTATATAATCATTATTCAATGAAGATCATGTAGAACGAGTCACATCACATCGTGGAGACGGAAGGAAGTACGTACGCACGAGCGATGATATCGTTCCCATGATCGTGGAATTGTATTGAAGTGTATATATACTATTTCAGAATCAATATAAATTTACAATAATCATAAATAGTTTTTTGTTACACCATTATACCCATCCAAGTAAGGTGGTGGTAGAAAATAGATTACACCACGGCGTGGAGACGGTATTCCGTACGTACGCACGCGCTTTGATTTTGTTTTCCATAGGATTGATAGAAGGTGAAATATGGTTGCTTCATATTTATAATAACATATCAGTATATGAGTGATAATTATGTTATTACTTCATAATGAAACAAATAAATAATAAGAAGTAGAAGAAGAAATAAATTTGAAAGAATCGGTAATGGATATTACCTCTTCTTCAACACGCCTCTTTGAAACCTCCTCTTATGGAACTAAAATTTGTCTTTGAAGAAGACCAGGACCTCTATTATGTATCTAGGGAAGTTGAGAAGGGAAACGGGCAGGGTTTGGCTGAGCTTTAAGGCTCAAAATTGTGTCATGGGGAAAGTGAGGAGGTTCCCTTTTATAAGGGAGGAGAGGGGAAACTTTCGAAATATAAAAAAATATTAATTTATAATAAATTCAAACCCCACTTGAAAACATCCAAAATTACTGAAATTTTAAGAATAGATGAGATAGGGTTTCAAACTCATCAACCAATAAAATTTAGACATTTTGGGAATTTATTTTAAACATTATCAGCTTGATTTATCCTTATTTAATCTATTTAATTTTATTTGTCGTAATAATATTCTAAATTTTAAATAATGATAAAGAATTACTTATATATTGTTAATTGTACATAATTGTATAATTTATTCCATTGTAGACCATATAAATTTTAATTTATAATTTTAAAATATTTTTGTGATTTTTAAACAATTTTATAATATGTTAATTTTATAAAATAACAATAGTGTCAATTTTGACACTATTCATTTATTTTAATTTAAATAAAATCCACACAAAAGATATGTTCTAACTAAAAGATTTAATAGATTAATAACACATCATATTTATCTAGAAAATTAGGGGAGTACATTAAATAGTTCATATAATATTTATTTTTATATTTTTAAAACCATTTATTTGATATTTCAATCAATAATATAATTTCAACATCACTATTATGTCATAATTAATGGTAATTATTTAGTCCTAAAAATTTATAAATAAATTCAAATGATGTAGATAATTTTATTATATTTCTCAAGACTATTCATGTTCGATGTTTTATGATGTTTATCACTAAATTAAAATTATTATAATTATAGGATTTAAGAGAGTGACATATTTTCACTTTATTTAGTTTTAATTACATAATTTTCATGGTCAAATGTCCATGAAATGAAACTATTCCAACCCTTAGGAGATATGGGTCGACTTTTGTTCATCCAATTGTATTTTGGAATGTGTTAGGGTAATTTTACAATCTTATTTTTAACCCCAATTACCCAATTTACTATTAACTTTTGTAAATAAAAAAATTACCGTAGTTACTATTCATAATATAAAAAAATAAAAATAACCTATTAACATAATTTGGACCCACTGAATTCAAATATAGAATACATTTCTCATAATTCAAAACACAGAAGTTACAGTATTTAAATTAAAATTAATCTTGTTGTTAAGAAAACGGGTTTTAAAAGGTAAAACATTGCCAAAAATTAAAGTGTTTTTACATGTGAATTCAATGTAAAATTAATGATAATTACATAAAATATATTAAATGGTGAAAATATATCCTATTTATACTTTAAAACCATTCAATAATATATTTTAACCATATAAATTATTTTGATGAAAAAAGTTGCTTTCAATTAAAATTTTGCGTATTTTTACTTTTCATCAAAATATCAAAGTTATCAGAAAATTATCAAATATTTATCCAATGTAAATTTTTATATCTTGATTCAAAGGAATAATTTTATTTTGTAAAATTGATATTATAAACTTGTAAAAAATTAGCTTTAAAATGGGTGCGCCATCAAAAGGCGGAAAACAACATTTTTGAAAAAAATAATTCTTTTATCTGGAAAATTGATTTTTTTCTCATATCATATGTAAAATGAATTCTAATGTTATATAAAATTAAAAATATTGTTAATAATATTTATAATGGCTAATTTATATAATATTTTAATAACATATCGTTGTTTAGTGAAACTCGATATTACGTACAACACACGCTATCGAGGAAGGTTGCTCTAGCGTATAACGCAAGCCAAGCTAGTGTTCTGTGTAGTGAAAGATTCCTTTGATGTTGCGTATAACATAATACATAAAAAAATATAAATCTCATAAAATATCAGGGTGTTACATTCTACCCCCCTTAAAATGTATTTCACCCTCAAAATTCGTCACTTCATAACAAACAGATGAGGATACCTCTCCCTCATCATATACTCAAGCTCCCATGTAGCTTCTTCTAATTGGTGGTTCCTCCATAAAACTTTCACCAATAATGTGGTCTTGTTCCGTAGAAATGTTTGGCTACGATTCAAAATCTCTATCGGTTGTTCTTTGCAAGAAAGATCTTGCTCTAGTGGTACAACTTCCGAGCATAGTACATGTGAAGGATCAGGTATGTAATTTCTCAGGAGAGATACATGGAATACATCATGAACTTGAGAGAGATTTGGTTGAAGATCCAATAGGTAAGATACCTTCACAACATGATCCATTATCTCAAAAGGACCAATATACCTAGGGCTCAACTTGCCCTTCTTTCCAAATCTCATTACTATCTTCCAAGGAGATATTCATAAGAACACTTTATCACCCACTTCAAACTCTAGGTATTTTCTTCGGTTGTCGGCATAACTTTTTTGTCGACTCTAAAATGATCTTATGTGTTGTTGAATAGACCTGACCTTTTCTGCCATCACATCAAAAAGATCGGATCCTAATATCTTTCTTTCCCCAACTTCATCCCAACAAGTTGGAGTTCTGCATTTCTTTCCATAGAGAGCTTCATAAGGAGCCATCTGAATACTAGAGTGAATGCTATTATTATATGAAAATTCCACCAAAGGAAGGTGTTGATCCCAAAAACCTTTGAAATTCATAGAGAAATCTCTTAACATATATTCTAGAGTTTGAATTGTTCTCTCAGACTGATCGTCTGTCTGAGGATGATAAGTAGTGTTGAAACACAACTCTGTATCTAATGTATGCTGAAGACTTCGCCAGAACATCGAGGTAAACCTTGGATCCTGATAAGATATAATGGAAAGTGGTATTCCATGTAGTCTTACCACTTACTTCACATATATCCTGGAAAGCTGATCCAGAGAATAATATTATCTAATTGCAATGAAGTGTGCGACTTCGTAAGACGATCAACTATAACCCATATAGCATTATTGCCTTTGGATGTTTTAGGAAGTCAAGTGAAAAAGTCCGTAGTGATTTTTTCCCATTTCCATTCTGGTATGGGTAATGGTTGTAACATCCCCTTAGACTTCTGTCTCTTAGCTTTAATTTGCTAATAATCCAAGCATCGAGAGACATATTCAACAACATCTCTTTTCATTTCATACCACCAGAAGTACTCTTTTAGGTCCCTATACATCTTCGTGATTCCAGGATGAATAGATAATGAAGAACTATGAGCCTCATCCAGCAACTCCTTCTTTAATTTTGGGATGGGAGGAACACAAACATGATTCCGGAACATTATTATCCCATCAAAATCAAGGTTGAATTCAGGCACATTTTTCACCTTCTTTTGTAACTCTACATCTTTTTTTTGTTTATCATTAATCATCACATATATAGATGGTTGAACATTCATTTGATAAAGACAATATTTTTCCCCTTCTATTATATTTCCAAGATCCGTCCTTTGTAAATCCATAAATATTGGATCTTTTGTGATCCTCATCATGGATAAGCTAGCATGGTCATGTTGACTTAATGCATCTGCAACCTTGTTTGCTTTCCCAGGGTTATAATGAATTGAGCATTCGTCATCCTTAATCAGCTCCAACCATCTTCTTTGATGCATATTCAGCTCCTTTTGTGTGAAAATATACTTTAAACTTTTATGATCAGTATAAATATCACACCTTTCAGTATAAAGATAATTCCTCCAAATCTTTAATGAAAATATTACCACAACTAAATCCAAATCAAAAGTTGGGTAATTTTTATCATTGATTTTCAACTATCATGAGGCATAAGCTATCACCATATCATTTTGCATGAGAAGACACCCTAGTCCCTTCTTGGATGCATCACTGTAGATCACAAACATTTCTCCACTACAAGGCAGTGTGAGCACAGGTGCACTGGATAACCTTCTTTTCAACTCCTTGAAATTCTCTTCACACTCCTCCGTCCACATGAACCTAACTCATTTTCAAGTCAACCTGGGGAGTGGATTAGATAATCATGAAAAATATTTCACAAAATGTCGATAATATCCATCCAACCCAAGAAAACATCGGATATTAGTTACTTTTATTGGTCTCGACCATCTTTCGATAACCTCTATTTTTTCTAGATCCATAGATATCCCCTCTTTTGAGATTATGTGACCCAAAAATGAAACTTTTTGAAGCCAAAATTCACACTTGGTAAATTTGGAATAAAGCTTCTCCTTTCTTAGGGCCTTTAATACAATTCTAAAGTGATCTTCATGTTCTTCTTTTCACTTTGAATAGACAAGAATATCGTCTATAAAGACTACCACAAACTAATCAAGATAGTCTCTAAAGACTCTATTAATCAGATACATGAAGATAGTAGGGGAATTAGTAAGACCAAATGGCATCACTATAAATTCATAGTGTCCATACCTTGTACAGAAATCCATATTTGGTATATCCTCCTTTTTGACCCTTAATTGATGATACCCTGAACAAAGACTAATCTTGGAAATGTATTGATATCCACGTAGTTGGTCAAATAAGTCATCAATAGATGGGAGAGGATATTTTTTCTTGATAGTGATCTTGTTAAGTTCTTGATAATCAATGCAGGGTCTCATTGATCCATCTTTCTTCTTAAAAAATAGAATAGGTTCTCCCCAAGGTGATGCACTAGGGAATATGAATCCCTTATCAAGATTCTATTGGATTTTCTTCTTCAATTCCTGCAACTCAATTGGGGACATTCTATATGGTTTCATTGAAATAGATTAAGCACCTGGCATGAGTTCTATTGAAAATTCAACTTCACGATTTGGTGGAAGACCAGGTATTTTATCTGTAAAGTCATCATCAAACTCTCGTACAATGGGAATATTCTTAAAAGTGAGTTTCACTCCAAAAATTTGAGATAAATAACCTACATTTATTTGAATCAAGACCCATAAGATGGATGAAATTTCCACTAGAAGGTTATATTCATCCTTCAATCGATATATGATAGTAGATTGATCAGGAATATTAAATGTGATTTCCCTTATTTAGCAATTGATATGAGCTCCATATAAAGAAATCCAATCCATGCCAAGAATCACATCAAATTTCAGTATATGAAGGATCACAAGATTTGTAGGAAGCACTTTCCCACATACTTTAATTGGAGAAGAATTGTAAACTTTTTATGAGACTGGTGTGCCATTATGGGTTGTCACAGCTAACTCAATATCTACCTGTTGAGGTAATATGGCGATACCCTTAGAAAATTATTCATAAATAAAAGAGTGGGTGGATCTAGAATCAAATAAAACATTTGAAACTTTTCAGTGGATGGTAAGTGTACCTTTCACCACTATGTTATCATACTCCACATCGCCAATAGAAATTTCATGTGACTTTCCTTTGTCTTTTTCCTTAAGAGTTTTTTGACTTCGATCATCATCAACAACCCTTGGGTTAGGGGATTGATTGGCATAATTCCCCATTTCCTTGCACATGAAACATTGATGTTTAAGAGGTGCATTATATTTATCCCTTTATTTTTTGGCATCATTAGACATCGTCTTCCCATTATTTTGACATTCAACAGCCTGATGACCTTCTTTTCCACACTTAAAACTTAAACTTGTCCCTTTAAGATAATTCCCTCCATGTTTCTTTCCACACTTTGAGCAGAAGGGAAAACTCATCTTCTATTCAGTGTGGTCTTTATATTTTCTTTTGAATTCAATTTTCCTCTTTTTATCAAACCCATACGATTGATGGGTTACTCCAATCACCATCTCAACCTTGAGAGCACATCGAACAATTTCCTCGTAGTTATTGAAGTCCCTTATGGCTAACACCCTTTGAAGACTTGGTTTTAAGCCACTAAAGAATCGTTCAATTTTTCTCTCAGGTTGGATAATAATTCCGAAAGTGTAACTTGCAAGTCTTGTAAAATTTTCTTTGTAGATACCAACAGATTCATCATCCTTTTTCATGAGTTCAAGAAACTCCTTCTCTATCATTGTTCAGATAATACGAGGGAAGTACTTATTGGAAAATAAGTTCTGGAACTCATCCCATTCCACAGACTCAATTTCATTCTTTTGCCTCATAATCTTAATAAGATTCCACCGTTGACCAGAATCACCTTCCAAATGATATACAATTAAGATAACATTCTCATGTTCATAACATTGAGGAACTAAAAATATCTTTTTAGTGGTACTGATCCGTTATTCAGCCACTAATGGATTAGTAGACCCGTTGAATGAAGGTGGACGCTACCTCATGAATGATTCAACAGAATGTTTCTCCTTCCTATTCTCGTTTGAAAGGCATGCATGATTCATAGCTTGAGAAAGTAGTGTGAGAATGGCTACAAGATTTTTCATTCCAACTCCTGTAACATTTGGTTTCTCATGGGGACAATCATTGCATTGCCCGTCGCATTCAACATTAACACGATTCCTTTGGGTTACAGCCATTGACTAAAACCAAAGTGCATAGTGTGAAAAACACTAATCATAATAGGAAAACCACATAATCAAGAATAAAATTTCAAACTTTAGGTCTTATCATAGGTTGTTCATGGCCATTTATAAAACAATAATATTGTATTCTATTCTTAGACATATCTTTAGGGTTCTGACTAAGGATTTCATGTCCTGGTTTCCAAAGGTTGACTATACCTTTCCTCTGATACCAAATATAAATACCCATACATTACATACATGGTTATTAGTTCATAATTGAAGCATACTTATTACAACATATAACAAAACCATGATAGGACCGTATAGGTATAGTGTCTTTAAAAACTGGGAAACATAAACAACTGGTTCATAAATCATCTACATTGTCTCTTGTTTATTTCATCATATCTAGAGTCCATTTTGGCATATCCTACTTAATACCCTTCTTCCTGACCTGGGTAAAAGAAAACATAAAAACGATGATCTCAAATTGTTAGTAAGGGTAAACAAAAGAAATATCAATCATATCATATTCATAAGAACATAACATTTTGAAAATCATAACCTGCAAAAGAGATCATAATATCATAACATGGGATAAATCATAGTAGTGAAATGTAATCCCAATTATCAAAACAAAAATCATGAAACTTTGTGGAATACACACATAATCATATAAAATAGTTTCATATTAGTGAAGTCTCTTTTCCAAGACCATCATAGCAGAAAAAATCCATTACTGAACCGAGATCACTCTTTATTCCAATCTTGTATCACTAAACCGGATTAACTTGTTGTTCCAACCATGTCGATCTCATGAGATATAAATCCATACCCAATGTATTGGAGGGATATATAGGTCCCACCCATCTCATAATTAATCCATTCTTATGTGTGCCAAAAAATCAAAAAATCATGGCATAACCCATGTAATAAAAATGGGATTCTTAAATATCATGCCGTCATAACATCATCCATAAAGATAAAAGGACATCATAAAAAAATTCCATCATAACATAATAAAATAAATGTAAAAATATGGATAGAAACAGAACCCTATATTATCTTATAAGTAAATTAATTTTGATAAAACACTTGAACTCCAATCTTGAGGAAAATATCCTTTCTACTTCAAAAACATTTTTCCTTTATAAACATGTTAAAAAATTTTAAACTAAAAGAAGTTGATTAAAAATAAACTTGAAAATTTTTAAAACAAGATTCATGGAAATAATTTTCTATGAAATCATAAAAATCTATTCATGCTGTATAAGTTAAAAAAACATTCTTCTCATACTTTGGTCGGAAAAGTGAAAAAGTATCTCGTACTAAAAATGACAAAAGATTCCTTTCACATATTTTACTAAAAAATCACCAATGGGTAAAATTAGATTTAAAAAACTGTAGTAGGATAGAAATAATATTAAATATTGATGAAACATGGATGTGGATGATAAATATACCCCAGTAAATTCTGAAGTATAAAGAATCTCGGAAAAAAATGAGATTGTGAGATTTTCCCTTACTTTAGGTCCGATTTTCTTCGTACGTATCCGAAAATCCTGTATAATGATTTAAATAATTTCATTGACATATTAAAGAATCATATTCATTGTTATGATATCATATATGGTCATATTCTTATCTTCTTATTAGTAATATTTCATTGCTACTTGTTATTCGGGCGTTCATTGCTTTATGTTATTATGCATGTTTTGTCGAATAAATTCTTATTATTCATTTTAGGTTATAGACAAATCATTTCCATAATTTTATTAGTGTAATATATTTCATATTTATTCATTAAATTCATTTATATAATAATTATTCAATGAAGATCATGTAGAACGAGTCGCATCACATCGTGGAGACGGTAGGCCGTACGTACGCACGAGTGATGGTATCGTTCCCATGATCATGGAATTGTATTGAAGTGTATGTATACTATTTCAGAATCAATATCACATTAAAATAATCCTATATAGTTATTCATTACACCATTATACCCATCAATGTAAGGTGGTAGTGGAAAACAGATTACACCACGGCGTGGAGACGGTATTTTGTAAGTACGCACGCACGGTGATTTCATTTTCTGTAGGATGGATAGAAGGTGAAATAGGGTTGTTTCATATTTATAATAACATATCAGTATATGAGTGATATGGATGTTATTAATTCATAATTAAACAACTAAATAATATGATGTCGAAGAAGAAATAAATTTGAATGAATACGTAACATATATTACCTCTTCTTCGACACGCCTCTTTGAAACCTCCTCTTAGGGAACTGAAATTGGTCTTTGAAGAAGAGAAAGTCCTCTATTATGTTTCTAGGGAAGTTTATAAGAGAAATGGTTAGGGTTTGTCCAAGCATTAAGGCTCAAATTTGTGTGAGGAGGAGAGGGAGGAGGTGCCCTTTTATAAGGGAGGAGAGGGGCACCTTCGGAAATCTAAAAAAATATTAATTTATAATAAATTCAAACCCCACATAAAAACTACCAAAATTACTCAAATTTGAAGATTAGATGCGATAGGTTTGTAATATCATCAACCAAAAAAATTTAGATATGTTGGGAATTTATTTTAAACTTTATCAACTTGATTTATCCTTATTTAATCTATTTAATTTTATTTGTGGTAATAATATTCTAAATGTTAAATCATTACAAATAATTACTCATATATTTTTAATTTTCCATAATTATATACATTATGCCATTATCGACTATATAAATTTTAATTTTCAATTTTTAAATTTTTTTGTGATTTTTAAACAATTTTATAATATTTTATTATTATAAAATAACAATAGTGTCAATTTTTACACTATTCATTTATTTGAATTTAAATAAAATCCACACAGAATATATGTTCTAACTAAAAGATTTATAACATGTCATATTTGAATTTAACAGATTCATAACATGTCATATTTATCTATAAAATTCTTGGAGTAGATTAAATTGTTCATATAATTTTTATTTTAATAATTTTAAAACCATTTATTTGATATTTCAATCAATAAAATAATTTCAACATCACTATTGTGTCATAATTAATGATAATTATTTAATCCTTAATAATTATAAATAAATTAACAGGATATAAATAATTTTATTATCTTTCTAGAGACTATTCGTGTTCTATGTTTTATGAAGTTTATCACTAAATTAACATTATTACACTTATAGGATTTAAGAGAGTGACATATTGTTACTTTCTTTAGTTTTAATTACATAATTTTCATGGTCAAAGGTCCATGAAATTAATCTATTCCGAACCTTAGGTGATATGAGTAGACTATTTTCATTCAATAGGATTTTGTCAAGTGTTAGGGTAATTTTACAATCTTATGTTTACCCTTAATTACCCGATTTACCGTTAACTGTAGTAAATAAACAATTACCATAGTTATTATTCATAATATAAAAAAATAAAAGTAACCTATTAACATAATTTGGACCCACTGAATCCAAATATGGAATCCATTTTTCAAAATATAAAACACATAAGTTTTAGTAATTAAATTAAAATTAATCCTGTTTGTTAAGAAAACGTGTTTTAAAAGTTAAAACATTGCTAAAGATTAAAATGTTTTTACCTATGAATTCAATGTAAAATTAATGATATTGACATAAATTATATTAAATGGTAAAAATATATTCTATTTATATTCTTTAAAACCATTCATTAATATATTTTAACTATATAAATTATTTTGATGAAAAAAGTTGTTTTCAATTAAAAATTTGCTTATTTTTACTCTTCATCAAAATATGAAAGTTATCAGAAAAGAATAAAAAATTTAACCACTGTAAATTTTTATATCTTGATTCAAAGGAATAATTTTATTTTGTAAAATTGATCTTATAAAATTGTCAAAAATTATCTTTAAAATGGGTGCGCCATCAAAAGGCAGAAAACTACATTTTTTTAAAAAATAATTCTTTTATTCAAAAAATTGTTTTTTTCTCGTATCATATGTAAAATGAATTCTAATGTTATATAAAATTAAAAATATTGTTAATACTATTTATAATGGAAACTTTATATAATATTTTAATATCATATCGTTGTTTAGTGAAACTTGATATTTTGTACCACACATGCTATCGAGGAAGGTTGCTCTTGCGTATAACACAAGCCAAGCTAGGGTTGTGTGTAGTGAAAGATTCCTTTGATGTTACGTATAATATAATACTTAAAAAATATACTTCTCATAAAATAGAAGGGTGTTACATCCATGGTAAGGTTGGTCTGGTTAGTACACCATGGTAGGTATATTTATGTTCTACTATTCTCTCACAGGGGTGTTAGTATGTTCCCCCACTTGTAAACGGTTGTATTTGGTGTTCCTACTGTGTATACATATATAATCTCCATATGTTTGTGGAACAACTTTATGGTTTATATTAGGTTTTTTAGGACTATTCTAGACTTTACTAGCTTAGGTTTCGGGATAGTTTTGGTGATGCTACTTAGTATTTTCTTTTGGTACCTTTATTTGGAGTTTTGGTGTACCCTTTTGTCTCGTTTTACATTCAAAACATAAATGAATTATATTTTGGTTTCCTTTATATAAATGATTCGTGTTGTTTGGGATTTTTAACATCTTATATCTTGATACTTTTTCATTAAAAAGTGTAATTCCTTTCATTTTGTGTGACATTCTATACCCTAGTTTCTAGTCTCCACTCTGTGTCTTATTGAAGGTAGGAATCGAGGTTCATTATCTCTCCTTTGTTTTGATGAAGGATGGAAGTGGCACAATAATGTCCTGTCCCTCATCATGAAGAAGGATGTTCATGAAAAATCGGCTTCTGTTATGTACCCTGGTACCTTCAATATTTGAAATTAAATCTTAGTTCAATGTTCTATTACCAGAGGTTATAGTGTGGTTATCCCCATTATGGTTCTGGGATGTGTTGATTCGAGTATCTGCTGGTTACTTGGAGGTGTGAACAATGTAGGTATCTCCTTATTGTGGCCCTTGTTTCATTAATTATTATTTTTTATTTGTTAGTGATAGTTTTTTGGTTATATTTTTTGTGGCTTGACATATTTTGTTTCAATAGTGATGTTGGTTCAATTTTTGGATACGATGGATATCCTGGAATTTTTGTTTTGGTATCGTAACGATATTGGTGGGAATTTTCTAGAGGTGTTTTGATAATGTGGAATTATTGATTGGTTGCACAAGCATCGGGGGGAATAGCTCAAGCCAAATATTGATCAGATCATGTGACTATCGGTTGGTGGAACTGGTCTTGATGCACGGTTCCACTTCAATTAAAAATTTAAATTTTCTTTTGGGATCAAATTTTACATGATAATGAGCTTCAAAAAGCTATTGTGCGATGGTTAAATCATGTTCTTGGTTAGAACACATGTTTAATGACTTTTTGTAATAATTATGGTATATAGTTTTAATTTTTTTCCTTATATTTTAAATTTGTTTTAATTTAGTCTAGTTAGTTTTTTAGGTTTCAAGCCTATACCCAAAATGTTTATATTAACATAATAATAAATATAATTTTTTTTAGAAAAAATAGATGTTGTATTTATTTAAGACAATATAACTTAATACAAAAAAAACATTAATATATTTTTTTAAATTAATATGAATCACCATTTTGAAAATTACATAAAGAAATAAAAAACAAGTAAATAAAAAGACCATGAATATGAAATTTTCAACCTCAAATATTTCCTTAATGATTATACCACCACTTTAAACTATGTAAATAAAAGAAAAAAATTCTAAATATATTGGAAATTTTTAGAGAGAAATAAATAAATAATATAAATTAATTTTAGTAAATTATGCAAGGATATATGTAGGAATGAATATGGTAAATAATATAGTCTTATGAACGTTAGATATATGGTTGTTGGATATATATTTGTTGGGCATACATGTAACCAATTGGTATATTGAATATATATATTTTTATTAAAAGTGAATAATATGTTATAAATAATATATTTGAAAATTAATATTTAATTTTTTATATAAAAAAATACATAAAATGATTTATGAAAATATCATTTATTTTAGATAAATTTTTATTTACATAAAGTATTTTTATTAAATTTATTAACTTTAAAGAATTATTATAGTAAAATAGACCAAAAATATTTCTAGGAATGGTTAGTAAAATATGATTATAAAATATAAAAAATATTAACACATTTTATCAAATAAAAATAAAATGATTATTTTTTAACAATATATGATTTATTTTAAAATATTAATATAATTATATATATTTTATTTAATTTCTAATTTTATCATATTTAATGTATGAACATTATGGAATATGTTTATATATATTTATATATTTAAATTAATTAAATATAGGAACCAAATAAATGGTTGGTGTTTCCTTTTTTATTACTCAATGGAATCATGATGTATGGTGGTAAAGAAATAATAGTTTCTTTAAAGATGAAAAATTCTTGGGATGATAACTACATTCTAAAAAAATTTATATATAGAATTGGTTTTTAAAGATGATTTTTGAAGATCTAGAATCTAGAAGCACATGAGCTAGAGTGGTCATAATAAAAAATTAATCAGTTACTCAAGAACTAGTGGTCAACAAGTTATTGAATATGTTTTTTTGGAAGTTGTCTTAGAATCAGATGTCATGAAATCTTCATACATGATGGGATGAAATCATTAGAAAAAATATTGTATATATGTTTTGATAATTCTATAATTAGTTGGAATTGGTCATGTTGTGAACACATGGGCCACATGGTGAATGGAGGTGTATTTTTGTAAAGTACACACTCACCATAATATGGATAATATGTTAAATATGTGGTGTTAATGGTCAAAAAAGATTCAATGTAAAGTTCATGTAATGTGTAATGATTCCCTTTAATGCATGAGGTTTTTTGGTTAATATGTAATGCATTTAATATAGTTTCCAAAATTAGCAAGGTCTCATTTCTTTATGTGATATGTAAAAAAATTTATTTTGTATGTTTTCTTAGGATATAAAAAATTGAAAAAAGGAAAAATGTCTCACTATATAAATTGCATACATGAGTAGTTTCATACGATTTTTAGAAAAATACACAATAGTTTTTGGAGTTGTGTATGGTTTTTCAATGAAATATAAGGATTTATCCACTAAAGTTTATGGAGATTTTTTTTTGTTATAGGAATACCAACCATGCCATGAAGAGAGTTCAACCAATGGGTTTTGAGAATGACCACTAGTTGTTTAAATGGAACGTTATCTATTTTAATGTTAATGGTAAAACCATCATGGCTATAAAATGGGATGATGATGAGTGCCACATTATAGTATGGGATATTTAGGAATTACATGGTACCTATGACAAATTGAAGGACCCATTATGAGTATCTTATAGGTCATTTTGAATAATAATGTAGACTTACTAAAATAGGTTATAGGATAATTAACACAACATAGAATTATGGTTATTCCATTAAGTATTGATTTTAATGGATTTATAGATATTGATACATTTGAAAACATAGAGTGTTCCACACCATGAAGAAGGTTAACACACCAAGACTATGTTGCTTAATTTGTAAAATCTAGTAATATCACATCATGAAACCTAGTGAATTAAATAGAATATATTTGTTGTATTGTTTGGATCTGGATATTGATTGAGTAACATTCCATGGATAAGGGTGACATGTCATAATAAAGGTAAGATAAAGAAATTCCATGGAATGTTGGATAAGACTAAGCCATGAAGACATAGTTTCCATATTATCATGGAGTTCCATTTTGAATATATAATTATAATACAAAACATGGTATTTTAGAAGATAAATTGGTTTGAATTCACATTCATGGAAACAACAATTCTGTGGTACACCTTCTATAATCTATGCTAGTTGAATGTAGATAATCAATACCAAAATTTATAATAAGGTTTATATGTAAAAAATATATAACACCATTCATATATATTTTAGAAAATTAGGATGTTGAACACTTTTTTGTTGACTCAAATACCCACTTTATCCTTCATTTTGAAAATAACATCACATGCTCTAAGAAAACTAATTTATCCATTGAATATTATTTTCTTATTCTTTTTTTATTATGTAGTTTTATTTTCAATTTGGAATGATTTAATGATCAAAAAATAATTATATATATACCAAAACATTTTTTTCATTCTAATTGTGTAGATTCAGACTCACAAGATGATGCATATTGAAGGTAAATCCCCAAAATGATGGAGTATAATGTTTGATGTTATTATAGATAAAAATGAAGAAATTGAAATCCAACCATAGGTGTATATTATAGTGTATGAATATAAATTTAAACCATTTATTCAAGCTATAGAAAATAATGATCAAATAATTTCAATAGAAATCTTTATTGTGATCATGTTGAAGCCTATACAAGCTCGATTCCTAGAGTGCTTCCAATTTTATTTTTATTTCTATTTAATTATCTTAATAATATTTTTTTATGAGTCTGTCATTGTAAATATCATATAATTTTATATTATATTCATTATTATTTTGATATTTTGAGATTAAGAATATGTCATGATGGAATCTAGTTTTTATAATTAGGTAGATCAAGCAATTTCATGGTTAGTAATTTAGAGACCTTCCAACAGGGATACAATCAATGAATCTCATGATGCTTGAGATTTATTATGTTTTACCAATTTGATCTAAGGATTCTAGGGATATAATGATAGATAATCCATTGACAGTACATTGATATCACTTGATGAGATTATATTTGAGGTCGATCTATTCTTGGAACATGGGTATGTTGGATTAGATGATGAATCACCTTCCAACTTAGATTAAAAGTTATGGGATACCTTATTGTAATTTATTTAGTAAATAATATCAATTTAGGTATTTTTATTTTTATCCATGCCTACTTTTTTTCAATTCCAACTTTTCTTAATTATGTGTTCCCTTTATATATAAAAAATATATTTAATTACCAAGTTCCTATATTATGATATTCTATAATATTTATTGGATATTTTCTATAATATTATCATTTTATTATTATTTTTTGTTTTAATTCATCAAATATTACTTTAACCATCAGTATAATTATTGATTTAGGTTTAAACATTATTTATTTTGATATATTCTAAATTTAATGGAATATTATATTGTCGGATCAATATACACATTGAGTGGGATGGAAAATTGTGAGTCACTTTTTGTAATATAATTCACTCCTCTTGTAGTGTTCACTTACCTTATGACTACACATATTTTGGGAGAAACACTTTATATCATATTAAGAATAATAATTTTGTATGGTAATATTTTTTAGTACCTTACAATACATGTATTTAGATCTCTTTTCAATATATTATATTATAGAATTACACTTTTATATTTTCTTATGGTCTCTAGAGATAATATAACTATTTCCTTGCACCAAAATATATAAAACGAAATTTCGTTTTTATTTTTACATGGAAGGAATTCATATCTGAATATTACATAATTTCTATCCAATACAACTACTTATATTTGAGGGAATGTCCTATAACTTTTGGAATTATAGTATAATGACCACTGTTTGGAGTATCTTGAGAATTAGGATTTGATAATTCATTTATTTTCTTAATAAAATGTAACATATAACGTCAAATTTTATCAAGTGAGATATAATATTTTATATGGAATAATGTAAATATCTTTGAGTTTGGAGCATCCATGTTTCAAAAAACTCATAGTGAAATGTTGAGAGATGACCACCAGGCCTATTATTTTCTAATGGGTTAATCAGTATAACAAATGCATCAACTATTTATTACTATTGTTAATGTAATTTATTCATTTAGATATATAGAAATAACAAATAAAGAAATTATATAAAAGGAGATGTATATTTATCCTAAGTAATGAGTGTCAAAGGGTACAACAACTGATGATATAATCATATGAAAGAGCATAGTATTGATGATATCATATGAACCCTGATGCAATATGGGAAGTGGTTAAAAAGAGATATTGAGAAAGGGAAAAAAATTAGTGGTGTTTAATTTTTTTTTCTAATTCTATAAGTTTAACATTCAGTTTATATACATCTATAAAAATTATTATCAAAAAGAAATATAAAACCAATTTTATTATAGAAGTATAGAAGATAGTTAAGGATAACTCTCTCAACCTAGGACAAGAGTTAATACAGTCTTCAATAAGATAATCTTATAGTATAATCATTATAATAAATCAATAGGTAAACAAGATTGAAGGATTCCTCACACACTATATTTTATGTGTATAAGAAACCTCAACATATCAAAAAATATTATCCAGTTATTCTGATAAAGAATAACGATGTTAAATCCTCAAATATAAGAGAAGTAAAATATTTATTTGTAAAAAATGATTCATTGTGTGTAAATAAAGATCCAATTTCGAATAAAAGTAGTTACTCTGAGGATGTGGGCAAGAATGTTGCCATTTTCAATTCAAATATTCCTTATAATGAACTTTTCTCGATGAAAAAGGTAACTCAAGATATATCATTTAATTATATTTTAATTTTAATGTTTCTTATTCATCATATGATTAATTTATTTATCCTTCATAAAATATGAACATGGTGTTCTATTATTAGAGGAAATTATGAGATACAAGTATTTTCTTGAACTATTGAATATAAAGTTAATAAAAGATGTAACAAATTATTATAAAAGTATGGGAAAAATGAAGGATCAAATTTTTATCCATACATAGGTAGTTTGAAAATTCACTTCCACAGTGAATTATAAATATATTAATTTTTATGAATTAAACAATAAAAATTTTTATCTCTGGAATGAGTAGAATTATTAAAAAAATAAATTTACATGATAATTACTCAATTGAAAATAAAATTAATTTCTACGATATCATCAAATGCTGTGAATTATAATTTTAATATTAAATTATAAATTAGAAGTTTAAAGATATTATTGAAAAAGAAAATATTATCTGAAAAATTCATTTGAACATTTTTATAGACAGTTAAAACCCAAATGGATACCTTCTGATCTTGATTACAAGAAAAATAGAATATGTTTTTATTAGAATATTTATTGTATACAATGTTTTACACCATTATGTAATAAAATTTAGATATAAGGAAATTAAAAAATAATTTTTCATTGAAATAATTCCAATCTATTGAATATCATAAGGTTTGTCATGCTAAAGATCTTATAGTCATTAAACAAAAAAAAATATTTTTATGGGTTTATGAATGTCAGTTTTCTATAATTAACCCAATAATGTTCAATTACAAAATTCTAAGACCAAAATTATCTTAGAGGAAAAACTTAGAGATAATAACCATAAAATACGATACAAGGATAGTTATTTTTAGGGGTATATGGCTTGAGAAAATACTAACATTCAGGACTCACAAAAAGTGAAGGTATGATGATTTACATTAGAAGACAATTCACAGGGTCAAATTTATAGTACGAGTGATGTATTTTTTTCTTTACAGGAAGTTAATTTAAAATCTCATTAATTTTTTTAGAATTAAGGATAACCTCATTTTCATATAACTATGTGATGAAGGTTCCTTGGTGAACATTGGGAACTATAAATATCCCAATAAATTTTTGGATGTTGTGCACACTCTATATATCAAAAGGTGTGATAATTTTGGTTTTATATACACAAAAGGCTTTAATAATTTGAATTTCCCTTGATTAAGTAGTGTATAATATTATTCTATGTCATAAAATATATGATTAGGACTCTATGATGTATGGTCCATAACTGAGATGTCTAGGAAAGGGCTATTCAAGGGATTACCATATATTATGTTTAAATTCCTATATGATGTTTTATACTTTCTAATTTGTTTTGAAGCATAATTCCAAATTTTGGTCTATTGGTGAAGTCTGAATGTTGTTTTACTTTATTTATAGTTCTTAAGGATCATTATTAACCTAAAAAACTACTAGTATTTGAGGTAGACACTATATGTAGATTCAAACTAATGATTACACTAGATATTCATAAACATACCTTCTTTTATTTTAATCATAACCACTTTTTTAAACAAACTTCTACTCAAGTTTAAAGCCTAAGATACCCACCTATTTTCACTATTTTGAGTCATCTAGGAGGATGTTTGCAAATTTAGTATTTTAATGTTTTTTTAGTTAAAAGTCAGTGGAACATAATTTCTCATCATTGAGAAATCCACAAAAAATTATAAGTTTATTTAAGGAATGTAATTTCTTAAGAAATTAAACACACAGTGTTGTCTGAATATTTAATAGCCAAATTACACTATATAGAAGTCATATGTATATGTATCTACATTAAAACCCAATTTTTATTTCATATCATATTTAATATAATACCTTATGAATTAATGGCCATAAGAAAAACTAAGCTTAATTACTTTAATTTTTATTTATTCAAAGTGTTTATTCAAAATACTATTGATAGTCTTAATAATTGTTTTCTAAAACTTGATGATAGAATTTTTTTTATTCCAACACTTTTAAGGTGTATTTAATTTTTAGACAATTGACACAAAATGTTAAGGAAATCATAAATTTCAATAGCGAGGAAGCATAGCCTTATTTAAACAAAAAAATATTAATCTTGTACATCCAAATTGTGATTTTAAAACCCCTCATATTTCATTAACAAATATTACATAACATTGAATATATATTAACATATTATAAATACGAGTAATAAAAGTAGATCAATTGAAAACAAGTTTTTTATAAATTAATCCATTTTTATTTTGAAAATCAAAATCTTGTTTTACATAGAAACCAAACATTCATGAGTAATCATCCAAGTAATAAATTCATTAGTCATGTTGGAAAACAAGTTAAAACAAAAAAGTTATTACAAAATGAATGTGATTATTTGTATTTATTATCTCGATTAGAACTTAAAATGTAAGTGAAGTCTTGGGTGATAATTGTTATATAATAATATTGTCATAAAAGATTTATTAGTTTCAAAAAAAGTTTTTTACCATTGCCAATAATCTAAAAGAACTTCTGGATATAGGTGAAAAATCTATTTTCTATATTAAATGTGAGAAAATTGTATTATCAAATAAAGAAAATATAGTTGGTAAGTGATGGAGTTGGTATATGAGAATATATTGAGAATTAAATTTTACTTTTATAGATAGGACGAGTTCTATCTATAAACATATTTCCATTGAATCTCATTTAAATTTACTCTATATCAAATAGATGAAAATAGTTAATTCATTAATGGATATGGTATTGAATAAGTCTTTGTGGAATCATTTATTGTTTGGAAATGAAAATACTTTGGAACATGTTTTTGAAAAATAAAAAATCTCTTGTGAAAATTAAACAAGGTCTATAATGTTGATATTATCAATGTTATAGTATTGATATTCAGGATAACTTTTCTAATGGAATTGATAACCCCTGAATTTATATTAAGATAGATTTTAAGGAAACTGTGATTGTTCAAATTTATGTCGATAATATTTTCATTTGATCAATTAGAAAAACCATCCAAAAAATTAATCAATATATATAGAGTGAGTTTGAGATGAGTATAATGAGTGAAGTTATTTACTTTCATGGTATCCAAATAATTCAAGGACTACATGGAATAACTTTATCAAAATTTAACTATATAAGATAATGACTTAAATAATTATTTTTTGAAACTTCCTCTCATATACGTTATGAACCTCATGAAAACATAATGTTGATGAATGCAAAAAACTGGTTGATAAACAAATTAGAGGGATGATAATAAGTTTAAAATATTTAAGAGATACTAAAGCAATTATTATGATCTAGATATGCTTATTTTCTAAATGAAAAGAAAAATTGAAGGAATACCTTCTTAAAACAGTCAAATAGATCTTCTGATATCATAAAATGGATTTGGAACATGGATTGTTTTATTCGAATAGATCTAAATTTATACAAATGAGTTATTCATACACTAATTTTGGTGGATTTAAAATGGATATGAAGATCACCTATATGACTTTTCATTTATTTGGATATTCATTAGTATCATTGTATAAAAATAAAAAAAATATTAGTTTCACATTCTAAACCTAAATCAAAAAATGTACTCGAGGGAATTTAATTTTATTAGTTTTTTTTGAAGTAGCATTAACTCACATATTTTTTATTTTTAATTACTCAAAGTCTACTTTGTTGTTATAACAAAATTCATATTCCTTTATCTGGTAACCCAATACATATCTCATGTGTAAATTACATAGACACAATAGACCACTTCCTTCATGATAACATGAAATATTGTGATATTATTATGCCTTTTATCAAAACTCTAAATTATTTTACAATAATTCTCAATAAAACCATGAATTAAAATAGAGTTAAATATATCAAATTGATACTTGGTAAAAACAATTTAATATAGTAAAAGAATCATATTATTATTTCAAATATCTCTTGATATCTAAAAACTCCTTGATAAATGGTGTGGGAATTCATTTTTATACATTCTTGGTGTTTTTATACATGAACATTATATCATTTATAGGTCCAATGGTTTTAATGGATCATATAAAAATTAACATGAACATTCCCCAAAAGTACACCAATCAAATGTTACTTTTTACTCAATATAAATGAATATAACCTCAATAAGAGTATCATATCATAACTATCCTACATTTCAATACCTTAAAAATGAGTAAACATTAACATACATAGTTTCTAATAGTCATACACACTACTTTCTAATTTTCAGTCATTTAGTTTTTTATATGTCTATATTCATTATGAATATTCATTTTAATATCCCTTGATATGTTTAACTCATAATAAAATAAATGTGGTTTATTTTTTCTAAAAATAAAAAACATTATTCTCTAGAAGATAGGATAAAAGAAATTTAGAATATATTCTAGAACCCTCTCCATTAAAATAAGATCACCAATAAGGATTTAAATATAATTTCAAAAAGTTTCATCCTTTTAACTCTAAAAATATGTTAATTATTTTTAGAATTTCTCCATTTTTTTTATCAATGGTAGAGTTCTATCAATTACTGAAAACTTAAATTAATATAAAATATAGTAAAATTAAAATTTCTATTATATTTGATATTTTAATATTATTTTTTATATCACTTTATTGTCTTTAAGTATTTTGGTGTAAGGAGATATCAGTGGACCTTAAATTTTTAGAAATTACATCCTTAACAAAATCCATGAATAAAAATAGAGATTGTTTTACTTCGTTAATCAATATACATTGTTTATTCGTTGTTTCATACACAATATCCTACTCGGATATGTTTTTCTTGTACTCTGTTATGAAAATCACAATTGGGTATAAGTTTGAAAAATTCGGATTTCTAATATGACTTATTAATGATTTTCATAACTAATTTTTTAATAGGACCAGTATTTTAAAGGGGAAAACATTTATAATCTTGAGATGTTTTGAGAAGATGAATATAAATATCACAACATGGGAGAAATTCTTTATAAAAAATGGAATAATTTGATAGGATGAAGTATTCATAAAATTTATAGATATTTTAAATTTCATCATATATTTCTTGAATCTTACTTATAGTTTTCATTAAAATCTCTATCAAGATTTCTTTTTTTTTCATATTTTTTTTCCAAAAAGGGTGGATTTCTAGGTTAATGACATAATTTATCATAAGTCTTCAAAATCATAGTACACTCTTAATGAATTTTGTTTTAATTTTTAAATATTATTTATTTATTTACATAATAATGTTTGTTAAAAACATATAATTTTGTATTGGAATATTGGAAAATTTTATTGGAATAAGGTCAATTGTATAATAAATTATCATACATTTTAAGGTAGATTAATACATGTTGAAGTGGTGATGCATGGAAGAATAATGAAAAAATTTATCTTTATTTCCATACATGGTGGATTTTTTATGATAGGAGGGGCATGTGAAACATTTGGACGAATTTATGGGATGTTCCATCACGGTTGATAGTGTCTAGGACCTATCTTGGACTTAATTTGGATTAATCTTTCTAAACTAGTTGGAGAAGCAAACTCTAAAAATTGGTAAAATCAGGCCAAACATATATGTAATTCTATCCTAGTGTAAGAGTCATCCTTGAGGGGATATGATAATTTGGAAAAGGAATTCACCATAAGTTCCATATGATTTATTATACATTCATAAAAATGATTGTATGCATGATCTTATAGCTGCATTAGTGTGGGAAAATATTATATGTGTTTTTCAAGGAGGTTTAGATGTCGTTTAATATACAACATTATTTATTTAGGAAAATAATTATGGATTAATTAGTATGTTATTTGTCATATTATTTGAGGACATTCTTCAAAATAATACGATAAAAATCCAATTATTAAATGATTCAAACTTCATAGAACATAATATCAATTCCATGATCCATGATGGATGTTTAAATATGATTTTTAGTGGATATCTTAATGGACTAAATGAAATTAAATTCACACTACAATTGAGAAATCCAAAGATGTGAAGTAGTTGCGGGTGAATGGTGAGTTACTAAAATACTAAGAAAAGACATATTTTATAAGGGATATCAAGGCTTTATTGGTTCTTTCTTTTCTATGATACATGAAAATTTAAAAATAACTAGTGATGTAGAGGCTATTACAACACACATATCTTGGAGATATGTTCTTTATTTTAACTCATGGTTTGGATGCAGGTTGTGAAAAGTTGTATTTCTCAGATATGGGAAAAAGGAAAGGTCACAAGAGTATGGAGGAGTTTACTTAACTAATAAAAGGATATTTTGATAGATTCAATGGAACATAAAATATATCCTCATATCTTATACCTTCCGGGCATCGGTTTCAATCTCGTAAATTGTGAAATAAGGAGAATATGAAGAAAAATCATTTCCATATGTGTAAAATACTTAAAATTGATCTCACATGGATTTATTTTCAATAAAATATTTGAAATAATAATATATGGAAGAAATGAAGACTGTTAATTGATATATCTATTGAGTGAAGATAGGAGATACCCTTCTATACAATATTAATAGATCTAATTTTATAGAGAAGGTGTTCACTATCATGGAGAGTTGGTAATGTATAAAGAAGGAATTGAGTCTGGAGAAGCGATCTATAGGTGAAAAATTTGATTACTTCTTAGCAGGTAACACCCCAAGATTTCATAGTATGTTATCTCTTCAATGTAATTCAATAAATTGTGCTACACGCAACACCGAGTCTGATCACACCACAACATACCAAACTAGCTGTTCAAAAAAGTGGTTACGAATAGTATTAACTGAATATTGAATCTTATATACTCTATATAATTTTAACATCCATATTATGTGTTTATTAGACATAATATAAGAACAAATTCATTTTTTCATATAAAAGAAGTATTTTTCAAAAAATGAGATTTTACCTCCTTTTAATGAAGAACTCTTTTTAAAACCAATATTTTTACACTTTTATATATTCAATTTAATAAAATTAAATTCTTCATTAAAATCAAGACATAAAAATTTAGTTTGGATAAATTTTTGGTACTTTTCTAATAAATTTCATATTTTGATGAATAGTGAAAATACTATGTTTTAATTGAATTTTTTTTAATTGAAATAATTTATAGTGTTAAATTATGAATTTGAAAGGAATTGATGTATAATTAGATTATATTTTTATCATTTAATACAATGTAGGTCATTATAAGTAATTTCACATTTAAATTTTACATAAACACATGTCTATCTTTTTATAGTTTTAACTTTTTAAAAACCAGCTTTCTGGTTTTGACAGCGGGAATTAATTTTAAATTAATAAATGAAAATTCTATGTTTTGTATTTGGTATAATATATTTCATTTTTGAATTCGTAATATCAAAATTAGTTTAGGGTAAAGTTTTGGTATTTTTCTGAAAACATTCAATTTTTGATTAATAGTGAAAAACACTATGTTATTATTTAAAGCCGACATTTTATTTTAATAATTTTTTATTTTATTTTATTTTATTTTAATTAAAAATAGATATATATATATATATATATATAATAAATATATAAGTTTAATGTAATTCACTGGAGTCATTTTATAATAAGTTTAGATATATAATATTTTGTCGAACTTTTTATCGTCTTTTACCCACCTCCTAAGAGCATTTGCAAATCTGCATAAAACTTAATATTACCACTTCTGTTAGTTGAATTTAAATACTCCAAGAGACACGGTTGATATAAATAAGTAAAATGTGATCCAATAAGATGAAAATAATTTTTTTTAATAGTAACTTTTTACTTTTATTTATCACGGTTAAAAGTAAATAGTGTTATTAAGGGTAAAAATGATATCATAATTACCCTAAAACATGTCCTAATTATATTGGATTAGTGTAATTAGACCAAAAACAAACATAGGAATAAAATATGATCCTATTTGGTCCACTTGGATTAGATTATGACATTTATTATTATTTTATTTAAAGAAAAGATAAAAAAGATAAATTCAATGTTTATTAACTAAAGTATTTTTAATATAGGGTTACACACAGTATAAATTATAATATAAATATTAATTAGAAAGATAAAACGTTTTCCTACATAATTTAATTTTATTTATAATTTTTAGAATTAAATAATTTAATTTATTTATGACACAATGATGATGCAGTAATTACCTTATTAATGAAATATTAAAATAATTGATATTATAAATATCCAAATAAATGTAAATTGAGACAGATGATGAATTACACTAATTTTTTAGGTTAATATTAAATTTTATGTTTTGTTGAATAAATTTTATTCAAAGTGATAATGTTTTTATGGATTTCAAAAAATTCAGATACTGAATAGTGTCGAAATTTACATAATTGAGTTTTAAAAAAAATATTATATTATTAATTGATATAATATTCTTAAAAATATATGGTTCTGAAAAAGGAAATAGATAAGGATATATATATTAATAATTAACCACATATGGTTCAATTGTATTTTTATGATATGTTTATTTACCATACAATATAAAAATACAAAAAAAACATTTTAAATGTCAAACTATTTAACTAAGAGTTAAATCTAAAAGATAAGGTTAATATGATAAAATAAACCTATCTAAAACCTATTGTTTGAGAGGTTTTCGAACCATACCCACATTATCCATTAAATAATTCATTTTTTGAGCTATTAGAAATAGAAATTGATTTTATTATAAAATAATATTTCGATCTTTTTTAAAGTGACCATCATCTCTCTTATAAAAGGGCTCTTCCCCTTCTCTTAATTTCACACATCAAAAGCCTTTTTTCTCGGCCACACCCTGCCCAAATATTCTACAAACATTACTCTCTTCATCTTAGAGGCATTTAGTTGGTCAGAAATTCAACATAAATATTTCTTTTGATCAAATCAAAAGGAAGAACCCGAAGAAGTGGTAAATATTTCATCACATATTTCAAGTTCTTTTCTTCTTACAATTCCAATTTCTTTGTTTTTTCCATTCTAAATTAATTAATCTAGTATCTTATATATATTTTTATGTTACTATAAAAATGGTACAACCATATTCTTTATTCTATCTATCATATGAATGAAAAAGTCACCATACGTGCATATGTACGGCTTAGCGTCTCCACGTTGTGGTGTAGTTTGTTATTCAAACACTTCATTATTTGGATGGGTATAATAATGACTATAAATAATTTAAATTATAAATATAAAATTTTAATTATTTTTTATATAAGATATACCATCTAATTATATATGATTTTACCATCAATATAATGATATTGTCGCTCGTGCGTACGTATGGATTATCATCTCCATGACGCGATGAGATATTCATTCCCACGTTCACCATTCAATGATAATTATAAAAATATAAATATTATTAATATGAATTTAATATATGAAATAATAATTCTAATGGACATATATATAGACATATATATATGTACTTACATATATCTTATCCACTTATTTCTGTTCAATACAACAAGAAAACGAAAACATCGTTTATGTGTACATACGGCCTACCGTCTCCATAAACGGTGTTTTTCATTTCATATATCTATCTACTATACATGTTTATATATGATATATAAATCATATGTTATATTATTGAAGTATTTAAATCATTATCTAAATGATACGATTAATAATAACAAGGTAAAACACATACGACAAAGAATGTTATTATTATCTGAAATGTTAATTTAACAAGGAAATATTTATTAAATGAGTTGTAAAAAGTCCTAAATGAATCATGTGTGATATAATAAATATTAATATGGTTCTGTTATAATTTAATAACATACTATGATCATTATATAATATTTTAAACGTACCCTCGACCATAGGAAATTGCAAGGTAAGTGTTAATTTCACAATATCTTTATTATTCGAGGTTGTTTTTACGTAAGTATCTACTAAGACATATTTATTATCCATGTCCATGTTTCATAAAAGAGTTTTCAAATGGATTATTTTTAAGGGAATTTTTTACTAAATCATAAATTTAAATGTTTTAAATATTTGTTCTTCTAAATCATTCTCATTAATTTCTATGTTTTCAAAATGGGTTTTAAGGATTTATTTATATGAATATGAATGTTTTTAAAATGTTATTCCCTTTCAAAAGTTTCAAAGTGGTATTGGAAACTTTGATTCAAAAATATTTTTAAGTGTCTTTATTTTTAAATACTCTTACTTTTAAATGTTTTTTATGAAAAGGGGATATTTTTCACAAAGAGTTTTACAAATAATTTTCATCAATATCAACATCCTTTGATGGATTTTAAACTTGTTTGAAGTTTATTTATTATGATACACATATTCCAAATTGTATTGAAGGTTTTGTGATATTTTGGAATGTAGATGTGTGTTTTTATACCATTCATGGTTTACGGATAATGTATTGACACTTCCTATGCTATTTTTAATACGAATGTTTATGTTATGTTTAAACCTTTTCGTATGAGGAATGCACTGGGCATAGTAAGTGAAAGGTGGAGCCCACTATATCTCCTCATTGCATCGGTAGGTATCATGAGAAAAACTAGTTTCTTGGCATAATTCCTTGACAAAATATTATGTGTAGTCTTGGAATAAGGCCTCGACTATGTGGTTATGAAGTCTGGAATTATTCATTCCATCGTTATGAAAGTGGAAATTGTTTTTTCGTGTGATTATTCGACTAGTTGAATATCCATGTGAATAATTAAATTTCATTTTTTTATTTTATTTTTTCCATATTATTATAAAGATTTAGATTTAGAGGCTTTTGTTTTAGTCTTATAAATTTCCTTAAAGGTTTATGCTTATTTATGAATTTTTCTTCTATATTGTTATCCTTACTGAGCATCTGAGATCTCCCCTTTCTATGTTTTACTTTTCCTATGATTTAAGAAGTATTTTAGGTTTGACCTATAGGGATAGGCTAAGGGATAAGAATATATTCAAAAGAAGAAAATGTTATTGTTGTTAGTCATTTTATAATGTAATGTAACATTCATGTATATAATCTATTTTCCAATACTGCTAAACTGATCAGTTCTTCGAGACTTGATTACATGTAATCATACCAATGTATTATAATAATTAACCTACTCTGGGCTTCTAGGGTCAGGGAGTTTCATCGAATCAATGTGAATAAAGGATTAAAAATTCACTCAACAAAGATGAACTTTTTTTCAAGGAATAGTTCATTGTAGACTTGTTAATGTGTATCCCACATGGAGTTCAATAGTGGATCCACCTAAAACTAAGGATTTAATAATCCATTTAGTTGATATATAATAAAAAAACTACATGTTTATAAGCTATGGGTATCCTAAACCAACGTAATGTTTTAAGGAAGATGAATCGCAATTTTCCATTGGAATGGAGTGAAAAACCCATAAACAATAGTAAGCTAGTGGTCCAAGGAATGTAGTGAGTACCACATATTTATATCCACCAAACAATATAAATCATTGTAGAACTTGGGACATTAGAACATTTCAAATAAAATTCTATATAGACTAGCCTAGTGTGGGTGAACAATGAAAAAAAATTATTTTTTCCCAACCTAATTTACTCTCCTACACATATTCAAAATTTATAGGATATAATTTAGGTTCAGTAAAGAGATAATTTTGTTAAAAATAATCCTATAAAAGTGGTAAAAATACCTATATATTGTATTTTACCAAAAGGATTAAAATGTTCATATCCATATTCCCTCACACCACTGAGGGCGTGTAATAAAGAAAACTATTTTTATCTAATGTATATGTTCTAATTTTGTATTATATTGTAGGAGATAAATTTTAAATTATTTCATAAATGAAGGTACTATGATAAAAACAAATTTCATTGATTCAAAATTTGATATATAAAAAATATAGTCATCGAAACCATGGAATATTTTTGGAGCGTATGTCTAGATGTTGTACAAGAAGCGATTGTTTTTTTGTTCCAAAATGTAATTACATTTGAAAGAGACAAAAGGAATATAATGATAAATTCTTCCATTAAGAATTAATTAAGTAGTGATATACTGTAAAACATCTTCAAGTAAGTCTCGTCGGGAAATTGTCCATTATTATATGGGTGAATTTTGAAGACTAGTGTGGAAAGGAAGAGTTGGTTAAGCATGCATAAAATTATATTCTATAGGATCCAAAGAATGAAGGTGAGAAATGACTCATTTTTAATGGAAATAAGAATAAAAGAAACCAAATGATATCTCCCAAAAAGGATGTATCTTCAACTAATGTAATATAATCAAAATCTAACTATAGTTTGGAAATATTATATGTACCATCATTTTTAGACTCTCTCATAGATATAAAAAGGATATGTGATTTTGGTGATGATGTTGGAATTACATTAGCTTTCCAATGCAATAATGTTTCAGGAAATATTAAAGAGGAAATCCTAATTCTATAAGAAAAATTTTAATAGTGGTAATTCATGCATGTATTGAATTATGAATTTATTGAATAGTTGATATTGTAAAAAAATTACTATGAAGAGAGGATTTGAACATGTTGTTTGACATTGAGAACATAGACCCAATAATAATATTGAAAATATATATTCATAATTTTTTTTAAGAAATAAGTTTTTAAATTTCCACTAAAATAGATATTAGAGAAAATATGAAACTCAAAAATTAAAAAAAAAGGAAAAAATGGTTTGGTATTGAAACTACCTCAATAATAGAAGAGATGGCTATCCAGAAAAAAAGTATGAGAAAATAAAGGAACTTTATGATTCGTTAAACGAATCTAATGAGAACATAAATATCCCACTTGGCATAGAATTTTCGTATAGAATCAAGGATTTCCCCACTACATAGGTCCTAAGGGATCTATAATCTTGAAAAAGAAAAGGTTCTTATAAAATAATGTAATGGTGAGGCCCTAAAAATGTAGACATAAAGAGATACTATTATGAAATATTTGGGAATAGACTGAGAGAATGTTTTTAATCCCAATGTTCCATGTGTATGGAAAAACATAATTAGTCACCATCCCACTCAAAAGGAGACCTCAATGGGGTATCATTTATATAGAAAATTTTGTATGTTTTTAACCCTTGGAATTTGGAAACAAATAGTTAATGGATAAGCACAGAATCCACATAGAGATCCTCAACTTCTGTTAAATATGAGCAATGATTTTATCCTGAAAGAAATTATATTAATCTTGAAAAACGGTTCAATATTTTGGAGAAGTGAATTGTGGATCAATAATGGGTGCATTAAATATCAAAATTGGATTACTCATGGTATCACATTTGGAATGATGAAAACATATTTGGAGGAAAAGGAAAATAACAACCCCAACTGTGAGAGAAAAAATAGAAAATTGATCTAATAAGGAAATACATGATGGATATCCAAACCATAAATGAAGATTCATTACTATGTGGTATAAAAAATCACTACAAGTAAAGAAATAAAAATTGGTGGAAGTTTCCTCTAATGAAGAATAAATTTAGAAGGATTATACACTAAAATTAAAAAACAAGAATAATTTTTTTACATGTCAAATCAATTATAAAATTATATAAATTTCCATTAAAAATAACGAAAACATACCTCCCACCCATGATGAAATATTCATAAGTGGTTTCCCATAATTAAGATCCATTATCAAGGGGTTGAAGGTACTATATGTAAGATATGTTCAAGATGAAGTAAATAATGTTAAAGAGGTTAAGACGTTAGTTTCCAAAAATATAAAAAATGGAAAATGAATGGTGGAATAATAAGGTTTGGTTCATCTTATCAAACCCCATTCCTAAAACTGAAAAAAAATGTAAGTTACCCCTGCCCATGTAGAAACATTTTTTCTAAATATTCTTAATAGATTTAAAATATAGGGGGAGATATGATCCATGGGGTAGTTGTTTTGGAAAAGAAAACATTTGTGAGAAAGATTATTTTATGTGGGAAAGGATGTATAAATTAATTGGATTTAGAGTTGTTTTATGTCTAATTAATAATCAAGCCGAAAAATTATAAAATAAGATAAACATGAACCATTTAGAGGTGTGATGAAATAAGCTTATTTATCTAAATTGGATCTAAAAAATATATTTTATAATTAAATTTCTTGTATAATTTGATGATTACAGACCTAAATAGTGAAACAAAAATGTGTTGAAGACTCATCTAAAGAATCCCACAGTATCATGAAAAAATTGGAAAAATCATGTTATATTATTCCAAGACTCAATGGTAGCATGATAATAGAAAATAAAGATATATTTAAAGAATGTGATAGAAAAAATATGGATAAGGCCATGGAATCAGTGTTATCAAACTACTAAAAATGTGGAAAATGTTTTGTGTAGAATTGTCTAAATTATTATGTACCATGTTTATCATTTGGATTTAATAACTTTTATTTACTCTCTACATGATACTAAACACTATTGAGCTTCCAAGGCTATTCCCATCAAATAGTGTTCCAAAATTGAGAAACAATTATTAATGTTATGAGTTGAAGATTGAGGGGAAGTTAGTAAATATTTTCTAAGGATGTTCAACTATATCTAGAAAATGAAAACACCTATTCATCAGGGTGGTGATGAAATGTTAAAATGTTTCACTATTATAGTAGTGGAATGTGGTATAAATTGATTCAAAAACTAGTATATTCTCACAAAATAGTGTTTTAATTCATATCTTTTGGTGGTTTGGTATGAGATTGATGATATCATAGGTTGGATTTGGTTAGAATATGTGAATATTTTTTTTAATCAAGTTATTTAAATCAAACCAAATAATTGATGAAGATATCATTGAAGATGTTTTAAAAAATGGTTTTTCCAACACCAATCCTTGTCTTAGTATGCTTAGATGCATTATTGTCTCTAAAGATTTATATAGAAAAAAATCACATACTTTAGTTCTTTGAGTGGATTTAGCTAATGTTAGGGAAGTAATTTTGGATCTTGATAAATGAATTTTGTGTTTTGGGAGACTAACTATAAATTTTATGTTTAAAAAATTGTTAAATAACAAAAATCTACCAAATATGTGGTGGAGACCAAACCAGTGGGTTAGTTCTCCCTTCATAATGGGGGTGAGGATAAGAATATGATAATTTCTTCCCAATTAATAATAGGGGATAATTAGTCTTCCGAAAAAAAGGAATATATCAATAGAAGTAGTTTCTCATAGATGAAAAGTGGATTTCAATAAAGAAAACCCTATTGTATTATAAATAAAAAGGGGGAGTTGGAGAGTTAAGATTATTGAAAAGGGGGAAGTGTTTTATGAAAAGGGATATCATTGTCAATTAAGGGGGATAATATCTCAAGAATCCTAATTGTGAGAGAGAACATAAATATTAACATGCATACTTTTATCTATTTATATTCCATTGACAATGGAGAGATATTGGAGAAGATAATGTGAGATACGGTAAAACAATAAAAATGGGAGATTTTTTTATCCCCTAAAAAGTTGTGATGGATTTATTAACAATATGAGTGGAAGAATACTTGATGTATGGTTTTTTTATTATATTTTCAGAGGTGGGTGAATGAATATTAAAGTGGTGATGCATCGAGGATTGTTGATATAGAAGATCTTGATTTCTATACATGATGCAATTGTTAGAAAAGGACATGGAATGTAAAAGTATTTGAATAATTCACGGGATGTTACATAGGGGATAAAAATTGATAGAAACATTATTGTACATAAATCAGATTAATCTAAGAAAATTATATATTGAAAGAGACTCTAAAATTCAAAAAATTATCACCACTGTTTGTGTTATTTTAGCCCAATGTAACTGTCAGCTTTGTTGGGATACAATAATTTAAAATTGTTAGTGAGAATAAGAGTAATTATGATACAGTTTACTTTTGGTTATACCCATGATGTATGTGTGATCATGTTGGGTGTATGTGTCATATGATGCAGTGTACCTATGACCAGACGAGTATGTGTCTTATCTGTCAGTTGCATAGTTGTGAGAAAACAACATAGGATTTTTTATGGAGAAATGTAGGTGAGATCCAACACATAATTAAATTTGAGTATCATTCTATAGTATAATTTCATCAAGTAAATAAATATGGGATAGTTATGATATTATTTATGATATTCTTGGAGGATTTTCCTAAAAAATGGACAATACAAGACCTATACTTTAAATATTTTAACATAGGGTAACTTTAATTAAAACCCAAATCGAAGATGATTGTTTAAATGATATTTTTTGTTTGTATCATAGTCGAATAAATGAATATATATTCATGTTGCAATGGAGAAATTTTGAGCCACAAATTATTAGTAGGTACATAGTGAGAAATTAAAAATATTCAGTGAAGCTACATGATGTTAGGGAGATCTCTGGTTTAGTATTTCTATGTTGTAAATGATACACTCTAAGTAGAATAAAGAATTTGTGACATGTATACTACTGAAACCCACAAGATGTGTTTATTTTAGCACCCTATTATGAATCACGTTGTGAAAAGTTTTATTTTTTAGATATGGGGAAAAGAAAATGCACAGATGGGATAGAGGAGTTGACTCAACCTCGAAAAAAATGATTTAGAAGAATGGAACATGAAATATATCACCTATCATATTCGTATCAAATAGTTGTCTTAAAATCCAAAATCATGAGATAATAATTAGTGTAATAAAATTCATTTCTATGTATTTTAAATTTGAAAAAGTAATCATCTATGGAGTTTTATTTTAAATAAAATAATCTAATGAAGATGATAAGGATTTGGAGAAGGTATTGCATAAATATATCTGAAGAAATAAGATAAGAAAGACCATATCACACAATCTTTAAATATCTAAAGTATTAGGATAATTTTTTCAATACCATAAGTGATAGGTTAATGAAAAATAACGAATTGAGTCCTTAATGGGGAGATCAAAATGTATAATGTGATTTCCACTTTGAATAAAATTGAAAAAGGAATTCTAGATTCACTATAAAAAAGGATGGGTTTTTTGTGGAGGGGTTTAGTTTAGAACAATGAATATGAGAACCATGCAGTGTTTAATAGTGCATCAAACTAGAATATAGGATGTATTCATCTATTCATGTAATTATTAGGGATAGAAAATCACAACTATAAGCTATGTTTGTCTGACCTCAGACAAGTATATGGATGAGCATGATGGAAAGTGTGTCATATTCCATGATTAACCGAGCTCTATGAATTTATAAGTTAGTTATCCTTGTAATGGAGTGTCCATAACCACTTTTTATCCAATAAAAATAGTGGGTATAATTCACATTAGTGCATTAGCACATAACCTAATACATGCACCATGGACTATCCCTATGTGGGTGAACAAAGTAAAAATCATTGTGTTCCTACATTCTCTACTAACAAACACATCATTATTATTTAAGAAATCTTTTAAGGGTTCAATAATGTAATAATTTAGTGAATAAGGTTTTTATCAAATTTGTAAAAATATCCAAATAAAGAAGGTGACAAAAAAATTAAAATTCCCACACCCTAAATCACCCACCCTCTTAGGATACCAATGGGGCCAAATATAGTCTTATTATCCCTTGGCATTATCTGATGAACTTAAAAAATTTATACATTTTCTGAAACATGTTTGTTCATTGTAATTGTGTAGAGTAAAACTCATTGGATGATGGAGTAAAACAACTTATGATATTTAAAATTAACCATAATAAATCATAATCGAATCAATGGAGTTTTTTTTAAAATGGGTGAATAAAAATTAGAATCAATGCATTGAGGCACATAAGTAAATGATCATTGAATTTCATTTGAATTATTTATTCTGATCATGTTTAAGTATAAAACAACCATTATCTTAGATTATTTAGAATAATATTTTCCTTTCCAAGTTATTTTTGGAAGTCATATATTTGTTGAGTCCTTCACTATAATAATCTTACAAATTTATATTGTATTTGTTCTTTTTATAATTCATTGATATCAAGGTGATTCTAGGATGGAATTTTTTTTCATATCTCTTTGATTGAGGGATTCAATGGATATAGAAACAATTATCTTTATAAATGTCTATAGATAATGAATCAAAGGGTTATTGAGATTTCCTTTGTTTGATGAGGTTGATTTAGGTGTTTGGGTATTGGAATATAGTGTTTTTATAGATATGAAACTAATACTATCTGATAGTTTTATAGTAGAGGATTTTTTATTCTTCGAATAAGGATACTATGGTTTTAGTGAACCAATACCTTCTCATTTGGTGAAATGAAGTGGGTTCCATTATTTGAATTTTATGTTGGTAAATAATATCCTTTTAGGTATTTTTATTTTCATTCAATAATTAATTTTGTTATTAATTTTTATTTGATAAATTTTATTTAACATTATGTTTTTAATAAGTATATTTAATTAAAAATTTCTTTAATTCATCAATTTTTTTGACTTTATCTGATATTTTCTATTTTTCAATTCATTTATTATCCATTAGGTTTACTTTATTTACTGAATAATAATCTAACTACATATATAATTAACTTCTCTATGTTTGATCATTGTTTAGTTTGATATATTCAATATCGATCAGGTGATTATATCATTTTCTCAACTAAAACATCACTTGAGAAAATTGATAGCAACCATTTAGTTTCAAAATCACCACATCTTAAAGTTTTTACCATCCATATAATCACACATATTTACATACCAACAATTATGGTAGAACCAAGGTAGTCAAGCTATGTTTTTTTTATTCATTCTAGATATATCGAGGAGTGTGAACACTAAGTGATATGATTTTGAGGAGGTGGATGGCTGATAGAGTAAGGTACTATGTTTATAAACAGTTTTTATAGATTTATTCATGAAGTTAAATTTTTATTTTCAATAAGATTCATGAGTTTTGAAGAATCTTTAATGACTTATATAAATAAATAGGATTCATGTAAGTGGATTTGTGTGAACACTGTTAGGTTTTTTATGTTCATGGGAACATAATACCTGTATGATATATGGGTTTTAGGCTAAAATAGTTATGAGGAGGACTGACCACAGTAATAAATAGGCAATTTCCCCTATCATTTTACTTTAGTAAGTCATAGAGGAGAAAAAAATCAATTTTTTCACGTAATACATACAAGAACATATTTATTATTCAAATATATTCTACCTAAAAATAAGATATAAAAATAAATGAGTGTAAAAATTGGACTAATAGAGTTTCAAGAAATTGGTATCATGAGGTAATTTTAAAAAATCAATATCATGAGGTTTATTCCTAAAATATTTATCCAGAGGCTATTTTTATATTTTATTTTCACAAATGTAGCAACATGTAAGCGAGTATTTATGAAAACATGAGAATTATATTAGAGAATAATTTTTATGCATCATGATAAAAAACAATTCATACATTATTGATGATATGGAAGTGACATTCCGGTTTCTAAACTACGTACGACATCATCTAAAGAATTTATTAAAGAGGAGACCTCATAATTGATCCAATTGAGGTAGTGTGCTATCCAAGAATTTATTGTACAAGAAGAAGACCAAGAATAGAGTAACAATGACTAAAAAATTATAATCCACTAAGTCTAGTAGAGAGTAGTGGAGTCTACTATGAGTGAAATGTTTTCCAAGTATTCCCATTGTATTTTCTCTTATCATCAAACCAGGTAAAATTATTATGTTATATTCTGATTTTTGGATTTGAGGGTTTGGTGATTACACATTTCAATCAGTCCCATTAAATGTGTTACTATGAACATGGGGAAAATATCCATATAATCAAAAGCAATAATTAACAGCCTAATTCCCCCCCCCCCCATATTAGGGTGTTCTGATGTATAATAAATTTGTGAATTTATTTTTAGAATAAGAATAAATGATCCATAAAATAATTCAACTTCTATATCAAGTTCAGGTTAAGGAGAGGAGGTTTGAGAGAAGAAAGATATTACCACTATACAAGGGTAATTTGGTGGGAAAATCATAATAAGATAATTTTAGTTTTGAAATTATCTTTATCAATATAAGAATTGTTGGCTTAAAGAATCGAAGTTCAATTAATGTGGAGCCAATCAGAGTATCTACTTAGAAATGATGATTCTATGTGCCTCGATAGTATTTTTTGATAATGAAGAGACCCTAATATCTTTAAACTTACTAATAATTTATTGGAGTTAATATTAGAGTTGGAGAATAGGTAGTAATCCTATTATTGAATGCATATATCTCGTAAAAAATTATATGACATATAGAAGATATAGGAAACTCCCCGTATTTAAGCACACTATCATTGTACACTTCTTAGACTATCCATTTATTGAGTACCATGAAAAATTGGCATGTCCCACAAATTATTATATTTCTAGATTCATATTTATTTTATGAGAGAAATATCATGAGAGAAAAATATATTGAATAAATTCCTACTAAAACATGAATAAGAGCATTAAATACAAGGGGGCTAAATGGAAAGGATAAACATTTATGTCGTGTGTGCCCTAATTCATGCCTCCTCTCTGGGTTATTCAATCCAACATCATCCTAGGAGGTGGTATTATATCCTATAGTTTGTAACTTAAAGTTTATCCTCTATTTGTTTTGAATAATTATGCATATGAAATCAATGACGAGGCCACCAATTTCTATTGGAACTAATTTTGATTACTATAAATGGGGGATTATAATTTTCTTATTGGTTTTTACCAATGATTCTATGGAGTAAATACATATATTTTCAGATTTCACAAATCACATTGAAATAATGGTGGGTGAAAGGACATCTAATATCATAGAAAAGTTATTATTCAATGAATTATTGAATGAAATATTCATTTTTCTAATTATTAATCATTGTGGGAACATTGAATATGATTTGAGAAAAAAAAAGTGAATGTGATCGAGATGGATGAATCATCCCCAAAACATGATATATACTACCAAATGAAAAATGGAAGTAAGAAAAGGAAAACTAATAGGATAACTCCTAGTAATTCAAACACTCAAACTAGGGTGAAAGTTTGTAATTTTATTATTAAATAATATTCTAAAAAAATATGTTGATAATGGTATAAAATCAGAAAAAATGATAGTTTCCCATAGATATTAACATAATTTTAATTTCCAATGATGAAATGACAATTATAAAAACTTATTGATTTTTATTTTGTCCGTGTAGTAATAAAATAATTATACAATACTTGTATGAGAATGTGGATCAATATGAAATTATTCATCAATTGGTCCAAACATTCCTAAAAAGATTTTTTCATAGATAATAAATGACTGAAATGGATATAGTTGTCCTTGAATATATATATAATGAATATGGGTAATAAATTTTTGACCAAGGTGATCTACTAGAATAAAATATTTAATAAGATGTAAACAATGGGTTATGGAATGAGTGTTGAAAGAAACCATTTTCTCTCTCAATAAACAACATAAATAGATGATAAAATCTTGAAAGGAATATAAATCATGGCCAAATAGGATGTCTACCTAACTAAAGGATAAATTTAAAAAGTTTAAGGAGATATAGGAGATGTTTAAAAGACTTAATGAAAATAAAAAAATATCCCACGTGGAATATTCAATACAAGTGAAATAGAAAAAACAAAATCATGAGCCTTTTAGGGAATGTAATATTTATGAAAAATTCAAAATTTATTTCCCTCATAAGAAAGTATAAATATATTCGCACTATTATTTATGAATGTGAGATAATATGAGTGTTTTTCTAGATGTTAAAAGGCTCAGAGGTGGAAATAATTCTCTTGAATAAACATCTCAACCATGGTATGAAACATGATGTGTGTTTTTAATAAAATATGTTTTATTTTTTCTAACCAGATTCAACTAGAAAGGAATTGGGGATGTAATTTTGCTGAACAATTCATAAGGAACCCCACCACTCTTAAGAACAATATGAAGAAAATTTACATCAAAATAAAATCTATTAATCTAGTTAATTGATTTACTATTTTTGTAGAAGAAAATGAATCTAAAAAATGGTGAATTAAGAGAAAATAATGGTTGAATCATTATAACCCTCATGGAGAGAAAAAATGAAATATACAAGTGAAATAAATGAGCTTCCCCACATAAGAAAAATGATGAATTTTACTTGAAGAAAGTCTTACCAAGGATGGAAATTTTCAGGGTGAACCTTATAGAATTTTGAGAGGATAGACACAAGACAGGGATTAGTTGTTTTACATGTCATACTAGAAGGAAAGAAGTTAAATTTTGTGGAAGAAACATTCTATTTTATAGGAATAATGCTTATCGATGCAATAAAATTCATCAATGGAGTAAACATGCACAAATAAGATCATTCTCAAAATGGAGATAGATCCCAAATCATAAAAGATAATGAAACCATTAGTGATCATCTAGAATAAAATTAATATAATTTTTATTGTAAAAATAGACAATGCAATATATTATAATAAATTGATAAATAAAGGGATGGTTTAACATGAACAAACATATTCTGAAACATGAGTATGTCAAAGTATCCCAACTCTTTATATTTTTAAATTATTTAAATAATTATTTAATGTAGTTGAAATTTTAGGGGGGGATACAATCCATGAGTTTTCATGAGCTAATATAATATATGTTTTTGATATGATAATATATAAATGCTATAGTGATGTAATAATAATTATATTCATCAATATGTATCAAGCCTAATAAGTAAGATGAAATGGTATTAAGGAACTGATCTGACTCAACAAGTGGATTCAAGAAACCAGTTTGGATTCCAACATGAATATGGAGTTTCATGCTATGAAGGATATAAAAAAACACTTATAAAACATATTTTATAGTTAAATATGTTTGAAGAAAATATTTCAATGTTCCAATGGTGTTAATCCCGCACTAAAGATCAATAAGTGATATCAGGCCATTTCTCGAGTTATATATGACCACTTAAAGAAGGATTATATATATTTAGAGAAAACCTAAAAATGACCATATTTTTCATGTTTATTTGAAAATATATTAACTTGTGGCATCAAATAACTATTTTCAATATTCCAAAATCTACTAAAAGTAAATGTAAAAACCCAATAAATTTCTCCCACCATGTAATATTATTTTAATACTTGAATACATGCATTAAAGGTATTTAAGGTGAGTATTTAATGAGAATTTAAAGTCTATATATCCTTCTCCAACAAAGATGGATTCCTTTGAAGATATTTAGTCCAAATATATCAATTGTATAATATACCTATGCTTTATTTTTGTCAGATGATAGTTTGGTGTTAGTGTAATTGAGATCATAGGATGTGTTAAAAATACTAAAAATATAAAGCTTTATGTTTTTATTAATGTAATTTACTAACATTAAAAGTATCAAGGATACTTATGTGAACACTTGTTTAGTACATATATTTATGACTTAGTAAACTTAGATCCTTTTTAGTGACTCGATACCAAGTTGTAAATTCACTCACCAAAATTATTATGTATAATTTTTCTAAAAAATTGTTTTGGGGGTATAAAAAGAAAATCTAAAATTGGAGTTTTTCAACAAGTGGTATAATCTAGTGGAATAAGTTTTAAGAATAAATATTGAGTTTCATTCAATCTAGTGGTACCAATATGTTGTAAAAAATAAAAGGATCTATTTATAATTTTTTTAAAGAGACTAAATTCTTGGTGGTGGAAAAAATGATCTATGAATGAAGCTATTTTTGAATGAATTTGGAAGATGATTGACTTCCAAAATATGAGAACAAAATATCTTAATCAAGATATTATATGTTGATAAATAGTATTTCATAACAAGGCTCTTTTTGGAGAAAGTTTTGTAGGGATGAATGGAGTATAGCTGAGTACGTATCCACTTTTGGTTTCTATGATAATTCTGGAGGGTAGGAAAAATAAGAAATATATCAAAATATTACTAACAAATGGAAATGAAGATATTAAAGATAAGTCTTTTTATTTTTATGTCAAATGGGATAGAAATAATTTGATCATGCATCCATTTTCTTCATGTTATTTAATAAATTATGCATTCATGACAATATTGGAAAAAACATCTGAATGGGAAGAATGATATAAATGAAGGTGTGGTTGGTGTTGGAATAATTATCATTCCTAATAATCATTAAGTATGATGGTAAAAAATGATTAGTCTTATTAAATATCAAAACATTTTTTGTATTATTACTAACTACTAAGCATTATTGTATTTTTCATCGATGTTTGAGGGCAAGTAGAAATTATTAGAAAGATGGATGTTTGTAATTGTTAAAAAATATCATCCATAAGTAATGAGTTTCTCAATAATTGGCATTCAATAAGTTGTTTAAATTTTTATTCAGTGTATAGAAAGATTATTAATATAATAATCAGAATGTTTTTTATGAATCAAAATTTATAAAAGTATGTTGTCTGAGGATTCGACATAATTTAGAAAAGCGTAGATATTTATTTTCATAATCAAGGATGTAGTTGAAATATATAACACCATAGATAGATTGGACTTGATGTTAATAGAGTTTTAATTCTATAATAGAAGCAATCAATATGTCATAGTGTACCTATAAATGTCATGGTGGCTCTGGTCAAAGATGTTTTAATGTTCAATCCCTTAAAGATTTAAGTTTTTCCATTCATATGTGAGCCTTTTGGTTAATATGTGATATATTCAAACTAGTTTTGAAAATTTTTTAAGTCTTGGAGTCTCAAGAAATACAAAACCAATTTGGGTTATCTGTGTATTTTTTTTAAAGATGAAAATTGGAAATGGGAAATAGTTTTATTGTATTTGTAACATACATGAGTAATTGTGTTAGATATTTATAAAATTAAGTAATATTGTAAAATTGTGGTACATACCTGAATAAGTTTGTTTTCTCAAAAACGATTATATGTTTTGTACAGTTTTATTTTTTGTAAAAGATATTTTTTGAAGATGGGGTAATGTATTTTTGTAAAATTTAAGGATTTATCCTTTGTGTTTTGAGGTTACTTGGTTGTTCCATGGGGAGAAAACTACATGAGGAATATAATTCATATCTTGAGTATCAAAATGGACATAGAATTTTTAGAATTATAAGATATTCATTTAAATTTGAGTGAGGAATTCATGGATATGGTAGGATATTTTGAGTTCCACACCATATAATAGGATATTTGTGGATTCCAAAGTACTTGTGAAAAATTAAAAGACCCCTTATGAGTTTTTTGTTGGATACATTGAATTTCATTTCATATTTTGTGAAATAGGATCCTAGAGAAACACCACATTTTTAATACAATTCTAAAGTAATGAAGTGTTGATTTTAATTTTTTTGAATAATTATTGTTTTGAAAATATATATTGGTTGGTAAATTGAAAAAGGAGAACACATCATGAATAAGTTAATGAATTTAAGATATGTTGTTGTATAGAGTCATGACACAAAGTGAATTAAATGGATGACATCTAATAGATTTTTTGGATTTTCATGTTGACTGAGTAACACATCACTGAGAAGTGTAACATTCCTTCATGTGGGTATTATATAATATGATCATGAAGTTGTGGATAAATTCATGGATTAAAAAATCATTTCCAAATTATCATGCAGTTTTAGTTAGAATCTAATATTATTATATCTGGCACAAGATTTTTCTCATTCACTCGGTTTTAAGGGTCATTCTTTACTACACAAATTATTTGATACAAATATAATAATCTCATTGGATTTGAAGAAAAAAGTAATATTAACAATTATATTAAGGGATATATATATGGAAATATACATAACTACTCATAGAGGTTCCTAAAAAGGATAAGGCTGATCAAATTTTATTACCCACATTTAAATTAAAAAGAGAATAGTCCTCATGGAATAACACATTCATATTTAGATCAATCCATATAGATGAGGCTGAAGATAATAAGAAGGATATCAAATTTATACATGATTAAAGATCAAGACAAAGCATAACAAGATAATCTTAGTTAGAACTTTTCTACATATGGAGATGAAGTGTTGTTTCTTCATTTTTTGGAAGAAACCTACACAATCCACTCTATAAGGTGTTTATATTAACCATATTGAAGATGTGTTATTTAATGAATAAGGATCTTATTACTGCATCTACATGTTAATGGGGATGAAATGTGTCTCAGAAACATATGATGTTGTTAAGGAGTCCCTAATATTTGTAAAATATAAAAAAGACCCACAGGTCTAAAAATATATCATCCCTTCATCGAAGTTGTGTAAAGATGGGAAGAAGTGGGAGTAACCCAATGATCAAAAATACTTCTCTCTTAAACTTTTTATGAAACATATAGTGTGTAATGTTTATTATTATTACTCCATAACAATATTGGCATATTCAATTTTGATTAACCCTTTCTGGTGAACCAAGCTTAATCCATGTGTCCTATTAATGCTATATATTTCTTCATTTATAGATATTTGGTAAGAAAAATAATTTTAGTGAACAATATATTGAAGGAGTTAATACTAACATGGGAACAGGATAATAATTTCTTATGGGACTAAAAGAAATAAAAATAGTTTTTAATCAGTGTGTACCTTGATTCATCCCCTCTCATGGTGCATAAGGATAACCTAGTCTGAACATTACCTTTTATGGAATGATTATTATTTTTTTATAAAATAAAAAAAAATCATTTAATGTATAAAATGATAACTTTCTATAAATTTTTTTTTAACATTTTATTTCTTATTTTCAAATTATTTTCATCAATTTTAGAAATTTAATCTAATAAAATTTATTTTTTATTTTGAATCATCGGGCTAAAATGGGTAATATTTTCAATTTTATTTATGAAAAAATTTATCCAAGTAGAAAATCCAATTATCATGGTAAATGGTAATGTAAGGTAAATTTTAAAATTAAATTCTAATGTCAAAAACAAATTATAGAATTATTTATAAAATGGGTATATGAGGACTTGTAAACCCCACCGCTATTATTTTTCAACTTTAGATACACTTTCCTTGTAAATTAGTCATCCATAGACATTATGTAATTTTTATTTATGAAACTTCCTCTCTAACACACCTATAAAATGAACCAACATATTCAATTTCCAAAACAATTATTTACATTATTTTCCACATTAATAATAATCTATAGTCCCTCATTAATTAACATGATCCATTTTGGGTTTCTTCTTATCAATAGAAGTTCCTAATACTGCATTTCGAAGAGGGCTTAAAAGATAATATTTGATTATTCAATGAAAGTGTTACTTATCCTTAAACATTGTTCTTTATATTCTCTATAAACCACTTCTTCAATATTATTTAAATGTTAATAATATGTAATATATTTTTAATAGTGATATTACAATAATAAAAAACATATTCTTACTCATTCATATGTTATGAAACATTCTTGTTTGGGTTGGTTTTACCCCATACATGAATGTTGTAATAAATTTATCATCAAGAATGATTGAGAAAATTTAATTATGAAAAATATATTGAAAATAATAATAAATATGAGATGTTTTTATAATTTCTCAACTATAATACATTTCAGAATATTTAAAAATAATTTTTTTTATAATTCAATACTAAAAAATGGTGATTTATATACGTTCATTATGAACGATAACTAAAACATCCAAAAACAATCATAGAACTCCAAAATTAAATCTAAAATATATTCATCATCTCGATGAAAATTAATTAGGTTAAAAATTCATGAGAATAAAGATAAATTTCTATAACCTTCACACCAAAGCATGTGTAACACAAGATTTAAATGATCAAGATGTGGAGGCTACTTATCAATTCTTAACCAGAAAACCTTTCACTGGAGGGATTGAATTTATATTTTAATTTTTTTATGCTAGATTTGAATCTATGGAAAGGAAAAACAATTGGAATCATCTTGAAATGATTCAATTAGGTAATTGTCTTTGGTCTGTGGGGGGCATTGATTCTATGGTTGATAGCTTAGAAAAAAAGGCGGAGTTGGAGGGATCAACTATGATATGTAGGATGTCCAGAATTTTTCGGCCACATATGGGATTATGAATATATGACATGTGGGAAAAAAATAAACATGGTGTAATAATTTAAAAGAGCTGATCATAATTTGCAGTCTTCCTGATCCTTGTATCGATAATATTCAAGGAATGGATTCCTTTGGATCAGCCTCAGAGACTCATCTGGCAGGTCCCTTTCAGACCATAACCACCTTATGGTTGAATTTAAGAACAAATTTTCAAGTCACCATAATTTTATCTATTCTTCTTGCTAGCATTGGATGGAAGGGTTCGCGAAAATGATGAGGTCATCATGGGAAAGTACAAAAGTTGGGTGTAATTGGATCATCTTGTCCAATCTCCATAAGAGATTAATGAAATGGATCTAGGATTTTTTGAAGGATAATTCATCATATAATACTAATTTATAGGATCGGAAGGATGAAATTGAAAAGTTATAGGTCAGACTTCAAGACCACTAGGATGATGATGTCTTCTCTTATCTTAATGAAGAACATAGGTTGTTGGCCGATAAACTTCTTGAGGTCGTGAGGGATTGGAGAAAACAATCAAGGTCCTTGTGGTTGAAGGATGGGGATCGTAATACCTATTTCTTTCATGTATGTCTAAAATAGAAAAAAATTCATAACAACCTGGAAATAGAAGATGTATCGTTTACATCAGATGTTGAGGTTTTAGGGATATGGGATCTAGATCGCTTTCAAGATCTCATGGATGGACCTGGAAAGAAAGACGGTTCAAATAACTCCAATGATGTCAATCGATTTTTGAGCTTCATGAAGGACCTGGTGAGAGATAGTGATTATAACTCAATGGTGGATATTCATCATGAGTATGAGGTTAAATAAACCATTCTCATCTAGAAACAGGATAGTGAACTAGGACCCAATGGATTTCTTGGTGCCTTCTATGTATTGGCTTCGGACTTTGTGTAAAATCAAGTTGTGGGATTTATACAATACTTTTTCATAGGTGGACCACTCTCGATAAGGGTGTGTGCTTTTAGGGTGGTCTTGGTCCCAAATGTAAAATACCCAACGAGGGTTAATCAGTTTAGACCTATATACTCATGTAACTTTTATTATAAGATTATCGCTAGCCTCTTTTCTAGTAGGATGATTAATTTCATCCAAATAATTTTCTCAGAAGAGAAACATGGATTTGTGAAGGGTCAGGGTATATAGAATAAATTTTTATTCCCCAATAAATGGTTGGGGATTTTAAAAAGACATGGTTTGGTTCAAATATCATCATTCAATAAGATATAGAAAATGATTATAATCGCCTTGAGTGGGGATATATCATCTGTGTGATGAGAATTATATGTTTCCCTGAATGGTTATATGATCTGTGTTACAAGTGTTACTCTTCACCCTAGATCACTATTTCACACATCTGGAAGGGATTTGGATTCTTCCAACATTTTCACAGTGTCAGACAGGGAGGCCCATTATCCCCAATCCTCTTACTTTTCGACTCATGATTATCTCTAAAGGAACATTAATCACTACATTGTGCAGGGGAGTTTGTACACATTTATCAATAGATATGGAAGTGTTATATTCTCTCACATTATGATCCCTAATGATAGGATTGTGTTTAAAAATTTAAGGAGAATATCCATAAATCAATTTATAGACATCATGTTGACTTATGGAAAATTATGTGGGTAGAACATTAACATTTATAAGATTAAATTGTTCATTTCTAACAAATTCTCTTTTTGCCTCTATGGAGATATTCAAGAGATCTTAGGGATACATGGGAGTTCTCTTCCAATGAATTATCTCTAAGCTCTAATTTCTAATTTTTAGATTAAGAAGTTATTTTTTAATGATATGATTAAAAAAATTACAATAATGATTCAAAATTAGAAGAACCAGTTACTTTCCTTTTGGGGGAGGGTTACCTTGACTTATTTTGTATTGAACTCCATCCCAATACACATCCTGTAGATCATAAGACTTCCCAAGAGGAAAATTTCCAAGATGTAAAAAACCATTAACTCTTTTAATTGGGATACTAAAAATGTGTTTAAATGTCAACGGGCTTCGTTGAAGTGGTTGGATAAACATTTTAGATAAAGAGGTTTTAGTGTCAATGATATCTCTGAAACTATGCGATCCATGAAAGCACGCTTGGCTTGAGAAGTGATCAAAGGAAAATATCTATGAGCCAAATTTATGAAGGATAAAAATGGGGAGAGAATAGAGGACTATCTAGGAAAACAGATTCTCTCTATGTTATCTATATTCATGTTGACCCATATGGAATTCTTAATGGAGAATTCTCAATGTGTGATGGAAGGGGGGATATCAGTCTTTGGAAGGAAAAATTGGTTGGGGTTAAACTATTTTTTCTAGGGTTTCCAACCCATTAAATTTCCTTCAATTAAGCCATAAATCATTCAAATTTGAAGGAGTGTATACTTAATGTGGACCATAACGTGATACTTGAGAGTATATGTTTGGTTGATGTCATTGACTAGTACTGTTTTTCAAGGCCTTCTAATGGATGTTTCTACAACTGTTATTATAGAGACATTTCTCCTGAACAAAACTCTCCAGATGTGTGGGATTCGAAGCTATGGTGTAGGTAACTACCAACTAAAATGAACATTCTCAATTAGCACAACAATAAGAAAGTTTTCCCCATGGACAACAACATGCATCGTAAAGGTTTGAACCTGATATCTAGATGCTTTGGTTGCGATAGTCCCTAAAGTGAATCCCTGAGGAATCATTTTTTAGAGTCAACTGGAAAGAGACATATGGAATATGGTGGGGTTTCATAGCATATATGAGGGTAAACCTAAGAATCTTTTTATAACTAAATGGGTCGAAGGAGATGGTTCTTGAGAACTAGAATTTTGGGTGCACAGCCTGATGTCATTGATTATCTATTAGTGCCTTTTGGGAGCCTAAAATTTTGCAAGGTAGGGATATCGATGATCCTCAAGATACATTAAGATCTATATGAAAGAGATAATAGAGGATATGGGTCCCCTTATCATAGGAGGGAAGAAATATGATCTGATTTCTTGTATAATTTCCATATTTTTAGTGGGAGTAGGTGGTCCTCCACTAATGCTAGACTGATGGGTTTGCTGGAACCTAGGCAATAGGGGACTTAAGTTAAACATTGATGAATTCATCATGGATGGAATGATGAGGAGAGGAAGTTTTTTTCTCGATGAAATGGGTTTATTCTTCATTTGATTCAGTGCTTTTTACAGTACCGTCAACTCCTTGGGTGCAGTGATTAGATCCATGTTCCCTGGTATTAGTCTTTGTGAAATATTTAACTTTGTGATTGATGAAATTGAACTGGACCGTTAATCTCTTGTTTGAGTTCTAAAATGGGAAAGGGACACACCATGGGAGTTGTAGTACTTTGTTATGTAGTGAAAATTACTTATCAGTCAATAAAGAGTTAGGTATGTGTGGATAAAGAAAAATTTTGTGACGGATGGGCTTGCTCGAGCTCATAGAGCATAAAAGATCTTATTATCTATAATACTTCTAATGCCTTTAAATTTTAATGTAGGAAGATTATCAAAGGAGATGATCTGAGGCTGCATCATGACAGGCCTCTAGGACTTTTTTATGATTTTTTTTGTGTTTTTATATTTTTTTGTTGCTTCTCTTGTTTGACATTATATTTAAAAAAATTGATTTTCAGTCAATCAAGGAAAGTGTTTTTCATCTCAATTTCTCACATTGAGTCCTATTTCACATTAAACACATATAATTTATTCTATGGTGTATACACTTCCTCTTTTAAATATTTTATCTTACCTTGAATGTTAATTATATTATTTAAAATTACATATCTATTTTTCTCTTTTATTAGCTTTTGATTCAAATCATACTAAATTCATAAATGTTTTCTTTATTTAATATATATTTATTTAGTTCACACTTTTTCATATTTGGAAATAATATTCTAATTTATATATTTTCTAAAATCACCCTTTCTAATTATTTATATTTCCATTTTAGGGAAATTTCGTCTTCTTCAAAAAAATATTTTGACTGATTCATTGTCCATAAAAATAAAACATTGTAAAGAGTAATTTTTACTTATTTATTAAGAATTTTAATTCCATTTCAATGTTCATTAATACAAGAATATATTTCATTATTCATAAAGTTAAATATTTATTCAATTAAATTACAATAAAGCATCTCTTTAATTTTTTACAAGGAAATTTGTTAACTTACTTTGATGTGGTTTATTTTATAACCTATCTAAATAATTAAATATTTCCTTCCACAATCTTAATATGTTCCCCCTATTATATATTAAATAAAGGATTCCATTATTTCTGTTCAAGGTTTCATTTTTTTAGATTTTATTAATTAAAATAATATTTAGAACTTATTCTTTTTATATTTTGGAAAATGATTTTAAAAGTGTTGTAAAATTTTGATTCCAAATCAATGTTACAAAATCATTAAGAAAACTATTTTTATGATTTAATTTTTTTTAGGGTTAATATAAAATAATAATCTATGTATAGAATTATACTTCTTGTATTACCCTCCTTGTTCTATTATTTTTTGTTATCATTTGGTGGTTTAATTTTTTATGTCTTATGATCTACTACTATATTACTTCTAAAGCGATGCCACATGAAACTTTTATGTTACCCAAATTCTATTAATGATTTTATAAAGATATGATTTATAGTTTTTTCATATGGAACACATAATTATTATAATATATCAGAATTCGATGTATTTTATTCTAAATTTTTTTAGGATTTTGTTATGAAACCAGGATCTAAGACGGCACGTAATTTCGAGACCCGGAGTGGCTGGAATAGATTTTAGAACATTTTAAAGGTTATTTATTAAATGTGTGAGAGGTTTTTTTATAGTTTGAATTGTTTCTCAGATCAAAAATACAAGGGTACCATCAAAATCAGAATAGAGAGATTACCCAAAAATAGACTTAACATCGACCGATATGGGTCGAGAGGAAAAGTTATTTTTTAGAATTTTGAAGGAAAAGTAAAAAATAAAATAAACTTGTTTTATTTTATTTTTCTGAATTTTAAAATTGTTACAACGCCATAGTTTTCCAACCAACTGATACTGAATACTCTGTTTCATTAAATGAAACAGGTTAACGACTTCGTAACAGAAATGTAACCAAAACTCTAATTCTTGTTTCATCCATTAATGGCCAAGCAGAAAATGCAATATTGTTGGCACAATCATAGTTTTACTTTAAATATCTTGTGGATGATGACAAAAAATGCCAACCCCCCCCCCCTAACTAATTGTCACCAATGATGATTGACCAACCACCGTAAACAAAGGACCACATAACAACGAACATAATGATAGCGTGCATCCCCCTTGAATCATCTGACCCAGGTAGGCGATATTATTTGAATTAAATCCTCCCACATTACTGGTTTTAAAAGAAAAACATGGATTAACCTAGAATAGGTTGACCTAAAGTATTATCATTCTTATGGGATGATTTTTGTTTTATTTTTCTTGACCCTCCTAATGGATCGGGCCGAGGACGAAACGAACAAATAGCCGAGGTTCGATCCTCTAGTTGATTATTCTGAATTTCTCCACCAGGATATTTGTGTTCTCTATGGGTTGTCGAACGATCGATCTTTTTGATACCGTCCTTGGTGCGATGATCTGAAATCTCATATCAAGAATGGAAAAAGCATCTTGAAGGTGTGAGGATGACTGGCGATAGGTGGACCGAAGCGGTGCGTGAAATACCAGTAATCATGTGTTTTCTAGTAGAAGGGATGACAACATAGATTTGAGCCCCATGCAGAGAATAATTTGACCTGAGGGTTCAATAACACCTTCTAGATCGAAAAACAGTCCACTAGAGCATGTTTGGTGCTCTGTGAAAAGTTCAACCAGACCATCTGTACAAGAAGCACTGGCCACGTGCCAGAAAATGGGGTGGCTCGCTGCGGCGGTAGTAATGTGGAGGAAGCCGCGGCCCTCGACCGCATCATCAGCTAGACCCCACAAATTTTTTGTGGGTCTTTATCAAAGTACCAGTATGCTACATGGACCAGTTGGTGTAGCGGCGCCAGCTATCGCCACTGGAGGAGAAAATAGACCCGACCTTCCCCACATTCAAGATAAGGAAACCAACCTGCCATAGTGGGCCAGGATGGTTTCAGAAGGTCGTGCCCAGCCAAGTGGGTTGGGCCAGACCTGTGGCCCAGCGGGCCATGCTAGGCTGGGCCCATCTGATCTAGTCTGAGGCCATTGGGATGGGTCGGACCAGGACCCAACCGACCCATGTTTTACAAAAATCCCTGTAACATTCAAACAAAACATCTATTTGATGAGTCGTCTGTGCTATTGGAACCCTTGAGATGAGACGGTCCTTTTTAGATACTCTATTTTTGTTTTTAAGAAAGTTAGAGGATAACCTATTTTGTTTGAAGAGTTGGATCTCTCTATATGAGCAGACTTTGGACAGAATCGAGGTGAACCTTTTGATGAGATGTTACGACAGTTACTCCCTTGATGACTCAATCCACGATTACTCTTTATCCCTATACTTTGTTATGTACAATTCTCTAAAAATTTTGGGTGCGGGTTAATTTTCCTTTGAGTGGTTTCCTCCAACAGTGTTACATACCTGTAGGATTAGGGTACAGGTTCTCGAGTAAGTTCGTAAATGAAGAGTTTGTACTCCCCTGTCGTGCCATGTAGCGGGTCCTCTATCATTGAAGTCATTACTCCCCTGTTAGACTAGGGAATAGGTCCTCCATATCCAAGGAATAGATATTCAGTACTCCCATTCTATTTATGGAGTGGGTCCTCTATTGAAGGAATTGGTATTCCCCTACTATTCCAGGGTGCGGGTCCTCCTTACGCAGTGCTACAACAGAATTGGTACTCCCCTTCCGTGCCAGGGAGTGGATCCTCTAGCCTAGGGTAGGTACTCATCTAATGAAATAGGGTGTGGTTCCCCTGTATGGAACATACTGATAGTGTCAGTACTCTCCTATATTACCTGGGTGATGGTCCTCTAGTCACAGAGTGTCACTCCTCTACTAGGTAGGGTGCAGTTCCCTGGTATACTAAGTTTTACTCCCCTGCTAATATAGGTTGTGGTTACTTCATGAGTAGTACTCCACTATCTCCATAGGTTGTGGGTCCTCTAGTCATTGAGTAGTACTCCACTACCAGGTAGGGTGTGGGTCCTCAATTGGAGATGAAGCTCCCTCAAATGCATGACACAATTATGAGGAGCAGGGCCCTCCACTTGATGTGATTGATACCTAGATATGAGCTAGTTCTCCTTCAACGGACTGATGTGAGGACCACTCCTTACAAGAACAACTGAGATATCTAAGGTTAGTTTGGAGAAGTGATCCGTCGACTAAGCCCAATGACAAGAAGTAGGCCTCTGAAATAGGGTTTTCTTAGTCTTGAATCTGGAGCAAGGTTGTGATGACTAGACCTCCAATGCAAGCCAATAGAGTGGGACCTAGTTGAATGTTCCTCATGGATCACATTCCATTGGACGTAATAATCATAATTGTAGGTTTGCACATGATGGATTTCATCTCTCAGACTGGTGCTATCAGGGATGGCTGAGTTCATGGAGTGTTATCTCTTGGTTTGTGTGTTATGTATTGATCCGTCGATGAACATCTGGAAGCTGGCAGTGTAGTTCGGACCACATGTTTTCTTATGAGATGAAATGAGTGTATATGGATGTCCATGGTATATGTATGGGGATATAACCAAGTAGAGGTGATTGTTCATTCCTTTGTGATTTTTCTCTTGTTCTTTACCTTTGTGGTTTTGGGGTCCCATTCTCAATATTTTTTTACTCACCCCTGCATGGGATTTGCTTGTACATTTCGTGTCTTTTGTAGACGACCACTGCTTTGACGGAGTCCAAGGAGGACCAGAGCCTGGTGTTGTTTATTGATATCAGATTGATGAGGTGCACTTCTACAGCATCAAGCAGCTACCATTCAACTACACATTGGGTTTCCTTCCTGGAAGAAGATCTTCAGGGACTTGCATTTTTTACTTTTTTAATTTTATAATTATGGAGGGCTTGTATATTGGCCAAAGTTTCCATCCTATACTTTACCTTCCATTGTACTCAGTTTTTGTTTTACTTGGTAGATTTCATGCATGGTTTCCTTGGATTTTACTTTCTAGTACCTTTGGCTGAGAATTGTGTCTGTGTATAGGAACTCAAGAAAATTCTACCCATATATGAATTAATGACTTTGGTGCTAGTCTCCATCCCATGGAATTTAGGGGGTGTGCTTGAGGTAGACATAGCATGGACCCTGGGGGACATGTCATGACAAATAGGTATCAGAAGTGGTTGGTTCTACCGTAATGTCCAAGGGTATATTTTCATTGTTTTTGGGAAAGAGTTTTATGTGTTTCATGTTTGGATTGTAGGATGGGGACTCTATTATTGGTGTGGTGGCTAACCTATCCTTACACCAGGACTCTGGACACCAATTTTCCAACTAGGTACATAGAAACACTAGTTTGGAGGAAATAAAGGGTACCTAAATCATGTAGGAATGGTTGGGATTTCCATTTCATTCATGATTCATCTATCTAGATATTCTCTTTAACTGTGGTTCATTGTGATATATTTCAGGATGCTCCATGACGATAGCCAGATAGGATTCTACAGTGTTATCGTAATTATGATCCACCCCGAGTGGAGGCTTCAGTGCAAGGCACTGAATCTGAGCCGTTACCTCCAGGTGTTGCACCGGTGATACAACTACTCCATGATTAGTAGTTTCTACTAGAGCTACTAGGGGTGGATCTGCGCAGGCTAAGTGAGATACACTAGTTCCATTGGAAGAGACATCCCATGTTCCGAGGTAAGATAGATCCTCAGGTATCTTAGGATTAGATTGATGTGTTTACGTGAGTGCTTCACATAGAGAGGACATTGGCCGACCAGATGGAAGTCCTAACCAGGATCCCTCTATAGGGCTCAAAGGGATGATGTTGGAGCTTGGTGATCTAGATGCATGACAAGGAAACCCTCACCTTGATTGACTTTGAGTGCCTCTTCATGGAGGAGGTATTTCCAGTGACTTTACGCTTTGTGTATATATTGGAGACGTTGCAACTATGGTAGGGTTTCATGTTTGTAGAAGAATATTGGGCGAGATTCATGATTCATCCTCGCTACTATATAGATATGGTGTCGGAACCTTACTTTAGGGCCCAAACATTCATGCATGGACTATTCCAAGAGATCAGGTCATCGATGATACCCCTTAACATTCTGACATATACTAGGGTGATACAGGTGTGGATCATATTGATGTGACCTACATCATAGGTCATGAGATAGAGGCATTTTTCTAGAGATGGCAGATGACATGAAACAAGATCGTGGCGTATGAGGCATACCCATACCCGTAAATAGAAATGTGGGACTGTGGTGCATGAGAAATTTCAAGGAGACGATCGGACATAGGAGAGGTAGTGTTAGGCTTTCAACAACTGGGGGAATCTCGATAGGGATTGTTTGACCCACTGTTCCATTGATAGGGAGCTGGCTAACGAGCCTCCATGGAAGAGATAGTCCTTGGAGCAAGGAGTTCTGTAAGATGGTAGGAAAGGCAGAGGAGCTGGATGAATAGCAGGAGGTGGCATGAAATTTTCAACATTTCCACCACCACCCCCAGGTGGTCCACACCAGGCTCCGGGAGCTAGAGAATGTTGGTGAGGACAACTACTTGTGATCTTGGGTTATGACCAAGAAGATCCGGGAGAAGTTCAAGGTATGATCTGTGTCTTTTCATTTGGATGCCTTTTTTTAAATACACATAGGTGGTTGTCATCCTCCTTTTTTCTATATGTTATATTTAATAATTTGAGGTTTTGGTTGGACTATGAACTTTAACCTCATGCTTAGAGACTCATCCTGTAGGAGAATTTTTTATTAGACACAGGTGCTGATAGTGTGACCTAATTATTGGATGTGAAATTTGTGGTTGGGATCTGTTAGCTATGGAATTGAGGCCTTACGACATCATTCTGGGTATGGACTACTACCATTCAAACCTGGATTGATGATTTTAGGAAAAGGATGTGGTGTTTCCATGATGGTAAATAATGGTTTCCCATTGCGGTGAAAGGGAACCCCAGACAGATCTTGGTGGAATCTCATAAGAGTCCTATTTTGGATTGTTCTGTGGTGGAAGAGTTAGACCCCATAATGTTTCCACAGTATGAAATGGTCACTTACCATCCATACATAGCTGAGATGCCACTAGTGAGTGGGGAAATTTTCTAGTTTTTCCATGTTGTGTGGCCGCTGGAGATTGTAGACATATGGTCTAGTAAGATCCAATTTTCGCTCGTGGGAAGCCTTGTTTCGTTCATAAATACCCCTATGTGTTTAGCATCATCCTTGAATGTATAACTATTGTGGAGGCTTTAACACAGTTTATCCGGAGGTGACTATGAACTATGAGTTTTCATTTGTATCTATGTCAGGTTAGCGTAGTGGTGAGCCACTAGACCCCATGACTAAAAATGGATTGGAGTACTTTCTGCTTTTTTGCACTTGTTGCAGATAAAGAGCCATGTGGAAATTGTTTCGTGATGTTGACCTAGCTGATGTTGGACATGAAAGTGGTTGATCTTAGTGGTTCCTCGAGGTGTGTGCTTGTAACGGGTGTAGAGTCCCTTGATGAACACAGTTTTTTACACTTGTGTTTATGCTTTTTTTGAATGAAAATAATTAAGTTTGGGAGAATGTAATGTCCTAGAATTCCATGGATCTGTTTTTTCAAATTCAAATGGGATTTATTTATGAAACTGTGCTCTGAGACAACACGTAATTCTGAGACCCAAAGTCGACAGAATGGATTTTTTTAACTTTTTAAAAGTTTATTAATTAAATGTGTGAATGGGGATTTTTATCATTTTAAACAGTTACCAGATCAAAAATACGAGGGAATTAGTGAACTCAAAATAGCCAGATTCTCCTAGAAAAGACTTAACATCAATTGGAATGGGTTGACTAGAAAAGTTATTTTTCAGAAATATAATGAAAAATATAAAAATAAAATAAACTTGTTTTATTTTGTTTTTCTAAATTTTCAAATCATTGCAGCCCAACAATTTTCCAACTAAGAGAAACTGAATATGTTATTCCATTTAATGAAACCAAGTAAAAACTACGTAAAAGAAACATAACTGAATCATAGATTCACTTTTCTTTCTTTAATGGCCTTGTTAAATACACATGATTGTTGGCATAATCCTGGTTTTTATCTAAAGCTCTGCTGGGTGACGATGAGGGACACCAACCCCCCTCCCCCCATTTTGAACGGATCATCACCAATAACAATAGGCCAACAGCCGTAAATTGAGGATCTGGGAACAACGAACGCAGTTACACCATGCATCGGCAATGAACGATCTGATCGAGGTAGGGACTTTTATTTGAATTAAATCCTCCACTATTATTGCTTTAAAATGACAAACACGGATCAATGAATAGATAGGTTGACCTACGGTTCGACCTTTATTGTGAGATTATATTTGTTTCATTTTTATTGATCCTTATAACAGATCAGTTCGAGGAAGGAAAGAACAAAAATATGAGGCTTGATCCTCAGGTTGATTATTGTGCTTCTCTCCCCCATATTCTTCACTTTCTTCATGGGTTGGTGAATGGTCGATCTTTGTACAACTGTACTTAGTGAAATGATCTGACATCTTGGATCGGGAACAGACACAGCACAACAAAGGTCCGACGATGACCAATGTTGGGTGGACTGAGGCGGTGTGTGAAATACAGGTAATCATGATTTTTTTGTGGATGGGATCACAATAGATATTTGAGCCCTATGATGTCAAGAACACAACCCGAGGGTTCCAGAACACCCTCTAGATCGAAGAACATACCCTGGGATTTGTCTGGTGGTTCGTAGAATGGTCGAATAGACCGTCAGTGCCGACGTCGGCTGTGTGCGGGACGGTAGGGCGCCGCGCTGCTGTGGAAATCGGACCTCCGTAGCGAGTCGGGAGGGTTCCGGTAGGCCGGGCCCAGCCGGTTCAGGATGGGATGGGCCCAGATGGTCTAGGTAGGGCCCATTGGGATATGTCGGACCCATATTGGGTTGGGTCGGACCGAACCCAGACCCAAGTTTGGTCGGGTCAAACCGGACCTAAACCCAACTGTTCCCCGTTTCACAAAAGTGCCTGTAAATTTCAAATGAAGCGTCTTTTTTATGCGACAACTGTAGCGTTGGGACCCTTGTGATGAGACGGTACTTTTGATATAATCTAAGTGAGATTTTGAGAAAGTTATAGGATGAACTATTTGGTTTGAAGAGTCGGATCTCCCGGTATGATAGGACTTTGGGAAGAATCAGGGTGATTCTTACAATGATATGTTAGGATGGTTACTCTTTTGATGACTCAAGGCACATTTACTCCTTATCCCAATACATTTTTAGAGATGAGACTCCCCAAATTTTGGGTATGGGTTCATTTCCCTTTGAGTGGTTTCCTCCGATAGTGTTACTCTCCTATAGGATTAGGGTGAGAAATCTTCAAGAAGTTCATAAAGGAAGAGTCAGTACTCCCCTTCCGTGCCAGGGAGTGGGTCCTCTATCTTTGGAGTCGGTAATCCCTTATTTCACTAGGGTGATAATCCTCTATATAGAATTCATGTATATTTATCACCCCCCTTCTGAGTAGGGAGTGGGTCCTCTATTTTAGGAGTCGATACTCCTTGGTCATTCCAGGGTGTGGGTCCTCCTTACATAGTGCTATGACTGAGTCACTATTCATACACTATTCCATGGAGTGGGTCCTCTAGCCTGGGTTTGGTACTCCACTAACGTACTAGGGTGTGAGTCCCCTGTACTGAATACACTAACAAAGTCTGTACTCCCCCATATTACAAGGGTATAGGTCCTCAACATACTAGGTGGTACTCCCCTACAAGGTTGGGTGTGGGTCCTCGATATACGATGTTGTACGCCCCTACCGATATATGGTGCGGGTCCTTCATTAGAAGTAATCCCTTATTTCACCAGGTCGCAGGTACTCTAGTCACAGAGTAGTACTCCCCTATCAGGTACGATGTGCGTCCTCAATTGGAGATGGAACTCCCTCGACTACAGGACACAATTACGATGAGCTAGCCCTTACGCTTGATGTGATTAATACCTAGATAAGAGATGGTTCTCCCTCGATGGAATGATGAGCGGGACACTCCTTAAAAGAACGATTGAGGATGGAAATTTTGGGATATTACATGTATGGGTATTATTATATAAGGGGTGGCCCAAAATTATATATCCCAATAGTTTATTTGGTAAAACATTATATCTCGTGAGTTTATTATGGGACATAAGTTGTTAGACAAAGTCCACTTTGTTTTGTGAGGATAGTTAGCCCAATCTATTATGTTTCGGGATATGGATACATGGAATATTTTTCTATGATATGAATATATTTGTGATTATCCTTGATATATTATATAATTTTCTACTCTTATTATTATAACACATTCCGTTGTTATGTTTTCATTTCTCATTATTATTGTCTCATTTTTTTACATTCATATTCAATAGTATATGGTGTACATTCATGGTGACTATTTTGTGGTTATATGTTCCAATGTTATGATCTATATTTTCTTATCATACTTTTTTGTAAATTATTTTTTATTTAAGTTATTATTCTATTAATGGGGTATTTGTCTAATTTTCATGATTTATTATTATATTTTTATCCAATACATTTTGATTCATATATACATTTTTTTCCTACATAGTATTTTAGATCAATACTTTCAAATTATTCCATATTTCCCTATGAAATTATATTCTAGAATATGTCTAGGATGATATCTTTTGTAGTTAATTTTGTGGGATATGTTAAATAGTTATTTTGTAGTAAGAAATTGATGTACCTAAACTCTAAATACACTAAACCTTTAGGATTTATGATTATTATCAAATTTATGTGATTCTATTTTTAATTAGGGAAAATAATGTAATTTTTTTTCATCATTTTAATGATGTTTGTATGAGTGTGGGTATAGTTAATTTTTTATATTATTTTAATAAATATAAGATAACCAAAGGTAAACCATACTTGGTTGAAGATAGAGTTATAAAGTGAATAAAGGTTATCATTGGTTTAAATGAAGGTATCATAATATAAGACATAATAAATTTAATTATTCAATTCCATTCATTTATTTATCCTAATTAACTTAATAGATTATTTTTTATTAGTAATTTTTACACATTTTATTTTATAAATTATCTTAAAACCAGAGGTACCAAGTGAACAATTAGTATAATGGAAAATGTGATGATTGTTCTAATCAAACCAATAATATATTAGGTGATGTGTGAACCATTATGGATCTTATATATCAGGTTATGAGAAATTAAATAAACTATTTTGTTCTCCAAAACATTTGAAATAAGGATAAAAACACTATTGAGTTATTTATATGACAATAACCACTACATTGTAGTTGATCATTTGATCCACTAACTAGTGAAAATCAATCAAAATAATAGAAGGTATTTTTTGTTCTCATTAATCAAATATATAAAATATAATTTATAAAATTTATCTTTTAGAAGGTGGAATATAGTAGTGAATGACTTTTTTTAAGAACACAATTCACGTAAGATATGTTGAATATTTGAAATGGTAAGATTTTGTGAAAATATTTTACCAGAAAAATTTTACATTAAATCTTATAATCACAATGGTATGTAAATTTCATTATATTATATAAAAGGGGGATGAATCAACGTTTTCCTAAAATGAAAACATTAAAATACTTTAAAATTACATATACAGTTTCATTATTCATCCTCAAAGAAAAATTTATCATTTATTTAGAGGGTTAAGGTAATGTCTATGAAAATAATTATCTATAATGGAATTTAGTAGATATGATGAAATTGTTAAATGTTTTCAAATTGAGAAATAAAAATTTGGGACTATCATTATTCTTATGTAACTGAGGATAAGAAATGGAAAATGTAATTTCCTTGAATTTAAAATTATAAAGCACATGGAGGAAAACAATTAAATTTCTCACATATTGAAAATGTTATAAGAAGCGCTAGGTAAATTACATCAAAGTAAATTTGAATTATTTCAATTATAGAAGAGGTGGATATCAATAACCTTAATGTTTAATACAAATAAATTTTAAAATAAATATACTGGTGTAGAATTCAGTTAAAATAAAGGATCCTCTATTCTTTGAAAAAAAAATGAATTTGTATATTTTTTCGGGAAAAAAAATAATCATAGAGTTGTAATGACTAATAAACATTATTATTCCATAAACTAATGGGAATTATTATGTTCTTATGAAATCACTAATACTTAAGTGGACAGTTACATAATATTTGTTAAAGGTAAACTCGTTATTTTCTGAATAAATAAAAATATATTATTTGGTTTTGGTTCTTCTAATTCTTTCATATCATGCGAGTTTACTAATATTAATGATTCCCCACCTCAAAATTTTATATTAGGATATTGATGAAAACTCTCTATGGTGAGATGAATATATCCCTAGTATATAACTCTTTTCCAACTGAGTTTTGCGAGGTTATAATTCTAGAAAATCAATTTATTATTCCCTTGGTATAATTTACTATTATATTAGACATGAATTGTATATCTATAGATAAAGAATCTAACAATTTTCAAGATTGGGAAACCTTTTATAATATCCCAAATCATCCCATGACTAAATATCAATGTAAGTATGATTATAGATGAATTTTGAAAACTAATTCCTTAATATGGGACAAGATACTAACTAATAAAGGAATCTAGTTAAATAGTTTTTTTATATATTCTAAAATAAATATATTATAATTGTGTGGTGATATGTTGAATTATTTCTTACAGATTTTCATTCTATTCTCTAGAACTACGAGGCTCGGTTTTCAATTGAAATCATTCTTATGATCTTTCAATATTGAAGAGTTTATATATAATGTCCCTTATTGTATCAGTGTAACTGATGTCATATTTATAAAATAATTTTTACATGGGTTTTATATATCCATGTGATTCGTAATGGGGTGGAATAGTATTATTTATTAATAATAAAGAAAAGTTAATTCTTTTTTTTATTAATTATCATGAACATAACAATATCACAGTAAAGAAAAAGTATCTTCAACATCCTATTAATGTTTTATTTGATCACCTTTAAGTGTATCAATTCTTATTAAATACGTTCCTTTGATACAGATGTCATTTTATATGGGTGGATATGAGTGACATAACCTTGAAAGACTTCTATAAAAGGAAAGGATGCTATAAATCATAGTGATTCCTTTTAAACATAAAAATGCCCCCAGTATTTTCAAGGATTTTATTTTTAATATGTTTAGAGATTACCTCAAAAATAAATATTTGTTATAAAATATATTTCCATATATTGCACGATCAATGATGTTTATAAACATGTTTCATGATTTAGATAAATAACCTATGAATGGATAAAATTTATGGTAAATTTATCAAGTATGAATTTTTATAATAGAATGCATCAATTTTTTAGCCATGTATTTATAACTAAGGTATTATATATTTACCCTCAAAATATAGAGGTGATTAAAGAAAAGACTGGAAAATCCATTGTAATATATATCCATTTTTTCCTATATTATCTAAATAAAATCTATTGTGACATGAGGGAGACATAAATTAATTTTTTCACAAGGTCTCTAAAACTCAAAATTTCTATAACAGTAAATTTTCTATAGTGGAAAGACTTTTAATTTTTTATGTATACCTCAATTTCATAAGGTAGTGAATAACATTGGGTTAAATTTTGATGTAATTTAGAGTTAGTCGAATTTTAAGTGATATTTAATATTTATAAGTAAATAAATATTCATATCATAAGTGAGAATGTTGATATCTCTATAATTGAATATTACATTGAATTTATCACTTCATGGTTATTTTAGAAAGAGGTGTTGTACGTGGGAGAGTTATTAGAAATTTTCCCATGTATTGGACCATTGATTGATCCTTATCAAGTATTAAAATAAAAAAAATGACTATCCTTGTAATTTACCTTTAAAAACCATGATATGTAATTTCCCCAATGTTGATCTTTATTCCTTCACTGAAAAAAGGGAAAGATAGAGTATGTTCATTGTGGGAACCTAATTGTCATGTTGTTAATAACGAATTATGTGATGATGGTGAATCCTAGAGATGTCAATGATCGGGTAGGGATGCTTCAACATTTAAATAGTCTAAAAGGACAGTTTTCATTTCATATATCATATATCCCATATGATTTGATGGAGAAATCAGGGTAAAATCCCAAAAATATATATACGTTGAATTATTGTTATTTATTTGAAATAAATTATAAATGAAAAATATTTCTATATTGAAATAAGAATAATATTTGTGAAGAATTTCAAAAGAATTACCTTTATATATTGCATTTATTTTAATAATTGATTTATTTTTTAGGAAGAATATATTTTTGATGATTTTTTCCATTATAAAACCTGTGTTTATTTCAACAAAAATATTTATTGTGAATTAATGGGTTAATTTTACACAATGTAAGATTATCTATGATATTGAAATTTTAAATGAATTTAATTGAATGTTGAAACTATCATGTTTTGTTTTTTGACTTGATAATGATAACATTTCAATGAATGTTAATCTATATTTTATAAAATTTTGTGAAAAACCATATGTGAATATTTTTCTCAAACATTGTCATGATTTCTTTAGCCCATGTACTAATTACAATTCATTACATTATTTTGTGTATTGAAATTTTCACGGCCAACCATTTTAATGGTGGGTGGTTCATTAGAATGGGATATGGGATAATGATTTATGGAACATGACCTAGAGGGATAGAGTTATTAGTGAAAAAAATTACATAACACAATGTGAAAGTGAGTGAGATTTAGATAAACATGTGAACTATAATTTTGGCATGGTGGATCAACTCGGTAGAAATGTTAACGACAGAGGAAACACTAGTGGTTTTCAAATGTGTAGATTGAGGATGACATAAATTAGGAAAGGGAATAGAAACTTGAAAAGGTTAAGGAATAAGGGTTTTTGTTAAATGTAGGTATCCTTGTATTCTAGATATATAATTATTAATTACATAATGTGTAATCCACCAGATCTCACACCATATATGCAATGTACCATGTGGTTCTAGAGATTATATAGATATATAAATTTTAAATACGGGGAGAAACTGGGATAAATATTTCTTATTTCAAGTAGTGTGTCTTGATACTGTAGCATATTATACACATGGATGACCATCTTGACACACATGCCATGTAGTACATAGTACACTTCATGTATCACTAATATGGCTTGGGTAGTTTGGATAGAACATGATTGACTATCCCACAATACAAAATTGACTCTCGTATCCAAGATAAAATGTATTCTGTATTAAATTTTCATAAGATACAATTGGTCACATTCCAAAGGATCAAATATTTTGGTATCCTCGAGAGGCTCAATGAATACATGATTCTCACATTACATTAATAAATTAAAATAAAACATAAATTCCAATGATAATTTTTTTATCTATTTTATTATATCCCATAAAATTATTCAATTTTTACTTCTGGGTAGCCTAGGGATATGAAATAAAATAATGGGGAGTTCTCACATTCATAATAAGGTAATGAATACATCAAAATATTTTGTAGGATAAATATGGCATGAATAACATGGTAGAGATAAATGATAATAAAATATTCCATATAACTAATATCATGCATGGTAAATATATACATGGATAAAATATCAAAATAAATAATTAAATGGATATCAATAACTAGTTTCTTTGTATTGGAAATTAAAATTCCATGCATCATAATGGTACCATCAAGGCCTCATGCCAATTCATCAAACAAAAATTGGTAAGGCATAGACCAAATAACCAAGAAATTTTATCTCATGAGACCAATCAATTAATTTAGGGTCTATATAATATTATATCCAACCCATAATTTAATAATCATAATTTCATCATCATAAAAAAGGATTTAATACATGATAAAATAATTAATCAACATTCATTAGTAAGAAACATCAATATATGGAAAATGACATACGTAATGATAACATTTTCCCCATTCCATATAAAAATGAACATGATCATAAGCCATATAGAGAAATAAGGTTCGTTTTATGACTATATAATATCCACATTTATGAATATGAATCTTCATATTATGTTGAAATAGATGAAAAACACCTTTATAAATTCATTATAATGCCGAATTTAAAATGAGAAGAAATGTCCTTTACTTTGAAAAAAAAATTAAAAAGATTATTATAATTATGTGAAATTTATTTTCATTGAAATAAAATAGAATATTATTGAGTAATATTTATATATAATAATTTCATTGATGTTTTTGAGTAGTTTTCATGCTGTAAATGTTAAGAAAATGTTATTTTTCAAATTTCGTAAAAAGTTAAAACTGAATTATACAGAAAATGTTAAAAGGATTATTTTGAAAACATTTAATATGAAGTAAAATCTAAAATAAAATGGACCAAAAAATTATTTAAGTATATAAAATAACATAATTTAAGGAAAAAAATATTATCCATATAGAATAGAAAGATTCGATAATAAAAAATATATATAGGTTCAACTTATCTTATATTTTTTCTTTTATTGGTTTACTAATATAAAAAAGAAAGAATAATTTAAAACCAAGTAAGTAATAAAAGTATAAGAAAATATTTGGGGTATAGAAGATAATTAAAAAAGAGTCTATCATAATAAAAATTGAAACCAAACAATCCTGATAAATGTGTGATTATAACATAAAGTCTTAACATATATTTCCACTTAGTCAGACACATTCCAACCACATGTATAATATATATATAATTATCATTAATATATATGAAAACTATATTTATATTTATATTTCTATATATAATTTATTCATAATGATGTTTAACCCATTTACACAGAATTATTTATTATAGTAAATTATTTTGGTGTTAACTATTTCGTTTTGTATGCATGTTTTGATTCGAAAATTCAATGCCTTTCACCATGATCATGGTTTTGTCACCTATAAAATATAAATAATGTAATATATTTAATATTTATATATATAATACACTTTATAACTATTCATTTAAGGATGATATGAAAAATGAATTATACTGCTTTGTGGAGGTAGTTGTTCGCACATAGACACGAACAACATTTCCATTTTACAATATAATGGATGGAAAGAAAATATTTAATATTTTGTCTTTAGTAAAAATTATTTATATTATAAATATCATATACATTCATAAAATCCATAAATTTCATCAACCATGAGCAGTGGGATGGAAAAGTATTTACATCGCTTTATTGAGGTGGTAGTATGCATGTACTCATGATTAATGTTTACATATTCCATTAGATGGAAAAGAGAGATAAAATTGTTGTTCCATTATTATAAAACAATTATGTATCATAATATTTATTTATATTAATTTTATTTGGTTCATGAAAAAATAAATATTAAAGATATTGATAAAAACATATAACTTTTCGTTGGATAATCTCCACTGAAAAAAGACATTAAGGATTCCCTGATGGTGTTTTAGGAAGTACAACACCTATAGGTCATGTATAAGTTTGTTGGGAAGGTATATTTTAATATATTTATCTAGATAAGGGGCTTAATGTGTATATAGATGTGGGGATAAGAGGCTCCCTTTTATAGGCGACATGAGTCGTACACTTATTATAAAGATAAGAACATTCAAAAATAAAAAAAGTATTCCTCATGGAAAGTGGCTCTAGTTTAGTACAATTATGAAAATATGATTACGTAAGTTCTAAATACAATTAATAAATAAAATTTACAGAGTTTTTACAATAATAAAAATATTTTCTCTTTGTTTAACTCCCCGTTAAACCATTTTAACCCTTACATCGGTGAATATTTTTTTACAATTTTAATTATTCATTATGAAAAATTATTAATGTATCCTTATTAATTAATATTTATTGTTTTAATTATAAATATGGAATATATTTTGTAATATTAAATTTATTTATGTACTAAAAATTAATTTTAATATTAGTACGCAAAACTTAGTGAAATTATTTTTTGAAAAATTTATTTTTAAATATAAAAATTATTTCAAACCAGAATCATGCATAAAATTGGTATCCATGAATTTTTTTGAATTATGTATAAATGAATATTTTTTTAACATTAAATTAAATCCAAAATTATATGGATTATTTTGAATACATAATTAACAGAAAAGGACTAAAACAATTTTTTTATTAAAATATAACTTAGGTTCTAGAAAGTTAAGCATGTGTTTTCAAATTTAACATAATAGTTTTAAGTATTCATAAAAACATTTTTTCTATACAACTATTTAATATATTTTTAAGTCATAAGTATATCATAATTATGTCATATAATTTAGATTATTTTTAAAATTATTATCTTTCAATAATCATATAAAATTATATACTTTTTGAAAAATCCCAAAGATTAACTCTTAGTTAAATTTGACCCTATGAATTCACAAATGATATTCATTTTGTTATATTCCATTTATAATATTTAGAAATTTTACTATAAAATATAACCACAAACTATTTGTATTATAATCACAAAATAAAAGGATTTTCATTGTTCAATATTTTAGGGGTGTAGTGGTTACCCACAAAAATAAGAACATTTGTATTACATATTGTGGGACCCATATCTAACATAAACAAACATAAATTTGATGTATATATAACCCTAACAAGATATTATATTTATGTACATATGTTATGTACACAAGATTACAATCCATGTACCTTGGAACTATCACATGACATGTACTGGAAGTAAATGTTCTAGTGAAACAACAATTATTACTTTCCATGTATAATAAAAGACACACTATTTATGATTAACAGACATGATATGGAATGAAGAACCAACTTAGAGGCTACAATTGTAACAACTTGACCAGAAAACCACTAAATAGTGTGCCATTTTGGTGGGTCACATGTTCTCAATTGTACCACCCAATTCAACTGAGGCTAATGTTTAGAAGTGAGGACCTAGGGTGCATCTATTGGGAAACTATTACATCATGTCATAGTGTAATGTAGAAGTGTCGATATATCAATAAATATTAGAAGAAAAAATAAACCAGAGAATAAAATACAGATGATAAATCTTCCATAAGACTGTAATAATAAAATATCCCAAAATTAGTAATTTACAATATAATATTCATTTCATGTCTTTATAAAAAATGATAGTAAATAGATGTAAATAGAAAATTAGTACAATACATGCATCAAAATAAAAAAAAACCAAAAGAAACTATATCCTGATAGAATCATGAGAAAGGCTTGGTCATGTTCCCTCCTGCTCTTAAGGAACAATCAAATCAAGTATCATATAGTGGGTGGTTTCACATATGGCTACCTATATCTGTATAGTCAATTCAAGTGACCAATGGTAGCCTAAAAAGGGTTTTAGATAAGACTCAGTAGGCCACCACCAACAGAGTATATAATAATTTTAGTTTGTGTAATGTAATCAGAAGTAGTGTGAAACATATATATCAAACTTATAACAGTAATAATTGTAAGGTGTCATAAGAAAAGGTAATCCTATTAATCCTAACATGGATCCCTGAGAAATAATAATTGAGCTCCCATAAACAATGGAAGCTATAAATCATAAATAGTGTAGGTTTAATACAGTCCACATGAACAAATAAAATAAAAAACCAATACCAGGGCTATTTCTAAGCCTAGTAAAATATCCACAATTGTCACGCCTTGTAATCCCGTAAATAAATCCACAATGGACATGTCTTGTAATCAATTATTAAACCATGAAGAGCAAAATCCATGTTATAAATGACCAAGGAATCCTCATTGAGTCCTAGAATAGTCTCAATAGAAACTCAGTAAACAATTTTGTGTATTACAAGGATCATGTCAACAGAGCATGTCCATTGTGGGTCTAAGAAAGCTAGATCTGCAGGGTAGAAATGTATATTTAATCATATGGAATCTATATCCAAGGAGATTTTCCAAGGAATCCACTACCGTAATCAAGATCCATAGAGTATTAATGTCCATGGAATATGATAGAATCAAGATCCAAGGATGTCAACCAAGGAATTCACTGCCTTTTTCAATTCATCAATCCATTCGTTCATCATTACACAATCATTCAAATTCCATGAGTCCATCCAACCATTTTTAAAATGTTCCATTTAAATCATTTATCCATTTAATCATATGAAAGAACATTTGAAGAAGGAAACACCATTAACCTATAATTTCAATTCAATTCATTCCATTCATTTACAAATGAATAGGTAAAAAAGGTACTAACAACCTTAAAAATTAATTTAATTCTCTTTAAGTATCCCACTAAAATTGGAGATCTCATAGGCACCCAACGATTTTTATATCATGGGTCATATACAAGTTCATTCCCCATGGGTGACCAAGATTGGGGTTATCAACCTCCAACACTCCCAAAGGTACTAGTAGGAAACCTCAACATGATCTAATTCATTTAATTTAGGCATTAAATTAATTTTAGCGGAATCTTTAAAAATACTATTATGTGGCATAATGGAAACAATTCATATAAAACACCAAAACTTGAGGGAAATTTATAAACCACCTATTTTATATAGGTGGGTGAGAACTCATCCTATATCAACCTATTTTTCGATCCAGATCGAGAGAAAAATGAAGAACACATGAAAATTCTTGATGAAAAGGAATATTATATTTCACCCAAAGCAATTCTTCAATATGAATTAAAATTAAGAATAGAAGAAGATTAATTTTTAAATTACTATCATGGATACAATGACACAAATGGTGTTCAAATCCAATTTAGGATGATAAGTCAGGAGAGAAGAATATAAATTGATCTTTAAATGAGTTTTCAATGTGAGGGATTTGTTCAATGGTGGAAGAAATAAAATTAGATTTATGTTATAAGATATTTTTAGGGAAAACTTTTAATTTCACCCAAAAATACTAGGTCACATGGTTTGGTCGCACGGGGGACAGACTGTGTGCCAATCATTTTCCCTTCTCTTGCTCCGGGGGGGGGGGGGGGGGGGCTTGCATGGTTCAACTGCATAGTTTTTGAAACAATGTGTTTATCCTCTATTAAAATTTTTCAACTATTCACATTGGTGTGTGGCCCTTGACGAATGGTTTCCTCAAACTGTGTGGCATCCTACTACCCTATGTCTAACCCATCATAGTTTACTCAAAATGTGAAGCATGTGTCTCGCAGTTTCTTCTTACCATGCAACCCTACTTCCTATTCAAAATGATCATCCTCTAGGATTTTAACAATCATTGAACACCCCCTAAAACTATCGCTACCTCATTAGGTATTCAAACTAGTTCAAAACCAAGCAATTAAACTTCAATTAAAAAGAAATATACCTCTATAAATACCCAGGATCTTACAATCATTCCCCCATAAAGAAATTAATCCCTAAATATCCCTTCAAATGGTAGTTGAGAATCACTAGATTATAAGTCCTACCACTGATCATGTTTTTCAGCCTCCCACACCCTAGTCTCATCCTATAAACTGTCATGCTTCCATAGCAATCATACTAGAGTATCTAACTTCCATTAGAGATCCGTTGTGATTCTATTAATGATACGAATAGGATGCTCCTATTAAGGAACATCTATTTATAACTCTAAATCATCTGACTGTATAGTGTTATATGGGTCTACGTGATAACAGCATCATAGAGATACATCTAAGATGTATTGAATAACATGGTAACTATTAGGTAAATACAATCGATAGGACATCATCCTGACTCACTCTAGAATCTTGAATTACCTTACATATAATGGTGAAATCTTACCATGTCTCTTAATCAGTCTATGTTATAGCCTCTATGAGATACTAAGAAAAGACATAATCAATGACCTCAAACTCCAGAGGTCATCTATGATGATTAGTTTATGATTTATGTCTACACATTGTTGTAGTCATAAAATTTCTCATCAAATGGACATACTCTAAAGCCTCAGGCATAAGATGTGGTCCGAATATCACTACATCTCCTATCTCCAACCAGAATCGGGGTAATTAGAATGAACTACTTTGAAAACCCTTATAAGGTCCATATTTATAGTCACATAATAGATATTGATGTAGGGAAACTCAACCAAGGGTATCTTTCTCTCGCAAGAGCCCCAAAAATCAAGTATGAATGCTTTAATCTTTTCATTAAGAACATGTATAGTGTACTCCAACTAGCCATTACTTTTAGGGTACTATTCTTTTCTCAGGAATATACGTGTACCCAATTCCATGTGTATGTTTTTCTATAATCAAGATGTAAACTAGACATCCTTATACAATAAAATTGTCTGAGAAACCCTATGAAGGTGAAAAATCTCACAAATATACAATCTCCCAAGATCATCTACATAAAATTTCTCACTGATAAGTAGGAAATGATTTACTATCATGAACCTTCGCAAAACAACCCATATGACATCACTACCTTGAGGCAACCTCAAAAATCTAATCACGAAATTCATCGTAACATAATCTCATTTCCACTTGAAAATATGTAACTATTGTAAAATCTCAACTATTTATCGGTTTTCTTATTTCACCTAGTAATATATAAAACACCTTGTGTCAAAAAATAGCTACAAATAATTTTATCCCCTACCACCAATACTGAAGAAGTAAGCCTCTATAGATTTTTGTAACACTGGGATGCACTTCCCAAGATGAGTCATGAAACTCCCACATTATCTCCACATGTAAGACGGTTGGAACTTAAAAGCAACTGTGAATAGATATAATATCATCCCCATCAACAATCCAACCATGAGGTGGGTCCCTACCTACTACACTCTCTTATAGGACTAGGCCCTCATAATCAATAACTACCCCATCCCCACTCTATCCAGAAGAGTATAAGTAACTGCTAAGGATGAGATAAAAGTCTTCCCTTGATTATCATGCACCTCCAGATGAATTTTAAAAACAATTCCATAATCTTACACTCTCTATAAGCCTACTAAAATTATTTTATCTAATTTTTAATGATTAGTTACTCAGCCACTACATTTCCCTTCTCAGGTGTGTATAAATTCTCAAAGTCAAAATACTATAGGCACTCAACCCATCTTCGGTGCCTCAAATTTATGTCACGTTGTGTAAATATATAATTGAGGCTTTTTTGGCCAGTGCACACCACAAAATTATCTCCAAATAAATAATTTCTCCAAGAGTGCAAGGCATGTATAGTAGTGGTAACTAGAGATCATCTTTCGGGTAATTCTTCTCAAGAAGACTCAACTAATGAAGAAATTACACCATGAATATATCCCCATGAATTTGAATTGGTCATATACTGATACGTGATGCATCACCATAAAATATATAGCTCTTTTCTGACTCTAGAAGAATCCATACCAGTGCTAATGTAAATATCTCATTCATATTCTCAAGGCATATCTCACAGGTATCTGACCATAAAAACACTACACCATTCTTATTAAATCCCATAAATGGTGATAGTAAGCATGATAAGTCCTATAAGAAATGAATAAAATAATCATTCTAGCCCCAATAATCTCTATACGTTAAAGGAAATCATGGGTTTTTACTAGGAAATTATAGTTATCACCTTATTTGGGTCAACTAATACCCTTATCTTAGAGATAACATGACTCTGGAAGTGACTCTTATTCCTATAGAAGTGACCCTTTTTTGCCTTAGAATATAACTGATACTCTATTTTTATATCAAAAATGATCTCAAGATGATTGGTGTGGTCATTTAAATTGTGATAATACACCAAAATACCATCCCTGAATACCACCTTAAACAAATCTAGGAAAAGACAGAAAACATGGTTCATCAGCACCGTGAAAACCACTGGTGTGTTCTTGAGAATGAATTTCACAAATAGATTCTCATATAGACCATACATTTTGTGAAAAGTTGTATGATGTAAGTCTTAAGGTCGAACATGCGCCTAGTGATAGCCCAACCTCTTGTTAATCTTTGAGAAAATCTTAGCTCCTCAAAGCTAGTCAAAGAGAAAATCTATCTACAGTAAAGGATATCGAATCTTACCTATCAACTGGTTCAATTTCTTATGACCCACACATTGCCTTTGGGTAATTTTTTCCTCTGTCACAAAAAGGGCTGACGAACCCAACAGATAAGTAATGGGTTGAATAAACCCCTTTTCCTTCAATTCCTCTAGCTATATCTTGTGCTCCTATAACTTGGTAGTAGCCACCCTGTAAAGAGGAATGGATACAGGTGTATCTCTTGGAACCTACACAATAGAGAAATCCACCTATCTCTTGGGTGGTGAACTAGAGAAACCATATAGGAAAATGTTCTTGAAATGATCAACCACTAGAGAAAAAATGACTAAATAAATCATTAATCATCTAGATAGAATCTAGCTATCTGGTTTTTCATCCCACCAAACACATGATGGTCTAGTCAATCTCTAACTACCTGGACATCCCATTAACCATTGTGAATAAAAAATACCCCCTCTGGTGATGTGAAATTCAGCCTATAGTGATAGTAATTTACATGGTAATTATAAGTAACTAGTAAATGCATCTCAAGTATGAAATCTAAACCTAACATCTCGAGGAAAAAAATATTCCATACAAAGTGACACCCACTTATTAGAAGGGGTCACTTCCATCACTAGAGTACAATTTTTATGATCCCCAATAGAGTATCAAGTGTCATAATTCCATTTGAAAACTGAACAATGAACCTAAGGCTCTCCAAAAAAGGTAGAGATATGATTCTATGTGATGCAACTATATTAAACAGAAAAAATAATGAATCACAGGATACTAATATCATACCTTTGACCATACACAACCTATTTTTTTTCTCCTTGTGGTGTAGGATTTAAAGAATATATTTAGTCTGAACTGTGGCCTTGTGAAATAACCTCACTACCTAGAGTTTTCCCACTCTATTGTCTAGGTACAACTTTTCCCTAGAGTCCTCCGCCAAGACCCCAACCGCGACCTGAAAGAATAGAACATTTCCAACTCGTACATTTATGTGGAGATATGAATCCTTCTCATAAACATGGACTTAGAGTCAATCCACTTCTACTAACTACTCTAGAGAAGGTTACATAGAAACATTGTATGTAGGACATCCTGCCGCATGCTCGGCACTCGACTAGGCCTCTATCACATTGGTTTCTCATATTTTATAACATGATATATTGATGGAAAAATACATTTCTATCAACTCTAATAGCTTAGCAAGTACCCCTATCACAAGAATCCTAAAAATCGTACTTCCTACAACTGTAAGTTGAACCACTGGTCCAGAGGCTGAACTACCCTGCTTTGGGCCCCCAACTTCCCTCAGGTTCATCTAATTAATAATCACATTATTCACTATATATGTAATTGTATTCAATCGAATAATTTTGACCTATGATAGAAGGGTATACTTGAGACCATCCATGAACCATCTCACCCTTGATGGATCATTAGAAAGATAAATAGGTGAAAAACACTGGAGCTCTATAAAGTGTAAAAAATATTCCATAACAGTCATTGCACCCTGCTCTAGATGCATAAAATCACCAGCCATATAAGAACTTATGGTCTCAAAAAATAAGTAATAGTAAAACCTAAATTATAAATCCATCTGAACAATGTCTTGTAGTGTACCATCTAATTTCAAAATATCCCACCAGTTCTTAGATTCTCCTTGAATAATTTATTTTTTGAGCTTCACTCTCATCTTAGGAGGTGTCTCAAAATTATCAAAAATCAATAAAGTTGCCTCAATCCATATTTTAGTAGCCTATAGACCACCATCTCCTAAAAACATGGGAGGATACTATAGCTGGAACACATGCATCAGTTCTTCTATATATAAGGCGGACTAGGGAAATCCCTGAATAGTCTATAGAAATTGCATAAAGCTCTTACGGAACTGTGTTGTATCACCCATATCCAATACTAAAATCAGTAATGAAACTATAACTACATGAGGATATACTAGTAGCTCATTTACTACCACATTTAGTGAATGGTCATCACCACCCCTCTAGCATATGTTTGGAGGTCATCGTGGTGACATATATTTACAATACCAATCATATGCCTTATAAAATATAGATAACGAATAAGTCATAGATTAAAATGAAGGATATGTCCAAACCATCCAATGAACATGTAACATGCTGCCCCATCTCATTGGCTTGAGAGGGTAGAGGATTGCTAGTTGGCCTTAAGTGACGTTCCCAGGGTGCCAAAGGATGGAAATAAATGCTGAGGTCTTCAATAATAGTTACGGAATGATTTTCCTTTTGAATTGAACAAGAAACCACACAATCCATTATAAAAAACATCTATATGATGAATGTCAATAAGAAAAAAAACCATACATTTTCAAGATACAACCAAGTTGTTCCATAACAATTTCCAAATGCCAATACAACCCAACCAAAAATTATAGTACCAAACGGAAGACTACACAACAAGACCCTAAAGAACTAGGACACCATCTCTAGCTCCACACTAATCTCTAAGCTCCAAGCACCACAACATCACCAAACCATCATGACGAACCACTACAAAAATGATATGCTTTAATCTTACCTGTTTCCAAGAATACAACATCTATAAAATAACCCAACTTCCAAAGAAGGGGGTGAGTACAAATACTTAGTATATTTTCCCTAAATGACATCCCTACACCTACCACTAGGATGAAACCATTATCACATTTATATAAAACAGCTTATATAAAACATTAAATATTTCAAAAATTACCAATAATCCAAACACACCCTCACCAAGACACCTTTTCCCAAACCATGAAACCCATGGGAAATATAAACAACCATTCTATAAACCTTTTCACCATTTCAAATTATAACAACAAATTGAATCTTGAAAAGAAACACGCAACAAGGCAACCAAAATAGTGGAGCTTCCGTCTAACCTGTTCACTACATTTCAAACTAGTGGTGATTCTTGAACACTATCCATAATGGTGGCTCTTCCATCCCTTATCCATCACCTTTTATTGTGATACTTTCTACCCACTTTCTCAAAAACAACACAATCTATAACACTTAATCAACCAAAAATAACAATGCACCAAGTCCACATAATAAGCCCAGAACCATCTCCAACACATGCCAATTAACTTCATTAAATCGACCATTTATCAAAGACACCTTCTAATATTCTCCATGTAAAAAAATTCCAATAAAACCACATTTTTATAAAAAATAATTTTCATAAACCATTTTCATAATCCAAACCAACAAACCAATTTTAAAATTTTCATTTTTAAATCTCACAACAAAACCCCCTTTCAACCATATCCCATTTCACCAAAAAAATCCCAAAATATTCATCCAATGGGTTTCCACTATGATTATAAAAACATATTCATAATTAATTTGAAGAAAAAAAAATTATTTTTAACTAAATATAGTAGTTCTAACCAAGTATATTTGAGAGATAATCCACCTACATTTAGGGTTCCGATGAAATTGACCCATAAGCAACCGCACCACAAATCCCGTAAAACACTCCTCCAAAACCACTCTAGATATCCTTACCCATTTTCCACAAGCCTTAATATAATATCTTAAGGAAATATAAACCCTAGATCTACATGAAACATATGTAGATCTAGAAAACCAAGAATGTGATAAGAGTTGATCTAGAGGGAAACCAAGGAAAATCCAAGAGGAGAGACTTACCCGGGTAAAACCACTTTAAAAACCCCTTTGAATTGCTTCCAAAACAAGTGGGAGAGAACCCCTAACCATTTTTAAGAGGAAATGATGATTGAGGATTGAGTGGAAGAGGGTTTGGGTGTTTTAGGGAAATCACGACTAATCTTGGATTTTAAAACCATATTTTTAAAGGGTCGCACGGTTAGATCGCATGGTTAGACAAACAGCGTGCTAACAATGCACCTGATGCTATCTCAATGGGGAACCTTGTATGGACCACCCCGTATGGTTAAGAAAACAGTGCATAAACCGTGTGTACAACACCACCCACATGGTTCATCTCTCATGGTTTCCCCTAACAGTGCTCAAATCATTCATCCACAAAAAGGCATCTAATATTATTCAAAACCATTCCAAACTCTCCCATCCTCTTCCTAACACATACCAAGCACTTTAAACACCAAAAAGCCACAAAAAAGTCTAAATACCACCATATTTGGGTGATAAATTCTCCCCATGATTGGAGTTCCCATCCTTGAAATGTAGAGAACCATCTATTTGTCGAAAGATCTCGGGCCATTTCTTATCCATCTCTTTATCACGCTCCTAAGTATCCTCATGAAACTGACCATGCTACTAAAAAACCTAAACTAAATCAATGATTTTACCACACAATACTTTTTCTTGCCTATCCACAATCTACGCTATCGCTTGCACCAATGAAGAATCTAGTTCAAGATCAAGATGATAAAAATGATTCCGATGGTCACGATCTGGATGATACATTTTCAATTATGACATATGAAACACATTGTCCACTGCACTAAACTATGGTGTAAAATCCAACCAATAATTCACCTCTCCAATATTTTAATGTATCTAAAAATTCTTAATATACCATGGAGATCATTTACCCTACTTCCAAAACCGAAGATGTGCCAACTTAAGAGAGATTCTCAAAAACACGTGATCACCCACCTCGAACGATAATGGTCGATGATGATGGTACACATATGATTTATGACGACTTTGAGCCATCTATATCCTCTTTATAATCTACATGATCTTCATTTTAGATTTGTGGACATGCATCTGTCCAATCATAAAATTCTCACCCGTTTCCACCCAACATAGTGGAGAATGACACAAACACCCATAAAATTTCTCAAACGGATCCATATGTATTGAATCATGATAACTATTATTATAGGAGAAATCCATTAATTCTAGGTGCTACTCCCATGAACTACTGAAATACATCACACAAGCCCTTATCATATCCTCCAAAGTTTGTATCATCCTCTCGGATTGGGCATCCGTGTGAGGATGATATGCCATGCTCATCATCAACTATGTCCCAAGGGCTTAGTGTAAGGATTTCTAGAAACGAGATGTGAACCTCGAATCTGTATCTGATACAATCTAAACTAGAACACCATGAATCATTACCACTTAATAGATATAGATTTTGGATAGGTCCCCCATCGTATGAGATTCACGAATCAGGATGAAATGGGATGTCTTTGTGAGGCGATCCACAATCACCCATATGGAATAATATTTCATGGCCATCCATGGGAGAATTATCAAAAAATCCATTTATATTTTCCCCCATTCCCACACTGGGATAGGTAATGACTACAAAAGGCATGCTGGTCACTAATTCTTTGCCTTGACTTGATGAAAATTCAGGCATCCCAATACAAACTCGGCCACATCCCTTTACATACCAGCCCACCAAAACTGTGCATTCAAAGCCTTATACATCTTTTGAATTCCAGGATGAATATCCCAACTAGAACAATGTTAATCACAGATAATTTCCTCTTGAATATCCATTGTTAGCACCATATGATTCATAAAACACAACACCAAATTCCAATTCAGTTCCCAGCCCTCAATGGTCTCCCCACCATTGAGTTTCAACCTCGTCACCACACATTTGAAATCAGATGCTTGTGCCTCTTTAACCAAACCAACCAAGTCTGGAACCAATGAAAATAGAAATAAGACTACTCTATTAACCCTTTCCTCACATTCCAACCACATGTTAACTATGAATGAAATCAACTTTCACTAATCTGATGCTCGTTTCACCACCTGAACATATGATTTTCTACGTAATGCATCTTCCACTGAATTTACTTTACCCAGTGTGTAAATTTAGTTAAAATCAAACATCTGGAGATATTAAATCCATCTCCTTTGCCTCAAATTCAAATCTCTCAGTGATAAAATATTATTTAATCTCTTCAGATTGGTAAACACATGGAATTTCTCACCGAAGAAATAATGGTTCAACATTTTTAAAGAATGAACCACTGCCGCCAACTCCAAATCATGTGTTGGGTAGTTAAATTCAAGAAACCTCAACCTTTGTGAGACATATGCAACTACATAATCCCCCTCCATGTGAACACACCCCACCCCTGATCTTGATATGTCATAATACACCACGTACCCTTTCCCTAGTTCAAGAAAGACCAAAATTGCTCTTGATGTTAGGTGACCATTTAACTCTTCCAAGAATTTTTGACATTGTTCATCCCATTGAAATGGGGTATTAATGCTTTTAAAATAAGTCATTTTTGACACCAAACGTGAGAAATCATGAACAAATTTTCGATAATATCCCGTTAGAACAAGGAAGCATTGTATCTCAAAGATGTTCTTTGGTGGTTTCCAGGAGATAATAGCCTCTAACTTTTCTGAATCAACTAAAACAAATTTCTCTGAAATAACATGGCCAAGGAAACAAGACTCCTATATCCAAAAGTCACACTTTCAAAATTTGGCATTCAACCGATGGTCCCTCATGATCTCCATTACTATTGCCAAGTGCTACTCATGCTCCACCCTTTTCAGTGAATACATAAATATATCATCAAAAAATACCACCAGAAAAGAATCCAGATGTCTCTTAAATATCTAATTCATCAATTCCATGAGCACCGTCAATGCATTTGTTAGACCAAAGTGCATATCCACATACTCTTAATGTCTATATCTACTTCTTATAGCTGTTTTTGGAATATCTTTCTTCCTGGCCCATAATTGATGATATCATAACCTCATGTAAATCATGGAGAACCACTGAGCTCCCCCCAACTATTCAAACAAATTATTAATGCATTGAAGTGGATATCGTTTCATTATTGTAACATGATTCAGTCTATGATAATAAACAGAGAGCCACAGAGTTCCATCCTCTTGGGGAGGGTCTTGAACACCTAACCTCATAGAATTCTAAAAATAAAGCAGAATATGCCCCACCTTCTTAAAATTTTGACACGCTCAAGGTTGTATCATGAAATCCCACTTGATGATTCCTATAGAGCCACAATGAAAACATCCTAGCTTACTCCGAGGCTTAGAAGAAAGATTCACTGATCCATCCATCAGATTCTGAGTTGTACTCCCATCTTAAAAATAAGTGTCCCTCTTCCTCTTGAACCCAGTATTCATGTTCCCACGAATCCTCGTGGGTACCAACATAATTCCTCTACCTGTAGCCCCCAAAAGGTCTCACTCATCCACTTTAACTCTATTCAACATTTCTGTGTAATCATTTATACGCAGTATTTCTATCTTGGAATGAATTTCTTTCCTCAACCCAGCTACAAAAATTTGTGCCTTCAATGATGTACTACCCGCCACCTCTGGTGAGAAGCGCACTATGTTCATAAACATAGTTTCATATTCTGTTACCACCATCTTACCTTTCTTCAAACTGAATAAATCTATTGTACACTAAATTCTGAAATCATGAGGGTATAATTGTTGTTTTAAGAAATTCATCAAAACCCTCTGATGTCACACTGTGGTCCATCCAAGCTTGGACCTCCAGTTCAAACCAATGAAGGGAAATATCATCCAACATATACATGGCCAGCTTCTCTTTCAACTCTTTCTATGTTCCCAAGAAGTAAAATATCATATTCATTTTTTTCGTCCATGTTTAATCCCTTTTTGGCACCAAATCACCCCTAAAATGGGTGGATTCTGCCTTTAAAGCTGAATCGCATTATCCACATGCTTTGGTTCATCCACTTTATTCTGACTTTCCATAGCTTGGAAATCTTGCACTATACACTGCAATAGGTACAGGTTCACCTAAGGCTCAGTTGCAACCAAATTTTTTGTAGATTCCTCTGGTTGGTCTCTACGACGCCTACGCAGTGCCATTTATATCAATAGAAAAACAACTATAAGTCCCGATCCCTTAACAAGAAAAGGTAAAAAATTTCAAATTCAACACATAATAGTTATCACAACCAGGATTTCCCCAAGTTCACATTTCCAATGTTGTATTATTCTGAGTAATCCGCCATGTTTTCAAAATCGACCCATTTTCAAAATACAACTAGATTCTATGTTTCAAATCCTTCTGTTTTGAGACCCTATATAGATTATTCAAAATCCACTCTTTCATACCACACCATAAATCACTATACCCCAATGAAATATGAAACAAAGAGGAACATCATTTCTAAAATTCATGTCATGCTCATCTCATTGCCCACATCCATGATAATGAGACTTCCAATAGTTATAAGCGTCTCCGAACACTTATGTACCCAACTTCCAAGTAACTTTTTGTTCAACATAAAATGGTTATCTATGTCCTTTTAGCTATAAATTCAATGTTTCGACAATCCAATACCTTGCTACCATCCCGACTCAAGGAATAGACCAATAATAATTTTAAATATCAAGACTAATAGTCAACACCAAAGGACCTAACAACTACTCTCACTTGAAATAAAATTACCAAAAAAATCTAATACCACTTATAGCACCATACCCCATCTCATTGGCTTGAGATGACGGAGGAATGAAACATCGACTTAAGCGATGTTCCCAGGGTGCCAAAGGCTAACAATAAATTTCAATGGCTTCAATAATAATTGGGGAAAACTTCCCCATTTAATTGAACAACCAACCACAAAATCCATTATCAAAAACAAATCTATTATGTGTGTCAATAAGGAACCCAAACCATACATTACCAAGATACAACAAATTTTTTCCATAATGATTCCCAAATTCCAATACAACCTAACCAAAAAACTAAGTACCAAGAGGAAGACTAAACAATAAGACCACAAATAACTAGGACACCATCCATATCTCCAGAGCAAGCTTCAAGCTCTAAGAACCACAACCTCACCAACGTATCATGCCGAAACGCTAGAAAAATCATATTCTTCACTCTTACCTGTGTCATGGAATAAAGAATCTAAAAAAAGCACCCATGTTCCAAAGAATGGGGTGAGAACAAATACTTAGTAGGTTTTCCCAAAATTACTTCCCTACTTACGCCACTAGGATAAAACTGTTGTCATATTTATATAAAGAAGTTAATATAAAACGTTAAATAGATTGGAAATTATCAATAAGACAAACACACCCTTACCATGCCACCATTGCCCTATCCATGAAACCTATTGGAAATACAAACAACCATTCCATAATACATTTCACCATTTCAAATTTGCACAAAAAATCCCATCTTTCTAAGAAACACACAATAAGGGAACCAAAACAGTGGACATTCCATACAACTCGTTCACTCTATTTCTAACTACTGGTGCTTCCCAACCACTATCCATACTGGTGGCTCTTATGTCCACTATCCATTGCCTTTTATAGTGATAATACCCCACCACTTCCTCATAGACAACATAGGCCATAACACTTAATCAAAAAACAAGTACAAAGCACCAACGTCATATAATAAGCCCACAACAATCTCCATCACATGCCAATTCACTTCAATAAATCAACCATTTATTGCAGAAACATTCTACCATTACCCATGACAAAACACATTATTATTAAAAAACAATTTCATAAACCAATTTCATAATTGAAACAAAGAAACCAATTTTAATATCTACATTTTAAAGTCACACCACAAAACCCCTTGTTCAACAATATCCAATTTCACCCAAAATTCCTAAATCTTCACCTGATGGGTTTCCCCTAAGATTTGAACAACATATTCACAATTAATTTCAAGGAAAACTAATCAATTTAAACTAAATATACTATTTATAAACAATTTTATTCTAGAGAGAGTCCACCTACATTTAGGGTTCCGGTGAAATCCACCCACAAAAATCACCCCACAAATCTAGACAAATGCTCCACAAAAACCACTCTAGATCTCTTTCCCTATCATAAACAAGCCTTAATATCATTAATAAAGGAAAAAAACATATATCTATATGAAATTTATGTAGATCTAGAAAACCAAGAATGGAATAAGAGTATATCTTGAGAGAAACCACGAAAAAAAAGAGTAGAGACTTAACAGTGTGAAACCACCTTGAAACCAACTTCAAACCCCTTTGAATCCATTCCAAAACAAGTGGGAGAGAATAACAAACCCTTGAGAAGAGGAAATCATCAGTGATGATTGAATGTGAGATAGTTTGGGTGTTTATAGGGAATTACCTACTAATCCTAGATTTTAAAACCCTATTTTTAATGGGTCGCATGGTGAGCTCGTAATGTTAGACAAAATGTGCGCTAACGACGAACCTGCTGCAGCTTCGAAGGGGCGCCTCGCATGGCCCGCCCTGAACGGAGGTGAAAACCATGCACAAACCATGTGCACCCCACTTTTCTCATGGTTCATATCGCATGGTTTCCCCTAACTGTTCTTAAATTTTTCACCCTTAAAAACACCTCCAAACTAATTCAAAACTATTCCAAACTCTCCCAACGTCTTCTCAAATAATCTTAAGAACATTAAACACATAAAAGGAATAAAAATGTATCATACCTCAAATCGTGGGTGCTAAAAAATAAGGTAAACCCTTCTATATATTCCTAAAGGTATGAATATGTAAAAGAAACAACTATAAAATGAACCAGATACACAACCTATTTACTACTCTAATAGCGGGTCAAGGTCATGTTCTCTAATTTATAATATTTGTTTCATTTAGAATTCATATTTATTCATAATTATTATTAAATTTTTGAACCAAATTGGTCACAACAAAATATCCATAAGTTCCCACATGCCTCATGAACCAAATTATGAAATACACTTAATCCAAACCATAACATCTTATAGTCCATGCGACCAATGGACCATGACTCAATTTGTAACAGTTGACTTCCTAGGGTGTCTGGTATAGCCTATGTAGGAAAACACTCTTTAAGATATGATATGTACTCTCAGTACCAACCATGTTCCTCAATTACTTACACAAATAATTTAGTATGTATCCAATTATATCACCCAAGGCACACATCATAATTTCATGCAGTCACGCAATGCATCTTATTTGGAATAACACAATGCACAACATGTGAATTATAACAAGTGTCTAAAATGATACATGAGATGGAATTCCCTCAACTTAATAGGCCAGGATATGAAAAAATTGTTAATCATATAAATAATAACATCACAATTCAAGTGTATCACCAATGGTAGAATCAAATCGACTGTAATAGGAAAAATCCATAAAAATTTGATATGTTGCTTGCAATTTCGATTTTTCCTATACATGGGTTAGCTAATCCCAAGAAAATCTCATTACCATATTATAATGTCTTCCTAATATCCTTTATATTATCTCAAAACATTAAATCCATTAAATAATGTCCTTGATACCCCTTTGAAACATCTCGACCCAGAATCCACTGAATAGTGCCCTGAGTAGGTGGGTCAAATTTCCTAAAGCATGACTCCCCATATTCCAGAGGCTACTGACTAGCAGCAAGGGCCTAGGGTTTGTATTCATAGATATTATTCCCTCATTTAAGATTACAACATAGTGGTGTAAACATATCAATATATAGTGAAAGAATAATATAAATTATTGAACAACTAATAGAAGATAAATCAACAATGATATTGTAATAATAAAACCTGCCAAAATCATTCATATATATTCTGATTATCATGTCATGTATTTCTACAAAATGAAATGAAATACATTGAAATAGGTAACCAGTAAAATACATGTTTCAAAAGAAAAAATGCCAAAATAATCTATCGCCAAATAGCATCACGATCATATCTCGGTCCTGTGATCCACTTCTAACAATAAAATATCATATCAAGCATAGTACGTTGGGTGACTTCCCTAGTCCCTACATATATCCATATATTCTTTTCAGGTACCCTATAGTTGCCTAACCAGGGTATGAGATAACACTCAGTAGGCCACCACCAATAGTGTCTAGAAAAAGTCCAGTCTTTGTATTATAAGCAGATGTTGTGTTCTATATATATATATATATCACATGTATAACAGTAATGAATGTAAAATGTCATAAGTAAATGCAATCCAATCTAGCCAAAATCTGATTTCTATGAAATAATAATCGAGCTACCATAAACAAGGGTAACTATATATCATAAATAAATCATGTATAATATTGTCTGGTCAAAAAAACGAGATACCTATTCCCCTTAAAGATCTAGATGTTCACACATTTACACATGTTATCAAAACTATTATATTATGGTCATTTAATCTTATAAAACAACATGAGGGTAATGAGGCACATCCTTTAAAAAAAAAATTAAAAAAAGTTAATAACTAGTTAATATGATTTCAAATTTTGAATATTATTTTATAAAAATAAAAACAAGGGGAAACCTAAGTTCAAATCAAAACATTCTAAAGAATCAACCAATACATCGAAAGTACATTCCAAGAGAACCTTTATCTTAATATTTCATCTATTTAGTTTAATAACATTAAAAGATCATTTCTATATAATGTTTGAAGATAAAAATATTTCCTATATTAAATTTTACAAACAAATTTATGGACTGGCCATTCTAGACATTATTGGCATTGAGATTGTAAATGAAATTCCTAAGCATAAATACCCAAGATCCTTAGTTCTGAATTTATATATGTAGTACTTTTGGATATTATGCTTATCTAATATTTTATATTATTTGTTACATAATGTAAAATAATATGCATTTTTTATACATGAGTATAAATAAAAAATATACAAAGGGAAAATGTTAAGATGAAAAATTTGGACTCATTAGTCCGAATGTAATCTCTACATAAAAAAATAATAATGAATGATGAATAAATTTAATTAAAAGTAGAGATATTAGCAAAAAAATTAAATTAAACTAATAAATTGAATAGTCTTCCTAATGCCATCAAATATTCATAAACTCTTATACATTATCTTCTAAAAAGTATTTTCATTTCATATATTACTTTATCTATATTATTTTTAGGAATAATTTGGTGCTCTTTGAAATCAAATTTTATATTATACAGATTTATTTTTTTGATCCAATGTATAGATGCCAATTGAATTGGAAATACATGATGTATTTTATCAATTATTTTTACAATAAAATCTATATTTTATAAATAATCATCAAGTTGTACATTTTAATTATGTTTGAATTATAATTTTGTTATGGTAGGGTAATTTTTAAATATCATCAAAATCAATATATGAGGAAGTCCTATTAATAAAATATGCCTACGGATTTCTACAATTGGAATCGTATTAGGGTGTATAAAATAATATTTAACTATCCAAATATATATGAAAACAAATTAAGTATTTTTATCAATGTTTCTGTAGTTTCTGAAACTAACTAATGATGAAGATTATGGTTAATAGATTTATAAATTTGGGAAATATTTAAAATTTGAACAAAAAACTAACTTCCCTAAAGAGTTATTTTTAATTATATTTTTATTTTTATTTTAAACAAATTAATATATTTTTCATTTATTTTTTTATAGTGATTCTAGAATACTCAAGAGTATACATTTTTAAAAGAGTAGCTAGATTTTTTTATAAATGGGTATATAGATCACATAATGATATAATGTTTATAGACATTATGAGGAAGTGACTTCATATTCAATTTTTAATTTTTTATATTTTTCAAGGACCTTAAAGAGTTGGTTTTTCTACTTCTTATTTAGGAATATGAGTGATGGTTCATTTTTTAAATTTAGGAATATATTCCACAACAGTGTGAATTGTGGTTTCAATGATAAAATCAATTTACATTCTAAATACTACCTCATGTAAACTCCTTCAATTCAATATTCAAGAGGAAATTATTTTATCCTTTAATAATGAAAATGATCCCCAGTTCATTTTTTATGTGTATGAACTATCATTATATCAATACAATACATGGTGTGTCTAGTATGAAAAAAATGTGTTTTTTCATTTAAACAAAGAAATTTTTGATCAAATTGTGTGTCAAATACTCAAAAATAATAAAAAACACAATAGTTGGATTTATATTAAATTAAAACGAACCATAATTCATTTTTTTATGTGTATAAATTAACTACACATCATTTTTATAGATAGGGTGGTTGATATGATTGATTGTTTTTTCATTTAAGATTGATATTTTAGATCATAACATGTGTCACATTACCAAAACTAAGAAAACGTGGTTGTATTATCTAAATTATTTATTGAAATGGTTCTTAATTAAATTTTTACATGTATTAGTCAACCACATGTTTATATGAAACATGTCCTGGCTGGTATGAAAAAATATTTGTGTATTTATTTAAAATTGACCTTTTAGTTAAAAACATGTGTCACAAAGTAAAAAACATGAAAATATTTTCTAATCTTCATGATAAATTAATAAAATAATACATGATTTATTTTGGACATGTATGAATTCTCTTCATATCAATGTGACATTCCGTATGACTAGTATGATTGAAACCGTGTGCTTTTATTTAAAATAACATTTTAGTTCAAAACATACCTCACACACCAAAAACCGAGAAAATGAACTAAGATTATCTGGATATTTAAGTAAAAAGATAGCTAATTTATTTTGGATGTGTGTTAATCAACTGCTTTCTAATTCCATAAAGGGTGTGGCTAGTATGAACGATAGTGTGTGTTTTCATTTAGAAGTTAAATTTTATCCCAAAATGCATGTCACATTGAAAAATATTCAAACATATTTTAATTGTATTGATATATTAGGAAAACAATCCATAATTAATTTTTTAAATTTATGAATCATTCTCATGTCTATCTGGAATATGGTGTGGATTGTATATCCAAAAGTGCATGTTCAAATTTATAAATAACATTAATGATTAAAACAACAATCACACACACAAAACTAAGAAAAAACACTTGGATTTTTGTGATATTTTTTAAAAAATATTTAATTTTTCTTTCTATGTGAATCAATAACGCATCAATATAAATCATGATGTACCTTATATGAATGAATAAGACACATTTCTTTTAAAAGTGTCATTTTACTTCACAAAAATCATCACACACTCAAAATCGAGGAAATTCAGTTCAGGTATCTTGATATTTTAAGAAACGAATCCATAATACATTTGTGAAATGTAATATGTAAACTCACATCAATTTGACACATGATGTGGATAGTAAGACTGAAAGTTCATGTATTGATTTATAATAGAATTTTAGTTCAAACCATGCATCACACACTTAAAATCATGAGAACACACTCATATTGTCTAACCATTTAATGAAAAATAATGATCATTCATTATATATATAATAGTCAATCTCACATAAATAAGAGACATTATGTGTCTAATATGACTAAAAGTGTGTGTTTTCTTTAAAAATTTATATTTTATTTACAATTGTACATCACATTGTAAAAATTGAAAAACATAACTTTTATTATCATGGTACTATGGTAAAAATACCTAATTTATCATTAATATGTAAGAATCAACAACACGTAAATTAGATACATGGTGTGGTCAGTGTTTCAAATGGAAAATCTGACAGGTTTTATTCCCACATTCATCTTGAGTCAATTTGGACCGGATTTCCAATCGCATGTGGTCATTTTTACATTTACAATGATATAATCAAAAAAATTGGTCTATAAGATGGTTGTACAAGATCACCACACCCTTTTGAAGGGGATTGTTTCCTACTAGGGAAACTCTTAGAGATTTACGATATATTCCTAAATCCTTCCCAAATCCCAATATGATAATTATAACCCTAGTACTAATTATCTAATCGAGACCTTGCGTTCTATGTGAACCAGTAAACATTTGAGAGTTTCTACATCATTCAATTATAAATTTTTGACAATATTTTTAAATATGACTAGTTTGGATATCTATATTTTTCATTCTTTCAGGGAGGTAGTTGGTATATTAGAGTTAGGATTGAACCTAGAAGAGGGATCCTATGTATCATGTAATAGAAGAAACCATTACCAATGTATTTTGATGAAATTATTGGTAGTTACACCTAAATTGGATACCCCATAATGAAATAACTTACATTATCCTAATGGGGTGATCATTTCATGTCTCTAAGCCTGCATGAGACTTTCTTAGTGTGGGAAAAAAGAGATATCAAAAGATCAACCACTTTAAATGACATTATACCATTAGATTTAAATTATGGAATTATTTAATGAGGATACCTAACTAATATTCATGTGTCATGAAAGGGGTGATGGTAGTAAAAAGGTGTTCTTATCCATGGGCTTCCCGAAGGTACCTGGCCTAGTAGGTGGGTCGGGTAAGGGTATGTTTTGGGAATTAACCTTGGATTAAGACGATATTTATGGAACCATGATAAGAATCTAAACACATGGAGATTAGGTTTTGGTTGGGGGTTACACCTAGGAGCAATCCCATATTGATGTAACCATTAAGAGAATCACAACTATTGGAGATTTGTGTTTGGTTGCGATATACACCTTGGAGGATTACCATATTTCTAGAACCACAAATATAATGTAAAATAATATATATTGGAATATTTAACTATGAGGTTAATCTCAAATCATAATTAATTATGATTTTCATTGATCATACACCTTGGAGGGTTCACATGTATCTGGAACCATGAAGAGAATCTTGACTCGCGGTGATTTGGTGGTTTGGTTGGGGCATACACTTAGGATTATTTCCTAGTTTATGGAACCATGAGTGGGATCTTTACTCACTGTGATTTGGTGGTTGGGTTGGTTCTTACTCCTATGAGGATACCCATATTTATAGAACTATGAGGAGTATCTTTACTCATGTCTATTTGAATATTTATTTGGGTATTACACTTATGAGTATGCTCATGCTTTTAGAACCAAGAGTAGTATCTTAACTCATTGTGATTATGAGAATTGATTAGGCCTTACGCATAGATGTATGCCCATATTTCTAAAGTAATGTGGAGCTTCATAACTCAAGGGGATTTAGAGTTTTGGTTGGAGATTAAACCAAGGATTTCAACCATGTTTCTGGAACCATGAAGAGGATATTGACTCATTGTGATTTTTATGATTGGTTGGGGATTATACCAAAGAGGATTCCCATTTTTTCAGAACCATGAGGAGGATCTCAAATCATGATGATTTATTGGTTTGGTTGTGGTTTAAATCTAAGTGAATTACTTTATTTCTATAACAATTAAGAGTATCTCAATTCATGGTAAAAATCAAAGGAATATATGCCTAGGTATAAGACCTAGGTGAATTGGTGCTAAGCCATATTGAGAGGGAAAACATGGAATCATAACCTTGTGGGGATATAATACACGATTAGGCTAGATAAGGGATAGTTATCTGTGAATTTTTATTGATTTATTACCTATAAAAAATTTTCCCTTAGTGAATTAATATAATCCCCATGTGTTTTGATGAAAAATGGAAAAAAAAATCTTGACATTAGGTGGAACATGGCTTGCGCATGGTAAGGGGAAATCATGCACCTATCCTAGGTAACCATCCAGATGGTGTAATGTTTGCATAGTTGGAAAGAATTTGGTTGGTAAAAAGTTCTTCAAACCATGTGGGGTAACCTTGAATCCTTCTCTTCTCAGATATATATGGATTTCTGGTTACCATATGGTTTGACAAAACATGAGGGAAAATCAAAAACTATGTCCAGGTAATTCAAAATTTCAAAATATATGTTATGTCCTTTAGGGATTTAACCATATTCCCTCGTGAATTTGACCACCATATGATTTCCACCATGGAAGCCTCCTACATGTCATTCTAGGCTCCTTCATCACCTCTGAATATAGGTGTTTTTACCCCAATTCATCATGTGATATTCAAGTAAGTTCATTTTCTCTTGTTTCCATTCCTCTTTTTAAGGATTCATTTATGCTTTCTTGAGTTTATATTTTTCAATGGGGTTTTGAACAAAGTGAGGGTTGAATCCTGTGTTTTATGGTTCAATATTGATTTTTGTTTCTTAATAATTCCTTGATAGGATCTTTTGGTCGTGTGATTATGGTTTCACACAATATTTTGGAAGTTTCCAAGGTTGAGGTAGGTGGTTCCATACTTAAACATTATTTTAAGACTATGGTATACTTGCCTTACTTTTATATTGGGTTATAAATATTGTCAATGAAGTGTGAAATGTTCATTAAAAATGATTCAAGGTGTGTGTGTGTGTGTTCAAAAGTTGTTTCATGAGTAAATGTTTTAGTTTCCATTTTTAATTCATATTTACATATTTAATTTATGCCTTACTGGTGGTTGATAAAATGTGTGGATTGCGAGAAATATATTTTGGAAGTGATTTTGACTGTGTATTTGATTGAAATGGGGTTTGTAATGTAATATGGATATTTTATGTGGGTTCTGTTGTGATTTTCAGGAATATGTTTTATACCTTACATGGAAGGTGCTAAACAGAATTTCAATGAAATTTAATGGAGAAAATATTTCTTATAAATGAAATTATAACTTTTTTTATGTTGGATTTCATTACTTAAAGAATTTTTATATAAATTTTTAATGGTATGAGTGATGGAAAATCATGTTTTAAATATCATATGGGTTCATGTGTGGTTTTGAAAGGGTGTTTCCCCTATAAATGGATATATTTTGAATGTGATCTTCTTATTATGTTTTCAAATGGGTTTTATAAATTGTGAAAGTTGAGAAGTATTTATTTTCAAATGGTTTTAGTGTGCATTTAGAAAATTGGAAGTATTTTTATTTATATATAAGTTTCATTTCCTTGTGTGATTGGAATGTTTGGATTCTATTGTGAAAGTGGTTTTTTGAGTTGTGAATGAAAAATTGAACACAAAGGGAATCCAAGGTGACTAGGTGGATAGACTTGGAATAGTATGCCACTGATTCAAAAGTGGCAGTCCTAGTTTCTTCTAGTGCGTGTACACTAGTCAATTTAGAAGTGTCACATCCTATTTTCCATTAAAAGGATTCACGATTACAATAATAACTAATTTATGATGATGATTAAAGACTACTAGAATTTTGGATATAATCCTCTCTAGTGGATCGTGCACAAGGATGTTGTTCAGTATGGTTTCTACACCATGTTCAACTGAGATATGATGTTCCTAGATACCCACTAGAGTTTGTGCCTATAAGTATTTAAGGTTACATAGTTCTATTTTGTGATGTTTTACTAACCGTTGACATATGGTGCACTTTGTATGTGTTTTACTCTAGAAGCAAATAATGTATTTCCTTTAAAATGTTCTCTATTAAAATTTATTCCTTAAAAGTGTTGATATCCCTTTTTATGATAATTTCATGATAATTTGTCTTATAATTTTTTATCATGGAATCCTTTTATTTGGTGGAATCCTAATAGGCTTTGGATCACACCATACAAACACCTTTAGGGGTATGTAGACTCTGCTTTGTATGACCCATATTAAAGAATGATTTGTTGTAGTGATGATTACGGTTCTATTTTCTAGTGATCCAACATAGGTAGGTGTTTTTAGTGGTGGATTAAGGGTTATACCCCTCTTTTCAAATGGATACCTTGAGTTGGTTTTGTAATTTTCTTTTCACTAGTGTAATATTGGTTTTGGTCAGTATTGTAAAATATTGAACTTGACTTTTGTATCATGTTTTTTTATGATCATTTAGTTTTGAGATGTTCATTTTTTTCCTCTTGTTTATATAAATTTGTGAAATCATTCCTAAAGAATATTTTTTATACCTAGAAACTAGTTGACAACCTGTGGGGATCAGGAATTCCCTTTGATCTTTTCCACGAGATTGGTCAGGTGATGGGTTGGATGGAACTCCATCCTAGTTCACGACAAAATGGTATCAAATAAAGGTTTTGATATTTTTGGGTCATAATATTTGGGGGGATTCTATATTGAATTGATATAGTATTTTTGGGATCAATGTTTGGGTTTCAAGTAGCGTGCCTTGCTAGCACACCTTGTGACAAGACTTGTGTTTCCATGGGAAGTTAGGTTTCTGTTTGTCTCTACTTATCGTGGGTTGTTTTGTGTTTTTGAAATGAAAAGGGAGTTAGATCAATGGTCTCATTAAGCTCTCAAAGCTTGAAAAACCATGTGAATCTGGGGAAATGGTCTAAGATGACTATCTATGTTGGAGGTGTGATTGGCATGTGGCCACCATCCATATGGCCAAGTCACCCATCGACTATAGTTTCCCCTTGTGAGTTATTTTTTGTATTTCTTGAGTTTTTATATTTCCTTGAATAATATTGATCAGAAATTGTAAAAAAATTATTTAAAGTTGTAATGTCTTGGTTTTGGAATGGTGGAAAATGTATTTTTATAGTCACATTTAATGAAGCTACAAAAAAGTGTATTTTTGTGATTTAATTGTTTGAGTAATGTGAGAATAAGTTTATTGAGGGTTAAGTTTTATAATTAAAAACCTAGGGATTATCAAATTGTTTTTTCAGGAAAAGAGAATTTATTTTCAAGCAGTTTTTAGAAACTTGTTGTAAATTAGAAGAGATGGGTTTTAACCAAATAATTAGTAACGAAATGAAAAAATTTTGATTTAATAAAAAATTATTTAGGTGGAATAAAATGGAATTTGTAAAGGAGTCCATGTGATTTTATTTTGACAAAATATGTAATGATTTGATATTCAGGATTTGAATGTGAATTTTGACTCATGAGTGAGTGGAATTTTTAAAAATTTTGCGAATTTGGAAATGGGATGTGAATTAAGGAGTCGAAAGAATGAGATCAATGTTTTGACCTAAGAAGTGGAATGATTTTGTTTGAACCATGGTATTTCCATGAGTGACCACATTCATGGATATATTTTGAGATTTAAATGGTTTATAGAATGGGTGGATGAGTGTTCAGAGTCACATCAAGTAATGGGTGACTGGTTTGGAACAGGAAAATGCTTGTGTGAGGATCTAAGTATTACTATTAGCGAGGGTAAAACCCACATGAACAGTTTTCTTTTCAATGGTTCATTTAAAAAAGTTGGGATGTTTTGATAATAAGTAACTACATGGTGTGTCTTATTGTGATTTGGGAATGTTTCTTGTGATGTGTTTGGAGTTTTAGAACCCTCATTGTTTGAAAGGTGTTTTATGTTTTAGTTCTTTTCAATGAGTCATTTTGGAAATGATAATTAGTGGTTCCTTTTGAGAAATTTTTTGGGAAACCATTGATTTGGTTCCATTTTTATGTTTCTTGATTGTTTGATGTATATTTTCACTAATCCATTAGTTCAATAAGGACCTTGGTTTTTCTTATTTTTTCTAGTGTATGTCCCCAAAGGGTTTGATGTATATTCAAAGTGAAAACACGGATGGTTTAACATTGAAAGACCCTCCTGTTGACCATCCCATAGAATTTCTTCTTGATTTTTAAAATTTTAATTTCTCTTATCATTTAAGCTAATGAATATCATCTCGATATAGAAGATTGGATGAAGAATGTTGAAAGGAACATTAGTTTTCTTTAGTCGCTCAATTATTTAAAAGGTAATTTATTACACTTTTATGCTTGATGGTTCTACCTAGATGTATTATAGGGAATTTTAGTGAGGTAGTTGGAAGGGGCCTTTAGGTCTTTTCTAGCTTCCTCTAAGTATAGGATTGGGGTGTGTTATCAGTTAGGTAAGAAATATCATAAGATGTTTGATCTTAGTTTTTCTTGAAGATGTTTTGGCTCAGTTTGAAATCCCTTAATGTGTGTAATTATTTTTCTGTAATGGTTGTGTCAGGAGGTGTTTCCTATTTTTCATAAAATGCAAGTGTTTGGTTGTGTCTCTTTTGAGAAAATCAGTTTAAATGGAAGCGTGTTTTTATTTAGAGAGTTCAGAGTTTATCCATTTTAAATAAAGGTTTCCTATGTGTATTATTATCATGGTTGTTTCTCATTAGGATGAAAGGGGATGAAACCTATGTGGTCCCCAAACCCATACTTCAGTGATGTTACATGTTCAGGTGTAGGGTGTTCTATGGTGTGTTGTCTTCTATTAGTTCTTCCAGGATTTTTCTGTGTCTATTTGTTGAACTGAAAGGAGGAGTCCTGATTGGGAGTTGTCAACTCCTAACCGTGGGGTACAAAGTGCCTCAATACAAAAAAGATCCTCTATAGGTCTCATAAATAGGATATTTATGTATTTAGGGAAACCATTGAAAATTTAGGGAACCTTTATTCATATCTTTTATTAGCTATTCAAGTGTCAGTAGTTTAAGAGTTCGTGCTGTGATTTTTCTTTATTGTTGTATGTTCCTCCCTGATAGAAAATCTTGATGGATTTACCTTCATGTAATTATAATGGTTATGTCTTTTTGGTTGGAATATCTATTTTTTTGTCCTTAAATGGTCATCCATATGAATCAGTTTCATTTTTCCCTTGTTCTCATTTGGAATTGGTCGCTTCCCATGGGGTTAGATAATTGTGAAGTATTTTTCTATTGGTTTGAAGGTTCTTTCAGTGGGCCCCTTATGGATGGGGTTTGTCTGTTATAGGTTTCCCATGTTTGTCCTATGCTAGTTGGCCTCATATATTTTTTTTCTTTAAATAGTGGGGAGTACCACCCTGTTTTTCATTGTGGTTTCTATTAGATTTGGTCAGTGTTAGTTGGTTTCTCATGGTGGGGAGTCTGTACGGGCCTCAAGTTTTAATTATCCATTTCAGTATCTAGTTTAGTTTGGGTTTGATATGTTTTATTTGGATATGTTGTCTCTACATTTCCCTTTCATGTGATTGCGGGGATTTTGGAATGCACCCAAAGGACTTATTTTAATCATGGATGGAAGAAGTTGTGGTTTGAGTTCTTTGAAACACATTAAGATGTGATTTTGTTTTTCTATTTTTTCATATAAGAGGCATGATATTTATATGGTAATTTCTATGGTATTAATGGATTAAGGGTTTGAATTCTGATATTGTGAGAATTTTATTTCTTTTAATTGATCAAATAGAGGCGGTGTGACCTTTTAGGTGAAAAATGCATATAGAAGGGAGTCCATTCAAGCCACCTGAGTTATATCATGTGAATATATGTTTATGTTTATAGTGTTCTTAATTTATTTTTGTTTTATGTTTCTTTGAGTTTCCTTGATTTTTTGTGGACTACCAGTTTTTTTCTGGATCATACTTTGTAATGAATTTTTTGGGGGGGAAAGTTTTCATGGTGGAGAGAATTGTCAAATCAGTGACTTTTTTTTGAGTTATTCCTTCGTCAAATTTATTTTCCTTAGTAAATTATTAGTTTCCCAATGTTTTTTTTATGAAAAATTGAAATTTTTGGTTTGATAGTAGGTGATGCATGACTTGCACACGGTTTGGGGAAACCGTGCGCCTAGCCTAGGTAATCGTGCAGCTGAAGTCATTTTTGGACAGTGGGGAACGTCATGGTTGGTGCATGGTTTATAAACCTAAGTAGGGTAATGATGTAACCTTATCCTCCTAGATAGAGAGGGGCACACAATTGCCACATGGTTTGACAAATTTTGTGGGCAAACTGTGTTCTATGTCTATGTCATTAAAATTTTCAAAATATATATTGTGTCTTGTCAAGATTTAACCCTAATCCCTCCCCCATTCGACCACCATGGGATTTACAGCCACGAGATCCACTTTTAAGCTCTCCTAGGTTCCTTAAGAACCTCTCCTTATGTTGTTTTGACCCCAATTATTCATGGGATAATCAAGTAAGTTCATTTTATTCTATTTCCTTTCCTCTTTTTAGGGTATCCTAACCTCTTTATTGAGTTTTGTTTTTTCCAGTGTGTTTTTAAACAATTTTAGGGTTATATATTGTTTTTTAAGGTTAAATATTTATTTTTGTATTAATATTTCATTTTTAGGGTCCTATAGTGGTTTGGTTGTGGTTTTGCAATAATTTTTGGAAGTTTCCAAGGTTGAGGTAGGTGGTTACTTGATGAAACATTATTTAATAACTATGATATTTTTTGATTTCTTATATATTAGGTTCTATATATTGTGTATGATGTGGGAAATTTGATTTTAAAATCATTCCTGGTGTTTTTATTTTGAAAAGTGGGCTTCCAAGGAAATGTGTTATGTTCCATTTGTATTTCATATGTGATTATTTGGTTTATTCCTTGAAGGTGTTTGATAAATTGTGAGTATGGTGCAAAATATATTTTACAAGTGTTATAGTATGTGTATATGATATTTATAAAGGAATTTTTTAATGCCTAGACCCTATAATCCTAGAGGCAGTACGTTATTTTAATGCATTGGCATGAATACAAAGAATCATATCCCAATGGACCGATCAGTTTAGCAGCCCTGGAAAATATATTTCACACATGAACATTATATTACAAATCAATAAATAAAATGTTTTTGAGATGATTCTTTGTGCACACTGTTATTCTTCTACCTTAACTTGACATATCAATCATAAAACACATATTGGCATCCTTGAAAAAATAAAACATAAGAAAGTGGTGGGCTCAGATGTTCATTAAGGTTAAAAATATAGCATAAGTTTTCATAAATAGCATTAATCATTAAGGAAAGTATAAAACTGAAAAGAATGCCTTTTAAACCTAAACATGAACATAAGATGGAAATAATAAATCAAATAACGCCATTTAAACATTCACATGGATATTATATTAGTCTAATAATCAATTTTAATATGAATAACTAATCTCTTAACAAGGGAATGCATAATTCTCGACATTTTGAACTTACCCTCAAGGATTCATGCTAAGAATCAAATATTATAGATTATTCATGCCAAGAATATAATAATTTCAAGGATTCATGACAAGAATCTAATAAATGGGTAAGGCCTCAACCGAAACCATATCTATTTTGTTTCATGAAACATACTAACACATCGAGGGGATATATAAGTCCCCACCCATAACTTACTAAGTATAATTAATTTCTCATATGAAATGGGTAAAACATAAGATAAAAATTCATATTAAAACTAAAATAGAAATTTTTACTCTAACCATAAACCATAATTGGTATCAAAATAGAAAATACACAGTCAAATATATAATAATCCTTTAAATAAATTATGGATATTTTTTTCATTATAAATCAACCTCAATTAGTAATAAAATACAACAAAAGATGTTGACATAGATGAAAATAATATAATAAATTCATTAAAACGATTTGAGAGAAATATCCTTTTTTACATTGAAATCATTTAAAAGTCGCACAATTATAAAAGAAAACATTTAATTTCAAAATAACCTTGTAATCTTGTAAGAAAAGCTTAAAAATGTAAAGTTTTCATAATGGCAGAAAATAACATCTTGTTCCAAATATGTTAAAAAAACATTCTTTCCATAATTGGTCGAAAAGGTTATAAAGTACCTCATTTGAAAAAATATAAAAAATATTGATTCAAAAGTTTTATAAAAATTTAATCATGTGTAAAAATTACTATAAACAATTGTTGATAATATTTATAATTATATTTAAAGAAACCTGTACATTGATAATAATTATGTCCTAGTAAATAATTACACATAAACAACCTCAAATAATAATGGAATTGTGAAATTAACCCATTCAACATTGGAAATTTAAATTATAATACCAATATATTCAAATTATTATTTAAATACCATGAATATAAATGTATTCATGATATAAAATATAATAGGGGTATTATATACACGACACACAAGAAGTAGGTTGTGAACATGACATATATCACACAAAAACTAAGAGTGGGAGGGAATTAACATACATTGTAATATTCTTTATTTGAGAGTGTGTTAACCTACTATAAAATAGTTAAGTAATGTTATTAAATTTTACCAAGACCAAATCCAAATTTTGATATCATATATGATCTTCTTATATCATTTTGTTAATAATATTTCAGTATTACCAATGTTTTGGTTGTTAACTTCTTCATTTTCCCATTCCTGTTTTGTCATGTAAGTCATGTTTCTTATTAATAGGATTTATTTTAATAATATAAATAATTATATTAAGTTCATAATTATTATTTTTACTCATCATATAAATTTTTTAATCATTCTTTACTGTTCTACATGAGGAGTGAATCTCGCCGCATCCGGGAGATGGTAGACCGTACGTACGCACAAGCGACAATATAATTACTTTGATGGTTAAATGGTCTGTAATTGGATGTTATATTAATTATATATAATAATTATCATGTTTTATTCATTATTTAAATCCATTATACTCATCATTATACCCATCCAATAAATTAGTTTTAAATAACATATTACACCACAACGTGGAAACGGTAAGTCGTATATATGCACACATTGTGATATTGTTATTCGTAGGATGAATGAAATGAGGAATATGGTTTTAACATGATTATAATAACATTTCATGATTTTTATTATGATTTATTTATTACTTTGGTATGGAAACAACATAAAAATAGGAAGTTTAAGAAGAAAATAAATTGAATGGAATTGGTAAAACAATTACCTCTTCTTTGAGTGTCTCCTTTTGATTTGAACAAAAGGGATCATTATGATGGATTTATTCCCAATGTATGGACTATATTATTAGGTAAGGGATTTTGGGAGGAGAATTGGTAATGGTTTATCTGATCCAAAAGTCTTTATAGTTGTGAATAAAATAGAAGGAGAGGTTCCCTTTTATAATAGAGGGGAGGGGGCTTTTGGGAACTCCAAAACTATTAATTTATTAAAATCTGATTTTTAGATTAAAATAACTCCAAAGTGAGTTATTTCTATAATAATATGAGTATGGGTCTAAATACTCTCCACCAATGGGTTTTCAAAAGGTTTATTTTACAAATTTAACATTGTCTTTTGGGATAAACCGATAGTTAAACCGTTTAACTCTTACAGTGGCTACATGTCTTTTTATACTATAGGGTTAATATAGATAACATAAAATGTAAAAAAGAACCCCAATTGGAAAACTTATGATATATGTAATACTATCATAGTTAATTGGATGAACCATATATTTTTAAGAGTTGTATATCATTTAATAAAATAGTATTTATTTTAAACTATCATTTATGTCAATTTTATTACTATTCAATAATTTCATTTATAAAAATATCAAAATAACATGATAACTATGAAAAACTACTCCCAATATGTCACTAGAAAGTCTATGTAATATATGAAATTCGGTGATATCATTAATAAAGTAAATTTTAATTTAATTTAATATTTTTAATATCATTTATTTGATATTTCTATTAATAAAATAATTTCTTCATCACTATTATGTCATCAGTAATGGTAATTATTTGATTTATAGAAATTATAAAAAACATTACATAATGTAGGTAATTACTTTATAATTCTATATTCTATTTAAAATCGATTTTATTTCTTGGAAATCTCTATATTAAATTTATTATCCTTATACGAAATGAGATTGTGACATTTAGTCACATTCATTAATTATAATAATATTCATGTTATATTCATAAAAAATGATATATTAAATAATTAAATTTAAATACATATGTGATAAGGGTCTTATTTATTTGTTAAATGGATTTTTACTGGTGTTAGGGTTATTTCATAAAATTATTTTTAACATTAATTACCAGACTTACCCTTAACCGCGGTAAAAAAATTAGTAAAGTTACTATTGATAATGCCTAAGAATAAAAGTAAAATATTTAAATAATTTTGACCCTCTGGTTTAAAATATAGAATCCATTTTTCAAAATTCAAAACACATATATTGCGGTAATTAATCAATAATTAATCTTATTGTCAGAATAAAAAGTGTGTTTCTAAATGTTAAAACATTGCAAAAGATTGATGTTTTTTACATAAAATGCATGGTAAAATCAGTACCAATGACAAAATTTATATTAAATGATAAAAAATAATATATTTATAATTTAAAATCAATAAAATTTATAATTTAACAATACAAACTATTTAAATGAAAAAAGTTTTTTTCATTTAAAATTTAGTATTTCTTTTACATTCACTAAAACATAAAACCTGTGAGAAAAATACTACAAATTGAACCAAGGTAAATTTAGATGTTAATATTTCAAAAAAGAAGTTTATTTTGTAAAATTTAATATATAAAAGTGTAAAATATTAGATTTAAAATGGGTTCTACATTAAATGGTAGCCAAACAACATTTTTTTAAAAATACTTCTTTTATCCGAAAAATTGAATTTTTTCTTATATCATGTCTAGAAAATACATAATATGAATGTTAAAATTTTATCAAATATATAAAATTCAAAATTTGGTTAATAATATTCATAACCCATAATTTAAAGGATAGGATATATAATATATTAAATAATAATATTTTATTAATATATTATTGTTCGGTAAAACAGGGTTGTACGTGTAATACAAGCCAACTCATTATTGTGTGTAGTGTTATCTTATCATGGTGTTATATAAAAAGAAAGAAAGAAACAAACTTATATTTATTCATAAATGATAATATTTTTAATGTGTTGGGGTGTTACATTCTCCCCTCCTTCAATAAATCTCATTCTCACAATTTGAAATTTCACATATAAAATAAACGGTGATTCCATAAATATATGATGATTTAAAATAAAATTGGTTTAATTTATTGTTTACTTGAGATGCGTATTTATGGTAACACATTTTTTAGATACATTTTCATAGAGTTGAAGTATTATTTTAGTATATAGATATGTACTCAAGAAAACATATTTGATTCCATAAATTAAATTATTTGGTTGTCCTGTGATCTATTTTCAATTAAACCTCTATATAGTTACTAAAGTTATAAAGGTTATAATAATTTATCTAATAATTAAAAAATTAACCTCAAAAAATTATATCCACTATTCAAATTAGTTCATTCCAACCATAAGACGCGACCAAAATACTTCTATCCAAATTCACTAGCATAAAAGGTCTCTAAATTTCAAAAATCAATCTTAACATCTCATTCCACAAATAACATAATATATCTATTATAGTCACATAACAAATATTCGATAACCTTTAAATACTTAATGAAAACACTTATGCATACAAATCTTTCATTAAGAAGTACTAAATGTAGAATATTTATATATCACCTTATTCTTATAACCAGAATATAATAACATAATTCAAGAATCCAAAAACATAATAACATTAGTTATATCACATAGACCGTAGTTACAAGATATGATTAACATTTATCCATTTATTTTTCTAGTCTATATTTCCTTGATGCATGGGGAATTAATTTTTATAATGTCTCGAATATTTATAGTGTAAATATTTCACACTGGTAAATTCTTTCTTTTCCTTTCACTCATGAGCATGGTGTCCTTTTTTCCATACATGAAAAAAACTCCTTTTCCTTTTTAAGCAGGCACGAGGGTTTTTCCTTCCACAATTATCACATGTGAGAAAATCCTTTAATCCTTTATTCCCATTATCCGTCTCTTTCTCCACCATTCACTTCTTCTATCGCTTTCTCTTAAAGTCATAAGACTTAATGCTTTATCTTTCTTGATAGCACATGAGACAATATATTTGTATAATGAGAAAGTTTTGGGGATCAATGCCTTTCAGAGAAATGGATTTAACCCATCAAATAAAAAATCAATAATACTCCTTAGTTTACTTATATAGTCTATAACATGCCTTTCTATCCTTATAAATTTAGCATCATACTTTGCAACACTCTAATCCTCCTTATACCTTAAACTCAAGAAATATTCTCTCTATATTAGTATATTGTTCACAAGGAATGTATTTTTATATGAATTTTTCATTAAAATTCCTCCATTCCACATTTTATACTTCTTTATCCTCCTTCATGTTTTGAATTAATGACCACCATTGATCTTCAACTTCTAATATATGATAGACTTCCATAAAAACCTTTTCCTTTTCTTTACTCCCAAAACAAAAAAATATTTTCTCTAAAGAAATTATTCATTGCTCAACTAAAAAAGGATTTTTTTTCTCTTATTGAATATTGGATGTTATAGTATCATGAAGGGTTCTAACATTAATCCACTTTATTATGGATTAGGCTACTCCATATGGGTAATGTTATTATTCATAACCTGAGTTAGTTACCCCAATATGGTAATAAACTATTCATCACTATTTGTATCACCAGCTCATCTATCATTATATTTTATATGATAGATATCCCTACATGGATTATGTGTGTTGATATATTTTCTATTCCATCCAATAGGTTCCACTTCTAAACAATGGAATACCTTGGATTAGGTTATGATTCATAATGAATCATTCAAAACTTATAAAATATTCAACACAAATTTCAAAATTTATGCATATCTAATCCATAATCCTAAAAATTGTTCATTTAGAGACATATTTACTCATAAATCCTTCATAATGGTTTTAAATAAAATGTCAATTATTCTAAGAATATCCCTTGGGTGTTTCAAACCAGGTGCACAATAAAGCCCGTTTTCGCGTACCAAGTTAGCCTGGGTTAAGCCCGAAATACCTGTCGGAGTTGTTACTCCTAGGTACATCTATGCCAGAACCATGTCTACGTGTAGTATCCATACATGGATATATTTCCAGGAATAAAAATGTAATCTATACCTTACTGAAATTCTATAATGTTATTCTATACTAATCCTCCATGTAAAACATAGTGTTTTGTTCCATAATATATATTTTCTATATCTAATTTCCAAGGTTATTGATAAACTTCCTCTGATACCAAATGTAATTTCCTGACCCCAAAAATACTTGATGTGGTGAATTATTTTAATATATTGGCATGATTATAAGAAATTGTGTCCTGAAGAAATGATCAATTTAACAGTCTTATAAAATAGATTACATAAATGAACTTTACATTACAATTCAAAACATAAAATTCAATATAGATGATTCCTTGTGAACACCAATATTCTCTTAGCTTAACCCAACATATCAATAATTAAACACTTCATGTAATCCTAGGAAAAATAAAACATAATAAAGGGGTGATATCAGATTCTCTGTAAGGGTAAAAAAATAATAGAAGCTCTCATAAATAGCCTTAATATTTATGGAAAGTATAAAACTGTAGCACAATTCTTTTAAACATAAACTTGAACATAATATGGAAATAATAAATCCAATAAATCCATTTAACCATCCACACATATATTATACTAGTAGAATAATAACACGTAGTATCAATAACTAATCTCTTACTAAGGGAATGCATAATGCTGGACATTTGTAACTTACCATTGAGGATTCATACCTAGAATATAATATTTTCAAGGCTTCATGCTAAGTATCTAACAATTTCGAGGCATCATGCCAAGAGTCAAATAAATAGGTAAGCTCTTGTCCAAAACCATATGTATTTTGTTCCATTAAACCTATTGATGCATCTACGAGCTATAGAGGGCCTTGCCCATCACTTACTGAGACTAATTAATTCCTCATATAAAATGGGTGACAAATAAAATAATCATTCATATTAAAACTATAATAATAAGTGTTTTTTACTTTAACTATAATACATTAATGGTATCAAAATAGCACATTCATAGTTAAATATATAATAAAACCTTCAATAAATAATTTAATATTTTATCATAATAAATAAACCTCAATTTAACATAAAATCAAATAATGGATTTTGACAAGGTTGAAAATAATATAATAAATTCATTATAACTTTATGATAGAAATATCCATTTTTATTTGAAATCATTTAAGAGCCATTAAATTATAAAATTAAACATTTAATTTAAAAATAACCTTGTAATATTATAAGTAAATATTCGAAATGTTAAGGCATCATAATGGTGGAAAATAGCCTCTTGCACCGTATAATTTAACAAAACATTATTTCCTTAATTTTTCAAAAAGGGTATAGAGTGCCTCTTTGGAAAATGGAAGAAATATTCTATTAATTTTTTTTTATAAAAAGTATAGCATGGGTAAAACTTACTTTAATAAATTGTCAATAATATATTGAATTTAATTTTAAGAAACGTAGATGTGGATGATAAATATTTCCCACTTAATACTTATGTATAAACAACATTAAATAATAATAAGATTGTGAGAGTAACCCTTTCCACATTGAATATTTAAATCATAAGTCCAATATATTCAAATGAATAATTAAATCCCATGAATATAAATTTCTTCATGATATGAAATATAATAGTGGCGGTACATACACCACACACAAGAAATTTATGGCGAATAAGGCCTATATCTCTCAAAAATTAAAAATGAGATGAAATTACCATACCTTGTACTTTTCTATAGTAGAGGGAGTGTTAAAATTATATATAATATTTAAATAACATTATTAAATTATGAGAGGACCATATACATATTTATGATATCATATATGATCCTCTAATATCATTTCTTAATATTATTTCAGAATTACCATTGTTTTGGGTGTTAACTGCTTCATTTCCCCATTTCTATTTCGTCGTATTATTCTTGTTTTTTATGTATAGGATGTATTTTATTCATATCCATAATGATATTAAGTTCATAATTATTATTTTCAATCATCATATTAATTTTATAATTGTAACGCCCGGACCCCAGTTACCCAGAGTGGGTGAATTATTACATAACATTGGCATGATCACAAGGAAATCATGTCCCAAAAGACTGATCAGTTTAGTATTATTGGAAACAAAATTCATACATAAGTTCAACATTACAACTTGAAGAGAGATAAAACAATAATTTTTTCCATTAGAAATATCCAAGACTCCTAGATTATTCCTACAAGTCACTCATAACTAACTTCATCATATCCTGGGAAAATAAAATATAAGAAAAGGGTGAGCTCAAACCCTCAGTAAGGGTAAGAAATACAGCAGAAGATAATATAAATATTAAGCGTGGTGAATAATTGAAAACACATCCCTTTACAAATAATAAACATTAACACTTTTATGGAAAGAATATGAGCTGAGTAAATAATTCCATAATAAAACATAAGCATGGGTATTCTACTAGTCGAATGACCATATGAACCATCAATATTATTTTCATAATGAGGTAATGTATAATGCTGGACATTCTGAAACATTTTGTCAAGGCCTTGACCAAGACGTCAAAAAATGATTAAGGCCTCGACCAAAACCATATATCAAATTGGGAAAGGCCTCATCCAATTCCATGTCTAGATGTCTCGTGAGACCTACTGATTCATCGAGGAGCTATAGCGGGCTCCACCCATCACTTACTAATTAAAATACATTCCTCAAATGAAAAAGTTGAAATATAACAAAAATATTTGTATTAAAACTAGCATATGAAATGTCAATACTTTAACTATAAACTATTAATGGTATAAAAATAACACATCCACAGTAAAAAATATCACAGAACCTTCAATATAATATGGAAGATATTTATCCTAATGAATCGACTTCAAACAAGTATAAAATCCATCAAAGGATGTTGACATAGAGGAAATCGAAACTATTTGAGAGAAATATCTCTTTCCTTTTTTGAAATCATTTAAAGTTACATAATTATAAAAAAATTTATTTTGAAAATATTCTTATAAGCTTGTAAGGGATGGTTTAACGATGTTATAGTGGTGGAGGATAACTACACCCGAAGTATAAGTTAAAAAAGATATTCTTACCTTAATTTTGTCAAAAAGGTCCTAAAGTACCTAGTTTGGAAAATGACTGAAAGATTCCTTTAAAAACATATAAGTTAAAATAAGGGAATAAATGACTCTAATCCATTGTATAGTAAAAAGTAATAAATTTTTGAAATACATTTTTAAGAAACGTGGATGTGGGTCATAAAGAGGTCCCAGTAGATATATACATAAAAACAACCTCAGATAATAAAGAGACTTTAGAATTAACTCATACCGTGTAATTTTCCTTGGTCAAAGGTACGTTAACCTACTGTATAATAGATAATTAATTTTTATTAAATTATAAAAGAACCATATACATCAATATGATATCATATATGATCTTCTAATTTTTCTTTGTTAATAATATTTTAGTATTTTCGTCGTTTCGGGTGTAAACTGATTTTTTTCCTTTATATGTTTTGTTACATAAGTAATGTTTTTTATGGATAGGATGTATATAATTTATATTAAGAATGATATTAAGTCTTTAGAAATCATTTTTAATCATCAAATGAAAATTATTCTAGAATGGATACGATGAGGAATGAATCTCATCGCGTTCGTGGAGACGGTAATCTGTACGTACGCACGAGTGACAATATCATTCTGTTGACGTAAAAATCATATATAATTGGATGGTATATCCTAAAAATAGAATAATTATAACATTTAATTTATTATTGACATCAATTATACTCATTATTATACCCATCCAAATTATGAATTATTTTAATAACAAACTTCACCACGATGTGGAGACGATAATCCGTACGTACGCACATTTGGTGACTTTGTCATTCATAATATGGATAGAATAATGAATATGGTTGTACCATTTTTATAATAACATAATAGTATATAGAAGATACTAGAGTTATTATTTTATAATGGAAACAATAACGAAAGAGGAAGTGGGAGAAGAAAAGAACATGAAATAGGTGATGAAATATTTACCGCTTCTTCAAGTTCTTCATTTTTATTTGATAAAAAGGGCACTCTAGGTAGGATTTATGACTAAATTAAGGACTCTAGGATGCTGGTAGAATATTTGGGAGGATATTTGGTAGGGTTTGGCCAATAAAAACGGCTTTGAAGGTGTTAATTTGAGAGAAGGGGAAGTTCTGTTTTATAAGAGGGGTGAGGGGAACCTTAAGAAAAGATTGAAATATTATTTTATAATAAAATAATTTTCGATTTATAATGGCTCCAAAATAAATTATTTAAAGGATAAGGTTGGGATGGGTCGAAAACCACTCAACAAATAGGTTTTAGATAGGTTTGGGTCACTATATTAACCTTATCATTTAGATTTAACTCTTAGTTAAATAGTTTTACATTTACCATGTCTCATTGTATTTTTATATTATACGGTTAATAAACATACAATAAACTTAGAAGAGAACCCCAAGTGGTTCATTAATGAAATATATAATATTATTCAAGATCTTTTTCTAATCCTTTGATTTTTAGGAATAGTATACCAGTTTATAATATAATATTTTTTATAAAAACTCTTTTATGTCAATTTTGACACTATTTGGTATTTAGTTTTTTCTAAATTCATATATGCATTAGTACTTCTAAAAAAATTAATTTAATCAACACTAACATGTAATATTTACCTATAAAATTATTTTAATTCATAAAAAATCTCAAATTACATTTATTTGGATATTTATAATATCAATTATTTTAATATTTCATTAATAAGGTAATTACTGCATCATCGTTGTGTAATAAATAAATTAAATTATTTAATTTCTAAAAATTATAAATAAAATATAATTTTTTATGAAATACTTTCATCTTTATAATGAATATTTATAGTCTAATTTATCTTATGTGAAACCCTATATTAAAAATGGTTTAGTTATTTAACATGGAATTTATCAATTTTAACTCTTCATTGAATTATATAAAAATAAATGTCCTAATATAATCCAAGTAGACCTAAAGGATCATATTTTATTACTAATGTTGTTTTTTTTTCTAATTACACTTATCCAATAAATTAGTACATGTGTTAGGGTAATAATAATATCATTTTTACCTTTAATTGCCCTATTCTCTTTTAACTGTGGTAAATAAAAGTTGAAAGTTACTATTCACCAAAAATTAATTTTATCTTACTGAACCACATTTTACATACTAATATCAATAGTGTCGCTCATATTTTTGAAATTCAATTTACATAAGCGTTAAAATTAAGTTTTATTCAAATTTGGAAATGCTCCTAGGAGGTGGGTAAAAGATGATAAAAAGTTCGATAAAATTTTTATATATCTAAAATTATAATAAACTAACTCCAACGAATTACATAGAACTTATATAAGTATTATGTATCTATTTTGATAAAAATAAACAAATATTTAAAAAAAGTCATTTTTACACAATAACTCAGTGTTTTTCACTATTCATCAAAATTTGAACGTTTTCAGAAAATAAAATACCAAAAAATCACCCTATATTAATTTCGATATTTCAAATCGAAAAATGAAGTCCATTTTGATAGATAAAATTTAAAAAGAATTCAAAAAGTGGGTATTAATATTCATAATGACTAGTTTGATTGGTTGTGGGGTTTTTGAACTCGAAGATGCGTACAACACAAGCTATTGTATTATTCAAAGGGAAATCTACTACAGAAGATTGGGGTATTACATTCTCCCCTCCATAAAATAATTTCGTCCTAAAAATGTCTAGAATATTACTATATAACAATATTAGGGTGGTTCTTCATCATAAGTTCCTCTGGGTTCCCACATTGCATCTTCCATCTAATTGTTTTTTCAAAGAACTTTTATTAGACGAGTCGTCCGGTTTCTAAACACTTGTTCTCTTGCATCAAGAATCTTGACAAGATCTTCGCAATAAGATAGATCGGGTTCCAGTTCTAATTCTTAATAGGTGAGTACATGCGTTAAGTCAGACATGTATTTTCTTAATAGTGATATGTGGAACACATCGTGAACTTTGGAGAGACTTGGCGGCATTTCCCAATGCTAAGCTACAACCCCAATTTGTTCTAAAATTTCTAATGGTCCGACATACCTGGGACATAGTTTACCCTTCTTACCAAATCATATAACTCCCTTCCATGGAGATGCCTTCAAGAAAACATGGTCTCCTACCTGAAATTCCAAATCCCTCCTTTGGTTATTGGCATAGCTCTTCTTCCTACTTTGTGCATCTCTGATGTGGGTTTGGATAACCTTAACATTTTCCATCATTTTCTCAAAAAGTTCTCGGCCTACGAGTTTTCTTTCACCAATATCATCCCAACAGGTTGTTGTGCAACATCTTTTTTCATATAATGCTTCATATGGTGACATCTGAATACTTTAATGGATGCTATTATAATAGTAAAATTATACTATAGGTAAATATTGATCCCATATACCTTTAGAGTCAAGTGAGAATGATCTCAACATGTCTTCTAAGGTAGGAATGTTTTGTTCTGATTCTCCATTAGTTTGATGGTGGTAGACAGTGCTCAAACTAAGGTAAGTATCCATGACATTCTGAAGAACTTTTCAGAATCTTGATGTAAAACGGGTATCACGATCATAAATGATCGATATAGGTACTTAATGAAGTCTTACAACATCATTAATATATAGTATTTCTAGACGTTCAATTGGTAAATCTTCTCTTATTGCAAGAGAATGTGCTGACTTTGTAAGACGATCTGTAATGACCCATATTGCATCATTCCTTATAGGATTCTTTCGTAGTACCCTTAAAAAGTCCATCATATTATTATCCCATTTCCACTCAGGTATGGTAAGAGGTTGAATGACTACTCCAGGTTGTTTCCTTCCAGCTTTCAATTGTTGAAAAACCATACATATTGACTCAAAATCTTCAATCTACATCTTCATGTTGTCCCACAAAAAATGTTCCTTAAAATCTCTATACATCAGAGTGTTACTAGGGTATATAGAGAAATTGGAGCAATAATCGTCATCTAACAATTCCATTTTTAGATCAGGTATGTTAGGAAGACAAAGTCTCTTCCCGAATTTCAAAATTCCATCTTCATATATGAAATCACTCAATCTACCATCGTTCACAGCATTAATTTTCTTTTTAAACTCCTCATAATTATACTGATAACATTTTATCCTTTCTAGTAAATATGGTTTGGAAACCATTTTAAAAAGAACTGATGTTTCACCTTCCATGATTATTCCCATATCTATTTTCACTGGATCCATGAAAATAAGAACCCTGTAAACTCTCATCTTGTTCAAAACTCCATGATCCTTTCATATCAAAGAATCTTCCACCATATTTGACTTCCTCAGGTGGTAGTTTATTATGAAATCATAATCCTTGAGTATTCTAATTCATCTCCTTTTCTTCATGTTGAGTTCTTTCTGTGAGACAATATACTTCAATCTCTTGTGATTGGTATATATCTCACATTTTTTACCATAGAGATAATGCCTCTATATCTTCAAAGCAAGGATTGCAGCTACTAACTCAAGATCATGAGTAGGATATTTTTTCTCATGAATTTTTACTTTTCGTGATGCACAAGCAATAACTCTATCATCTTGCATAATTACACAACCAAGTCCTTTCTTTGAAGAATCACTATAAATAACAAACGCATCATTCCCCAATGGTCGATTCAAGATAAGAGCATTGGCTAATCTTCTCTTCAGTTCTTCAAAACATTCTTCACAATCATTTGTCTAAACAAATTTAACCCCTTTACATGTGAGCTTTGTTAATGGGTTATCCAACTAGGAAAAATTCTGGATGAAACACCGATAATAACCTGATAAACCAATAAAACTGTGTACCTCAGGTATAATCGTCGGTGCTATCCATTCGTGGGTTGCTCTTGTCTATGAAGGATCAACATAGATTCCCTCCATAGAGACAATATGTCTAGGAAATAAAATATATTGAAGCCAGAATTAACACTTTCTAAACATTCTGTATAATTCATTTCTTATGAGGTTCTTTATAATAATGCGCAAGTGATTTTCATGATCTTCGTAGATTTTGGAGTATTCCAAGATATCATCAATAAATACCACTACAATGCCATCAAGATATTCCTTGAATACTCTATTCATTATATCCATGAAGATAGAGGGTGCATTATTCTATCCAAAAGGCATTACTATAAACACGTAATGCTCGTACCATGTTTGAAATGCAGTTTTTTGAATGTCTTCTTTTTTCATACACAATTGATGATATCCAAATCGAAGGTCAATATTTGAATAATATTGATCTCTAGGAAGTTGGTTGAATAAATTATCAATGTGAGGTAGATGATACTTGTTCTTTATTGTAATATCATTGATCTCCCTATAGTCAATGCACAACCTCATAGATCCATCTTTCTTATTAACAAAAAGAACAGGTGATCCCCATAGAGAAACACTAGGGAGAATAAATCCCTTATTACTCAACTACTCTGGTTTTTTCTTTAGTTACACTAATTCCACAATGGCCATTCGATAAGGGGTCTTCGATATGGGCCTTGAACCAGGAATTAAATCAATGGAAAACTCAATTTCTCGTTCTGGAGGATTTCCATGTAAATCTTCTAGAAACACATCAACATATTCTTGAAAAATAGGTATTTACTTTAGTTGAATATTCCTTTCCATGCCCATAGTTATTTCATACTCTTCCTCCGCAACAATTAAATTTAGCTAAGCTACTAGGGTGGATCTAGATAAGAATCATGTGGTGACATTTATACTCTAAAGATAAGGTACTTTTTATCATCATCAAAAATTGCAACCTCCTTCTTCTTACAATAAATTTTTTCATCATGGTCCGAATGCCAATCCATACCAACGATTATATCAAATTCAATCATGGGTATGATGATGAGACCAGCAGATAAAGAAAATTTATATGCCCTAATGGGAACTGATTCACAAAACATTGTTGCAGTGATACTTCCCTTAGGTGTTTTGACCGACAATTCCCTTGCTAAGTCAAATTGAAAATATCTAATTTTCTTAGAAAACTGAGAAGATATGAAACAATGTGAAGATCCAAAATAAAAAAAAATCATTTGATAAACATGAGGAAACCATTAAATTACATGACACTATGTCATTCAGATCTTCAACCTTAACAGTAGTTATTGTATAAGCTTAGCCTTGATCCCTTGGCCTTTTCTGAGATAATTTTTCCTAACGCTCAGGATATTCATTTGCATAATGTCCCATCTCCCTGCAACTGTAGCCTTGAACATTGGTATCATCTCTCCTTCCTTTAAAATCACCAACAAGATGGCTTTTTTGTCCACATTTGTAGCATACTCCTTTTTCTTTTAGATAGGAACCACGGTGCTTCCTTCCATAATTATCAAAGGGTGGAAATTCAATTCTTCTCTTCATCCTTCTTTCCTTATTTACTTTACTATAGTGTTCAATAGATCTCTTCTTCTCTCGCTTTTCTTTAAAGTCATAAGACTTAGAGAATTAATTTTCATGTCTTGATATCACATGAGACAATATCTTCGTACGATAAGAAGAATTGCAATACTAATGATCGATGGAGAAATGGTTTTCACCCATAAAAGAATCAGTCAATCTTACATATTGGGTTCCATATATAATCTGTATCATTCCTTGCTAATATTTTAAAGTTAGCCTCATATTTTGCAACATTCTCATCCTCATTTTTCCTCAGACTCAAAAATTTCTTTTCCATATCCTCTCGATGGTCACGAGGAAAGTATTTTTCTAAGAAAAGTTCTTTAAACTATCTTCATTCCATACTGGACACTTTTTCATCTTCATTTGTGTTTTGAATCAATGGCCACCATTGATTAGCATCTCCAGTGAGGAGATAAACTACCATCACAACTTTTTTCCTTTCACTACTCCCCAAAGCATGAATTATTTTTTCTAAGGAATTTATCCATTGCTCAGCCACTAATGGATTTGTACACCCATTGAATGTGGGTGGTTTTTTCCTCATGATTCGGTCTAATGTTGATCCTCCACATTGTGGATCAGGGTGCTCTATACGGGTAAGGTTGTTATTCATAACCTGAGTGAGTTTTCCTAGTATAGTGATAAGCTGATTAGCACCAGTTTCATCACTAGCTCCACTATAATTATCTTGAGGAAGAGGTAAATCCTTACATGGATTAAATGAATTGATACGGTTTCCATTCCTTCCACTAGTCTCCATTTCTAAACAATGGCATAAACTAGATTATTTTATGAATCGAAATACATAATTCCATAATTGTAAAACACTTAACATAAATTGAATAGTTTATGGATATAATCAATAATCATAAAAAAAATTCTTTGAGGATGTATATAATCATAAATACTTCATAATGGTTTGTAAATAAAATGAGAATTATCTTAAGCATATCCCCCGAGAGTTTCTTAACCAAGACTGCAGCAAGACCTGTTATCATGCACCAGTTCCCTTTCGAGTCTAGCTCTAAGCGTTGTTTTAAGGTTTTACCCCTAGGTACATCTGTGCCAGAGTCTCCTCTACCTATTAGTATCCAGACATGGATGTATTTCTTAGAAAACTCACAAAATATCTACAATACCAAAATTCTAGGTTGTACTTATATACTAATCCTAAAAGTCTATCTTAAAATAATGCGTTCTAATCAGATTTTATCTAAATCTAGTTTCCAAGGATTGTGCTAAAATTCATCTGATACCAACTGTAATTCCCCGACCCAAGTTACCTAGAGGTAGTGCATTATTACATAACATTGGCATCATCACAAGGAAATCATGTCCCTAAAGACCGATCATTTTAGTATTATTGGAATCATGATTCATACATAAGTTCAACTTTACAACTTGAAAAGAAATACAGCACTAATTTATTCCATTAAAAACATCCAAGACTCCTAGGTTATGCCTCCAAGTCACTCATAACTAACTTTTTCAAATCCTGGGAAAATGAAACATAAGAAAGGGGTGAGCTAAAACGCTCAGTAAGGGTAAGCAATACAATGGAAGATAACATAAATATTATGTATGGTGAATAATTAAAAACACATGCCTTTACAAATAATAAACATGAACACTTTTATTGAAGTAATATTAGCTATGTAGATAATTCCATAATAAAACATATTCATGGGTATTCTACTAGTCGAATGAACACATGAACCATCAATATTGTTTTTATAATGAGGGAATGTATAATGCCAGACATTCTGAAACATTTTGTCAAGGCCTCTCCCAAGATGTCTAAAAATGCTTAAGGCCTCAGCCAAAATCATATATCAAATTGGGAAAGGCCTCGGAAAATTCCATGTATAGTTGTCTCATGAGACCTACCAATGCATAGAGGAGCTATAGCGGGCTCCACCCGTAACTTACTAAGTCCAGTACATTCCTCATATGAAAAGGTTGAAATATAACATAAACATTCATATTAAAACTATCATACGAAATGCCAATAATTTAACAATAAACCATGAATGGTATACAAATAACACATACACAGTCAAACATATCACACAAACATAAATACAATATAGGAGATTTGGATCATAATGAATCGACAACAAACAAGTATAAAATCCATCAAAGGATGTTGACATATATGAAATCAAAACTATTTGAGAGAAGTGTCTCTTTCTTTTTTTGAAACAATTTAAAGTTACATAATTATAAAAAAACTTTTATTTAGAAAATATTCTTATAATTTTGTAAGGGACGCTTTGATGATTTTATAATGGTGGAGAATAACCACACCCACTGTATAAGTTAAAAAACATTCTTACCTTAATTTTGATGAAAAGGTCATAAAGTACCTTGTTTGGAAAATGACTGAAAGATTCTTTTCAAAACATATAAGTTAAAATAAGGGAATAAATAAATTTAACACATTTTCTAGTAAATATTATAAATGTTTTGATATAAATTTTTAAGAAAAATGGATGTGGATGATACAGAGGTCTCAATAGATACTTACGTAAACACAATCTCGGATAATAAAGAGATTGTAGAATTAACCCTTACCTTGTAATTTTCCTTGGTTGAGGGTAAGTTAACCTCTTGTATAATAGTTAGATAATTTTTATTTAATTATACAAGAACCATATACATAAATATGATATCATATATGATCTTATAATATTTCATTTTTAATAATATTTTAGTATTATCGTCATTTCGGGTGTTAACTTATTTGTTTTTTTATATGTTTTGTTACATAAGTAATGTTTATTATTGATATGATGTATATTATTCATATTTCTAATGATATTAAGTCTTTAAACATTATTTTTAATCCTAAAATAAAAATTAATCTTGAATGGATACAAGGGGTAATGAATCTCGTCACGTTCATAGAGATGGTATTTCGTACGTACATACGAGCGACAATATCATTCTTTTGATATTAAAATCATATATAATTGGATGGTATATCATATAAACAGAATAATTATCATTTTATATTATTTATTTAAATCATTTATACTCATTGTTATACCCATCCAAATGATGATGTATTTGAATAACAAACTACACCATATCGTGGAAACGATCATCCCTACGTACGCACGTATGGTGACTTTGTCATTTATAGGATGGGTAGAATAATGAATATGGTTGTACAATTTTTATAATAAAACCACAGTATATATAATATAATGGAGTTATTATTTTATAATTTAAACAATAAAGAAAGATGAATTGGAAGAATAAACGAACTTGAAAGAGGTGATGAAATATTTACCACTTCTCCGGGTTCTTCCTTTTGATTTGATCAAAAGGGATCCATAAAATTGACTTTCTAACTAAAGGAAGGCATCTAGGATAAGGTTATGATAGTTGGGAGGATATTAGTTCATGTTTTGGCCAATCCAAATGGCTTTAAAGGTGTGAATTTGAGAGAAGGGGAAGTGATCTTTTATAAGAGGGTGAGGGGTGCCATATGAAAAGATTTAAATATTATTTTATAATAAAATCATTTTCGGTACCTAATGGCTCCAAAATGAATTATTTAAAGGATAAGGTGGGTATGGGTGTAACACCACTCAAACAATAGGTTTTAGACACGTTTGGGTCACTATATTAACCTTATCTTTTAGATTTAACTCTTAGTTAAATAGTTTGACATTTACCATGTCTCATTGTATTTTTATATTATATGGTTAATAAACATACTATAAACTTCCAAGAGAACTTAAAGTGGTTCATTAATGACATATATAATAGTATTTAATCCCTTTGGACAATCCATATATTTTTTTGGAATATAATAACAATTAATAATATAATATTTTTTTTAAAAACTCGTTTATGTCAATTTTGACACTATTTGCTATTTTGTTTTCCCTAAATTTATAACATCATTATTACTTTGAAAAATATTCATTTTCCCAACCCTAACATGTCATATTAACCAAGAAAATTAGTGTAATTTATAAAAAGTCTCAAATTACATTTATTTGGATATTTATAATATCTATTTGTTTAATATTTCATTAATAAGGTAACTACTATATCATCATTGTGTCATGAATAAAATAAATTATTTAATGTGTAAAATTATAAATAAGATATCATTATATTGGAAATAATTTTATATTTCTAATAAATATTTATAGTCGAATTGATCTTATGTTTAACCCTATATTAAAAATGGTTTTGTTATTAAACATTGAATTTAACACTTTTAACTCTTCTTTGAATTAAATAATAATAAATGTCATAATCTAATCCAAGTGGACATAAAGGATTATATTTTATTCCTAAGATTGTTTTTGGTTGAATTAAACATATCCAATATAATTAAGACATGTTTTAGGGTAATAATAATATCATGATTACCTTTAATTACCCAATTTACTTCTAACCATGGTAAATAAAAATCAAAAGTTACTATTCACCAAAAATTATTTTTATCTTATTGAACCACATATTACGTACTGATATCAACCCTTCCTCTCATATTTTTGAAATTCAATTCATAGAAGCGATAAAATTATGTTTTATTTAAATTTGCAAATGCTCTTAAGAGGTGGGTAAAAGACGGTAAAAAGTTCGATAAAATTTTTATATATCAAAAATTATAATAAACTAGCTCTAATGAATTAAATTGAACTTATATAGGTATTATGTTTCTATTTTGACAAAAATAAATAATTATTTAAATAAAAATTCGGTTTTAAACAATAACTCAGTGTTTTTCACTATTCATTAAAAATAGAATATTTTCAGAAAAATACTAAAATTTCACCTTAAGATAATTTCGATATTCTGAATCCAAAAATGAAGTCTATTTTGAAAGATAAAATTTATAAAATTTCAAAAATTGGGTATTACTATTCATAATGGCTAGTTTGATTGGTTGTGGTGTGTTTGAACTCGAAGTTGCGTACAACACAAGCTACTGTATTATTCAAAGGGAAACATATCATGGAAGCATGGGATGTTACAATAATCGTTCTTGAATGGTTAATGTGGAGGATGAATCTCACCGCATCATGGAGACGGTAAGTCATACGTATGCACGAAAGACGATATCATTTATTTTAAGGTTAAATGGTATGGAATTGGATGGTATATTAATTATACTGAGTAATTATAATGTTATATTAATTATTTAAATCTATTATACTGACCATTATACCTATCCAAATAAATTAGTGTTAAATAAAAAATTACACCACATCATGGAGATAGTAAGTTGTGCGTACGCACACATGGTGATATTATTTTTCGTAGTATGGATGAAATGATGAATGTGGTTATACCATGAGTATAATTATGTCCTAGTATATGGATTTTAATTATTTATTAATTTTTTTTGGAAATAATATAGAAATATTAAGTATAAGAAGAAGAATATTTGAATAGAATGGGTTAAACTATTACCTCTTTGAGCGTCTTCTTTTTATTTTCACAAAAGGACTCTGTAGGATGGATTTCTTCTAAAATTATGGTATCTCTGTTTAATTTATGGGATATTTTCGTAGATTTTGGAAGGTTTTTCTGAGCCAAAGTTCCTTATAGGTGCGTATAAAAAAGTAGGATATGATCCTCTTTTATAATAGAGGGTATGTTCTCTTTTGGAAACTTCAAAACTATCAATTTATTATAAATTTATTTTCATTTTCAAATAGATCAAAAGTGAGTTATTTGGTGTCTAATATTATTATTGGTAGAAATATTCTTAGATAATTATTTTTAGACAAGTCTAGGTCACAAAATTAACCTTATCCTTTGGGATTATCCATTCGTTAAACTGTTTAACTATTACCGCGTCTACATTTCTTTTTAAACTATAGGTTTAATATAGTTCATATAAAATGCCAAATGAACCCCAATTTTAAAATTTATAAAATACTTAACACTATAATAGATATGTTTCCAAAGAATTATATTTTTATGACTTTTATAGCATCTAATAAAATAATATTTATTTTAAAATATAATTTATGGAAATTTTAATACTATTCAATATTTTGATTTTTCAAAATATCAAAACAACATGATAATATCTAAAAAATACTTCCAATTTTTAACTAACTTGTCTATTTTGTCAATAAAATTATTTTATGTCATTAAATAATTAAAATTATATTTGTTTTAAAATTTTAAATATCATTAATTTGATATTTCTATTTATAAAATAATTTTTTTATCACTATTGTGTCATCATTAATGATTACTATTTAATATAAAAAAATTATAAATAAATTTATATAATATAAGAAATTATTTTATATTTTCAAATACTACTTTTAATCTATTTTTTCTCTCTATATTAAAATTATTATACTTGTAGGAAATGAAATTGTGATATTTTTTAACATTCGTTAATTACAGTAATATTATATTCATACTAATGGAAAAGGTTACATTAAAGGATTATATTTTGAGAAATTGGTGACAAGGGTATAATTTAGTCATCCAATATTATTTTTATAGGTGTTAGTGTAATTTTATAATATTATTTTACCCTTAATTACCAGATTTACCCTTAACCGCGATAATTAAAAACATTAGTAAAGTTGTTATTCATAATGCCCAAAAATAAAAGAATACAATTTAAATAATTTGAAATAACTAATTCCAAATATAGAATACATTTTTAAAAATTATAAACATAGATGTTTTAGTAGTTAATTTAAAATTAATAATGTTTTCATAATGAAAAAGTTGTTTTTAAATGTTCAATCATTGCAAAATATTGAAATGATTTTACATCACAATTCGTTGTAATTTTAATACCAATGACCAAAATTACATTAAATAATAACAATATAATATATTTATACATTAAAAAATTCAAATATACAATTTAACACTATAAACAATTTCAATGAAAAAAGTTGTTTTCAATTAAGTTTTAGTATTTTTTACTATTCATCAAAACATGAAACTTGTGAGAAAAATACCAAAAATTTATCCAAGGTGAATTTTGATACTGAAATTTAAAATATGAGGTTTATTTTTTCAAATTTAAAATATAAAAGTCTCAAATATTGGTTTTAGAATGGGTTTTCCATTAAAAGCTCACAAGCCTGCACTTTTTGAAGAATAATTATTTTATCTGAGAATTTCAATTTTTTCTTATATAATGTCTATAAAATACATAAGATGAATGATAATATTATATAAAATATATAGAATTAAAAATTTATTTAATAATATTCATAAACTCCAATTTAATTTCTAGGATATATATTATATTAAATAATAACATTTTATTAATATACTTTTGTTTACTAAAACTGGGTTTTGCGTGTAATGCAAGATAACTCATTGTTGTGTGTATAATACGCTTGACATAGTTTTTTGTAAAAAGAAAGAAAGAAATTTAATTTAATTTATCCATAAATGAAAATATTGTAATGCCTCAAGGTGTTACAAAAGTGGCAAAGTTTCATGTGGGTTTCGTTGTTGTTTTCTAGAATATGTTTTATTTATTTTGTGGAAGGTGATAAATGGAATTTCAAAGGGATTTAATTGTTTAAATATGTCTTCTAAATGATATGATAATTGTTTCTTGTTGTATTTTTTGTAGTATTCCATTTTATATGAATTTTGAATGGTATGAATGATAGAAAATCATTTTTTAGAGATTATTTAGTTTTAAGTGGGGTTTTGACAAGGGATTTTCCAATGGAAATCGATGTATTCCACATATATTCTTCTTGTTATGTTTTAAAATGGGTTTTGAAAATTGTTTATTGGAGTAGGATTTCCTTTAAAAAGGTTTTATCATGTGTTTGGGAAATTGTAAATGGTTTTGTTTGTGAGGAATTGTGATTTAATTGTGTTCTTGGAATGTTTGGATTATTTGGTGAAAGAGGTGTTGTGACATGTGAATTTGAAATTTATCACAAAAGGAATCCTAGGTGACTATGTGGATGGACTAAGACTAGTTCAATAGATATTCAGAAGTGGAAGTCCCAGTTACTTCTAGGGCATGTACACTAGTTGACTTGGAAGTGGAATGTCCCAGTTTTACTTAGTAGGATTGGAGATTACAAAACCAACTAAATTAAGATGATAATTAGAGACCAAAAGAATTTTGGAAGTACTCATTTATTGTGGCTCGTGAATGAGGAAAGTGTTCAGTGTAGTTGCTATACTGAATTCCACTAAGATACTATGTCCCTAAATACCCCCTAGAGATTGTTCCTACAGGAATTTCCAGTGATATATTTCCCTCTGGTGAAGTACTTAGAGTCGAAATACGGTGCTTATTGTCTGAGTTTTACTCTGGAAGAAAAGAATTTATTTCATTTAAGATTATCTCAGTTTAATTTTTTCCTGTAATAATATTTTTATATTTTTTATAAAAACTTCATGTTAATTTCTCTTATAATGTTTTTGGTTGTAATCATTTTATTGGGTGGAATTCTACTGGGATTCGATTCAATCCCTACATACACCATTGGGTGCAAGTGGACTCTTCGTTGTATAACCCAGGTAAAGGAAATATGTGTTAGTGTGATGTTTATGGTTCATGTTTCTAGGGTTACTTCTCATGAAAGTGTGGGTAGTGGTGTCTTAAGGGTGAAACCCCTCTTGTCGCATGGATATATTAAGTTGGTATTGTTATTTCCTTTATTTTTTTGTACTGTTGGTTTTGGTAAGTATTCTAATATTTTTAACATGACATATTCTATAATTCTTGGTTATTATTATTTAGTTTTGATATGGTCATTATTTTTAGTTACTCATGTTTATATGAATTTGTTAAATCATTACCAAAGAACATTTTTCATACCAAGGAACTAGTTTCCTACCCATGGGGATCAGGAATGCCATTCTTGACATGCCACAAATCGATTCAGGTGTCAGGTTGGATGGCACTCTATCGTAGTTTATGACATGGAAAAAAAGCATGCTTAGCCCAAGTGAAGGTTATAATTATGAGGTTTTCCCTAGTATATGGGACATTGGAAGATTCCTCATTGTGTGATGCTTTGTGTGAAGGGCCACCCAAGTTGAATGAAATGGGTGAAGGGTCTCCCAACTATTGGTCACAAAAGTACAGATCTCCCATGTATCAGTTTCAAATGTATGGGTCTACCAAGTATGGGTCACCCATGTATGGGTCACCCATGTATGGGTTTCCCACATATGGTTCGCCAAAGTATTGGTCTCCAAATTTGTAATTGGGTAAACTGGAAGTACCTCGCCTAAGTAGTATATGAGGGAATTTGGAATACCTCACCCATGTAGTACCTAGGTGAATTTGAAGTAACTCACCCAAGTAGTACATTAGTGAATTGGAATTACCTAACCCAAGTATAACTTGGGAGAATTTGAAGTATCTAAACTAATAAATACTTGGGAAAATTGGAAATATCTCCCCCAAGTAGTACATACATGGATTTTAATACCTCAACTAAGTATAAATTTGGCAGATTGGAGTGTATTTCACATGTATTACTTGGGAGGATTTGAGTGCCTCTCCCAAGAAGTACTTGGGTGGATTGTAGTGCCTTTCCCAAGTAGCAAATGGATAGATTCGAGTTCCTCACCCAAGTATCACATGGGTTTATTCGAGTACCTCACTGAAGTGGTTCTCCGTGTTGGGGATCACCCATGTAGGGGATGACCCAATTGATTCACAGAAGTGGGTTCTCACTCATGTTAGGGAAAACAAGGGGAATCATTATAGTAGAAGGATTTCCATTGTGTTTCACCCATGTTAGGGAATACTCGATGGGTGAGCTACTAATGTGAGTGGAGATTTCACCTTTCTTTCTCCTCTGGATGATCATCTGTTATCTGAAAATTTTAGATGGAGGGGTCTATTTATAGAATGGATAGTGGACCTAGGTGATGGAGCTACGTGAAGAAGATACATCAGGGACATATTTTAGAGACTTTCATTAGGTACTTCTTTGATGGATCTTTATAAAAGGAATGCACATGAACTCTAATACCATTATAAGATCCTTCGGACTTCTGAAATCCATGAATTGTAATTTATAAGTCTATTTTGGATCCACAAATATTCAAATAAACTCTTTATACGTAGTATAAACCCTTATATATAATGTATACACCCTATCAATGTATTTTATAATTCCAAAGAATTACCAAATGACCCTCAAAATTAATTTTGAGGAAGAAATAATAGTTTATCATCAATTTGTGAAATCCACAGCCCACTTCAAGAGGGTGTTTCTCACCATTGTGCAACCATATTTGGAACATTATTTTTGGAATATTCATATATTGTTATGTGAGAATTATTTGGTCACATAGAAATCCAATATGATTCTTTATCCTAAAACGGGACAAATTTCCACTCAAACTCAACATTTTTTGTTTATATGAGAATTGAATTATTGGTTGTGTATAAAATTGTGTTGAAAAAAATTATTCCAAAAACCAACATGAACAAAAGTTTATATTTTCTTTTAAAAATGACATTTTTGTTTAAAAAATACATCACAAAATAAAAACACAGAAAACACACTCATATTGACTTCATATATTAAAAAAATATCTATAAATCATTTTTGATTTATAGGAATCAACCAAAACTAAATCTGACATATGGTGTTTATGGTCGGGATTAAATCATGTGTTTAAAACAAAAAGTGGTATTTTAGTTCATCTCACATGACACACACTCCAAAAAAAACAAAATTATTTAATTATCATGATAATTTAGGAAAATATTTTCTAATTAATATGTAACACGTTGGAATCAACCACACGTAAATCTAACACATATTCTATGTAATATGACCAGACATGTTTGTTTTCATTTTAAATGACATTTTTGTTCAAAATGTGCTTCACACGCTCAAAACCAATAATTTTTTATGATTGTATTGGTATTTTTGGAAGAAGATATATAATTAATTTTTGATAACTATGTTTCAAAAATAATTCAATCTAATACACATCATTTCTAGTAATAATAAAGAAAATTTTATCTTTTAAAATGTGATGTTTTAGTTAAAATCACCCTCATAATTTTTATATATTACTCACTTTTATTTTCATGTTAATTTTATAAAAAAATACATAATTTCTATGTAAAATTTTGGAATCAATGGTTTGTCCATCGAATACACGATGTGTTCTATATGACCAGAAATGATTTTCATTCTATTAAATATTTTATTTTACTTCAAAATTTGTGTGACACAATAAAAAATATAAAAAAACTCAAATTTTAATTATATTTTTGGAGGAATATTTGACAATTCATTTTTGACATATAAAAATCCACCTCATATCCATCTGATAGAAGATATGTCTGATATAAAAGAATTTTTTTTAATTTTAAAGTGGAAGTTTACATCAAAACAAAAATAAAATAGTGATAAATAAATAAATACCAAAGTATTGTATTTATACCTTATACAAATAGTCTATAATTCAATTATGTTGTGTATGAATCAACCATACATCATTCTAACATGTTATGTGGCCACTGTGACAAAAAGTGATTTTTTTCAAATGAAAGTTTCATTAAAAATATTTATCTCAAATATAATGCTATGAAAAAAAATATTATAATGATAATTTTTAAAAATTACTGATAATTCATTTGTGATGTGTTTCATTCAACATCATGTCAATCCATGGTATTGTGTGACGGCTATGACTGAAAGTGTGTTCTTTTATTTAATGGTGACATTTTACTTCAAAAAAATGTCACATTTTAAAAATAGATAAATAATTATATTTTTATCTTGATACATTAAAAAATGGTGAATAAATCGTTTAGGAAATTTTTGAATCAAACATATGTAAATCTAACACATGATGTGGATGATTTAATCAAAATTTCTTGTTTTTATTTAAAAATAATGTTTGAGTTTGAAACACACATCACACACTCAAATCAATGATAATTCACTCGTATTGTATTGAAAGTTTAGGAAAAACTTTGATATTAATTTGTGTATTTTATAAGTCAATTACATTTCAATCCAACACATAGAGTGACCGGTAAGCCTGAAAGTTCATATTTTCATTTAAAATGATATTATAGTTCAAAACATGTTTCACATAGTTGAATCACAAAAAATGTGATATTATTCTCTTGATATGTTTTGTAAAAAAAATACATAATTAATTTTGGAGATCTAGGAATCAACCACACATCAATCTGACAATTATTATGTCTCATATGAATGAAAGTAAATGTTCACATTAAAAAAAATTAGTTCAAAATATTTGTAACACACAACAAACCGAGAAACAAAAACCCTGATTTTATTAATATTTTAGGAAAAAGCTAAATAATAAAATTTTTACGTATATAAGTCACCTAAATATCAATACAAAACATGTTTTGATTGGTATGACTAAAATTTGGTCTTATACATAAAATAGAGAAAATTATGTGTGAATGTTTTATTACATTGCATTGTGTTTGATCTATGTATTGTGATATCATGTTAATTTATTTATTATCATTTATTATTATTTTTATTATTTATTTATTTTAATTCGTTAATATTTAATATTTTTATTCTATTTATTTCTATATTGTATTATTTACATATGTTTTGTCTTTATTATTGGTATACCATTATATTTTTGAGTTGTTGTGGTGTTCTCAGAAACTGGTTTCATGATTAATTGTTATTTTTTAGTTTTCACAAGTATACAGGGCCACCAGGTCTATTACATGTAAATATGAATTTGATTTTTTTGGAAAATGTAATGTCTATAATGGTTGGTACATATCACTATAATTGTAATGTATTTAAATGTTTGTAATGTTGATTTATTTTTATTTTTAATTTATTTTAGTGTAAACTTATATTAATATGTGTTAATTTATTAAATGGTAGACATGGTGTTATATAAATATAGTGTCATTTTCTGCAATAGGTAGATTTTATTAGTACAATGGTATCCTAGAATAATGTGGCCTTTGTTAGTGAATTCTCATCCACCAAAGATAAAATCTTATATATGGGTTTTTTAGAAATGAATAAATAAATAAATTATAAAATATATTTTATATAATTAATATTTAATAGATACCATTGATTTTGTGTTGTATATAAAATTTTAATAAAAAAATTAAATCTATCAACTTCATGGTTAAAATACAAAAAAAACAAACCAATTAAGAGTTTAAGATTTAAAAGACTACAAAAAATGAACGGTGGCACTTAATGGTAGGGGATTGTTATTTTAGTCAATTATCTTCACAATTATTGTATATATTATGATGTTAAAAAAAATTTGTGAAAAATAAAAAAATATTGTAACAACTCAATCCTTTATAATATATTTCTTTGAGAATAAATTTAATTTCTTCGATAGCTAATGATGAACATAACATTGATTTTAGACAAAACATGATACACAATTCTTTTTAAAAAAATTACCATTATAACTCAGATGTTATGTTGGTTGGTATGAATAGTACTAATTAAATTATTAGAATTATTTTTTATCTATTTATTATAATAAAATAAGAATAATTCAAACTAAAGGTATATGTTTTTTGAAGAAATGTATTCTTTCTAAAAGACGGTTTAGTCACGCTTCACACAAGAAATTTAAAATTAATTTCTACCAATTTTGAAAAATTTATTTGATAAAAATATTTTAATTTTTTAAATCATAATATTTAAATTATATTATGGTGAATTTTTGTACTTTTTCTCAAACTTTTCAATTTTCGATGAATTGTGAACAATACTAAACTTTTAATAGAAAAAAAACCATTATGTAAAAATTATTTATAAAGAAATAATATATTTTAAACTAGTTTTAAAATAATATTAGTTCCATAAAATATCATTTAATAAAATTTATATCATTGGAATCATATTCATATTTATGTTTCATATAATAACATTGTAAGCTTATGAATATTTTCTCTTAGAAAACACACTTTCTCTTCATGTCTACGGGATTAATTTAAAATAAAAATTTTCTATTTATATGAATTTAATTTTGAAAATTGTATTCAATATTTTTAAGGATCATAATTTATATTATCCAATAAGTTCAAAATAATTTTCTACCTTAATTAATAGTAAGGCAGTAAAAATTATTTACCACATTTAAGGTAAAAATTAATTTACCGGGGATTAAACTAAAAAGAAAATGTCTAAAATGTCCTAAAAATATGTATAAAATATATTTTATAGACATATTTAGATAATGTAATGTTTGATTATTTCTAATACTTTATTTTTTTCCGTTTTGTATGTGAAGAACATGAGTACTCCTTTTTAATTGTAAAAATATGAGATTTCCACTCACCTCACTTATAAAGTATCACCCTCTATCCTCTCTTATTCACACCATAAAACCCTTTTTGTAAAGACCCTAAATTTCCATGTAATTGTTTTTTAAATATATGGGAATTTTACGATTCCGCAAAAATTGACGGTTCGTTATTTCGCGACCCGAAGTGCCCGGAATTAATTTCTGAGCATTTGTTCGGTTACGTTTAGTAAACGTGTGAGCGGATTTTTCTAACTTTCGAATCGGTGCTCAGAATTGAAATTCAAGGGCACCGATGAACTCTCAGCACCGATATTTTCTTAAGAAGACTTTCACCCCGATGGATGTTGGTCGTGGGTGAAAGTTAATTTTTTTTGTGGAAATAATTAAATAAAATAATCACATTTTATTTTATTTGTTGTAACCACCCATGTGGATATTTAACAGGTGGGAACCACATAAACTAAAACCTCCCATGGTAGGTCATGAAGGTGGGGACCACCGAGCCTAACCTCCTAGGAGAGGTTATGGCTGTGGGGACCACCCAAGGTTTGAAACCTCTTGAACTCCCTATAAAGTGGGGACAAACCACTTGAGCTCCCAAATTAATTATGCCAACCCTCCTCGTAATTTATTATGCCAACTCTCCCCCTTTAATTAATGAATCCATCTCAATTAATTAAATGTACCAATTTGGAAATATTCCAGCATAATTTATTATATTGGCTATATCTTCTTTTTGGTTGGTCGGGGGAAATTAATCATTGGCAAAGGAAAGAGCCTTAGGAGAAAAGCTCTCCACGAAGAACACCAACGACGAACGCCGACTTCGAATCTGACTTCTTCCATGGGACATTCATTAATGAGGAGTTTCTTCAATGTCAATGGACCAAAAATCGAGGAAAACACTGACGACATCGACATCCATCTTTTCCCAATGATTGGTCTTCTTCCTTGCGACCTTGTCAACATCATCAAGCGAACGAGGTAGGGATTTATTTGTGTATGAATACTTTTACCATGTTCTTCCCTTGAATTCTTTTTCATAATTGGGAATAAATCATTGCAGGATGTTATAAATCATGACGTTCTTCTTCATGATCTTGTAGAGCCATATGCTACCACCCTAACGCAGAGGGTACTGGCCAAACAAACATGGCCCGACCCCTCCGCAAATCTTGTGATGATTTTTGGTGTTGAACGCAATGAAGGCGATGGCACAACGACACCGCCTCGTGGCCACCGACGCCTCGCGACCAATATGCCCTCGCGGTACCCCCGTTGGCGAGCCCCTCCGCGGCACCCACGGCCACAGTGCCCCATGGATCTTCCACCTGCAGCCCCGCCGTGCCGCCCTCGGCCGCCGCTGTCTGGGCTGAACCCCCTCCATCGGCCTGGTCGAGCTGCCTCCACCGTCCGCCGAGCCGCCACCACCGTCCGTCATGCCACCGCCATCGTCTTCGTCCGCCAAACCGCCTTCGTTGTCCCACCGAGCCGCAATTCGAGCCACGTTGCCGCAGCCCTCCAAGTCGCCCCGTGGAATAGAGTCGCACTGACTGAGCCGCCACACAGCACCGATCCACTTCAGTAGAGCCAGACCGCGGCACCAAGCTTCTCCGACCAGACCGCCCTGTGGTCGGGCCGCACCGGCCGAGCCCCCGCGCAGCCCCGGGCCGCTCCGGCCGAGCCGGCCCGGCCGAGTAACCCTGCGGCCTCGCACCATCCGCATTAGAACCCCCACAGCCCCTCGAAGCCTATCAGACCACCCAGCGGGTCGGGCCCGGTCGGTACGACCGGGTCGGACCGGACCCGATCCCACAACGACCCATTTACACTCTTTGGGCCATACCTTTGGCTCCAGACGTCCGTTTGAAGAACCGTCAGCAGCGCTAGAAATCATGGAGCGAGACGGTCCCTTTGAGTATACCCCAATAGAGTTTTCGATTAAGATGGGGAATGGTCAGTTTGGATCGAGCACGAATCCAACCAAGCCCCCGGGACTAAAAGGCTAATAACTCACAGAATGGGAATCTGATTGATGTGTCGTTTGTTGCATTGAGACCCCTATGACATGGCAGACCATTGATATGCTTCTTCATGGGTCATTGTGGCAATTGGAGTATAGACCAAATGCTCGTGGATCAGATCCTCTGTGAGACGAGTGAGCATAGTGTGGGAACCCAATAGATGGATGAGACTTGACGACGGGTAACCTTTTAGACATGGAGTGACTTGACAGACCTAGTGGGGAGCGCCTTTGTGTGATACAGCAGACCCACGATGAGGACCACCTCTGTGTGACATGGCAGACCCACGGTACACGACGGGAGAATTACCTTAGCAGGCCACAATGGGGAGCGCCTCTCTGTGATGTGGTAGACCCATAGTACTCAACATGAGGATTAACTCAGAAAGTCGTAGTGGGAAGAACCTCTGTGTGATGCAGAAGACCCATGTTACTTGACAGGAGGAGTACTTTAGCAAGTCGCGATAGGGAGTGCCTCTGTGTGATGCGGCAGACCCATGGTGGGGAGCGCCTCTATGTGACGCGGTCGACCCATGATAATCGATAAGAGGATTACCTTAGGATTCTAAGGTTTGTGGGAAGCACCTCTGTGTGATGCGGTAGGCCCACTATACTCGATAGAGGAGGTTATTGCCCTCAGTCAAGGTGTTTGACGATGTGATTAGTGATGTTACTTGTTACTACCCCTAGAATAAATCCTGGTGTGAGCTGAGTCAGTTTCTCTATGTTTTCCTCATGATTGAGATGGATTAAAAGATAACTTAGGTATATGTATTGGCATATACCTAAGTAGGGTTATCTGTTGATTGCATACTTTTTGGTTTATCCTTGGTGTTTTTTCTGAGACCTTGAGGGTCTCGGGGTCCCTACTGAGTATCGTTATACTTTCCCATGCACGGGCTATGCCCATAACTTGTTGTGTTCGATGTAGAAGATGGACAGCGCTGACTGAGGTTGGGATTACCAGGACTCGACGGTGCCTAGAGATGGACCATACGGTGTGTCGGTATGCAGAGGAGAGGCGTGGATATGGAGTGATGAGGAGGTGACCTGTACCTTCCCTTCATGTAGAAACCTAGGAGGATGATCTAGTAGCTGTCTTTTTTCTCTTTCTTCAGTTGTATTGTTTTTAAATTTTACTTGTACCTTTCTAGTTGGGCTTGTATTCTGGCCCATTTTTACATACTATACACACTCTTTTTATTGTTTAGTTTACTTGTGTTCGTATCTTGTTGTGTTCTTGGTTGTGTGTGCTTATATTTTTTAAAGGCAATGCCTTCCCAGTATTAGAGAATTTTCCTTCGGTGTTAGTCACCAACCCTTGTCTTATGGAAAGCGGGCTTGGGGTAGTCACGGCACGGGCCCCGGGGGACGGTTCCTGACAATTTGGTATCATTGGAGTCGGTTCTACCACAAAAAAAGGACTCTAATATTTATTTTTGACATAAACAGTGTTAAGAGTAGTGAGTTTGGTTATTAGTTTAGGGAATACAGTGTTGGTGTGGCCGCCGACGTATCCATACCTCAGGACCCTGACTTCTGATTTCCGACTTAGTGCACAAAAACTCTGATTGTGTGTGTGTTTTGAAAAGTTTCCTTTTGAGTCATCTCACTAGGTATTACTTATTAACCATGGCACACCATTTACTTTTAAGGATGCCTCCACGTATAAAACCATCTAGGTTTCCGAGAGTAGTATGCACGGGTAGCCCATCGAGTGACGAGGCCTCGGTGAAGGGCCCTCTTCTAGTAGAGGAACAAGAGGTACTATTACCTATTGGGCCACTAATTCTACCATCCCCAATAGTAGATATTGTGTGCAACTTGAGCACGTTGCATGAGTTCTTGCACTAGAGGCCACTTAGTTTCAGGGGAGAGATGGACCCACAGGTGGCTAATAATTGGCTGGAGGCTGTAGTGAGAGTTTTCCGACTGGTAGGGACACCAGCCGATCTCATGGTGATCCTTGCCTCCATCCTTCTATAGAAGCAATAGGTAGATGATGGAGCTTGATGCTCTAGTTTCATGATGAGGTGGCGCTTCTATGGGAATACTTCAAGAGCCTGATTCAGGAAGAGTTTGTTCCAACGAATCTTCGTGCAGTGCACATACAAGAGCTACTTCATCTATAGTAGGGCAGCATGATTGTGCCTCAGTACTTAGCGAGGTTCACTGACCTCTCACACTACACCATAGATATAATGCGAGCCCTATTCTCCAGGGCCCACACCTTCGAGCAGGGGCTCAGGCTGGAGAACAGGGCTTCAATGATCTCACTCAGCATCCCGACACAGGCGGGGGTTTTAGAGAGAGCCCTCTTGGTGGAGAGTTTCCTTGCCAAGTAGTCACCAGCAGTGAGTCCCACTATCAGTTGACACGTAGAGGAGTCTTCTGTAGCTGGAAGCAGAAAAACTTCACAGATTTCCAAGAGGATCAGACCTACAAGTGGATGATCGCATGATTCAGGGTCGGTTTTGCAAGGCACCCAAGACAGAGCCAGTCATGCCAGGAGCGGGCAGTGTTATGCAAGCGTCAGGTAGGGTCACATGGATCGTGATTGTCTGACCGGTCGTATGGATGATCATAAGATGGCCGAAGGACCTCCCAGACAGAGACAAAGTTTTGACCTAGGAGGTCCGTAGAGAGCAGATGGACGTGGCAAAGGAGCTGGTCGTGTAGCTGGCGGTGGGAGACGATTCGAGATGTTACTACCACCACCACCATGAAGTCCACCTTGACCACAGGGAGTAGGTGGACAGGGGAGAGCTCAGCTCTAGGAAGCTGAGGCTTACGATCGTGGTGCTTTGGAGATGATATGAGGTACGATCTATGTATAATCTACCTTAACTACAGTACTTATAAACATAGGTTCCAGTCATTCTTTTATTGCCACTACCCTCGTTTGGAGCTCGGAAATTCTGATGGAGCCTTTGTCTCTATCCTTATAGCTAGAGACTCTAATGGTAGTGGATATGATGATTACACACTGGTTCCGGCAGTGTGAGCTTACTCTAAGAGGTGAGAACTTCGACTGGGATCTCCTTGTAGTAGCGTCGAGGCCTTACGATGTCTTCTTGGGTATGGGATGGTAATCTTCAGTCCATGTGCAAATAGATAGTATTAGGCACAAAGTGTGGTGTGTCCACACAAATGGGACCAGGTTTACCTTCACCAGCGATAAAGGAGCCTTTGCGGCGTAGGATGGACTTAACCGGAGGAGAGTATAGCTAATCAATCATCATTTGGCTAGCCTTATCCTTAGAGATGTTGATGTGGAGAGTCTAAGATATCCTGTAGTGGTTGACCAGTATGCGGATGTCTTCCATGATGATGTTTTGGGTCTACCTCCTCGTAGAGAGGTGGACTTTTACATTGACTTGTACCCTGGGATGACACCAATATCTACACCAGTTTATCGAATGGCTCTGACGGAGCTTTGTGATCTACTGGTGCAGCTAGAGGACTTGTAGTGGAAGAGATTCATTCGGCCTAGTGTTTCTCCAAGGGCAGCCCTGATTTTTTTCACCAAAAAGGTGGATGGGAGCTTGAGACTTTGTGTCAATTATAGGTGACTGAACCAGGTGACCGTGATGCAAAAGTACCCACTCCCGATAATTGACGACCTCTTTGATCAACTGAAGGGAGCACAATGGTTCTCGAAGATAGACCTCAAATCAGGCTATCACCAGATCAGAGTACGAAACAAGCTTGTGCAGAAGATGGCATTTAGAAGTTGGCATGTCCACTACAAGTTCTTGGTTATGCCATTCGGCGTGACCAATGCTCCAGAAGTGTTCATGAGACTCATGAATAGGATCTTTCATCCATACCTTGTTCACTTTGTAGTAGTCTTCATCGATGACATTCTGATCTTCTCAGCTACTGAGGAGATCATGCCTATCATTAGCAGGTGGTACTGGACACACTCCTAGAGCACTAGCTTTATAGTAATCTCTTGAAGTGCCAGCTTTGGATCTGAGAGGTTCACTTTCTAGGAAATGTCAAATCAGAGGCGGGAGTTTCAGGGGATCAAGCGAAGATTGATGTGGTAATTTTTTGGGAGCCACCTAAGAGTATGACGGAGGTATTGAGTTTCCTAGGTTAGGATAGATATTACCGGAGGTTTGTGCCAGACTTCTCTAGATTTTTAGCACCACTATCAGTATTGACAAAGAAGGGGAACCCATCGTTTGGTCTAAGAAATACCAGCGGAGTTTTCGGGAGCTGAGGCAGAGGTTGACTAGTGCCCCCATCTTGAGACTTCTAGAGGAGGGAGTAGGATATGTAGTTTACTAAGATCCATTAAGAACTCTACGTAGATTTATCCTGATTCAAGAGCGATCAGTGATCACATATGGATCTCGACAGGTGAAACAGAATGAGAAAAACTACGTTACCCATGACATGGATTTAGCAGTAGTGGTCTTCGCGTTGAAGATGTGGCGACACTATCTGATGGACGAGCATTTTACCTTGTACTCTAATCACAAGAGCCTCATGTATATCTTCTCCTAGAAGGACCTGAACCTGAGACAGTGATGTTGGATTGAGTTCCTCCAGGACTATGACTCTGAGATAGTCTATACTTATGGAAAGGGGAACGTTGTAGCTGATGCACTCAGCAGGAGGTCATGTATTCATCTGCTAGGTGAGGCAATAGAGCAGCTGGCTGCTTTACAGATATCCTTTGTAGATATAGATGGAGAAACTTTTCTTCAGTCTCTTACTATCACTCCCCCACTCCTTCAGTGATTTAGGGAGGCACAACGTGGGGACGCAGACTACGAGACACGACGTGCTCAGATATCCATAGGACTGGCACCTGATGTATTTGCTGAAGGTGGGGATAACATCATCATATTCAGAGGACGTACCATGGTACCAGTGAATCTTCATGAGGATGTGTTGAGGGAGGTCCACAAATCCCCTCTAGTAGTATATCCAGGAGTGGTGACGATGTACTATGATCTTCGACGACAGCACTGGTGGCCGGGAATAAAGAAAGCAGTAGCAGAGTTTGTCCCTTGGTGCCTCACTTGTCAACAAGTGAAGGAAGAGCATTAGGTACCAGCAAGATTGGTTCATCGTTTAGAGGTCCCAAAGTGGAACTGGGATGGGATATCCCTAGACTTTGTGATAGGACTTCCACCTACTTCTAGGGGACATGACTCGATTTGGGTTATCGTCGACCGACTCACCAAGTCAACCCACTTCCTACCGATTAGAGAGAAGGGCTCATTATAGATCTTGGGATGCCTCTATGTGTAAGAGATTCTATGGTCACATGGAGTACCCTCAATTATTATCTCTGATCATGATGCACGTTTTACTTCACAACTATGGAAGGGGTTGCAGGAGGATTTCGGGACGTAGCTTTGCTTGAGCACCGCCTTCCATCCTCAGATGGATGACCAGAATGAGTGGACCATTCAGACCCTCAAGGGCATGTTGCGTGCATATGTCCTTGACTTCGGTCGTATCTAGGAGGATCACTTGACTTTGATGGAGTTTTCATACAAAAAATGCTATAACTTCACTATAGGGATGGAACCTTTTGAGGAATTGTACGGACGACCTTACAGATCACCTTTGTGCTGGAATGACCAAGGCGAGTCAGCACTCATGGGACCAGAGATGGTACGGGCTACCATAGAGAAGGTGCAGATCATACAAGAGTAGATGAAGACTGCACAGAGCATGCAGAAGTCATATGCTGATAGAAGATGGAGACTTATGGAGTTCGAGGATGGCGACAACGTCTTTCTACGGGTCTCACCTTGACAAGGTTTGCAGAGATTTGGCTGAGGAAACAAGTTCTATATGAGATTCATCGGACCTTTTTAGGTCCTTAAAATAGTTGGTGAGGTGGCATACCACTTAGATCTTCCACCTCAGTTGCACCGGGTGCACAGTGTCTTCCACATATCCCAGATGAGGAGATACGTGCACGACCCTTCTCACATCATCGACCATGGAGAGTTGGACATCGACGATGGTGAAACTTTTACGGAGGTTCCTATAGAGATTGATGATTCACAGAAGTGGGTCCTTCTTGGATAGTCATTACCTCTAGTGCGTGTTCGCTTGGAGCACAGAAGCCTCCATGAGAGAACATGGGAGCAGGAGGCTCAGATGCATGCTTAGTACCCCCAGTTATTCTCTTAGTTTGAGTTGTGGATTATGGGGACGTAAAGCCCCAATGTGGGGAGAATGTAAAGACCCAGAATTTCCATCTATTTTTTTAATATATGGAAATTTTACGAGTCCGTAAAAATTGACGACACGTGATTCTGAGGCCCGGAGTTCCCGAAATGAATTTCTGAACTTCTGTTCGGGTACGTCCAGTAAACATGTGAGTGGGTTTTTCTAACTTCTGAAAGGGTGCTCAGAATTAAAATCTGAGGGAACGGTTAAACTCGTTGTGCCACTATTCGATTAAGAAGACTTTAAACTCAACGACAGTTGGTCGAGGGTGAATGTTAATTTTTTGGTTTTTTCATGGAAATAAAAATATAAAATAATCACATTTTATTTTATTTGTCATAACCAATCGTGTTGATATTTCATAGGTGGGGACCACCTGAACTAAAACCTCCCATGAGAGGTTATAGAGGTGGGGACCACTGAGCCTAACCTCCCACGAGTGGTTATGGTGGTGGGGACCAGCTAAGGGTTGAAACCTCTTGAACTCCATATTAATTGGGGAGAAACCTCTTGAGCTCCCCACATAATTATGCTAACCCTCCACATAATTTATTGCGCCAACTCTCCCCCTTTAATTAATTAACCCATCTCAATTAATTAAATATTCCAATTTGAAATTATGCCAACATAAATTATTATATTGGCTATCTTTTCTTTTTGGTGGGTTGGGGGAAATTAATCATTGGAAAAGGAAGGAGCCTTGGGAGAAAAGATCTTCATGAAGAAAGCCAATGAAGAACACCGACATCAACTCCGAATTCTTCCATGGGACGTTCATTGACGAGGAGTGTCTTCAATGTCAATGAACCAACAATCAAGGAAAACATCGATGACACTGACGTCCATCTTTTCCCAATGATTGGTCTACTTCCTCGCGACCTTGTAGACGTCATCAAGCGAATGAGGTAGGGGTTTATTTGTGTATCAATACTTTTCCCACATTCTTCCCTTTAAATATTTTTAAGGATTGGGAATAAATCGTTGCGGGAGGTTGTAATGCTTAACGTTCTTCTTCATGTTCTTGTTGAGCCATATGCAACCACCCTAACGCGGAGGGAACGATCCAAACAAACTTGGCACGACCCCTCCACAAATCTTGTGATGATTTGTGGTGTTGAACGCGGCGAAGGCGATGGAACAACGACATCACCCCGCGACCATCGTCGCCTTGGGACCTCCGCGGCCTCGCGCACCCCCCCCCCCCCCCCCCCCCCCCGCGGCCGAGCCGCTCTGTGGCACCCACATCCACCGCGCTTCGCAGCTCCACCTCCCGCGGCCTTGTCGTGCCGCCCATTACCACCACCGTCCGGGATGAGCCACCACCGCCGGTCAGGACGATCCGCCGCCGTCGTACGCCGAGCTATCTCTGCCGTTGTCGGTTGTCGAACCACAACCGTCATCCGCCGTGTTGTCACTGCCATCCCGCCCAGTCATCCGCCGAGCCGCTCTGCCACGACCGTCTGAGACGCCGTGCGGCTCATTGCCACGCCACTCCGGCCGAGACGCCTCGTGGCTGGTCCGCTCTGGTCGAGCCACCCCACGGCCAGGCTGCTCCAGCCGGGCTGCTCTGGCTGCACTGCCCCACGGCAGTGAGCCACTCCAGCTGAGCTGCCTTGCGGCACCGAGTCGTTCCAGCCGAGACGCCCCGCGGCCCCGAGCCGCTCCGACCGTGACGCCCCGTCACACAAAGCCGCTATGGCCAGACCACCCTACGGCCGAGCTGCCCTACGGCCTTGATCTTCTCCTGTCGATCTGTCTCATGGGCTCCACCCTCCTAGCTAAGCCGCCCTGGCCGAGCCACCCTGCGGCCTTGCACCATCTGCTGTCGAACCCCCACGGCCCCTCGCGGCCTACCGAACCACCCAGAAGGCCGAGCCAGACCCATCAAGATGGGCCTAACCCTACGGGCCGGGCCACACTACGGGTCGGGCACGGTCGGTCCGACCGGGTCGGGCAAGACCCAGTCCCACTACGGCCCATTTATACTCTCTGTGCCATAACTTTGGCACTCGACGTCCTTTGAAGAACTATCAACAGCGTTGGAAATCTTGGAGAGAGACAGTCCCTTTGAGTATACATCAATGGAGTTTTGGATTAAGATGGGGAATGGTCAGTTTGGATCGAGCACGAATCCAACCGGCCCCCGGAACTAAAATCCTAATAACTCACAGATCGGGCATCTGATTGACGTGTCGTATATTTCATTGAGACCCCTATGACATGGATGACATTTGAGATGGTTTTTCATGGGACTTCGTGGACGTTGGAGCATCGACCAGTAGCTCGTGTAGCAGATCCTCCTGGAGACGAGCGAGCATAGTGCGGGAACCCAGTAGTTGGATGAGACTTGACGACTGCTGACCTTTTAGACTTGGAGTAATGTGACAGGCCCAATGGGGAGAGCCTCGGTGTGACACGGAAAACCAATGGTGGTTAGCAGCTCTATGTGATGCGGTAGACCCATAGTACACGACAAGAGGATTAACTCAGTAGGACATAGTTTAGAGTGCATCTGTGTGATACGGTATACTCACAATACTCAACTTGAGGAGTACCTCAGCAAATTACGGTGGGGAGTGCCTTTGTGTGACGCTGCTGACCCATGGTACTCGAAAGGAGTACTTCAGTAAGTCACTGGGGGGAGCGCCTCAATGTGACGTTGTAGACCCATGGTGGGAGCACCTCTATGTGACCTGGCAGACCCATGGTAATCGATATGAGGAGTACCTCAGCAGTCCAAGGTTTGTGGTAAGCACCTCTGTGTGGTGCAGCAGGCCCACTATACTCGATAGATGAGGGGATCTCCAGGAGCCAAGGTGTTTGAAGATGTGACTGGGGATGTTACTTTTTACTACCCCTAGAATAAGTCATACTGTGAGCTGAGTCGGTATCTCTGTGTTTTCCTCATGATTGAGATGGATTACGTGATAACTTAGGTATATGTATGGGAATATTCCTAAGTAGGGTTATCTATTGATTTCATACTTTTTGGTTTATCCTTGCTGGTTTTTGTGAGACCTTTGTTTCGGTGCGGATGTGCGTCGGGTTACGCTGTTCCTCCAGGACGCGTTCGCGCGTGCACCCGTCGACCCGAGGGGATGGGCGCGCGCAGCTTGTGGTCCCGCAGTCCCGCTTTCCAAGGGCGGGCGGCATCCGTCCCTTATTCAGGGGCGTCTGCTCCTTGATCGAAACCGGGATGATGGGATGTCGGCTCCTCCTTCCGTGGACGTCTTCTCGGAACTCGTCGCCTAATCCGGGTCTCCCTCATAGATTTAAGAATGTTCGTGAATCTCGTTCCCGGTGCCATATCTTCATGGACACCGGTTAATTACGCTGCTTCCGCCCGGACGCTCCAAGGAGTCTGGTCGGGGTAGCAACCTGCGGTGAGGAGACCGGGTGGCTCCGGGTGTCGGGGGCGTGTCTTAACACTGCGCCTCTGCATGTCTGCCTTCCGTCCCTAATAGGGCTTCTTGAAGGCGTGATGGCCTGAGGCATCCCGCACTTTGCGCGGGGAACTGTGTTACCTGAGGTTTTCCTCAGCTTCCCATGTTTAACACGGGGTATGCCGCGAGTTTAACGTCCAGCGGGGACGGCATCGGACTGATCAACACGAGGAGTGGATCAGATGACAGAACCCCTTGCGGGGAACCTCCGACGCTGGGGCCAGCACATGGGCGGCTTCCCGAGTGGAGTGGAGTGGAATGAAATGGCATGACCCCGCCGGGATGTGGCGGCCCGGGTAAGGATCAGGGTGGATGATGGAGTGAAGAGCTTGGACCCCGTAGGGGCTTCCTACGTACCGTGCGCTAGCGCGGATCAAAGTCAGCGTAGTTCGGGTATACAGTTTAACGTCATGCTGGATGTCGGCAAGCCGACTCAAAAAGAGATCGAGGCCGCCGGGCGGAGGATTGAACCGAACCACCTCGCACAGAGGGGGATGGAACGGCCGGGTGGATCACAGTTTTACGTCATGCTGGACGTTAGCAAGCCGACTCACGAAGAGATCGAGGCGGTGGGGAAGCACAATGGAGATACACACGTGCAGTCCCCCACAGAGGCGGATTCATAGGTGAATCAACGCAAGTGTGAACCCGGGAGGGGTTCACTGATGGACGAACCGACGTAAATACGACCGGGACGACCAGGTGGTGGGCTTGAACCTCGGAGAGTCTTCCTACGTACCCTGTTTAGAAGACAGGGATCAAAGTCCACGTAGTTCGTTCTGTTTGTAACACTCTACCCCCGTGGGCGAAGGCCACTCCATGAATCATCCCTAAAGAGGGGCAACCCCGTCATCCCTGCAGAGACGAGCGGGTGGGGACACATCCAAACCGGGGGACCCTGCGTGCGGGGCACGGGATCGGGTGATGCGGACGGTTTAACGTCTTGCCGGACGAAATACAGTTTAACGTCGTGTGTTGAGGGCGAAGCGGACGGTTTAACGTCTTGCCGGACGAAGTACAGTTTAACGTCGTGTGTTGAAGACGAAGATGCTTGGCAGTTTAACGTCTTGCAGCGCGGACGATGTGCAGTTTAACGTCGTGCGGGACGTATGCTGAATAGTTTAACATCTTGTAGCTCGGACGAAGTGCATTTTAACGTCGTGCGGGACGTATGCAGTTTAACGTCGTGCAGGACGTATGCAGTTTAACGTCGTGCAGGACGTATGCAGTTTAACGTCGTGCAGGACGTATGCAGTTTAACGTCATGCAAGACGTTGAAGCCGCTGATAGGTTCGTGTCACTTCGCGCAAACCTAGGGGGGACGCACGGGAAGACGACGCATGGTGCGGGCACCCGGGATGAGGGTCATCGGGCGCCACGCAGGCGGGTACCCAAAGGGGGTCAAAGGGGGCGACCTTGGTGGTTTGCGCGCAAAAGAGGAGGTTTGCGCGCAATACCACGGGTCAGCGCGCAAATGGGCGGGCTGGCGCGCAATTGGGCCAGCACTTTGCGCGCGGATGATCGAGATTGCGCGCACCGGGCTTCGGATAGCGCATGGGGGCAACGACACATTCTTTAATGAATGGCCACTTTGAAAATGGGGGGTGCGCGCAATCGGGCTGGATTGCGCGCACCCTGGGGCAATTGCGCGCAAGAGGCTTCTTTTGCGTGCAAATGCCTTTGAGTGAAGGGTTATTCAAGGGAAAGGAGCCAAAGGGATTCCGCGCGAAGGCGAACCCCGAGGCTTTCTTGCGCGAAAGAAAAGAGGTTACCTGAAGATCGGCATTGCGCGCGGAAGGGGTTGGATTGCGCGCACGAGAGACCTTTTGAATTCTGGAAACCTTTAAAACGTCGGGGGTCGCCTTATATTTATAGGCAACCCCGGGCGCGGAATCCGGTTCGCGGGCGCGGAATTCTCATCGCGGGCGCGGAATCGGGCCCGGCGCGCAAGGGAGTCGCGCGGGCCACGGGCGCGCAAAATTGCACGCCGGCCCGGCGCATTGCGCGCATCCCAGGAGGTTTGCGTGCGGCTCATCAACTTTGCGCGCGGGTCTCCAAAATTCCGCGCAAGGCTTCCGGGCCCTCCGAAACATGCTTCCGACTCCAAATAGGACCTCGCTTTCCGCATCCGGAGCTTTGTTTGGGAACAACGGACTTTTCCGGCGTCTACAAAAGCCCCCCCTCAGAATCTGATCGGTGAGATGTCGCAACGATCGGGTTCCGAGGGAGACGCCGGAATGCCGAACTCCTGGGTGGCGCGGGACTGTGGCGCGTAAACAAGGGCGTCGGGCGCGAAATTTGCTGTTGCGGTCGTGCAAAGCGCTTTCCGCGCAGCGCGGACCCCGGCCTCGCCTATAAATAGGGGCCCTGGGTCCCCCGCCCCGTACACTGGCCTTCCGCGCGATAAGCATTCGAGCACTCGTGCGCGAAATTGCCTTTTCCGGCGCGGAATTCGCCCGCTCGTCGCGCAAACCTGTCCGGAATTCGTCCTGCTTTTGCGCGAAGACCCGGGGTTTTACGCGACGGACTTCCCGATTGCGCGCCGTCCACTCGGATTGCGCGCCAACTCTCAAACTTCTCTACCAGCCTCGTCCGATCCCGCACGCTTCATCCCTTTACCCTCACGACTCCCGGAGCTTCTGAGATGGCCGCGAATCAAGGAAATGAGGGGGATGCCGCCACTCGCAGAGCTGAGATGGCAACGAACGAGGAGGTCTACGGAGCCAAGGATATTGTTTCCAACAATCAATCCTTGTTCGACTTGCTAACGCCGGCCCAGAAGACATATCCACTGTCGGACAACCTGCCGCTCTGGAACTTCGGCATCCTGGATGAGGTCCCGGTGCCAGGGTTCGAGGTTGATGCGCCACGGACCTGGGTGACTCGGGAGGACGAGCTTCCCCGCTATAACATCACCAACAATGGGCATCCTGCCAGGGAGACCAGACATTTAGATGTCTATGTCCTGAACCCGAGGACGCGAACCATCGTCGGAAGTGAGCCTACTACGGAGAACTCTCCAGCCCTCTACTCGAGCATATATCGCCAGAGTGTCACCAACGACACCAAGGGCTGGCTGAAGGACTGGGACTTGCGATCTGGGGGCAATTTCACCAGTGAGTGGGCCTGGGCGTTCTGGGTACGTCACACCTGCGATCACTTTGCGGAAGAGCTGCGGTACATCGGCCTGTTTGAGGCGGTGTGGACGTCGCAGTTCCACTTCTACCAGCAGTCCGAGCTCGGGCCGGAGCTGTTCACCCGCTGGTCCCCGGATACCAACACCTTCCATCTTCACCATGGGGAGGTCGGCATCGGTCTCTGGGACATCCACTGCATCGGAGGTATCCCGCTGGAGGGTTACCAGTATGATGAGTTCCTGCCTCCGAGGAACACCTGGGGCGACAGGTCACAGACTCCCATCCTGACGTGGCATCCGCTGGACCTGGCTACAGAGCGGCTCGGGGTCAAGGACTTCCAGAAGGACATAGCCTACAAGGAGTGGTTCGTCCAGTTCTTGGAGCGTGACCCAGCGGTCAAGATGCCAGGCAGGGGGAAGCGGTGCCCGACCGCGGCTCAGAGGAGCCGGAACGGGTCGTACTGGCGGGTCCTGGAGACGGGCGACTACCGCTCATGGGGGTACCGCGTCATCGAGGCCCGGGACCCAAATGTCCGGTACGCGGCATTCCTGGCCGCCTTTCTGAGTGGGTGGCTCCTGCCAGTGCGGGACGCGAGAATGGGCGTCCGCCCGGCGACACTGGCGATGGCGGGCGCTATGGGTGCCAACAAAAGATATAACCTCGGGGTCCCAGTACTGGCGAAGCTGTATGCCATCCTGGGACGCATCTCACGAGGGGGGTCGCCACGAAGGATCTGTGGGCCCTTCCAATTCTTCCACGGCTGGGTGGCTGCTCACCTTGGTGGGTACACGTTTCCGAACGCCATCATTCCTCCGGGCAACGGCCTGCGACCCTCCCTGCTGAACATTGCGGGGGTCGCTCCGATGACCCTAAATGAGGAGGGCGTAAGGATTCGGATTAGCAATCATGCCAATTTCAACTTCAGCCCGTTCCCCACTCCCGTTGGCCAGATGATCGACAACGGGCAGGGTCCACTGGAGCAGCACGAGTACTTCCCGAACATGCGGGGCGGGGTGCTCATGGCTCGGATCGATGGGAAGGTGATCTGCGAGCCCTACGTACCAACCCGGTTCGCCAGGCAGTTCGGGTGCCTTCAACGGATGCCGATAGGGGTATTCACTGCTGTCCGGGAGGAGATGAACCCTGTCGTCCTTCGCCAGATGTGGCTGATGTTCGCCGCCTTTGGCTCTGGCGACGTTATCACTCTCCCTCCTACCGGGGTCGACGCAGGCTTGGCAACCGAGTACGCCGAACACTGGGCCATCGCGTACCCCGAGGGGATTCTACGAAAGCCAGTTCGGCGGCTCGAGGTCACTCGTGCGGAGACCGGGCGTCAAGTAAGGAGGCGATGCGCCGCCACACGGGGGAGAACGGAGGCGCGCCAAACAGCGGAGCCGGCGCGAGCAGGGACTTCGGCGGCGGGCACATCGCAGGCTGCCGCTACGACCTCGGCGCCCAGAGAGGGGGCATGTGCGGTTGTCGAAGAGAGGCCCGGGAAGCAGGTAAGGCGTCTGCTCGAACCCTCCCACGATGCAGTCTTCCCGGCGCTGTGGTCGGCCTGGATGACCCTGCGGCAGTCACTGGGGTCCGACGCCATCTGGCGAAAGATACTCAGAGAAGGAATCCATCTGCCAGAGGTCGGGCGCCTCCAGATCGCCGACAGGGTGGACTTAAACCGGCAGTATGTGTATCTGACGGCCATGGACGAGTACGCGCGCCAACGTGGTCAGCGTGCGGAGCCATCCCTTCTGGTGAAGGTGATGCTCGGTCTAGAGCCTGCTCCAGAACAGATGCCGCCGGAGGAAGATGACAGTAGCAACGACTCCGAGGAAGAGGAGGAAATGGGGGAGGATGAAGGCTCCGAGGGAAGATCCCACCAGGGGAGCCCACGGGAGAGCGGTGAGGTGGCCGGCTCTGACAATGTTGATGTCACTGAGCTCCTCGAGGTCCGCTTCTATCCCTACTCAACCTGCTTCATCAATTCTCTTATGCAGCTTCTAACCCATTTCTCCACCTTTCTCAGGAGCACACGGATGTTGGTCAGGCGTCCTCAGTGGGAGTAGGAGAGGCGCCAGCAGGACAAGGCGGGGGACAGGCACCCATTATCGAATTGACAAGCGCGGAAGGGTCCCCTGCTGCAACTGTTCCTGCGGCGGTCGGGATAGCGGAAGATGACGCTCTGAACTCCCGTAAGTCTCCTTACTTTACTGCTGGTGCTTTCCATTGACGATCCGTGACTAACCACGGCATGCCCTGCGCAGTGATCTCAACACTGGAGGCTCGTCGGGCTGTCGAACCCGGGCCATCCACGAGTGGACCGGTGGCAGACATGCCGCCTGCTCCGGAACAGACTTCCCACACCGAGCCGGCCCCACCAACTGCTGATCAAGGGGCTACGGACGTCGGCGGTGCTGCCATCGGAGAGAGGTCGGGGGCTGACGAGGGTGTCAACGCCGCCGGGGCGGGAGAAGAAGGTCGCCCAGATGTTGGGGAACCTATCCCCCGTGAGGACATCCCAGGGGCGGATCCTGCAGCAGACCTGCTGGCTGCCTTCCCTGCCTACCGGCCTACCGACCCCGAGGAGATGGACGACTCAGACGCGGAGGCGGTCGAGGAGAGCCGGATAACGCGCCGAAGGGGGTGGAAGTGCATCCAACGCTTTCTCAAGCGAGACCCATCGGAGTGGCTGGGGCACATGGGATCACTCCAAACCTGGCTACGCTTCCTGTGTGCCGGGGGAGCTGATGCTCAACGCCTCCATCTGACGGTCCGTGATTTCATGGCCGAAAAGATGCGCGAGAGCCGCCGGCGTGCCGACGTCGCACAATGTCGGGACATGTCGGAGAGCACGCGGGCGCTCCTCGTGGCGGAGCAGGAAGTCCGGCGTCTCGAAGGGCAGGCGGCAGAGAAGGAGGCCTTCGTCGCAGCGTGCACTGAGCTTGTGGAGCAACTAGCAGCCCAGCTGGTTGACGCCCAGGTGCAGCTGACGGAGGCGGGCCAACAGATGGTCACAATTCAAGTCGAGCGGGAGCATGCACAGGTCAGAATCGAAGAACTGCGTGCTGCGACCGCCGACGAGGAGAGGGCGCGCAGAGAGCGAGAAGCAGCCCTGGAGGCCGCTAGCCAAAGGGTAGCAGCGTTAGAAAGACTTATCCAGCACGCTAACCCCTAGGGGCTTTGTTTTTGCCACTCCCAGAACATTTGCTTCCGCTCCTCAATATTTCGATCCATTTGTATGAATCACCATATTTATCTGCATCTTTTGGCTTAACATGCTCAACCACAATCCATTGTCTTGCGGGAGTGTCAACCAAGCTTCATGCATCCATAATTGGGCCTGGATTTCTAAAGAAAAGAGGGAGGTCATTCCTAGGAAAGGAGACCTCAAGCCTAATCAATGTATCATCCCCCCAACTTGTTCCGACACACGAGCGGGACAACGCTAGGGGCGTTGAGATTTTGTCCGAACATAGGGAAATGAGAAAGGGTGAATCGCGTGTCCCGAATTCAGAAATCCACAACGGTTGGCCTTCCAGGAAATGCCCAAGACGGCAAGCGGACAATGGATCAATCGACCATACTACTGCGATAGACGGACCGAAGGTCATCATCCATATTGCAGGAGGCGGATCACATGTCATCATCAATGCCGCTTTGGGGGTTCCTTCAGGCACAAGGGTGGAAATCCAGATCAACAGGGCATGCGAAGCGTGGGGCGAAGTGACGATTTGTTCGGACAGAATCCAACGCTCCCAAAATTGCGCCACCGTGGGGAAAGCGTATTAGGCGGATGCACTAATCTGGCCGTGAATCACCCCAATTCTCAGACAGAACCTCTTTGACGAGGAAACTGTCGCTTCCCATCATTGCGATGGGGCATCCCGAGCTGAATCAGGGAGAATATCACAACTGCACCACTCTACCCAAGGTCAGGCCAGACGGCCGACGACGAGGAGGGGCGGGACTTAGCGATCCCTGAGGCTGGACCCGAGTCAAAATGCCCGGGCGTTCCTACGTACTCCATCAGGCTGGAGATCAAGCCATACGTAGTTCTGTGAGTGCAGTTTAACGTCATGCAGGACGCAGAACCCCGTTTGGGGAGATCTTAGTTTAAGGTCGTAGAGCTGGGACCATAGGGGTAGATCTTAGTTTAAGGTCTTAGAGCTCGGACCATAGGGGTAGATCTTAGTTTAAGGTCTTAGAGCTCGGACCATAAGGGTAGATCTTAGTTTAAGGTCTTAGAGCTCAAACCATAAGGGTAGATCTTAGTTTAAGGTCTTAGAGCTCGGACCATAAGGGTAGATCTTAGTTTAAGGTCTTAGAGCTCGGACCATAAGGGTAGATCTTAGTTTAAGGTCTTAGAGCTCGGACCATAAGGGTAGATCTTAGTTTAAGGTCTTAGAGATCGGACCATAAGAACCTCAAAGTACGCCGCATCGTGGTCCTATCCCCTGGATATGCGAAGATGCACTGAGGGATAGTGTCAAGAGTGTCGAGATTTTGCCTGGTCAGAATGGGAAGTGGAAAATGTGATGTGAATCATGCGGCCATTCACTCAAGGACTGGGGGCACCGGCGTAACGATATGGGAGTACTGCCGACCGTGGCGGAAAAGCAGCATCAATATCGCACTAAACGTTGATGGAACGAGGTAGCAAACGAGCATCGACCGCTCAATCGCAGGATTCATATCGATTTGCTGCCCGAGGCCATTGGGGGCACCAGCCCGAGTCGGCGGGAGAGCACTGAGGCATTGTGTCCAAACCGTTCACGGGGGCTCCACCCAGGGCGTAGGCGATGGGTCCGAATGAAAGGGAGCACGAAGCCTGAAAATGGAAGGAACCTGACCAAGCTGAACCTGACCCTCCTGGCCATAAACCAGAGTACTCTTGACACCAGTGGACCACTGCAAGGGGTCGAGGGACACGCCTTGAGGGTGGCCTGAAGGCGGCGGATTCCCCAGAGAAGGGGTAATCTCTAAGAGGTGGGGGCTGGACCCGAAGTTTCAAACATCCGGGCGTTCCTACGTATCCCATAAGGATGGGAATCAAGCCACACGTAGTTCTTGAAGCGCGGCGCAACACAATCGGGCACCAGCGCGGGGAAGGGTGCGGGTCTGACCCTCGCACACAGAAGAAGCGGTATTTGATATTTCTTGTTTGTCCTTAAAGATGGATGGTTTTTCTTTGTGCAGCGACATGCCTGTGATTAAGGAATCCCTAGCGTCGCCACAATAATCAAGCCGTGAAAGGCATTGATGAATGGCGTGGTTATTAACCAGCGCCCAACGTGAGTGTCCCCTGAGGAGAACATAACGATGCAGTGCCATTTCTCGTCGGGCGGCCAATACGATCACAGTTTACGGTCGTGTGGTAGGACCAGACAACACAGTTTAAGGTCGTGTGGTTCGGACCATGGAGGAATCCGCTTATCGTGATACGGCGGACTCAGCGGAGGTGGGAACATACCCAGCCCTGCGGTCACGCACGATTCCAGAAAAAGGATCCTGGGATAGGGGCCCGCGTATGTCCATCACCCGAGGGGCAGAGATGCTAGCCTCTAGCTATACTGGGCCCAGAACGCGATTGTTCGGGCGACTCCTTCCTCCTTATGGGGACGAGGGTCCAGCTACACATGTCCCTTAGGGAGGACATCCGCATATATCCTTGGTGCTCGGATCGTGGGAGCCTCGACAGACACCATTACCCTGGTTGGCCTCCCTAACGTGTAAAGGTGTACTGAAGGTCAGTATGAAGAGAGTGTTGAGATTCCACTACAATGCACAAAGGCGGAGTGGGATGAGGACCGCGCAACCAATGTTCGGAGCCTAAAAGAGCCGACATGGCGATCAAGGATGTCGCTGACCATATTCGCAACACAACATCCGATCGCGTCAGCCTAGAACGGGGCAAGCAAACGAGCATCAACCGCTCAATCGCAAGATTCATATCGATTTGCGGCCCAGGACCCGCCGGTAAATCGACCCGGAGCGGTAGGAGAGCACTGAGGCATCGTACCCAAACCGCTAACGAGGATCCCTTTGAGTGAAGGCTCGAACAAGAGGAAGCGCGCGGCCCGACAAGCAACACAGGACTTGCCGGGATTGCATCCGACACTACGGGCCATAGACCAAAGTACCCAAAACATGTTAACAGATCACCGGAAAGGGTCAGAGGACTCACCCTGAGAGCAACCAAAAGACAGCAGGTCCCCATGATCGACCAAGAGACGGGGCTGGACCTGAAACACAAGCGTCCAGGCGGTCCTACGTATCCCATAAGGATGGGAATCAAGCCGTACGTAGTTCTTGAAGTGCAGTTTAACGTCATGCAGGACGAAAAGAGAGAAAAAGGGGGGAGCAGAAGGCATCCCCAAACGTGGGGGCCTACAGCGTGGCGAGCAAACCGACGTGAATGAGGGAATAGCCCCGCGTCCACACCATACGCCACATACCCAGAGGCAACTGGGCCAAGGGCCCGAGGTGGGATGGAAATTCCCGAAGGATGGGGCTGGGCCTGAAACATGAATGTTAAGGTGGTCCTACGTATCCCATAAGGATGGGAATCAAGCCTCACGTAGTTCTTGAGAGGTAGTTTAACGTCATGCAGGACGAATGCTGAACAGTTTAACGTCTTGTAGCTCGGACGTAGTACAGTTTAACGTCATGTTGGACGAATGCTAAACAGTTTAACGTCTTGTAGCTTGGACGAAGGTGCTTGGCAGTTTAACGTCTTGACGCGCGGACGATATGCTGGGCAGTTTAACGTCGTGCAGCTTGGACGTAGTACAGTTTAACGTCATGTTGGACGAATGCTAAACAGTTTAATGTCTTGTATCTTGGACGAAGATGCTTGGCAGTTTAACGTCTTGCCACGCGGACGATATGTTGGGAAGTTTAACGTCGTGCAGCTTCGACGTATGCACTCAGACAAAGTATTGCTTGAGGAACCTAGCGTTGGTGGGAGGAGTGACACGCTCACCATACATAGTCGCTAGGGACTACGCGCCATTGGGATAAACGTTGTGGACGACAAGAGGTCCCTCCCACTTGGGCTCCAACTTGGGCGGCTTCCTGCCGGGGATCATTGGCGCTCTTAGGGATAGCACTAGGTCACCCTGCAGGAAGGAGCGGAGGCGAACCTTCTTATTGAAAGCTCGAGCCATTCTGCTTTGATGCCTCTCCATGTTGTGCAAGGCGCGAAGTCTATTCTCATCCAGTGCTTCCAACTCGACTAGACGGGCTTCAGCAGCTCTGTCCGGCGCTTGCTGGTCGTAGACCGCAGTGTGCAAGGACGGTAACTGGATCTCGATGGGCAGGACGGCCTCAGCTCCATACACCAGGGAATAAGGGGTCATCTGGGTGGAATTGCGAGTCGTCGTCCGATAAGCCCAGAGGGCGTTGGGGAGCTTGTCCGGCCAACTCTTCTTGTTCTGACCAACCATTTTTTGCAGAATGTTAGAGAGGGTTTTGTTAAACGCCTCGATCTGTCCATTCGCCTGCGCATGATAGCGAGATGTATGGTTCGAGCGAATGTTGTACTTGGCATACAACTTCTTCAACTCGGCTGCTCAGAAATTGGCTCCGTTATCCGTGAGGATAGCGTGAGGCACTCCAAATCGATGAATGATGTTGGAGGTCACGAAGTCAGCGATCAAACGGGATTTGACCTCTCTGAGCGGGATCGCCTCTGCCCATTTGGAGAAGAAGTCCGTGGCGGTCAGAATGAACCGGCACTGGCGAGCCGTCGCCGGCGGGTAAGGTCCCACAACATCCATCCCCCAGACTGCAAAGGGCCAAGAATACCTGGTGGTATGGAGAGGCTCCGGCGGCCGATGCACAAAGTTCGCATGAACCTGGCACGCATGGCACCTCCTGGCATACTCGATGCAGTCATGGATCCTGGAGGGCCAGAAGTATCCCAACCTCCAAATCTGGTGGGACAGCTTTGGCCCAGTCTGATGGGCACCGCATGAACCAGCATGAACCTCTTGCATGACTCGTGGGATCTCAACTCCCTGAAGGCAACGGAGGAGAACACCATCGAATCCGCGTCTGTAGAGGATCTGCTCCAGGCCGGGACTGCTCTGGAGGACAAACTGCGATGCGCGGCGTCGAACTCGCTCGCGCTCAGCCCGATCCGGCGGGAGAATGCCATGTTGGAGGTACTCAACCAAAGGCGTCCTCCAATCAGGGGCTGGTTCGACTGCCATATCTGGGGTACTCGGGGCTCCGGGCACAGGGGCAACCGTGGTGAGATTACTTACCGACGGGCCGTGATCTCCCTCCGGGATAACGGGAGCGATGAGCCTGCGGCGCGTCACGCGGACGGTCAGGTTATCCTGTTCAGGCTCTGCAAGTGACGCAGCAAGGCTGGCCAAAGCATCTGCTCGACCGTTCTACGACCGGGGAATGTGGACAATTTCTGGACGAGAAGGGAACTGGGCCATCAGAAGGAGGGTGCACTCCAGCAATGGCACAAGTTCCGGCTTCCTGACAACATAGTCGCCATTGATCTGCTTAACAACTAGCTCGGAGTCCCCTTTCACGCACAGATGGGGCACGTCGATCTCGAGAGCTAACTCGAGGCCGGTGATGAGGGCATGGTATTCCGCCTCATTGTTGGTACAGCCCTCTGACAACAGGAAAGAGTATGGCAGTACAGATTGCTCCGGGGTAATGAAGACGATACCCAAGCCCACTTTGTTGAGCTTAGGATTATCGAGTCTTCTACCGGTGGGGCTCCGGGAGGCACCGTCAAAGTGCATCTGCCAGCATGGACCGACTCGATCGACCGAGAGGATGGCCTCATCAGGAAAGCCTAGATCCAGCGGGTGATCCACGGAGGTTGGGTGAGCAGCCATAAATTCTGCCAATGCTTGCCCTTTGATGGCCTTCTGAGACACATACCTGATGTCGAACTGCTGGAGAACCACAGCCCACCGCGCTAGACGGCCAGTCAACATAGGCCGGCTCAGGATATATTTCAACGGGTCTACCCGAGAAACCAACTGTACCTCATGGTGCTGCAAGTAGTGCCGTAATTTCTGTATGGCAAATACGAGCGCCAGGTAGCTCTTCTCGACGGGGGAATACCTGACTTCCGCATCGAGGAGCATGCGACTGAGGTAATAGAGGCTATTCTATGTTCCCCCGTTGTTCTTCTGGGAGAGAAGGGCACCCAGGGACCGTTCTAGGGCGGTCACATAGAGGACCAGCGGCTTCCCGGATACAGGCGGCATCAGAACCGGAGGTTGCAGCAGGTACTGCTTGATTTCCTCGAAAGCGGTCTGACACTCTTTATCCTATACATAGGTGGAACCTTTCTTCATGAGCCGAGAAAAGGGCTTACACTTGCCGGCCAGATTCGCGATGAATCGGCGTATATAGGCTATGTGGCCTTGGAACCCTTGCAGTTCCCGGATGTTACCTGGGGGAGGCATCTGGCTAATCGCCCTGATCTTCTCTGGGTCAATCTCAATACCCCGGTATCTAACCACAAATCCAAGGAACTTTCCGGAGGTGACCCCGAAGGCACACTTCAACGGGTTCATCTTCAGGCAGCGAGACCGGAGGAAGCCGAACACTTTCTCAAGATCTTTGAGATGGTCCTGACGCTGGCGCGATTTGACCACCAAGTCGTCGACGTAGAATTCCACCAGTGTGCCGAGGATTGTCTTGAATATGCGGTGCATCGCCCGTTGATAGGTGGCACCTGCATTCTTCAGGCCGAAGGGCATGACCCGGTAACAGAAGGTACCTTGGGGGGCCCTGAAGGCAGTGAACTCCTCATCCTCAGGGGCCATCCGAATTTGGTTGTATCCGGAGTATCCATCCATAAAGGAGAGGGCTTGGAACCCTTCTGTGGCGTCAATCAACAGCTCCGTCACTGGAAGGGGAAAATCATCGTTCGGACAGTGGCGGTTGAGATCGCGGAAGTCGATGCAGACTCTGATCTGCCCATTCTTCTTCCTGACCGGCATAATGTTGGCCAGCCATTTGGGGTACTGGACTTCCCTCACAAAGTTGGCTTTGATAAGCTTGTCAACTTCGGCCTCAACCATGGCACCGTGGAGTGGGTGCATCTTCCTGGGAGGCTGCTTGAACCCGCGATGGTTCACCGGGAGACCAAGGCGGTGGACGGCTACCTGAGGATCTAGCCCCGGCATCTCGTCATAGCCCCAAGCGAACACATCACGGTGCTTCCTGAGAAAGTCCACGTACTGCTGCCGCTCCTCAGAGGGCATGGCGGCACTGACCAATGTGGGTCTCGGTTCTGCTTCGGTTCCAAGGTTCACTGGTACTAACTCATCGACCGTGGCGGAGACGCCCTCCTCAAAGGCTGGGGGTGCATCTTCCACGTCCTCTCCACTCGGGGAGGGATCGTCCACGGGAGAGACTGCGTTGGAAACTGCATTGGGGCTACCAGATCCTGCTGGGCCGCTGGTGCTGGCATGGGCGGTCGCGGTCATCTCATCAGGAGACTCACAAGCCGTCGAGACCATGGCTACGTCCAACCTTTGAATCGGGAGGACGTAAGCGTCATCCAAACTTGCCCAGGGATCCCTTGCAACAGTGACAGGCTCGACCTCACCTGCCAGTATCTGCTTATCCTTGCTCTTGTAATAGTCCGCATCCAGATAGCGGGCTTCACATGAGGCAAAAGGAGAGGCATCTCCCTGTAGCACGCCTACTCGACCATTAAGGGAGTATTTGAGGCATTGGTGGTATGATGAGGGAACCGCCACATGAAGGTGGAGCCATGGCCTGCCCATAAATGCGTTGTACGCAGTGTCTTGAGAGACTACCATGAATTCGGTGTTGGCAACCAAGTCACCGAACTGGGTCTTCAAGCGTATCTTGCCGACCGGAGTTTGCTCGGTGCGGTCATACCCATGGATCCTGAGGTCGGAGGGAATCAAGTCGTCCTCAGACAACCCCAATCTCCGGAGCGTCCGAGTTGGAATCAGGTTAATCCCAGACCCCGTGTCGACAAGACAGCGTCGGACTTCAAGGCCATTGAACTGGTCGGTAACATACAACGGACGAATGTGCCCCTGTATAGGAGGGTCTTCATCCTTACCAGAGAACGAGATAACTGCCTGGCATTCGGCGTCCTCAATCGTTTCGGCGTGAAAGGCCTCTGCAGCCGCAACCTCTGTCTCAAACTGGAGGGGGCTCTTCATGGCTTCAGCGAGTGCCTCGCGCATCTCAGATGACATGCGCAGAGCCTCAAGGATGGAGAGTCTCGCTGGGATGTCGACCAAGTGCTTTAGGACATCATACTTTTTGGCCAAGCGCGTGCCCCTGGTTGCAGGAGGTTGCTCCGCGGTTGGAGGCATGATGGGCCCTGCCGGTTGGACCGGCGGCCGGCTGGTACTTGGCGCATCTCGCTGTTCATTGGTTGAAGCCCGGGAAATGGTCATCGTACTGGGGTCAGGAGGACGGGATGGACTCGTGGCAGGGCGGAGCTGATCGCGACGCGGCTGAGGCGGTTCTGCCTGATCCCACACCACAAACAGTGGTGGAGGCGAATCCGTCATCCCCGGATGGGGGGGCTGCGCACGCTGAGCTCGATCTTGAGCCTGCTGCCTAGTCTCAGTGGCGTGCACGGCCTGGCTAGAGGTACCAACTGCTGTTCCCCGACGACCCCTGTTGTTGCGGCTCCTCCGACGGTGGCGACGACCGGGGACACTAGGGAGGTCCACCTGGTGTTCTTCAACGTCGGGAACCGAAAAGGGATTTACCAGCTCGACGGTATTAACCGAAGCGTACCCAATACTGCCATCGGACGAATCATTCACCACTGGGAGGATCCGAGGAGGGATCCCCATCTCCGAGGGCATGAAATCGCCGAGAGTGCGGGATAGTGGCGGAACTGGCGGGGCACGCTCTTCCTTCTTGCGCCGCCGCCGTTTTCTCTTCTTGGAAGAGGCAGGCTGGGACGACGATACCGAAGCAGCACCCGTAGATTCTGGGGGCTCAGGCTGATTCAAGTGCGCACGGATGATTCCATGGGCGCGAATGATCGTCTTGCGGGCCATCCAGTTCTTATACTTCTGGGACCCGCGGTCGGAGACCAGCTGCCATTCGTCCTCATTGCCGCTATCGTCGTCTGATCCCACGAACACGCCCGCCACTTGTGCTGGAGCTGGGCCCAACCTGATTACATTGTTGTTAATCTGGTCTTGGAGCCAATCCTTAAACACATAGCACCGCTGGATGGTGTGCCCCAGGGCCCGATGGTAGGGGCAGTAGCGGGGGTTATCCGTGAGATGTGCCTCCTCTGGCCTCCAACACTCAGGCAGTTGCACAATCCTCTGCTCCAGGGCGCTCCGGAAATAACCGAGGACCTGATCCTCGTGAAATGAGTAGGTCAGGTATCGCGGGCCCCTGGGAGCGTGGTCTTGACGAGGGGCTGGAGGGGCCTGCCGAGGAGGTGGACCCTGATTATCTCGCCTGGGTTGCGGCGGTACATTACGCGGAGGGGTCGTCCGGTTCTGAGGCTGCCGCTGCTGGGCCGGGAACTGAGCCTGTGGAGGCGGATTCCTGTGAGGCTGTGGAGCTGGTCTCACTGGCAGCAGCTCCAACGGCCTGGGAGCCTCTATCTGTGCAACAGCAGTGGGCTCAGCCCTGCTGGCTCTCCTTGCAGGAATCATAGGAGGCAGCGGGTGTGCCTGGATGGCCTGTTGCAGGGCTTCCTCAAGACGTTGAGCTTTTTCTGAGAAGTCCCTGAACCCTCCGGGGTAATTCTGAGTGATCAAGGAAGGGACCAGCTCGGTCTTGACGTTCCCGACGCACATTGTCAGCAACTGCTCCTGAGTCAATGGCATGTCAAGGGATTACGTGAGACCCTTCCATCGGGCGACGAAGTCTGCGACTCGCTCATCAGGCCTCTGCTTGCACTTGAAGAGGTCTGCGATACTCGTCTTCTGGGTTGTGGAACTGAACTGGTAGAGGAACTGTCTACGAAGGTCCTCCCAGCTAGTTATCGACCCGACGGGGAGCTGGCTGTACCAGACAAATGTTGGCCCTTCCAGTGTCTGGACAAAGCAGCGAAGCTTAGCGGCCTCTTGCTGCGCCGGAGTCCCCAACATAGGCCCGCACCTCGAGTTAAAATGGGCCAAATGCTGTGGCGGATCTCCAGTCCAGTTGAAGGGGGCGAAAGTGGGATTCTCGAATCCCGGAGGCGCCGGCATGTCATCCACCCATGCTGGGTATGGCTTGCCGTCCGGTGGGATCTCCACTTGCCGAGTCTCCAAGGCCTCCAAGCGGGCGATGAGTGCCGCCATCGGATCGTCCAGACATGGGTTCCAGTCCTGGCGAGGATCTCTAACCACGAGTGCATTGCATGGCCCTTCAATCGGGTCGTCGACCGGGTCGTCGAACTCGGCAGCTCGTGGGATGGCGGGCGGAGCGGCCCTTGGGGCAGCGGGAGGAATCCGAGCGGGGTCTCTCAGGTAGTCACGCCGCTCGGGAGGGTGTGGTGAAACATACCGCGCCCTCTTGCCATAGGCGATGGCCTCTCTCCTGCCGGCAAACACGGCATAATCACGGTTGCCCGGGATAGCCTCACTGAGGGGTGGTTGTTCCTGTCCCTGCTGTCCTGGCCTAGGATCACCGTAGTCAGGCCTCTGCTCTACAGCGCGCTCGGCGAGGAGCTGGTCAACCAGCTTCTTCTGATCGGCGAGCTGTTGACGTAGCGTAGCCTTCTCGGGATCCTCGTCTGCCCTCTGCATGGAGGTGGATGGGTCGGCGGGCTTTATAGCCCCGCCGTGCTCTTTACCTTTGCTGACGTTTCGGCTCAACGTCAGTGCTTCAGTGGGTGCGGGGAGTCCCAGGAGGTTCCTCTGATGACGAGTAACTCTCACCGATGGATCCAACGACGGCTTGTCTTCAGGGGAAGAGCCCCCTTCGAGAAGTTCCAAGTCGTTCCCCTCTCCCGACAGGTCATCCATATTGACGGTTTCCGTCCCTGGGGATATACCCTCAGGGCCACCCAGTGAATCGGGCTGTCGGCGAATCGCACTGAAGCGTAGGGCAGCGTACTGCCCCCATCCACGGATATACACGTGGGGAGTGGCTTCCTTGATAACCTTGCGGAGTACTTGAAAACACTCAACACATCGTTGTTGGAGGGCCTCGTGGTGCCCAAATGACCCGGGGTGCCGAACCGCGGGGAGCGTGGCCAGGTCAATTTGACGGCACTGCTCACCAATATCCTCCAGGTGCACTTGACTCTCGGGATATGGCATTTGTAGGCGGTGAAGATGGGAGTGAGTCTCCCGGAGAGTTCGGCGGAAGCATTCGAACTCATCCGGGGTGAGCGATTCGGGTGCATCAAAGTCCGGTCCTGCGACTGGCCAAAACTTCTCAGGGAAGTGGCCCTCTGCAAGGACGGTCCAGAAGCTCCACGACTCAAACTCGGGACCCAGGTCTCCTTGGTCCTCTTCAACGACTGGGAATGGACGGGGAACCGGTAGTGGTGCCGAGGCGGGCCGCCTGGCCGACGGGCTGGCCGGCGGTGAATACGGCGAGCAGGCCGATTGGCCTCCATATCCCGGGCCGCCCTCTGAGGGTGGCGGTGCCCCAGCTACCACATCACGATAGGACGGGCCGGCGAGCGAACATCCTGCCGTAGCGTCGGTGCTCTCCGAGGGTGCACTAGATCGTGGTTCGACCGTCGGTCCCCAGAAAAAGTCTCCGGCTTCTCCGATCGAGGCAGAAGGTGCTTCCGGAGGGGCCGGTACCAACCGCAAGCTTGATCCTTGGGGGTCTACCAGGCCCTCGCTACTCCGGATATACCTTCGGAGAGAAGCGGGGATCATATCGATCTCGCTCTCGGTAAGTACGAGGCTGACGTGCCGCATTCCTACCCCTGCCCCTGACTGGCGGGATTGGGGGGAGGGCTCTGTCGCCGAATCATACTCTGCCTCTGTATCAGAGAAACGAACCGGTCAGATCTCTGTCCGGAATTCCGTAACATTCTTCCCTTGACGTCGACGCCTCGCCCTCCTGCCCCTGGGTGGTTCTTCGGGGCATGGCTGATCTCTATCCTGGCGTCCTCCGGCCGCACTGGTGCTGGGGCCAAGAGGACTGGAAACCAAGGTGCGAGGAGCACCGGGACAGATATCAAAGGGGACGCGGGGAGAGATGATTCCGGGCAGGCCTCCGGGCCGGGATCGGAAGGCGGGGTGACCCATTCCTCTTGGATCGGCCACACGGAGCAGACCCTGTTGGTGAATAGCGCTACCGCGAGGTGGTCCGCGGTGGCCATTGCCTGTACCAGCAACCGGGAGAGTCAACCCAACCTGCCTTTGGGGCGGTCGGGGCCTCGATCCGGGTCGGGCATAGAAGTGCTCCTGCTCAGGATGCGTAGGGGCCCGGTGACTGGAGCCAGCAGTGGCTTGAGCCAACGCGGCCGCTGTTGCTAGGGCCCCAAGGTGGGCATCCTCTTCCGCTCGAGCCCGACGTTGGCGTCGGGACAAACGAGTCGGGATGAGAGGCGCGGGCAGGTGGAGAGCCTGTTCCTCGACTTGAGAGGCCTGGCGGCGATGTCGTCGTGGCTTGACAGGAGCCCTCATCGCGGATCCCTGGAGCGAATCTCAGATAGGGTAGTCCCGGGCATCTTCCACCTCATCTGCATAGGGGAAGGAGTTGTCGGAGCGCTCCGGGGATAAACTCCCAAAGCGGTTGGACGTCGAGGTAGGCAGCGGTGCCTCCCTGCGCGGCCCTCGGGGGCGGCGTTGGTGGCGAGGTGCAGCTCCCTCGAGGTCTAGGCGAGCCATGTCCCTGGTGGGGATGACTCCCTCTTCCTCATATCTCCTCACCAAGTTGTTGATCACCCTTCTCTGGATGACCTCCGAGGGGGAGAGAGGGCGTGGTTGCCCCGCAGCTGCGGCTGCTGGGACGGCTGCGGAACGGGCGAGACCGCGCGGAGTAGCCGCGTCGGTGTTTCCCCTACCCCTGCGCCAGTGGGCGGGTGGCGATCGGGCACTGGATTGGGCGACCTGATTTCTGAAAGCAGGGAGAAAAACCCATTAACACTGACAGGAAAAGGAACCGACAGCCAACCATTAGTGCCACGACGCCTTCCGTGGGGGGGACCCAGGCCATCGACGTCGCGAGACGGAGTGCCCAATTTCCCTTCCCCAGCCCCTGGCGGGTAAAACTGAATGCTCGGTCGAGCAGCATGCTGGTCTTCCAACACCTCTGAAAGCCATCGGTCTTCGTATTGAGGAGAAGAGATTCACGTCGGGTTCACCATTTTTCTGTTTCGGTGCGGATGTGCGTCGGGTTACGCTGTTCCGCCAGGACGCGTTCGCGCGTGCACCCGTCGACCCGAGGGGATGGGCGCACGCGGCTTGTGGTCCCGCAGTCTCGCTTTCCAAGGGCGGGCGGCATCCGTCCCTTATTCAAGGGCGTCTGCTCCTTGATCGAAACGGGGATGATGGGATGTCGGCTCCTCCTTCCGTGGACGTCTCCTCGGAACTCGTCGCCTAATCCGGGTCTCCCTCATAGATTTAAGAATGTTCGTGAATCTCGTTCCCGGCACCATATCTTCATGGACACCGGTTAATTACGCTGCTTCCGCCCGGACGCTCCAAGGAGTCTGGTCGAGGCAGCAACCTGCGGTGAGGAGACCGGGTGGCTCCGGGTGTCGGGGGCGTGTCTTAACACTGCGCCTCTGCATGTCTGCCTTCCGTCCCTAATAGGGCTTCTCGAAGGCGTGATGGCCTGAGGCATCCCGCACTTGGCGTGGGGAACTGTGTTACCTGAGGTTTTCCACAGCTTCCCATGTTTAACACGGGGTATGCCGCGAGTTTAACGTCCAGCGGGGACGACATCGGACTGATCAACACGAGGAGTGGATCAGATGACAGAACCCCTTGCGGGGAACCTCCGACGCTGGGGCCAGCACATGGGCGGCTTCCCGAGTGAAGTGGAGTGGAATGAAATGGCATGACCCCGCCGGGATGTGGCGGCCCGGGTAAGGATCAGGGTGGATGATGGAGTGAAGAGCTTGGACCCCGTAGGGGCTTCCTACGTACCGTGCGCTAGCGCGGATCAAAGTCAGCGTAGTTCGGGTATACAGTTTAACGTCATGCTGGACGTCGGGAAGCCGACTCACAAAGAGATCGAGGCCGCCGGGCGGAGGATTGAACCGAACCACCTCGCATAGAGGGGGATGGAACGGCCGGGTGGATCACAGTTTTACGTCATGCTGGACGTTAGCAAGCCGACTCACGAAGAGATCGAGGCGGTGGTGAAGCACAATGGAGATACACACGTGCAGTCCCCCACAGAGGCGGATTCATAGGTGAATCAACGCAAGTGTGAACCCGAGAGGGGTTCACTGATGGACGAACCGACGTAAATACGACCGGGACGACCAGGTGGCGGGCTTGAACCTCGGAGAGGCTACCTACGTACCCTGTTCAGAAGACAGGGATCAAAGTCCACGTAGTTCGTTCTGTTTGTAACACTCTACCCCCGTGGGCGAAGGCCACTCCATGAATCATCCCTAAAGAGGGGCAACCCCGTCATCCCTGCAGAGACGAGCGGGTGGGGGCCACATCCAAACCGGGGGGACCCTGCGTGCGGGGCACGGGATCGGGTGATGCGGACGGTTTAACGTCTTGCCGGACGAAATACAGTTTAACGTCGTGTGTTGAGGACGAAGCGGACGGTTTAACGTCTTGCCGGACGAAGTACAGTTTAACGTCGTGTGTTGAAGACGAAGATGCTTGGCAGTTTAACGTCTTGCAGCGCGGACGATGTGCAGTTTAACGTCGTGCGGGACGTATGCTAAACAGTTTAACGTCTTGTAGCTCGGACGAAGTGCATTTTAACGTCGTGCGGGACGTATGCAGTTTAACGTCGTGCAGGACGTATGCAGTTTAACGTCGTGCAGGACGTATGCAGTTTAACGTCATGCAGGACGTTGAAGCCGCCGATAGGTTCGTGTCACTTCGCGCAAGCCTAGGGGGGCCGCACGGGAAGACGACGCACGGTGCGGGCACCCGGGATGAGGGTCATCGGGCGCCACGCAGGCGGGTACCCAAAGGGGGTCAAAGGGGGCGACTCTGGTGGTTTGCGCGCAAAAGAGGAGCTTTGCGCGCAATACCGCGGGACGGCGCGCAAATGGGCGGGCTGGCGCGCAATTGGGCCAGCACTTTGCGCGCGGATGATCGAGATTGCGCGCACCGGGCTTCGGATAGCGCACGGGGGCAACGGATCATTCTTTAATGAATGGCCACTTTGAAAATGGGGGGTGCGCGCAATCGGGCTGGATTGCGCGCACCCTGGGGAAATTGCGCGCAAGAGGCTTCTTTTGCGTGCAAATGCCTTTGAGTGAAGGGTTATTCAAGGGAAAGGAGCCAAAGGGATTCCGCGCGAAGGCGAACCCCGAGGCTTTCTTGCGCGAAAGAAAAGAGGTTACCTGAAGATTGGCATTGCGCGCGGAAGGGGTTGGATTGCGCGCACGAGAGACCTTTCGAATTCTGGCAACCTTTAAAACGTCGGGGGTCGCCTTATATTTATAGGCAACCCCGGGCGCGGAATCCGGTTCGCGGGCGCGGAATTCTCATCGCGGGCGCGGAATCGGGCCCGGCGCGCAAGGGAGTCGCGCGGGCCACGGGCGCGCAAAATTGCGCGCCGGCCCGGCGCATTGCGCGCATCCCGAGAGGTTTGCGCACGGCCCATCAACTTTGCGCGCGGGTCTCCAAAATTCCGCGCAAGGCTTCCGGGCCCTCCGAAACATGCTTCCGACTCCAAATAGGACCTCGCTTTCCGCATCCGGAGGTTTGTTTGGGAACAACGGACTTTTCCGGCGTCTACAACCTTCATGGTCTCGGGGTCCCTACAGAGTATCGTTATACTCACCCCTACATAGGATATGCCCACACCTTATTGTGTTGGATGCAGATGACGGACAACGCTGACTGAGGTTGGGAGTACCAGGACTTGACGGTGCCCGAAGGTGGACCATACGGTGTGTCGGTATGCAGAGGAGACGGGTGGACGTGGATTTCTAAGGAGGCTATCTATACCTACCATTCAGGTAGGAACCTCAGAGGATGATCCAGTAGCTGTCTTTTTTCTCATTCTTCAGTTGTATTTAATTTCAGTTGTACTTGTACCTTTCCAATTGGGCTTGTATTCTGACCCCTTTTACTTACTATACTCACTCTGTTTTCTGTTTAGTTTACTTGAGTTTTTATCTTCCTATGTTATTGGTTGCATGTTCTTATAGGTTTTCAAGGCAATGCCTTCTCGATTTTTGGGAATATGCCTTTAGTGCTAGTCTCCAGTCCTTGGCCTATGGATGGCGGGATTGGGGTAGTCATAGTACGAGTCCCGGGGGACGGTTCATGACACTTGTGGTTCGGTCAAAACCTACCTAAATAAAATTTAAAAATACCGAAACCCATCCTAGAATCCTTTTTTGGAATAAATACCTTCTATTAATACTTTAGGCGTAATCCTATATAAGTGGTCTGAGAAGATGTAAAATTCCTAACAAAGTTTTTTTCTATTATTTATTCCCCCAACACTTTAATAAAATATTTTTTGTGTGTTTATAATTAGAAACTTATCACCTATATAATGATATGTCATTATGTTAATCGAATTACCTATATCCATGCTGAATTATATTAAATGTGTTTTGAAATCATCATTGGTGTATATGGTATACTACCTCCTCGTTAACTGATGTCATTCATTTTTCTATTACCACCTCTTAGAGTGGGGTATTATAATGTTTATAAAGTATATATTTTATTTTTATATCATAATTATTGTTATGGGGTCATTATATCATATTTATCTATTTAATTTTCATTCTTTATGAAATAATATATCATCACCCATGTGTATGATAGACTACTTCCTCACAATGCGATGTGATACATTTTTTAGTTACACATTACAGAGAAGTTAATAAGGATAAATTTAGTATATATATGTTATATAAATGAAATAAATATTATATTCATGAATTATTTATCATTATGTAATGATAATATATCAATTTATTTCTTAATGTTTTACTCACATAATGGTGATTACATTGTTTGTTTATATGTGGACTGCCACTATCATGAAGAAATATGACTCTATTTTCAGCACCACGCCACATGGACAATATATATAATTATATATAAATAAACAATGTTGTATTTATTATATTATGATATCTATTTAAATATAAAATTTAATATAACTCCTTTCCATAATGATCATTGAAAAATGGAAACGTTACTCATCTGTATGAATGACCTACCATCTTTATTATCTTAATGTGTATTATTTTTTTAAAAAAAATATTTCACGATTGTCATTAATATAATAATTTATGTCTAAATATTATAATTATTTCATTATTATTATTTTTTATATGGTTTTATTATATAATATGCATAAGAACACGAAATTTCTTGAAAAATCATGAATAAGAGAACATTTCAATTAACACATAAAACAATGAAAATAGTGAAGTATGATTAATAAATGGTGATAATATGTTATAAAAATATCATAAATGATATTATAAATATTAATATATCTTTTTTATAAGTTAATAATTAGTTTAAAAATACTATACATGTGGTTAATTTATATTCAATCAAATGGAAGCGTGATGTAAGGGGCGTCGTCTAAATTTCCAATCATTGAGGAATATTTTATTATTATAAAAAGGCCCTGAGTTTTTTAAAATAATAAAAATATATTTAATATAATAACAGACACACAAAATTTATTTTATCTTGTCTTACATGTAACACTCAGTCTAGAATTTGTTACATGCAACTCTGAGTTTTTTATGTTTGATAGTGTATTCCATGTGAAACAACAAACTAAAAAATCATATCATATATATTTCCATTATAAAATATTCATTAATTTGGTAGGAATGAATAATATTAACTACTCAATGAATTATATATATATATATATATATATATATATTCCTCGTTCAATTTAAAATATTTATAAATTTTTAGTAAATAATCAATCAATTTATAGTGAAGTGGTTTTTTTCTTAGAAACTATGTTTTCTTCAGAATTTTTTTTTATTTTCATGAAAAAAAACATTTAATAGTTTATTTGTAAATATTTTAAAATTTAATTGGAAAATTTTATATTATTTTAGGATTTAAAATATTAAAAATTACTTCGGGTAAACCTTTTGGACTTTTCAGAAAATATTGATTTATCGGTGAATAGTTAAAAATAAAAATTAGTATAAAAACACTTTTATGTCAATAAATTAAGTAATTAAAATGTCCCAATATGTGTTTAATAGGTTTTCAAATAAAATATGTATTATTTTTTAATATTTATTCATCTTTTTTACTTTTAATCTACTTTATATTGTTTTTTAGTATGAGTTAGTTTTTTGGAATTAAAAAGGGGTTTTCTAAAAAGTATTTTTAAATTCATAATGTCTCTACATTTTAATTAATTAAATAAATAACTAAAGTAGACTATTTTATGTTATTTTTACATATTATATATCATTCAATATTAATTTATTTTCATACATTGAGTATTATTTTTATTAGAGTTAATGTATGATAATCTTTTTCTAGAAAATACCTTTCTTAAAAACCTTCTATCTTGCCGTGTCTGTGGGGTTATTATGAAATTAATATCATCCACATTTGATAATTTAATTTTAAAAAATTTATTCCATATTATTAATCAATTTAATTTATAATTTCTAAAAATAATTTTTTTTCCAAAATAAATAGTGACAAAATTAAAAAATATTTACATCACTTAAGGTGAAAATGAGTTTACTATGGTGTTAAAATAGAATAATAAGAGTAAAAATTACCTAAAATATTATCTTAATTTTCTTGAATGAGTTTATTTATACTATTTTCATAAATATTTATGAAATATATAAATTTCTATCCATGTTTCTTTGAATATGACCCCTATAATAAGTTATGTAATGAAAAAGGGAAAAAAGATATTTTTCTTCTTTTTAATATCGTTAATTCTTTGGGTTTTGGAAAACAGAATGGTTTTGGTTATTTATATTATTTTAAAATATAAATTTGTTTTTTATCATAATAATTTATCTTTAATTTTCATATATTAATTAGTTACATAAAATTCTTAAGAAGTGCCAACACCGTAATTATTTAGGTAACAAAAAAAATAAAATAACTGATACTAAAAATAATATAAGGTAAGTAAATTGAATGAATTGTTATGTTCAAATATTTATTCAGATATATATATCATACTACACTTGGGTTAACATAAAATATTCTAATTTAATCATTGTATTTATATTTTTAAAATTAAATTTTAATTAATAATTTCAAAATTGACATTAGTATTTTTTTATGAAAAAATATATTTTATTAAATGATTTAAAATTACGATAAAACCTATATTATTCCAAGATAATTTTATATTACTATCAATATAAAACAATTTCCATTCATGGATTAATTGTTCTTTTATAATCAATATAATAACCCCAAATTAATATTAATTTTATCACCTAATTAAGGTTAAAAAATGTTTCTACCTAATCATGTCCTTATGCTCAAATAAATTCTAAACATAGATTATATTTTCATTTTATAAATAGGATTTAATATTTATAATAATTTGGTATAAATTTTGTAATAATTCTAACTTTAATTTGGTCTTAAAGGGTTAATTACCAAGGATGGAAAACTAGTTACCATAGTGAGAACCCAAAATGGAAAAAAATAAGGAAACTTATATATTGTTGGAGAAAATGTGAAAAACGTGTGTTTCATTGTGTGGTGGAGGTTTGTATCAACCATATCATCCATAAAAACCTTTAATGATAAATATTTCAAGAACTATATATAATATTGACCTCCCCATAACAAATAATTTTGATTATTTACAATAATTACAATACTACTCAACTATAAAAGTTCAGTCACTCCCATAAATTATTCACACCTTTTTAGCCATTTGGATTTTCTTATATCTTACAACATAACTTCCCAAAATCACATCCCTCATCCAAGAAGCCTTAATTTGGAATTAATTCCAACCTTTAAATTATTATTATACCATTATTATATAATATCCTAATTATATTTCATATACTGACATGTTTTTATGATAATATTATGACCCTAAACTAAACACACTTCCATCAAATGGCTTAAGAAATCATCATTCATGTTTACGGAGGTCTACCACCTCATGAAATAGTGTAATTTATTTTTCCATTATCAACTCTCACGTTTGATTATGATGATAGATATATAATTTTTATATTATATTAATAGAATAATTAATCTTATTGAATCATTTTATCATATATAACCTTTTTATATTCCATTCTGTAAGAGATACAATAATGTCGCTCGTGTGTGCGGTGCACCACCGCCTCGAGAAGAGATGTGATTCATTTTCCACTAACACATTACATGGAAGCTAAAATGGTAAATATAATAAATATATGTGATATAAATGAAAAAGTACTGATATTTATTAAATATTTATCATTCTATACATATAATATATCATCTTATTTTCATAGTCTAACTCACTAAAAAAAGACAACGTCTTTCATGGATGTGTAGACTACCGCCTCCCCGATTTGATGTGGTCATTTTTTCATCACCACATCATAATAATGATATATATGAGTATATATAATTAAATAATATTTTATTTATGATATTATTATAATGATGTAAAGATAAATTTTACATTCCTTCCTTTCATAATGATCATTGAAAAAATGGAATCGTTACTCATGTATACGTACAGCTTACCGTCTTTGAGATCGTAATGTTAGAATATTTTTCATTATTGGTTTTAAAATTATAATTGATGTATCATTTTGATAATTATGTACTTATTAATATTATTTATATTTTTAAATAATTACAATTTTTACCATAGTTAACCTACCAAAGTCATGTTTGACATACAAGTTGAATATAGTCAAAACAAATAAGTTAATCTCAATTGATTGTGTAATATTATATAACATGATTATAAATGAAAAAAGTATTAATATAATTGAAATATTATCTAATGATGATAAATAATTTATATTAGTTTATTATTTAAGAAGACAAAGACCAAGCCTACTGAAAGTAACTTGATATAAGGGTTTTTCTCATCTATCTTTTATTTCTATGAGATATATGCCATATTCCCTAAATAATTTTGTTGTGTGGTGTATAAAAATGCAATGAATATGTTTTAGATTTAATTAAATTTAAATTATGGGGATTTACAAATCCATTTCAGTATATCTCTTTCATTGGGTTACATTTTTAGAGGTATTAAAGTGATACGTTATTTTTGTCTCAATTTCCATTCTTTGAGATGTATGTTATGTAATTGACATTAATTTTTATATGTGTTGAATATAATTCCCATTTTACCTATTATATTAGGAATCCAATTATTTCATGGGGATTATGATTCAAAGTTACCAATGTGGTCAGATTATTGTGTTACAATCTCATCGTTTATCGAGATTGTTTATGATTATGATTCCAATGTCGATACCTTATGATTCATCAATTCAGAAAGTCGTGGATTTTATTATCCTATATTAATTCAAGATATTTTATAATAATATTTCAAATTCCATCTCTTTAGTACTTAAAATTTTTGGGAATGTTTTTTAGAAAATCCAACATCATTTATCTTATCCCCCGAATATATGTTTTCTTCCAAAAACATGTTTTCTATAAATGTCATCAAAACAATTTTTAGCCTTTTAAAAAAGATTTATGAAATTAATATTTACCCATATTATATTTTGAAAAGATAAATTTCTTTGTAATATTCATGTCTCTTTCCGAACATGGAACTTTTCTAACCATTTTTTCATGCAAAGGGAATATTATTTTCAGAATGTAACAATTTACCCATCGACAAGACCTTAATTTCATTGAATATTCCTTTGAATGTTTTCAAGGTTATTTTTATTGAAAATATTTTATTAATATTATGAAAATATGTAGTTTGTAAAAGTTTATTTCAAATTAAATGATTATTAAGATGTTTTAAATTCTACAAAAGTGATTTTCAAAATGAAAAAGAAATTTTCCTCAAAAATATTTTTAATGATATATTAATGGTATTTAGAATAATTAATGTCCAAAACCCTTATTTTAATATATTCTACATTGTGGATATTTTTTCATGATACTATTTCATCGCAAATCGTGTCGCATCGCGTATTGATAGGGTGAGACAGCCCATGCCGAGATTAGTCAATGTGTCCTTTTATGTTATTAATGAGGTGCCACATTTGCATGATGTTGATGGGAAATTGAAAATGTCTTATGTGTCCACGAAATCAGCCTATGTTGGGTATGATTTCCTTGGATGGTCTCCAGTGGGTTTATTCATGGAGACATAAACACCCAACGACCATTTTTTTTATGATACATGGACCTACATTCGAAAGGTAGGTGCTCATTGGATGACGATTTGGAAAACAAAACTTCAGGACACCATTGTTCAATGGGATGGGAGGTCAGGATCATCAAAACCTTTTATGGGGAAATATTTCCTAGTCTGAGACTCTCTTGTAGATTTAATAAATGTTCATATGTTTGTGAATACTTTTTTTTAGAAGGGTGTGTCCACAACATACCCCAGGGTTGCAAGATCAATCATGGATACACATGGATTACTAATTAATAAGGCAATGCTAGTTTCAGTCCTATGATGAGGCACTCTACAGTTTATCATCCTCCAGGGGGGACAAAGGCTACATTAGTATTGGGATCAAACCCATGAGATCGGTTTACTACATATCCTATTGAGAGGAATTAGAACCCACGTAGTTAGATGTCTCTTAACTGGACACATAAGATTTTAAGGTCGTGTGATAAGGACCCATCTATGTTGTTTAACATAATGTTGCAAGGAAGTCAAGAAGAGAGGTTCCCAATCAAGATCCAATTCAGGGCTTATACTGAGGCGCCCAGGATGCTGAAAAAAGATATGGTCTCCAGGATGAATATTACCCCATCGGGAATATGGCATGGAGAATGATAGGGTGCTTTAGGTATCAGGTTTGGACCTTAAGGGGATTCTTATGTATCAGAGTTGATTATGAATCAAATAACTCATAGTTTTGTTGGGGTTGTGACATGATTAGGTCTTACATAAGGGGGTCACCATTTCAAGGGGACATGATCTCAAATTTCATGGATGAGATGATATAGAGCTTGGGCCTAGATAAAGTCTTCCTACATATCCCAATTTTTCTTCGAATCACTGTTCCCATAGATCATTGTTGGTGGGGATTACACATAGAATATTCCCATGTTTCGGGAACCATGAGGATTATCTAAAATCATGATGATTGGAAGGATTGATTTGGAATTGCACTTAAGAGGAGGCCCATGTTTCTAGAACCATTAGAAGTATCCTGACTCATGATGGTTTAGATGTTTGACTTGGGCTAACACCTAGGGGAGGAAAATGTTTTGGGACTATGCAGGTTCCACGACAACTACCAGCCTCTATGCCCACATGGTTCATTCCCAGTGCGAGAAACAATAGTAGGAAGTGGATCGGAAGATCGCACTTCCTACTTCATCTATATATAGATAGTACTGGAGCCCAAAGGGGTGCTTTGAATATACCAATTTCCACTCATGTGTCTTTTAATATACTTGATTGTTATATTAACCTGTCCAAGTATAACCTAGGCAGAGGAAGAGGGGAGCATCGTCAAAACCTTATGCATGAAAATATAGGGGCTTACCTCAGTGGGAGTGCCCTATTGAGAATCATATTGGGTATATTGCAATTTAAAGTCATATAGATTGGACTATGATTAACTAGAGGATTATCATGTTGGAATGTTCTGACATTCCTTGAACATGGGAGGGAATGAACATGAAAACCATTATTTTGGAGGATATAAGATTAGGATAAATGATATGAGTCATGAAAGCCATTATTTCATACAAAGTTAGGAAAATTCTTTCTTGAGGATGAATTTTTCTCTGGTTTACATTCCATTTTTGCGGGAAACATTTGCAGTGTCGCGGGGGAATTGTGTGAATAAAAGAACAAAGGGGTCTTTAAGACACTCAAATTTCATTTCTGATGGTGGAATTCTTTGAAGATCTTAAATCACCAGGTATACTACAGTTTAAAGTGATATATCAGGGATGATGGAATCACAGTTTAATGTTTTTTTATATGGAAAAATACCATAAAATTTAACTACATGTGGTTAGGATGATTTGGGGTCTTATAGTTTCAGTTTATATGATGATGAAAACTTGTAACAGACATCGTGATTAAATGGAGGATAATTGGTTCTAGCGGTTCTGGAATGCCTCAAATATGAGAGGGAAGGAAAGTTTAAACCATGATTTAGTAGGATCATAGATCAGGAGAAATGATATTTGGCATGGAATTCATTGGGTTTACAGAGTTAGAAAAAGCCTCTACTCAAGATGAATATGTCTCTCGTTGACTGTTTGTGGGAAACATATGCAGATCCCCCGTGGAATTATGATCATAGTTAAGAAGAGGTGTCTCTAAGTCGCTGGCCACCCATTTTTGATGGCCATGTAGGTTTATGAAGATCTGAAATTTCCTAGGACACAGAGTTTGACGAATGAAAAACAATTTCCTAGCATATAAGAAACATTCAAACTATGATTGTCTGTGGAGTTATTGATCAACCTGGCATAGGAGGAAAGTGATAATATTTTAGGATTATCATGAGGAGTACCTCAACTCGTGGTATTTAAGGGACAGATGTTTGGGTGGCATAAGGGCCCAATGGAAAACTGTGTCAACCCAGACCAAATCTTTCGCGGTGAGACTCTCCATTTTTCATGGCAGTTTGTGACGGTAGTAAAGGGATGAGCCCATAGGGACGAGATCAAAGCCCGATAGTGATCCCGGCCATGGGTGTGGGGGTGAAATCCCCATGGTATGGACCTATTGGTGCATGGGATTTCCCGCATATGGTTGGCCGCATTGGAGCTTATATGAATGGTTTTCTACATGGGAGCAGGCCACTTACTATTTTCCACATAGGGGACTCCACGTACTATCTTCCATATAGGGGGGCTGTATACCGTTTTTTACAGGGGGTCATATGCATACTATTTTTTGCATTGGGTAGTCTGTGTACTATTTTTTTTATTCATTTGTGAGGTTCATAAATTACGCCTTATTATCACGAGTGACACAGCCTCCACATGTCATCTTCCACAGAGGGTCTTCTATGTGTCATTCACGGGATAGAGACTACGAATGGACACCCACATATGGTTTGCAAGATGACTTCTCTAAAATAATTTGGGTGCAGGAGGTACTTCTCCTGCACCCTATATGTTTTTCGATGTGCCTCATCCATTTTTTCTCGTCCAAGGAGCTCTTTTCTACTCTCTAGAGATAGTTATTTTAATCCCCCTCAGGGTTTATTTATAGAGGAGATGAGTGTTGGATAGATGGGCCATGTAGCTCATTTTGTGGGAAGCCCAAGGAAAAATCCATTATCTATGGATGACTTTGTCAGCAAGAGTTTTTATTTACAGGAGTTGGTGATGCCACCTTATCCAGCGAACTACATAGATCATACGGGATATTTTACATGTGGGATGTCATGCTTGGGGGAGGAATTATCTGAATCCATTTCACCAATGACATGGCTTGTGGTGGATTTCATTCATAGGGGACATCGTATTCAAGGGAGGAATTCTCCACCTCCATTTTTTCAATGACTAAGTTCATAAGATATGATGTCATCATGTTTGTTCCGCAAACCAAGTGGTTCCCAACTGATGCCTTCTACATACTATTCCTAGAAATCATTACGCAAACCACTTTGTCCCTTTTCCAAATTTGATTTATTAGACCTTATTCTTTGATATTCCTTCAGCATTTTATTTCTATCCATTTCTAAGTTCAATGGAATCTTCATCATCTTGAAAGTGGAATTTTTGAGACCCCACAGATATCATCCTCATTCTTTCTATGGATGGATTATGATTATTATAAATAGATTTTTAAGAATTTGATTTTTTACCATGGGTTAATGATATTACAAAGAGATATTTATGAAACATATTTGTTTTCCATGGGTTAATAATATTTCAAATGGATTGACATGAAACCCGTTTATTTTACATGGGTTAATCACATTTTAAATAATAATTACAATTTCTATTATAATTATGATTTATTGAAAGATAAATTTAATTTATTTATGTTGCAGTTATTGGAAATTATATATGATCGGTTCACCCAGATAGAACCATGTGAGATCTTATATTCTAAACAATGTGTATTACTAGATAGTGCTCCAATGCATTGTGTAAAGAACTTCTTCTCTAGAGAATTATATTGGATATTAGTCGTATGGTTATTCCAATTTTCAAGGGTTATATAAGGGTTTATAAGATGATGTTTTAAGAAAAAAATATGTTTTATTTATACTTGATAGGGGTTTAGGATATTTAATTTTACCAATATTGATATCACATGGATCATTGTTATTTATTCTTAGGAAAATTTTATTTATTAAAGACTTAATAATTTTTTTTCATATATGATGATCCAGGTATTGATGGGTATGAATATTCTTATGTTATACTTATGCACATTGCTTATGTTACCATACCCTTATGCTCTTTTACGATCATTGATGACATACATTTGTTAATTATTAAATCTTATTTTACTTAGTATTTGAGATCACACTTCTTATGTTCCTTATTCCCTAGATTATAAATATTAAGGTTTAATTAGATATTTATACAATGGATTTTATATGGATGATGATGATTAATTTAGGTGGAAATGAAATTCTGAGTTAAGATAGAAAAAATCTAATTTAAATTCATTTGAATAGTTTATTTAGAATTTTTTCCTAATTATATTAAACTATAAACCTAACATACCCTTAATTATTTAAGTGATCCAATTTTTAAATTTGATGTTTTATGGTTTGGATAGAAAAAAATTACTTTGTAAATATCTGAATCATAACTGGAAGGGTAATTTTTACGATTTTAGCATCGAATCTGAGAGTGTGAGTTTTGAGTTGATATAGTTTGTATCAACAGAATGTTTTAGATAAATTTGGATATTATAGTGTTTTCATGTGATGTTATCTTAATATTTGTGGATAACATTATAGGTTTATAAGATTACGGTTGACTATAAGTGCAAAGTATTAGACATCCCATTTTAGGGGTTTGAGTACTAAACCTTTTGTGGTTATTAATGACATATATAGAAACATGTTATCAGGTTGAGGTATTTGTAACCCATGGTATGAATATGAAGTTTTATTTATGGAGGAATTATTTTTAATGTTTGAATAAAAAATGATAAATGATATGCTAGGTGACAACGATTCACTTATGACAAGATGTTGGTGCTTGAACCCATGCCTGAAAGATGATATGGGTTTCACAGTAGCCACTAGCCTATGTGATGTCTTGGTAAATATGAAATTGTTTTCAAGTAAATTTTCTATTTTTTAGAAACATTTTAACTTTTATTTGAGGAATAATGTTTTATTTATCTTGGAATAATATATGATCAAATCCTAATAATATTTATGATTTGAACTTAGTCAAGAAATGAAAGAATAAGTATAAGGATAATTACTTTTGGAATGATTTGGTTTGAAATTTTGGTATTACTGTATAAATTTTTATATTAATTTATGAAGGTTTATTTTGGAAATAATTTTACTATGTTCCAACCAATTTGTTTTTTTAATGTATAAATATAAGAGGACTATCTTATTATGATTTGGGAGTTATTTAGTCCTTTAAGAGTGTATTTTAGTACTTTAGGAATGAATAATTCATATTGAGTAAAAATAATTTGGTGTGAAATATTATGTTTTAGTGAAAAGTGATTAAAGGTTAAAATTATACCCATGAAGTAAATATATTTCCATTTTCTCTTTAACTAGATGGTAATATAATTCCCAAAATATTGGAAGAAGATCTTAAAACAAAAATTCTTTTCAATTTCCATCAATTAGGATGAATCTATGGTCTTTTTTATCATATAAGATTAATGGTTTTGAGGCTTTAATATTCCATTTATCATTCATATACTTTTGATCAGTGACCTCAATCACTCACTAAATCTTTTTATGATTTTCCTCCACTCCCACTTATATTATCCTATTTAAAAACCTAGTTATGTATTATTCCATATATCCTTTTTGAATTAAATTATCTATTTTTAAGAGGGTGATATATAATAACTTTTTACAAAGTGGTTTTAAAATAGAAATTACATTCAAATATCCAACTACATATTATCAAGATATTGTTCAAATTGCGGGGGAGTAATTTATTACAGTGGGCGGTGTACCAAGTTGATTTTTTATAAAAATATTATATAAAATAGAGAAGGGACATTAAAAAATTATTTTATCTTTCATTAGATCCAAAAATATATTAATAATTCATTACAGGCCACCATAATTTTTTTATAGCTGATATCGTATTAAACTCGAAATGATGAACTTAAACAACCCATGATATATATTATAATCATAACCTAAACATTAAATCTGAGGATATGAAAAATATTAACTACAATATAAAATATATAAATATTTTTGAATATATATTTACCATTAAATATAAATTATTGATAAATATTTAGTAAATAATTCTTCATTTTTTAGTAAAGGGATATTTTATCATCAAAAATATTTTTTCTTCAAAAAAAATTAATGATTTTCATTAAAAAAACAATATCATATTTAACAATTGGAACATATAGAATATTTAATTGATAAAATGAAAATCATTTTATTTATTGTAATATTAAAATTTATTTTTGAGTGAAACTTTGGTACTTTTATGAATATATTGATTTTTTAATTAATAGTAAAAATACTGATTTTTGTAAAAAGTATTTTCATTCAATAAATTATCTAATTTAAATGTACCAAAATGGTTGAATATGATTTAAAGTGTTTTAACAAATATTTATTAATATTTATTACACTTAATTAATTTTAATAAATTTCTATTGATTTTTTTATAAGTTTGTTTTCTAGTTTAAAAATTGGTTTTTCAAAATATAATTCTAAAATTCATATTGTTTCTACATTTTAATTATTTATGATAATCCATAATGTGGAATATTTTAGTTGATATTTATAGATTATATATCATTAAATATAAATTTATTTTCCAAAAATTATTATTATTATTCATAGAGTTAACATAGAATCATCATTTTCTAGAAAATACTTTTTTTAAATACTCATTGTCTCACTGCATCTGTAGGATTAATATTTATTTAAATTATCCCATATTTGAGAATTGAATTTTAAAAAATAGATTCCATATTTGGAATCGTAATAATTTCTAATTTCTAATAAGATCAACTTACATTTTGACCTCAATGAATAATGAATGTTGTAAAAATTAGATACTGCATTTAAGGTAAAAATGAGTTTACTATGGTGTTAAACAAGAATGATAAGAGTGAAAAAAACCTAAATTACTATATTGATTTTTTTGAAGAGTTTATCTATATTTCTTCCATAAAATTATCAAAAATTTGGAAATTAATTTCCACATTTCATTGAATATGTCCCATATAATAAGTTTAGTAATGAAAAAATGTAAAAGATACATTGTTTCCTTTTAATATCTATAATGCTTTGTGATAGGGAGAAAAAACATTTTTAGGTTATATATTATTTTTAAATAGAAATTATATTTTTTAGTCATAATAATTTATCTTTAAATTTTATAGTTGAATTGGTTACATAATATATTTAATAAATACCAACACATAAATTATTTAGTTAATAAAAAATAAAATAACTAATAATAAAAATAATAAAAGTGAAGTAAATTGATTGATTTGTGTTTTAAATTTTTTTATTAGATTACTAAATCATTTTAAATATTTGTTGAAATAATATATTTTAATTCCATCATTTTATTGGTATTTTTAAAGTTCAATTTTAAATGAATGTTTTCACAATTTACATTAATACTATTTTATGATAATTTATACTTTATTAAATGATTTAAATTTACCAAAAATCCTATATTATGACAAGATATTTTCATATGAAAATAAATATCAACTATGTTACAATTATGTACCGACATGTCTTTTATAAGAACTATAATTACCATTAATTAATAAAAACTTTGTCTGTGCAGTTGAAGTTAAAATGATGTTTTTGCACGACCATGTACTTGTGTTAAAATAAATTTTAAACCCATGGAATATTTTCATTTCATAAAATAGTTATCATATTTATAATTATTGGTTCTAATTTTTTTAATAATTATAAATTTAATTTTGATTTAAAGGATAAATTTACAAGGTTAGAAAACTAGTTACAATAGTAAAATCCCAAAATGGTAAAAATATGGAAACATAGATGTTATTGGTAAAAATGTTTGAAACATATGTTTAATTGTGTGGTGGAGGTTTTCATCAAACATATCACTCCTGGAAACCATTAATTATAATTTTTTGATCCACTTTAGGTAATATTGACCACCCAATAATGAATAAATTTGATTATTTAAAAGAATTACCCTTCTCCTCAACAATAAATGGGAATTTTTTATTCTCACTTAGTAACAAATATCAAGACATATGGATAAGAATAAATATAAAAAAAATCACTTAAAACTTCCATAACCCCATCCTAGAAGCATAATTTGGCTTATAATTCCAACCACTCAAGGATTTAGTAAAAACCTAACGAGGATACCCAAACAAGAGGTAATGTTCTTCAATGATTATCATTAGTTTACTAGTTTTTCCTCCTCCTTCAATTATTATTATACAATACTTATATAAAAACATAATTATATTAAATATAAATATTTTTATTATGTTAATTTTATGACGTAAAACTATATATACTTCCATCAAAGGGGGTACAAAACCATTATTTGTGTGTACAACAGACAACAGCTTGTGAAACGATGTCATTCATTTTTCCATTTCCACCTCTCACGGATGGGTAAGATAATGTATATAATGTTTATATATGATATTTATAACATAATTATACTTATGGATTCATTATATCATATATTATCATTTCTATATTCCATTTTCTATGGGATATGATAACGTCGCTCGTGTGTATGGCGTACTACCACCTCGTGAAGATATGTGATTAGCTTTTCACTAATGTGTTACATGGAAGTTAATAAGGGTAAAAATAAAAAATTAATGTGTTATTAATTAAAAATTTATCATATTAATTACATATTTTTAATTTAATAAATGTAATATATCTATTTCATTTTACCCTTTAACTCACTGTAAAAAATGATAATGATGTACGTGGATGTGTGCAGTAATGCCTCCTCGAAGCGATGTGATTATGTTTCATCACAAAACCACATGAATGATATATATAAGTGCATATAATTAAATAATATTCCATTTATTATATTAAGAACATTATTTAATGAAAAATATTACTTACCTTTTTTCCATAATTATTATAGAAGAAGTGGAATTGTTACTCATGCGTATGTAGGACCAACCGTCTCCATGATCGTAATATCAATTCGTTTTTCATAACCATAAATCCTAATTAGAATGAAAAGTATAATTAATTTATTAAAATGATAAATATTTCGTGATTATTATTTTGTATATATTTAAATAATTAAATCATTGACCATAGTCAACCTACCAAAGTCATTTTTGACACATAAGCAGAATTTGGTCAAAAAATCCGGCATAAACATAATTGATTAAGTAATTATATATAACATGATTATAAATGAATATATTTATTAATAAACCTGAAAAAATATTCTCAAGAAATTAAATAATTAACATAAGAATTTTATTCATGAATATAATTAAAAGGCATAATGAATCGAACATGAGGTAAGGGTCTTCTCGTCTCACTTTTATTTATCGGAGATTTATGCCATATCCACCACTTATTTTTTTAGTGTATAGAATTCCCATGAATTTATTTTATGATTATTAAAATTATATTTATAGATCTTTATAAATACATTTATGTATATCTCTTTATGGGGTTACGTTGTTATAGATACCAATGTGATAAAGTATTTTTTTTCCCAATTTTCCTTCTTTGATACATATGTTATGTTATACCCCTATATTATTTTATGTGGTGTATATAATAACACTTCTACATGGTATATCATAAATATATTTATTTCAATGATAATATTTGTTTCAATTAATGATATCATTGCATGGGTATTACAATTTAATGTTATCAAAGTGTTAAGAGACTTTAGTTAAAATATCATCATTTATTCGGATTGTTTATGATAATTCTTCCAATGATGATACATTATGACACATCTATTAATAAATTCACGAATTTTCTTTTAATATGGTTATTAAATATTTTCCTATATAAAATTACCATTTTTTCACTCTTTGGTACATAAAATAATAAATAAAATGGTTTTTAGAAAATCTGACATCATTTCTATCTTTGGGAGAAAATATGATTTCTTCTAAAAATAAGTATTTATTAAATGTTTTCAAAAAAACGTTTCATTCTTCTCAAAATGATTTATTAAGGACATTTTTCCCAATTTTTTTACAAGAAAAAATCAAAAACAAATTAAAGGAATCTTTTCATCACTTATTGAACAAGGCATTTTTCTAACCTTTTTACCATTCAAAAGGATATTTCATTACAACATCTATAGATTTTCCGACTAACATGACCATAATTTCATTAAATCTTACTTTTAAATATTACAAGGTTATTTTTATAATTAAAAAATTCATGAGGAAAATATCTATTTAATTTAAAAATTCACTTTACTAAAACATAAATCATTTTGAAATAATGAAGATCAACAACCCTTTTGGTAGTTATTCTTCATTGGGGATTTTTTTTAATGACACCATTCCCATTATTTCTCTAAATTGATAATGGTTGTTTCGAAGATATTATTATGAAACCCATTTCATTACAATATTTTAATCATGTTTCAAATATATTATTATTGAACCCATTTCATTTCCATGGGTTAGTCATCTCTCAATGATATTGACATGAGAAACATTTCTTTTTTATAGTTTAATAAGGTAATGAATGAATACATATTTTTATATGTTTTTTATAATGAATTGAAAGATATATATAAATTATTCATGTTTTAGTTCTTAGAAATTATTTATGATGGGTGTTCCAAGATATCATCAGGAGAAATAGTTATAGATTAAACGATGGGTGCTCCAAGATAGTACTCCAATTCATTGGGTAATGATTATATTTTCTGAATAATTACATTGGAATTCATTCATGTGGGTTTCCTATTTGTAAGGGTTGTATATGGGTTTTATAAGATTGTTATTAAATGATGTTCTAATATACCAATATTTTTTATCATTTCTTGATAAGGGTTTGTGATGTTTCATTTGATCAAGATTAATATCACATTGCTCATTATTATTTATTCTCATAACGATTTCCTTTATTAAAAACTTATTCCATGTTTTAATTTTTGCTGAGCTAGGTATTAATGGGTATGAATATCCTTATGTTATACTCATATAAAATCAATGTGTCATCATACCCTTATACTCTTCATATTCTCACAAATGGCCATCATTTATTAATTTTTAGGTTTTTACTTACTGAGAATTCGATATCGCACTTATTATATTTCATTTTTCCTTATTTATAGAGAATTATATTGACATATTTATGTATATAATGGATTTTATATGGATAATAGTGATGTCATAATTTGAAAACAAATATATTGGTTAAGTTGGAGAAATGATCATTTAAATGCATGTGAATTATTTATATAGAAGTTTCTCCTAAATCCCTAATAATATAAACCTCTAATGTCCTAAATAATGTAACCGGTCCAATTTTTCCTATTTATTTTTTATGTTTGGGATAGAAAAAATTGGGTCACATTTATTATTATCAAAGATAGAAATGTAAAGTTTATGATTTCAATACAGAATCTGGGAGTGCGGGTTCTAGGTTGTTATAGTTATACAGCTAGTTTATTTTATATGGTGTATATACTTACCCTTTGACATGTAATATCATGATTCTATAAAAATTCATTATATTTTATGTTTAAATTTCAGTTATTTCATCCAATGGTATTTGTCCTGAAAATTACCATGTAGTAAAAGTTATTGTATAATCTCAAAATTTGGGGATTGTTAACTTTATCTTGAAACAATCACATTACTGTGATATTTTTTCATTAGGAATTAAATTTATCTTCAATTTTCACATTTTTGTATGATGGAAATGATTATTTCCTATACTATATACCATTTGTACCTAAATATTTTACATTGAATGTTATTTGATTAAGTGGCGAAATATTGATAAATATGTATCCTTTACACGATATAGATATTTTTTGGCAAGGAATATTGATTTGTGAATTAAATAAAACATTCGATATATGATGATTATTTCCGGATTTCAGTGATTTTTGGTTCCTAGAATTATATAACAACATGATGCATTGGTATGTTTCATTATACAAATTAGTCGGACATATTAAATAGGTTTCTAAATGTTGCTTTAAACCATCTTGTGAAATGTCCTGACTATAGAAGATCGATGATGTAATATCTAATTATTTTTCATTTCCATCATTGATAATACAATTATTATTGTTATCCATTGGATTTTAGTAAGAATATTATCTTCGTACACATTTCATTCACATATAATTGATTAAATGGAATGTGTGTTCAGTTATTTACCTTACCATATTGATTATGACTTATCTATTCACGTAATAAAGATATTAAAATGGAATTTTTATTCATTTAATTACCTTTACATATTTATTATTCCTTATATAATTATGAAATTAATGTTATTGATAAAAGAAAATGTGTCTTTATTTATTTATCATTCTATATTGGTTATTCTAACTTATTCATGAATGATTCCAATATCTTAACACTTACACAGCATTTGAGATCACCTTTATTTTATTTCAATTTCCTAGGAAATGAAGTAAAATTCTTGGAATGTGTTTTAAAAGATTATTTTCATTTCGTTTTGTTATGTATTATGGTTTATTTTTAATTCTTTATATAAAATGGTTATCATGTTTGTATTTGGTTCTCTAAAATGCTAAACTGGTTGGTTCATTAAAATTTTACCATTTCTATATATGATAATTTAATAAAGTAATACACTTTCATCAGGATAAAAGGGTTAGGTTCATTAAATTTGGTATCAAAGTACATTTATTAGAAACCATGGGAACTAGATTTAAGAAAACAAGGATTAGGTAAGATAACCCTATGATCAAAATTGAGGATATCAATAGATGAACATCATATTTTTTTTTGGAGAGGATGATATTATGTTGTTTTTCCTAGAACATACATCTACTTATGGATACTAAAATAGTATTTCATTCTAGAATAGATGTACCTAGGGGTAATAACTTCAAAAAAGGTGTATTGGGCTTGACCTAATCATTACCTAGTGCATAACAATGGGTTTTATTGTGTAGTTGTTTTGATAGTCCTAGGGGAAATCTTATTTATATAAGAATTTTTAAGGAATTCCCCATTATAACAAATAAATGTGATTTATTTTTTGAACTTATTATCATAAATTTGGTTCAATATGATGAAACCTCGTTATGGATTAAATTCAAAATATGATACCCAAAATCGTTACAAGAATAAGGAAATTATGATTTGTGAGAAAGATATATAATTATTTATCATTATAGAATATAATTAATAATTTGATTCATATATAGATCAAACCCAATGATCTCTATAGAATGAGATTATTGGGGAAGAAGAGAAAATAGAATCAATGGATGGAGAATGTAATATTCAAACTGTGGATAACCTATTATAAAGGAATACATTGATTTATTTACTGAGGAATTACCTGTACATCCCATGGAGAATTAAGTTGATTTTATATTAATTTAATATATAATGAAAGACCAATATCAATGAATCCCTATAGAATTGAACTTGTGGAACTAATTGAGTTGAACAAACAAATATAGGAGTTAGGTGATAATGGAATGTTTCTTCCTAGTCTTTCACCATGGGGAGCCCCTGTTTTCCTCATTAAGAAGAAAGATGGGTCCATGAGACTATGCATTGATTATAAGAATATAAATTCCATAATTGTAAAGAAATATTATCATATTCCTCTCATTAATTTCTTATTAAATCAACTTCACAAAGTCCGATGTGATCTAATGATTAACTTTGGTCTAGGTATCATCAATTGTGAGTAAATAATTAAGACATTCTAAAGAAATATTTTTGAATAAGGTATCGAGAATATGATTTAATAATAAAATCATTTTTATTAACTAATTTATCCATTAATTTTATGGATCTAATGAATATATAATTAAAGGAATATGTTTATTATTTTTTATGGTATTCATTCGTGATATTTTAATCTATTCAAAAATCTTTGGGGACCATATGAATCACTTGTAGATTATACTGAAGACCCTTATATGGAATGATTTATATGGTAAATTTAGCATGTTTTATTTTTATATATAAGAAGTTTCTTTTATTGGTCAAATTTTCTATAAATATGGAATCACAACTAATCATATAAAGATGAAGGTAGTCATAGAATGGCCTATACTAATGAACATAACTAAGGTATTTAGTTTCATTAGTTTTTAAGGTTCTTATTGGTGATTAATTCATAATTTTTCCTAATTATCTAGCTTATTAATAATTTTTACATGTAAATGGGTTATACATGATTGGAAAAAGGAATGTGGATACTGTTTTTGATTAACTAAATAAGAGATTGAAAATGCTCCAATTTTGAATCTTCTACATATAAATGATGGGATTGTAATGTATAATGATGCATAGAATAAGGGATGTCATTTTTTCCTAATTTAAAAATGAAAAATTATTTCATATATGTCATGGAAATTAAAGACTCATTAATAGAACTATCCAACTCATGATCTTGAGTTGTTAGTTGTAATCATTACATTAATGAAATGGAGACATTATCTCTATGTTCAGATATATGAGATATAAATGGATCATAAAATCCTAAAATACATAATTTTGGAGAATGAGATCGATATGAGACAAATCAGATGGCTTGATCTACTCAAGGATTTTTATTTCTCAATACACTTACACCTAGGAAAATAAAATATTGTAGTGGATTCATTATATAGAAATGATTATGGAATTATAACCCAAATGAAGATTAAGAGAGATATTATGTTAATTGGTCTAGTAATGATAGATATGATAATTATTAAGGAAGGGAAACATCAATCATTTTTTAAATAATTGAAACCCCATCTTTATTAGAAAATATCAAAATTTCTCAATCTGATGATGAGAACATTAAGAATAAAATTAATGAGATTAATGAATCAAAAGTAACAGAAAATGTTTGTGAATATGGTATTATGGAATTTTGAAAGAGATTATGTGATCCATATATACCTGATTTAAAAATGGAATTGTTGGATGACACTCATATATAAAATATTTGTATACACCCCGTTGGAATAATGATATATAGGGATTTTAGGGAACATTTTTTGAGGTCTAACATGAATTGGAAAATTTCTTATTAGTTTTCATTATGTTTAGTTTGTCAAAAAGAGAAATCTATGAGATATCATCCTAGAGGATTCATGCAACCTCATCCTATTCAATTTTGAAAGTGGGATGAAATTACTATTGAATTTGCTACAAGATTTCCAAAGACTCCTAGATATAATGATTCAATATGGGTTATCAATGATCTCCTAACAAAATGTATACAATTTATCTCTATAAAAAATATTTACCTATTAAGTACCTCTTAAGTAACTATACTAATGAAGTTTTAATACATCATACCATACCTATTTTAATTGTGACTAATCATGTTATTGATTTTACATCGATATTCTGGAAGTTTTTAAAAGGATCTTGATATTGATATTTATATGAAAACCAACTACCATCCACAAACTTATGGATAGTATAAATAAAATATTAAGATAATATAAGAAATTTTGAGATCATTCTAACTTTATTTTCAAAGTATGTGTGATCAGTATTTACTTGTGGTATAGTTTTCCTAGAATAATAGCTTATATTCAAGTACTCAAATTGGTCCATATAAATCATTATATGGAATGATTTTTTATACTACAACATGTTGGGATGAATTATCTGAAAGGATAATCATAGTTCTAGAAACTTTTTATGAGACGACAACAAAGGTAACGTCGATTCAAGATAACATTAAACATGATCGAAGTCAGAAAATGAGTTATAATGCTAATTAGAGAAAATATTTGGAATTCATAGTGGGAGATCATGTACTATTAAAGGTATCAAAATTGAAGGGTTTTATATGCTATTATATGAAATTAAAAATTATCCCCAAGTACATCTCACCCTTTTAAATACTTTAAATAAACGAATATTTTTTACCATTTGGAAATTCCACAAAGACTCTCAAAAGTACAAGATACGTTCTACATGTCATTATTAAGGAACTAGAAGCCAAAGACAATGCATGTTCTTAACTTTGATGAAATAAAATGAAAATATAATTTATCTAACTATTAATAACCAATCCATATTCTTGATTCTAGAGAGAAAGTATTAAGTAATTGTATTAGTCATCTAGTAAAGTTACATTGGAGAAATCACAAATTAGAGGAAGAGGCATGAGAACCAGAGGATGTTATGATGAATAAATACCATAATATGTTAAGAAGGAAATATACACCATATTTTAAAGAATATTGTTTTTATGAGATAATAATTTGACACCCCCAAGAATTTATAATATATTTTATTTAGAATAAATTTAATTTCTTTTATCACTTGCGAAGCATGCAACACCATGTTTAAAAAAACATGATAATCTATAAATATATTATTTAATAATAAAAAATATAAAGTATCCATTATATTGGTGAGTAATATTTTTACTAAATAAATAACAAAAATTATAGTGATCTATTAATTATAAAAAAATAATCATTCAAATGAAAAAAATTGTTTTATGAAAGAAACCATATTTTTTATAAAATAAGGTTTAGTCATGCTTTACATAAATAATTCAAAATTATTTTTTACCAAGTTTAAAAATTTTATTATATAAAAGTAAATTATTTTATTAATTCATCATATCAAAATTATATAAGGGTTATATTTTGGGATTTTGCTGAAATGTTTCATTTTTTAATGAATTTTGAAAATACAGAATTTTAATTGAAAAATTCATTTTCATTTGTTTATTTTTAAATTATTTCTAAAGAAATATTTTATCAGTTATATATATACTAATCTAATTTAGGTAATTTTAATTATTTTTTTATTTTATTTTGATATAAAAATTTGTAAACTTTTAAACATTTTCTCTTTGAAAACTTGCTTTCTCGTGGCATTTGTAGGATAAGATTTCAATTAAATTTCCCCATTAATGGGAAAGGAATATGTAAAAATTTGTTCCATATATGGGATAAAAATAATTTATATTATATAATAATTTCATGTTAATTATTGTTCATAATTAATATTAAAAATAGTAAAGAAATTACAACGGTTATTGTGAAAATGGGTTTACAGGCAGATTAAACAAAAAATGCAAGGTTAAAAATATCATAATAATTATCTAAAATATATTTTATAAAAATATTATGATCCTATAACATAAAACACCTTATTTTTATCTTGAGTCGAAGAAAAGGTACTACTCGGTGTTAAGCGTCACTCCCAAGGTTCCAAAGGCTGGAAATAAATACCAAGGGTTTCATGAGTAAAGGGGAGATGCTTTTCCCTATTGAAGTGATAGAAAACAACAAAAAAAATGTTATTAACAATATAAAACTAAATGATTCATGTAAATAATTTTTTTACAATTCAACCAACTACCAATGTCAAAAATACAACCCATACCAATAACAAATAAGAGTATTAAGAGAAATACAACCCCACAAAACTCCAAGACACCAAGAGGGACTCCACAAATCCACACCCAGCAACAAGTTCCATGTTCCAATTCAAAAATCACCAAAGAATCATAAAGAACCCCTTATGAAATTTTATTCCTTGCCTTTACCTCTGTATCGATGTACCAAATCTGAAAAAACACAAAAGTTTCCATGTAGGGAGTGATTAATAATACTCAGTTGGCTTTCCCCAATGAATTCCCTACTCACTCCATTATGATAGAAAACTTTATAACAATTTATATATAAAAAATTATATAAACCCATTGAAACAATAAAAAAAATTCCAGCAATACAAACACACCACTACAAAAACATCTCACCCAAATCAATATAATACGAAGGAAAGCAACCAAACAAGCCATTACCCATTTCTCAATTTCACATTAGCATAACTTATTACATTACACATGTTCCATTATGGAACTACCATACCATTCCACATATTCACACATCTGACCATGAATGCAAGATGGCCCAATTTATACATGTGTGTGGTGATTCATCCCTTCCTGAAGTTATCACTAACTGAACCATATTTTATAGGGGAAAGTCCCAAACCTTATCCATCCCACTAATTATGGGGGAGACTTCTTACCATTATATATCCCACAATGATGGGGGAGACTTCTTACCCTTATCCACCTTGATGCACATAAACACACACCAACCATTATCAACAACATTTACCATAATCACAGCACTATTGAAATCAACAATTACCACAATCATATTAACTATCAAATGGAAAATCCATACTACCCAACAATTACCAAACTAAATGACCCTTTATAACACACAACATTTTAATAAAAACATTCCAAACCCATTTCAATAAAATCACACATTTATTAAAAACACTATGAAAATACATCCACACAGAAAAACATTTAAATAAAACCATTTTTATTAAAAAAATCAACTCAATTCCTAAAATCATACCATTCCACGAATTTATAAATAAACATTTTAAAATTCATGAATGAAGAACAATCTATAAAACACGACATTTTCTCCAAAACCCTTAATCTATCATGAAAAGTGTTTTGTCCAATCTTTTCACACCACAATCACAATAAATTTCAATAAAAACAATTAATTTAAAAGTGATCCTTCTGGTTCAATTGAAAAGAGTAGATGTTGAACACAACTACCTTTGGTGTTCAGTGAAAAAAACTAATGACACCACCACATCACAAATATGGGTGAAAATTCTATGAAACTACCTTATATCCCTTCCCAGAATTGAAAATAACACAAATCTCATCATTATGGGAAATAATTTCCCAAGATAAACATAATAAAGAAATAGGTCTAAGAGACAGGCAGAGAGAAAACTTGATCTAAGAGAAACCACTAAACCACCACGATAAGAGACTTACCAATGAATAATTGCTATCAAATCATCTTGAAACCCCTTCAATTTTCATCTAAAATAAGTGGGTGCCTCTATAACCTTTGTGGAGAGTTATTACCAAGTTAGGTCTATATAAGAGGATAAATTAGTGTTTTAAGGAAAATATGTATCCCCCTAATTCTTTAAAAACCCTTTTTTAAATGCTACATAGTTAGTCATATGGCTAGGAAAACCATGTGACAACAATGAAACTACTTAGGTCTTAGGGAGGTACCTCCAATGGTTGGCCCACATTATTTGACAAACCATTCCCTATCAGTGCAAATTGAAATTTTCCTATGTTTCAGTTTCTACCTAGGTTGGATGCACAGTTTCGAAAACCATGTGCATTAACTATTCACCAACCCCTTAGCCACTATAACATAATTCACAAATACCTAGGGAAGTTGCACAGTTTCTACTAATCGTTCTCAAACTATGCACCCTTAGAAAATATCTAAAACCTTCCCAAAATCCTTCTGAAATCTCCCAAACATTGCCCAACCACATTAAATACTTAAAAAGTCATAAATAAGGGATACATACCTCAAACTGGTGGTACTACATCCTCCACACAATTCACATTTATGTCATTGGGATGTAAAAATCCATCACTTTCTCAAAAGAGCTTGGACCAATTCTCAACCATTTCTTTATCTCATTCCCAATTCTCCTCCTATATCTGACCATGTTGCCGCAAAAAATGAACTAGAGTGATATTATTACCCTAAAACTCTTTCTCTTTCTTTTCCATAATCTACATTATCATGTGAAACAACGAAGAATCCAGCTCTAGCTCAACATGATCCCAAAAAATCAAATGATCAGGATTCAGGTTATACTTCTCTAACTAAGGTATGTGAAACACATTGCTCACCACACTAAACCATTGTGGAAAATCCAACTGATACACCACCTCTCTAACCTATTAATGTATCTTAAAAAGACAAATATAAATGAGATATAACATTCCCTAATTTCCAAAATGATAAATTTTGATGCCCGGAGAGATTCTCGAGAATACATGATCACTCACCTCGAACGACAATAGTCATCAACAATGGTCCGCATATTATTTCTGATGAATCTGTGCCATTTCCATAATCTTTCTGGTCAGCTTAATTTTATCTTTTGTCTCTTGGAAAAGGTTCATCCCAACCAATTAATTTTCACTTGTTTCCACCCAAAAAAGTGGAGAACAGAATAGGCGCCCATACAATACCTCAAACAGATCCATACGTATCATGTCCTAATAACATTTATTATATGAAAATTCCACTAATAGAAATTTATCCTCCCATGAACCTCCAAAATAAATTATACAAGACCACAACATATCTTATAACATTTTTATCATCCTATCATATTATCCATTCATCTAGGGAGGATAATCTATACTCATAGTCAACTATATCCCATGGGATTTCGATAATGATTTCAAAACACCATAAATTAACCTCAAGATTCTATCTGATACAGTTTATATAGGTACACCATTCTTCTTTACCACCTCATAGATATAGATTTCAAACAAATCATCCACCATATGAGATTCAAAAATAGGGATGAAATGAGTTGGATCTGTGATTTTATCCACAATCACCCATAAGGAATCATGTTTCCTAACCATTATTAGGATACATGTTAAAAAATCTATAGTTATCTTCTACCATTTCCCTAATAGGATGGGTAAATACTACATCATACCCTCTGATCATTGATGTTTTTCTTTGACATGCTAACAAGTCCAGAATCTCAGTACAAATTCATCCACTAACCATTTCATACCCACCAACCAAAATTGTGCTTTCAATTCCATGTAAATTTTTTTAATTCCATGATGCATGAACCATCTAAAATGATAGTATACAACAAGAAGTTGTTCGGGAAAATACACAGATACAACCATATTATTCTAAATAAAAAAACTAAAATCCTATGCAGTTTCCAGCCCTCAATGTTCTACCCACCATTGAGTTTTTACATCATAGAAACACACTCTGAATCATACATCTTCACCTCTTTAACCAATCCAACCAAGTTAGGAACCAAGGAAACTATAAAGAAACCCACTAAATAACTTTGGTCTTCACATTCTAACCTCTTATCGTCTATGACTGACATTAACTACCACTGGTGTGATGCTTGTTTTTTCACCTAAGAATATTAATTTCTTCTTAATGCATAAGCTACTAAATTTCATTACCTGGTGTGTACGTAAAATCAAATTAAAACATCTAGAGGTACTCCATGCATCTCCTTTGTATCAAATTAAAATCTCTAAATGAGAAAATCTGTTTCGAGATCTTATGATCATTAAACACCATGAATTTATCACCAAATAAATAATTCCTTCTTATTTTCAAATCATGAAGCACCGCTACCGACTCCAAATCATGTGTTGGGTAGTTCTTCTCATGAAACGTCAACATCTGTGAGCCATATGTAACCACATGATCCCCTTGAATGTGAAAACACCCTAAACCTAATCCATATGTGTAACATTCCAAGTAAGTAATGATTAATAGATATTTTTATCTATGTCTATTAATGAATTAGATAGTGTTTTAGAGGCTTAAAATGAAAATAAATCCAATCTTAAGCATGGAATACACTAATATTTTTTAAAGGATTGTTTTACTACCTTTTGATGGCAAACCATTTTTAAATATATTTTTTGACAATTTTATAAGCTATGTTTTTCAAAATAAACTTATTCTTTATGATTGGGACATCAAAATTTACTTTGTGTGAATTTTTGGTATTTTTCTGACAATGTTCATTTTTTAATGAATATTGTAAAATGTTGTATTTTAATTCAAAAACTCTTTTTAATATAATTTATTAATATGATTAGATTATCTTTTGGATTGGTTTTAAAGTGAAATTACAATATATTTATACCATTTAATCCAATGGTGGTCATTGGAATCAATTTCACTTTGAAATTTGACTTCAACTAGTGTCAATCTTTTCATAGATATTGTTTCAAAAAAAACCCGCTATTTGTCATGACAGCGGGAATTAATTATTAAATTAATTAACATGACTTATATGTTTTGAATTTTGTTAAATAGACTTTATTTTTGAATTCGGAGTATCAAATATAGCTTAGGGTGAATTTTTGGTAATTTTCTGAAAAACCTCAATTTTTGATGAATAGTGAAACCACTAAGTGGTACTTATAAAAACTGACTTTTCCGTTTAAATGAAATTTTGCCATCACTGTGTTTTGAATTTCAAAAATCCGACATACATGGTTGTCATTAAGAAGTAAAATGTGGTTCAATGAGATTAAAATAATTTTTTGGTGAATAGTAACTCTTAAGTTCTTAATCGCGATTAGTGGTAATTTGTGTAGTTTAAGGTAAAAATAATGTTTTAATAATATCATATGAGCTTCACACATGTCCTACCCTCTTTGGATGTGTCATGGCCGACCAAGAAAAGCCACGGGTCAACTTGGGGACCCCATGGAGCCACTTTTGTTAGGAAATGAAATAAATAACTTTTTATTAAATGTTAAAGTAAAAATGACCCACACATAAGGTGTTTTACTAAAACAATTTTTACATGGGGTTATACAAGTCCGATTTTTGACTATAAATATTCATTAGAAAGATAAAACGATTTCCTACATCATAGTATTTTTTTTATAATTTTTATACATTTAATAAATTAAATTATTTATGACATCATGATGATGCAGCGATGAACTCATTATTTAACGATTTAAATAAAATGGAAAGATAATGTAATATCTAAGACCTACATATGTCCAAAACCTATTGGATGAGTGGATTTAGAACCCTTATAACCTTATCCTAGAATTATATCAATGTGGGACCTTTTGAATCCGAAAATCATTTTAAAATATTGTAACTTATATTTACTTTCCAAGAGTGCCCCTCCTCTCCTCTTATAAAAGGCCCCCACCTCTACCTCCTTTCCCACACCTCCAAAGCCTTTGGCTCGGCCAAAACCTGCTAATTTTGTCTCTCCACTTCCATCTCTTACTCCTTGAAGCCTCACGTTGGGAATAAGTCTTCCCAAGTAAGCCTTTGAGCTCAAACCAAAAGGAGTTACCCGATTTTAAGGTAATGTCTTCTTTTGAGTCCTTTTGTTTTATTTTGCTTCTCCAACCCCCTAAAATCTTTTTATTATTTTCTTTTGTAACAACTCCAGTATCCTCAATATACTAGGATTTTATTATAATAAGGATTCGAGCTACACTTACACACACCTATATCTAATAGTTAACGAACATACTGTTTCCGTGGATGGTGAATTTATGCCTCCCGAAACGATGATTGTTCAACATTCTATTAACACCTTCAAAGGTGGCCATTAAGATGTCACTATATTTATATATGATATATAATATGTTTATGTTTTCCTTAAGCTTCTGTTTTCTTCTTCTTGGTCATACCTTTATGGTTTCCATTATGGGTAAACGTGATATCTTCATTTAAGGAAGTGCGGACTACCGCCCCCTCAAAGTGATTTGATTCGTTAAATACCATATGTGGGACGTATAAAGGATGGAACTATGATATTATATATGATATTATACTGGAATTATAATATACCTTTATATAATTATGATTCCTTTCTATAAAATATGAAATAGAAATGAAAGTAGCGTTCATGCGTACGTACGGCATACCGTCTCTATGAACAGTGCATTTCATTTCTTACCTCTAAATGATTATGTAATATTATAAATTCATGAATGTACGGGATATATATGACATATATGATATCTACATCATGAATACCATTCTGGATATAATGGATACATGAACAACTTGTAATTATAAAGGGCTTATTTTTGACTCAAGTACCAATGATCGTTAAAACGACCGTTATTAATTTAAATAATTACATAGTGTTAATGACATGGCAATAAGTGATATAAAAGGAATAATGAACTTGAAAAAGGTTCTTAAACAAGTAGAAATTAACTCAAGTTTATTATTAAGGAGATTAAAGAACGACCGAGTCAAGTCGGACCCGAGGTATGGGACTTCCTCTCAATATCCTTTCATTGAGGCATATTTTGTTTTATACAAAACCTTCTTTTATATAGTGTATAAACCCCTTTGAATTTTACGTTTATTCAAAATGAATCTTTTTTATACGAAGCGTTTACTAAACGACAAAAGGGAATGTTTTTGGCGTACGTATGCGGCGACAACGACTTCTCTGCCGCTGTGACCATTATTTGAGTTTCGACTTCCTCTACAAGCCATACCTTTTTCAAAGAAAAATAAATACCATGTTTTAAATTTATTTTATTTTGGTATTGAAAATGGTTTTCATAATATTTTTATATCAATGTGTGGTATTGATATCTTGTGATTGAAAGGTGGAAATGTTATGTTTCCGTTATGCATGTTTTATGTGATACGATTATGTTGAGGTTCTTGGGAATTATTATGAAGACGGGTGGTTCCGTGAAAAACTAAGGGCGGGTGAGCCCGATATAGCTCTCCAATGCATTGGGTAACCCGAAGGAGTGAAACGTTAAGGTTTCTCTGAAGAGATTTAGGGAATATACTGTGATGGGTATTCTAAACGTAACCAAGAGGGTTACTCCTTACATAAGAATGTTATGAATGCCTGAAGTTACCTTTATGTCTTATGATTTCTATGATTTATTCATGATTTGATGAGGTATGTTAAAGTGTATATGTTTTATGGGTAAAGTATGATTTCATTCTTATGTATATTTGTACCCATGTTTCCTTTCCATATTTTTATGTCCCTTACTGAGCTTTTTATGCTCATCCCAAGTTTTTTTGAAATGTTTTTCACAGGTCAAGGGAAAGGTACATGATATGATGATAGTGTCAAGGAAGTGTCAAGAAATAATCCATGTTTTATTTTAAATGTGTTTCCATTGATGGGAATGAAGAATACTATCTTTATATAACCACTTTGTTTATATGTAGAATGTAATGCATGTTTTATGATCTAATTCTCTAAAAATCTAAACCTGAAAATATCCTCAATGTGTAATCTTGTAATAACTCAAGATTAAGTAAGGTTTAAGGCTGGGGCCTTATAGTTGGTATCAAAGGACGATTTAGATAACTTTAAGAGTTAGAATTCTATTAAATGATTATCCAAAAATATTTTTTTTATGGTCAAATTGAAGTGATATAGCATTTGATGATTACCATGTTGCTTCATCTAAGACATGTTTGTTCAGAATGGTTTTCCATAGAGGAAACAGGGAAGCAGTGCTAGGAAGGCATACAGAAGGAAATAACCTTCTGAATCAGCATCCTGAGATGGTCGGAATTGGAACTGAACAGTTTGTGGCAGTGATGGCACAGTTGACTCAGGCTATAAATGGTGGTGGTATCCATGCACGAGATCAGCCAGACCAACTTCAGAGGAACATGTCAGTGGTGGAACATTTCATGAGGCAACATCCCCCATAATTCAGAGGATCATCTGACCATGTGCTAGCTGAAGGGTGGATTAAAGCACTGGAGAAGATTTTCGATGTCATGGGGTGTTCAGAAAATCAAAAGGTTAGTCTTGCAATTTACCGTTTGGAGGGTGAGGCAGATCAGTGGTGGTATATGGTTAAAAATATCAGGGACGCTGATGAGATTGATGCTCTCGACTGGGATGAATTCAAAGGTATGTTTCTTGAGAATTATTTTCCTAAGGCTGTTCGACTTAGGATGGAAAAGCAATTCTTGGAATTGAGGCAAGAGGATGACTCAGTGGCTACCTATGAAGAAAGGTTCACTCGATTGGCAAGGTACGCTCCAAATTTTATCCGAGACCTTGATAGTAAAATCAATCGTTTTTACTCAACATTAAAGCCAAAATATCGAAGGGCATTAGCTTCTCATGAGTTTAAAAGTTATGGAAAGCTTGTTTGATGTGCTGAGAAGGTGGAAATGGAGTTTTCCGATGATCAAGTGTTCTATAACAACCAACAGAATAAGAGACCGAGGTGGCAGGAGAAAGGTAAGAATTCTTCAAAAAAGTCTGATGGTATGAAAACTATGTTTCCAGTTTGTGATAAATGTGGCAAAAGGCATGCTGGGGAATGTCTTCTGAATTCTGGAAAGTGCTACCGATGTGGTAAGATGGGACATAAGGCTCGTGATTGCACTGAAAAAGATCAGGGTGATGGTAAGACCAAATTTGATTTACAGTTAGTGAAATGTTATAAGTGCAATGAGATGGGTCACTATGCAAACGAGTGTCCGACAAAGATCTTGAGTGATGGGAAGCGCTTAGACTACAAGCAGAAAGGGGTGGTGAAATCTTTTGCAACTACTTCGGCAGACTTCGGGCCATCAAATGAAGTTGTATCAGGTACTTTGTTTGTTTTTTCAGATTATGCCAGTGTGTTGTTTGATTCAGGGTCTACACATTCTTTCATCTCTGAAAACTTTTCTAGTAAAATGGGAATACCATCTCAAGAAGTGACTCCTGAACTTGTGGTAAAAACACCTGGGGGAAATGTTGAGGCAAAAAGAATTTATAAAAATCTTCATATCCTTATCTGTGGAAAGAACCAACTTGCAAACCTTATTATTCTACCTCTAGTAGAGTTTGATGTTATCCTGGGTATGGATTGGCTCTCTATTTACCATGCTAAGTTTGACTGTAGAGCTAAAGAAGTTTCTTTTCAGAAAGACTTTCAGTTTGTGTACAAGAATGAACCCTTACTGTTGATAACTTATCAAGAGGCCAAGAAACTTGTAAAAGATGGAAACGAATGTTACCTTTCACACATCGTTGAAAATAAAGGAACTATTCAGATTAATGATGTGCCAGTGGTAAATGAGTATCCTGATGTTTTTCCTGATGAGTTGCCTAGAATAATACCAGATCGGGAAGTTGAGGTTGTTGTTGACTTAGTTCCTGATGCTAAGCCAATTTCAAAACCCCCTTATCGAATGGCTCAAATTGAACTTTTAGAGTTGAAGGAGAAATTGCAATATTTATTAGAGAAAGGTTTTATTCGACCTAGAACATCACCATGGGGTGCTCCTGTTTTATTTGTTAAAAAGAAAGATGGTTCTATGAGACTTTGCATTGATTATAGAGCCTTGAATAACATCACTATTAAGAACAAATATCCTTTTCCTCATATCAATGATTTGTTTGATCAGCTACAGGGAGCTCAGTATTTTTCAAATATTGACTTGAGATCGGGGTACCATCAGCTGAAGGTAAAGGAAGCAGACGTTCCGTAGACCGCGTTCCGTACAAGATATGGCCATTATGAATTTGTAGTAATGCCTTTTGGGCTAACCAATAATCCTGCTTTATTCATGGAATTAATGAATATAATTTTCCATGAGTTCTTGGATAAGTTTGTGGTGGTTTTTATTGATGATATTTTGGTGTTTTATAAAAGTAAAGAGGAGCATGAAAGACATTTAAGGGTTATCTTGCAAACCTCAAAAGAAAAGAAACTGTATGGAAAATTCAGCAAGTGTGAGTTTTGGTTGCAAAATTTTTTTTCCTTGGTCACATTGTTTCTAAAGATGGGATAACTGTTGATCCTACAAAAACAAAAGTTGTGGAAGACTGGCCAAGACCCAAAAATGTAAAAGAGATTCGTAGTTTCCTTGGTTTGGCAGGCTATTACCGAAGGTTTGTTAGAAATTTTTCACGGTTATCTTGTCCAATGACTAAGCTAACTCGGAAGGGTGTTATGTTTATCTGGACAAAAGAATGTGATGATAGTTTTCAGGAATTGAAAAGAAGATTGGTGAATGATCCAGTTTTGGCACTACCTTCCAGGAATGGTGAATTTGTTATATACAGTGATCCTTCATTGAAAGGACTTGGTTGTGTCGTAATGCAGAATGATCAGGTAATTGCTTATGCTTCACGACAGTTGAAAACTCATGAGCTAAATTACCCTATACATGATTTGGAATTAGCTGCTGTTGTTTTTTCTTTAAAAATTTGGAGGCATCATTTGTATGGAGTAAAGTGTGAAATATATACCGATCACAAAAGTTTAAAGTATATATTCACTCAGAAATAATTGAACATGAGACAAAGGAGATGGCTAGAATTAATCAAGGATTATGATTGTACAATTCATTACCATCCGGGAAAAGAAAATAAAGTGGCTGATGCTTTGAGTCGAAAAAGTAATGCTTCATTAGCAATGTTGTGTTTGGAACGTGATCCTTTGGTTAAGGATTTTATGAACTATGGCATAGAAGTTGTTGGTGCAGGAATTTCTTCTGTTTTGTTTCAGGTATCAGTGAGATCATCTCTATCAGATAGAATCAAGCAAGAATAGAAGCAAGATAGTGAGTTGCAGAAAAAGGTAGAGCTGGTTCAGAAAGGTAAGTTTCTTGAATTCAACATTGATAATGATTGTGTTTTGAGATTTGGGAAGAAATTGTGGGTGCCTTGTGATTCACAGTTGAAGAGAGAGTTGTTATGTGAAGCTCATAGTTCTCTGTTTTCAGTTCATCCAGGCAGTACTAAGATGTATAGAGATCTGTGGGAGTATTACTGGTGGAATGGAATGAAAAGAGATATTGCTGACTTTACTGTGAAGTGTTTGAATTGTCAATAGGTTAAAGCAGAGTGGCAGTTACCGAAAGGGATGCTTCAGCCTTTACCGGTTCCATAATGGAAATGGGAGAATATATCCATGGACTTTGTTGTGGGATTACCGAAGACATCTCGAGGTAATAATGAAATCTGGGTTATTGTTGATCGCTTGACTAAATCTTCTCATTTCCTTTCTATACGAGATAATTTTTCCCTAGATCAACTTTACCGTTTTTATCTTAAAGAGATAGTCAGGTTACATTGAGTTCCCCTCTCCATTGTATCTGATCGTGATCCCAGGTTCACTTATAACTTTTGTAAAAGCCTTCAGAAGTCGTTGGGTACTGAATTAAATTTTAGTACAACTTTTCATCCTCAATAAGATGGGCAGTCAGAACGAACAATTCAGACATTGGAGGATATGCTACGTTCTTGCTCTATGGATTATCAGGGAAGTTGGGACCAAAATATTTCTTTGGTTGAATTTTAATATAATAACAGTTTTCGTTCCAGTATATAGATGGCACCATTTCAGGAATTATATGGGAAGTGGTGTCGAACTCTATCTTTCTGGGATGAAGTGGGTGAAAGGAAGTTGATGGGACTAGAATTTGTAGAAGAGATGGCAGAAAAAGTTCAGCTGATTCAGAAACACATGAGAACAGCTCAGAGAAGGCAGAAGAGTTATGCGGACAACAGGAGGAAGGATCTCTCTTTTGAGGTAGGTGATCATGTTTTTCTCAAAGTATCACCATGGAAAAGTGTGATGCGATTTGGTAAGAAAGGAAAGCCGAGTCCAAGGTTCATTGGACCATATGAAATTCTGGGGAGAGTTGGATCAGTTTCATACAGAGTGGCTTTACCTCCGAGTTTATCTCAGGTACACAATGTTTTTCACGTTTCAATGTTGAGAAAGTATATGCCAGATCCATCTCATGTTTTGAGTCCAGAGGTAGTTCAGCTGGAAGAGAACCTATCTTATGAGGAACAACCGGTCCAGATTCTTGACCACAGGTAGCAAGTGTTACGGAATAAGGTGATTAATCAGGTAAAGGTTTTGTGGAAAAATCACATGATGGAAGAGGCAACATGGGAATCTGAAAATACAATGAGGGATAAGTACCCCCATTTATTTAATAAGTAAATAAATTGCGGGACGCAATTTTCTAAAGGGGGGAAGGATGTAACATCCCAAGTAAGTAATGAGTAATATATATTCTTATCTATGTCTATTAATGAATTAGATAGTGTTTTAGAGGCTTAAAATGAAAATAAATCCAATCTTAAGCATGGAATACACTAATATTTTATAAAGGATTGTTTTACTGCCTTTTGATGGAAACCCATTTTTAAATATATATTTTGACAATTTTATAAGCTATGATTGTCAAAATAATCTTATTCTTTATGATTGGGACATCAAAATTTACTTTGTGTGAATTTTTGGTATTTTTCTGACAATGTTCATTTTTTAATGAATATTGTAAAATGTTGTATTTTAATTCAAAAACTCTTTTTAATCTAATTTATTAATATGATTAGATTATATTTTGAATTGGTTTTAATGTGAAATTACAATATATTTTTACCATTTAATCCAATGGTGGTCATTGGAATCAATTTCACTTTGAAATTGGACTTAAACTAGTGTCAATCTTTTCATAGATATTGTTTCAAAAAAAACCCGCTATTTGTCATGACAGCGGGAATGAATTATTAAATTAATTAATGTGACTTATATGTTTTGAATTTTTTAAAATAGACTTCATTTTTGAATTTTGAGTATCAAATATAGCTTAGGGTGAATTTTTGGTAATTTTCTGAAAAACTTCAATTTTTGATGAATAGTGAAACCACTAAGTGGTACTTATAAAAACTGATTTTTCCGTTTAAATGAAATTTTGCCATCATTGTCTTCTGAATTTTCAAAATCCGACATACATGGTTGTCATTAAGAAGTAAAATGTGGTTCAATGAGATTAAAATAATTTTTTGGTGAATAGTAACTCTTAAGTTCTTAATCGTGATTAGTGGTAATTAGTGTAGTTTAAGGTAAAAATAATGCTTTAATAATATGAGATGAGATTTACACATGTCCTACCCTCTATGGATGTGTCATGACCGACCAAGACAAGCCATGGGTCAACTTGGGGACCCCATGGAGCCACTTTGGTTGGAAAAGGACATAAATAACTTTTTATTAAATGTTAAAGTAAAAATGACACACACATAAGGTGTTTTACTAAAACAATTTTTACATGGGGTTATACAAGTCAGATTTTTGACTATAAATATTCATTAGAAAGCTCAAAAAGATTTCCTACATCATAGTATTTTTTTATAATTTTTAGACATTAAATAAATTAAATTATTTATGACATCATGATGATGCATCGATGACCTCATTATTTAACGATTTAAATAAAATGGAAAGATAATGTAATATCTAAGCCCTACACATGTCCAAAACCTATTGTATGAGTGGATTTAGAACCCTTATCACCTTATCCTCGAATTATATCAATGTGGGGCCTTTTGAATCCGAAAATCATTTTAAAATAAAGTAACTTATCTTTACTTTCCAAGAGTGCCCCTCCTCTCCTCTTATAAAAGGCCCCCACCTCTACCTCCTTACCCACACTTCCAAAGCCTTTGGCTCGGCCAACCCCGGCTCATTTTGTCTCTCCACTTCCCTCTATTACTCCTTCAAGCCTCACTTTTGGTAGAAGTCTTCCCAAAGAAGCCTTTTAGCTCAAACCAAAGAGAGTTACCCGATTTTAAGGTAATGTCTTCTTTTGAGTCCTTTTGTTTTATTTTGCTTCTCCAACCCCCTAAACTCTTTTTATTCTTTTCTTTTGTAACAACTCCAGTATCCTCAATATACTAGGATTTTGTTATAATTAGTATTCTAGCTACACTTACACACACCTACATCTAATGGTTAACGAACATACTGTTTCCGTGGATGGTGAATTTATGCCTCTCGAAACGATGATTGTTCAACATTCTTTTAACACCTTCAAAGGTGGCTATTAAGATGTAACTATATTTATATATGATATATAATATGTTTATGTTTTCCTTAAGCTTCTGTTTTTTTCTTTTTGGTAATACCTTTATGGTTTCCATTATGGGTAAACGTGATATCTTCATTTAAGGAAGTGCGGACTACCGTCCCCTCAAAGTGATTTGATTCGTTAAATACCATATGTGGGACGTATAAAGGATGGAACTATGATATTATATATGATATTATACTGGAATTATAATATACCTTTATATAATTATGATTCCATTCTATAAAATATGAAATAGAAATGAAAGTAGTGTTCATGCGTACGTACGGCTTACCGTCTCCATGAATGGTGCATTTCATTTCTTACCTCTAAATGATTATGTAATATTATAAATGCATGCATGTACTGGATATATATGACATATATGATATCTAAATCATGAATACCATTCTCGATATAATGGATACATGAACAACTTGTAATTATAAAGGGATTATTTTTGACTCAAGTACCAATGATCGTTAAAACGACCGTTATTAACTTAAATAATTACATAGTGTTAATGACATGGAAATAAGTGATATAAAAGGAATAATGAACTTGAAAAAGGTTCTTAAACAAGTAGAAATTAACTCAAGTTTATTATTCAGGATATTAAAGAACGACCGAGTCAAGTCGGACCCGAGGTATGGGACTTCGTCTCAATATCCTTTCATTGAGGCATATTTTGTTTGATACACAACCTTCTTTTATACGGTGTATAAACCCCTTTGACTTTTATGTTTATTCAAAAGGAATCTTTTTTATATGAAGCGTTTACTAAACGACAAAATGGAATGTTTTTGTTGTACGTATGCGGCGACAATGACTTCTCCTCCGCCGTGACCATTATTTGAGTTTCGGCTTCCTCTACAAGCCATACCTTTTTCAAAGAAAAATAAATACCATGTTTTCCTTTTCTTTTATTTTGGTATTGAAAATGGTTTTCATAATATTTTTATATCAATGTGTGGTATTGATATCTTGTGATTGAAAGGTGGAAATGTTATGTTTCCTTTATGCATGTTTTATGTGATACGATTATGTTGAGGTTCTTGGGCATTATTATGAAGACGGGTGGTTCCGTGATAAACTAAGGGCGGGTGAGCCCGATATAGCTCTCCA